>CM031240.1:750505155-751798528 GCA_018340775.1 Taxus wallichiana var. yunnanensis | reverse complement strand
TGGTGGTGATGTTTACGATGATACTACATGATGATGATGATGTTGCATGATGATGGTAGATATTGGAAGAGTAATGTGCTTTAAACGTGATGTGATTATCATGTGAATTGTGGATATCAGAACACACATTATGGGTATGTCACCTCAGGCGTGTTTGTGATCATGTTGATATGTTGGGGATGGGAGTATTCTCTCTCCTTCTTGTGGATTCTAGGAAGAATTCACGCGTGAATTATTGTTTGTGATGTGTGAAAAGAATTCTAATGTGGATGACGAGTTGTTCGAGCATTGGGCATATTGTGATACGTGGGTGTATCAATGTGTTGTATGACTAGTTGATGTTAAAAGAAATCGAGTCAGTATCATGATGTTTTTTTACCATGTTCTAAAGAAATGTGTGTACCAACCTTCATATGTTGAATGGATGTTATGTTGTGATGTACTATGTTCATCGTATGTATGATGACTATGCAAATAGTAATGCTTCATGTTGTGATTTTGGGTCATACGGTGAGTGTATGAACCCTATCGTATGGTGATTGCACTTGGGTGTAGAATGTGGTAAAGTGATGTATTACGCCCGTGGATGTATGATTGTGATCTACCCGTATGCATACCATACGTGAGACGTTATGGTAGTTACGTGTGTGCCACCGTTATGTTAGTGATGTTGTCAGTATGTTATGTCATGTGAACTCTTACGCTAACCGATCCTGAGGGAAATCGGTAGAAGTGTATGTTGAGAGTGAGGAATGGTGTACCATGGGTCAATAACTCGAGCTAAAACTCGGTTTAGTAGATAACATGTGATTCTTTCCTCTCTCCCTATGTGGTTGTATGTATGCAACCTTAGTGTATCTATGACTATGTTTAGCCTTGTCGAAGTGGTGGCGGGATGATTCAGATGGAGGTGATGACAGTTGTATTATTGATATGTATTTTACGAGATGAGGCTCGATGTTCCGAGTGCTAGCAACTCGTTGAGTACCCCTTTGGTGGCTAGATAAGGCCACACAATTATCGTAATGTGACATTATTATAAGTTTATTTTATTCAGTAATTGAGCTTTTTCTTTATTTCGCAAGGACCAAAGATCTTTCTCGATTGCAATGCTTTACAATTTTGGGCATTTCCTTGGTTTGTGGCACTAACATGGGGATTTTGATACTAACTTTGGCTATTTGGCATTTATTTTAGCTTGATTTGGGGTCTTCTTTTTAAATTTGGAATTCTTACCGCCTTGCCCAAGGCTTGTACTTCGCCACTGGGCACTTTGACTAGATTGTTGTGCCGGGTTCTAATGTCGTGGATGTGTGGAATAGGTCATGGGATGCACATGGATTGGTTGGACCTATGACCCGCTTCGCTTTTATGGGGGTACGCCCAAGGGGTACATATAACTAGCGGGTTGTTGAACCATGCTATTATGTCACTTGGGTTAGGAGTGTTCGAACTCTATGTGTCTTGGACCATAGGACAACCGGCCTCTCGAGGGAGGCATAAGAGTTTGAGGGAGGCATAAGAGACTTGAGGGAGGCATAAGAGTTTCGAGGGAGGCATAAGAGACTTGAGGGAGGCATAAGAGCTTGAGGGAGGCTTATGATATTTGTCTCCGTATGGTTGATGTTCCAGGATATATGTTGAGTTATTGTGATGTTTGGTAGTGGTATTTTGATGTATGTGTTACTCATGTCGATGGATATGTGTTGTGATGTTGTGGTTATGTCATTGATTCCCTTGTGGACACTATGTACCGTAGCATGGTTTGGTGTTATGTGAGTCTTTCATTGATGCAAATTGAGGAAATGTCTCGTGGATTGTAGTACTCTTTTGTTTGAGTATTTGGTATGTCAGTCATTGATGTGTGACGTGTACTATGTGGACTGTGCCTAATCCATTCCGTATTTGAGTAACCCTTTTGTGGTGTAATACAATCTTGAAGTATATACTTGTGTACTTGTGAATCAGAGTGTCTTGTGAACTGATAGGTGTTGTTGCCCATTCATTGTGCTCCAGAAGATATTTGCTCTGTCACCTACAATGGGGCTCCAAAAAATAGAATAAAATAAAAAAATTTATGCTATGGTAAATGGGCAAAGAGGTGGAAATTTATGCCTGTCCTGCGTGAGGGAGACGGGAGTGGGAGGAGTCACATTTTTCTTGGGCTGCAGGCATTGGGAGGAGGGAAAACATGTTTGACTGATGTTCTTTCCTTTCTGCGTAGTCTGGTTCCTATTTTCTGCTAAACGAACCCTCTTCCTCTTTTTTTTTGGTTTTCCTCCATCCCCTTGGGCACTGCGGGGTGTGTTCTGGACAGTGGATTCGTTGATGGTGAAACGAAGGTCTGTCACCCTGGTGTTGCGTGAGAGGGTTTGGATCCTCAAAATCGTGTTGTGCAGGCAGTCTCAGTGGAGCGCAGAACCGAAATCCTCCTAGGAAAGAGCCGTGAGGAGGTGTCTAGTGTTATGCAGCAGCTACAGGGTAGAGAGTAAACTTATCTCAGAAAACCAGTGGCCTCCAGTGAGAGTAGGTGCGACAGCTACTGCAGGGCGAGCCCAAGGAACCGTGGTGTCTATCCTGATGTTCTGCACGACGACTACAGTCTACAGCCGAGTCATTGCAAGGTCTTGCAACCGTAGTGGAAGGACGAGATAAAGTTTTAGTTGAGCTGTCTTGCCTTTCCATTTTGGGAAGTCACTCGTCATCTAGGTGGCGAATCTAACATGGAAGAAGCTCGATCAAACCTTGAGGCAAGTTTTGCAATGAGGCCGAGAGTTGTTCGTTCACCGCTTATTTCTAGTAAGTTTCACAAATCACTCTTCATGGGTTTTCATGGTGGTTATAGATGAAGCTACAAGCTAGGGAAGTAGGCGTGTTACCTCCATTCATTGGGTTGGGTGTCAGATGGTGTGTTCTTGTTGGGGATCCACAAGAATCCCGCAACAATAATTAGCAGGCAACAGCATGTTGCAGTAGTAGTAGCCTGCTTTGAGCGCTCCAACAAGCAGGTGGCCCAACCTTGTTGTTATTCTGCTCCAAAGATCGATTACATCCTCAAAGTCGGGATTCTCCTTCAAGATATTTTGTATCAAAATCGATTAAGTGACAGCAGGAGTGAGGGTGCTCTCATGGCGAGGGGTGAAAGGAGAGAGAGGGTGCAGGAAGGAGATCGATGAAGGATAGAGGAATTAAAAAGAAACTTGGATGTAGTTGGTTTAAAGGTAATAAAATGGTGCATGCTTTTGTGTAAGGGATGATCACACCCATGGGCACAGGAGATCTATGCAATGTTGGAGAAAATGTCTTGGGAGATGAAGGTAGCAGGATATTTCTGAGATCCAGAGCTTGCATTGAGTTGTATATCAAAAAAAAACCGATTCGTGATAAAGTGGGAGTATTACGTAAGACCGATGAAATTTATTGTTAAGTTTCTATATTTTTCTTGTTGTTCTTACGACGTAACCCATGGAAGAGAACCTCATAGAGGCCGAATCTGCTTCATATCGTAGATTATTCATGAAGCACGTTTTACCTTGCAATTTTATGAGCTGTTTCAACGAGTCACTGATTTGGCAGGCATAAAGGTTCTGTTGGAATTATCACACCTTACAAGCTTCAGCTGCAATGGTTGCACCGAGAGTTTGATGTTGTCCTCAAATCTGATGAAGGAAAAAGGATTGTGTATCAATACGGTAGATGCCTTTCAGAACCAGGAGCGATGTAATCTTTATGTCTTGTGTCCGAGCTTCAAACCTTGGTCGGTGTTTAGCGTTCTAGCGCAAGTGCTCTCTGACCGAGTGGTAAGGCTTGACTCTCACCCCCAAAGTAGCGCATGTGATCAAGCAATCTAGTGTTTGGACAGCCACCTATTGCATTCTTCTAGTCGTGCCTTCAAAAGGGAATCCTAGTGTGGTATATTGCAAGAAAAGACCAGTGAAGCAGAGGATAAAGTGGAAGGCGTGTGGTCAGAAAGCAAAGTCCCCGCTGGATGTTCACGATCGGTGGATGCGTTAAAACAGGCAAGATAGACTAACCATATACATAATATGCTAGTATCTAATAACCTCTTGAAATGAAACTTTTTCTTTCTAGAAATTGGTTTAAATCTGTGATTTTGTGGATTTGCATTCAGTATATGGTTAACAGTTTGTTACTTCTGGATTTGCCTCTGTTGGTTGTTCTTGTTGACGTGATCAACCCATTTATATATATATAAAACAAACAAAGGTTCTCAGTGTATGCTTTGATTGATCACATGGAAAATATATATATGTATATATAATTTTAAAGTTACTTCCTTCTGCAAAAATGTCACTGTTTCTTTTGTGAACCTGGGTATGTAATCGCCCCTAGAACGTTGTAGCGTTGACTAGTATTGGTTTCCTGTTATGTTGTCGCCCTAGAGGAAAACATACAGTTAAATTATTATTATTATTTTTATGATAAGCGTGATTATGCACTTCGTGTATTGTGCAAATTATTAGGGCTTTTGAAAATTAGAAGTTCAATATATATGCTTGTTAAGAAGGAAGTTTTGGGCCGAAAATATGTCCCGGGTCGATAGAAGGGCATAAATTATCGATAGAACCCCATTTTGATTCTACTCTTCATATGAGTAAAATTTGATAATATTAATGGCCTTTATGGTGTTATGATGTGGTATGTTGATGATTCCTTGTGTGATCGATTTAATCATGTATAGACATAATGCCTTGATGGAGTAAGGTAATATCTTTCATGGTTCGTGAAAGTTAAGGTTTTCATCAACTGCTTAAGGTAACATGAAGTTCCTTAATTTAGTCAAACTTGTTTTGTACTTCCTTCTTGATGAGTGACCTTTCATTGCAAATTTAGAATGATTGTGATGGAAGGTCGTGAATATATTTTGTTGTCAAAAAGGGAAAAGAAGTTATGGAATAGTTTGTTTATGTGTCGAACGTAATAATTGTGATTACATCGTTATAGAAGTTCGTTATTGGAGGATATCTATCTTCAATGGTATGTTATGTGTTTAATCTCTGCATAGGTTACCATAAACTTAGTGATGAGATGTAAATTAAGGAGAGTTGAGAGACCTTTTCCTTTGTATACATCGTTTATGATATTAGGAAGTGAGTTGATGTCGGAAAATTTCAACCAAGTCTAGATTCATGGCTATGTTCCTCTAAAACGGGAGGATTATAAATCTAAGGTATTATGAAAATTGCAAGGATGTGTTTTGAATGCTAGATTGCCTACTCAACTTGGGTATTAATGAGGCTTGTCGCTATTCCGGCCCCGGTTATGTTCAGTAGGTAAGTTGCTAGGTAATACCTATTCCGGACATTCTTACCGTTCTTTCCACTCCTCCTTATTAGCTATGAAGTCACTCTTTACCTAAGATATAATGGTTGTGGGTTTGAATATAAGATTTTCATCCTTTAAACCTTTTTATTACATGATGGAACTTTGTTTTTCCCTCGTTGTTCGTTTATAGCCTATTAGGCCTATGGCCCTACTTTAATGATTCCAAAACTATATTCTTTTGGCACTAAGATCGGGTCCGGTTTTTATCTTTGACTTCACCTTGAGAATGTGGATTGATGGGTTACACTTTAGATTTCAATCACGTAATCTACGGATTATATGATTGAAATCCTAATACTCTCAACTCTTGTGTCTAATCATTTAAATTTCATAGTTTTGCATATTTGGTTGTCAAACTTTTTTTAGTTTTAGAGGTATTTTCATAACTAAAACTTATGGGTTTCTTCTTAGTTGATATGTTGAAAATTATATCTTGTTTCAAAAGGTTGTTAGAGGTTAGAACTTTGATCCATTTCCTGAAATAGAATGTTTCTTTCATGGTATTGTTAGCTAGTAGCTTATTGTTGCTATGTATAGTCTTATCTTGCTCGGGCTTCATGAACCGACTCAAAGTTATTAATTGTTGCAGATGGCTTACGTGGTTAGATGATGGAAAGACTTGTAGATTATTGCATCAATCTTGGTTATGATGTTCCTTTGTATGAATGTGTATTATGTTATAAAATTTGGAAAGGGCCTTTGGACATTTTAGAAGAAGGGTCAAGGTTTAGTAAATGTATCAGAGAGTATTGTTGTCAGAATCATGAAACTTTGGTTTGTTTGGTTATCATGTGAAAGATGAAATTTGATTACCGCTTGGTTATGGGATATTCTAGTGAATTTTAACCCTTAGTATAGTAGCGGGGCATGTCCCATGTTATTACTCTCTTGCTCCCTAGTCATGGTTCAATAGAGATAGTATGTCCCTTTGATTTGTGCATCATGTTGGAATGAATTGATATAACCTTGTTTTGTTTCCGCAAACGAGTACTGTTAAACTTTGCTCTTGAGTTAAAATGTTGAGTTGTAAATCCTCCTAAGGCTTAGTAGCAATGAGTTTGTAAGCACTATAAAGTGAGCTGGATAGTCCTGATAAAAGTTAAACCAAAATTTATATATATGAATATATTAATGTAGATGTGATCTACTTGATAACCTTTGAGACCTGGAACAATCAAGAGGAAACTATCTTTTGTAACGAAATATGATAACTTATTATTATTTTTTTATTTGAGCCAAGCTAATAAACATTATCCTTTATGGTGAAACCTTAAATGATCTCATGGTGAAATCAATGGTTAGATTTTAGAAGATGATAGGATTTAATAAGTAGGAGGGAAATGATTAATTAAACCTTAAATCTCTCTCTATCATTTGGAATGTCCTCCTTTGTCAAACTTAATTAAGTAAAGTCTAGATGGAACATTTAACCAATCTTGATAAACTCTTAACCTCAATAAAAGACTGATAGTAAACAATGTGACCCTGAAGCTAAATTTTGTTGTCCTGTTTTGTTAACCCTTGCCTTGATTCATGGTGATATTTCTTAAGCAAGGTCAAAATTTAATCCTTAAACAAGAAGGCTATTGTTATGAACCCTAAGCGGTACTTTCACTCAATCGGAGCTTATGCCTTCACCTGTGCAATAGAGTTGTGGAACATGTGTTAGTGGCTTGAGTAAGATTAATTAACCTTGTAAGAAATGGAAAATGTTCTAAAATCAAATGAATAAGAAAGATTTGGACATCAAATTGATGATCCCAGTTTAGAAAGCTTGGCCTTAAGCTATTTAGTCAACCATTGAAAAGAAAGAAGTTCTCCCTTGTGAAAAGAATTGTGTGAATCATTACATGAAATTTTATAAGAACGTAAGTTAAGAATTAAGAGACACTTTAGTAAACAAGAAAATTTAACAAGAAATTCCTCATGGGATGCCCTAGATGTGAGTGTGTCATGTGGATTGGACTTCCATGTTGTCTTGTCAAAAGAAGAGTACATTGTCCTTGATAGGTGTGAACGTTTCCGTGCTGACCTTGTGGTCTTCCCCGTAACAAGTGGTTCCTAGTGTTGGTTGTAACCTTGTGACGACATGTTGTGTCGTGTTGTGTCAAAGCAAAAAAAAAAACCCATGCCTCCACGTATTGTTCCTTGTTGGGAAAGAACGGAAGTCAATACCTCATTAATGGAGGTAGGTGAGAAACACAGGACAACCCAAAATGGCGAATCGTATTTTTAATTTTTAAGAACTATGGGTGAGTAAAGCGGCACGTCAATAGATTTCCAAAAATCCTCTCTTGCACAAGTCCAAGATACCAGATCCAAAGTAATGGCCATCTGAAGGTCAAGGTGTCATTCTACAAAAATGGTGGGTTCTTGATCTGTCACTTTTCGGAGTCCGAAATGCATGCAACCTCCGAAATCCTAAATTGCGGACATTCGCACATTTTTTTAGAAAAAAACTATTCATCTATGAAATTTACTTAAGAGTTCCAAAGTATGAAACCCGAAAGTTTGAAAGGTTAAAATTTTGGACTTTAATTCAAAATTTTAGACATTTTGGGAAATTTTCATGTATTTTTGGGGCTCAAGATTTCTGAAACTCAAGTCAGAATCTCAAAATTTCTGAAAGTCCAAAATTTCAAACTTTCAAAAATTTGAAATTTTAGACTTTTGCTCATTACTTTTCTAGCATGATTCCAAGGTCGACGAAACCTCAAACCCCAAAATCGGATATTTTAGACTTTGTAATTCTAAATTATAGAAATTTTCATTCTTTTACCATTTTGCACATGAGAATTTCCGAACCCCAAAAACCCTAAAGTTTGAAATTTTGGACTTGAAAAGACTTTTTTGACTCTTTTTCCCTATTTTCCGAAGTTGAGAAATTTCCAAAAATTGAAAACTTCAATGTTTTATCCATTGTTTTCCTCTTGAGCTCTAATCTTGTTTGACATTTCATCATTGGCCGGTGATTTACCACCCTTGCATTTCCATGGTGATTTCGTCATGCAACCTAAATTTTAAAATCACCTATGAGCTCACATGATCGAACCAACACTTCAATGTTTCTGTGCAAGTTCATGTTTGATCAATTTTTCTCGAGGGGAAAATTGGCTAACAACATCCCCCAATGTTGTAACAAATTTTTGAGGTAGTCCACGGCTAGGAGAGTGTGTTCACTTGGACATGAATCTATAGGAACTCATTGGAGATAACCATATACTTGTTATACATAGAAAATTGCTTATCAACTTTAGAATTAGCAAAGAAAAAGAATTTTTTATTTTCATATCTAAAACAATCCTTCCCCTGAAAGCATGCCTAATTTGGGCCAATATAGGAAGAAGCTTGGGATTATCTCCTAAAAGGATATCCTATAAAATCAATGGGGTTTAAGCAAAAGAAAAATGAGTGGATCTAATTCAAAACAAGTGAGCTTTAAGACAAAACTAGAAAAGAATAGTTATAATTTCCAAGTGGCCATGTAATTGGCACTTGGGAGCTAGAACCCCAATTTGAACAAGCAAAGACCCCATAGGAAGACCTTGGTGTAGAATACACCGAAAAAGTTGTTAATTTTACACTCCACACATATAGATCAAACGGTGTCAAATTACATGCTCCTAGAAGGTGGAGTGGAATGAATCCCCCATCGAGTGTTGAGTTTTTCAACTATGGATAAATGAGGTGAAAGCCAATGGTAGAATTTCATCTGGTTGAATAATTGCAAAATGGGGTGTCAACATACCATTTCTAGTCTATCCAGTGGGCGTGAGAGGAACACACAAAAATCTTGTGCAATATGTGGTCAATGACTGAATTGAGCACTATAGTGATGTCAATTTGATGGTTAATGGAAAGACCATTCTGAAATCCATCACCTTTTCATTTAATCCATGGTTTGATATACTCCCATGATTTCCAATTTCTTTAAGTAAAAAGGTGCCAACAACTTTAATGATCTGGAGAAATAAGAAGGTTGAAAACCCCTAGCACCTTTCCATTCAAGGCAACCTTAATGTGATCCTTCTTCAATGCCATGGGGAAAGAGAACTTTCCATGCTTCTTGGCCTTAGATGCATCGAACAATCCATTTGGCACAAATTTCCATCCCTCGATGATGAATTTCAACAAGGCCCAACCCCCTAGAGTTGTGGGGAAGGAAACATATCTCCCAAGAAACACTATAAAAGCCTTTCTAGTGAAAGTGTTTTCCCAAAGAAAGGATTTGAGGAGCTTCTCCAATTTCTAAATAGAGGCTTTGGAAGGAACCAAATAGGAGGAGTAATAAATGTGCGTGGCTACTAGGAATTTAGACCTAATTTGGAATTTTCCTTCCAAGGAAAGAGGTATGGTGATCCAATAATCTAATTTTTTTGGCCACCTTTTGAATAACGTATCGCACCATCTTGGTCGATGATGCTTGAAAGGAAAAAGAGATGCCAAGAAATTTAAACATTTCTCCATGTGTAAGAATCTTCCACTCAAAATAGGCTAGCCAATCGGGCATTGGGAGGAAAGATTTGGTAACACTGAGTTTTCCGCCATTGAAGGGAAGAACCATACTCTAAAAAAAAAAAGATATCAAGGAAGTTCCTGGCATTGTTAATATTGGATTTATCCTCAATAAGTGTGAGAAAGGAATCATCTGCGATGTGACCATTAAGAAATTGACAATTGCTTGCATTTAAGGTAACCAAAAGCCTTCATCCGCAAGCATAAAGCTTCTTATATTATAACAATGATTTGAAAAATATGGAATTGCAGAAGAGCTTCTCATCAACATACAATTGTCAATAGTTCATATATTTAAGTTTGGTACAATATTATGCTCACCCATTCCAAATGAGAATAATATTCTTACTAGAAGGTCATTATCCTTCTTCCTCTAAAAATAATCAATATATCTTACAACTCTTGATCAATCTTATGTATATATTACACATCCTCATATATATTATATACACACTACACATAATGCACTCACGTCATAAAGGTTTCTATATGGGTTGACCATATGTGATTCACCTTCACTACTTCTACTTCAAAGGATCCCTAGGTTTCAAAAATTATTCTTTCACTACCATCTCCATTTCAAATTTGGAAACCTTTAGAACCCATCTTATTATTCCCTCCATGCTTATCTAATTTTAGAAACCTTTAGAACCCATCTTATTGTTCCACCCATGTTTCTCTCGTTTATGAGATTCAAAGGATAATTATTTAGTGGAGAGGGGATCATGGTCTATCATTGTTTAAAATTTAATTATTTGGGGGTTGACCCCAATTTTTTGCATAATTATACCAAACATTATCAAATATTAGGAAATAAAGACATCATTCTTTCAAGTATCATTTGTTCAAAAGTATATGTTTTAGAAACATTTTAGACATCTAGTATTTTTTTATGATTTTTCTCGGTAACCTAAAATGAATATAAAACATAAATATACTCGTGGATCTCATGGAGCATTGATGTCGTTTGATAGAATGCAGTCAACAAGTAATCAATGCGACAACCTATGCCAAAAATTGTTGTCTTTTTGCAACAAACTTAAGGTTTTTGTTTGGTTGACAATAGCCCTTACATGTTTTATGTAGTTTGTGGCCCGATCGAAACTCATTAATCCAAAAGAAGAGCTTTTGTTTCTATAGATGTAAAGATAAAATAAGTGAAACAATAAAGCAACTCTATCAAGATAATTCTTCATCAATGTATTAAATAAAGAAATTCAATGGTTTGGATTTGATGGAGGTTCTTTCTTATGCCAATCAAATGACTGGACATAATATTAGGGATGAGATATTATTTTGATATCCATAAAGGAATTTCACGTTATAAGGTACACTAAAGAATTATATAGAAAATATTTAAAACACTAATTTTGGAGAATCTTGATTCATCGAGTGTAATGTATAGTGATTATAATATTCTTGAATTTGAAATTTATTTTTATTTTAAAATATTTTAATTGTCATTTTACTACATTAATACTAGCGAATTTTTATTTTTTGAGGAAAAGAGATCTTATATTATATTAATTCAATAATATACAATATAACTTTAAAAAAGCAAGGCCGTATGAGAGCACTCCCAAAAACCACAAATGAGAAAAAACAACAAGAAAACTAGCTAGTCAATCCTAGGAGAACAACAAACTAGGAAATGCCTACGAGATTAATAGAACACAAAATTAAGCAGAGCGGGAAAATTTCCTAAAGCAAGAGGATCATGGTCACCCAACCAACATGATTGTGATGGTCCTTATCGACATCCGGAATGTCCCAATCAGTGGGATTTTCTTCTTCATTTTCCGCCTCCTCCCGAGTGGGGATGGCGAGAGAGAGGTGGGGAAATTTTTAGAAGGCTTCGGTGTCGGTGGGGATAGATGCCATCCATTAGGTGTGTTCGTATTGGGGAAAGTGGTCGTGCCCCCACCCGAGATGATGAGCAGGGACCCCAACCTTGATGGCGAGATGGTGGTGAGTGACTCGCTAATGGTGAGAGTTGGGCGAGTGATGAGCTCGGACCGAATAAATGCCATTGAGAATGGTTGTGATGACAACCATGGCCATGCAAAGTGAGGAGCGTCGAGATGGCAAGGCTAGTTCCCAAGTTACATTGAATGGAACATCCCCCAATTTTGTAACAAAGTCTAAAGGTGGTCCACCTCAAAGGAGACTTTGTTTGGTTTGACTTGAATCTATAATAACACATTGGATATGACCATATATTTATTATACATAGAAAAAAGCATTTATTTCTTTCCATATATAAAGCAATTTCCCCTTTGAAAACATGCCAAATTTGGGAAAATATAGGAATAATATTAGGATTATCTCTAAAATGATATTATTCAAAGTAAAGCAATGGGGTCTCGAGTGGAAAGAAAATGACTAGATCAAATTCCAAACAAGTTTGAGCTTTTAGAAAAACTATAAAATATTAATTATAGTTTCCAAGTGGCAACAAAATGGGTACTTGGGAGATGAGGCCCCAATTTGAACATGTTAAGACCCCACAGGAAGATCTTGTTGCAGAATACACCACAAAAAGTAGGCAAGTTTATTCTCCACACATATATACTAAATGGTGTAAGATCACCTACTCTAGGAAGATGAAGTCGAATGAATCCGCCATCGAGTGTTGAGGTTTTTGAGTATGGGTAAATAAAATGAAATCCACTAAAAAGTAGCCTTACCTAGCTAAGTAACTATGAAATGGGTTATCAACATACCATTTTTGGTCAATCCAACAGGTGAGAGAAATGCAAAGAAATCTTGTTCATCACATGGTCAATGACAGATTTGATAAGTCTAGTGATGTCAACTTGATCCTGCTTCGTTAGCCAATATCGATATTTAAGCTCAGGCCAAGAGAACCAGGATTGAGATTTTTTACAAAAGAAACCTTGGATAGTGAAAATGTCACACTTGAAAATTTTTAACCCAAGAATCAGAGATGTATTTACTATGATTATCTTGAGCCGTAAAATTGGTGAACACTATTGGGAATGATGGTTAGTGAAGAGGTCATTACGAAACCCATCGCCTTTCTAGTGTAGCCATGGTTTGTGTTTTCACGTGGATCATGAACCCATTGAATATCTTGTTCATCCCTAGGCAACGTTAGAACATCCCCAAGATGTGGGACCTTGTCACCTTGGGGTGAACCTCCGAGATAGGGCCGAATTCCTTTGAAAATTGGAACACTCGCTTTAAGATCAACATCCAAGGCTAAAACATTTGAAACTAATTCTATTCTACTCCACTGAAGACCTTAAAGTAAGAGATAACAACAAGGAATAAGGTGATGCACCAAGTATTTTGAACAAATAGACCCACTTAAATGAACAATCAACTACCCAAAAAAATAAACGATATGCACATGTCTTTCAATCCTATTCTATTCATGTTTATAAAAATAATGAAACCTTATAACAAAAAGGAAACAACTTTTCCACATCTGATATAAAAGTAACTATATCACTTTTCACATGAATTGAAACAAGATAACTGGGATAAACGAAGATTAACCAATCACATCCGTGAATTAAAGTTTCAAAAATTATATATTGATCAATGATTAACACAATAAACAAAATGTTTTCATGGAAAAATATTGTTTTGAATATAAATGAAAGGCTCAAAGTATATGAAGCACTCTTTTAAGCTTCAAGAGTAACTTCTCCAAATGATATATATCCCTAAACTTAATGCAAAGTCAACTATTTATAAGTTCTAAAGGTTGAGCGATTACAACTAAACCTTAAGTAACAAATTATTAAAAATAGAGTATAATAAGTTCATGGGAACATGCTCCCACAAAACTAGAAAAGTTGTTTCTAGGTGTGACTAATTCAACCCTACAATTTTGACTAATTCAAGCTTAGAGCCATCCCAATCATGCCCGATTGGCTCAACATGAAATTGCATCATCTTTCTCTTGTTTAGTTTTCCCGATCTTCCTCTTCCCACATAGCCATATATTGTTGGTAGTCAATGAAGCGTTTGATGATTCCCTATAACTCTCATTATTTTCAGCCACAAGCATTATGATTCACCACATTTGTTGTACCAATCTCCCTTGCAATTTTAGCTAGTAACCTTTTCAACTTATTCACCACTTTCTTCAGCTGATTTATTAAATTATGGCATGATACCAACCTCACAATTGAATTATTATAAAAAAATTTAGTTATTTCATTATATTCCTTTACCAAATATTTGAAATTTGATTTAATTTGGTGTACTCGAAGAGCATAAATATTCTCATTGAAAAACTTGTAGTTGATATTATCAAACTCCTTCGAAATATCATTTAAACCGTCCATTATTTCCATGCCTTTGTCATCCAATTTCTTAATCAAATCCTACAACACTTGGGATCTAAATTCCATGGCCTTCTTAAACTAAAAAAATAGAAACATCATCAATTATTCCTTCTTGAATGAGTAAATTTGGGTCAACATTTATTCTATTCTATTCTCACTCCATGTAGTTAAATTTATATTCAAATTGTTAATATCCTTAGAGAGAATTTTATTTTTCCCGCAAATAGAAGTCCTCTCGTTTAATAAATAATTATATAATTTAACAAGCTTATTTCAACCAAAGGATTATCTTTCTCAAGCATTCATTCTATCCTTACATCCATTTATCCTCCCTTCGACCTATCTTCTCAATTTCATGATATGAAATATTATCTCAACTATAAGAAACCTGTAATAATAGGTTGTAGTCAAGGATAAGTAGTTGGAGTGGGTGCATTATTTACCTTAATAGAGTAGTGAGTTATTCAAACTTCAACTTTAATTCATCTTTGGAAACCTTATCTTTATCATATTTCTCCAAAAAATTCCAAGGGCCATGTGAACATCCTATTTAATGCCTTCCCTAGCCAAAACCTAGAGATCTCATAAGTTATTGTTTTTATAGTTTCTTTATTTTTCCCTTCAATGAGGGTGGCTACTTCCATGATCCATTCTTCTAATCAGTTTAATGATAAACTAGAGATGATCTTGGGTCATTTGTCTTGTCTCTTTAGAGTAGGTTCTAGGACACTCATATCTATCACATCTATAAGGGGAACCTTCTTCTTCTACTTTGGGGTTGGGTGATATATCCATTGAGTTATAGTGGATGTAGATAAAAGTGGCATGGTTGATTCATCACCTAGAGCACTAGATAAAACAATAGCACTCGTAATATTAGTCAGAAATGAAACAGAGGTGGTAATGACAAGGGGTGGAAGTATGAATAGCCTCAGGAGTGGATGTAATAAGACAAGAATTTGAAATGGAAGGAAATGAAAGTTCTTTGAGGGAGTGGACTGAAACCGGAGAAGCATCATTTCCCCTACTAAGAGGACAAGACGGGATGAAAATACTTGGGCCATTGATGGATATGGAAAAAGAGAGGAGTGAAGGAGTAGAGGATAATGATTGGGAAAGTGGAGTCAAGATAATGGAAATGGTAATGAAGAAGGGGTGGTAATTATTATGACACAAATGAAGAATCACTAACTTTGACAAATTTTGTTACTTTTATTTTTGGGGAAATAACCTTGGCAATGGAAAATTCTAGAAGAGAGGAACTCTCAACAAAAATGAGATCTTCCTTGGAACTATATTAGGCTTTTGAGTAGACATTTTGCCTTTTGTGGGTGTAGGGAGACTCAATTTTGGTCAGATTCTACTCTTATAGATTGATCTATCCATTTTTGTGAAATTACCAAGGTAACCAACCAATCATATGTCCTATGAAGAATGGGTGCCGCCCTTTCCTTAGTATTGGAAAGTTCTTCGTTGGACCAATCTATCAATGGAAAAGTTTGATCGAAAAATTTATTGTTGTTTGTACAGCTTGATCCAATACCGTACCATCATCATCCATCTCTTTTGAAATATCTAGGATACTTAATTAGATAAGCTCCTTCAAAGTCAACCTTTCATATTATCATTGGCTAATGCTGACCTCATTCCAACAATGAATCCAAATACCCTCTAGCTCAGGCACATGAGAACTCGCAAACCCTCTTTCACTGAATTTACCCCAATAATAGAAGTTGGTTCTGGGATGGAAAGTTCTCAAAGTAACTTCCAAAATTTATCCATCCACATTATTTGCTAATAAATGCTAACACAGTGTATCTTCCTATTGAAAAAGGAAACCAAACTCTTGCCTTAGATCGTTTGTTTTAAATTTTATGATAATCCAACAATTGTCAAACCAATTCTAATAAAATTCATTTGTCATTAGGACATCTTGGTAACTTGCTTGGGGCACCCAAGAAACCAAGAATCTTGATGTATGTGAATGTTAGGAACATAAGATAGATGGCTCCCCATTCCTACTCCTCTTTAAAAGCTTCATCATAAATCATTCGATTATACAAATCCTCACTAAAATGATAAAGGAGGACAAAAAAGTAATCATCGACTCTATGAAAATGTTTGTTTCCTTCTTCCATGTAATTTGAGGATAAAAGTGATAAATATGTGACACGCTTCGATTAGTGTTCAAACCATTGAATTCCCCCATGGTGGCGGTAGCATAAAGGAGAAAAGAAGTCATGAAGAAGTTTTTAGAAGTTAAAAATTTCCTAATTGAAAACATATTGAGTTGTTGATATGTTTCCCATCTTACGAACTACTTTTTTTATATATTAGCAATGTAGAGGAACATCCATTCCTGAAACTCCTTCAAGGAAGCTAGACCCAAAATTTGACTCAACAATACAATAAGATCACTTACTTCTTGGATGAGGTCCGAAAGCGGAACAATATTTGAGGAATCTTAATGACACTCTTGGCCAAGTCACTCTTTATTATAACCTTCGTACACAACTCATTTTCTTTATCTCAATGTTCCACAATGAATTCTAGTGAAATTGTTGCATATCCTTAAACATCCGGAAGTTTAAAAATCCTTTAAGAAATCATCATCCAACCCGATTACAACCTTTCCATCATCATATTTTACCGATTCACAATCCTTATCAAAATGGGATTCCGTTTCTAAAATTAACTCAAGACAATGCATGGATAAAGGAAAACCTGTAGTGAGAGCGAGTGCATTGTCGAATATGGCCTACATCCAAGGATTCTTATTAGGAGCTTTTAATATTTCCCAGAAATCTGAAATATCTATTTGTCCAAGGTCAGTATCTCCAATATTCCCCAAATCTAAGGATATGCATGATTGAGGAGAAAATCCTAAAAATGTGCACTTCATCTTTCCTTTTCCCTTTGATGAAGAGGTTGACTTTTAATTCAGAATTTGGAATCTAAATGGCCTTTAGAAATTTGGTAAAAAAAACTATAAAGGCTCAAATGTCGAAGTCCAAAATTTCAAAAATGACAACTCCAAAAAGGATATGGCTCTAAATTATAAACCTCTGAAAATCTAAAACACAGACCTCTGAACCTCTAAAAATAAAACCTCTAAAAGTCTGAAAAGTAGAGTTGTGAAACCCCAAAATATTTAAAACTCAAACCGTGAAAAATAGAGTTCGAAACCCCAAAATATTTAAACCTCTCGAAAATCTAAAAAGTAGTGTTTTAAAAAGGTAACTACAAAATTTGAAATCGTTAAAGGGGACATAATGAAAATTGAATGCTTGTGAATATTTGGAAGAAATTGGTGCACTAGTTTTTACTATATGCCTACAAAAATTTGGATTTGCAGTTTTGGAAATTAGACAACATGGCTAAAGGAAAAATGGTGGATGACGAGGTTTCCATTTTGAAACAGAAACAAAGAACAAACAAAAGAGAAATAAATAAACAAATAAAACCCAAAATTCTCATAAACCAATAATAAATAACCTAAAAAAACTTTCCTTGAAATTTATGCCTTGAAAGTACAAAATGGTGTGGTAAAATCGGTGTGTGAGAGAAAAGCCATTGAAAATGATAGGTAAAAATTTAAGTTTATATAGAAAAACCCGAATTAATTATCAAAGTTGACACATGGGGTAGTTGAAAATTAAATGCTCATAGAAGATATGAAATTACAAAACTGAAACTCGAAATTGAATGTGATTTTTGCAAGATGAAACGCTTAGTCCTGAAACCCCAAAAAGCTGAAGTTCCAAAATTTTAGAACTTCAGAGTTTCAGACTTCGGAACTCGGGGGACAAAATTATCAAAAGGTGACTTGAAACTCTAAAACCCGAAATTTTGCACTCCTAAACTTTTGGAACTTTGGAGTTTGAAACTTTGAAAAATGGAAAGGATTTTTCCAAAAAATCAATGTGGAACTTTGAAACCTGAAAGTCCAAAGTTTCGAAATTCTAGAACTTCATAATTTAGGACATCGAATTCCAAGTTGAAAAAGTGAAAAACGCTGAAGATGACTTTGAAACCTAAAAGTCCAAAGTTATGAAGTTTCAAAATTTCATACTTTTGAATTTCGAACTCCAAAGTAAAAATTTCGTTTTGTAGTGGCTTGATCAAAACCCCGAAAAATAATATCCCCGAAATTCGAAGTCCTAAATTTATGTTTTTAGAGTTTCATAAAACTCTAAAATTTCAAACCACTTTTGGGAGAAAGAATTTAGTCAAGTTTTGAAAGCATCCTCATTTTAAAGTAAAATCTAAAGGTTAACATTTATGGTGACCTCAAGGAATGCATGCTTGTTAAGATTTAGGCCGTATCCTTATACAAACCATTGGGCAAAAGAGTCCTGAAATAAGAATACATTCAAAGCACACAAGAAAAGAGAAAACATAAAAGAAAACATCACAATATATGAAGCACTTGGAGGAAAAGTCAAAACAAACATTGTACAAAAGAAACAAATGTCGCCAAAAGAAATCTTTGAGATGAATCCTATTCACATGGATGGGCAATTCTTTTCCATTGAGTCTTGATTAAAAAAATGAGTTTGATTCCTTACAACTTGTGATAATATATGGCCCTCTCTAGAGGGGATAAAATTTAGCATGCATACCCATCTTGGCCCTGTCAGCATCCCATTTGAGAACTAAATCTCCTTCATGGAACTCTTTGTTGGATGCCGTTTTCTTGAAATATATTTCAACCTAAGAATGATGTTGTTATAGAGTCTTCATTGTTGCATTCCATGTTTCTTCTAGCTCCATTCATTCGGAATAAATGATGGTCATTGAATCACTTTCCATAAGTTCCAGTTGATATGCTAATTTCAAGGAAGGCAGTTCTAGAGATAGTGGGAACTTGGCTTCCCTTCCAGAAACTAGCATACACGGTGGATTTCCAATAGCCTGTTAGGTGTGATCCAATCTACCCACAAGGTGGTTTTTAGATGAGTGTGCCAAGTTCTTTTATTGGTTTCCATTGTATGCTTGATGATCCGTATGGTATTTTTGTTACTGGACTCAGCTAATCCATTTCCCCGTGGGTAGTAATTTGGTGAGTTTTTTTAGATAAACCTCATTCTTGATAGCCCATTCCATTAATTTCAAACCAAGAATTGCCATTGCATTATATGAAATTACCGTGAATGGAACACAAAATGTGTCATTATTACTTCAAGAAAATCAAGAACAACATTTTCATTTCCTTCTTTCTGCCATGGCTTCTTTCCAACAAGTGAAATAGTCCTTCGTAGTCATGACCCATTTATTTCCATTCTAGATGGAGGATTAAGCATACCGATGAAATCTAGTCCCACTACAAAAGGGTTGATCAACCTGATTTGGGTGTAGAGGAGGGCTCGCCAATCTCTTTTTCCCTCCGAAAAGGCACATTCCTTGCATTTCCTTACTTAGAGATGAGTATCCTTGAATAAATTTGGCCAATAATAACCGGCCCTCATGATTTTTTCCATTGTATTCTTTTCGTAGTAATGTCCTCCAAAAAACCATTTTGAAATTCTTTTAAAATACTATCAGTTTTTTGGCCCTATACATTAAAGTACAACACCGTTTAAATATCTACAAAAATAACATTATCCACCAAGGCATAAGGAATGGATTGAGGATGGAAACTTTTGCAATGTTTTTTATCCATGTCAAGCAGGATATATCCCTAACATTAGGAAATTTTTCATATTTGACAACCAATCAGCCTGGTCATTTACCTAAGGTTGATTCAGAGCACTATGTCTTTTACATCCTTTGTATCTAGATCTATAGCCAACTGTTGACATAGACCCTTACCCCTAACTATATTAGTGAATTTAATGTGTACATCGTATTCCATAACTTTAGTAACCCATCTAGCACATTTTTCATTCATGTCTTTATTTAGCAAAAAGTCCTTAACTCGGGATGAGACACCATCAAATGTATTTTGTTGTTGGATAACATATGTTTGAATTTCTTCAAAGCCAAAATGACAGCAAAGACTTGTTTCTCAACAAACAAATACTTTAGCTCATAATCTTATAGGGATTGGCTAAAGAAGGTAATCAGTTGTTTTGTTGATTCATTATTTTGTTGGGTGAGGATACTTGAAATGCTCTCTTGTCCTGCAAAAGCATAAAGAATAAAATATTTATCAAACCTAGGGTTCATTAGTGTGTGTGATTGAGAATTTTTTTTCTAAATGGCTTCAAAATTATCTTTCCATTATTTTGTCCATGAAAAAGGGATGTTCTTATTCAACATGGTTGTCAAGTGGTTTAGCCAATGCTACGAATTGAGAGATAAATATTCACATGAAATTCATGGTTCCAAGAAAAATTTGCAGACCCTTCTTATGACTTGGGAGAGAGAAAGACACAATTGAAATAATCCTACCTTGATTGATTGATAGTCCTTATGCTAAAACAACATGCCCCAACAACTTCCCCTCATTCATTGCAGAAAATAGATTTGTTAGGATTGAGTGAAACCCAAACTCCCTACACCTTAAGAAACCTTACTTAGATGTGTGATGTGGTCTTCCGCATGCTTAGATTATATAGTTATATTATCAAGTTAAACCAAGATGATATCATTGATTAGCCCCTTAAGTTCCATGTCCATGGATCTTTCAAAAGTAGCACCAACATTGAATAATCTGAATGACATTATATCATAGGCATGTGTACCCAACTTGGTATTGAATGTTGTCTTGAATTGATTAGAATACTTAACCAAGATTTGATTATATCCATAATATCCATCAACAAATGAAAACCTTTGCACTCCTTCTATTGTCTGGAGAATATTCTCCATCAATGGAAAATAATAATGATCTTTAAATGAGGCACAGTTCAGATCTCTAAAATCCACGCATAGCCAAAAAAATTTGTTCTTCTTTGCTAACATGGACTAGATTGGCCACCCAAGATGAATGTTTGATAGGAAAATTTATACAAGCCTTGATGAGTTTTGTGAGTTCCTTCCTCATTAGTGGCTTTATTTTTGGAATGATTGGCCTTTGTTTATGACAAAATCGCTTGGCATGAGGGTCCAGTTCAATATTATATTTTGGTAGACTTGGATCAAAACCATGCAGGTCTTTGTAGCTTCACGCAAAAATGTCATGATACTCTTGAAAAATCTTGATGAAAGCTTCGTTTATTTGAACTACATACTATACCAATCTTCAAAAGCTTCTCATTTGCTACCTCAAATTCCTCAAAATCTTCCTCTTTGACCACCATGTTGGATTTTTACCTTTTGGCTTGATCGTATGAAGTGAAGATGGATTCCAAAGTAACTAATCCTTTCGTGATCTTGTTTCTTTTCAATTGTATGATTTTATTTACATATGATTCTTCCAAATTAGCTTGACCTTTCATGGAAAACTCAAACTCTTCTTGTAGAAGTAGGAAAATATGTTGGTCACTATTAAACACTTTCCATCTTCTCACAATATCAAGGACTTCAGGTCAAACCAATATTTTGACATATTTCCATCCTTATTTTGTGATATCAACTGGTATGTCATATTAAGATCCAGTCATAGAAATCCTATCACCATCTTGATTTTTTATTTCTAGGATTAACATGGATCCCAAAATCTTTGAAATATTCAATTAAATCCAAGACTAGGCTCTTGTATTAGCTTAAAATATCATTTTTGGATGCACTACGTGTCGTCACTCAATGAAATAATAACTCATTGTATAAAAATAGTAAGGGCTTTAATACCCCTCGCTTGATCAAGAAATATTCCTTGCACAAGGGCCTCGTATTGTACCACATTATTAGTACAACTGAAATGCAACCAAAAAGATGAGAATTATTTATCTTCTTCTTGAGAAATTAGCATAATACTCACACAAGATCCATTCTTACTCCTTGAACCATCAAAGAACAATTTCCACAGTCCTTAGGATTACTTTGTGTTATGAGAAGTTGTGGTATGGTTAGACCTTCTTCATGGATTCTGCATAAAGTACCTACCCAATCCCATCTCTTCCAAAATTAGTAAACCAACTTCTTCCTTTGCCAACACATAAACGTAGGGATCATGCGATGGTCTCAACTCACTTCATCCAACACGGTGTCATGGAATTCCTCCACATGAGTTGTTTTTCCATGATTAGAAACTTCTTCCTTTCAATCATGGATGGTATAATTCCCATTTATAGAACTAGCCATGTGGGGTTCTACATGATTATGGAAAATTGGTTCCTCTATTATAGTTACCTTGGTTCCGTATTGAGTCCTAAGAATCATAAGTGACCAATTAGATGATAGATAACCACACCCATTTTGGTAGTGAAATCTCGTGATAGGAAGATGAAAAGAGAGGAGGAGATCAATGATTGATATGTCTTTGGTGAATGAAAAACTTGGGCATGAATGGATTATAAGTTGAAGTAATTTGATAACACTAATAGTCTTGATGGCTATGCCATCCATTTGAACAACTCCTTTTTCAACCGAGTATATTGTATGCCAAGTACATCTATAATTTGTTTGGGCATGAATGAGCTAGCCACACCATAATAAATCATGTAATTATATACTGGTGGTCACAAATGATCGGGGAAATATAGGATGGTGGTGGTTTGTTCCCTGAAAGAATACTTTTCCCTTGTGGTTGACATAAATTCCTAGCAGTTGTTGCCCCACGATTAGATGATTCATCGGTTGTGCCAAAATTGTTTTGAGCCTCTCACAACAAGTTTCTTTAATAAGGGATTGAGAGAGCAAAGGATTGAGAGTGCATCCCACATAATAACACTCAAAGTTGGTCTTCATCATTTTTTCTATAATGATGAAGGGAATTGATCCTACTTTATTGACATTTCTTTGGGCATTAGAATCCTCTTTTGTAAATTACTTGCTAGGTACCATGATGTTTGAAGAACCTTATTTCCTTGATTATTGGCTACCAAGTGTTTCTACTAGTTTCTTTCCCACATTTATATCAATCACCACTTGTGACTGAAGTTTTGAAGTGGATTCTTGATTGGATTTGGAAGGTTGAGAATCCATTACTCTTTTTGGAATGAGTGTTTTTTCTGCCAATGATGAGTAATTTGTATTCAACCTACAAAAATCTTCTACTTTCCAATTTAGTAAAGTGCTTTCTCAGTGTCTACGGTTGATCTATTATTTCTAGCGTAGATGAATTTTCTTTTGGCTCGAAGGTGCAAATATGCTTTGAACCATAAGGGCCTGGATAATAACTCCATTGGGACAAATATTTTTATTGTGAGGTTGAGAATAGGGATAAGACTATTCAAAATCTTGAACTAGATTATTATAGACAAGTATTATGGCTCTAAATGAGCTACTAAATGACAGGGTTCCAAAAGTTAAAAGGCATTACATTCACATCTTGACTTGCAGTTTGATTTTAAGGGTTATTGATCCCTTGAAAAGGAGGAAGGTGAGCCTAATATTGTTTATTTTGTGGATGGTATGGATGATTATTTTGAAAGTGTTTACTCTTGAGTGCAACAAGCTCGTTCTAGAAGTTTATCACAACAACATGATTTCAAAAAAATCATTTGAACGAGAGGGGGTACACTTAACTACTTATTTGTAAGCTATTGGGATAGGATCAATGGTAGGCAAGAGTGATTGTATGATCTCAAGAAAATGGCATTGGCAGTCATGGACCTATCTTTTCATCCTCAATCAAGGAATTCTCCGCTCTTGTGGCAACTTCATATGTATCGGGTAGTGTAGTCCCTCCCATAGACTAGATCATAACTACTACATCGATATTTAAGGCTCAAAAATAGTACAAGAATGCATTATTTGGAGAACACTTTATGAGTGCAGAATCCTATTCTAAGTCATTTGGAATATGAAGTTGAAATCACTCATGTATTCTTGGGGATATCTCTTCATGGTAGTGAGTTGTTCCAAGAGTGACAAGTTATCACTCTTGCCTTCAAAATGTTTACATATATTTTCTCCCAACAGATCCCAAGTGGTTATATTACCATCTTTAAACCCACAAAATCACTAAAGTGCTTTTCCCTGAAGGAAGTGGCAAGGAGTTTTCTCGCAGCATTGTCTTCTATAATATTATGTAATGCGCGCAAATGTTGGATACATGAAGAATATGTTTCATCGTAGTAATATGAGTTTCCCTATGTAAAAGGGAAAACTTTTGAGTTGTGCACTAGGTATAGAATCACATTGATCCAACTGAAGAAGATTGCTTACATTGAAAGGAGGAAAAATTTGGTTTCTTGCAGGGCTTTCCATACCAACAAGAGGTTGATTTTTCCTAGCTAAAGGAAACCTTTTGTAAAGAGGAGTTGAATGATCCCTATGATGTGATGCTGTTGGTGATGTTGAAATGACTTTTCTTCTTCTCCTTGGAGGATAAAATGATAACTCGATATGTTGATAATTTCCTTCTCATCCGGTAAAAATCTTGTCTGAATTCTTCGCATAAGTTAACACACTAAGATTTGAAATCTAGAGATATAGAGTCATCAAGTATTTTGATTTGTGAGAGTGAGAAGAGAAGTACCAACTCTTGGTACCACCAGCATGGCAATATTTTTGTCACATGGATCATGCATCTATTGAATATTTGGTTGATCTCATGTAATGTTAAAACATCCCCAAGGTGTGGGACCTTGTAACCTTTGGATGAACCTCTAGATAAGGTTGGTTTCCTTTGAAACTTGGATCACATTGTTTAAGATCAATATGAAAGGATAAAACATTTAAAAATAATTATAATCTACTCAACTAATGAGCTAAAGTAAGAGATAATAGGAAGGAATAAGGTGATGCAACAAGTATTTTGAACAAATAGACACAATTAAATGCACAATTAACTACCCACAACAATATATTATATGCACATGTCTTTCAATCCTCTTCATCCGTGCATATAAAGAATAATGCAACCTTATAACAGTAAAGGAAACAACTTTTCCACAACTGATATAAAAGTAGTTATATCACTTTTCACATGAATTGAAACAAGATAAGTTAGATAAAGACAGATTAAATAATCACATCAAGGATTTAAATGTTCACAAGTTATAAATTGATAAATGATTAACACAATAAACCCGATGTTTTTATAAAAAATATTGTTCTCGAATATAACTAAAAGGTGCAAAGTATATGAATAGCTCTTATATGCTTGAAGAGTAACTTCTCCAAATTATTTATATCCCTAAACTTAATACAACTCAACTATTTATAAGTTCTAAAGGTTGAGCCATTACAACTGAACCTTAACTAACAAATTAGTAAAAATGGATTATAATAAGTTCAAGAGAACATTCTCCCATAAAAATAGAAAATTTGTTGCTAGGTTTGAATAAGTCACCCTGTAACTTTGAATGATTCAGAGCTTAGAGACATCCCTACCACGACTTCTTGGCTTAGCTTTGATCTACATCATCTTTTTCTTGTTCATTTCCCTAGTCTTCCTCTTCCACATAGAAATCCATTATTGGTAGTCAACAAAGTGTTTGATGATTCCCTATACCTCTCCTTCCTATTGTCCGGAAGAATAATCATTCACCAAATCTGTTGTATCAATATCCCTTGTAATTTGAGATCGTAAAATTTTCAACTTATTCATCAATTTATTCATCTAATTTATAAAATTTTGGTATGAGACTAACTCACAATTGAATTGCTATTGAAAATTTTAGTTATTTCATTGTCTTTCGTTACCAAATATTTGAAATTTGATTTAATTTGGTCAACTAGAAGAGCATCCATATTCTCATTGAAAAATTGTAGTTGATATTATCAAAATCCTCTCGAAATATCATTTAAATGCTGATTTTTATATATTTGAAGCACTAAGGGTTTCTTGAAAATATTTTCATCAGATAGGAAATTTCTTCCCCTTTTTGAAAATGTAAATAAGTCCTTCTAACTCTTCATATTTTGCAAGTTACGGGTCGGCGGGCCTGGGAAGGATTTTTGCCAAATGAGGAGCTGCAAGCTGGGGAAGACTTTTGCCACAAGGAAAATTGTGGTTGCGGGTTGGGGAGATATGTTGGTATTTTGCACTTTTTGCAAAAGGCACAAGTTATAATTGCGGGTCCGCAAGCCCATGGATGATTTCTTTTGCTAAGTGAAAATGTAGGGCCATAGAGGAAATTTTCCCAATGTAAATTTGGCTCGGACAGTGGGTCACGAGGCATTTTGGAACTTTTGTAACTTTTTGCAAAAAGGAACAGTTTTAGAGTGCGAGTGGGCATGTGAGCCCACGAAGGTTTTTTTCACTAAGTTCAAAGTCAGTCTGGCGGGAAGATGCGGGGCCATACGGAGGTTTTTTTCCAAAGTAAAATTTTGAGCTCGAGGGTCTTTTCACCAAAAGTGAAGTTTCGGGGGGTGGAGGAACTGTGGAGGATTTATACACTTTTACCTCTTTTCCGTAAAGGTGTAGTTTATGTTTTTCACCCTGCGGGCCTTGTGAAGATTTTTTTCAAATGGAAGGTTGCATGAAGTTGAGGAGCCATGCGGGCTTGAGGAAACTTTTGCACTTTTGCAATTTTTGCGCAAAAGTGCAATTTCAATTTTGGGCCCGTGGAGAGCTTTGGGAAAAGTGAATTTTATGGGGTTGCTGTGAGGCATGGGATTTTTTTTTATAATTTTTTCATTTTTCACAAAAAAGGTGTCAAAAGTGAATTTTGAGGCCCGGAAATTCCGTTTTGCAAAACTTGTTTTTTCACCATTTTTGTATGGATTTGATTCAAATATTCAAATGGGCATAATTTTTTGATCCAAAGTGCTGGAAAAATTCAACAAATTTGTACCATTGGAAAGATCTTGACCTCTACACCATGGAAGCATAAAATATTATTTTTAGTAGGATTTGATGGGTGAAAATCTAGAAAATGTATTTCAAGCCATTAATATGATCTTATTGCTTCAACTACCCAGATTTGATCTGATTTTCCATTCTTCCTTCTCCAACATGCCAAATAGACATGGAGAACCAGAATTGATAGATTGTAGGTGGATTTGTAGGGGCATTGATTATTGGTGGTTGAGCTTCCAAATCATGATTTCCACCTCCTTTTCTTCTCCTCTCTTCACTTCATCTATAAAGGTAAGAGCTTGGCTCATTGTAAAGGGTTGGAATTTTTTTTTGCACCCTCCCTTCTTCTCTGGTCTGCAGATGAATTTGTGGAGTTCAAACCTTCCATTAAGATTGTAATGCAATTTTTTTGCCTCTTGGCCATTGTAATGTTCTGTATCAATTTGTGAAGCAATAATACATGTCTTGTGGATGATTTCAACCCTCTCTTGTGTTCATTTCCTTTATCTGATCTTTCATTGCAATATTGGTTATCTGTGCATGGTGGTTGTATTACATTTTAATGGTTCTGTGTTTAATAGCAAATTTGGTGTTCAACATTCCTTTGGTGCATCACCTTTGTTAGTTTAGGTTTAATTTCTTGCATCTTCTTAACCTGTCTCCTTGGAAAGTTAGAATAGATTTTAGAATAGATCCTCTACAAATTTTATGTGTGCACTGAACAAGAGGAATAGGAACTAGCCTTCATCCAGAGATCTTTCCTGATTGCAAAGTCCCACACTTTGGGAAAAGCTCCATGTTATGTAATCACACTGAGAGTCTCAACCCATCGAGTTGCAAACAGAGGTCATTCTACAAGATTTGAAGGGGGTGCTTTGTGATTTTGCACTAATAGTTTTGGCATACCCGGTGGGACCAAGAGGTCTTCATTTTATTGTAGAAAGATTGATGTGCACTTTTTTGTAAGTTTTTAGCTTGTAAGGAGCTTTGAAATTGCACATTTGTGACTCCAAAAGAGGTAGAGTCCACTGGTTTTAGTAGCCCAAGCTTGGTAGATTCATGAGAAGAATTCAGACTAGATCAAGAACTAGAGAAGAAGGATTGTTTGTCTATTTACACTTGTCCCCAGACAAGAGGAGGAAGAAGGGAAGAAGAGCTCAAAGGTCTCCATCTCCACCAAATAGAAATTTTCAACACCTCCCCCTGGTAGGCCTTTCATTCAATCAACAAGGGTTCTTAGGCCAATCATAATGGCACATCCACAACCCAATCCCTATGTCAACTTCACTGAAGTAACCCACTCGCTCTCAATGCACAAAATCTAGTTCCAGTTGTAAAGCATTGAAGAGCATTCCATATTTCACTGGAGAGAACAGACTACTCCTAGTGACCACATTCAAGACATTGCAAATGTCTATGCAATTCATGAAATCATTGAGATGGATATTTGCAAGTCAAATTGTTAGCCTCTTCATTCAAGGGTAAAGCTTTGCAATGGTTTAGGAGTCTAACAACAGGCTCTATTCAGAATTGGGACCATTTGTGCACATCTCTTCACAATCAATTTGGAGAAAAGGGGGATAACCTATCTCTATTGGAACAATTGACAACCATTAAGAGGGATCCTAATGAACAATTGACAGATTTCAACTTCAGATTTCAAAGGACATGGGATAGGATTCCATTGGCCGTGAGACCAACAGATGAAGGTGCTTTCTATACTTTCTTAAAGCTTTAAATTCTGATATTTCTATAATGATTCAATCCATGGGAGGTATAAATTTTCCTGCATAACCTATAACATTTCCATTAGAGCTGAAAATTGTTTAATTCAGGTTGGTAAACTTGCACCTAGGCCACCTATGCCTCTATATCCTAGAATTAGGAAGTCCAAGCACTAGTCAAACACTAGAGTTGAATCCCATTCCACCCCTAGAAATCAAAGAAACAATGAGGCTTCTACTTCTTCAAGCACTTCAAAAGAGTACCAGGAGGTCTTGAAACAACTACAAAACCTAGGAAACAAGCTAGTGACTATCGAGAGACAACAAGCTTAGAGTTCTAGGCCATATCAGCCTCAAACTCAAGTATCAAGCTAGGCCCCATATATAGAAAAATAAACCACCAAGTCATGCCACAAATCAAAATTTGAACCAAGGACAACCTCAAGCTATAGCCATTCGACCATATGATCCAAATGCAACTTCAACATCAAAAGATTGGTTCCAACACAAAACAACATGGCACAGAGTATGACTGGTGTTACCCCCATGTAATCTACCTCACATTCAATCAATGTGTTTCAATGGTGCACTAAACCAGGCCTTGATGGTACAAGACCATTGGTGTGTCCCAAGAACCTAGTCAAGAGGAAAATTAGTAGCAAGAAGCTCAACAAGAGGCACCTCCAACTGAAACTATGTTGGTTAATTGGAAAATAAAAGACTTTTGTGGAGTTAACCAAGCCCCTTCTCAAAGTGTAGCTACCAATACATGGTCCAAGAAAAGGAATATTGGAGAGGAAAATCATCAAATTCAAGTGATCCACAACCCTCTATTACTCCACAAGGTATTGGAAATCAAAGTGCAACTCCCAATGTGCAAGGTCAGCCCAAGCCACCCCTAGACCAGCTCAAGTGCCAGTTGTAACACCCATGTGCAAGAGAAGAATATAAAGGAAAAGGGAAACAGAGAGATATCTCATCTCCATTCAACATCATTGAGTAGATGAAGAAAAAATGTAAACATCTCAATGTGGGAGTCATTGGCTATCCCAAGACAAAGAGACCTATTGCAAGTTATATGAAAATTGGTCAACATCAAATCAAGTCACCCAATCAACAAGAGAAAGTGCTTACCAATGTAGCTCATCTGAAGGAAATCATGGAGGACAACAAGGTAAAAATTTGAAGCCCCCACCATTCTATATCTCATTGATCATTGGAGATAAATTGGTGCATAATTGCATGATTGATTCTAGAGCAAGTAGCTGTAATGCCAAAACAAATAGCTGATCAGTTGGGTCTTCAATATGAAGTCATTTCCAAAGGTGTGGTACAATTGGATGGTACAAGTAAAAAATGGTTGGAGTAATCAAATATTTGAGCCTCACATTGCATGCATGTCCCAATGTGACCATCTTGCAAGATGTATCAGTCATAGACTTGCCACCACTCTTTGCATTGTGTTTGTCAAGAGACTTCACTACTAAAATTGGAGGTTATTTTTTGCTGATTGGTCACACATGTTATTTAGAACAAGGTATGGAGCTAAGGCTACAATCAGATCTGAGCCTATTGCAAACTTCCATATTGAGCCTCATACACTAAGTCCAATCAATGCAAATTGTTCAACATTTGATCAAGAGGATTATCCAAGCACCCATGAAGCTGATACCAAGGTTGGATGTATTCCAGACTTGACCCTTGATGAATGGGAAAACAAGAGGCATGCTTTTGACCCTTACAAAGAAATGGAAGAATCTGAATTAGGAGTTTATTGCTTTTGCATGAAGAGAATCATCCTCTCCTAGCATCATCAAGCCAGACCACAAGGATGATAATGAGGTATGGAAATTATTCTTTGATGGCTCAAGAAGTAGACAAGGTGCAGGAGGAGGAGCTATGCTTGTTTCACCTCAAGGCACAAAATATTACTCATCTTTTCATTTCCAGTTTTCTTGCTCAAACAACACAATTTGAGTATGAGGCTTTGATTCATGGACTTCATTGGGCAGGAGGAGAGGCATTAAAATCTTACAAATATTTGGTGATAGTGAGCTGATTGTGAACCAAGTTCAGAGGACAACATGCTGCAAAGAATGACCTACTCAGGAGCTATAAAAACTGGGTATGGGACCTCATTGAGGACTTTGAAGCTTTCAACATTGTGTCCATACCAAGAAAAAAATGAAGCAGATCAGACAGACTGGCAACAATTGGGGCAGCATTTGATGTTATAGAAAGTATAAAAAGTGATAAGTCTCAGCCCCATATCAAGGTGGTTGTAAGGCCAGCTTGTCCTAGATAATAACACAAGTTGGCAGGTCTTGAGAATGATCAGAAAATTGTCAATTTTCTACAAGAAGAAGTTGAGTTCTCCTCCAAAACCAAGACAAATTGGAACAACAGTATAATGACCAAGTGGTGCAGTTGAGAACTAACAAATTACCAAAAGGTCTTGTAACCTTGGAGTCAATCTTCAACCCAAATGATCAGTTTCGGAAGGAGAAAGAAAACATTCAGGTAAAGGGTGAAGACTCAGAGCTCATTTAGTAGATGAAGGAAAGACATTGCAAATTGGAAAGTAAGTACTCCACAAGAGAAAGCTGAATTTGTTCAACTTTGTCAAGAATTCCCAGATGTTTTTGCATGGACTTATAAGGATTTAAGAGGTTTCAACCCAAGATTGGCTGAGCATACAATTGAATTAAAACCTGAATCCAAGCCTTTCAGATAGAAGAAAAGGCCAGTAAACCCTCACATTGAACCTCTCATGAGAAAAGAGTTGAACAAGCTAATTGAGGCTAACATCATCTTCCTATCAAGCATTCAAGTTGGGTTGCAAACTTGGTTCCTGTGAGGAAAAGAAATGGAGAAATCAGATTGTGTGTAGACTTCCATGATCTAAATAGAGCATCACTCAAAGATCACTACCCACTTCCATCGATGGAGAAAATCTTGCAAGGTTGTAGCTGGCTCTGAGAGGTTTTCATTGCTAGATGGATACTCAGGCTATAATCAGATAATGGTAAAAGAAGAAGATCAGTTCAAGACAACCTTCACCACCAAATGGGGTACATATGCTTATAAGAAGATGCCATTTGGACTATCAAATGCCGGAGCAACATTTCAGTGAGCTATGGACATGGCATTCAAAGGCTTAATCAACAAGATAGTTCTGGTGTATCTAGATGATATCACCATCTTCTCAAAGAATTTTGTAGACCACCTCTTTCACCTCAGGAAAGTATTTCAAAGATGTAGAAGATTTCAAAGTGTCATTGAATCCAAAGAAGTGTGTATTCTTGGCACACGAGGGAAAATTGTTGGGCCACATTGTCTCAAGAGAAGGGTTAATAATTGATCCTTAAAAGAGTTGAAGCCATCCGAACACTTCCATTGCCACACCACAAGAAATCTCTCCAAAGCTTCTTGGGAAGGATAAAATTTGTTCACAGATTTGTGCCTAATTTTTCCACTCTTGTGAAGCCTTTGACAATGATGTTGAAGAAGAGTCTTGCATTCAAATGGATGAAAAAGGAAAAGAGAGTTTTGAAGCCATCAAGCAAAGGCAATATCACAAGCTCCAACTCTTATCAACCCAAACTTTTCAAAGGACTTCATGTTGTATGCTTTTGGAGGATCAAACACAATCTCAGCTATCTTGGTACAACTGAATAGAGAAGGATCAGAACAGCCCATAGCATTCTTCAGTCAGAGCCTGGAAGATTATGAAGTAAGGTATTATTTTATTGAAAAGCATGTCCTTGTTGTCATTAGGAGTTTGAAGAAGTTTAGACACTTGGTCTCGAACAACAAGATTCAACTACTAGTGTCTCATGTTGGTGTCAAGGAATTTCTCCTAAACAAGGACTTGAATGAGAAGAGAGCAGGTTGGATCACCCATGTAATGGAATATGATATTGAAATCAAGGTGACCAAGTTGGTTCATGGAAAAGGGTTGTGTGAGAAGCTCACTTCCAGACAACATGATGAGTCAAAAGGAGAAGAAGAGGTTGTCCTACTACTGCAAAATGATCAAGAATGGCCAGCTAATGGTACACCCATTCCATGTTGGACCCAAGACTTGGTGCATTATCTCCAAAATAGGTTTATGCCCTCAAGAAATGAGAAAAGCAAAGAGGAGATACTTCAGATTACAAGCCATTCCATATGTGCTTGTCGATGGTGTTTTGTTCAAGAAAGACATCAATAGTGTTCTATTGAGGTGCATTGGGACATGCCAAATTGAGAGGGTGTTGCATGAGTTCCATGATGGAGAAGCAGGAGGCCACTTTTCTCCTCGAGTAACAAGCTCTCAAAATCATGAAGGCTGGTTACTATTGGCCTACGGTGTTTAGTGATTGCTACTCATGGATCAAGAAATGCAAGAAGTGTGTATTCTTCATAGGGAAAGAAAGGTTAGCATCCCTACCCCTTCGTCCAATTTTAGTAGATCAGCCATTCATGCAATGGGGATTAGACTTCATAGGAGTGATTAACCCACATTCAAGTCAAGGCCACAAGTGGATACTTATGGCAACAGACTATTTCACCAAGTGGACTGAAGTAGTGGCACTTAAGGAGGAAAATGAATCCAATATCTTGGATTTCTATGAAGGGATAGTCACTAGGTTTGGAGTCCCTACCACTATCATATCAGATAATGCATTGGCATTTCTTGGTACAAGGATCACCGAATGGGCTGTCAAGAATGGTATATACCTCAACACTTCATCAAACTATTACCCTCAAGGTAATGGCCAAGTAGAGTCCACAAACAAAAACTTACTAAGAATCATCAGAAGGACCCTTGATGAGAATCAAAAGACTTGGCACACAAAGCTCAAATCAGCTCTATGGGCTGATAGGATCACATCAAAAGGTCTACAGGAAGCTCTCCATACAAGCTTGTATATGGAAAAGAGGCAGTGTTTCCCATATCATTGGAGCTACCCACTTTGGAGCTCATGAAATAGTTGGAACTAGCTGAGTTTGAGCCTATGGAAATCAGGTATGTAGAGCTAATGGAGTAGAAGAAGCAAGAGAACATGCAATGCAGATCATGGAGAAAGATCAAGCATTGATCAAGAAGAGCTTTGACAAGAAAGCTAAATCCAGGACATTCCAAGTTGGAGGCTTGGTACTGAAGTGGGATGTTGACCGTGAAAATCCAAGAAAGCATTCCAAGTTTGATGCCATATGGAGTGGTCCATACATGATCACCAAATGCAAAGGTAGCAATGCCTTCCGGTTGGCTAAGTTGGATGGTGAAGAATTATAGATTCCAAGTCAATGGGATCTACCTCAAACACTACTACTAAAAGGAGAATTTCTCACCCTTGTAAATATTAGCCTAGGTTTTCAATTTCTCCAAGTGTGTATGCACATTGTCTTGTTATAGTTTAGGTTTCAATTTCCCTAAGTGTTGGTGCACATGCTCTATTGCTTCTGGTGTATGCTTGTATATAGTTCATCTCACTCATGGAAGAGACTTGTGGCCACAAGAAATTAAATCTACAGAGTATCCATATTGGAGTAGGTTTGGATGTTTTCATTGCACTCCAATAGATCAGGTTTGCAGAAAATCAAATGAGGGAGAAGTTTCCAGGTTTTAGACAACTCTCTACTCTCACAAATCTTGAATCCAATATTTTCTTGCAAAGATAAGAGTGCATGCAATGGAAGGTAGTTCCAGACCAGATTTGAAATTACCAGGTAGACTCCATGCCCAATGGATGCTTCAAGGCCATGGATCATCTCATCTAGTAGGAAGATGTCCCCTATGAGTCGCCAAATTGTTGTCTAAAATAAGCTCACTCTTATTTTTGGTCAACTAACCCCTTTTCCCCCTTTTGTGCTTCAATCTGATTTTTTATATATTTTAAGAACTTAAGGTTTCCTAAAAACATCTTCATCAGATAGGAAATTTCTTCCCCTTTCCGAAAATGTAAAGAAGTCCTTCTAACTCTTCATATTTTGCAAGTTATGGGCCAATGGGCCTTAGGAAGGATTTTTTGCCAAATGCGGACTGCGGGCTGGGGAAGACTTTTCACAAAGGGGAAAATTGTGGTTGTGGGTCGGTGGGAGATATGTTGGCATTTTGCACTTTTTGCAAAAGTCACAAGTTATAATTGCGGGCCCATGAGCCCGGGGATGATTTCTTTTGCTAAGTGAAATATGTGGGAGGCCATGGAGGAAATTTTTTCCCAAGTGTAAATTTGGGCAGGGAAAGTGGGCATTTTTTGAACTTTTGTAACTTTTTGAAAATGGAAAAGTTTTCAAGTGCAGGCCCATGAGCCCATAGAGGTTTTTTCACCAAGTGCAAAGTCGCAAAGTTGCGGGGCCAGTGGAGGTTTTTTTGCCAAAGTAAACTTTTGAGCCTGAGGGGTCTTTTCACCAAAAGTGAAGTTTTAGGGGGACATGGGATTGGAGAGGATTTTTACAATTTTTTCTCTTTTTGCACAAAGGTGTAGTTTATTTTCCATCCTAAGGGCCGTGAAGTTTTTTCACCAATCAAATGGAAAGTTGTGAGGATTGCGGGCTTGAGGAACTTTTGCACTTTTACAATTTTTGTGCAAAAAGCACAATTTCAATTTTGGGCCATGGAGGCTTTTGGGAAAAAGTGAATTTTGGGTTGTGGGGTTGTGGGAGGTTTTTATAATTTTTTCATTTTTTTCACAAAAGGCAAAAAGTGAATTTTAGGCCCACGGATCCATTTTGCAAAACTTTGATTTTTCACCATTTTTGTATGGATTCGATTCAAATATTCAAATGGGCATAAATTTCGATCCAATGCTCAAAATTTGACAAATTTTGTACCATTGGAAATATCTTGACCTCCTCTATGCCATGGAAGCATAAAATATTATTTTCAGTAGGATTTGATGGGTGAAAATCTGGAAAATGTCTTTCAAGCCATTAATACGAGATCGATTGCTTCAACTACCCAGATTTGATTTGATTTGCCATCTCTTCCTTCTCCAACATGCCAAATAGACATGGAGAGCCAAAATTGATAGATTGTAGGTGGATTTATAGGGGCATTGATGGCTGGTGGCTGAGCTTCCAAATCAGATTTCACCTCATTTTCTTCTCCTCTCTTCACTTCATCTATAAAGGTAAGATTTTGGCTCATTGTAAAGGGTTGGACATTTTGTTTTCACCCTCCCTTCTTCTCTAGTCTATAGATGAATTCATGGAGTTCAAACCTTCCATTAAGACTATAATGCAAGTTTTTGCCTCTTGGCCATTGTAATGTTTTGTATCAATTTGTGAAGCAATAATACATGTCTGTGGATGATTTCAACCCTCTCTTGTGTTCATTTCCTTTATCTGATCTTTCATTGCAATATTGGTTATCTATGTGCATGGTGGTTGTATTACATTTTAATGGTATGTGTTTAATAGAAAATTTGGTGTTCACATTCCTTTGGTGCATCACCTCTATTAGTTTAGGTTTAATTTCTTACATCTTCTTAACCCTTGTCTCCTTTAGAATAGTTAGAATAGATCCTTTGCAAATTTTATGTATGCACTGAACAGAAGAATAGGAACTGACCTTCATCGGAGAGCTTTCCCAATTTCAAAGTCCCACACTTTGGGAAAATCTCCATGTTATGAAGGGAATAAGATATCAAAGGTCTCCATCTCCACCAAATAGAACGCTTACGAAACCTCCCCTTGGTAGGCCTCTCATTCAATCGGGGAAGGGTTCTTAGGAATATCATAATGGCACTTTCACAACCCAATGCCTACGCTCAACTTCACGAAGCAATCCACTCACTCTTGAAAGAGGGTTTTAAACCTGCAAGAGAGGATCATGAGGGATGACATGCACATAAACAAATGTGTGAACGATAGCATGAAGAGATCTCGGGAGGAGTGAGCATCAACCGAATGTGCATGTAAATATTTGAAACACAGGCGAGAACCTAGTTAAGCCACAAAACTCTCTTCTATCTCATAGATCAAATGGGGTGTACATATATAAGGTCTTTGAGTAACCCTCAATGCTACAATCATGACAACTTGAGTAGAGATGGGGAGTTACATTCCCATAATAGAAGTGTAACTCTCAATGATGCATATGATTCATCGACGCGACGCATTAATGCGTAAGAGAATCTCATAATGACCCCTAAATGACACATGGACCTATGATCTCACCTAAGTGAGACAACTCACCTAATGATGTGGAAAAAAATACACAAAGAACACCCCCTTCTTCATAACTTAGGATGAGGCGACAAGTCAGAAATGAGAAATGGGTCCCAACACAAAGCCTGATGAGGTACCCATGCACAAGAAAAAGGTCCCAAGTAGTGAAGGAAAAACCAGTGGGAAAAGCATCCACCACAAGAAAAAACAATATTTAATCTAAGAAATATGCCAAAAATGGGTCCTGCCATAGATGAGCCTAAAAAACGTACCCATGTACAAAGAGGCAATCTCTCGAAAAGAAGAATAAGAGAGAAGAAGAGGGAGATGAGAGGAATGCGAAGATTCCATGGATGGATCTCGAACTCTGCAACTCTAGGAGGTCTCCCAAAAAAATGTCATTGATGAGATCCTCTACCACTACAATGAAGAAAATCCACCTACAACGAACTATGTGCCTACCCTTAGGAAGGCCAGAAATGGAGTGCTAGAAGTCTACCCACTTTACAAAGGAAACCGAAGGCAAGTAGTATGAAGAAATTTGAGTTTGGTCCATGAAAGTGTGACATAGGTCTAGCAAATGAGCTCCAAGGAACCAAAGGTAATGCCACGTGTGCGTAACTTTCAATGTGTGAAGAGTGAACACCTATAGAAAGGATTTCCACGTGATGTGAAGGTAACAAAACATCCCCACAACAGAAAAAGGATGCACAAGCAAGGGTGGATCAATGAAGGTCTCTCGAAAAGTGGAAGTGGTAAGAGTCCCAGAAGAGGCACTCCCAACAATGGAGATGATGGACTCCTCTCGAAACACCTTTAGATGGATGAGAAACCTATAGTGCATGACAAGTAAACTCTGCGAAAAGATAACTAAGGTCGGAAGATACTTGTACCAATGAGGGGCTCAAAAAATAGAAGAACGATGTCGAGATAGGTATGAGTCATCCAATGAAGGTAGAGGGAGAAAGAGGAGAAGAGTCCTCTGTAGTACTCTCAACATCGAATCGGGTGCAAAATCCTCGTCATCGAAGTAGAACTAAGCGAGTCGATGCTAGTGGAACTATCATCACATGAAGAAATAGAGGAGATAAGCCTGAATCAACAGTAGCAACAATGGAGGCAAGATGTGAAGGGTCTCTATAGAGGGATCAAGAATGCTCTAGAGTAGAAGAGAAAGAGGAGAAGAGTCCTCTGTAGTACTCTCAACATCGAACTGGGTGCAAAATCCTCGTCATCGAAGTAGAACTAGTTTAGAGTCGATCTAGTGGAACTATCATCACATGAAGAAATAGAGGAGATTGAATCAACAAGTAGCAACAATGGAGGCAAAGTATGTGAAGGGTCTCTATAGGGTCTCTAGTGAGAGAAAGAGGAGAAGAGTCCTAGGTGCAAAATCTCGTCATCAGAAGTAGAAGCTTCTAGTGGAACTATCATCGAATCAACGGGCAACAATGGAGGCGGTATGTGAAGGGTCTCTATATAGTCCATGGATCTAGAATGTTTGATTCTATAGATTTTCTGTATTATCATTCCGAGAGCTTCCTCGGGGCAATGACTATAGTTTCTAGAGCAATACGCTGTTTTTGACAACATGTCCACACCCGATACCGAATTGTTTGAAGAATCCACCACATTTTGCATGGATTTGTTCGTTTTATAAAACATGCTTTGACGCGTGCGTCTGTACATCCTCATCCTCCTCTGTATCCCAAACATGGTTCAAATCAAAATCCCATCTTCCAAGCATACGAAGATCACTCAAATGCACCTGATTGGGAGGAACAATGCCAGAAAACAACTCCCACTCATCTGTTCCATCCATGCCCACAAAACTTTGCATCTCATCATCGTCAGTTTCATCTATGTCTTCTTCCTCCATTGCATCCTTCCGGTCAACATGCCATGCACGATACGTATTCTTAATTCTCTCCCAATTTTCTAAAATTTCATCTCTAGTACAACCTATGTCCCTGTGTATATCACGAAATGGCTTATACAACAACAATTCACTCCAACAAAAGTTCTCGCGATCCTCTGATCCACTTTCAGGAACAGAGAAATACCGCGGCCACACGCGTATGATAGCAGGTGTATCCCTCGACTTCCATTTGTCTTTCTTTCTCTTCGCATTAAACGACCACGATCTCGCAGCATCAATCAACGAGATGGATTCCAATTGTACTGGTCGATCTTTATATGCATCAATGAAACATGATCCACTTTCATTCTCATCAGATGTCACAATCACCTTGCGGAAAACCTTCCTACCAACATTCAAAGTCATAAAGGCACGACTGCACTGAACCAATGGCAACTTCAATAGCATGTGACATGTCTCTTGCGCCCCAATATCACGTTCCACAATTGTTTCTGTCAAAATCCTCCGATATATACATAGTGCAGACTCTTCCCCCTCCACATCATCTGATATCCTCGTCAACATATCATGAAAGCTCTCTGACCTCTTCTCTGCCTTTGAAGCATTTTGCTATATACTTTAACACCGCGTGTCTAGAAACAACAGGATGACAATCTATATTACCTCGCCATATGGCCAACATGTCTGAGTTGTGAAGGTTCAATCTCGCATCATTGCGAGAAGGTTCAAATATCTTTCGACCATTTGCATCAACAAACAAATTTGAATCATCCCGGAGGTCCCACGGAACATTATAATGACAAACCATGGACGATCCCTTCTTTCTCAAACAAGAAATCTCACTACATTTAGTGTGCCTTTGCACATGGTTGACAAGTTCTTCATAGTCATAAAGTGGGTCACGCTCTAATATCTGTGAAGGCTTGATCGAGCAAGGATCTTCGTCTCTAGAACGACCGAGCATGACATTTATTTGATGGCTGTCACAGGGATTCCAAAGTAGCGTATCTATCAAAAATGATCTTGCAGACCATTACACGATTCTCATCTTCCCAATCCAATGTTTCCATGCATGGGCTACGGAACCCACATGAATCCATGGACATGTGCAAATCCTCGATGTTGCCACTCAAACCTACAAATACCATGCCAAAAAAATGCGGCTTACAAAACCATTCGTTCACAATATTGAAAATGGATCAGATCACTGCACAAATTTAAATAAATTTCAATCGAACAGACAACTACAAACCTGTACCAATAATCCTTTGCACCAATTAGTTTTTGTATCACCTCTTCATGAAATATCTCAAATCTTTTGGTGCATGTATGTCGCATGACGATATGAGGATAATCTATCACATTCTCAATCCGCCACCTATACGCCCTCGAAGAATTTGAAGGAGATTCCCGGCATGAAGCGGGTGTAAATCAAACCACTTTGTGTCTGCTGCGGTAAGCGTAAAAAAAAGAGTCGGGCTACCCAATTGAACAATCATATCTGACTCACTACGACATGAGTTTCGAGTAAGACCTAGTCCCATGAAGTTTTGTTCCAAAACGCATCACCTGTTCTGCCAACTTATCATCATTCACATTATTAATGTGACGACGCAAGTCTTCAATAGACATGGGAACATTGTCCTCCAAATTTCTCTTGACAAAAACAGAAGCTGTGGCCTGACTGCGGTGCCGCATTTGTCTATTATATGCACAATATCTAAATCTCGGGTGCCTTCCAAACCTATTGTCATGATACCTTATCAAATGCTTCACATAATCATGAAACTGTACTATTCTAATCCTCAGTTGCAACCATTCAGCATCTCCCATAGGAAAGAGGGTTGGAAATGCCATGGAAAACATGCCCTCTGTGTTGTATTCATTTATTGGAGAAGACCCAATCGGTGGCCAATCAACAACATCGACGACCTCAAATCCATATTTTCAACAAACAATCTGACTTCCTCCATCTCCCTTCGTGGATTAGGAAGCCTTAAAGAAAATGATGATGGATGATTATGTACATGTTCTTCTTCGACACTCACTATATCCATTGTTCCTTCTCTCCTTACGTGCTCATCTTGTATCTCAGATTCCACCCGACGAATTCTTTCTGATACATCTCCCTCTACTTCCGGGAGATCTTCTAATGCTGCGTAGTCTATCTCCACGTCTTTGTAATACCTATCATTACGAATTTTGTAACGCAAAGCATTCAATACACGCGAGCGACTAACAATACATTCATACTCCCTCTGTCCAGCATTCTGTCTTTTCACAATAAGAATATCCACATCCTCTATTCGACGAGGAAGCAGTCTAGCAATAGAAGTTACGTCTTGGGGAAAGCAAATAGTGTGTCCACTATATTTGTACTGGCCACCATGTGCATGAGTTACATGCAATATGGGATTCACCCGTGCTATCAACATTTCTTCCACCTTCGTCGTAGTACATGACACGCAACACTTCTGGTTAATCCCGGGATCCATATTGTTCCACTTTGAATATCGATGACCACCTCGTTCACACTTGCATCTCTTGCAAATAGGTCCTTCCACTGAAAGTGTCACAACTATACCAGGATATGACTCTTTACATATACCACACATCTGAATAACTTCCAGCGCATCAATCCTTTTCAAAAATTCACGACGAGACTCGAGCATCCTATTCAATTGTACACCATAACGTGATGAGTAAAACTGTGTGTAACTCTGATTCGGGAAATTATTCACACCACTTATCGTAGGTATGTTTCGATGTCGAATGTCTGTTCTGACTCAATATCACGCTCACCATCCCTGGGATAGTGGATGTTGTTGTTCCCTACTGAATGTGTTGCATGACACTCCATATTCTCCTGTTCGGACCTCTTGCCCTCACTTTGTCTACATTTGCAAAAGAATCCATATAATTCATTTTCTCGGGTAAATTCTGATCACAAGCATTCATGTTATTCTCCAAATGCTCACGTACATCACTTTGGATCCCAACACGCAATTCACATGAACCTGATGCTCTCGGACATGTTCTATGCATTCCATTTCGCATAAGACTTCTAGATAAGACATCTCCTTGACAACCTACACACAAATATACCGAGTCATAAAGACCTAACAAACAAAAAATGCACCATCTCTGACGTCGCATCTTATTTTAATGCATAAATTTTTAAAAATATATCACAAAGAAAATTTCACCTGCACTTCGATTCACGACTGAGTTGTTTTTTTGTTGCTGCAACATTTCATCCAACATCGGATGAGGAATATCAGATATTCCAATAGAAATATCCTGCAATGAACCTCTCCCATAGCTACTTCCACTCGTTGCTACGTTTATGTATAAGAATAGCAATTCGTGAGACATTTTTAGAAAATTTTGAAAATTCACATATACATAACATTCAAAGACATTTTGGTTAACAAAAATCTGACCAACTCCAATAGATCATAAATTCAAAACTATTGTAGGGAATCTATAAATTGGAGAATAAAAATGCACCATCCCTGACATCACAACTTATTTTGATGTATACATTTAAAAAGTATCTCACAAAGAAAATTTCACATGCAGTTCGGTTCACGATCAAATTTTTGTGTTGCAGCCGTGAGATTTCATTCAACATCGGATCAGGAATATCAGATATTCCAACAAAAATATCTTTGCAACGACCTCTACCATATCTACTCCCGCTCATTCCTATATATATGTATAGCAATTTCACCTTGTGATATATTTTATAAAATTTCAAAAAAATATATATATACATAACATGTAAAGAGATATTGGTTAATAAGAATCCAACCAACTGCAAAAAATCATATTTTTAAAAACTTTGACAAGGAATCTATCAACTGGAGAATAGAAACACACCATCTTTGACTTCTCATATTATTTTAATGCATAATTTTTAAAAATATATCACAAATAAAATTTCACCTACACATCTATTCACGACTAAGTTGTTACGTTGCTGATGTGACATTTCATTTAACATCGGATGAGGAATATCAGATATTCCAACAGAAATATCCTGTAATGACCCTCTCCCGTAGCTGCAACTTCCACTATGTCCCACATTTATGGGGTTCACATTTGTCTCAACTATAGCAGGCACAATTCTCGCATTCAAAGAGTAATCTCTATCTTTGTCTTTGACACTTCCTATCTGACCATCTCGATCTTCAAGTTGTACATTGTGATTAGTATGACTCTTAATCTATCGTACGGCGGGAATTTTTTTCACAAGATTGTACACCTAACCTCGGTATGATGTGTAACTTTGTTCCAACATCTGAAGAGTGTAGAAGGTCTGTACCGACACCTTCAATCGAAAAATGTGTACAAATCGACCATGTATCTCCTTCATTTTATCTTGCTCTCGAACCTGCGACTTAAGGAAACGATGGTGATCGTTGTCCCTCTGACATTTTCCAGGAGACTTTCATTTCTTACCGCTACAAACAGCGGAATGTTCCTTCATTACCTACAACAAAAGGACACATTAAATAACATTCTTTACACATATATGAAATATTTAGTTCTTAAAAATACAGGAACAAAGACATCAAATAATACATTACACTTAACATTACACCATGAACACCAACCATGTCATCACGTGATAACAATACATGCATCTCTTCTCCAACATAATCATTTCGGAGATATTCATTCGATGTTTCTATCCTCTCTAAAGAGGAGTTAACATTCACATTATCTAAACACACCTCCTCTATCGCATCTATTTCTCTCCTGATCCTTGAAGATGGAAAAACATCTACATTAACTTGTTGGCCTGACAAATACATATAACCTTGACCTCCCATCCCTTTCATTCTCTGTTGTTGTCGAATTTGTGACCTTCGAAAACGACGACGCTTAGCATCCCATCGAGAATTTCCAGGTGAATCTATTTCCTCGCGTGTGTGCATGGTGGCATTCTCACTCAATGACTGCAAAACAAAAAAATTCAACAAACAATCATCATAACACATGCAAGACATATTTTTTTCATTAAACAAGTAACAAAGACATTAAATAATAAAAAATGCAACATTACAAGATCAGTAATGGTTTCTGCGTTTCGCAACAATGAATTCCTTTCGAGCGCGAATCCCCTATAGGATTAATCACAACATTCGATCTTCTCATTATGTCAGACATCGGAAGAGTCTTTCGCGCAACGTTACTCTCACCCGACCATTCATAACCCGTAGGAAGTATCGCATCCATAAGTCTTTCATTGTAGAATTGTGGCCCATGAAATTGGCATCGATTAACATCACTCGACGATTCTATCATCATATTATTTTTCTTTCTCATACGAGCATGTTTTCGTTCCTCCATCATCTACAATAAAATTAAAAATTTAACATACAAAATTTTGAAAACATAATTATTATTAATTGAATAATGCACTATGCAAAACATGGATGATAAAATCTTCAACAATTAAACCAGTAATACACGTACATCAAAACGCAAAAATTACAAGACAACACATTTAATTATGTAAAATCTTCCACACAAACATGAGATACATGTAATTTTTTTCAACCAAGGGAAGAAAAAAATATTAGTCAATACTCAAATTACGTAGGCGAGAAATATTTTCACAACCAGGAATCAATGGCATGAAACTCACACCAAGAACTACATCTCTACAATCCTCTCTTGTCGGGAAATAACATCCATAACGTTCTGATGTGCACAATTTCCTAAAAGCTGGAATGCAATTTTTTCTATCCAAATCATAGAACATGTATGGGATTTGTGCATATTTACACATAAGGAGGATGGATCCAACCGAACGAACAGCCACGTACCCTGGACATTTTTCATTTATATCTCGAGAAAAATCCATCAAATACTTCCACACAAATCTAAATCCATCTTCAAACACATTCTCATCGTCACATTCGAAACCCATCTCTTGTTCTTCACCTGAAATTGCTTCTGCATCTCGAAGCAACCACACACAAACTTCACCCATACTCATGATGCAGAAAAAATTATTCTCATGCACAGCCAGACACAATGACACAACGTCACTAAAAGGAATACAACAAAAGTTTAACTTCGATGTACAACATCCAATGAGAAAATGGTGTACTCAATTTTAGAGAAACAATTCAGCTTTTCCTTCACCCAATACATCCTCCCACCACAACATGAGGCACCAATAGGAGGAGTCACTTTAGGAATGATGGTATGTGTCGGCACTGACAACAGACTCCAACAATGAGACTGCTACTACAAGTAGATCTCGTACGTGAAATTTGAAGACGGAAAACATCATAATGCAACAAATACGTACTCGTCATCATCAATATCTTCAAACAAAGAAACACATCCATCAATTCCTATGTCAATACTCCCGATTCGCATAACTCCACCCGTGAATGGGTTTGCAAGAATATACTGTCGAGCTCCAAACTCATAAATCGGAAAGGATAACAAAACAAGAGATCCAATTGTCATATGTATCCTTGATCTCTTTTCAAAAGGGGCCCCACTTATGTACAAGCGTGAAAATCTTCCATCGTCGTCCAAGTACAAAGGGCCATAGAACCCCGTAACATCCCTCCATTCGCGCACCAAAAATCCAAAGCACCAAATAGTCGGATCTTCCACAATATAATACAGGTTCGATGAATCTAATATAAAGTTCCACAACTTACAAACAATCCTCATACGCATCAATTCTCTGAAAGATAAATTGGAAAATATTTTCTTCATGACATCGATTGGCAATGTGGCACGAGTTCCTGATTCCATTTCAAATAGTGCTCCTGTTATCAAATAAGAAAGTTTAGAACATCTCGTACAAAAGTGATACACAACACCACTCAAATTCATTAAAATCAAAACTGTAACATCTCAAAAAAGAATATACGTTTCTTCATATAGCAATATGAATCACGTTCAAGTCAAAACAACAAAAAAATCACTATTACAAAATTACGTAGATAAGTGTTTAAATTCCATGCATACAGTTCAAGAAAAATAAAACATCGGAATTGGAATCCAATATTTTATCATGTGCGTAATTTAATACCAACATAAGGATAACAAAATATGATAAAATTAATAACTCATAAACATTAATAAACAAACACGCCTCACAAAAGTCTCCATAAACACCAACGTTTAGGGAACACCAATGTCTGAAATCAGGTCAACACTGTCGGGACCAGGCATCAGTCCCATGAAATTTCCACCAATAATTTCTTCAGAGATATCATCAAACGTAGGAAAATATACTGCACACGAATCAAAACCTGATGAAGTGCATTGTACACACTCTCCCTTGTTCATATCATAATATAAAATAGAAGGCCCATGCTTTTTATACAACATAACAATATGTCCCATGCTCACTTCCGGCGTGTACCCATTGCAAACTTTGTTGATGTCAACTGTTGCATCTAATATATGCTCCCACAATATCTCCCATCTAACACACAATGGAATCATATGTTTCTTTCAACAACCAGACACTCAATGATGAGTCATCAAGAATACATTTTACATGATTCTCGTGTAACACCAAACACATACCACGTACACCAGCAAATGGAGGCACAGACACACACCATTTATTACAAAACACATCAAACGCAAACAAATTATAAATGAAGGTATCGTGATCATCAAATTCCGCATGCAACCAATATATTTTCCCTCCGTTACAAACTGCATTCCGAGGCACAGGAACACCTACAGGGCTTTTGTTACACACCAACTGTTATTGAAACTACTTTTCATGTAACACGCACCACCAGACACCTCATCACAATTTTTAAGTGCAACCCATCCGTAGTTTTGAGCCAAAGCATCTCCACACAACACAAACCAACCACGTATCCCAAGTTCTATCGTTCCCATCTTTTTCCCTCGGACGTAAAAGGATTAAGGATGAATTCATCCAATAAATTCGTACCAAATTTCTCAGCTTCCAAAAGCAGGAATGGGCCCATTGAATAGATTATTTCCTTTCTGTATGGGCTTCCGATGATCCGGGAACACAAGTGAGTTACTCTACCTCGATCATTCAAAAATAAAACATTTATACGGTCCAAGAAGGAGTGCCACTTTTCAACCAAGAAGAAACCAAATGTTCCACGAATAAGACAACATTTTTTAAATAATGCACTTGACGGAGACAGCATCTCATTCCATTCTTTGCACACAAGGTGAAGACGAACCAACACAACAAAAGGAAGTCATGGAAAAATGTGCTTAAAAGCTATTTTTGAAGGGAATCGTGGTGACATTGAACGATCCATAAACACCAAAAAAAACCTACAAAATCAAACACACCCACATCAATATTCACATCAAACATACACTAAAATTCCATAACTACATAAAATCCATCATGTAGAACATTAATAGCTATATAGCACTGCAAAATTTAAACACATTTACAAACCAACTTCAAAAAATCTCCAAGAAGATTCATCATGCAAATGCACAAACAAGACTCAAAAAAGTTATATATAAACATATATCAATAAACAACAACATGCACCATAACATAAAACACAAACTACTTCAAATCAACCAAAATGTCACCGCCTCAAAAACAACTATTTACATCTGTAAAAAAAGACTCATTCTATCATGTTTCCCAAAAATCTCGGTATCTCCTCGGGATTATCACCACTTTCAAGCAACCTGAAACAACCAAACCATTAAAGTCTTCATTCGAACGACTAAAAAAGCATCATAAAATCCGCATCCAGAAAGTATATCCATGTATAAACCTGCAGGGCCATAATAGCAGACTAAGGTGCTCAGCTCACAATAAAGTATGGGCACAGGTGCATATTTACATATCAACATGAACCCATCGCACCAAGAAACACACTTGTACCTGGGAAAGCGATGCCACAACATGCCACTTTCGATCTCCATGTACTCCCAATCCGTATCAGACAAAAAACACTTGGCCTCTCCAATATCTGGATCATAATGACTCATATCGTTATTCAATTTCCACAACTGCATGCGGCTCGCATAATTGACAACACACGAAACTTGATCCTCATAAACAACAAGGCACATGGAATCAGCAGAATTTGGAGCTGGAGAATGGCCAATCTTCCATGTCTCATGAACAACATCGAGACATACAATGAAATAAGTCAAAACCTCACCGCCATATAAAACATCACCACTTTGTTCAAGATCCAAACTCAGCCAATACATTTTTCCATCGACAACAACAACATGTTTTGGAGCTTGAAGACGTGTCGGAATTACAATCGGACTCCAAACATGATGAAGGTTACTACACATATAGAAAGATCTATCAAAAGTTTGAATCTCACTCACACCTGTAGCATGTGGATCATATCGGACGGCAATCCAATCATACATGTACCCTGTCAAACCCTGACATATCCTAAACCATCCATTCCTCTTACCGATACGAATGTCACCCATTTTCACAAATATCCCAGTAAAAGGATTTATAATAGCATATGAACGTATGCTTCGATTCGTAGTTGTTGAAGATACACAAACCATCGATCCAATAGCACATTCAAATCTAATGTCATTCATCCCACTCAAACTGACACGTAAATATATAGCTTCACCTTCACGTGTGAAATACAAAGGGTTCAACACATTTGCCATTGTCAAGGGTCGATATAACAAAAATCCTACGCAACGATTGACGATGGTTCCACATGTAGCCAAAAATTTGAGTTGCTTAACATTGCATTCATTCTTGTGCACAATAAACGAAATCTAACAAGATTCGAAGCGTGAAACTTAGAAATAATGTAATCAAAAATCTCCGTGGGAAGATGCTTCCAAATAGTTTGATCCATTATGCCCTACTAATCTATAGAAAAAATTGAACGAAGGTATTAATGACCACACAAAATCCAACACAATATAATCCAAAGCAAAGAGTATTATAAAAAAATGTACAATAATATGGAAAACAATTTATTCTACAAGAATAATATGAATACACAGAAATATAATTAAATCCATCACAACAACAAATCATAAAATTTCATCGTGAATTACATCTTCTAAACATGTTTTATACGAATGCATAACATTAGATCTTCAAATCAAGTTAATTGACATTACATAAATAAAACCAAACAACAAATCATCACATCTACAAAAAAAGTGAACAGTAATCAATTTCGTGTTAAAAGAACAAGTCTTCATTGACATCATTTTTTAAATCATTATTATTCTGGCAAGTTGTAAAAATTGGACAATGTTCCTCTCATAAATAATACAATTTAAAACACAAAAGAATCAAACGATGAAATCTCAATTGTGTATTAAAAAATAAACACTATCCATGTTCTTCAACAAAAGAAACTCGTGCCACCTGTAAAAAAATTATCAAATGCACATTTCCACATTAATCATAGCTTGAAAAAATAAAACATAGAAATGTAAATTAAATAAAATCTCGTCCACTCATGAAAATTATAAACAATACAGTCCAACCATATTTCGTGATATCTATAGAAAAACATTATGCCAAACATACACAAAATACGATGTCACGGTTTTTTCATAGAAATGTCAAACATTTACGTTTGACATTTCTTATAGAAAAACCGTATCATCACAAAAAGCATATGCTCAACATATATTGGGGAATCCCTCGTTACATTGCTTTAAAAACCTTCTTCAAAAACACGGGCTAACGTCCAAATTTGGACGTGCTAGGAGAGCATAATAGGAAATATCCCATTTGCAAATCCTAGCTCCCGGTATCGAAAAAGGCACTTGCAATGCTAGATTCCGAGTTGGATAAATATCCGCAAATGATCCCCAATGGAAATGATGTAAAAATATATATACACATACAATTATTTCTCATAAACATCACACTTAATTTTTCTATCAAATATATATTCGTCAATGTGTTCAAATTATAAATTTACAAATATTCGATTTCACAGATAGAAAGAATATGAATTTTGATTTCACAGACAGAGAGAATATGAAATTCAATGTATAATATAAAAATATCATAATCAAATTATTGAATCCCTAAGAATAAATGATGAAAATACCTGGATTGCGTGTGTATATCCAACAACGAACTGCCCGCTAACTCCAAAGACTACCTTTTCAAAATATACGAATCAAATTTCAATAAAATACTATTAAAAAGAAAATTGAAATGCTGAATAATAATATTGTTTTTAATAAATATTTCAACATGCACATATATTGTTTTTAATTTTTTTATATGCATTTTATGATTACGAGAGAAAATAGACCCCATAAATTTGTGAATGTTGGTCACAATCTGTGTTAATTTACTATTCTTCCATCTCGGAGTAGTTTCTCAATACATAGTTATCTGAATAATATGACACAAACAATTTATTATAACTAAAAAGTACTACATATCAATTTTAAAATTAAGTGACAATCATATTAATGTCAAATTTAAAATTAAAATGACCCCTAAAACAATTAAATAAACATTAAATTTCAAATGTAAAATTAAAAAAAAAAACACATTCATATCATTACATCCCATTTACACATTGTAGAATGACTCTTAACATAAGAAGAAGATATGAAACATTCTAGCTTTTAATGAAGGCATACTTGATCGCTGTGATACTCTGCGTCTGACAATAGATATACATCAACATCTTTTATTGGTCATAGCTTGTCTTATGTATCTTGTTAAGCAATATAAATGTACTTATTAAATTATTGAAACACGTAAACGGCAGTCAAATTTAAACATTATAAGCAAAACAATAAATGTACTTATTAAATTCCTTTGTGCTCGTTTTTTGCAGAATTTAGATCAAGGCAATTGCCCATTGACTAAAAAGAATTCTAAACCATGCATCCGATTAGAAAAAATCAAACTCAAAGATCTTAGTTTGTACCATGTGTGCTATGAAAACTACTTGTTCAACCTAACTGAACTATTCTACTCCCTGGGAGCAAGAAGCGGCTTCCTATCATAGGACACAGTACAAACTTGTAAGCCACTGGTACTCACTACAAGTCAGCACAATAACCTATATTAATATATCTAGATAAAGGGTGCAACCGGTATTAAATACATTATTTTAAAAATTCTTTAAAAAAATGTTCAAATGCACATTAAAACAGAGATTCCAACGCAATAAGAAATGCAAAAACCATTAAAAAAAGAGATTCCAACCTGAAAAATTGATCCTATGATGCTTTTAGATAATGAAGCTCTGGATTCCTTCACAAAATGTGTGCTGCTGAGTTGGAATCCAAGACTGTCTGCATTCAATAAAATTAGAGACAACTTACAAAATCAAGAAGAACAATGTGGAGCAGGATGGAAAAAATCCATTAAAAAAATCCATTAAACACTTAATTTTCAAGTATCTTAAAAAGCCATTAAACCAGTGAATTTTAACGTTGTTGGCCACCTGATTTGTTACTTTTATAATCACACGATCTCCTTCCCTAGCAACTATTGCAGGCCCTGCAAAATGCCCGTTCACAGTGATGAGGCTCTTGGTATGGCAAAGATGAGTTACATTCTTCAGTTGAATCTGTAAATCAGGAAGAAAAAGATTTTAATACATTTCTACATCCTAATGATGAATCACTTCATGTAATCACATTAAGCAGTTATTAGACAATATCCAAATTTTCAACTGCTAGTCATGGTAGGAGAAGAACAATGAACAACAATTATCTGAAAAACCTCATTCAGACACACTCTGAATGCAAAAAGCTCGTATTCAAAACCATATAGAAATCAAAAAAATACGAAAGAAATTACATTAAGCAGTTCAACTCCAACTTTTCAACTGCTAGTCCAGGTTCGGGAGAACTATAATGGTAATTCAGTTTATGAATAGTTCCACTGATAGTGTGCATAATCATAGCTGGTAGAAAACTTAATTATACAGGACAAAGGCAGAAACAATGATGGGCTAAAAAAAACCCTGTGATTAAAATCCAGTATATTCACTGCCAGAAACTTATCCATATGCAATTATTTGGAAACAAAATCCAAAATCTAAAAAGATACAGAAAATTATTTGGGCATTTTTCTATCTGCCAGAATAGTTATATGCAATTATTTGGAAATTCATCAAAGACTTGATAATGTATAAATTCATCAAAGACTCGATTATTATCAAGTTTTAATTCAAACCATTGCTTCATGTTTATTTTTGAAGTACTTTCGATGATGTTTAACCCGAAACAAAGAGTGAAAACAAAATTTCTCTATTTAATTCATCCATGGACCGTGAAATAGTGAAAGCATAAAATCTCTAGAATACAAAAAAGCTTTAGCAAAACTCTGAACTTGTTATATTTCACGAAGTTGTTCTTTTGATTCTTTGTTAGAGTTTAACTATACTTCAGATTTCCCTTTGTTATTTAACCCTGTACCTTCCTTCAAATTGTTGACCAACAGAAATTCCAAACTATCAAGTAAAACAGAAATCACAAGCCAGACTGAAATTTCATCTATAATTTGATCTTTCAATTTTTGCAACCTAGGACAAAAATGGCATAAAACAAAAAAGACAGAAAAGTGTACAAATGAAACCCTGGTAGAGATTCTGCATCACCGACTTGGGCTCTGTTGGGCTGCAACAGAACCCCATCCTTCCAGGGCAGTGAAACCAAATCTCAAAACAAGACAAATAAAGCAATCTCAGTGCAAGTACTTACAGAAATTTTCTATAATGAAACCATGAGAGAGTTTCAGATCTCAAAACTGTATAATAAATTGGAAAAACTGTTTCAAATATCCTGCAAAATGTAATGATATAAATAAAAGTTTTACAGCACCCAACCAGACAACTGTATTGGACTGATTTATATGAGACAACGAAGAAAAAGAAAAGAGTAATATTTCGGCACATTTAAATTATATTTACATTAATTGACTACTAATTGGCATTACAGATTTTTAAATCTGTTTACTTTGTCAAACAAGAGACTTAATAATAACAAAAATGCAGTTAGACATATATTTAATCATCCATTACAAAATGCAGTGAGACACATATTAGTAATCCATCAACATCAAGTACAAAAGTGTAAGATACAAGTTTCTACAGAAATCTGAAACCAAATGGAATGCCTTGGAGTTGGGCTTCCCAGTCCAAACCCTATAAAACCCCGCCTTGCGCTCATAATTGACATGCATTAAAACTTTCCCGATCTCTGAAATTTCAATTACTATTTTCACAGCATACCTGTCTTATCAATGGCACGATCAAACCAAGCCAAAATAGAGTTTCTTGCACAAAGTAAATACTTTGCGATTGTCAAAATAAAATAGATCTAAGTGTATTTAGAAAACAATGAACTAATGCACAACTATTTTATCCTAAAAACAATTGGAATACTAATTAGACGCTCCAAATAAAGAATCATCACGGCTATTTACCAATTGGAAAGCTCCAAGGTAAAATAAAAGAAGCAAAAAATGAAAACCTGACTCGAAGCAATGTATTTTTCGAGCTTAAAATATGGATGTCACACTCATTACTTCAAAATTTTGCAAATTTGGTATGGTAATGAAGAGCCAGAGAATATACGTTTCGTGACAAGATTCGAATGCCTGAATCATTGCATTAACATTTCCCGTGCACTCGATACTGTAGTCTGCTCCTCCATCAGTTATTTCTGCAATTACCTGTAAAATCAAAGCGAATTATTGAATTTATTTTGGGTATAAACAAAAAAATTAAATGCATAGATCCCTGGAAAAGATAAGGATTAGATTATAACAGTGATAATTGAGTGAACGCCATTATATATGTCATCAAAACAGCATGAAGTACCTGCTGAAGAGGTTTATGTAGGAAAGCGCAAATTACCAGTAAAATAAGATCTTTAGAGTCTCTTCAATGGCGGAACGGCTCAAGAAAAAGCACAGTGGCTCGAACTGCACCCTCTGATCTCGCATCTTCTATGAACATTGAGAAAGGAAATCCTTTATTCAGTTCCACAGAAGGGATATCCTTTATCTTAACATGTGGAGAACCGCGCGCAGATGTAACTGCCTGCCCACCGAACTGTTTATTTTATTTATTAAGTATAACTGTTTATAATAATTGTTATTATTATTTATTAGGAGAGTTCGGTCTGTCAAAGAGAGAGAGGGGAAATCTGCAGGTAAATAGACAAACGGTTGAACCAGCTGTCAATTATCAAATACAACAGTTGTCAATAGTTGTGTGGAAAAGGGCTGCAGGACAGGTGTCGAAATTCATTGAGTGAAGTTATATGTTAGGCCTATCGGCCTAATTAAATGAATTGCATAAGTTTCAATTTGTCATTTCAAGCCTTTTCTCCAATTTTTGATAGATTTGATAAGAACTGATTTTTGTACATCTAATAAAAGGTGATTTTATATTTGAAAATTCATATGATTGTAAAAATGGATTTAGTAATCAATTAGGGCATGTAAACGCTATTCTTAAATTAGTTTTCATAAGGAATCTATGGTTAAAATTTCGAGGAAAATTGAGCCTAGAAACATGAGTTATGAGTAAAACTAGATTTGGATGTTCAATGAACAAAGGTGGTTTTTGTGTTTGAACGTGGTGAACCAGATCTTATAACCTCTTTAATAACTTCCAAGTAGTCGGTTTATGTTTTTTAATGTCATGTTTTATTATTTCGAGTTGTGGTGAGTGCGAGTGAGTTGATTTATATTTCATAACTCCCCTATAACTATACTACTTACATGGGGTCAAATGGAGTTAAAATATGGTGCAAATGGAGAAATGGAGACAAAATGGACACCAAATTGCACCTTTTATAAATATTGTTACATGCGAGAATCATAAAGTTCAAAGTGAAAATGAGATGTATTTAGCTCCACTTTAAATTGATAGGTTTAACTTAGCTGGATGTGGGGGTTTGTGCTTGCGTTACACCATGCTAAAGTAATATGAGGGACATGGGAGACACATAGGAAACCAAATCAATCCATTCAGAAAGTGTTTCGCCTATGGCATGGTAAAAATATTGCTAAGTTTTAATTTCAAACATTCTCTCTCACTCTAACACACCTTAATTCAACTCAAATTCAACTTGCCTTAGCCAAACTCATGTGGTGGTTAGTAATTGAGTTTCACTAGTGAAAGGGGACACAAGGGACACCATAGACACAATATTTTTCATCTAACCTCTTGGTGACTTGTGTCATCATGTGGGGAAAAAAGGATGTGATCAAAAGGGTGGGAAAAGCACTGTGGACTACAAAATGTGCGCTTGTAGTTGTGTGTGAGGTCATATAAGGATCCCGAGATAGAAAAGTGCTTGTGGCACACTTTAATGTACCCATTTTCCACACAGGATAATTGGGACAATTAGGGCACAAAATTTCTCTTTTCACCTTGTGGTGACACATGGAATGGTGAAAATTTGACTATGGGAAATCATACATCCGGAGTGAGTTTTCCACTTCACGAGCATAAAAGAGTTTGTTGGTGTCAAACCTTACATTATTTTGACTTAAAATTAAATTTCAATATCAATCGAAGAATCTACAATAGCCAATTATTTTCAAAACTCAAATTTCATTTCCTTTTTTATTTAGAGCAGAGAGGGTCATGTGAAGGAGTTTGAAGTATCTAAGGTAACCCTTAAGGTAGATACAATTTGATTTTTGAAAACTTTAATTAACTAAAATATATTTACATTTACCATTTATTTTCATATTAACACCTTCTAGTACTCCTTTAATGATCCAAATAATTCATCATTCACCATTTACACATTCATTATCTCCAACGAGAAAACCCGTTGATTGAATAGATTTTCCATGAATGATCAATTCTTTCCTAAATATTCCTAAATTTCTTCCAACACATTAAATACTTCCAAACATCATTCTCATATTTTTTAGATCTTTCTCAAATAATTCTAGAGGAGTTTACTTGCTTCAGAATGCTCCAAATTGCCTTTTTAAGCGTATGGAGGAAGTAACTTTCCAACGGGATGCACTAACCTCATAAATCATCATGTGTAAGTAACCCTACATATTGAAAAAACATTAAAAAAAACTTGTTAATAGTTATGTACAAGTCTGGATGAGGGTGGGGTTGAAGGTAGGCTTGCTAGAGGAATGATGTATTGTGACTGAGAATCCTAATTTTTAATTTGGGGTTTATTTGTCATGCTTCAAAATTTTCAATATTAATGTTATTTATTTGAGATGATAGGAAGGAAATGAAGCCTACAAGTTTCTTGTGAATTTTTTTAAAAAAGAACACAACATGGGAACAAACCTTTGAAATTGCTTGAATTTCAAAATCTTCTCATTATAAAAATCCCAATGATTTCATGAGCTTTTTCTTCTTTAATAGCATCTCAAAGGCATGGGAAAATATCACACCATGGCTTATGTGGGATGGAGACAGAGTCATAAATTGTCTTTCCATTAATCACTATTTGATTTGATGGTAACTAGTTGTCTATTTTAACAATGTCCCTTTTTTGACCTTTACGTTGACTTTGTGCCTTCAAACGATTTTAGAGAAGGTATTCATGGTATTTTATATGTGTTTGGAAAGTAATCTAGGGGACTAATTTTGTTGTTAGAGGCCAACAATAATTTTTTTCAATGAATAATGACAAAGAATCCTTTCAAGAAATCTTGAATAATATTTGTATGAAGATGTTCCATAAAATTTAATTCTACTTTGATCATGCCCATGGTGGAATGAATAAAAATTTTATACTCAAAAACCACTTCAAATTACTCTCTAAGCCAAAGATAGGATTTTATTTCCACAAAATACCATATGGTGGAAAATATTAGGATGTCTTCTTTTCCACAGTGTTAGAGTCGCAATTTTAATAATACAAACAACAATATTTTTGAGTCCAAACATGGTAAATTTGCATGGTATTTGATATACTAGGGATTTCCACTTGGTTGAAGGTTTCTTCAATTAGAGGTTTTATAACCGGTATGTAATTTTTTTGTTCATGCAAAAATCTTTATGAATATTTTTAGTTCTTAAATAATGTTCAAATTGTTTGTTCTTGGATTGATGATTTCTACAAACCATTTAGACCCGATCGTTAAGTTTGGCAGCATATCCTCTTAGGATATGAAGTTTCTTTACCAATTGGTTTATGTAGATTTGGCATGAGTTCAAAGTGATTTTTGTCTCATTTGAAAAGATAGAAATTCGGTGACTTTCACACATAAAATTGTAGATTACAATCTCTAATGTTTTAACAAACCTATGATTGTTTCCCATGTAGTTTTTTTAGATTGAGGTTCATGCCAAAAAGGAGGTGCTTAGAGGTGGCCCATCCCAAAACCCTTATGGGAAATTATCCTTGTCATGTTCCTTGAGTTTCCCTACCATTTAACTCACAAGATTCCACTCAATGGAGAATATACCCTTGCCACATTCGGTTTATCCACCACATTTGCAATCTCTCTTGGTTGGGATCTCTATCATGTACCGATCCTATTCCACACCCACAATGTGAGGGTTGGGTCTCTTCACCATCGCATCATGACAATTGAAATATTTTTCCTTTTTCAGATAAGGTTTTCCCATTCGAGTTAGCCATCTCAATGGTTCGTGACCAAGGCCTAAACATTAAGGAGTCAAGAAAAACTTTTGAAAATATTACCACCGGCTGAAATTCCATTCCAAATGCGATCAACCACCAATATGGAAATTGTGATAATCCAGGATGCAAAAGACCCTCCTCATAGTAGCCTTTTTACAATTTTTATTTAATTAATATATTTTTTAATTAATTAATATAAATTATTGTAAACTTTCCTCTGAATGATCTTGATAGTAATATTTATATCACATGCATGTATATCATGTATTTTTATTATAAATAGGTATACTATAATATTTTGTTAATATATTTCATCACAAACAAATATCAAACGTCATAAATATCAAACTTATGTCATGCAAAAATTAAAGGAAGCAATTTATTTAGAGCATGAGCGACCATTCACATATGGCCTTGACTACACGAATTGTATACATTTATAGGTCTTAATACTGATAATCGTACGTGAAATGTATGATGGAAATGCCGAAGGGGATATATTGAAGAATTCAAAATGGAGGGAGAGAATTAATGGGAGAGGAAGAGGGACAAACAAGAAGGGGTATGAGGGTAGAGAATTGCAAGGGTGTGGAAGTTGGAATGGGGAGGTAATTCGAAACTCCACCCTCAAACATCCACATGAAATTGCTTTGAATCGTTCAAAGTTAAAAAGGTGGGTTGTGTAAGATGTTGATGCAACTATGTGTGGAGATATTTCATAACGTAAGGAGTGGTCGAAAAATAATGGTGAAGTAAAAAAGTGTTTACAATTTCATCTCTTACATTTATTGGGTAGTTAACATAGATGTAAATGCAAGGGGAATTCGAGCACATGTTTCATGAGACACAATAGAGACGAGAAGATATGGAGTTGACCTAACATCGAAAGGTAGCGAATACACACATGTATACTGGATTAGGGTTTCTCTCTTGCTATGAGGACAACAAAAAGGTTATTCCTTAGCAACAATCGTGATGGTTTCATCTGTCAACAACCATTACCGCCAATGATACACCAAGTAAAACAAAAACATTCCTGCAAACCAGAATACAACATATGTTGCTCATTATTTGCAGCACGAGAATAAATGGTGCCCATCTCCTTTATGAAAATTGAAAGGGTATGGGTCAAGAATGTAGCATGGAGGAGAGAAGGAAAGTAAGAAATTAGCATGGAGGAGGAAAATTAACTATGTGCAAGCCCTACACCTATTCGATGGCTTAGAATAATCCTCCCCAAAAATTATCTTGTATACAATTTTTTTATCCTTTCTTTCTAGTTGTAAGCTTAAGGAATTTTACGATAATCAGTGGTTAAAAAAACCATCATAATTGAGGCCATCAAGCCATCAAACATATCGGTGAAAAGGTAGATTTGATGTGTCAATTAAGTTTGCTAATTTCCTTTATTTGATGGCACAAATTATTTTGATTGGATAATGTTTAATTTGATAGGTAAGACATAGACATAAAAGGGATATTTGAAATTAAAAGGTGGATGTAAAATACTTGCATGTCTCACACTTATTCCACATAGCAAATTGTTCCTACCCAAATAATATTTGTCATTTGTGTTCTAATTATTTGTCTCAAACTCGTGCACAATATTCACGTGAGTGAAATGCGAGATAAAAGGGGCCAAACTTAAAATTTGGCGAGTATTCAGTAGGGGCCAGGTTTGAAACCCAACCACACTTGTTGCTTCTTGTAACACTTTGCAAGCACGCTTTGTAGTTTCAAGGTCGAGTAATTACTGAAACAAATAGGAGATGTAGGAACACTCATCAATAATTGAGCCCCTTCAAGGAATGGAAGTATGAACGACACGAAGATTTTATCCATCGATTGATATTTTCTATTTTTTTATTTCACTTTTTTATGGTGTAAAGTTTTTTGAGTGGATGAAATTAAAACACTTGTTGATATGGAATTTAATATACTAAATGTGATAGATCAATTTACTATTAGAAATATTTGAGAAGTGACAAATATGGGAAGATATTTCCACATGTATATAGGGCCTATTAAAATCTATTTTGTACCAAGGAGAAAATAAGGAGGTAATTTTTTGAGCGGGGATATGATTAAATAATTATTGAGTAACATGTGTCCACGAAAAACAAAAATAGAAAAATACATTGTAGGACGAACAATCTTAATCACAAATAAACGTTCAATGTGTATTCATCATAATTCCATTATTAATGTTTAGCAAAAGAATGAAACAAAACCTCCAAGAAAACCCCCATTTCTTGAATCTTTCGAATTCTTTAAACATAATATTTAACCTCTAAATAATTAATTAAACTCAAATCTAAAATAATACGTTCCAGAAGCAAACCATTTCACCTTTCCGAACCTTCACTCACTAGATTGGTCTACTATTACCAGAATATTTTTGTTGCACAACTCTCCCTATAAATTCTTTTGAATGGCAGGGTTAAAACCGAGCTGGACTTCGCTATAGGAAAAAAAATGCCACCAAATGCCAGGTGGCCATGAATTCCACCAACACTTTATCCGATGCCAATCGACTCATCATTTTGTTCCTTCCGTGCAGAGCAACATGAAGCTCTGGCCTTTGAAGGTCGTTAACAACCAACAATGAAAGTTCAATTCAAGGACTATTTGTGGCGGAGGAGATATCGTCCATGGTGTTTATAAAAATGAAGGAAATCACCGAGGCTTATTTGGGGCTGGAGAAGGGGAAAGCAATGCCGCATGTATTGCAGGTAAGTATATACAAAAAAATAGATATAATGTAACTGAATTGTATTATTTAGAATGCAATAAACCGACATAATGAAACCAGTGATAGTTGTGTGAAGCGCAATGTATTTGGGTCCACGTTTATTTCCACGCCACCAGGGCTGTTCAAACACGAGATCGCCCTCATCGCTAGAATTTACTGATCCCACATACTTGACGGATCCCACATTCTCTTCGTCTGAACAACTCCACTAATATCTCTGTCAAGTGTCGTACTTTCCTTGGACGCGGATGGAGGCGGAACCATTGGAGGGACGAAAATATCTGTTTTACAATTCAACCCGATAAAAAAATATAGATCAAACAGATTTCATTCATACTACTATTAAAAATTGCCTGCAAAAGTGAAAATGACGTGCAAACAGCAGTCAAAATTAAACACATCAGAAAAACGTTCGAGGAGGCTGTCAAATTTAACATCGTTGCAGAAACGTCCGGAGGGCCTTTACCATAGGGGAAGGCCTTCGGTATAAATATATAATAAGAAGTTTAATCTTACAACTTGAAGATTCAATATATGATTGTTAATATCTTGCATTCCTATAAAACTTAAAGAAGTAAAAAAATTATACTGTTTCTATACACTCACGTTAAAGGTCATATTAAACTGCTATTAATAATTCCTTTATGATTGAGATTCAACCAATCCGAGAACAATTGACAGTCTTATTTGTACTATAATGGTTTGTATGGGTCGAGCACTACGGAAGCGAATAACATGGTTTGAGAATGCTGATTTTGTGCAGGGAGCATGTTAATTTGTGGGTAGCTTGTTATAAGTGTGTGGAGCATGGAATATTGTGCGTAGCATGCGACATTGGTGAGGGCTTGGGCTTCATCTTACATTAGTCATCATCTATTTTTGAATTGGAATGGTTAGAATTTACAATTATGCTTTCTACAAACAGTAGGCACCTCTAATTTTTAGGGAGGAAGAATTTGTAATTATACTTTCTACAACTATTTCTGAAAGCAACATTATTTTGGAATGGGCAGAATTTGCAGTTTCAGTTTTCCGAGAAAACAATAGGCACCTCTCATTTTGGAAGGAAGAATTTGTAATTATAGTTTTTACAAGTATTTAAAGTGGCCCTGCTGTACAATTATAGTAGTCTCTCAATATTTCGGATGTAATAAAGTTATTAATAATCTTTTATCCCACATTTAATATCAACTATTCATGTTTTGTCAATTTCATATAAAATGTAATTTATTTTATTAGTTGTTGTAGATTAGCATATTATTTTTTTAAGGTTCCATATTTAAGTTTTTGGATTTTTTTACAGAAATGTAAAAGATTTTCTTATAAAGAAAGCATTTTGTATAAAAATAGTTTGTAAACAGTTTTTGGTTGATTTTTATTTATTTTTAAATATTAATGTATTTCAATTTTAAGTTCAAATTAAACTGTATTTACGATAATTCCCAGACTTCAAATTGTCATATCACATATTTTCATTCAAACTAACAATTATCTTTATGTTTCTTATGCATTTTACATTGTTTTAGCATTTTATGTTTAAAAGGTTTATTTTTATTCCTTCAAAATAAAGAATATGAATTTGGTTTTTGATGGGTAATTATATAATTACTATACATATATAAATACATATTCCCACCAATTCTTGATTGATTATATTGTCGGTTTTTCGTAAAATTAAATCGAGAAATGTGTGTAATATACAATTTAAAATGTTGCATGGAAAAAAAAACTCAATAATGAAGTTAAAGAAAGAAACTATTGCAAGAATTTGATGCAGGCACAACACAAGTGTTGTCTCGGAAAAACCAATATGATTCAAGTAAATAATAGTGAGGGTTCTCGTCTTTTTGTAACATTATTGAATATATTTTCTACTAAGAACATTTACACGATTATATGTGCACAGCGTATCGTGCCATTACCCGTCTTATGGGTATAAGAATTATTTACACAACATAGTGACGAGTCGAAAATTGTGCATAAGCATATGTACCCTTTGGGAGTTGTATTATGGTGTGTAGTAAAATAATATAATGATGCATTGTCACTTTTTTCTGACTTGATCAATATAATGATAATTTCAATGGCACTTGTTCTCCTTTTATTTTGAGGATCAATAAGCCAAAGGTTAAAAAAATAGTCCTAGAAAGATTGTAACGGAGTTGTAGACTCTTGATAATATATGGATCGAAAGAAATATTATAACAATAAGGTAATGCTTAGAGCGGCATTTTACATGTATAATAGAATAGACCTAAATAACCTAGAGAATAGTATCTCAAAACAACATTTCATTAGAAATTAACATGTTAACATTAATTTTGAATATCTAGTTCGTACAGTTTTTGTAAATGACAACCACTGATGAAAAATCTCATAGGGAACATTAATGCAATATTAAACATTTATATAAAAAAATTCAAATACATTATTAAATCTTATGAGTTTTTTTCATGGTTAGTGGATACACCAACCATTACTATGGCCTTATATAGATATGACAATTTGGAGTCATTAATAAAAAAATTGGTTTTTGATTGAAGTTTATAAGGTTTTTCTCATTGTTTGGTTGATACATCAAACATGACATGGTAAGAAAAATGATATATTAACAACACATTTAAAATACCATATATGTAGAGTGAAGGTAGCAACCACATTTTACATGGGATTATTGAAGTTGTGACCCCTCCAAGAATAGTACCATAATATGCAAAATAAAAGATACCTATCTTAGATATATTTATTTTAAAAGCTGTCAAGAGGTAGAATTGTTGAGCTAAATATTCTATTTATGTTAAAAATATAATTTACATGTCTTGGAAATGATATATCTTGATATTGTTTTTCATAAATTTATCTAAGATATGTATGCTAGTAATGTCCACATGTGCTACATTTTATTTAACATATTTATATGAAATATTTTATTAACATTTAATTATGTAATATATATATGACATAAAATGATGATAAGAGAAGAATATGAAAATAATAAAAATGTGCAATATATTAAAGATAATAAGCAAGCACCCTAACTGATGATGTCAAACCCTAACGCTTTGTATAGGAACCTTAACTCTCAGAGATGATGCTTTGAGTTAGGTGGTGGCAGCAAGTCTAGTGGAGGTGGTCTAAATCATAAGGAAAATAACAACCCCAATTGTCTTGTCGAGAATGGATCTGATGATGGATCAATGGCCGCTTCTTATCACAATCAAGGGAAACATGGGGACTATAACGCCCACACGAAACCCAAGAAGAACCTACTACAAGTAATTTTTTTTCGGGAAGACACGCCCATGAAAGCTTCGAATTAACAGTTTTCACATTTATGTCTCTAAGTTACTTTAAATTAATAATATAAATTTCCTTATTTAATCCCCATTATAATAAAATTAATAATGTCCTCAATACCTATGAATAAACCAAGTTAGTCTAAGGCTTGGTTTAGTTTCCCCTAAATTTTATTTTGATAAAATTAAATTTCCACTCTAGTTAAACTTGCACAAACTTATCCCATGGTTAAGGCATCTAGTTGATTAAATATTGAAGTTATTTTAATCCCACAAGGTGACTATGTTTAAAACAAATAACAAGGTCCCTAATATTAACACAAGGGTTAGAAGAATAAACACACCCCTTACAAAAAAGTGGCCCCATTAAAAAGTCAACCCATGTATTTTAGATTTTAAATTTAAATTTATATTCATATTCCTCTCACCCACTCTCCACTTATTTTTTGTAGGGATGAATCTCATCACTTGGATGAATTTGTTACACCCACTAATTCAAGACACAAAGACCATCATAGAAAAGTACAGGATATATATTTTTTTCACTTGTTTGATGCACAAAACGATGCAACAGGTGGTCACAAAGGTTATGACTAACTCTTCAAACAACTTGACTCAATGATGACCTTATGGACAGCATGGAAACAACTAACACCCATCAAGGACAGTTCACTTTACTCTTTGACAAGGCACCACGAAACAACTCAACCACAATACACAGTCATAGTTGGATACACTCCATGGTTTACAATCCCTTAAGGTTATGCATTTACCAAAAATGTTTTTCAAGACCTGCCTTAACAATCTACAAGATTCATGTTTGGTTCGAGCATTCTTCTCACAAAGGTGAACTTATTACTTTGGTAATCTAGACTAACTAGCCAAAGCACAAGATTTCTGAAAGAGGTTCAACTAAAGACTGGAAAAGCTAACAAAATTCATTTGACCAAAAGGGACACCTTTCCTCTCTCACAAGGTTGCATAAACATGCCCGAGATAAAAAATCTTGATCCGGACCTCCATTGCACAAGCGATGAGCGTAAGCTCTAACTGAAGTGGAGTGCCATTACAACAGTTATCAAATCATCCTACATAACACTAAGAGAGTGAAATTCATCCCTAGTGCAGATAGATTATCTTATTGCGGGGTGTCGGAAGAAATTTCCTAGACGGGGAAGAGATGTGCAGAAAGAAGCTTTTCTTCTCACGGGAATGCGAGATAGGTGCATACGAGACTCCTTTTCTCATGGGTGTGCAAGACAAGTGCATAAGACGTGCATGCGCAAGAGACTCTTCACATGCAAGACGCGTGCGCAAGAAGTTACGAGCATGTAAGACGCATGCGCATGAAGCTTTTCCTCTTCTGCGAACTTCATAAAGCCATAACTTTTGATAGATAAATCCTTTTTGGAAAATGAGGACTTTTTATAAATCTCTGGATGTCCTCTTCGTATAGAAACCTTAATAATTCAATTTGGATAAATTTTTATGGGTCAATTTTGATAAAACACTCCATAGGATTTTAAAATTAAAACTGGTAACATTTGACTTATAAAATTTTGTTCAATTCGACCTCCTTCCTTTCTCAACATGCCAAGTAGACATGGAGGGTTGTTCTTAGAGGAATTTATGTTAGATTTCAAGGTATAATTTTTTGATTGAAGATCAATTTGAAAATTCTCAATTTTGAAAGCAAAATGACTACAATTTTTCCTTTATTCAATTTTAAAGGATCCTTAACCATTTCTTAAGTGGTATAGTTTTTTTGGGGTATTTTTAATCCTACTAAGTTCAATTTAAGGTTTCATTTTCTTATTCATTGTTTTAGGGGTCATTTTATGCATTTTCAAGTAAAAACATTTGCTAGTTTGAAAACATCTAACAATGATCCCAATCAAATAGATTTGTTTACATTTACCAAATTTGAAATAAATTCATTCCAAAACACTCTAATTTATTAATGTTATTCAAACAAGGTATTCAAATTTCAAGTTACAACTTCATATTTTCCAAACATTCATTTCTCTGAGAAAAGAGCATCATGACATTTCACCATACATATTCACTTTTCACTTTTTCCAAACCAAGGTTTCATAATACATTGCAAACATAGATTTGCAATGAACACCAAATCATTTAAACAAGATAACAAATTCCATTAATTCAAAAATGATTTCTTTACATCTTTCTTCTTTTCTTCCTCAATTTCAATATACAAAATACAATTTCCTTCTCATACATTCCAAAAATAAAAACGGAATTCATCTCTTTCACATTTCAAATTTCAACTTTCATAGCCATAACAAAAATTATTTCCATGCCCACTAATATACAAGGTCATCAACTTCATAGTGGGAAAGGGTTATAATAAATAATAATCTCAACAAGGACTGTCAAAATTGTCTTTTCCTTTGTTCCTGAACAACAGCAACATGAAGATCCTACATTTATTTCAATTTGATAACAACAAAGGTAGGGGAAAGGCAACGATCTCCACCCAACCAAGACAACTAATGAAAGGAGAATCCATCCTTCTTCATTGGGCCTCGAGCCCCAACCAAAATTCAATAAGAAATGTGCTCCAACTCATGGAAACAACAGGATTAGACAAACACACATGCAAATCTCACATTTAAAGACACAAACCAACCAAAATGTAGTTTGGAACCACACTAAAACACAACAACAAAACTCAGGCTTCATCATGCAAGCCAAAGGAGAAAGAAACTATGGGGGATGCTACTTAAGCCCACCAAAGGGGAAATGGGTATCACCACCGAGAAAAAACCGCCAAAATACATACCATTTCAAATACCTAACATCCCCTAATGCCTCCCCAAGTACCCCTTTTTCCTTAGATTTTCTTATGCCTCCCAACCTCTTATGGGACCCCATAATGAGTAAAGAAATGCAAGCTATTTCTTTATAAGGTGGAACCCAAATCCCAACTCCCTCCACACTTATACCTCCCCAAAAACACTTATGCCTCCCATAAAATAAACCCCATAGCCTTCTCCTACACCATTCCTAGGCCATCTACCCAACATCCCACAAACAATAAAAAAATACAAGCATTTACATATTCATAAAAGGGAAAGAAGAGAATTTCCAAGAGGCAAGATCTTACTTCTCCATAATGGAATTTGTTCCAATTCCAAAACAACAAGCTTTGCAATGAAAAAAGTCCAAGATCAACAATCCACAAGCAAGCAACAATCTACAATCTTCTCCAAAAGCAAGAGCTCTCAAAACCGAAAAGCGTCTAAAATTAGCCTCCAAGAACAAATTAAAATTTCAAAGAAGATGGAGTGTTTCATACTCCAAAATCAACTTACACATCTCTTACACATTTATTACAACACTTTAATTTGAGGCCAATAACTCTAATAATTACATTCTTATGACTCAATTTGATTAATTAATATTTAACAATATCATTACTCAGATTAATTTACCACAATTAATAAATAATGAGAGGGGTCAATGCACCACAAAATTAACACATGCAAACATTAACAAAGAAACCAAATAAAATGAAAACACAAATCCCTTGGTCACATTTAAAGGTGATCCCCCTTAGGAATCCCTAACACATAAACAATTATAGTTTCCATGGTGACCTCGTTGAATTCATCTAGAATTCCAATGTGGTTGGTCCCCAATCCCCCGATGTTTGTTGTAATATTTTTAACTTGTAAAAATACAAATACATCCTTCGGGCTCGTGGCCGCATCAGAACATCCAAATGAACCTAATATACTTCCAAAGTCATCTATATATATGTGAATCACAACAATCATCAAGCTAATCAATAATGTCACTTAAAATTTCATCAACAACTATATCATCATCAATTTTTATTTTCTAGGTCTAATCAAAATATCCAAATATCACATATCGAACAACATCTATAATGTAACCATCTTAGACATTATATCAACATTAATATATAAAATGTCTCTAATAATCATCACACATCATATATATATATCGAGTCAACAATAAATCATGCTCTAACATCTAATCATCATACTAAATCAAACTATAACAATGTCCATGGTATAGTCAACCGTGTCATGATTAGTATAAAAAGGTGTCAAAGGGGAGTGGGCACTACATCCCCCCCCCTTAGACTTTACTTCCTCCCGAATTCATAGGAAAAGAGATAGGAACAAATGCAACAGAAAAATGATCACTCCCATTATGGAATTTCTTGCTTCAAACAAGTGTGGGTCGACAGATTCCCAATTTTGCTCCAATGCAATTCAGCAAAAAGAAGGGAGATTGTAAGGGATGATTTATAAACTTTCTACATGCAAGGCTACAACCATTTAAATCTAGATAGCAACTTTACGCTATCAACCAAGATATAACACATAGCAATATAACATAAAGAGTTCAAAAAGTCTTAAGAGTAACCACAAAGTAGAGGAATAATAAGGATAATTTCATGAGTTTGAGAAAGACCACATAGTTTCCCAAGGAATACAACATAAAAAAATAATGAAATTAAGGTTTCCACTAGGGTTAAATTATGCTTTCATAGTTCGTTGTTTAGGCAAGGCTAGCAGAATCAACCAAGGAAAAATTTTTGTACAAGAGACATGTTTACTCAAGATCCCAAGGTCACACAAGACGAGGTTAAACAATAAGGAAGGACACCTCAATCAGAAAGCATTTACAATCAAGGAAACTATTTATGGAAAGAACTTATATAACTCAAGAGGGTACAGTCAAATTCTCATGGTAATACTAAGAAAATTCATGACCAAAAGGTTTCCTATAGTTTTATTTTTTTACACTTTTGTTTTAAGAATCAAACACACCACACCAACCAAATCTAGAGACATCAACCATTTAACAAAAGAAAAACATATATATCTCCCCTAGCAACTAACATATCAATACAAGAAGTACCATTCACAACAACACAATGGGATTTATTTATCTTATTTCCTGATCAAGCTCGGAATAACCACAAGGAGAGAAAAATATAAATCATAACACCAAAGAGCACTCAAGGTCTCTAGGAATAAGAACAAGTAGTAAGGGGGTATGACTTCAATCCAAGTGCATCGTATCAAAAGTGAGTAACAACTTCCGAAAACATCTTGTGCTTTATTTTCCAACGATAAGAGAGGCAACAACAACAATGTGTCTCAAGAAGAAAAAGAAGAAAAGAAGACTTCCCAAAGTTAGGTCATATCCTTAACATATGTTTCCTTAAAATTACAATAACTTAGGTCTCCAAGGACAAGACAACACGCAAGGAGGCTGCTTCTCAAACAAGAGATAAGTCTCAATCCAAAAGACCACAACTCACACTCGTCGAGCTACGGGATGATAAGGGTATGATGACCCAAAACTCCCACAAGGAAAGGCACATACATATATGAACAAGAAGGTACTAAGCAACTAGAACACACCACTATCCACCAGGTGCTTCACAATTTCTGAGTAGGCGACAAAACTATAGGTTCAACTATACATTGCACTCAATACACATAAATCTTACTTATTTTATAATACAACTAATAAAGTCAAAAGTTGTAGTTTATTTTTCCAAGCACATTCCTTTACGATTTTTCTTAGTTAAACTTCCTCCTATTATGACCTCACAAGTTTTTGTTATAAAGACCACTAAGGGGGCATGATATCTCACCATTATGTAAAGAAGGAAAGAGAAAAATTATTTATGTTAGTACTAGGGGAGGTAGATGGAAATTTTTTTCCCTCTCTACTCTTCTACATGTTTAAAAAAAATAAATCTTCTATTAATCTACCAAGGTTAAAACAATGACCATTTTCTCATTCTATGTTCGAGTTTTTAAGCTTCAAGGCTTTCTATGATGCTTTGGTGAGTCAACTTGTCAATTAAAAGTTTTATGAGAAGGGTAAACATATCACACTATTAATTTTATGGGAGAGAGAGGTAAATCAACACATCATGTTTTTAATTATAACGGAAAAATAGGCATTCAACATAGCAAACACACCATTAATTTTGTAAGAACTAGGAAAAAATCAACCAACATGGATCATAACAATATTTCAAGATTTTTTCACTAAGTACAAGTATCATAAATAATTCCTAGTGGGTTTCTACAAGTTCTCAAAAGAAGTTACAAGGAAAGCCCATTAAAGAAGCGTAATTACTTTTACTGATCTACTAGGGTTTAACAATGTTTTTTCTTTTGGTGAAAACACTTTACTCACATGATAAAACAAGGAAAGTTTTCAAATATTCACCTATATTACCACAAGATACCATCAACCAAGAAATAAGAATGACAAGGAAAGATTTAACTATAAGAACACCACATACTCACTAGAAAGCATCAAATGTAAGAAAACAATCAACTATCTATTCAAACGGCTTTACGACCAAGAGTTACAGTTTCGTAAGGAGAATCCCATTATAAAATACCATTGAGATTAATTCATCAAGGTCTAATTACACTAACATCACTAGAGGCATGGTCCAAAAGACTCAAAGCATCCATAAGTGTCTCCACGTAATTCAAAATTAATAGGTCATAGAGTGTTATTCATAAAGCAACCTAAATTTTTTAAGGAAAGGGTAGACTTAGTTATAGGTCAAGAGTGAACCCAAAAACACTTAATTTACACACAATACATGAATGGGATTAATTCTAACCATAATTACCAAGATGCATACAATCCACAAGTCACTAATTTATATAATGAAATAAGGAAATCCTAATAAAACTTAGCATGCCATCAAAGAGAAGCCACTACCAGGTAGAAAATTTTCAACGAACATCCATAGCCAGCCAAAAGTAGTCCAATCCTAACATAATTCGTCAACCCACAATTAAACACTTCTACTCTGACGAGGTTCAAACACTTATCGGATTGTAAGAGAATCACCACCACCACTAACAGACTACCAACTAGAACGCACAACACAACGAACTCTCTATCTAGCAAGGTCGAGCAACGAATAAGTCACTCAAAGATCCTAGACACACAAGGTTTCATGTATCCAAAACCAAGGCATAAATTTAATAACCTATGAAGACATTTAAGACACCAAGGTGTACCCCCATATGACGAAATGTCACAATACATAAAACCATATAACCAATTCATTATCGTGCAAGATGGAACCATGTATCATTTAACTAAGTAGACAACAACATAATGAGCTCTGAGTCACCAATCAAAATACAATCCAAGAAATGTCGACAATCAAGGAAAGTGGCTAAGTATCCATATTGCAAAGTCTGAAAATTCTCGGAAAAAAAAAAAGTAAAAGAGCCTCAGAGCTTCTCAATCCAATCATAAAATAAGATTCTGGTCCTTGATAAAATAACACAAGATTACGAATGTAAAACATAAAAGATAACACCACATTCACTCTATAGCCCTTCATGACCACCAATAGGGGTACTCTGCCTTAAGGTCTACTCTAATGACACTCACAGAAGGTTGGATCAAAGGTGACACCAAGACCTAACATCCTACTTACTCACACAGGGATTGAGTCACCAAAGCGACAACCAAAACTAACTCATCTAACCACTAAAGGAAAGAGGGGGATTTAGATGACAAAATAGCTTCTAATTAACTCTTTCGACCCCTGAACACAACCACTTTTTTGTAACCACAAGAATCACACTATACAAATAATTATTCTAACAACTTCAATAAATAAGGGTCTCAAAAGGGTTTAACGCATCATATAATTAAGTCAAGATTTAGGACTTCTAGAACAACACATTTTCAAAGGTGAACCAAGTTTCGAATACACTAGAAATTCACCAAAAATCAATTTAACTCGACATTCTTAGTTACTTGGGTTTAGAAAAATTCCACTAAGAAAGCAAAACAACTCAATAAACTTATTATTTTATTATGCTTTTAAATCGGCAATTCAAATGAATAGAGTAATGTAATATTTATTCATACTTATTTCTTTTGAATTATCAAACAAGGTTGTTTTCTAGATTTAAAAGTGTGTTAGGTTTATAGTTCATGTCTCACATTTTCTAGTGTGCCCAAGGGTCCAAGCTTTGAACCAACAAATCGATAACAAGTGTTACACCCACTAATTCAAGACACAAAGACAAACATAGCAAAGTACATGATTTTTTTTTCACTTGTTTTATGCACGTAACGGCGCAAGGTGGTCACAAAGGTTACGACTAACTCTTCAAACAACTTGACTCAACGATGACCTTATGGACAACATGGAAACAACTAACACCCATCAAGGATAGTTCACTTTACTCTTTGACAAGGCACCATGAAACAACTCAACTACAATATACAGTCACAATTGGATACACTCCATAGTTTACAATCCCTTAAGGTTATGCATTTACCAAAAATGTTTTTCAAGACCTGCCTTAACAATGTCCAAGATATATGTTTGGTTCAAGCATTCTTCACAAGGTGAACTTATTACTTTGGTAATCGAGACTAAATAGATGAAGCACACATTTTTTTAAAGGGGTTCAACTAAATACTAGAAAATATAACAAAATTTGTTTGACCAAAAGGGACACCTTTCCTCTCTCACAAGGTTGCATAAACATGCCCAAGCTGAAAAAAATGCTGATCGGACCTCTATTGCACAAGTGATGAGTGTAAGCTCGACTAAAGTTGAGTTCTATTACAATAGTTATCAAATCATCCCACATAACACTAGGAGATTAAAATTCATCCCTAGCGTGGATAGATTATCTTCTGCAAGGCGTGCGGAAGAAATTTCCTGAGTCGCGAGAAAAAAAAATCTCCTCCCGAGCATGCAAGATAGGCATATAAGAGACTCCTTTTCTCATGGGCATGCAAGATAGGAGCGCAAGAAACTTTGGGTGCACAAGATGGGTGCGCAAGAGGCTCTAGGTGTGATAGACGTGCGCACAAGAAGTTCTACGCGTGTAAGTCATTCACGTATGAAGTTTTTCCTCTTCTATGAACTTCAGAAGGCCATAAATTTTGATATAGAACTCTATTGTTGGAAAAAGAGGACATTTTGGAAACATATCGACGTCCTCTTTGTAAAAAAACCTTAAGAATTTAATTTGGATAAATTTTTAAGGGTCAATTTTGAGAAAACGATCTGCAGGATTTTAAAATGAAAACTGGTAACATTTGACTTATAAAATTTTGTTCAATTCGACCTCCTTCCTTTCTCAACATGCCAAATAGACATGGAGGGTTGTTCTTAGAGGAATTTAGGATGGATTGCAAGGTATAATTTTTTTGATTGAAGATCAATTCAAAATTTCTCAATTTTGACAGCAAAATGACTGCAGTTTTTCCTTTGTTTGATTTGAAAGGATCCTTAACCATTTCTTAAGTGGTTTAGTTTGTTTGGGGTCATTTTAATCATATTAAGTTCAATTTAATGTTTCATTTTCTTATTCATTGTTCAGGGGGTCATTCATGCATTTGGAATAAAAACATTTGCTAGTTTGAAAACATCTAACATCGATCCAAATCAAATAGATTTATTTACATTTACCAACATCAGAATAAATTCATTCCAAATCACTCTATTTTATTAAGTTGATTCAAAAAAGGTATTCAAATTACAATTTACAACTTTAGATTTTCCAAACATTCATTTCTGCAAAATAGAGCATCATGACATTTCATCATACATATTCACTTTTCATTTTTCCAAACCGAGGTTTCATAATACATTGCAAACATAGATTTCCAATGAACACCAAATCATTTGAACGAGGTAACAACCTCCATTAATTCAAAAAATATTTCTTTACATCTTTCTTTTCTATTCCGTAATTTCAATATATAGAATATAATTTCCTTGTCATACATTCCAAAAACAAAAATAGAATTCATCTCTTTCACATTTTGAATTTCAAATTTCATAGCCATAAAGAAAACATCTTTCCATCACTAGTAATATACAAGGTCATCCACTTCAAAGTGGGAAAGGGTTACGATAAATAATAATCTCAACAAGGATCACAAAAATGTCTTTTCCTTCACTCCTTAACATCAACATAAAGATCATCCATTTATTTCAATTTTATCACAACAAAGGCAGGGGAAAGGCAACACTCTCCACCCAACCAAGTCATCCAATGAAAGGGGAAGCCATCCTTCTTCATTGGTCCCCCGAGCCCCAAACAGAATGTAATAAGAAATGTTCTCCAACTCATGGCAACAACGAAGCTTCCACAAACACACATGCAAATATCACATTTAAGGACATCTCCCAAAAAAAATGTAGTTTGGAACTACACTAAAACACAACAACAAAACTTAGCCTTCATCATGTAAGCGAAAGGATCAAGAAACTATGGGGGATGCTACTTATGCCTCCCAAAGGGGAAATGAGTATCAACACTTGAGAAAAAACCACCAAAATACATATCATTTCAAATCCCTAACATACCCTTATGCCTCCCCCAAGTACCCCTTATTCCTCACATTTCCTTATGCCTCCCCAAGTACCCCTTATTCCTCACATTTCCTTATGCCTCCCAACCTCTTATGGCACTCCATAATGATTAAAGAAATGCAAGCTATTTCTTAATAAGATGGAACCCAAATCTCAATGCCCCGCACACTTATACCTTCCCAAAAACACTTATGCCTCCGAAAAAGTAAACCCCATAGCCTTCTTCTACACCATTCCTAGGCTGTCTACCCAACATCCCACAAACAATAACAAACATACAAGCATTTACATATTTATAAAATGGAAAGAAGAGCATTTCCAAGAGCCAAGCCGTTACCTCTCCATGATTGAATTTGTTCCAAGTCCAAAACAACAAGATTTCCAATGCAAAATAGTCCAAGATCAATAATCCACAAGCATGCAACAATATCCAATCTTCTCCAAAAGCAAGAGCTCTCAAAACCCAAAAGAAGTCTCCCAAAAATGAAGTGATAAAAGTGAAGCAACCCCAAAACAAGTTTAGGAATTTCAATAAACATAAGAGGAAAGAGAAGAGGATGAGGTGGATCCATGTAGGATACCACTTCACACATCCTCAACCCCAACAACAAATTCAACTTCATTCTCTAATACATAATCAATATGTGGATGAATAATATGACAATTTCACTTACACACTAAAATAAGCCCACACCCCATAAGGACTGAAATTAAAACATGTTAGAAAATTTCAATTACAACATTGAACTTGACTTACAAAAATGCATAAATAAGGGCTAAATTTAACTCTCCAACCATAGGTAAGGTTGGTATAAAAATGTAAGAGGTATGAGACAAGTTTAACTTGTCCCACAAATCTCCAAAATCAGCCTCCAAGGACAAATTCAAATTTCAAAGAAGATGGAGTGTTTCATACTCCAAAATCAATTTACACATCTCTTACACATAACTTATACATTTCTTACAACACTTTAATTTTAGGCCAACAACTCTAATAATTACTTTATTATGAACCAATTTCATTAATTAATTTTTAAAAATATGATTACACACATTAATTTACCACAATTAATAAATAATGAGAGGGGTTAATGCACCAAAAATAAACACATACAAACATCAACAAAGGAACCAAATAAAAGGAAAACACAAATCCCTTGGTCACATTTGAAGGTGATCCCCCCATGGGAATCCCTCACAAAATCAAACACACACAAACAATTACAGTTGCCATGGTGACCTCATTGGATTCATCTAGAATTCCAATATGGTTAGTCCCCAATCCCCGATGTTTGGTTTGATGTTTTTAACCTGCAAAAATACAAATACCTCATCAGCCTCGTGGCTGCATAAGAAGATACAAATGAATATAATATACTTCCAAAGTCATATATATATATATATATATATGTGTGTGTGTGTGTGTGTGTGTGAATCACAAAAATCATCAAGCTAATCAACAATGTCACTTAAAATTTCATCAACAACTATATCATCATCAATTTTAATTCAATTTTCAATTTCTAGGTCTACTCAAAATATCCAAATATCACATGTCCAAACAACATTTATAATGTAACCATGTCAGACAGTATATCAACATCAATATATAAAATGTCTCTAATAATCATCATGCATCATATATGAATCAGAGTTAGCAACAATTCATGCTCTAACATCTAATCATCATACTAAATCATATTATAACAATGTCCATGGTATATTCAACCATGTCATGATTATTATCAAAAGGTGTCAAAGGGAAGTGGGCACTATAGGATTAATTTGGGGCCATTAAATGAGAGAAAAACAACTAACACTAATGTTTTCTTAAGAAATCTCCCCCTTCCTTATTTAGATCATAATTTTATTGTTTGGTTTTGCAGGTCGGAGGAGAAGGAAGAAACCACGAGAGGCCATTTGAAGCTTGCAGACGAAAGCACTTCTTCTTTTGTTTTGTATTATTCAAACCCTCTTCTAGGATTTTAATACATTTGTTTATTTTTGTTTATTTCATTGCCATAATATTTTCCCAAATGGCAAATGGGTTTTGCCCTATTTTGGAGGAAAATAGGTTACAATGGTTCATTATACTTTGGGAAAGAATTACACACACACACACACATGTTTATATATAAATACATCTTTTATTAAAATATCATTTTAATAAAACCTGAATTTCAAAATAGGGTATTATTGTAGAAATACCATTAAATAGAATTATATATATATATATATATATATATATATATATATATATATATATATATATATCCATAAAATGAAAGAGGAATTTTTGGTTTACACAAATCAGTTAGGGAGAAATTGTGTGGAGATTAGTATGATTGTGGGGAGTTTGTTGTGTTACGGTTTGTAAAGATTTGGGGGTTGGGTGGAGGGTCGCTGACCTGACCTCACATCCCATTTGATTATGGGGTGAGGGGTGGGGTCGGGCGACCCTCCCCCAACCCTATTCCGCAACAAAGTTAAGTATAGGCCACCGCCCTTTGTGCTGTAGAACAATGACTTCAACATTACTTTCATGGAATGGTTTGGTACATCGAACCCTCTTTTCTTTTATAAAGGTTTAATATATAATATGACCACTTTTGTTTTGTAATATATATTAATAACAATATAATATTAATAATAACTTAATATTATTAATATTTGAATATTAATAATATTCTAATTTTAATTCTACTATCAAGGTAGTAATATATATATTGTTATTAGAGTCCACAAATTTTAATTCCATATTTAAGATTTCTAGTGTAGTTTGATAGTAATCTAGAGGATACACAACTAAATTCTCTTTCTCCTTTATTATTATTTGATTGACAAAAGATAGTTGTATAAGCTCATAGAAATTTTGACACTAAAATTTTCACAACCAAATGAGACTAAGACTAGTAGTAATCATGTTTTTTTATTTACTCCATTAACTTTACAAAGGGAAAAGGATACATTTGTTTGACAACCAACTAATCAAGGGAATTTTTGAAAACTTTTCCATAATCTCATATGCATTTTAAAATTTTCTAGACAAAGAATAAGCAATGAAATTTACTAGCTATCAAATACAAATATATCAATGAGAGTGAATCTTTCCTTTGCATTAACAAGTTTACAACATTTTCTCAAGTAATTTATGCAAGGTTTCCTCATCATTTTAAAATAGAATTTCTAATTTTCAAATAGAAAATACACACCCATTTGAGACCACAACGAAACTAAAATGGAGGCTAAGTATTTTTACCTTCCATCTAGATTGCATTAGACAAGAACTTAATTTAATTTAGAGAATTTCTTCCTCTTTCTAATGATATAAAGAAGTCCTTCTAACTCCTCATATTTCCTAAGTTACAAGTGGCAGGGCTGGGAAGAAAAATTTTCCCAAAGGTGGGCTGCGGGCCAGGGAAGAAAATTTTCCCAAAGGCAGGCTGCGGGCCTAGGGAAGAAAGTTTTCCCAAAGGGGGCTGCGGGCTTGGGGAAGAAAATTTTCCCTAGGGTGCAAGGGACACGTGGCACGTTTTTAAGCCCATGTGGGAAGGCGGGTCGTCGAAGGTAATTTGGATTTTAACTCTTTTTGTTTAGAAGGGAAAAAAGGTTCAAAAATCCCCGTGCCTCTGCTAACACCTGAGGATGCCACTTGTCCTTCCAAAAATTTCAAGCGGGGGAGCAGATGACAGTCAAGGAAAATGTAGAAATGTTGGATTTTTGCATTAAAAGGTGCAAAGTTTAAAAACAACCCGTGCCTCTGCCGACACCAAGCAAAGCCACGTGTCACCCAACACTAACCTACGAGAAGGTGTCTTTGGCGGGGAAAATTAATAATTTTTCCCAAATTTTCCTGAAAGCGGTAAAGTCTAAAACCATCCATGCCTTGGCTGACATCAACTGAAGCCACGTGTTAGACCCATAGGGATAGGTGGGGAAGCGGACCAGCAGAGAGACTTAAGGTTTTTCACCCATTTATCTAAAAGGTAAAGTTTGAAGGTGCGAGCCCGCGAACATGTAGAGGTTTCTTTTCGAAAAGAGAATTCAAGGGGTGTAGACGGATTTGTGACTTTTTATTTTTGTTAAAAGTGCCCTAAGTAATTTTTGGGCCCACGGGTCCGATTAACAAAAATTTCCCCATTTAAAAAAAAAAAATAATAAGTGAAGTAAAAATGTCAGAAGGTCATAGCTTTCAACTAGAAGCTCGAATATGGGGAAATGAGGACTTTTTGAAAAGGGCTCAAACTCCTCTTTGCATAAGAACCATCAAAATTCATTTTTAGCAAACTTAAGTGGGTGAATTTTAAAAAACGTCTTTCCTACCATAAAAACGTGAATTAAACCTTTTCAACAAACAGACTTGATTCAATCTACCATTCTTTATTCTTCAACTTGCCAAACAGACATGGAGAGTTGCACTTGAAGGATTTCAAATGAATTGTGAGGATAAAATATCAATGGTTGAGATTACAATATGAATTTATTTTCCTTTCTGTGAAATTGCATTATTCTCGCTCTTGCTAATTAAAGATGAACTATGTAAATTACTAGGGCAATGCAAATGTTTCATGATGTGCTTTGTTCATCCTTAGTTCATTTTAAAGTTTCATTTTGACTTTCATTGTTGTAGGGTACTTTGTATGTTTTTCTAATATTGATTTATAGGTTTGAAACAATCTAACAGAGATCTACGTATTTCAAACTGGAAATTTATCTATTTCATTTTCCATACTTTAAACATTTAAGCTCATTCCATTCCAATTTTACAATGTTTAACTTTCCTTTAATTAATGTGTGGAGAGAAAGAATGTAATTCTATTCTCAAATCATGCCTCTCAAATCATATAGAGGAATGCAATAATTTTAACACAGGCATTTCTAGCCTTCAACAAAGAGTTTACACTATACATACTATAACAAGTTTTAAATAAGAGTAATCACCATTTGATTAAAGGTGAATCAACATTCAATTAAATGAAACAATTCCTTTTACACTTCTTTTCTGTTTGCCAAAATATGCCAAATAAATCTTTCTCATTCCTTTGTAACTTTCACATACAAATACAACTTTCATATCCAAAAACAGAGCAGCTTTCCACTACAAATATTATTACAATGCCATCCACTTGAAGTGGGAAATTTTACAATAAGGAACCCAAGGATAAACTACAAAGTTTATCTTTATACACAGCTCCAAGAACATCAAGTAGAGGTCCGTCATGTTTTATTTGGTCATAACAAGGAGAGGAAGAGGCAACGCTCTCCACCCACCCAAGAATTCCAATGAAAATGAGAATCGTTCCTCCTCATTGGCCCCTAAGCCCCAACCAAAAATCAATAAGACATGTAATTCAACTCATGGAAACAATTAGGCTTCCACAACACAAAAACAATTTTTACATATACAACACACGGTCCAAATACATATTGTAGTTTTACAACCATAGGAAGAAAAACAAACAACACTCAGGCTTCATCATGCAAAGCCAAAGGAGAAATATCTATGGGAGAAGCTACTTATACCTCCCAATGCGGAATGGGTGTCCACCTAAAGATAAACCTGCACACACACACACACACACACACACACACACACACACACACACACACACACACACACACACACACACACACACACACACACATATCATTTCAAACCCCTTATGCCCTTATGCCTCCCCAAGTACCCCTTATACCTCTCATTCTCTTAGGCCTCCCATAACGATTAAATAAATGCAAGCTATTTATTTTACAAGGTGGAACCCAAACCCTAAATTCCCCATAATGACTCTTGAACCTCCCAAAAATCTTATGGCTCCCCACAAGATATCCCCATATTCTTCTCCTACACAATATCTAGACAATCTACCCAACCAACCAACAACATATTAAACATTCAAAAACATTCACAAAAGCACAATACAACAAGAAAACATTTTTACAAGAGTCTAACTCCTACCTTTCCATGATAGATCTTAATCAACAAGTTCAACATCAAGCTCCTTCAAATCCACAAGCATTCACAATCCTCTAACTCTCTCAAATTGCAAGAGCACCAGACCAACATGAAGTAACTACCGTAAGTAACCCCATGAAGTAACCCCCAAAACAACAAAATAATTCAAATAAATAGAAAAGGGAGAGAGGAGGATGAGGTGGCTCCATGTAGGATTCCACATCACTCATCCTCAACTCCACCTCACAAGTCAACTTCAAACTCCAAAGCATAATTAAAAAGGTGGGTGAATAAATGACCTTTTACTTACACACACAAACCAAGTCCACACCCCAAGGACCAAAATTAATTTTATGTAAGAAGGTGCAATAAAAACTTACAACTTGCCTTCCCAAAATACATAATGAGGCCTAATTTTTACTCCCCAACCCATAGGTAGGGTTGGTGTAACAATTTAAGAGGTGTGGGACAAGTTTAACTTGTCCTACAAGCCTCCAAAATCAGCCCCTAAGGACAAATCCGAATTTCAAAAGGAAGGTGGAGTGTTTCACACTCAAATTTACTTACACATTACTTACAACACATAATCCAAGAGCCATCAGCTCTAATAAATGCATTCTTTTGACCCATTTAATTAATTTAACAACATGATTACTCACTAATCTAGACACAAATAAAATAAATAATAAAGGGGAAATACATCACTAATTAAACACATACTAAAATAAATAAAAGAATACACATAACCCCTTGGTCACATTTAAAGGTGATCCCCCCATGGGAACCCCTAACAACAAACCAAACAAACATACAAACAAATACACATTGCCATGGTGACCCTTGTTGAATTCATCTAGAATTCCAATGTGGTTGGTCTCCAATCCCCCGATGTTTGTTGTGACATGTTTTACCTGCAAAACAAAAATACCTCCTTCAGCCTTGTGGCCACATCAAATCATCTAAAATAAATATATAATATAACTCCAAAGTCATCTATATATAAATCAAAACATCATCAAGCAAGTAACGACATCATTTACAATTTCATCAATAACCATATGATCATAAAATTAGTTCAATTATCTAGGTCTACTCAATATGACAAAATAACACATGTCTAAAATACATACATACATATATACATATACATATATAATCATGTCAATCAATATATCAACATCAATATAAAATGTCTCCAATAATCCACATGCATCATATATGAATCAAAATCAACAATAGTCCATGATCTCTAACATCTAACATCATGCCAAATCAAAATATACAATAATGTCCATAAGTATAGTCCAAAGTATCATAATAAATATCAAAAGGCGTTGAAGGGAAATTGGCACCACATCCCCCTCTCCTTAGACTCGACTTCCTCCTAGAAGTCACTGGAATAGGTGTGGAAACTGAAATCGTAGTAAATTCCAATCCTCCCATGTAGCTGCAATCTCATCATATATGTTCCACTACACCCAAACCTTGTCAATCCCTCTGCCTCGAAGGCCTAGGGTACTATGCTATATAATACGAACATGCTCCACCATCACCTACCCCTAATCCTGCACTGCAATGAGGTCCAATCTAGCACATGAGAAGGGTCTGCAACATATCTCCTAAGTACTGAAACATGAAACACATCATGGATGCGAGATAAGCTAGGTGGCAACACTAGATGGTAGGCCAAAGGACCAATACGCTCCAAGATCTCAAAGGGGCCTACGAATCTAGGAGCTAACTTAGAACCTTTTTCGTAACGGATAGGGCTCTTATGTTTCTGAAACAAAGGAAAACCTTCATGTCCACATCAAAAATATGGTCAGTCCTATGCTAATCTACATACTTCTTTTGTCTATTCTATGCCTCCTGCAGTCTCTGTCGATCATAACCACCTGTTGCTCCATGTCCTACAATAAATTTGGCCTAAGAGAAACCATGTCCTCTAACCTATCCAAACTAAGAGGTGTCCTGCACTCTCTACCATACAGTTCTGAAAAGGAGCCATGCCTATCGAACTCTGAAAACTATTATTGTAGGAAAACTCTACCAAGTACAAATACTCCTCCCATCTTACTGGTGATCCATAACATACATCCTAAGCATGTCCTCTAAGATCTGATTCACCCACTCAGTCTGTCCATCTGTCTTAGGGTGATACGCCATGCTGAAATTGATCTTTTCCCGAGGGCATGCTGCATGGTAGTCCAAAAGTGGGAAGTATACAGAGGATCGCGGTCACAAATGATCTTCTGTGGAATCCCGTACAACCAGAGAATCTCATCTAGATACACCTATGCTACTATACTAGTTGTATAGGTGGTCTTCACCAAAGAAAAGTGTGCCACTTTTGTCAATTTATCCATCGTGACCATGATAGCATCGTGGTGGTATCTCGACATCGGTAGCCCAACAATAAAGTTCATGGAAATGGTGTCCCACTTCCACTCTGGTATAACATGTGGAAAGAGAAGGCTAGCTAGATGTTGATGTTTGGCCTTCAATTTATGACACTCTAAAAATGTGACACAAACTGAGCCACGTCTCTACGTGAAGTCCCCTCTAGTGATACAACTGTCTCAAGGTTGCATGCATCTTCTTCACCCCGAGATGGGTTGAATAGGGTACACAATGTGCCTCTGTCAAGATTTCCTACCTCAAACCTTTGTCTCGGGGAACATAAATCTGGCCTATGTGCACGAGAAGGAAATCTACCTCAAAATAAAAACATCAAAATTCCCTTCAAGGGGTCTCTAAGACTCGATCTCTGCTCTATCTGTAATGTAGAAACTATCGTGAGGAAGCTATTATAGAATCCTACTCCACAAATCTGTGCTCACTGAAGTGGCCATAACCACATGTCTCTATCTGCTAAGAACGTCTACCACCACATTATCCTTCCCTTTCAAAATATCTATCTCCATATTGTATTAACATAACAACTCCATAAAATACCACCGACAAAGCGTTGAGTTCGGGCTACGTGAAGAGGTGACGAAGACTCAAGTGATCAGTCCTGAGTGTGAATATTTGGCTAAGAAGCAAATGTCTCCATCAAACAAAGGTGTGTACAACTGTCACAAGCGTAAGATCATGAGTAGGATAATTGAGCTCATAATCCTTGAGTTTGTGAGAATCAAAAGTAACTACTCTTCCCTCCTGCATCAACACACCTCCAACTCCTACCAAAGAAGCATCCATGCATATGAAAAACTCACCCTACGGATCTGGCACTACAAGAACATTTCTTTGTCATGAGGCATTCCTTCAATATCCGGAATTATTTCTCTTATATTTCTAACAAAACAAACTTCTTCCCTTTATGTTGAAGGGAAGTGATGGATGCGCAACCCAAGAGATGTCTTAAACAAATCTCCTATAATAATCTAGTAAACCCATGAAGCTGCGAACCCTCTATCACACTAGTGGGTACTGGAAAATCCATAATAGCTTGAATCTAGGAAGGATCAACTCGATACCTTCCCTAGAGATGATGTGGCTCAAATACTCCACCTCTTTTTGGAGGAACACACACTTCTCTAGGTTCCCGTAAAGCTACTGCTCACGAAGATACTGAAAAAACCTAGCGAAGGTGCCCCTCATGCTCCTCATGTGTGCATGAGTAAATCAAAATGTCATCAAGGAATATGAGCATGAAGCAATCGAAGAAATTCCTAAACACCTCATTCTTCAAGATCATAAACACCATGGGGGCATTTGCCAAACCAAAATGCACCATTGTGAACTCATAGTGGCCATATCTCGTATGGAAGGTGGTATTATGAATGTCTCCGCCTCCATAATCCTCAACTGATGATAACCTGAATCAAGGTATATTTTGGAGAAAATTGTGGCCCCCTTCATCTTATCAAACAAATCATTAATGTGGGGAAGGGGGTAACGATTCTTGATTGTTACTTTGTACAGTTGGTGGTCATCAATACACAACCACAGAGATTCATCCTTCTTCTTTAAAAAATCACTAGTGTACCCTAAGGGGATACACTAGGACAGATTAGGCCTTTCTTCAAAATTCCCTCTAGTTATAACTTGAGCTCTCAAAGCTCAAGGGTGGTCATCCAATAACGTGATCGTGAGATAGGCTCTGCTCCCGGAACAAGATCTATGTGAAAATCTATCTCACGTGGGGTGTAACCTCGGTAGCTCCCTTGGAAATACATCAGAAAAATCTCTCAAGATGGGATGGTCATCAAGTGATTCTCCATTAGAATCATCCTCCGATCTTGCACTAACAAAGTGAGAATACATACAACAATCCCATCGCAGAAACTACTTAAACCACATAGCGGAGATGGTACAAATGGAAATGGGTCTCCTAACCCCTACTATCACTGACTCAAGTCCTATATCATGTGCACATGATATAATCTTATGGTAATAATCCACTCCGGATCTATTTTTACAGACAACTAGTAGATTCCCAAGATGACTACATACGAACACAACAAAAGGATACGAAGATTCGATGTAGTGGTTAAGGGTCCCACATCCACTACACACTCCTTAACTAAGGAGACTATAGAGATTTTGGCTCTTAATCCATCACGATGTCCTAACTAAGACCATACCTAACTACCACCATCCTGCATCACTCTACTAAAGATGGTGCAATAAAAGAATCAAAAGAACCAGAATCAAATAGAATGGAGGTAGGAACATCACCAATGCTCTATGTCGTCTCAATCACAGTACTTTAATGCCCAACCTAGTAGTTCTCGACCACTACATAAATCTGATGACCACACCCCATCTCACCAACAGTAGGCTCTAAGATCTACATCTTACACTTGTTACTAGGGTTCTATTGGCAATCTCTCTAAAAATTTCCAGCAACACCGCAACAAAAACAACTACTTGATCATATCCCAAGAGTAGCAACTCTAGCTGGTACTCTAGAGGTTGGTGCTATGGATCCTGATGATCCGGATATTGACTGCTGAGGTCATTATTGATGAGCTCCTGTTGAGTGAGCTCTTGGTACACCTTGTGTCCTAATGGGACCCCTAGGAGGAGGTCCTATACTCTGCCTCCTCTGTGCATTAAATCTCTCATGGAGGCCTATAGGGTGGGCAAGTCTACTACGATGCTTGATGCGGCCTAAAAGATGACCATGCTAAACTTTGATCCACCATGAGGAGGAGGATCTGACCCCCTCAATCTACTATCCCACATCTATTGGATGCCGCTCCGTACTCTATCTCTAGAATTCTATGTCTTTTCCCGAGTCTCTTCTACTATGTATGCCTTCTCAATGGCCTCAACTAATGCCTATAGATAATGGATACGCACCGCACCACCCAAATCTACGTTCAATCCTTAGATGAACTTGTGAATGCATACTTGTTAATCCTGCATGTATTCGACATATTACGAGTAGATCCACGAAATCAAATTACATACTAAATTTCTTGTTAAAGAGGCCTATCGTAGATCATGCAACTCATCTATCCTTTGTTAAATGAACCTCCATGATAAGTACCTTTCCTAAACCACTCCTCAAAGAGCTCCTAGGTAACCATCTTTGAATCAACATGGAGCTTCGATCCTCGGTCCTCCATTAGCCACCGGCTCCATCCCTTAGAATATGGATTGTAATACGAGATTTCATGTTGCTAGTACAAGGGAATGGATTGAAGCACCCACTCAAGCTCACTAACCAGGCCTATTCCTAAAATCCACCTGTATCACCAAAATAGTGAGATGGTCATAGCTTCAGGATCTCCCTTGATATGGTCTACAGTTGTAGTCTGGTGACCCCTAGGCCTCTCTACATGCTCATCTCTAAGCCTAGGGCTCCAAGACCTATCCTTGTGTCTAGAAATTTGGTCTCCCTGTCCCCTTTGCGGTGAATCTTCTCTACGACTCCATGCGGGAGTTGTCTCATTTATGTTCCTCACTGGGTCGATAAGATGCATGAGCCTCAATTGATGGCTCCTTATCATGTCTAGCTAACCGCCTTCCTATGAAACCTCTATGTAAAGCGGCATTAAAAACCTGAAGCATCTATAAAATTTGGGGTAGGATGGGTGCTACATCATGATCTAGAGATGACAAGTCTAGTTCTATGTGAAATGAACCCTCATCTTGTCCGCACCTCCCGCATAGACCAAGGTGAGAGCTAGTTTGTTACTCTAGGTTTAATTCATTTTTTCCATGTTTACTAAAATATACAATTTTCAAACAAATTTATTTTCTAGATTTAAAAGTGTGCTAGATTTATCATTGCACTAGGTTTAGTGTTCATGTATTAAGTCTTCTAGTGTGCCAAAGGGTCCAAGATTTGAACCCACGTCTTTGATACCATTGTGATGCCCGCTAAAATGACCACTCGATACCCAAGAATAACTTAGGTTTAGATAGAAAAATTATGGAATATTTTTATTTTTAAAAGCATGTCCACTACCAGTACATGTAAGCAACAATTGTCATTACAAAGGTTCAAATTCAACTGTAATCTAATAAATCAAATTTTCCCATTGTAACAAACATTAGATCCACATTACAAAATTAAAGAGTATAGTTAATCCCAATATAGTTAAATTTCTCTTAGGTGTTAATTTAATAAATAATTAAATTAACACTATATTTAAATGTTCCTTAATTAATTTTAGAGGTTCAAAATGGTGCCAAAACAATTAAATGCCCAAGGTATTTAATTTTATGATATCTAAACGATAACCAAGGTCCTTATTTACATGGGTTAGAAATACATTCTCTTATCCCCTAACGTGACCCTTCAAAAAGGTCAACCCATGCTCTAGAGTTAAACATTTAAGTTAAAAAGGGGTAATTTCCCACTTACCCACTCTCATACTCATATTTTTACTTCAACGTAATTTTTCTCATCAATAATGAACTTAAGGTTTCCTAAAAAAATTTCCATGAGATAGGAAATTTCTCCCTCTTTCGAATTATATAGAGAAGTCCTCCTAACTCCTCATATTTCCTAAGTTGCAGGCCGAAGGACCTGCGGAAGAAAATTTTCCGAAAGGTGGGCCTGCAGACCTAGAGAAGAAAATTTTCCCCAAAGGTAGGCATGTGGGCCTGGGGAAGAATATTTTCCCCAAAGGTGGTCCTACGGGCCAGGGAAGAAAATTTTCCCAAGGATGCAAGGGATACTTGGCACGTTTTTAAATCCCACGTGAGAAGTCAGTCATCGCAACATATATAAATCAAAACATCATCAAGAAAGTAAAAAAATCATTTACAATTTAATCAATAACCATATGATCATAAAATTAGTTCAATTATCTAGGTCTACTCAATATGATGAAATAACACATGTCCAAAATACATACATACATACATACATACATATATATATATATATATATACATATATATATATATATATATATATATATATATATAACCATGTCAATCAGCATATCAACATCAATATAAAATGTCTCCAATAATCCACATGCATCATATATGAATTGAAATCAAAAATAGTCCATGATCTCTAACATCTAAGATCATGCCAAATCAAAATCTACAATAATGTCCATAAGTATAGTCGAGCGTTTCATAATCAATATCAAAAGGCGTCAAAGGAAACTGACACTAGAATAACTCTTTTCTTTCAAAAATCCAATGCAATAGTCTTCCACTTGAAGTTGAAATATCACAAGGAAGGTAATTATAATGAAATATATTTGTCTTCTATTAATGCACCAAAAATCAAGTCTCCAACCAAACTCCATCTTCTCTTCACTTGATCACAACAACCAAAAAAGGGGGAGACGCAACACTCTCCACCCAACCAAAACTCCAATGAGAAGAAGTACTAATTAATCTCATTAGGCCCCGAGCACCAACCACAAGGCATTAAGGGATAGATCCAACACATGTCAATTCTACAATTCTTCCAAACTTATTTGCAAGAAACAAACACACAATAATATAACCCCACAAAAATCCTCATTTTAAAACACAACTACTTCCCAAACAATGGCTCCAAAAAACCCAAGTAGAGATAGGAACATGGGGGTGTCCTTGTACCTCGCAAGGGTTTGGATGCCCACCTCTAAAATCCTCCACAACAAAATCAATCCAAAAATATCTTATGCCTCCCCACAACAACATATCTATATCTCTTATGCATCTCTCTCTCTTATTCCTCTCTCTCTCTCTATTATGGCTCCCACAAAATACAAAATGAAAAATTAGAATAACGTGGGTCATCCAAAACCCACTCCCTCCTAAACACACAAAGGAACTCTTATGCATCCCAACATATCTCATCCCCATAAATCAAAATCTCACCACACCCTAACATCAAATTGTTACCCAACACTTCAAGAAATAACAAAACTACATACAAGAAAAACAAGAAGAAAATAAGAGTACAAGATCCTATATTTCCATGGAAAAGCTCCACCTTTCAAGCAAGACAAAAATCATTCAAACTCAAGAAAATACAAGATCCCTTCTACCAAACAAGCAAGAACTCCAAAAATACAAGCTAAAACCAGACAAATAATCCCATTTACTTCCCAAAAAATTCAATATATAGAAATGAAGAGGAGGGAGATGATGTGGCTCCATGTAGGGTGCCACATCATTTCTTCTTCACTCCGCATCACCCAAGTCTAACCCATACTCCAAGGAAAAATAACTGGGTGGTTGAGAGATATGAAAAACCTCTTCCACACACCACTCCCACCCATACCCTTTAGGATAAGAAATAAATAAAAGTAAGAAAGTGCAATTAAAACTCACCTTTTGCCTTCCAAAACACATCATGGGGTCTAGTTTTGACCCCCAACCCATAGGTAGGGTTGGTATAATAAATTAAGAGGTGTGGGACAAGTTTAACTTGTCCCACAAACCTCCAAAATTGGCCCTTAAGGCCAAATCCGAATTTCAAGAAGGGGTAGAGTGTACAACACTCAAGACCACATACACTCCACTTACAACACATAAACCAAAGAACCATATAATCTAATAAATGACTTATTTTTGTCCCATCCATAATTATTTTAGCTTAATAATGTTATTAGTTCACTTAATTAAGACACATAACCCAATAATGATAAAAGGGAAATTACTTCACAATTTAAATCACATATACCAAAAATTAAATAAAATAAAAGAAAGGACTAAACATAAACCCTTGGTCACAATTGGAGGTAATTTCCCCCCCATGGGGACCCCCTAACAACAAATAAAACACACACAACATAACACATGTTGCCATGGTGACCATTGTTGAATCCATCTAGCATTTTGATGTGGTTGGTCTCCAATCCGCCTTTGATTGTTGTGATATAAATGCATGTAAAAACACAATACCTCCTTCAACCTCATGGTTACATCAAAACATCCAAGGTAAAATATATACATATAAATCAAAAATCATCCACACATAAATTAAATCATCATCTAGGCAAATAATGTTACTATTTTAAAATTTCAACAACATCTCAATTTTATATTTCATCAATACCAATAAGATCACAAGATTAGTTCATTGCTAAATCCTACTCAATATGATGAAAAAAGTTGAATGTCAGAATAGATATAATTATGTCAACAACACATCATCATCAATATAAAATGTCTCTCTAAGAAATCTACATGATCATACTATGAATCAAAATCCATCAATAATCAAAGTATCTCTATCGTCTAATCATCATGCTAAAACAAAATGATAAAATAATATCCATGTATATAATCAACAATAATCGAAATCAAAATGTAATAAGTGTCGAAGGGAAGTGGGCACTACATCCCCCTCCCTTTAGACTCGAATTCCTCCTTGAAGTCACTAAAATAGGTGTGAAAATTAGACTTGTAGCAATGTAGCATCCTCCCATGTAGCAATAGTCTCATCATACCTGTCCCACTAGACTCAAACCTAGTCAATCTCTCTACGTTAAAGGCCCGGGGTCCTGCACTCTAGATCATAGACAAGCTCAACCATCACCTACCTTTTATCTTGCACTTGTAATGAGGTCCTATCTAATACGTGAGAAGGATCAACAATGCATCTGTTAAGTATAGAAACATGAAACACATTGTGGATGGAGAAAAGCTCGGTGGCAATACTAGATGATAGGCTAAAGGACCGATACGCTCCAAGATTCCAAAGGGACCCACAAATATAGGAGAAAGATTAGATCCTTTTCCTTAATGGATATAACTCTTATGGGGTCTGAGATGAATAAACACTTTTGTGCGCACCTAAAAATATGATCTATCTTATGGTGGTCCGCATACTTCTTCTTCTGTCTGTGCGTCTTGCAATCTCTGCATGATCATAACAACCTACTACTCCATATCTTATAATAAATATGGCCCAAGAGAAACCCTATCCTCCAACCTATCCCAACTAAGTGGTGTCTTGTACTCTCTACCATATAGTTCCTGAAAAGGAGCCATGCCTATCAAACTCTGGAAACTATTGTTTTAAGCAAACTCTAATGAGATACAAGTACTCCTCCCACCTCGATTGATGGTCAATGACATACATTCTAAGCATGTCCTCTAAGATCTGATTCACCTACTTAGTTTTTCCATCTATCTTAGGGTGATAGGTTGTGTTGAAATTGATCTTCATCCCGAGATCATATTGCATCATAGTCCAAAAGTGAGAAGTGTACAAGGGATCATGGTCGTAAAGGATCCCATGTAATCTGACAATATCATCAAGATATACCTATGCCACAACACTAGCTATGTAGGTGGTCTTTACCAGAGAAAAATGAGCCACTTTCGTCAATTTATCCATCGTGACCATGATGGCATCGCGTGGTATCTTGATGCCGTAGCCCAACTCGAAGTCCATGGAAATGGTGTCTTATTGACACAATGGTATAGCATGAGGAAGAGAAGGCTAACATGATGTTGGTGCTTGGCCTTAACCTTCGGTACTCTAAGCAAAGCATGACACAAACTAAGCCATTTATCTCTGTAGTCCCCTTGATGGTATAACTATCTCAAGGTAGCATGTATCTTCGTCACTGGGGATGGGCTTAATAAGGTGCACGATGAGCCTCTGTCAAAATCTCCTATCTCAAGTATCCATCTCTAGGAAAATCTATCTCACCCTTGTGTCCTAGAATACCATCTATCTCTAATGAAAATACATCAAATCTCCCCTCAAGGGGTCTTTGTGACTCAATCTCTTCTCTAGCTATAAGGTAGAAGCTTTCATGATGAAGCTGATGCAAAATCCTACTCCACAAATATGTACCCACTGAAGTAGCCATAGGCACATGTCTCCATCTAGTCAGGATTCTACAACCATGTTCTCCTTCCCCTTCACATGCTCTATCTCCATGTCATACTCATAAAGCAACTCCATCCAACACCACTGATGAGCGTTGAGATTGGGATGCATGAAGAGGTGGCGAAGACTCAAGTGATCAGTCCTAAGTGTAAATATTCAGCCAAGAAGGAAGTTTCTCTATGACACCAAGGAATGCATAACTATTATAATCTCAAGGTCATGAGTTGGATAATTGAGCTCATAATCCTAGAGTTTTGAGACTCAAACGTAACTACTCTTCACACTGCATCAACACACCTCCACATCCCGCCTAAAGAAGCATCTTTGCAAATGAAGAACTCATCTTGAGGGTCGGCACCATAATATTAGGTGCTATTGTGAGGAATTCCTAAAGTATCTTGAAGGCCTACTCACAAATATTTGACCATACAAACTTCTTCCCTTTCCGTTGAATGGAAGTGATGGGGTGCGCAATGACAAGAAAAGTCCTGTATAAATATCCTGTAGTATCTTGCTAAACCCATAAAGTTACGAGCCCTAGTCAAACTAGTGGGTCCTGGACAATCCATAATAGTTTGAATATTGGAAGGATTGACTGCGATAACTTCTCCAAAAATAATGTGGCCTAAATACTTCACCTCAGTCTCGAAAGAACACACACTTCTCCTAGTTCCCATGAAGTTCTGCTCATAAAGACACTAAATAACCTGGTGAAGGTTTCCTTGTGCTCTTCATGTGTGCGTGAGTATATCAGAATGTCATCAAGGAAAATGAGCACAAAGTGATCTAAAAATTTCTTGAATAGCCCATTCATCAATCTCATGAACACTACGGACGGTATTCGTCGGACTAAAAGGCACCATTGTGAACTCATAATGGTCATATCTCGTATGGAATGCAGTCTTATAATATCTACCTTCGTGATCCTTAGCTGATGATACTCTGACTTAATATCTATCTTGGAGAATATTTTGGCTCCCTTCATCTGATCAAATAAATCATCAATGCACAAGAGGGGGTAATGATTCTTGATCGTTACTTTGTTTAGCTAGTGATAATTAATACACAAATTGAGAGATATGTCCTTCTTTTCACAAAAAATCACTGTGTACACCAAGGGGATACACTAGGATGGATTAGGCCTTTATCCAAAAGGCCCTCAAGCTATAACTTGAGCTCTTAAGGCTCATGGGTAATCACCGAGATAAGGTTCTCGTGAGATAGGCTCTACACCCGAACCAAATTTATGTGAAAATTTATCTCACGTGGGGAGGTCACCCCGGTAGATCCCCTAGAAGAACATCAACAAACTCTATCAAGATGTGATGGTCATCAAGTGATGGTACACTAAACTCATTATCATATCTGTAAATAACACTAACAACATACATTTGGCACCATACTTGACAAGGATGGCATCAATTATGTGATTTTTGGGGCTAACATTTAATCCCTTGACTCATCTTCAGTTATGAATGCCTTATTTCAAGGTGTGTGAGGTATAAATCAAGGGAAATAGGGGTCATTTTTGCAGCTGTTGCATTGGGTATGTTAGGATATAAGGGATAAAATATGTAGAATAATCCCTTATAGAATTACAATAGTAGAAACTAATAGGCGTAAAATATTACGAACCTGAAATAAAAGTGCAAAATAAAATAACGCAACACAAAGAGACAATATTTAATGTGGTTCACCCAATTTTGGATACGTACACCAAAAATTACTTTCTCAAATTTTATAAGAAGCCACCTCTCTCTCTCAATACAATATCAAGATCTATTTGGAGTCATGTGCTTAATAAACCTTAGAGAATTCACACTGAATCAAAACACATCTACAATGTTACATTATACCTACCATATGCAAAAACCACATAAGTATACAATTGCTTTAGTAGTTTTACAAAACCATGGGTATCAAAAACATGGGCCAAAACCATCCCATAAGCATATGTGTTAAAAATCCGCCCATATAAGAAAAGCATGTATCTGGTATATCAAGCATGTTTTTCGAGGCTAAAAATTCTTGGGGTTGCACCTCAAAATTGAGTGAGCCATCTATGGAAAGTGTATAATACTCTTAATATACATTCTTTAACACTTTTGCACATGAAAGAAGCTCCACAACCTAACAGGGGACCTAAAACCATTATTACATACTAAAGAGACCCCTTTCTTGAAACTACATGATGTTGTGCTCCGTAAAGTATGAGACTATCCTAGTTACATTAATAGATCATTGTTCAATGGAGCCCTAAAGTTCAACTAAAAATTGAACTCTATCCATGCTCAAAGCATATTTCATTGTTGTGTTTGAATATTTTTAGTAACGTGAAAACATACATTATAGGTATTGGGTTTGGGAGGACCAATATGGACTAATGATGAATCCTTGATATCCCTTATTTGATTCATTGAAAGACTCCTTTGACACATTTCCCATTTTTGGTTAGAATCCCAAGCCTTCCATTACAACTATGGTATAAATCCTTCCTTGAATCCATTGGTAATAAACCGGGGTCCTTTGGAAAATATGATAATTCTAATTCCTTTCAAATTCATACTACCTATTATGTGATCCTTGTGGACTTAGAAATCTCTCACGACTTTCCAAAGACCATAAATTTACAAATTGCTGATATAAACTGGACACAAAAACTAGATGTAATGCCAATTCTTCTTCAACACTAATTGAACTAAGTTTTCAATTTTGAATTGATTATAATCTTGAAAATTTTTGTTGTATACTAGCTAGAGTACTAATAATATGTGCAGGACATCATCGTTACTATTTTGTTTTGATAGTTATTTTGATTGTCTAGTTGTAGTGTGGACCTCCATGTAAATTGATGTATATGATTTGATTAACCCTTTTGATAGACAATATGGAGGTGTTAGACCCTTGAAATGATGTGAATTATGCGATGAATTTTACATACTTGATTTACATATTAGTATTAATGTTCTAAGTGCTACTATTGTACAGACACATTGCAATTGATTTATGAATATTTCTAGATAATTGTTGATGTTATGATCTAAGTATAAATTGAAATATTGGTAGAATCAAAATGTTAGAAATTGAGTTTGAGAAATTAGTGAATTACTTGATTCTTATGTTGGTTTAATTATGATACTCGATGATGGGAATTTTCTATGTAAATATGTATTGTTCATTATCCCAATGTCATTAATGTGGCCATAATGCCAAAAAGGTATTGTTTGATTTTGTAGGAAATTATTGCACAACAAACCACAGGGGATAAGATACAAACAACGAAAGAATCGGGGTATTGGAACTTAGGTAATGTTATGTTGTTTTGTTGCATGTCTAGTTAGAACATTTCCCATGGGGGTGACCTCACATGTGTGGTCATAGGAATAATGTTTCTCTTCTTTTGATTTTATGTGTGTTTTTATTTATGTGTTATGTTTTTTAATTATTGGAAATTGTGGTCACTTTATTAGCAATTAATAATATGTCTTAATTAAGATAATCTTACTTAAATTTTTAACTAAAATTGGGATGTGACAATTGGATAGCTGTGAGGGTATATGGTCCTTGAAATTTTGTTAATGTGGTTTTGATTTTGTGCATGTACCCCTTTCCCAACTTCAAATATCAGATTTTGACTTGGGAGGCTTTTTTTAGAGGTTTGTGGGACAAGATAAGTTTTTCCCATGCCTCTTAAATTTACCAAAACCCTACCTATGGTATGGGGAATTAATTTTTGACTTATTTATCCTTTTTGAGTGTTTAAGGGTGAAAATAATTGCACCTTCTTACTTTTCACAATAAATTTGTCCTTGGAAAACTTGGTGTGCAAGTTTGAGTGTCATGTGAGTTTGTCATAGTTCTTACATGCTCATTTATTGTCTTGGGCATGGTGTTTGAAGTAGGTGTTTTTACAAGAAGCCACCTAATAATAATCACATCCCATTTATATTTATGGATGGATTTTTACGGAATGGGGGTTACTTGTTCATTTTCTTCTTGTGCACTTTTAGATTTGGCAGACTTGTTGGAGTTGATTTTGGAGTAAGCTTGGCTTGAAGGTGCTAAAGCTTGTGGAGTGAATATTCTTGGAACTTGATTGAGAGGTAGGATCTCTACATTTTTTTTTTTCTATTACGTTTGTTGATGTGGAAATATTGTGCTTGTTTATTTTGTTTAAGTGTTGTGAATGTTGTTGATTTTTTCTGTTTGTTAGTTTCCGTAAAGCTGGGTGTGTGGAGATGGATTTATGGGACCATTGAGGAGGGAAAAGGGAGATGCGAGGCATGTATTTTAGAGAGAGTGTGATTGGGAGTTTCACCTATGGGGAGTTAAAAGGAAAAACATGGTCATATTTTTGCATACTTGCAAGGGAGAGATAAGGTTGTCTTTTTGTATTGTGTACATGGAGGCTTTGGGTGAAACTCCTACTTTACTTGGGAGGTAAAAGGAGCTCGTTCCCATATGTTTTTGTCATTTTTGGCTTGATTTAAAGCCTATGTGTTGTTTGATAAAATTGTAAATTGTGTTGAGTATGTCCTTTTAGATATGTTGAATGTTTTGGATTATATGTTTTTGTGGAAGCCATGTTGAGTTGCATATGGTTCTTTTATACCCCTCATTGCTGCCTTGTTGGGGCTTAGGGGCCAATGAGGAAGAAGAATTCTCTCCCTCATTGGATATTTTATTGGGTGGAGATTTTTTCCTACTACCCCATCTTGTTGTGGGCTTGATTTTGATGAAGATGGTGGAGCTCATTGGAAGAAGTGTTCTTGTTGAAGAAAGGCATGTGAACTTGTAGCTTGATCTATTACAACTCTACACCTTGTAAATTTTACCAATAGTACATTGAATGTAATGTTATTTCATCGGTTAGTCATTATAAATGAGTTATTATGACCTACATCATTTGAGATGAAATGGAAATCTTGTAGTGGCTTTGTAATGGAAGTAAAGTTCTTTCAAATCTAAGTTTTCTTAAGATTTGTATTGAAAATCTGTAAAAAATAAAATATTTTAGTATTATTGGGTGGAAAGTGAATGTTGATACTCTTTAACTATTAACAATCTTGTTTAAAAAGGAAAATGAATAAATGGCATTTCAAATCGGTTTTACTATCTTTTATCCAATTGAATGTACAATAATGAGTAGATGAAATAAATTTTACTAGTTAGTTTTACCTTCATTGCAATAGAAATTTGTCCTAAGTATTTGAATTAAATAACAAATAATTATACCTTTATATTGTTATAACAGGTTGGAAGTGATGATTTTCTTAAATTTGATCATCGTATAAAATTCTATGCTACTATAATTTATTAGGTGTATGTAAAATATTTACCCTTACAATCTTACAATTGCAATGTTTAATTCCCAACTCTATTTGCAATCTGATAATTTTTATGGGAAACTAAATTAATAAATACACACACCCACACACACACACATTTTAAGAAACAAAATTAGCATTAAATCCTAAATGTTTTTACATCAACTAAGTGAAATCCAAAACTAATAATAAATAAATAAATAAATATTGTGGTAAGGATCTTGGTGGTCTGGACATGGGCCACGACCAAAGTGATTATAGTTAAAAACATTTTATAAGGTTTGGAGGGAGGAGCACTAACACCACCCGCAACCCATATATTATATATGGTGTGGGAGTGCGGTCCGCACCTTTTGTAGTTCCCACTCCTCTTCGACACTGTTTCATCTTTATATTGATATTATTGGACTGATATTAAGAGATTTTGATTATGATACATTGATCAGTAGATGATAGATTTCAATGATATTTGGAATATTGACATTATGATGTTTACGTTTTATCATGATGCACTAGATAGTGATGTTAGATAGTTCGATATATTTTGATTTTCATGATATGGATTTTATACTAACACATTATGTCTGGGATGTTTTGAGAAGAATTGTAATCTCATGGATGTTAAGGTTATATTTTGATATATTGATGGATAATAGAATTTTCTAATGTCAAATGATGAATATTGATTTTATATGTATATTGTCTCGATGTTGTTAATACAACCAAAAGGAAAGAGAGGTATTTTATTGTGTGCAAGACTTTAATGAAATAAATTAAAGAGGATAGGGGACCAAACACAAAAGGATGATGGGTATTGAGAAACGAGGACAAATTTAACATGTCTAATGTTGTTTAGTGTGTTGTTTTACATGTCTAGTTTGGAGGTCTCCCATGGGGGGTGGCTTCACATAGGTGGCCATGGGGTGAATTGTGTTCCCTTTCTTTAATTTTTATATGTGCTTTATTTATGTTTTGTGTATTTTAAAATTTGGAATTTTGTCACCTTTTTATCATGTTGCAAATGTGTGTTAATTAAGCTTAACCTTTCTTGTTTTAGTTAACCAAATTAAGGATTTGACAAATAGTTATGATGAGATTTGGTATTCCTTGTCTAAGTAAAATTTATGTTGATTTGTGAGTGTTTTACTCCACTTAAACTTAAAAATTCGGATTTTGACTTTTGGGCATTTACGAATGCTTGTGGGACAAACAAGGTATGTCTTATGCCTCGAAATTTACCCAACAACCATAACTATGGGTAGAAAAGCTTATTTTTGAATTATTTTTCCATTTTGATTGTAAACGAAGGAAAATTATTGAACTTTTTTCTACCCCAATTTATTATGTCCCTTGAAAGCATGGTGTGCAAATTTTGAGCCATGTGGGTTGTCAAAGTGCTTGCATGTGCATTGATTTTCTTGAACTTGCTGTGTTAACTTGAGTGTGGGGATGGAGGAATGATGAAGTGGCATCCTATATGAATCCACCTCATCATACTCACATTCCATTTCTATTTATTGGTTATTTTTGTTGGAATGAGGGTTACTTGTTTTTTTATCTTCTTGTGCCCTTTTGGATTTGGATATTTTGGAAGTGCTTTTAAATCGCTCGGCTTGGGAATGAGGAATATTGTGGAATTGTTCTTAGAGTTTGATTGAGAGGTAGGCTCTCCACCTTTATTATTATGCATTTTACTTGTTTTTATGTAATTTTGTGTTTGTTAAAAGTGTATTATGTCATGTGACATTTTTGTGTGTTGGTTGGGTAGTAGGCCCTAAGTTGGGTGTTAAAGAAGGGCTTATGGAACAATTGGGGAGGGAAAAAGGAGTTTTTTGAGGAATGAATTTTGTGGTAGTGTGAAGGGGAGTCCTACCTATGGGTAATGAAAAGGAATTCATAGTTTTATTACATGCTTGCAAGGGACGAGATAAGGAAATTGTGTTGATCATTTTGTGCACTTGGAGAGTTAGGGTAAGACTCCCACTTCACTTGGGATGCATAAGAAGGTGGTATCCATATCCATTTATCTATTTGGTTTGATCCTAAAACCTTTGTATTGTTGTGAAAATTGTAAACTTGTTGGTATGTGATCTTGGTTGAGTTGCATGTCTTGTATGTATGTTTGTTGTGAAGCCACTTGGTTGAAAGTTGTCATTGTTTCTCAATGCTTCATATGGTTCTTTGGTTGGGACTCGGGGTCCATTAAGGGGATGGATTCTCATCTTAATGAGTTAAAGTTGGGAAGAGATATTTTCCTACTTCCCTTCCTTGTTTTTTAATCCTTGTGAAGTCATGGAAATTGAAGAGTCATATAATTGGCTTTGGTGATAGCCTTGTTGTAATTTTTTCATTTTATTATCCTCACTTAAGTGGATGTTTGTAAATCTATAAGCTTGTAAGAGAGTTATTTTATTTCTTGGAAATCCCTTTATATGTTGACTATTTTAAAAATGCTTGTAAGAGAATGTGCATTTAAAATGTATTAGTATTGTTGGGGGGGGGGGTGGAGAGGTGGGGAAGTTACCAATTTACGACATCATTTTGAAGAAGTAAATAGTGTTAAATAAAAAAATGGGAATGTACCTCTCTCTTTATTTCAAGTTGTTTCATTATTCCAAAAATGTGATATGGTTTATTTTAGAAGAAATAAGCATCTTGTTATATTGCACTTGATTTGTGAAATAGGTTGTCTTTTAAATGTTGAAAGAGGAAAATAAATATTACCTTTGTTGCTTTGAATGAAAGGTACATTGGAAGATTTAAGCCATAGTTGCATTCTAGTTAAATTGAAAGAAAGGGAAGTAGTTGTTAAAATCATTAGATAAAATGAAAGCATCCCTTTTTCTATTAACATTTTCTAGAATTAGTTGTGTAATAAATTATTTTACTATCCCAAGTCCAACCTTAGGTGGAATAAACACAAAGAAAAATAATACCTATAATTATATAAGTGAATAACATTATATATACTTCCCTACTTAAATATATCTATGATTGAGCCGATTTTGTAGGAATGATTTTATAAATTTATTTTACATATATTTAAACTAATTATTGTTTCCATACATCAAAATACAAAAAGAAAAAGAAAGAGAGAATTTAAATTAATTCGATGACCCTAATATTATTAATAGATTAATATTATAATTATTTAAGAATAATATTGAAATTAGAATATTATATATATATATATATATATAATTAATAATATAAAATGTCTATTAATATAAGTTTTTAAATATAATAAAATAAATATAAAGTAAAACTGAAACCTCTCATTAAAGTGAAAATATAAGAATAAAACAAAAATGAAAAAAAAAGCTATATAAAGTAGACCTTATAATTAATATTAAAATGAGGGGGTTTAAAAGTTATTTTTTTGGGTAATGTCCAACCCACTTACCCGTATTAAATATATCTCCCCTAGTTTTGTAATGAGATAAAACAAACAAATTTAACTAAACTCCTTCCTTCACATGATTTTAGCAGACCGTGTAACATGTTTAATTGCATTTTTTTATTGATAAGGTTGTATTACAAAGTGAGGGAGATATATATAATACGGATAAGGGGGTGGTTAAAATGCGATTAGAGATATACCTTATCAATAAAAAAAATGTTGTTAAATATATCTCCCCACTCTGTAATACAAATAAAAACAACAAATTTAACTAAACTCCTTCCTTCACTTTCTTTCCCAAGCTTTCTTTTCCTCCTCTTCTTAACTCGCAAAACCAAAATGAATGAAATGAGCAAAAGAAATGAATAAAAGCCTTCCTTAGAGATTTTAGGGTTGATTTGAATTCATTCATCCAATGGCCTAAATTGTCTCCTACAAATGTTAGGTGAAAGTAGGTGAGATCATCATTTGATCACATGGGTCCTTTTGAATGGGGCCACTTGTGTGGTTTGAAAGTTAATTCAAATTTGGTATTTCCTTTTTATTATTTTCTTTTGCAACTTTCAATGTTATTAGGCCATGACCTAGGGGAATTTAATTAAACCCTCTCCCTTAATAGTTTAGACCCCTTTATTTTTGAAAATTAAATTAATAACATTGTGTAAATAAAAGGGTTATTTTAGACTTGGAATTCTTATTATTAAATTATTGCATGAACTTAGAAACTTATGTATTAAATTAATTTAGGATTAATTGAATGAAATATTTTAAACTTAACCTTAGGTTAAATCAATGCTCTTACTTAATATTATTATTTAAGTACTTTTGTGGTGGTCGTTTGAAACCAAGAGTTAGCCTTAGCATCGCCTTCATTTTATTCTATATAATTTTTCTATTATAACATTTGTTTTGTTTTGGGTTTCGTGTTTGAAAATTTATGGACATTAAACTTAGCATCGAGTAGTAGTGGGTTCAATGCTCTAACCCCGAGCACACCTAGAAAACATGAAACAAAAAAAAAAAACTAGCACAACTTTAAACCCGGTACACACACAACTATGCATGAAGTTTTCAAATGTAGAAAATTTAGAAAACTAAAAAAAAAACTTAAATGATTATAAACTAACTCTCGGATTAGTCTGTGTAGGAGCTATGGACCAAAAGAGGGGTTCCTACATGTGGACCTATACCTACCACCCCATTTCATGTAGTAGCATTTATCTTACCTCAAATATTGTAGATGATACAAGAGGATAATGCTACAATATAGAGGATCCTTTGGAGGGAGAACTAACAAGAACAACAGAGATCCATGAATAGAGGATCGTGTGCCTTCACATCACTATGTAGAGGAGAGGGAAAAGAACTCCCATGTGGAGTCAATTAGACATGAAAAACCTCCTAGGGAGCTTAGAGATCGAGATGTGATGCACAAAGACAGGTCTAGGAGCCCTAGGCCAAGAGATGAGAAGGTTAGGAGGCCTAGAGGGAGATAGTCGTTTGATGCGAAGCACACTTGAGAGATACTAAAGTTGCACCCACATCATTTTAATGGAGACACAAGTGGATTTTAGGCCAAGGCATGGTTGGTTAGCTTGAGAGGATGATTCAACCTATTCCATTATTCTATAAACGTGAAATCTCGGGTTTCCATCCACCTTCTAAGAGATGTAGCAGATTATGGTGGAGGACCGAGGACCAGAATCTCCATGCAGATTTTGAGACAGTCACTTGGAAGCTCTTTGAGGAGTGTTTCAGAGTAAATATATTTCCAGGACGTTCATTTAGCTGTAGATCGATGAATTCCATGATTTTCATTAGGCCTCAATGACAATATAAGAGTATGAGGGATGGTTCCTAGATCTACTTTAGTATGAAGACTACATGCATGATCAGAAGGTTTGAGTTCATAGGTTCATGAGGGGCCTAAACTTGTACTTGGGTTGGGCAGTGCACATTCATTACCTAGAGAAATTATTAGAGGCCGTGGAGAAGTCCTATATTCTAGAGGAAACTAGGGGGAAGACTCACTAGGTATGTAGAGTGGGAGTAACATAAAGTAGCTATAGGATAGTAGATCAATGGTATCAACTCCTTCTCCTCATGGTGAACACACTACAACGTAGTACTCTTTTGACCTCCTCCACCTCCTATGTAGTATCGTAAGTAGACTCAACAGAGATTTCAACCTCCATAATGCCATGATGCTCAAAGAGGGTGTATTATAGTACCTCTAGCTAGAGGGACCAACAAGAAACATGCTCCACCTCGAGCACAGTTGGTAGGAGCACGTCCACCATAACACTCACAGAGATCAATGATGGGGTCATCAAGTCCTTAAGCACATACTACTGGGCCACATGGAGGACTATCTACATAATGGAGAGGGCCAAGTACTTGTTATGAATACGGTGTAAAAGAAATCATTGGTGAGCGTGCCCTCGAACCCTCTTAATCAATATAAGACACCTAGTTTTGAGCCTACTTTTGGTGACATGGTTAGGAGCCACAAGATATATGTAGTAGTCGAGAACCGCTAGGTAGAGCACTAGGGAATGATGATAGAGACCACAGGTAGCATTGGTGGTATTTCTATCCCTATTTTATTTGACTCAGGATCATCATATTCTTTTATTTTTCCATCTTTAGTAGAGTCTTGCGGGTTGGTGGTAATTAGGAAAGGCCTTAATTGGGATGTCGAGATGGCTTCTAGAACTAAGATCTTAGTAGACTCCTTAGTCAAGGAGTGTGTAGTGGACCTATGACCCTTTACCACTACTTTGGATGTTTATATCCCTTCCTTGGGTTCTTATCGAGTTATCTTGGTCATGAATTGGTTATCTCGCACACGAGCCAAAGTTGATTTCTATAGTAAGATTATATCTTGTGCAGATGATTTAGGTGTGGAGTCAGTGATTATAGGAGTCAGGAAACCCATCTCTATTTGCACTATTTCTCCAATGAAGTCTGAAGCGTTGTATGTGATGGGGTTGTCGGTTGTATGTTATTACGATTAGTTATAGGTCATAGGATGGGGCTTTTGGAACTTCACTTAAGGAGCACCCCATTTTGTATGAGTTTTCGATATATTTCCTAGTGATATTTTAGGTATGCCTCCCTAGTGTGAGATAGATTTTCACATCGATTTGGTTCCAAAAGCGGAACTGTCTCATGCACTCCTTATAGGATGACCACACTTGAGCTATGTGACCTCAAGTTGTAGATAGAGGGCCTTATTAAGAAAGGCCTAATCTATCCTAGTGTACCCCCTTTGTGTGCACCCATGATTTTTGTGAAGAAGAAGGATGGATCTCACTTACGATTGTGTGTGGACTATCATCGGTGAGCAAAGTAATGATCAAGAATCGTTACCCCCTTCCTCACATTGATGATTTTTTGATGAGATGAAGGGGCCATTGTGTTTTCTAAGATTGATCTTAAGTAAGGATACCATTAGCTGAGGATTGTAGAGGTAGATGTCCATAAGTCAACTTTCTACAAAAAAATATGGCCTTGACGAGTTAAAATTGGTGTCATTCGGTCTTACAAATGCCCCCACAGTGTTCATGAGTTTGATGAACAGGTTTTTATGAATTTTAAAATCCTTTTTATTTTTGTTCCTTGATGACATCTTGATCTACTCACATATGCATAAGGAGAAATAGGATCACCTTCATAAGGTTTTGCAGTGCCTTCATGAGTAGTATATTTATGGGAACTAGGAGAAGTGTGCATTATTTCAGTTAGAGGTGCAAGTATTTGGGTAACATCAATTCTTGGGAAGTTATTGTAGTTGATCTATCGAATATTAGAGAGATTATGGATTGGTCAATTCCACCGGTGTTATTATGGATACTACGGAGATTATTTCAAGAATTATCTTGGGTAGTGCACCCCATCACTTAACTTCATCTAAAGGGAATAATTTTGTCCAATAAGATAAATATGAAAAGGCCTTTAGGACATTGAAGGAATGCCTTATGACATCACCTACTCTTGTAGTGCCATACCCTCGGGTGGGTTCTTAATTTACACGAGATGCTTATTTGGTAGGATCGGGAGGTGTGTTGATGGGGAAGGCCATGTTGTATCTTATGAGTCTCAAAACTCAAGGATTATGAGCTCAATTATCCAATTCATGACCGTGAGCTTGCAACTATTGTGTATGCCTTAGTTCAATGGAGATACTTCCTTCTTGGCCAAATATTTATACTCAGGACTAATCACTTAAGTCTTTTCCACCTCTTCACGTAACCCAATCTAATGCTCGATAGGGACAATTGATGGAGTTGATTTATGAGTATGACATGGAGATAGAATATGTTAATGGGAAGGAAAATGTTGTTGCAGAAGCCCGAGTAGACAGAGACATATTTATATGGCTACTCGGTGGGTACATATTTATGGACAAGGCTTTTGCAGAAGCTTCCTTGTGACAACTTCTACCTTGCATCAGATCAAATATTGAGTCTCCGAGACACCTTGAGGGAAATTTGATGTATTATGATTAGAGGTAGATGGTCTTAAAAAAAAAAGGTCGAATAGATGTTCCTAGAGATGGAGGCTTGAGAAAGGATATCTTAGTAGAGGCTAATCATGCATCTTATTTAGCCCATCCAAGGGTAAAGAAGATGAACGTCACCTTGAGAAAACTTTATCATTGGAGAGGTATTCGAGAGAGATGTAGGTCAATTTGTGTCATATTATTTAAAGTGTCGGAGGAAGAAGGCAAGCATCAACATCCAGTTGGCCTTCTCTACCCGCATGCCATCTTGAAGTGCAAATGGGGCACCATTTCCATGGATTTCACTATAGGGATACCGACATCGAGATACCACCACGATGAATCATGGTCATAGTTGATAAATTGATGAAATTGGATCATTTTTATCCTATGAAGAACACTTATACATCAAGTACGATAGCGCGGGTATACCTTGATGTGATTTTTAGACTGCATGGGATTTCATAGAAGATCATTTGTGACCACAATCCCTTAACCAGTTCTCACTTCTAGACTATCATGCAACAGGTTCTTGGTACAGGTATCAACTTCTGTACAAATTATCATATAGATACGAGATGGACAACCGAGAGCGGGTAAATAAAATCTTGGAGGATATGTCATGAGATGTATATCATGAACCACTACTCTCGGTGGGAGGAGTACCTATATTTGGTGGAGTTTTCCTATAATAATAGTTTTTAGAGTTCGATTGGGATGAATCCTTTTCATTCGTTGTATGGCATAGAGTGCGAGGGAAACATTTGAGTTTGGATAGATTGGAGGAAAAGGTTTCTATTGGGTTGGATTTGGTACAGGATATGGAGCAAGAGGTTATATTGATTCAACAAAGGCTTCAAGAGGCTCAGGATAGGTAGAAGAACTATGAAAATCTGAGGAGGATAGATTGTAGTTTGGAGGTGGGCATAAAGGTTTTCCTTCATGTCGGCCTCGAAGAGTCCTCTCTATTATGAAAAGGATTTAAATTAGCTCCTAGATTTGTGGGCCCCTTCAAGATCTTGGAGCATATCGGTCCCTTGGCCAATAATTTAGATTTTCCATCTAGCTTGTCTCGTGTGAATGATGTATTTCATGTATATGTACTTAGGAGATATATTCTAGATGCATCTCATGTTTGTGTTTAGACCACATTGCGGCAGTGCGGGAGAAAGGGCGAGATGTAAGTGGAGCCCATACGCATCATAGAGAAGTCTCTCCTCTTAATGTGTGGGTGGATGTCCTTAGCATGTTTCAAATTTGTTGCCTTGGCACTAGCTTTGTATATGTTGCAAATGGGACTTGAGAAGGTTGGACACATGTTGGTCGTATATTGTGAAATAGGGTCATTTATCTAACGTGTTTTATGCATTAATTGCAATAATTGTATTCCTTGAGACCACAACTCTTCCAAGCGAAGGAAAATCATAGATTTTGGATCCTCCTACCCTTGTTGCATTTTCCTTGCTCATGCAACATGGAAATGATTGAAGTTTTGGTGCCCCAACAAGATTTTAGAGAATAAATGAGACCCCAAGTTGTTGTTGCAGCCCTGTTAAAGTGTGTACTCAACTTGTGGGGGCTTGAATCAGAATGATAGACCCTTTACCTTTAATTATTATGCTTGTATCAAAATGTTTTCATTAAATGAACTTTTTTCTCCACAATATATCTCTAACAATTGTGCCTAGTGTTTTCGTTATTCTAATTACTTTTACAAATTTCTCATGGTTATTATTTCTTATGGTTGTAAATGAATCTGTGGAATGAAATTGTTGTACATGCTTCTAGGTTTCGATCAATATTATTTTGGTTGAATTTTTCACAATAATTAAAAATGGGGTTCACTAATGAAACCCTTGTATCATCTTGGTGGTCATATGGTTTGGTTGTATTATTGATGTTGCTAGTTGAATTGATTCTAGAATGCCTACTTTCAAATTATGGATTTGATTTATAATCCTTCATTTTGGCTTAAGATTAGTGCTGATATTTTCATATTTTGTTGTTTCAATGAGATCATTGGGTACTTCTATTTGTGTGGGTATTATGGTTATTGTTGATATGTAATCACAATGCCCCTAAATGTATGCAACTCAATGGGTTGAAACTTTCATTGTATGTTGCATAACATGGAACTTTTCCCAAAGTGTGGGACTTTGTGATTGGGAAAGGTATCGGATGAAGGATGGTTCTTATTCCTCTGTTAATATTCACACATTAAAATTGTAGAGGATCCGCTTTAAAACCGACTCTAAGTTGCTAAGGAGACAAGGGTGAGAAGATGCAAGAAAATAAACCTAGACTAATATAGGTGATGCAAAAAGGAACCATGCATAGATAACCAATACTGATATGAGAAATCGGATGAAGGCACTGAACACAATAGAGGCTTGAAATCAGCCACAAACTTATTTTATTGCTCCACAATTTTTATAGAGTCCATTACAATGGCCAAGAGGCACAAAATTTCATTACAATTTTGATGGGAGGTTTGAAATCCACAAGATCACTTACAGATAGAGAAGAAGGGAGGGTGCAAAGCCAAAATGTCCAACCTTTAGAAAAATGCCCCTCCTTACAATATATAGGAAGAATGAGAGAAGGGGGAAGAGAAGAAATTTGAAATATTCCTTCAACCACCCAAAAATGCATTGAATTCTCCTACAACAATGATGGGTTCTACTGAAAAACCCATGCCTCCATGTACTATTCCTTGTTGGGAAAGAAAGGAAGCCCATACCTTCATTATTGGGGTAGGTGGGAAGCCTGACACCTTCAAAAATGGTAGAATGTATTTCTTAATTTTTAATAACCTAGTCCTAATTTCCAAATAGTCCTTTCTTGTGAAAATCTAGTCTCCCACTCAAATGTTATGGCCATCTAAGCGTTAAGGCACATTCTACAAAAGAAAAGGTAGATCGAGAGTTTCAAACTCGAAACACGAAAGGCTAAAATTTTGGAATTTAAGGTTTCACTGATTTCATAGTTTGAATTGTGAATTTTTTGTTTTGGGGTTACGAACTTTGAAACCCCAAACCCCAAAATCCTAAAAGTGCAAAGTCCGAAAGTCTGAAATTTCAGACTTTTGGACTTCAGGTTTTTGGACATTATTGGTTTCTTTTCCATTTTTTCTCTCCGAAGACTCCAAAGACTGAAATCCCAAACCTATGAAGTCCAAAACTTGGTGGCGTTGACCCGAAACTTTAATTGAATTCCAAAATCTAAACCCTTTCCCATTGAATTCCTGAGATCTCCAAAACCCCAAAACCCAAAAGTCTAAAATTTTAAGCATTCGAGTTCGATATTTGGACTCTGCGCTCCCTTTTCGATCATTGCGGTCACCGAGACTTAGGAAAATTTGAAATATGAAAGTTTGAAATTTTGGACTTTTAGAATTTGGGTTTTAGAACCTTTGGAAATTTATTCTATTTTACTCAAAGTGAATACTCTAGAAGTCTGAAACCCAAAAGTCTAAAATTTCAAACTTTTAGACTTGAAATTTGATTTTAGGATTTTAAGCCTTGCTCAACTACATTTTCTCCCAAATACTGAATGCTAAAACTCTAAATTTTCGGGCCTGTAACTCCATCATTCCGCTTAAGCTTTGATCTCCTTGATGTTCCCTTGGCCACCCCTAATTTTTGACCTTACATTAGCAATGTCGAGCACTGCCGCTTCTTGATTTTGGAATCGAATGTGAGCTCGCATGAGTTAACCAACCTCTCCATTTTCAACCATGGAAAGTATTGCATATTTAATTTTTCCGATGGGAAAAATTGGATAATGATTGACTACTTGGGGAGTTTGAATTGATATCCTTACTCTTGGTTTTGGTTTTGGGTTTGGTTAAAGAATCAGACGTTTGCTTTAAGTAATGAGGGTTGTTGTTTTTATACTTTAATAAAAAAATTGATTTTTCATGGGAATATAAATGTTTCACCATCTTGTTATTATGATGAATTTGTTTTGTAATCATGCAGATCTATGGTGGGTACTTTTCCCTTGCTATTTGACTTGGAACCCCGATCAGTACAGGTAGATCTCAACGAGATTAAGGTAACTTATGACCCATTTGGGGTGGAATGAGAAATGGATAAGGTAAGGATGGTTAACTTATCCTTGCCAGAATAACCATTCCATAACTACTAGAGGATATTCCTTAGTTGTTGACTCTACCACAATGGACTGTCAAAGTTTTAGAATTATATTGAGCTCTGAAATCATGATTTTTGTCTTAATGTGACCTTACCATTACTAGATCTTGTAGGTATACATAGTTTCATAACTACTAATCAATTTCCTGATATAAGTATTTAGGAAACGTAGCTTTGAGGTTACATGATTTTGTGATCACCAAGTCTCGGTTGTTGGTATATTTTTTCCGAACGGTAACCGTGTTTTCCTAATGATAGAGAGAGGGTTGTATGAGGTTATTATATATTTGTCTTACTATTATAAAATATTGAAAATGTTATGAATTCCAATACTTTGTGATAATAATAAACCATAAGTCATGTTGTAGGACATAATATCATGGAAATGTTTCTTGAATGAGTATTCTACCAAGAGTAAATTATGTTCATGAGAGACTTTTCTGAAAGCTTTCTTGCATGAATACTCATTCAAGATTTAAGTAAATAATTATAATTTATTCAATTGTTTCCTCTAAAAAGAAATAAAATAGACATTAATTATGTGCATAAATCAAGGAGTATTGTAGTTTCTTTCTTTTACATGAATTGATGTTTTCCCTAAACTGTGTGTGGGAGAATCCAAGTAATCTTTTTTTTGAAGAATTAGCTAGCTCTGTTGGTTAAATAGAAACGTATTGATCAAAATGGGTTGTGACCTCATTTTTTTTTGATAGACCGTCAAGAGTTCTTTATCGTTGTGGTTGAATACTCTTGTCAATGGACTAGAGTAAAACTCCTGTAGGAATGCACAATAGGTACACTTAATTCCTATTGAATTATTTCTTTGTTTTGATGAAATCATTTTTTGTATCATGAAAGGTATTTGGTTAGAAGAGACATAGGTGATAGAATTTTGTTGAAGTCGAGTCATTGTGTTTTCATATTAGATCCTTTTAGATTGTTGATAGGATATTGATTGTAATATAGTGGAACTTATGGCTTGTAGAATTAACTAATATTATTGTAGACTAATTCATAAAAATTTTAAATCTCTTCTTAAATAGATGGTTGTAGTTTTAAATGTTATCATGTTGAAATGATTCTCATGACTGAAACACAAGTGGAATTTATTTTGTTGGACTTATTATTTACTTGTGTAGGTAATAGTTTCCTAATGAGAATTAGTGACTACTTTTCTCTTTCTAACATTGTAGATTTTGGGAAGTATTGAGTACTTGGAACATTTCCTTAAACAAAAATGTTCCTTTTTATAAAATAGTTAGATAAAATCACAATGTCCTATTGTTATAGTGTTTATCATGCTCTCATTTATCGTGAATTAAATAATGCTAATATTGTGCAAATGGATCTGTGAGTAGATGGGGGAAATAATTGTAGAAAGTTGCATCGGTTTTACCGATAGAACCCTTTTTTTTTAAAGCATAATGTGTTGTAAAACTCTGGAATGGTTGTGTGAAAATTTTTAGAAGAGGATAAATTCCTTAGAATAGCATTTTGTGGAGTAATGTTTTCATAAGATGATGAAACCATATCTTGCTAATACTATTGTGAAATATATAAACCTAATCACTATATTTTTATGAGGAGTTTTAATGTAATATGGTAATCATGATAATAGCATAGTGTTTCTTGACCAATTCTGATTACCCTTTTTGTTCCAAGCCAATGTACTTTCGAATGAGTTGTCACCGTTGGTTTGTGTGCCATGTTTAGTTTTTATTGTTAGGGCTTTGGTGAACTCCTTGAATTATAGCTTTGTGTTTAAACCTCCCCCTTCTCGGTTATGGAAATAATTCCATTTTGGGCATAATAAAATGGTTTGGTAATCCTCATAAATTTTTACAAAAGAAATAATAGGTTGTAATCCCTTCGATGAAGTCAAGATTCTTTCATTTAGAGATAAGTAAACTTTATTCTGTGTTAAAAATAACATATCCTTACTACTCTAAGCTGTAATAATAAAATATAATTCTTTTCATGGGGCATAAAAAGGTAATGATGGTGTAATCAATGTTTGGCTTGTGGGAAATGGTTAGGACTTAGTAAGTAGGGCAGATCGATTAATAAATAATTAAATTCTAACTCATGTGTTTGAAACCTAATATGTATTCTTTTATTAAACTAAACCATGATAATCCTAAATGTAAATTTTACCCAATCCGAATAAGTTCCTTATTCTCAATAAAATATTGGTTATTACTAGCGGCTTCTTGAAGATGAATTCAATATAACCCTCTTCCTATAACTTTTGGCATGGTAAATTGTAATTATTTATTTGGTGTTTTTAAATGTTGATCCTTGCTTAAGGATATATTTTCTCCGAACCTAAGTGGTAATCCATCTTAATTGGAGTTTACACTCATCTTCTAGTGTAAGGGAGATTTGAAATAAGTATCATTAGCGTGAGTTTGGATGATTTCCTTGTGGTTTTGAATGCCTCCTTATTTTAACAAACAAACTAAAATAAATATTTGTCATATTAGAGATGACCTTAAGTTAATTACCTATTAGTATAAAAGGAAGAAATCCTTCTTTGTAAGAAGAATTGTGTGAATCATAGTGTAAAATCTCCTAGAACATAAGTTAAGTTTTGAAAGATGTTTTAGTAAAATAAGAAACCTTAAAAGAATTTCACCGTGGGATGCCCCTAATCTGTAAGTGTGTTCTGTGGTTGGACTAGTATGTGATGTCTTGTTGAAATGGGAAGTGAACAATTTCGTGATGGGTGTCATAGGTTTCCTTGTACCTAGGTGGTAAATGTTGTGTCAAACCTATCGAGAGTTGGTTGTAGCCCATTGTGATCACTTGTGGTGTTGTATAAAATTCAATCAAGTCAAAATAAAATATTATCCGATCTCTTCAATGTCATTCGTGTATGTTTTTTTGGGTGTTACAAGTAGTACCCTAGGCCTTCGAGGCCGTGAGATTGACAGGTAAGGGTATATTGGGATAACTACGATGAGACTGTAGCCACATGGGAGGATCAACTATTTTTTTAGCTCATTTTGCTCATCTATTCTAGTTACTTCGGGAGGAATTTAAGTCTAGGGGAGGGGAATTTAGTGCCCACTCCTCTTCGACAACTTTATTTTATCTTGATATTGATATTATTGGACTAATATTTAGACCTTTTGATTATGATACAATGATCAGTAGATGATATATTTTGTTGATATTTGGACTATTGACATTATGATGTTTACGTTTTATTATGATGCACTACATAGTGATGTTAGACAATCCAATATATGTTGATTTTGATGATATGAGTTTAATAGTGACATGTTATGTTTTGGGATGTTTTGAGTAGAATTTTATTCTCATGGATGTTAGGAATTGAGATTTTGATATATTGATGGATAATAGATATTTCTAATGTCAAAAGATGGATATTGATTTTATATGTATATTGTCATGATGTTGTTAATACGAATGAAAGGAAAGAGAGGTATTTTTTTGTGTGAAAAAAATTGATCACATACATTGAAGAGGATAGGTGACCAAACACAAAAGGATGACAGGTATTGAGAAATGAGGAAAAATTTGATATCTTGTGTAATGTTATTTATTGTGGTGTTTTGCATGTCTAGTTTGGAGGTCTTCCATAGGGGTGATGTTACAAATATATTTTGAATGTTATCTCTCAAAAGTGCACCCTATAGAGAGATGGCTGCAGGTGTTCTAAGCTTGCAAAATTTATCTTTCTTTCGTAGATACAATGGAAACACCTTAGGTCTGTGGGTATACCAGTTTTGAGGTGAGTCTCAAGTATCAAGGCCGGATCCTTATTGATGTATTGTAAACTGATTTTCAAGGATTTGAGTGTAAAAGATCACTGTAAAACAGATTTAAACCTGAGGTAATACACCAAACTGTATGAGGTCTTTGATTGAGTACATGCACAACTGATATGGGAATGATTTCTTGGTACACGAGCCAATAGTTTTCTGCACATTAGTAAGGGTGAACACTTTGATGTATTGAGGGAAAAATAACAACAATAGTGCTAAGTTTAAACATACACATTAATATCATGCAAAAATTACTGAATTTGTAATAGGGTAAGATGATTAATTAGGGAATTCAACATTCACAAGATTAATGGAACATACACAAGACTGAAATTAATTAGAAAGGCAGAATATACTTCTCATTTAGAGGGTAAAACTAGAAAAATATGCTTCAACACTCTTGTATCTAAAACTCCTCCCCCTTGTGCTTCTGCTAAGGCACAAAAAATAGATAGCAATATTAATTCACCCACCCTTCCTAAAAATAGACTAAGATTATACTCGCCCATGCATCCTATTTTTATAAAAAAATTATAAATAAATAAAGCAATAAAATAAAGAAAACTAGTACAAAGAGGCATTAATAGCCTTTAATTACTTCACAAAGTAAAATTGCATTTCTTGTTTTATTTTTAAGAAAAGAATGGGTGAATAATTTGCTAATAATAAATCTTGCTTGATGAGCAAGTCTCCTTCCTTGTGCATGTAAATTTTTCTTCTTGTCTATTCTTTCCTTTTGTGAAGGAATGTAAAAATACTTGTGCAAGAAAATGAATACTTTTGATCTCCAATACTTAGCAAAATTATTCACCTCACTGTGGGGACCACCGGAGCACATGTGCAATCATAATCCACTTCTTATTTTGTAAAAATAAGGTAATCAAGTCTTCAAAAGGTTGCTTGCATTTTGATGTAGACCTCTACTCTATCCCTTGTGATCACATGAAAAATTTGCATTCCAAGTCATGTCCAATACATCATAATTAGTGGGGACCACCTTTGCAGTTGACCACTAGTCTTCATTTGGTTTGGCCACCCTTGTGGACTTAGCACATTATTATGTTTTGAAATAAGACAAGGGGGAACTTTGTAAAAGGTCACCATATAATACTCGGCCACTTTTGATGACCATGCAATTGTATAGTTGGTCGGCCACTTGATTACTTGGGACATATACTATGGTTTAGACTTTTGAAAGTCAATATGCAATAATTTTTGTTTTAATCATGGGGCTGGCCCCCTCATGATGATGACTCACCCTCCACATGCTTTGTTGGTGGCATCTAACTCGGGTCGAGTTAACTGTAACCCTAGTGGTTTGCTTTGAAACTTGGTGCCTTGATTCAGTTGTTGATATTTGTACTTTTTAATCTGTAGCTATTGATTTTTGATCCTCGGTTAGGGTTTCTAATCTAGCATTTAATGAGGTAGTTGTCTCGAACCATGGTTGAAGAGGTAGTTGGTAGTGGTTTGCAGTATTGGCCATTGATCTTTGTACTTGGCAATCTCCATCGTTGATGTTGTAACTCTGGTTGAGTTTCACTAACTCCCCTCTCGAGCTCATATAATTAAGATCATTTGAACCCTAATGATCATTTAATTTTGGATTTTTGGTTTACGGGTGAAGCCCTGGAATTTTTTGTCGACACCATTGTTGAAGTTTTTGAACTCGGCTCACCTATGAAAGTGGCTCTCTGTTCTCTCACGCATCTGTATCGTCATTATTTTTTTCTTTTGTTCGGGATTTCTGAGTTAGGTGATTGGATGTTTTTTGCCGTGGTTGATCTCTTTGAGCTTGGGACTATGTTATTCTTTGGGTGTTTGCAAGTTTTATTTTTAAGCGGCCATCATTTCCTAATCATTTCAAGCTCTATGTACTTTGTGAGGTCTCTAATTTCTTGATCTTGAGCTTTCGAGGTGAAGCTTTGTGGATTCTCGCTGTCATTTCTATAGAATTTTGATCTTGGTTTCCTTAATACCATGTACTCTTTATGATGGCGTGATTGTTGGTTTGAAGTTTTCACCAAACTCCTTCTCTATGAAATAATATTTTGTGCGTTGAGGTTTTGTTTTTGGGCCATTTTGAAGGCTTTGATTCAAATTTGTGACTCTGAGTTCCATCTTGATTCACTGACATCTATGGGAGAAGGTAAACTTGTGGTTTCTCCTTAAATACTTGCCACTGTTTATTGATTATTAACTCTCTAAAACTGTAGATCTATGCATTTCAAGATATGGGTATTCAGGTTTATTATCCCACTGCCAATTTCTTTTAATGGACACATGGTAGCTTGGCACCTATGTATTTAATCACTATGTGTTTTTAGATTAGAGATATTTGTCAAATATTTTACACCTTTGGTAGCTCGCTTTTCCTATTTTGAGCTCCTTTGGGTTCCTTCTATTCGATTATGAAGCTCGATTTCTTAGTGACTCAAGACCTGTTCAAAGTTCTACATAGCTTTTATCTTTTTGGTCTCACCATATGCCTTTGCATTGAATTTTGAAGTTAAATTTTCTTCCTTACATATGTGCTAGCCTCAAGTTTTTGTAGCTTATTCTGAAAAAAACCATCTTTGAATTTGATTAGATTTGAATATTGTTCTTCTTTGGATTTGAAAAATGCCTGGCCGTGAGCACATAAGTTGATATTTTGGCTTCCTATTTAAATGAAAAAGTTCTCTCTCACGAATATTTTCTGTAGTTGAAAGTGCATTCATAATCCATATTTACAACCTTACCTTGTGGTAATATCTTTTGTATCACTTAAAATCATTGCTCTTTGAGTTCATAGTGTTACAGTTGTATGCTTTCTCAGTCATCAATTGTAGTAACTGTAGTTTGCATATTCATGGCAATCATAACTTTGTCCTTTTCATAACTTCATGGTGGTAACTTTTAGAAGCATGTAGACTATGTGAAATAATGTTCCTTAAATTTACTACTTTAACCTTCACTTGTTGAATACTTACAAATATACCTTCCTTCAATAAATACTATGTCATTTGATCATCTCTTGAACCTATGACTGTGTCCTTTTTTAATTCATTTATACCTGATTGTTTTCACACTGAAACCTTGTAGACTGAAAATGCACTCTTATCATTGTTACATTTTGTATTTTGTCCGTTGAGTTGTATCTGAATGATGCTTTGAGCTTGAATTTATGACTAAGATTTCTATTATGTAACTACTTATTTTATTCAATGACCCTCCAAGATATAAGTGAAGAGTATTAATTTATGTGCCCAAGTGCAAATGCTATTTTTCTTCAGTCTGTACTTGATCTTCTTGTATGAAATGGCAGTAGATTCCTGTGTACTTATCAATTTGTCTAGAAAATATGAAATCCATAGGATTTCCTTTTATCATCTCTAATTGATCTCTTTCTGTCATGCTTTTGAAGTTGATATTCTACATTTCTTTATGTAATTATGATACTCCATTTCTCTTTACTCCATTCACTTGGATGTTGAAACTAGAAACACTTGCTTGAGTTGAATTCATGAAGACTTGGGTACTATGGCTGATAATAATGTTATAGCTTTGATACCAAATGATAGAATAGAATAAGATTGCAATGACCAAAGAGGGACGGAAGCCTCACAAATATTATTGATCATGAAATCAGATTTCATAACAATGCAAGAGTTTGTAATATTTATAGATATTAGATAGCCTCATCTAGATAGACATGACACCCTAGCAGACATCAACTACGAGATGATAAGACCCATCTCACATGCACATGTAATTACTAGTAATACCAATATTAAATGTTATCTAACATAACAATATTGAATGCAAGTCATTAGACTAGAGTGCACATGTTGCACATTATTAAATAAAAGACAATGCAATAAAATGCAATAAATATGCCTATGCTAAATTATGCTAACATTCCCCCCCTTAATTTTTCATAGTTTCCAATGAAGTGGAGAGGAACTCTTTGAACAGTGTGAATTTGTCACGTGCAAGTGACTTAGTGAAAACATCTCGCCTTTTGTTTTTTGTAGGACAAAGCTGGAGCTGTATGTTGTCCTTCAAGATATGCTCACGTATGAAATGAACTGTACTTCAACATGCTTGGTTCTCTCATGAAATCTTTGGATTGCGAACAAGCTTTAGAACTCCTTCATTATCAACATATCTTTGGAGTATATTTCTATTATGGTAGACCAATTCCTTCCAAAGATTCGGCATAGCCATATTGCTTCACAAACAACTTCACTGTGACTTGATACTGCTTACGTAGAAGAGCGAGAAACAAAGTTCTTTTTCTTGCTTCCCCATGATATCGTTCCAGATCCCATAAAGAAGATGAAGCCTAATGTTAACTTCCTATCATCCATGTTTCCTGCATGATTTGAATCTGAATATCCTGTCAAGAAGAAGTTGTCGTTCTTCTTGTACTCTAGACCAAGGTCAACTGTACCCTTTAGATATCTCAGTATTCTCTTTGCTGCTTTCCAATGACATATTTTTGGTTCTTGCATGACACGTGATAAATATCTGACAAAGCCCAATGAAAGTTGATATCTAGTCTATTATATGTCAGGTAAATGAGACTCCCGATCAACTACCGATAGAGAGTTGCATTCACCGGTGGTGATGGATCGGAATGAGATAACTGAAGTCTCGCTTCCATAGGTGTAGCAATAGGAGTGTAGTCCATCATCCTGAATTTATCAAGCGTTGTCTTGGTGTATTTCAACTACGACACAAAGATATGATTCTCTTTTTTCCATACTTCCAACCCAAGACAATAGTGCATGAGCCCAAGATCTGTCATGTCGAACGATCGATTAAATTCCTTCTTTGTTGCATCGATCATGTTCACGGAGCGCCTCTAATGACTAGATCATCGACATAAACAACCATAATGACAATCTCCCCCCCTTAATTTTTGAGGTAAAGATTGGGGTCATAAGGATTCCTTTCAAATCCATGACTTATGAGATGCTCATCAATTTTTATGTACTATGCCTGAGGTGCCTGTTTTAGGCCATATAGAGATTTTATGAGTCTGCATACCATCATCTCTTTTCATGGTATTACATAACCATCCTGGTGAGTCATAAAGACTTCTTCCTACAAATATCCATTAAGAAAGGAACTTTTCACATCCATTTGGTGGACTTTCCAACCAAATTGTGCAGCTAGAGAAAAGATCATCCTAATTGTCTTGATCTTTTGTGAGAGCAAATGTCTCCTCATAATCAATGCCTTCTTGTTGTGCATACCCCTTTGCTACAAGCCTTTCTTTATACTTGTCAATAGTCCCATGTGATTTGTACTTAGTCTTGAATATCCATCTCGCATCAATGGGTTTCTTCCTGGTGGAAGGTCGACAAGTTTCCATGTGTTGTTTTTCATCACCGATGATACTCGAATCCATGGCATCTTTCCAAGCTTTTGATTATAGGGCTTCCTGAACTGTAGATGGCTCAAATATTTCAACAACTATGCTCATTAGGGCATAATTGACCTCTTCACGAGCTTGACTACGAGTTCTAGGTCCAGGATTGAACGATGTGGTAGGTGCTTCATCCAAATTTTCATCTCTTATTAATTGAGTATACCATTTACGGAACTTCTTAGCTATTCCATTGGCTTGTGGTCGATCCAAGTTTTCACCATCATCCAATTCATCACTGTCATCTTCGGTGGGAAGCTGTTGACACTAAAATTTTCCTCTGTAATTTCTATTTCATTAATGTATGTATTAGGAATAGGATGTTGTTAAGTATAATTAGTAGTAGCATCTGATAGAAGATAACGGGCGCCGTCGACACGGTGCTGCCAATAATGTAGAGTACGGTAGAATCAAATTACAATAGGAATGTTGTAAAAGTAAATATTTGTCGTAAGTGGTCCGGTAATGTTAAAATGTCAAAGTTTGGGTAATTAGAGAAGTAGGGTCTACATGATTAGGAATTAGAAATATTATATTAGTAATAAAAACAAGGAGTGAGGTCATAAATATTTTGTGTATTTTATTTGTAAAAAGTCTAAAAATGTGGAACCCATGTAAAATGATAATGTTTCTCTTATCTTAACGAGATAAGCTTACATGTACAGATAAGAGTTAAGGTATGGAATATGATTCGTCAGAGTGGATTTCTTATCCTATCTTAGAGATAAGATGGATAAGCCTAGAAGTTCTATAAATAGAGAGGCCACCCCCCTCATTTAGCATAGAAGGAAGTAGTGAGAAATATTGTAGGAAGTGTGCGAAGGAAGCCATTAAGAGGTGTAATTGTAAAGTTTCTCCCATAGTCTTGGTGAAAGGCAAGTGAAGTCAATAACACTTGAAGTACCTCATGGGTGAGATTGTAACAGTTTCATGTTAATATTATAATTTATTTTGATATTTCAAATTTTTCATCATTCTGTCTTATCATAGTCGATGGTATTCTTGTGTTATGTTGTTGTTTTGTTTCTAGATTACATCCACCAAACTAAAGGCTGTGCATTAGTAAATAATCATAGCACGAGGAGTTCCTGGTGAAGAATTATCATAGTGCCGGATTAGTGATGACATTTTGGTTCCGTTGCCGGGACCATTCCTCGTTGGTGGATTATACGGAGAAATATTCCCACTTAGTCAAAAATCAATTAGAGGGTAACCTTGTTTTTACTTGTGCATAGTAGTTACCATGGTAAAGTCATTTTGCCATGAATAGTAGTTACCATGGTAAAGTCATTTTTGCTGGAATAGTATTTACCGCAGTAAAGTCACTTTTTACTGTGAATAGTATTTACCGCGGTAACTTCACTTTTTACCGTGAATAGTGTTTACCGCAGTAACTTCACTTTTTACCGTGAATAGTGTTTACCACGGTAAGAAAGTCGGTTTTTACATGAGTAAGTCAAGTTTTACCATAGTTTACCGTGGTCATTTCTATTTTACTATAGAAAGGTGTAAAGTCACTTTCGGTATAGCGATTCCAATTATTTGTACACATAAGTCTTGTTGATTGTACTTGTGAGTTGGTATTTCACGGTTGTTACTTTTGAAAATGGGAAAGATTCCTATTTTTTCAGCTCAATCTAATGAAGATGCTTCTTCTTTCATTCAAGAGTTTAAGTGATCTTGTATTTGTAATGGCCTTATAAGAAGGGAAAAATGGACTGAATTTTTCCTACCTTTTGGATGGTTCAAAGCACTTAGGTGGTTTGAAACACTAGGTGATAATGTGAAAAATTCATGGGATTTATTAACTGAAAGTTTTCTTGAAGAATTTGGTGAACAAAATAAATATGCAGATCTCATGATCAAGATCACAAAACTATCCCAAGGAGAGAAGGAGAAAATAAGGGATTATCATGCTCGTGTTCTAGAGCTAAGGAGGAAGCTCGATGCCCAGATCTGGAAGGAAGGACTAGCGGATGGGTTGATGAATGGCATGGATAATCTCCTCTGTAAGCACTTCATTCTTGGGATGAAGCCAGAGATCAGACAACGAGTGAAGTATGACCGCCCAACTACCATTGAACAAGTAAAGGAGATTGTAAGAAGGTAAGAAGAAAGCATGGAAGAGGAGCCCAAAGAAATTGTTGCTAAAGTAGAGCCTACACCAGCACCTTTGGTCCAGAATCCATAACCACTCCCAGTGAGCACAAATATTTCTCCTAGTACATCTACTGAGTATGAAGATCTCGCTCAAAAATATGGGTCGATTAACTATTAATCTTCTTCAAGGAAAGGAATTTAGTTTTCAAGGAGGAAATAGAGGTCCAAAAAGAAATATTTCTGAAGTTGTTTGTTATGGTTGTTATAAAAGGGTCATTATAAGTATAATTGTCTGAGACAGAGCTTCTACATCGGTAAAGGAGATAATGATAAAGGAAAAGCACCTATGATTTCTTTTGATGTAGTAGATAAGGGCAGAAATAATGAAGTAGATGTGTTTGTAACAAAAAGAAAGAAAGAAAAAGATAATCAAGATGGAAATGATCCTAAGAAGATGAGAAAGAAGAAACTAGTAAGAAACATAGGAGAAGAAATTTGGGTGTGCGGGATTTTTACGATTTCACGAGAGGCAAGGACCATACTCCATCTTGGAAGATCTATCCAAAAGGCCTGCAAATATTACATATGGTCAACTCTTGGCTATGTCTTCGAGAAGATGCGAGAGTTGCGAAGTGGACTCAATGCTCCACAAGTGAGGTATTATGTAATGGTATTTTAATTCGTGATGTCTTAGTTGATGGAGGTGCTGTAGTTAATGTAATGACCGAGTCTGTAATGAATATGTTGGGTTTAAAAATTGATCACCCTTTAACACTTATGTTAAGGTCATTAAATAAGGGAAAAACTAAACCAGAAGGTGTAGTTTCAAATGTGGCAATATCTGTTATGGGTGTTGTATGTGTGGTAGAATTTCAGGTGATGAAAAATGGTACTATTGCGTACCCAATGTTGCTGGGAAGACCATGGCTAAGGAGAGTTCATGCAAGAAACTACTGGAATGAAGGCTTCATGACACTTGGACATGGTAGAGAGAGGGTGAAGATAAATGTGATCCCTCGACATCATAAGGCACAACCTGTGGATTCAAGTGATGAAACTGATGATTGGACATCCTCTGATTACTCTAGTACCAGTGAAGTGGACAATGAAGATGAAGAAAGTGAGGTTGATGTTTCAGTCATGGATATCCTTCCAGTCACACTAACTCATGACCCCATAAAATTATCTGAAGAAGAAGTTGATGATCGTCTCCAACAAATAAAGATTGGTGATCTTTGTGATGGAGAGTGAGAAGGAATCCTACCTCCGGCTCTTTCGAAGGTACATACACCTATTCACTTTTGATTACAAGAAACTCCGTCAAGTAAGTTAGGTAGAACATTGTATTGAGCTGGTAGATGGTGCTAAGCCCATAAAGCAAATGCCATATAGAATGAATCCTAATTTTCCAAGCTGTAAAAGAAGAAATAGATAAGTTGCTTGATGCGGGATTCATATTTCTTTGTAGAGAATTCAGAATGGGTTTCTCCCATTGTGATCTCAATAAAAAGAATGGGAAGTTACACATTTGTGTTGATTACAGGAAGCTCAATAAGGCAACAAAGAAGGATCATTACCCTCTTCCATTTTCAGATCAGATCTTGGACGAAGTATCGGCGGAGAGTGCTATAGTTTTTTGATGGATATAGCAGCTACAACCAAGTTCGTATAGCGAGAGAAAGATCAGCTAAAGATCACGTTCACCACTCCTTGGGAATGTTTTCTTATAGAGTTATGCCTTTTGCGTTGTGTAATGCTCCAAAGCAACATTCCAGCGTTTGATGAATAGGGTGTTTGAACCCTACATTGGGACCTTCATCAGAGTATTTCTGGATGATTTTTGCATCTATGGGAGCAAGTTGGACCACCTGCACCAAATGGAGACAACATTTCAAAGGTTAGATGAAGCACAAGCCTCACTAAACCCTATAAAGTGTGTCTTTGGATGTTCTAAAGGTGTTTTGTTAGGGCATGTTGTATCGAGAGATGGTATTAGTCTTGATCCTGATAAAGTTTCAAAAATCAAAGATTTACCATTTCCTCTTAATAGAAGTAAGTTGAGATCATTTTTAGGCCATGTGGGTTACTATAGAAGGTTCATCAAGAATTTCTCAAAGATTACACAGCCACTAACCCAGTTCTTGAAGAAGGATGTTACTTATGAACCAGGAAATAAGGTGCATGAAGCTTTTGGACAATTGAAGGAAGCCCTAGTGTCTTCACCTGTTTTGAAGAATCTAGATTGGAGCAAGCCATTCATTGTGTACACTGATGCCTCAGATGTAGCACTAGGAAGTACTTTAAGCCAAAAGGATGAAAATGGGAATGAACATCCAATTTACTTTGGGAGCAGAAAATGAGCAGTGCTGAGGTAAATTATCATCATGAATGAAAAAGAGGCTCTCGCTATCATTTTCTTTGTAAAGAAGTTTAGAAATTACTTGCTAGGGAAAAAAATTCTAGTTGTATGCAGATCATCAAGCTCTAAAATATATTGTAAATAAGCCTAACCCATCGGGAGGATAGCAAGATGGATAATTTTGCGACAAGAGTTTGAATTTGATATTATAGATAGGCGGGAAAGAAGAATGTCAATGCAGATGCACTCTCTCGAGCCTATGATGGTTTAGGATCATCTTGTGATGATGATGATTTCCCGATGCTGACATTGTTATCCCTTGACACAATCCCTAGTGAATACATAGATATTTGGAATTATCCGAATGAATTCAAGTTTCTTGATGGTGCCAATGCAAAGACTAAGAGAAAGATTACTCAAGCCGAGTCATCCATATTCTATTCGCATGGAGTATTATTTCGAATAGGACACGATGGACGTCTGAAGAGGCGGTTGGAGCGTGATCGGGAAGGAACTGCTAGAAGAATTCCACAATTGTATATGTGGAGGGCACTTCTCTGGACAACTTACAACAATAAGGATCTTGGATGTAGGTTATCACTTTGGCCCACTCTTTTTAAAGATTGTTATAATTATTGTAAGACATGTGATATTTATCAAACACATGGTAACCGTAAGACTTCATGAGCTCCATTATGTCCTATTCTTCCCCTTGGTCCCTTTGAAAACCGGGAGCAGACATTGTAGGTCCACTTCCAACTACATCATGCCAAAATAAGTATATTGTAGTTTCCATGCATTATTTAACCAAGTGGGTTGAAGCTAGGCCATTGAAAACAACTTTCATGGATGAAGTGGCAAGGTTCATGTATGAATGCATTGTCACCGATTTGGTTGCCCATTAGAAATTGTAATGAGATCAAGGAAGCCATTTCATTAATGAGGTGGTAGAAGCCCTAGTCAATAAGTTTTCTATTAAGCACAGGAAGGCAACAACATACAAGCCAAGCACAAATGGACAGTGGAAACGAACAAATTTTGTGTTGTGTCAAATTCTAGCAAAAGATGCAGCCTTGCAGGTACATAAATGGGATAAAAGGATTCATGCAACATTGTGGGCATATAGGGCAACATCAAAGTCAGCAACAAGATACTCCCCATTTCAGTTGGCCTATGGCATTGATCCAGTTCTTCCTATTGAGTTTGATATTCCCACTGTGAGAGTTATGAAAAATGAAAGGATGGATGAAAGTGATTCAGTAAAAGAAAGGTTGGTACATCTTCATTTGCTGGAGGAAATGAGAGAAATAGAAAAGGATACAAGCCATAAGAAGAAAATGAAGCAGAAGGAATACTTTGATTAAAAGATCCGTTGGTCTCCATTTCATGTGAATGACTTGGTTCTAGTATATGATTCAGATACAAAAAAAGAAGACAGAGAAAATTTCTTCTAAAATGGATGGGGCCCTACAAAATAGCAAGTTGTGCATGAAAATGGTACGCTGTACCCATTTGGAGGAATTGGATGGCACTCCCATTACGAAATGGGTCAACCACGACAAGTTGAAGATTTTCCAAGCACCAGAATAGTCTACTCCGAGGACGGAGTAGAAGCTAGGAAGGGGGAAGATGTCGACACTAAAATTTTCCTCCATAATTTCTATTTCATTAATGTATGTATTAGGAATAGGATGTTGTTAAGTATAATTAGTAGTAGCATCTGATAGAAGATAACGGTGCCGTCAATACAGTGCCGCCAATAATGTGGAGTACGGTAATAGTCAAAGTACAATAGGAATGTTGTAAAAAGTTAAAATTTGTCGTAAGTGGTCCGGTAATGTTAACATGTCAAAGTTTGGGTAATTAGAGAAGTAGGGTCTACATGATTAGGAATTAGAAATATTATATTGGTAATAAAGAAAAGGAGTGAGGTCATAAATATTTTGTGTATTTTATTTGTAAAAGGTCTAAAAATGTGGAACCCATGTAAAATGATAAGTTTTATCTTATCTTAACGAGATAAGCTTACATGTCTGAGATAAGAGTTAAGGTATGAAATATGATTCGTCAGAGTGGATTTCTTATCCTATCTTAGAGATAAGATGGATAATCTGGAAGTTCTATAAATAGAGAGGCCACCCCCTCATTTAGCATAGAAGGAAGTAGTGAGAAATATTGTAGGAAGTGTGCGAAGGAAACCATCGGTTTAAAGGTGTGTTGAAGAAGCCATTAAGAGGTGTAATTGTAAAGTTTCTCCCATAGTCTTGGTGAAAGGCAAGTGAATTCAATAACACTTGAAGTACCTCATGGGTGAGATTATATGATTTCATGTTAATATTATAATTTATTTTGATATTTCAGATTTGTTATCATTCTGTCTTATCATAGTTGATGGTATTGTTGTGTTATGTTGTTGTTTTGTTTCAGATCACATCCACCAAACTAAACGCTGTGCATTAGTAAATAATCATAGCACGAGGAGTTCCCGGTGAATATTTATCATAGTATCGGATTGGTGATGACAGAACATCAAATTTGTCTTCACAAGAGGTGTATTCTACATGTTTGTTGATTCGTTGAGTGGAGCATCTGCTTGTTTCTTTTCAAAGAACTCAACATCCCTACTTCTATATAATTTCTTTGCTTTCGGATCCCATAATCTGTACCCAAGTGCTTCTTCACTGTATCCAATGAATATCAGTTTCTCAGCTTTCATATCCAACTTGTTCATGTTCTTCTTGGGTATGTGCATGCTAGCTTTACACCCAAATACTCTTAGGTGTGCAATTGATGGTTTTGATTTGACCATGCTTCTTGAGGTGTCACTCCTTCAAGAGCTACTGTGGGCACTCTATTCAACAAATAGACTGCAGTTCTTGTAGCTTCTACCCAAAATGTCTTTGTTAAACCTGAGTCATCAATCATACATCGCACCATTTCCATGATAGTACGATTCCTTCTCTCAACTATACCATTCTGCTGTGGTGTGTGAGTAGGAGGCATTTGTCGACAAATCCCATGAGCTTCTAGGTAAGTCTTGAACTCATTGCTTGTGAATTCCCCCCCTTGATCTGAGCGGAGAGTTTTGATCTTACGACCAACTTCATTCTCAACAAGTGCTTTGAACTTCTGAAATGTCTCAAAGGCTTGACTCTTGTTTCTTAGACAATATATCCACATCTTTCTTAAGTATTCATAAACACAAAGCATGAAGTATTGACATCCATAATGACTTGGTTGCATGGGCCCGCAAAGATCGGTGTGCACCAAATCAAGCTTTCCCTTAGCTCTATATGTGTTCTTTTGGAAGGGTACTCTGTGTTGCTTTCCAGCTAGGCAATTGTGACACTTGTAAGTGTCGTGCTTGAGTGTAGGAAATCCTTTCACCATGTTGCCCTTTTGAAGTGTTTAGAGATAGCCAAAACTGATGTGACCATATCTGCGATGCCATAGTTCTGTAGATTATGTGTCTTTGGCCACTAGAGCTTGATCATCCTTGTGGAAAAAATCAAGTTGGAACATGCATCCCACATTGGAGGCTCTTGCTATAATCTTGGAACCTATTGAATTATCTCTTATCAAGCACACATTTTCTCCATTATTATTGTCAAAATCTAACTTCAAGTTGTGATCAAGGAGTTGACTAACTGATAAAAATTCTTGGTCAACCCAGGTACATACAATACATTTGTGATTTTGCAGTCATGCTTTCCAAGAGGTAGTGAAATGTTTCCAATCCCCTTGACACTGTATGATGAGTCATCACCTAATGACACATGGTTCTTGTTAGGTGAGTCACGTAGTGTGTAGAACCAATCCTTGCATCCAGTCATGTGTTGAGTTACACCCGAGTCAACATACCAGATATCTTGTGTGGACTTGGTTTCTTCATCAAATTGAGCAGAATACATGTGGTGTCCTTCATCTGAATCATCCTCATGTTTGGCAATGTACCCTTGTTATTTGGGTTTTCTTTGCCAATTACCATTTTTTTGCCCTTGATTGTTGTTGTTGTTGGACTTCCCTTTATTTGAATTATTGTTACCCTATTGGTTATTAGGTTTTGAATTTTAAAATGAACCCTTTTATAGGAATTGTACCAAAAATATTTGATGTCATGTCCCCCTCTATTACAAATGGGACACTTCTTGGTGTTGTCTCGTTGACTTTGGTTTTGTTGGGACTTCTTGTGATTGGACTGAAATTTTCCCTTTCCTTTATGATTGGAAGATAGTGCTTGCTCATCTTCCTGATCTTTGTTGTTCATTGCCTCTTCTTGTTGGAGTAGATTGACCAACTTCTCAAAGGTGACTGTGTGTTCACTCATATTGATAGTTGTCACAAAGATTCTGTAGGAAGGAGGAAGTGCTTGCAACACAATTGGTACGAGGTATTCATCACTTATCTCTTTTCCCAATGCCAATAGAGATGCCCTCAAAGTAACAACTCATCTCAAAAAAACTTCAACCTTCTCATTGTGCTTGAACTTGAGAGTATGCAGTTGTGATAGTAGGTTGAGGATGACATTCTTGTTCTTTGCCTCATAGACTATGCTCAACTTATCCCATGCATCCTTGGCCGATGTGGCATCTCTAATGTGGGGTTGCACATCATCTGTTACGCTAAACAAGATGATCAACTTGGCCTTTTGATTGGCCTTGTCAAATTGAACTTGTTGTCTTCCATCATCAAGTGATCTTGTTGTTTTTCCATCTACAACTATCCATAGGTCTTCAAACTCAAGTAACACCTTGATCTTTGGTTTCCATGCAGCATAGTTGTCTCCTCTAAGTAGTTGTGAATCTAGCAAGAAGAACTTTGTTGCTTGTGCACCCATTCCTACAATCTGAATTTCCGAAACTCTGAATTTTTGACAAAGGGTAAGGCTCTTATCACTCCAGGTTTATGGTCTCCCTCTCAATATACCATCAGGCTGATATACCAAACCTTTCTATATATGCTCCCTTCGATATACCCATCGGTACGTGGAAGAAGATCACCCTTTCAATATACCCATCAGTACGGAAAGAGGTGTTAACGCACGTGAAAGAATTTAGTACGTGGTACTTAGATAGTACGAAGAGGGGTTTGTGCAAGCACAAACGGATGGGAGGGCTCAAATGTGTGTGTATTATGTCCTTATTACTCCCTGTCGATTTTATAGGGTCAATTCCCAGACGATGTTTAGGTAGCTATGTTAGGCGTTAAGTGCGGTAGTAGTCGCGACATCACCTGTAAGTGCTTCCTCAGGAGGCACCGTATATATCACTAACGATGCTATGAGATCAAAGATCTCGTGTGATAGAACCAAACATAAAATAAAAAAATTATACTTTTTTTTTGTAATGCACCAAGATTAGTACAAAATACTCCAAAAGTACATCAAAATGAAGTTTTTGTGTTCCCCCTCTTTACAAAAAAGGGTCTAGAATCCCAAAATACACAATTTAGGCCAAAAATATTTTTTACCCCCAATAGGTGTTTTTCCGCTAAATTTAGCGGTGGCTCTAAATGTGTTTGGTGAGATTTTAAATTTGGAAATATCTCAAAATTTATTAATTTCTCTAAATTTTCTAAAAAAAATAATTTAATAAAAAATATGGAGAGAGTGGGAATCAAACCGCTGACCTGTTTGTTCTCAAGATCCAAACAAACAATCTGAATATTGTTTTCAGCTTTTCTCACAAACCGTGATCTGGGTTTTTCTAAAATTTTGACAGCAGCATCATAAAATATTTTTCTTGAAACCCACAAAATTTAAAAAGAATTGGAATCTTATTTTTGAGATCTTACCAAATTATCAGCTAGATCTGATTTTTTTTCAGAAAAAAATGATCCGACTTGTACGGACTTTTTGTCATATGTAGAGGCCGAATCTAAAGATTATGTAAACTGAAAAGTTGTGCGTCTCCTTCTTATCTTTCGAAAAGAAAATAGCACATCAATCCGACATTGTATGAAAAATTTACATCCCTTTTTTTAAGAGATATCTGCTAGAATTTTTTTGACAGGATTGCTTCAACCTTTGCTCCCGAATTCTTCACACCTCCACTTTCAGATCTGATTTTCTTTTTGTTAGATTTGATCTTTTTTTTTTTCTTTAGATCTACAATTTTTTTTCAAGATCTCTCTCCTCCTTTTTGTTATCACCGAATCACAGCACCCCTGGATGTTGATCAGATTTCTAGTTTGATCACTCTAAGCATCCAGTGTGATTGGATAACATGGGTACTATCTCCAAGTTGTGGGACTTGCTACTTGAGATAGACCTCCAGAGAAAGCTGGTTCTTGCTCCTAAACTACCTGCCACAATCTACTCTAATGCAGGAGAAACTAGCTATTCTAACCTAAAATTCCAAGGGACCAGAAAGAGAGAATGCATAAAATGAAAGCCTACACTAAAGTGGTGATACACCAGAAAAGAGGGTGTGAGAGTAATCTCCAAATGTGTGAAATACAGAGGCAAAGTGCACACTAGAAGAGGTGATGACAGTTCACCATAATCCAGCAAAATGCATTCACAGCAATATTCCAAGCACACACAATGATAATGAATTCCTGCAAGAACATAATAAATAGACACAATATACTTGTAGAAAGATTAAAGGGGCAAGAAGAATGCAAGGAAACACAGCAGGGGAAGATATATCCACAAACTGATATTTTATTGCTTCATGATATGCACAGTTCAATCTATTACAAGATAAGGGCCTGGATCACCATGCAAGGAGTCCACTACAAGGGCCTGCAACACACTGGCTTCACAAAGCAATTTTGACAGAGCTTTGTTACCCAAAAACTCTCCCCTTTACAATGAGCCCAACACTCCAATTTATAGAAAAAATGAGAAGGAGAAGAGAAGGGAAAGTGGAAATCCCAAAATTTATCCTTCAACCACCTGTAAGAGGCATTAAATTGAGTGGAATGGTTATACATTACTTGGAAAAGGCTCCCCATACTATCCCATGTGCTGCAGCAGAGAAATAATGATGGCCATGCCTCTTAATTGCACTCCCAACTACCAAATAAAACACTGTTCTGAACCTAGCCACGTTTCCTCAAAAATATCAATCAATTTCTGATCAAATCCAGAATTTCTTGATTGCTGTGCATCGGGATCGGAACCACGATTCCAACGATACCAATTTTGTGTGATTTTGTTGAGAAATGCAAAAGTTATGGCCTTCTGAGTGTGGGCAGCAATTTTGGGTCCGGGCAGCGTCATAGACATTTGACGTGAATGAGCATTGACTGACTGGAGCCGAATATGTTTCTTTTATTTAAATATATATACCCTCATTAAAATTAAGAGGATGTCGTGCTCGTTCCAGAAAGTCCAATTTTATGAAAATCGGAGCTCGGAGTCAAAAGTTATGGCCGTTTGAAGTTTCAGGACTAGATGTTGACTTTTCTTCCCGCCTTCGACCATTTCGGCTTTTCGCGTCCCACGCGTCCCCTTTGTCCCATTTAGCACAAAGTGCTCCTTGTGCTGATTTCAGTGAACGGCGGTTCGCGCCCATTTGTCCCAAATGTCCGGTTGTTTTGCATCGCTTGTTCCCATTTCACCTGGTTCGGCCGGTTCACGTACTCGTAGCCCATATGTCCCATTTGCTTTTCCCTGGGACAAATTCACCCGGTTTGGCGATTCGCGCCTTTTGTCCCAACTGCTCGGACAGAAGTTCTCATTTCGGCCGGTTCGTGCCGGTTCACGATTTTTGGCCCGTCGTCCCAGATCAAGTTTCGGGCTGCCTTGACTCATTTCACCCGGTTGCTCGGCGGTTCACGTCTTTGTCCCGCTTGTCCCAAAGGTGACCTTCTCAATAGTTAGCCAATTTTTTTTCTTTTTTGGCCAGATCGGCTTTTCGCGCCCGCCGCGTACTTTTGTCCCAGATGTCCCAATTGCTTCCAGGCCACTGTGCTCATTTCGGCCGATCCGCGCCTTTTTGTCCCACTTGTCCCAAATGCTTCTAGGACTAGGACTTAGCCGATTTTCACAAATTTTTCTGGATCAACCTACTTGCTTTCTGCAACTTTTTTCCGCGTTTTCTCAGAGCTTGCTCTTTTCAACCTGGACAGGAGAGTTAGAAAATTTCCTGAAGGGACCCTAGAAACCTGATTTTTGCTCTGAAACAATCAATTTGCCTGGGACTTGAATATTCTGATGCATGTTATCAAAATTACCCTGGGGGGTGAATTTTGGATAACACTTTTTTAAGATCTTTTTTTCACAAATTTTTTTTTTTTTTTAGATTAGATCAATTTTTTTCAAGATCTTCTCCTTTTTTTTAAGATCTCCAAATCTGAAATATTCGGGCCAATATGTTAGATCAATTGGCTATACCAATGACTAATAAAAAAAATTTACCTTCCAAATAAGTGGATAGGTCAAATTTTAGTTAAGGGATGCTTGGAAGGAATGGAGGCTGCAGGATGCTTCAATGGCTCTCCTTTGATGCGAGATCTTCTTCTCAATGGATCCTCTCCAATAGTGCTCCTCTTCAACCTTGCTTGGATAGAACCTACTCTGATACCAAATGATAATAATGGTATAGCTTTGATACCAAATGATAGAATAAAATAAGATTACAATGACCAAAGAGGGACGGAAGCCTCACAAATATTATTGATCATGAAATCAGATTACATAACAATGCAAGAGCTGTAATATTTATAGATATTAGACAGCCTCATGTGGATAGACATGACACCCTAGTAGACACCAACTACGAGATGATAAGACCCATCTCACATGCACATGTAATTACTACTAATACCAATATTGAATGTTATCTAACATAACAATATTGAATGCAAGTCACTAGACTAGAGTGCACATGTTGCACATTATTAAATAAAAGACAATGCAATAAAATTCAATAAATATGCCTATGCTAAATTATGCTAACAATGGTTGTTATGACTTTATATTCAAAAAATTGAATCCACTTTGCTAGTCATAGTTGTACTCCATTGATATTGTAGCATCTCTATAGCATTTTGTATATGTTCGATGTAATCTAAAAGTATGCACTTGTAAATCAATTTGGCACTATAACAGTTCATTTAGATGCTTTATAGCTTGTTGTTAGGAGCTAAAACCTGATAACTGTTATCTTTGATCATGCCATGCATTATCTTCTTTCTGCATTACTATTTTATTTATATACAACTTTAAGGCATGTATTAGTTTGACATAGCCTGATAAAAAAATGTAAAATGTCCATTTTACATGGCGAAGCCCTATCAAAATTTTCTCATATTTCTTTTTCCATTTTGTTTCAGCTGTAATATTATCCTTTCATTAACTTCAGCCTTTAAATTCTGATTCTTCTGCTTCACCTTTGAGTTGTATTCCTCCTCCATACCAATATGTACTTGTGACTTATTTCAATCTGATGTATCATGGAGTAGAGTTTATTGAATTCTATAATCTTTATCTAACATTGGTAGACTATAGGACATGATTTTATTTATTCTTGACTGCAACCTGTACCTACACATTTAAGAAAATAGTTAGAAAATATTTAGGATTTTTGGCCTCTCTTATGTTCCATAGTTTTCTTTTCTTCTCTCTCTCCTTATTTCTGAGTAGATAATCATGTGTGTTATTCTGAGAAAACTAATTTTATCCATTTTTCCTTTGATCTTCATCTAATTAATATCTGTTGTTGTTAAGAGATCAACCTACACGCAATTTGAAAAGTATAGGTGTTGGTACCAAAATTTAATCTCCTTCAAAGACCGAGCAACATCATGGATTTGATAGGACACTCAGAGGAAGATAGATAATCATGTATGTCATTTTGTAGCCGGGGAAGCAATCTATTTGACTCTTTAGCACTTAGGTTTTGACAAGAGTGGGTAGCACCTTAAAAGGATGTGATATAATCCTAACTATTTTAGGTTTTCCTTTCAACCAAGGTAAGAGAACCTATTTTGTAACCTCTGTTATTGAAGAATAATGATAAATCCTTCTTTTGCATAAATTTTATAGAGAAGACCTTGGGAAAATATGATCAACACACCAAATCTGACTCTCACGATTTGTCACTTCTAGATCATGGAGATATTTTCACAACAAGGCAAAGGTTACTAAAGACATTTGGGACCCTGATTGCTTCTACATGTTTTGGTGATGGGGATTATGCATTGGCATACACACATGACAAACAGGGGTAGTACAAGTAGGATTGATTTGTTTTGAGTGAATTCTTTGGTGGGAGGTGGGGTAGGATGAAATTGACTCACTAGATCCTTGATAAATCTTACAAAATGGAAGGTTAAACCAACAAAATGCCACAAAATAGCTAAAGTGTTTCCTTAACTAGAATATGTGCTTCAATGGAGGCCTAGATTAGCAATTTTTCACACAATATTTGAGATTTTATCACGAAGGCTCGAATTAGAAAAACCCAACAAAGAATCAAGATCTAAGATAAATCACACCTAAGGTACACCCAAAAGCTTACAGACAATCTCTGTCAAATAGATGAAAGAAAGTTGATTTTAAATCGTTTATTTAACTCCCAAATGAAGGCTCCTCCGAGAGATGAAATTACAGATGCCACTAAAATATCACAAGGATTGAGACATGTGTGATTGAATAATATTTTAATACAATATTGCAATAGAAACAAAAACACTACTTGCATGCATTCGAAATAAAACAAACACATTTTGGTCAAGAAAACATAGAATAACTTGAATTTGAGTAAATCCATTAGTAGGGGAAAGTTTCTAGAATAGTCTTAGAGATTTTCAAAGTGGTGTTTGTACACTTGCAACCACCTTGACATGATCAAATTTAATATAAAACATATATTCAAGCTTCTCTAATGACTTCTCAAAATGATGGGCTCTGTAAGGCCCTTTTCTACTAGAAAATTGTGTCTTGACCCCTAACACTCTAACCATTTACATGAAAAATTTGTGTCATTTATAACATTTACAATAAATCCCCTTTTCCCCCAAAAAATCTAGACCTTGAGTGTTACTAGTGTTTGTCATGATAATGATCGTGATTCCCGTAATCAAATCGTAAAAGTTGTCGGGTGCTCGAGGGGACAAATCTCATTGAATATCTCCCACATTCAACTCCTTCCTCTAGTAGATCATTATTTCTTCAATTCTCTAACCACTTCGCCCCTAATCACAAATCGGCTCCTTGTGTGCTTGGGAAAATAAAAATGGAAAATCCGATCGAGCAGGATAGTAAGACCATTTTAATGGCAAAAGACGTCTTCTAGATCTCCCCACCAAACTCAGATATCAACATTAACTCCCCTCTCTACCTAGCGTGTAGGAGATACCAAGAAATAACGAAGACTTACACTTCCAGGCATGTTTCAAAAAATGGGGGAAAATCAGATTCAGACTCTTAGTTGCAGTTGATCTTTACTTTGAATTTGGGCCATCCATGTGGAAGATTCAAAATTAAAAATTGACCTGTGTGTTTCATCTGAATTTTTACAACTTCTATAAAAATGGGAAACTTTGACATTTTATTTTGCAACTCCACCCTTAAGAAATGAGCCTTATATGTGTCCTGAGGTGGGTCCCAAAGGAACTGCAAATAAATTCTACCATTTAACCCTCTTTTTGGAAAAAAATAAGTTTTTCCAAGTTTTCCCCACAACTCCACCCTTAAAAAATGCTTCTGACATGTGTCCCAATGTGGGTCCCAGCAGAACCACACTTCCCTTTTTACTTTTTACTCTTTTTCCCTCAAAGGGAAAATGTTCCAAATTTCCTCTAAAGGCCCATGCCTCCGCCATTGATAGGAGCAAGATTTAATCTTTCTTCCATTAGGCTTGCAGGCCATTTTGATGTTTTGATCCTTTTGAGCATAAGAGGAGAAAAAATCTTAGTTACCTCGATGGTCCACTTCTCCACTCCTTTTGACTTGTCAAACGCCACGTGACACTATGGTGCACCTTGAGATGGTCCCAAAAATTGAGACCTTGAATAAGTGCGGGCTTGACATGTGTCCTTGTTCTCTACCAAACTCCGCTCAATGAAAGGCTCCAAGTTTCATGATGCGGGAAGTCTCCTTAGGTGTTGAAAAGTCCAAGCAAAATCTGTAAAGTGAGCGAAGGACTCCAACTATCCTCCCGGTGATTCTTTTAAAAACTCCTAGCGAGTACGGGCTCGCCATTTGTCCTTGTTCTCCACCAAACTATTTTAGCTGCATAAAATTTATCTAAGTCCAAGAAAAGTAGTGGAAACCTCCATGTGTCCTCCCGGCACTACTCCAAGGCCAAACCAAAAAGTAGATCTTCAAACGAGCGTCGTTCCTCCATGTGGACACATTTTAAGTTGAGGCGATTCATAGAAATTTTGAAGTACCCAGCCAAACCACATCCAACCAAAAGGTGCCACGTCCCATGTTGATGCAAGGATGTAAATTTTACCAAGAGAAACATCCGTCAAACGTAAAATACAGAAAAACAATCAATTGAGCCTGAAAATGAAAAATTCTCCAAGGACAGAGAATTTAGAGATGTTAGAAGGGTCAAATATGTTCCTCAAAGATACATCCATTCATTTTTCTTCAATTATTTTTGGCACAAACGATAAGGAAGAAAAATCCAAATCGTGGAGAATGGAAAATATGGGAGAACTTGAGTTTTTAGATGAATAGAAAACAAGAGACCCAAATTCCATACCTTTTCCAAAAGAACGAGGAAGAAAAGAGCAAACCATGGACCCATAAGTGATCTACGAGCTAGGAGCAGATTAAAAATGGCAACAAAGATTAACCAAGGACAATACAGGACAAAGAAAGTGATAGAGAAAGTAAATCGATAGATTTTCAAATGTAAAATGGTGTGAGACTATTTTGAGCACCAATAATAGGAATATGGATTGTACCACTGAACTAATAAACTCATAGTTCCCTTTTCATTTTCAGGTACAATACCCTTAAACAGCAAGATGAAGAGGGAGAAAAGCTGGAAATGGAGATGCATCAATCAACAAATAAACCCCCAAGCCAATGACAAGTTAATTCATATTCCTCTATTTTCTCTTTCATGCATATGTACCTCTTATCTCAGTATATGTATTTTACTTTTCAGTTACATCCCACAGCTTGTGTGGGAACATTTGAAATTCCTTATGAATAAAACATTGAATTCTGAAATTGAGTTGTGTATTTCTTTCTGCATTTCATCTTTTTATATGGATTGTATGAGTTAAACAACTCAATAATATAATTGAACGTCTTAATAATGAAGGAAAGATCCTTAAAAAATACCTGTAACATTTAACAATGAACTCTGATTACTACACTCTGCAATTATGATTGTTGTTACAAAACCTAACACTTCATATATTCCGTAATTTAATGTCTTCATCAAGATAACACATCTGTCCTTGGGATTTGTGTTCTTTTGCTAAATATAGTCATGAAATTGCAGACTATGTGATTTGTTACATTTTGTAATAGCACACATAGCTGCAGATTTCATGTAATCATTAATTAATTCAATAGAAACAATATGAACTAAAAGAAACTCCCCTAGCTTAGGTTCACTTCACCAATGCCATCCATCGTAATGAAGTTTTGAGTTGCCCATTTTTGCACAAGTGCAAAAATTGTCAACATTTATATTATTAAATAAATTGTAATATTATTAATAATGAGTTTATATAACTCATATTAATAATATACTTGTAATATTTTTATCATTGGTGAGTTGTGAGAACAACTCATGTAGCTATTTTAGTGTGAGAGATATCCTAGAGATTATCTAGAGATATCTTAGGGATAAGTTTGAGAGATTGTAGGGATTGAAGATCATGTTTGACTCCACCATTATAGGGGTTAATAGATCTATATATGTAACTATCTATCAATGAATAAGTCATACCTGAGATGATTTCTAAATTAAATATAATTATATTTAGTGTTTGTTTTTATATTATAGTGTAATGTTTAACAGTGGTATCAAAGCGAGGTTTTGATCCATATAATGGAGAAATAACAACTTAGTGGATGCCTTCTTTTTGCCTGAACGTAACATGACTTTAATCTCGGTCCCATCATGGATTTGTGGGAAGCCATTCAATTCTTCATGTTTTATCGGTTAGACTACTACGGTTGCATTACGTTAAATATTCGATCTAAGCGTATTGATTTGGAGATCAGCTATATTTTGATCCATTTTTCATTGCATCTTATGTCCGAGATTTTAGAATAATATCCTCACGCAAAAGAATTTTCCATTTCTTCCATATAAATCTACATGCAATAATTTGTTATTAATTGCCTCGAAACCGAGTATTTTCTATTTTCCTAAGTTATTGTAAACGATTATATTTGATATTTGTGAAAGCTTCAGGAAGTTGGAATTATTTTTATAACAAAAATATGTAGTTAGCTCATCGATTAGATCGATAGTTATGGGAGTGAAGGCGATTCTACATTGAGGTTCTTAGATGGTAGTAGTGGTTTTATCGATTTGCATAAGAAGTGTGCGTAGTCTCTATCGTGCATCTACAAATTTGTTCATGTTTTTGGTATATTAGATGGAGATCATTAGCATGTTGTTGCAGATTCACTCTACCCTAAATTGAACATTGGACGTATTTCAACAAAGATAGATGCCAAAATTCTCATCATTTGGTCAAAACATTACCAAGTCAAAGATTTTCATTTTTAGAAATTTCTTATATTGCAAAGTCAACTTGAGGACTATTACAAATTGTATGCATCAAATTACTGCCATTTTGATCTTTCCTTAAATTACTATATAAGAAATTGTTCAAATCACTATTGAAGGCTGTGAGAGCTATTGAGAGAATCAAATGTGACGTATTAAAAGCCCAGGATCTCTCGCTCAAAGTTTTTCTCTCTGAACAGTTGGAAAATTCTCGTACTCTTCTTGCCAAACATGTGTATGCAAAGGAATGGTCAAATAACATTGGTATTCCATTTTTAATTTCTTATCAAAGTCGATAAATAGTCCCTTTAGTCTGTATGTTATCATTTTTGTATTGCAAGTCTATAGTGGTCGATGCACATATTTAGTCTTGTTTAATCTTAGTATAAACGTGCATTCATGTTTAGGTACTAAGTAAGAATTTTGTCATATTTTGTTATGTATAATTATTTATTGTTGACAAGAATTTTTAAGTTGTTAGTATATCCGGTCATAGTCAAAAGTTGTCAATGTAATTTTGTGTGAATGTATAGAGTAATTTCCTCACTTTTAAAAGTTTTATTCTTGTTAAATTAAAAAAATCATTTTAATAGTCAATAATAGTTTCAATTTTTCATGTTTCAATATAGTTGGTTATAAAGTGATATTTCTTATTATCATTTTAGGTCATTAAAATTATTACTATTGTCTTATGGTATAAGTTAGAAAGTAATTAAATATTATTTTCTAGATAAAAGGGATTTTTAGGTCTAGGGTGTTCAAAGTTAAGAGTCTTATGTCAATAATTTTTTCATCAAAGAGTCAAAAGTCATATAGGTGATTTTAGGTTGTCATCATGAGTCAAGAGTCAAAAATTGTAAAAGTTTGTAAAATAAAAAAAAATTGCCTTACAGACACATTCTTGGTGGAATCTGACATCTGTTCAAGGTATGTATTTGAGCCTCAAATTCCAAATCTGTTGAGTTAAGAAGCATATTATAAATTGGAAGGCAAAAGCAACAAAGGTGGAGGTCAATCGGTGACCTCTCATAAGTCACCAACAAATGGGCGCACGAAGGCTGTGGTGGCAGTGTGTGTGTGTGTGTGTGTATGTGTTTTCTTTTATTTCAGATTTGTAGTATGATTTCAGAGTTCCTCTTTGAATAAGTGAAATGTTCACATCGAGGGAGGAATTAGAACATGGTTTCAATGTTTAATTTTCTCTCTATTTAGTTTGTATTTAGTAAGCATTGGTTCCTACATATTCATTGAAGGAAAGACATATTAGACAAACGAAAGCACAAAGTAAAAGAAGCAACATGATATTTGGGTTGTAGGTTGTCCTATAAAACCATCCTTTGTTTTTGGTTGTCGGTTGTCTGTAAAACCATCCTTTGTTTCAAGTTATTGGTTGACCTACAAAACCATCTAGGTCATGAGCACGGATAGGGGCGTAAGCAAGTTGCGAGAAGGAAGTGTGATTTTTATTTCTTTAGTGTCAACATTAGGAGAGTGTATATTGGGAATTAATAATGTTAACAATAGGGGAGTGACATTACAAATACATTGTGACATTATTAAATAAATTTTAATATTATTAATAATGAGTTTATAGAACTCATATTAATAATAGACTTATAATAGTTTTATTATTGGTGAGTTGTGAGAACAACTCACGTAGCTATTTTAGTGTGAGAGATATCCTAGAGATTATCTAGAGATATCTTAGGGATAAGTTTGAGATATTCTACGAATTGAAGATCATGTTTAACTCCTCCATTGTAAGGGTTAATTTATCTATATATGTAACTCTCTCTCAATGAATAAATCATCTCGAATGATTTCTATATTCAATACAATTTTAGACGGTGTTTGTTTTTTATATTATACCGCAATGTATAACAGGTGACTTCACATAGGTGGTGTGGGGTGAATTATGTTCCCTTTCTTTAATTTTTATATGTGCTTTATTTATGTTTTGTGTATTTTAAAATTTTGAATTTTCTCAACTTTTTAGCATGTTGTAAATATGTGTTAACTAAACTTAACCTTTCTTGTTTTAGTTAACAAAATTAAGGATTTGACAAATAGTTATGATGAGATTTGGTAGTCCTTGTGTAAGTAAAATTTATGTTGATTTGTGAGTGTTTTACTCCACCCAAACTTCAAAATTTGGATTTTGACTTTTGGGGCATTTTGAATGCTTGTGGGACAAACAAGGCATGTCTCATGCCTCTTAAATTTACCCAACAACCCTACCTATGGGTTGGAAAGATTATTTTTGAATTATTTGTCCATTTTTGAGTGTAAAAGAAGGAAAATTATTGCACTTTATTTCTACCCCAATTTATTATGTCCTTTGAAAGCATGGTGTGCAAGTTTTGAGCCATGTGGGTTGTCATAGTCCTTGCATGTGCATTGATTTTCTTGGTCTTGGTGTGTTGACTTGAGTGTGGGGATGGAGGAATGATGAAGTGGCATCCTACATGGATCCACCTCATCATCCTCACATTCCATTTCTATTTATTGGTGATTTTTGGTTGGAATGGGGGTTACTTGTTCTTTTCTCTTCTTGTGCAATTTTAGAATTAGAGCTTTTGGAAGTTCTTTGGAAATTTATTGGGTTGGGATTATGGAAGCTTGTGGAATTTTTCTTTAGTCTTGATGGAGAGGTAGTCTCTCCACATTTATTATTATGCATTTTCCTTGTTTGCAATGTTGTGTTTGTTAAAAGTGTATTTGGTCTTGTGAAGTTGTTTGTGTGTCGGTTGGATAGTAGGTGTTATGTTGGGTGTGGGAGAATGGCTTATGGAACCATTGGGGAAGGAAAAGGGATTTTGTGAGGGATACATTTGGTTGGAGTGTGAAGGGGAGTCTTACCTATGGAGAGTAAAAAGGAATTCATAGATTTGTTGCATGATTGCAAGGAGAGATAAGGAAATTGTGTTGATAATTTTGTGCACTTGGAGGTTTAGGGTAAGACTCCAACTTCACTTGATAGGCATAACAAGGTGGTATCTATAGCCATTTCGTATTTATTTTGATCCCGAAACCTTTGTATTGTTCGAAAATTTTAAACTTTATGGTATGTGATCTTGGTTGAGTTGCATGTCTTGTATGTATGTTTGTTGTGAAGCCACTTTGTTGAAAGTTGTCATTGTTGCTTAATGCTCCTCATGATTTTTTTGTTGGGGTTCAGGGACCATTAAGGAGATTGATTCTCCTCTTAATGGATTAAGGTTTGGTGGCGAGCATTGCCTACTCACACTTCTTTGTTGTGTGATCCTTGTGATGAAAATTTGAAGATAACAAGATTTGGAGCTACCTTGGAGAAGTCATGCAAATTGAAGACTCATATATTTGGCTTTGTTGATAGCCTTGTTGTAATTTGTTCATTTTATTATCCTCACTTGAGTGGATGTTCGTAAATCTATAAACTTGTAAGAGATTTGTTTTAAATCTTTAAATGCCTTTATATTTTAACTATTTTAAAAATGTGTGTCGAGAACGTGTATTTAAAATGTAAATTAGTATTATGGGGAAAACTACCAATTTATCACCTCATTTTGAAGAAGTAAAAAGTGTGAAATAAGTAAAATGGGAATGTATCTCTCTCTTTATTTTAAGTTGTTTCATTATTCCAAAAATGTGATATGGTTTATTTTAGAAGAAATGAAAATCTTGTTATATTGCACTTGATTTGTGAAATAGGTTGTCTTTTAGATGTTGAAAGAGGAAAATAAATATTACCTTTGTCTCTTTGAATGAAAGGTACATGGGAAGATTAAAGCCATGGTTGCATTCTAGTTAAATTGAAATAAAGGGAAGTAGTTGTTAAAATCATTAGATCAAATGAAAGCATCCGTTTTTCTATTACCATTTTGTAGAATTAGTTAGTTTGGTCGGTGCTAGCATTTGTCTATTGGGGAAAGTGTGGCATCGATACGTCTATAGTTTTTTCATGTGTTTATGTGATTCTATGACCTATGTAAGTGTCTTATGTGTTGTTGAGTTTCTCTTCTTGGAGCCCTTGTGGTGTTGTGTAGTGAGCATTGTAAGTCAAAACAAATTATACTGGTATTTTTACTATTGTATTCCTTTGTGTAAAGTATGGGCATTATATATGGTATCGAGTAGAGGTTCATGCTCTCGAACCTCCGGGATAGATTGGATTTTGATGGATTAGCGGGGTGGTGGTGGAGATTGAAACAAGTAATTTGATATAAGTGTGATGTGAAAAATGTGGTAATTGTGATATTATGATTGCAAATTATGTGTATGTCACTTAGTGTGTAATTGTTGTCATGTTAATGTGTTGGAGATGAGAATATTCTTCCTCCTTTTCATGGATTCAATGAGGAATTCATGTGTGATATACCGCCTTGTTGTGTGTGAAAGGAATGTTATTGTTGATTACGGAGTGTTAGAGCATTTTTGCATTTTGTTATATGTAGGTGTGTTGATATGTTGTATGAAAAGATTGGTGTATAATGAATTGGATTGTATCATGATGTCATCACTATATTGTGATGAATTGTGTGCATCACCATGTTGTATTGCAATTGACTATATGTTGTAATGTTAGACATTGTGTTCCTCATATGTATAATTCATGTAATATGTGATGGTTCATGTCGTGATTTAGGGGCATATGGTGAACGTATGATCTCTATTGTATAGAGATTTCATTCAGTGCAAAATGTGGTAATGTGATGTATCATAACTTGTGAAAGTAATGATTTTGTTATACCTTGTATATATACCATGTGTAAGACACTATGGTTAATGTGCTTGAATAGTCATTTGTTAGTGATGTATTTATGTGTTATGTTGTGGACCCTACAAGAACCGACCCTAAGGGAAATTAGTAAAATGTGTATTTTTGGATTGAGGAAATGTGTACCATGGACTACTCACTCTAACTAAGTATGAGATAGGAAGTGGAGCCTTGCATAGGCTGAAAACCCACTTTTGTTCATTTGGTATGTGTGGCACTTGCTCAACAAGTGTCATGCATATTGTGTTTCACAGAAACCTTAGGCTCAGTAGATTGTGACTTGTACTCATTTCTCTCTCTCGATATGGTTATCATATGGATTCAACCTATGTGATTTCAACCATGTCGAGCCTTGTCAAAGTGGTGGTGGGATGATTCTAATAGAGATGATAACAATTTTATTATTTGATATGTTATTTTACGAGTTGAGGATTGATGTCCGAGGGTGAGCAACTCGTTGAGTGCCCCTTTGGTGGCCATATAAGGGCACATAGTTATTGTTTCTATCTTCATATACATTTTATTCATAAATTGAACTTTTATTTATTTTCTTTCTAGAACAAGCAATTTTCTTGATGGACATGTTCTTATATTTTGGGCATTTATTTGGTTGTTGCACTAACATGTAGATTTTTGCACTAACTATGGCTAATTAGCCATTTTCTTTTCTTAGTGTTTAATTTACGTATTAATTTTATAATTTTTATAGCCTAGCCCAAGACTTCATATTTTTTCCACTTGGCATTTTAAATAGATTTTCATGTCGGTTCTAATTTAGTAATGTGTTGGAATAGGGTCATGTGATTCACCATGGAGTGGTCGAGCTTATGAACCCACTTCATTGCGAGAGGGGTATGCCCAGAAGGAGTTACTGAGATAACTAATGGGTTGTTGAACCAAGAGTTGTTATGTTACTTGGGTTAGAGATCTGGACTCTATGTTCCTAGGGCCATAGGGGGTGGGTGACCTCTTCTACGAAGTGAAAAGGAAAATTTATATTTATTTTAGTTTCTTGAGGGAGGCATAAGAGACTTGAGGGAGGCATAAGAGATTTGTGTAGGTGTTATTTATGCTTTTGGAGGTATATGGAGTTTTCCTGTGATTCTTGGGATGTATATGTATTTGTTTTTAACGCTTTGGGAGGTATATGGAGTTGTTTTGTGATGATTCTAGGAGGTGTATGGTATTGAAATTATGGTTTATGAGTGATCTTGTGAGTCTTGTTACACATTGTTGTGTTTGAGGCTTGACACTCCCCTGGGTTGATATATACTATTGGATATTTTCTTGGAACTATGTAGGTATAGTCATGGTTTTTGAGACATCTGATACTAGTTACCTTTGTATCGGTGTCAAGATTCTTTGTTTTTCAGTCACTTGTGTTTGTTGGATCTATTCTTGTGACATAATTGTTGGAAATTATTTTCTATGTGGACTACTTGTTGTCATTCCATGGTGGAATTAAAGGTCTTGTCATGTGACACAATCGTGAACATATGTAGCAAGGTGTGACATGGTTTGTTTGTGTTGTGCTTTGAGTTTTGTGTGATATATTAATGTCAGTTACTATTGGGTACCCACTAACATAAGATAATTGAAAATTTTAACAAAGAATATTAAGATCTTAAGATTAATAAATAATGTTAAATGAAAAGTGTAAGCATGCAATAATGTAAATTAAAAGGTACTAATCTTCATGGAACATTAAAATTTAAGACATTGCAGAAATTAGCTTTCACTTTTTGGTCACATTATACGACAAGGTTTTTGTTAAACAACTTGCATCATTATTGACCTTCTTGTCTAAGTATCCTTTGAGCTTCGGTGTTGTGTCACATCGAGAATGATGCTCTTTAAGGGGGATGGAAATGTAGTGCCACCTTTGAAAACTAATAAAATGGAATTAAAAAAATATTTATAAAAGGTGAATACCTATATGAGGGAAAGGTTGGCGAATAGAGTAATATGGCCATGTGAAGGCACATGGTCTTCCTGAAACTAAGTAAGGAACTCCCTTCCAAGGCACATGGGCAGCCTGGAGTGCGTCGAACTGTCATCTCGATTGCATGATACTTCAAGAAGTTAATTTGAGATCCAAATACTTTAACCACGTAGAAACCCAATTCAATATTGTAAATTTAGCAGTAGTATGGATAGTCGAAGCATGTGAGGATTGGATCGATTTCTGCATTTTTAACATGGTTTGATAGTATTTGAGAGGAAACATCTATTTTTCACATTCTTGATTTTTATATACAGAAGAAAAATTCCACACACCTTGCCTGCATCCTCCTTGTCTGTGTCAGAATTGGGGCTTTAAAAAAGAAAAAAGAAAAAAAAATTCGACACCCTTCAAGCATTTAGAAAGGATATTAGTTTTGTATTTCATTTAGATATTGTTACGTATGCTAGCTAGAAGTAAATTGCTAGGAATGGAGCAGGGAAATCCATATAAATTCTCCACGATCATTGTCAGCATGTGCCCTGGGTGCCATAATACGATTTGGATTCTCAACCGTGAATGTGAATGCCTTGACAACATGCCAGACAAGAATGGTCTCTTTAAATTTTTTGATTTTAGGATTGTATAAAATAAGTTAGTTGTAATAATCCTTGGAATCCCACCCGTTGTTAAAGGAAGCTTATGAGTTGTGTTTAGTCGTCTTAGTTGGAAGATGTGAAACCAAATTTCTGCACCCTTGGACAAATCTGGGAACCCACTTTTCTTTCAGGCATTTTGGTGAATAGTTCACATGCCTTACGAATGCTTCCACATTCTGCAAGCATATCTGTCAGGGCACTTGCAACTAAAACAACTGAAAAAAATCCCTTCTCCATAATGCATTGATAGATGTCCATACTCTATTTTAAAGCTACTATTTTGGCGCGGCTATGACTATGCAAAGGGGAACCGATCAGTTGGACACCTGTTAGTCGTATATGGTGAGAAGTGGTACTTGTTGTAACATGGTCTGCAAAAAAATAAAATATTATATCTCTGGAACAGGGTATGCACTCCCATCAAAGCAGAATGGAAAGGTCATGTTTGGGCAATGTTGTAGGTACCAATTACCTAACCAAAAAGGACTATAGATGAAACCAACCAGTTCACCCTTTACACCACAACTATTCAGTCAATGTGTGTGAAAATAAGAGCTCTCAAATAGAATTTTGAATTCGATAAAAGGAATTTTTTTGCATATCTTCAAGATCGGGTATATATCCTATTCCATGTCGGTGAAAGGAACCTTAGTGATCATAGATTAGAGATATGTGGCCTGGGAAATTATAAGATGGTTATGAGAAACCAATTCCAGAAAGGCTTATTGATACACCTCAGGCATAATATGTGAATAAAATGCAATGGCGTAATCTTGGATGCATGCACCCGTTTGATGCAATGCCTATTTATGAAGCAAAACTGAGTCCCTCTTTTTCAACTAGATTCATTTCCCCTAAGGCATGGTTCTTCTCTCCTTATCTTTTATAATTCTTGTCATTTAGTTTTTCATTTGTAATAAGATAAAATTTTAAACCATAGGAATTATCATAGATCTGATTGTTTAAATAATTGTGTTTTCAAAACAATAAGACATTATAACGTAACTTACAGGATCCAATATTCCTTGGTAAATAATGGACTTAAACCCTCACTTTGTGATGATCTAGAAAATGTCCCAACCAAACTAGATTACTTCAGTACCCATTTTTATTGACAAGTTGAAGTTGAGCCCCTGTAAATATGTTGATCGCTCCCTTGTTAAAATAGATAAATCATGATTTTTAGAGACTTGCAAAATAACCTTCATAACTCCAGAAAGGAGATGTTAAGTTTCCTACATGTACCTTGTCATGTGAGGAGTCACTTTAATCCTTGAATCGACCTCAAATGATCATTTGTGATCTTTTTGACACTCTTCAAGGATCCCTATTATACCATTTTGCAACTATAGGAAGTTTCTAAAATTTTAAAAGTTGGGTTTCGTATCGTCTCTCCATTTGAACCATGAGAAACAAAATGCTTATCTGCCTTCATAAACCTCTAGTATTTTTACTAGACAATTTCCTAGAACCTTCAGTTTGAGGAAAAACACTTTTATATTTAGTTTGAAAAATCTATTTTGTAGGCCTCTGGTCGTAGTTTGACTAGGTCAAACTAGACCAATTATGACTAGTGGCCCAAGAAAACTTGTCAACATTGGAAAACCGCTTTCTAGTTCTCTGTCCCATCAACTCTAGTGAATCCTCCATATATAGGGGAACTTGTAGGAAGTTTTTCATTGCGCGTTCATCCATCAAATTTTTGTTTTGGATCTGGTTTTCTGGCCCCTCAAGATGACATTTGATCTTTTACAACTAGGTAAATTACAACCGGTGGCCTTAGAAAACTACCCTCCAATCGTAAAACATTCACCATTTTGAATCCTGTTAGTTCCTGTGAATTATTTGTTTATAGGAGGACACATATAAATTAAACAAGAGAGTGTTTTCTCATTGGAAGAAACAATTTGAAAGTTTTTTCATATCCTTTGAGCCTGATTTGAACGTTTTTGTAGCTAACAGGAAAATGTAAAAGAAAGTTGTAGGACCCTCGTCAGTTGTCAAACCATCATGGAAACTTGTTGACACTGTAAATAACTACTTGAAACTCTATGGTGTGACTTGTTGTGTGAAATTGAACTTTTGGCAAAATAATGTTTCTCTCTCTTCCCTATTTCTTTCTCTCTCCTTGGTTACGAAATGAAGTGAAATGAAATGAAATGAATACATGTATTTAACCCTTTTCCTTTCCAATGCAAATTATTAATGTTATTATGTAAATGGGAAACTAAAGACATTAATTATGTTAGGTTAGGGTGGATGCCATGCCAGCGATTTATCACTGATTTCATGCTCACATGGTTTTGCAAGATGCAAGAAAGATGATGAAAAGGCGTTGTGCAATTCATTGTTTATTATTGTAATTTATATAGGTCATTGTAAAATGTATATATGTATAATGTAGTCCCATGTTATAGAAAAGTTGTATTTGAAATTTGTTAATATGTATGAGATGCTAGTTTTAAGGATACGGGAAATGTACATTTTATCATAGGTGTGGTTTTGATTCATAGTTACGTATGGTAGAAAGGATCCCACACACACACACACACACACACATGTTAATTGAATTTTGAATTTAATATATTGTAGTGTGTTTCTAGTGTGCAATAGATGATTAAACAATTGGTGTTGTGTTTCTTACCTTGAAAATGTAATAAAGGAATCTAACCAAAAAGTCAACCCTAGTATAAGACTCATGTATAACTACCTTTCTGTGTGAATTCTTTTAGTGTAGAAAACTAAAACCTTAGGATAAAATTCAATCTCTACTCTCGATGTCACCTTATATTTGTTTGAAGTATCCTCATAATCAATATGTTTAGAGACATTATCGTAATCCTAGAGGTTAGGAATGACATGGTCAAGCTATTTTTGGTGTAAGCAGAATAAACACTTCCTTAGGATCCTAGTGGACTGCCAAGTCTTACAAAGTTAGATCTAGAAGTCAACTTCATGATCGAATGAATCCCTGTGGGATCGAGACAACACAATGGAGTTAGTTAAATAGTTGTATTATGACTTAAACTCTTGTTAATGATATCTTTAGTTCCTTACAACAAAATATGTTACTTCGGCTAATGACACTTTAGTGCCTTGGTATTTTATGAAGGGTTTATGGAGTAAATATTTTATCACACCATAATCTGATCGATATTAGGGCATAGAGCCTTGAGTGTAAATTAAAATTAATCTAAACCTCAGTTGAATAGGAGGTTAGCTTGTGGGTAGAAAATGGTAAGTAACTCCTTGCAAGTGAAATTGATTTGAAAGATGTTGACTTTAGAGAACCTAAGAAACCAGAATCTTGGCCTGTAATCACTTATTATACCATTTTAAGAAATTAAGATTAAATTAAATTTCACATGCAGAATTATAAGTATGCAATTAAGAACCTTGTATGTAATTTGAAATATGGAAAATAATAATGTAAGTTATGAAGATTGTTTTAAGTGATCAAGAACCAACTAAAATGGTCGAAATGTTAGTTGAATGTGAACGAATTTAAGAATCTATAGGTTTGTTGGTTGGATATTTTTTCAATCCAAAATATGAGGTTCACCCAAAGTATATGGGATTAAATCCCTCCTCAAAGACAAGTGAGGTGCTCGTGTATTACTAATCAAACACATCAAAAACAATATATACAAAAGTATTCACACTAATCTAACCATTGGGGTTGGGATAAAATCATGAAATCCACATCCACACGATTCAAAGGTATTGCTTTCGTAAATGAACTGGGTCGGAAACTATTACAATGAAAGAAGAACAATGGAAAGGAAATGAGAGAAACGTATTTTCTTTCGAGTAAACACAGAGCACGAAATAATCATACGGGCTTTAGATCATAAATATAATGTCTGAAATGATTAGAAACACTAAGATGCTACGCAAAGAATAGCTTAAGATCATGAACGTAAGAACAATGTCTTAAGAAAGATATATCCCACAACACAAAGTTTGCAAAATAATATCAACTCCTATTCTTCAAAATGATTAAAAGAAAACACAAAGTTTTTCTTCTTTCTAATAGCTCCGAATATTCCAAAAATCTCGACCCTTTGGAATGCATAAGCATCCCTTATTTATAATAAAAGGAAATGAGAGAAAATAGGATAAATCCTCGAAAATAGTTTTCTTTAAAAAGAGTTCTATTTCGTTTGACTCTCGCACAGGAGACCAAGTCAAAATTTGCTTCCTATGCGACGAAACAGAAATGAAAAAGACATGTCAATTTCAAGATTGAAATGACATGAAACATTGGGACTTAATTTGAATCATCATCTTTCGCTCCTTCATCTTTCTCTTCCTCCAGCTGAGACTGTTTGTTCTGAAATTCTTGGAACTTTCGAATTATGCCTTGCATTTCGTTTCATTAGGCGCAATGGAATGATCATTCAAAATTTCACAGGTTTCATGGGTATCACTGGCATTGCCGGGAAGCTTTTTCAATCTTTTTTGCTGAGCTTTCCCAAGGCCTCCAAAGAATGTTCAATTCTTACAAACCGATCAATGATCTCAATACCAAATCCGTGTGTTGGTTCATGCCGAATGCAACTCTTGGACTTGTTTGAAAAGATCATCTCACGATAGGATAACTCGAGTTTCAACCGACACCTTTGGAAAAATCTTCAAAGAACTCTTCTTCCAGATCACTTTTTCCATCAATCAATTTATCCCTTGATTCTCTCAACTTACCGTAGGCTTCGTTGAGAATCTTTACTCCGAACCGATGGCTTTGGTCAACCGGAAATGCTTATCCATATGTGGGATGATGCCTTCTTCTACCAAGAGATGTGATGGTATTTGTTTTAATACCTCGGAGAGCCTCAAAAGTCAAATCAAGATGTCCAATTTCTTGAGAGAAATCATTGTCCATCTTCTCTCCATCCTTCTGCATGTCCCCCAAAGATTGATGAACTTTCACAACGTCTTGAATCACTTCCTTCCCCTGTTGGAGTAGCCTTTGGATCCATTCATTGACCACCCTTCCTTTTTTAGCAATCTTCTCAATTGTAGGCACTGATGAGGAATCAAATCCAACAGGACAGAAGAAGATGGTATGGATTCAAGGGGTTTTGAGAGTTTAAGCAAAACCTTAGTGAACTGCTCTACTTTTCCTTTAAGCTCATCTCTGCTTGTCTTTTGTTTCTTTCAACTTCTGGCACAACACGTTTGTGGCATCCTGTGCATCTTGTTGTGCCCCTTCTACTGTCACTCTTCCTAGAGCCACCCTGGTTATCTGATAATCAGAGGCTGTTATGTCCTCTTTAGTTTTGTCGCAGCGGGAGTGGCGATCTCAGCCAACTTATCCTCGAAGAATCCACCAAAACCCTTGAAACTATTTTAGGTTTCTTATCGATTTAATAGTAGAAGCCTTGAGTGAGCTGAAATCAAAGGCTGGTAGGGGTACAATCACCTTCCACTTCCTCGAGTTTTCTCAAGTAGCCATTGCGCGCAAATCGGAGGAAGTTGCCAATGTTGTACAAGTTGGTATCATACTCTCAAGGGGAGAAGATTCTACTAGTGAAGGGGGAATAGTTACCAATGTGGTAGTAGATCCGATAAAAGGAGGCACAAGAGGGGGCGTGTTGGTGATCACTTGGGTCCCAAAGAGAGGGGTGAAAGTCCAGAGAAAATACTAGCCATGATTGAATAAGTTGATGGAGAATGAGGAGGTAGGAGTGGTCTTGAGGCAGGAGGCGCAGATTCAGACTCCAAAGCCTGGGATGCAAGAGATAAGGTCTCTTCAGTTGGGCAATCAACAAATGATGAAACTAGAGGCTGGCTTCCTTCTTCTTCCAAAGTAATTTCTCCTATTTCTGGTGGTGTTGGTGATTCTGGCACATCCACCGTTTCAACTGGAGAAATAATTGAAGAGATTTCTCTTTCTTTCCTCTTTTTGACAAACTTGACCTTTATAGGCCCCTTAGAAGATTTTTTGTCCTTTTCCTTTTTGGAGGGCCCCGCCTCTGAAGTAGCCAACTTTGAAAACTTATCATCTTTAAAACTCATTCCCCAAGAGGAGAGCCATGCTTTGGTGCATGCAAGAATCAGAGCCGACCTATCTGTAATGGAGGCTTTTTCACTGATTGACCAATCAATAGGTGGGAAAACATATTGATCTTCATTTAGTCCATCATAGGAAAGATCCAGAACACTTTCATTGTCACTAGTACCTTCTGGTAAGTCAGCAAGCTCAAGTGTTTAAATCTTAGCAAGTGTCAATCTGTTATGATCCTTTCTACGAACAACAACCTCATCACGCAGATTAATCCAGATGTCTTCTATGATTGGTGCAGTGCAGTGCAGAGTTCAATACGCCCAAGACTTCTCGAATGTCAAACCCGTATCGGGGATTGGAGAAATATGCTTGTTCAAAACTTTTAGGCCCTAGAAGCTCATGGACAACATCATTTTAGCTTTCACCAAGAGGAGAACAAGTGTATCTTCCAATAGAAATGGGGAAGGATACAAAGGTGGGAAAACATAATTATGTTTACTTTGATTGGAATTTGTGGAAATCCAACAATCTGTCAATCATATATGATCCTTTCTAACCAATTCCATTAAGATTAGTTTATCCCCTAGATATCGGGGCATACAGTGCTTCCAATTTGGGAAGGATAAGGGATCTCCTTGTTCAACTTTTCTGAAGCTCATGGACAACATTTTTAAGTACATGATTAGTTTATCCCCCGGGCAAATATGTGAACTTCTTGAGAAAATATGTGAACTTCTTGAATTGCAAGAAGACACAACCCCATTTGGAAACTTCGGCCCTGTGCCTCATCTCGAGACTCTTGTCTTCCTCAATTCAGCGTTTAACCTGCAGATGTTTTCATAAAAGAAGGCGTCATTTACCCTTCTGAATTGGTCCTGAGACCCTTTTCTTGTCAGTTGAGGGAAGTACCGATAAACCTTGTTCACCATCCTGTTTCCTTGATATCTAACCTAGGATAATTCCTCATCCCTGGCCACGCATAGGTGACATATGAAGACATATAAAACATCCCTGTGGACAAGACCGTTGTCATTTAGGAATCTATCTCATTACTAATGAGAGTGCCCCAATCAATCCCTTGTTGATTCTTCTTGATGGTGATCATGAATTGATACATCCACCCTTGGAAAACATTTGATTCAGGTAAACCAAAAACATGACTCAACAGAGTGATGATGTCATTGATTTCCTGAATGAAATCACTCCTGGGGATAAGTCTTGGGAATCGAGAGGCCCGGTTTGGCTTTGATCAGGAACTTCTTATTTACATGCTTGATACAATCTTCCTGATCGTTATGCCAAGCTTTCTGAGATGACTTGATATCTAACTCTCCATATTCTTCAAAATTGGGCAGTTCGAGGAGGTCATCAAAGTAACCTCCATCCAATTTGATCACAACTTCTCCTACCTAATTTCTCACAGAACGAGAAGCAGAGTCATAACTGGAAGCGTAGGCTAAGATGAATTCAGGGCACTCAGCGGACATGGGAAATCCCACTGCAAGAGGTAAACCGCTATCGGCTATCGATTTCATCCATGGAGTTTGGGAGGAACTCCTTACCCTACTCCAGAAATCCTCAATATCTATATTTACGAGCCAGATCTGGATGTCATAATTGCAATCGATATATGATGGAGACTCCACCTTTCGAACTTGTATTTCATCCTTCCCGACTTTTCGGTCTTTTCTTGCGATGGACTAGTGTTCGACATGAAGGATTTCAAGGAAGAGAGTTTTTAAATCGAGGAGATGTTGCACACTATGAAAACCCCGACCTACTAGAGATGCCGGAAGGATGGAAGAGTCCGACACACTGAGGAGGATGTCAGGGAATCCAGAAAACCCAATGCGCTGAGGATGTCAGAGATTTAAGAAAGCCCGACACACCGAGGATGTCGAAACTTGAGAAAGCCCGGAACTTTGAAGATGTCAAAACTTGAGAAAGCCCGACACACCAAATCTTCTGATATACTGAGGGTTTTGATACTGCACAACACCCTTCAAAACCCGAGAAGAGGGAATAGGGTTTTGTTGAATTTAAAACATGCAAGTTCTTTCTTTACCATTCATATACCAAACATATTTTAATTCCAACAACATTTTGAGAAATAACACAAAATGATTATTCCAAAGAGATAAACCCTAAAACATAAACCCGGTTTTAGAAAACAACCCAAAAAGGAAAAAGATAAAAAACTCCACAAACTTGATAAAAATGGGAAGAATTCCTCACATAATCAATCCATAAAAACCATGAACAAAGAATGGAGAGAGAGATACCTTCAACCAGAGCAAGGAAAGCTCGAAAATGAGCAATTCAATTGGGCACGGGGAGTTTCAGTATTTCGAGGTTGGAGAAGCATGCCCGAAAAATCCATAAGGTAAAAATACGTCCGGTAAAAATGACATGGAAATCCGCATATATATAAGAAAATTTACAATTAATACACTTCAGCTGGCACGTGCCAACTCACCCGACAACTCAGATTAACGTCATGTCAAGATGCTCGGGGAGGTCCGAAAACCCGACACGAAGGTGTTTAGAGCAATTCAGTTTGAGTTGCGGAAAACATTCGACATAAAGCATGATGCTTAGATGCTTCAAAGTTCAAAACCCGACATGAAGGACTTAGGCAATTCGGGTTTTGGGTTGGGAAACAATCGACATAAAGCATGATGCTTAGATGAAGACATGCTCCGATGTTCGGAAGTTCTCAGTAAAATCGACTCACTTTAGTCGATGTGGGGTTTGTGTTTTGGGAACACGGACATGAAACATTCAAAACACATGTTATCTTGTTTGTGAAACCCGAAAACCTGATTTTCTCTCATAAAGGCAATTTTGCAAAACCAGCTTAAAATTTTCGTAGGGTTATCTGATAGTTTTGGCGTAAACTCAAAAATAAGATAACAAATTTGGCCCATTAGGGACTTTCTTTGTGATACCAAAGGAAGAGAAATCAGAATCTCTGGCTTTATCCATTGGGCTACGGAGTCAGAAAAGAAGAAAACCGAAACAAAACAAAATGAAGAAAGAAAGAAGACCAAAAGCAAACACACAACAAAAAGTAAAGTATGTACAATGCAAGAGAACATCTTGCATTAGTGATGGAACAACTTTAGATGTTGTCCGCTGAAAGGCAAAGGGAGTAACCCTCCATCTAGATATGATAAAAGGAAACTATTTTCACCACTCACTCATGCATCCTCGAAGGTCCTTTGCACAAAGAATCAAACTTCAAGTGCATTCCTTTCTGCTCCCTCCTCTTATCCCAAAGCAACACCAGGTCTTCAATCTGGAAATTACGCTACTTTGATTTCTTGTTAAAAATTTCTTCACTCTGCTCTGATGATCTGCAATGCGATCAACCACCTTGCTTCGTTCCTCTTCTAGCCTGGCTAGGTACATAACCCTTTTCTCAACAGAATTTTGAAAAGTCGCATCTTCGACTGCTTTTGCCAACTATAAGGCTGGCAATTCTACTGAGATAGGAATCTCAGCATCGATCCCGTATAGTACTTGGAAAGGGGACATTCCTATAGCTTGCTTTGGGGTAATCCGATCAGCCCACAATGCGTCATACAATGCTTTGTGCCATGTCCTCTGGTTTTCATCTACTAGTTTTCTAATTATGGTAACTAGGTTCTTGTTGTTGGACTCAGCTTGCCCATTGCCTTGGGGGTAATAATCAGATGAGTGAGCCAAGGTGATGCCGAATCCATAGAAAAATTCTGTCATCTCATATGACGAGAAATTAGAGGCATTATCAACTACAATCTTATGAGGCACACCGAATTTGACAATTATATTTTCTTTAAGGAACTTGCAAACATCTTCAGAGGTTTCTTTCTTGATTGGTGCGGCTTCCACCCACTTGGTAAAATAGTCTGTAGCAGTCAGCATGTAATTATGTCCAGAATCGGAAGCAGGATTCAATGTTCAATGAAATCAAATCCCCACTGGCGAAAAGGTTCTTCGATCACTACAGGCTTTAGGGGAAGAGCTACTAACTTGGGATGACCAACGAAATGTTGACAAGCTTCACACTTGGACACTCACTCTGCTGAATCCCCAAAGAGAGTAGGCCAATAGTACCTAGCCCGTAGGATCTTATAAGATGTTACAGAAGATGAAAAATGTCCTCCGCATGCTAGGCTATAGAAGGACTATAACAACTTTAACTGTTGTGATTTATCAACACAACGCAGGAAAACACCATTAATACCTTTCTTGTATATTCCGTTATCCCATAGGAGGTATCTTGTAGATCTTAACTTGACAGTCCTCTTCTCTTTTGGCTTAAATGCGGAGGGAATTCACTAGAAGTTAGAAAGAAAGAAATATCCGTGTACCATTCATCAGTTGTACTCATGCAAAGCACCATGGGCAACTCGAAGAAGTATCTTGAGTCTTTTCACATTCTCGCTTCTTCAAAGATGATTTTTGCAATCAATTGCTTGGGCCCCTTCCTCGTACCAACTTGGTAGGTCTGATGTCCAAGTCGTACTCTTGAACTTTAGCTATCCAGTACCTCGTTGACTCCCCAACTCTTGTTGAGTCAAGATGGATTTAACGGCAGTGTCGGGAATGAGAACGAGGGTATGGGAATTTAGCACATAGTACCGAAATGTTTCACCGCTCGTACCACCGCATAAGCATGCTTTTCAATTTGTGACATCTTTAATTCATGTTCCTTTAATGGGCAGCTCATAAATGCGATGGGAGCTTCAATGCCTTCCCCATTCTCCTGCATCAGGATGGCTGACACTGTGTGAGCAGAGGCATAGCTGTACATGATGAAATCTTTTTTGAAGTCCGGACATACTAGGATAGGAGCGCAAGCAACTGCACTTTTGATTTCTTCGAATGCAAGCTTCCCTTCTATACTCCATCGAAATGGAATTTTTCCTTTCATCATCCCAAGGATATCATTAGTTTTATCAGCAAAATCAGGTACGAACCTTCTTAGGAAATTGACCTTTTCAAGAAAGAATGAACTCCAGTTTTACTTGTGGGTAGGGTAAGGCTCTGAATGGCCTTTACCCTTTCTGGGTCAATTTTGGTTCCTTCTCTAGTCACAATATGACCCAACAATTTTCCTTCGGTCACCCCGAACATGGACTTCTTAGGATTTAATGAAATCTGTGACGCTTGCATCTCAAAAGTACTTGCTCTAAATGATCATAATGATCACTCCATTTTTTAGAGAAAACGGTCAAGTCATCTAAATACAAAAATATGACCTTGCCCATCAGGTCTCTAAATGCCAAGTCCATAGCTCTCTGAAAAGTGGCTCCGGCGTTGATCAAGTGAAAGGCATCCTCCACCTGTAAGCAAAGGTACCCCATGGGGTTGTGAAGGCCGTCTTGTGTTCATCCTCCGTAGTTACCTCAACTTCATTATATCCTGAAAATCCATTGAGCATGGATAGCATTTCTGATCCAGTAATAGTTTGTAAAACCTAATCCATGATAGGCAAAGGATAATTGTCCTTCAATGAAGACTGATTCAAGTTCCCGAAGTCAACACAAATTTGGATTTCACCATTCTTCTTCCTGACAGGAATGATGTTAGCAATCCAGGTGGAGTGATGGATTGGAAAAATAATTCTAGCATCTAACATCTTCTGGATTTCCACAAGGATAGTTCCTGAGATCTTGGGATTGTAATGTCTTTGCTTTTGTCTGTACGGCTTCACATCAGGCTTCAAAGGGATACTATGTTGTACATCTTTGGGCTTGAAGGATTTTAAATATGCATAATACCAGGCTAACACATCCATGTATCTCTTCAGAAGTGAAGTGAATCTTGCTTTCTCTTCAGGGGAACAACATTTCCCAATATTCACCATCCGAGGTTGATCAGAGGAACCTAGATTGATTTGATCTACCTCCGAAGAAGAAGCTCCTTCAACTTGCCTTTTGTTTTGAATAAAACGATCATGCTTGTCAAACAAACCCTCCAGAGAAACCAAACCTTTTGGTATCTTGTTGCCTTTAAGCTGGATAAACTCACCATCAACCTCTTGATATGGATCTGAGATAGTTTCACGGAAAGCTGATTCCGAACCTTCAAAATACAACTCACTGAAATTGTCAGCCTTTTCTAGAAAAGCCAACACCTGTTGATCATCATTGAACACTTGCCAGTGAGTCGCATTATCTGGGATACTAGGGCGGTACACAATCTCGATAGAGTACGTATCTTGCTTGAACTGAGGATGAGGAAGAAGGAGGGATGCAGACACGGCCAAAGAATCAGCCTTGTCGTTATAATCTCTCAAAACTGCCTTAATAGAGAATGCATCAAAGCATTCTATACTATCCCAAACTTTGTTCCTGTAATGTCTCAAGTGATCATTTTTCACCTGATAGATTCCCCTGACCTGGTTGACAATCAGCTCCGCATCCCCCTGAACCTTGAGATTTTGAATTCCCTTCTATCTGGCCATTTCTAATCCTAATAACAGGGCTTCATATTCAGCCATGTTGTTAGTATTATCAAATTGTAACTTGTAAGCTGATGGGAAAATCTCGGAATTAGGAGATATAAGAACAACACCAGCGCCTGATCCGGTGGTTGAGCAGCTACCATCGAATTCGAGGGTCCAAATAGCATTGGGATCTTCTTCCTGACATCTACAGTGGGTATCTCTGAAGTCATGAAATAATTTCCGAAGCTAGCATCTTTGAAAAGAATTTGAGCTTTAGGATCATCTGATTTAGTTACCAAATACCTCGCCTGCGGTTCAGGATGGAGAACCTGATGAACCCCATTGACTGGGATCTTGGCTTTGGTCCAATCCATATTAATCTCTCCTCGACGTCTTTACAAAAACCTCTACCCAAGAGGATACCGTAAGCTGTAGGGATATCAGCAACTAGAATGGTCATTTTCACTCTCTTTTCTGGGAAAGCAATGAATGCGAACTGTGCATCTTTGATTTGACCAATCAAAGGAACTTGTTTGGTTTCCATAGAGTAACACCATCCATATGACTTAGTCAAAGTAAGCCCAAGGGCATGGGCTACTTTTGTGGGCATAACATTGTCGGAGGCCCCTGAGTCGATGATGCAATTACTGAGTTTAAACCCATTTATAAGTAAAGACAAATAAAATGGTTCAATCTTTCCTGAAGAAGAAGCAGAGGTCAGATTGTTCTGAGATGGGGATTGAGTAGGATTTGGAAGGAGACCTTTTGAAGGTGATGGAACAGCCACTTTACTTCTGATGAATTTGGCAAGTTTTTCAAACTGTTCAGGATTTGACTGAAGGTATTCTGCTTCCGACATTTGGATTTTGGTTCTTTTTGCATGATCGACAATGTCAAAAGTAGTATAAGAAGGGGTGATGGTAGGCTCAGTTCTAATCACATGAGCTTGTGCTGAGGCACTGATCTTAGGAGAAAGAGAATAAGGAGAAGTTGCCTTTTTGGTGACTTCTCTTTCAGTTTGTGCTGAAATAGGAGTACCTCTCTTAACTATGGCTATGGGAGGTTCCTTATTCTTCTCCTTAGTGTTTTCAAGAGGTTTTCTTGGATTCTGAGATTGGGATCGAGTGAAGATAGAAAATGACTGACCATCTGGCGCACATTCATCTTCATCGTATTCCAAATACCCAATGCTGGAGTCGCCAGCCGAATCATCATAAGACTCATCGGCATATCCTGAAGCTTCAAAAGCCTCCAGAGAATCTTGTTCTTCTGGTTCTTCCTCTTCTTCAACTATTTCTACTACCGCATTAATAGGAGGAGCTTCAATCGCTAGCCTCGGTTGAGCAGGAGTTAACCGTGGCCTATCCCTGGCAGGTGCACCATTGTTGTTATTGAAATTCCGTCTAGGAATATCCCGATACGGAACATTGTTCACCTGCGTTGGGACATTTGCTTTTTTAAAGCGATCAAATCATTAGCCATTTTTTGAAACATAGGATCAGTATTACCTTGAGAAGAACCTTGATTTTTGAGTTTGGGTATGTCTTTCTTGATTCTTCCAGCCAAAATAAGATCATCTTCTATTTCAATAGCTGTTGACTAAGTGATAAGCCAAATCAGGATAACCAAACTTCTTAATAAAAAGCTCACATCAGGAGGCTGAGCATTAATGAAGAAGCATTTACGATTTTGGAGTCGATCTGACTATTTAGGAATCTTAGGATCAGCTTATTAAACTTTGCCACGAAGTCCCGCATGGGTTCATGAGATTCCTTCTTCATATGGGTAAGTTGTGCTAGCAAAGCATGAGAATCTTTGGCTGGTTTGAAACGTGCTTCGAACTTGGTCCTCATGGTAGCCCAGTTTGTGATGCATGCATTTGGAAGGTGATAAAACCATTCAGCTACTGCACCGTGCAACGTTTCAATGAAGAGTCGAACAGAGACATCTTTGTGAGCTACTCCAAGGATGCCGCACACTACAAAGAAAGATGCAACGTGTTCATCAGGATGCTGCTTCCCATCCCCATTGAACTTGGGAATGTTTTTACGTGATCCATGTGGTAACTCATGCAATGGTGGAGTTAAAGAAAGAGGACCAATAACCATGCCCCAAGGCACAGGTTGTACCGCCATCCTTCTGAAAAGTGTGCGTATAGGGATCCAAGTATTAGACAAGAGTAATGCATCACAAGTTGTAGACGCTTCCCATTCCACGGGGATCTAGTTTCTCCGAACAGCGAAGAAATTCTAGTTCGGTTGGAAACAATGTTGTTGGGGGACAGGCTGAAATTGTGCTGTTGTAGCAACTCAAAGAGTGGGTCAATTTCACCTTGGGCTCGGTGGGATTGAGTGAAGATCTTCCTGGCCATTTTGAACTCGGGAAAGAGACCTTGTTAAAACATAAGGCAAATACGAGTCACTGGACACCAAGAGGATAAGCTTTAAACTATAAATCCGTATTCCCCACAGTGAGTCGGCAAAAATTGTTGGTTGGATATTTTGTCAATCAAAATATGAGGTTCAACCAGTATATGGGATTAAATCCCTCCTTAAAGATAGGTGAGGCTGCCCGCTTATTACTAATCTATAATAAAGCAAAAACAATATATACAAAGTATTCACACTAATCTAACCATTGGGGTTGGGATAAAATCACGAAATCCACATCCACACGATTCAAAGGTATGGCTTTACAGTAAATGAACCGGGTCGAAACTATTACAATGAAAGAAGAACAATGGAAAGGAATGAGAGAAACGTATTTTCTTTCGAGTAAACACTGAGCACGAAATAATCATACGGGCTTTAGATCATAAATATAATGTCTCGAAATGATTAGAAACACTAAGATGCTACTTAAAAAAATAGCTTAAGATCATGAACGTAAGAACAATGTCTTAAGAAAGATATATCCCACAACACAAATTTTGCAAAATAATATCAACTCCTATTCTTCAAAATGATTAAAAGAAAACACAAAGTTTTTCTTCTTTCCAATAGCTCTGAATATTCCAAAAATCTCAACCCTTTGGAATGCATAAGCCTCCCTTGTTTATAATAAAAGGAAACGAGAGAAAATAGGATAAATCCTAGAAAATAGTGTTCTTTAAAAAGAGTTCTATTTTGCTTGACTCTCGCGCAGGAGACCAAGTCAAAATTTGCTTCCTATGCGACGAAACAGAAATGAAAAAGACATGTCAATTTCAAGATTGAAATGACATGAAACATTGGGACTTAATCTGAATCGTCATCTTTCGCTCCTTCATCTTTCTCTTCCTCCAGCTGAGACTGTTTGTTCCGAAATTCTTGGAACTTTCGAATTATGCCTTGCATTTTGTTTTCATCAGTGCAGTGGAATGATCATTCAAAATTTCACAGGTTTCATGGGTATCACGGCATTGCGGGAAGATTTTTCAATCTTTTGCTTGAGCTTTCTCAATGCCTCCAAAGAATGTTTAATTCTTACAAACCGATCAATGATCTCAATACCAAATCCATGCATTGGTTCATGCTAAACAGACTCTTGGACTTGTTTGAAAAGATCATCTGCTGATAGGATACCTGAGTTTCCAACTTACACCTTTGGACAAATCTTCAGCAACTCTTCTTCCAGATCACTATTTCCATCAATCAATTTATCCCTTGATTCTCTCAACTTACCACAAGTTTCGTTGAGAATATTTACTCTAAACCTAATGGCTTTGGTCAGCTGGAAATGCATATCCGTATGTGGGATGATGCCTTCTTCTACCAAGAGATGTGATGGTATTTGCTTTAATACCTGGAGAGCTTCAAAAGTCAAATCAAGATGTCTAATTTCTTGAGAGAAATCATCGTCCATCTTCTCTCCATCCTTTTACATGTCCCCAAAGATTGATGAACTTTCACAACGTCTTGAATCACTTCCTTCCCCTGTTGGAGCAGCCTTTGGATCCATTCATCGACCACCCTTCCTTTTTTAGCAATCTTCTCAATTGTAGGCACTGATGAGAAATCGAATCCGACAGGGATAGAAGAAGATGGTATGGATTCAAGGGGTTTTGAGAGTTTAAGAAAAACCTCAGTCAACTGCTCCACTTTTCCTTTAAGCTCATCTCTATTGTCTTTTGTTTCTTTCAACTTCTGGCACAACACGTTTGTGGCATCCCGTGCATCTTGTTGCGCCCCTTCTGCTGTCACTCTTCCTAGAGCCACCCTGGTTATCTGATAATCAGAGGCTGTTATGTCCTCTTTAGTTTTTTCAGTCGCGGGAGTGGTGATCTCTGCGAACTTATCCCCTGAAGCATCCACCAAAACCCTTGAAACTGTTTTAGGTTTCTTAGCTGATTTAGTAGTAGAAGCCTTGAGTAAGCTGAAATCAAAGGTGGTAGGGGTACAATCACCTTCCTCTTCCTTGGAATTTTCTCGTGTAGCCATTTCGGCGTATCAAAGGAAGTTGCCAATGTTGTAGAAGCTGGTATCATACTCTCAAGGGGAGAAGATTCTACTAGTGAAGGGGGAATAGTTACCAATGTGGTAGTAGATCTGATAAAAAGAGGCATAGGAGGGGGCGTGTTGGTGATCACTTGGGTCCCAGCAGAGAGGGGTGAAAGTCCAGAGAAAATACTAGCCATGATTGAAGAAGTTGATGGAGAATGAGAAGGTAGGAGTGGTTGTGAGGGGGGAGGCGCAGATTCAAACTCCAAAGCCTAGGATGTAAGAGATTAGGTCCCTTCAGTTGGGCAATCAACAAATGATGAAACCAGAGGCTGGCTTCCTTCTTCTTCCAAAGTAATTTCTCCTATTTCTGGTGGTGTTGGTGATTCTGGCACATCCACCGTTTCAACTGGAGAAATAATTAAAGAGATTTCTCTTTCTTTCCTCTTTTTGACAAACTTGACCTTTATAGGCCCTTTAGAATTTTTTTTTTCTTTTTCCTTTTTGGAGGGCCCCGCCTCTGAAGTAGCCAACTTTGAAAACTTATCATCTTTAAAACTCATTCCCCAAGAGGAGAACCATGCTTTGGTGTGTGGAAGAATCAGAGCCGACCTATCTGTAATGGAGGCTTTTTCACTGATTGACCAATCAATAGGTGGGAAAACATAATTATCTTCATTTAGTCCATCATAGGAAAGATCTAGAACACTTTCATTGTCACTAGTGCCTTCTGGTAAGTCGACAAGCTCAAGTGTTTGAATCTCAGCAAGTGTCAATCTGTTATGATCCTTTCTACAAACAACAACCTCATCAAGCAGATCAATCTAGATGTCTTCTATGCTTGGTCCGTGCAGGTGCAGAGTTCCATACACCCTGAAGACTCCTCGAATGTCAAACCCATCTTGGGGCTTCATATGCTTCTTCAACTTGTCCTAAAGCTCATGGACAACATTTTTAGCTTTCACCACCTGCATCGAACAAGTGTATCTTCCAATAGAAATTGGGAAGGATACCGTAGCCTTATGTTTACTTTGTTGGAATTTGTGGAAATCCAACAATTGCCTAACCAATTCCATTAAGATCAGTTTATCCCTTGGATATCAGGGCAGATAGAAAGGATCTCCAAAGTACATGACTGCCCGAAGATATGTGAACTTCTTGAATTGCAAGAAGACACAACCCCATTTGGAAACTTCGGCCTAGGCCTCATCTGAGACTCTTGTCTTCCTCAATCGAGGGTTTAACTCGTAAATGTTTTCATAAAAGAAGGCGTCATTTACCTTTCTGAATTGGTCCTGAGACCCTTTTCTTGGCAGTTGAGGGAAGTACTGATAAACCTTGTTCACCGTCTTGTTTCCCTTGATATCCAACCTAGGATAATTCCTCATCCCGGACGCTGCATAGGTGACATATGAAGACATATAAAACTTCCTGTGGACAAGACTCATTGTCATTTGTGAATCTATCTCATTACTAATGAGAGTGCCCCAATCAATCCCTTGTTGATTCTTCTTGATGGTGATGATGAATTAATACATCCACCCTTGGAAAACATTTGATTCGGGTAAACCAAAAACCTGACTCAACAGAGTGATGATGTCATTGATTTCCTGAATGAAATCACTCCTGGGGATAAGTCTTGGGAATCTAGAGATAGCTGGTTTGGCTTTGATAAGGAACTTCTTATTTACATGCTTGATACAATTCTCCTGATTGTTATCCCAAGCTTCTCGAAAGTGACTTGATATCTAACTCTTCATATTCCTCAAAATTAGGTAGTTTGAGGAGGTCATCAAAGTAACCTCCATCCAATTTGATCACAACTTCTCCTACCTAATTTCTCACAGAACGAGAAGCAGAGTCATAACTGGAAGCGCAGGCTAAGATGAATTAAGGGCACTGAGCGGACATGGGAAAACCCACTATAAGAGGTAAACCGCTATCGGCTATCGATTTCATCCATGGAGTTTGGGAGGAACTCCTTACCCTACTCCAGAAATCCTCAATATCTATATTTATGAGCTCTGTATCTCGGATGTCATAATTGCAATCGATATATGATGGAGACTCCACCTTTCTGAACTTGTATTTCATCCTTCCTGACTTTTCAGTCTTTTCTTGTGATGGACCAGGGTCCGACATGAAGGATTTCAAAGGAAGAGAGTTTCAGAGATCAGGAGATGTTGCACACTGTGAAAACCCCGACCTACTGGAGATGCCGGAAGGATGGAAGAGTCCGACACACTGAGGAGGATGTCGGGAATCAGAAAAACGATGACCGAGAATGTCAGAGATTTGAGAAAGCCCGACACATTGAGGATGTCGGAAACTTGAGAAAGCCGGAACTTTGAAGATGTTGGAAACTTGAGAAAGCCCGACATGCCAAATCTTCTGATATACTGCGGGTTTTTGATACTGCACAGCACCCTTCAAAACCCGAGAAGAGGGAACATGGTTTTTGTTGAATTTAAAACATGCAAGTTCTTTCTTTACCATTCATATACCAAACATATTTTAATTGCAACAACATTTCGGTAAATAACACAAAATGATAATTCCAAAGAGATAAACCCTAAAAGATAAACCCAGGTTTTAGAAAACAACCCAATAAGGAAAAAGATAAAAACTCCACAAACTCCGATAAAAATGGGAAGAATTCCTCACATAATCAATCCATAAAAACCATGAAAAAAAGAAGGAGAGAGATATATCTTCAACCAGAGCAAGGAAAGATCGAAAAAGGGCAATTCAATCGGGCACAGGTGAGTTTCGGATTTCGAGGTTGGAGAAGCATGCGCGAAAAATCCAAGAGGTAAAAATATGTCTAGTAAAAATGACGTGGAAATCTGCATATATAAAAGAAAATTTGCAATTAATACACTTCAAGCTAGCACATGCCAACTCTCCCGACAACTCGGCATTAATGCCATGTCAAAGCATGCTCGGGAGGTCCGAAAACCCAACAGAAGGTGTTTAGAGTAGGTCGGCTTTCAGTTGCGGAAAACAATCGACATAAAGCATGATGCTTATATGCTTCAAAGTTCCGAAAACCCGACATGAAGGACTTAGGTAATTCGGGTTTCGGGTTGCGGGAAACAATCGACATAAAGCATGATGCTTAGATGAAGACATGCTCCGATGTTCGGAAGTTCCACAAACCCGACTCGCCTTAGTCGATGCGGGTTTCAGGTTTCGGGGAACACCAGACATGAAACATTCAAAACACATGTTATCCTATTTGTGAAACCCGAAAACCTGATTTTCTCTCATAAAGGCAATTTTGCAAAACCAGCTTAAAAATTTCATAGGGTTATCTGATAGTTTTGGTGTAAACTCAAAACTGAGATAACAAGGTGGAAAATGATAATATTATGCTTGCATAATAATATTTTTTTAAATTTTAATCGTAACTAAGATATAATCTTGGTAATGATGTGTTATGGGTTTGCCAATTCTTGGGTCCCTTTCTTGTGGTTGGGTCATTGCTAGCATTCGTCCATTGGGAAAAATGTGGAATGGATAGGTATATGGTTTTTTTGTGTGTCATGTGATTCGATGACCTATGTAAAAGTCTTATGCGTTGTTGAGTTTCTCTTCTTGGAGCCCTTGTGGTGTCGTGTAGTGAGCATTGTAAGTCAAAAAAATTATACTTTGGTATTTTTGTAGTAATTGTGTGTGTAAAGTGTGGGCATTACACATTCAACCTCTTAGATTATATGGGATAGAGGGTCTTGCGCAAATAGGAAACTCAAAATAGAAATAACTAAATATCTACTCCGATTTAGAATAGAAACCTCTATAATCTTCAAATGTAATACATTACACAAATAAATCTATCAACTAAACTAAGATAAGCTTGATCCCAATGAATCCTTTCTTGGCTTCTTCCTTCCTTTCGCCCATGGCTTCCATTTCTACGACCTACAAATTAGATAAAGGAAAGAGACCAAATGATGAGGGTAGGGAAAGAAAAAAGATTTAAGTAAAATTCCATAAGGATGGTTACAGTTAGGTTTGAACCCTTATATCTAGTGGTCACTATTGATTTGATCCAAGGGTTGAGAATCAACCCTACAATTGTTAGGTGAGAATATTCATATTGGGGTTGTAAATTCCAAATGTATGTATAAATGAGTGAACGGGGCAATTTAGAGCTCTAGTGCATTAAGTTAAAAATATAACCCTTCTAGTAGGTTTTAGTGAAGAATTTGATGGGTATTAAATAAAATAATTTAAGAGAATTAAGGTAACTAGGCTTAAGCGTTTATTAAATGTGGTTGGAATGTTAATTCCTAAGAGGAAAACTATTTAAGAATATGTAAGAGAAATTAATAGACACTTATCTAGTGATGATACTTAAATTGATATTAGAACTAGAATAACAATATTTAAGTAATAATCTAGACCAAATCTATCATATGAAATGCAACATTGCGAGTAGAAATTATTTAAACGTATATTAGGGTTTGTCACCCTTATAACTTAAAATAAAAAAATTGCACAACTTCCCGAGATAATTATTTAAAGATTAATGTAATTTTAGAGCGTCAAAATTCTAGGCGTTACATATAACATTAAGTAAAGGTTGAAACATATTCATATTTTTGACTTACAAAATATAATCCCAAACTTTATGGGATATTGTTTTGCTCGAAAAAAGGAAAGTTTTGATAACAAAAGAAATTGTTTCGGGAAAGTGCAAGAACTATAATAACCATGTGGATTAGAAAATTGTCATAGCAATAAAAATCATTTCAAAACTCATATATATTGATTTTTGCTAAAATTAGTAGCGAAATAGTCTAATCTTATGTGGAGAATAGGCCTGCTCCTACCGCCATGTTATACAAAGGATGACCGTTATAAATGTATTCATTTATAACATTTAAGCAATACATAACCGGATTTTTACACTCATCAACTAATAAATAAACATATGACCATTAATATATTGGGTCTCTTTTAAGTGTCAAGAAAATAGAATGTTACACGCTCTTCATAGGTCATGGTACTGATCATATTATACTGATTTTTAAAATGCCTTAATGATAATTCTGATTTGTAAGAGAGGCAGAATCGCTATGAATTTTCCCTAATCCACGAAAATGTTATGGATACCGTACTTATCTATTGTATGCATCGATTCTTAGCAAAGGGAATATTAATACGGTTGTAGAGTATGCTAAATTGGTTTGAGCTTTAATAATAAGTAACTTCTTAAATTGATGTGCGGTTTAAATAGTTATGAAACTGTTAAATTGTTATTAATATGATTTTTCACAGCATAAATTTTGGTATATGTGCACTCACTTTTTCTTATATACTTTTTACTTTTTATGGGGACGGGCGAAATTTGCAATTCTATTATATTCGGGTGTGTGATTTGATGATTAGGGTCACTTACCAAAGAAATATTTACGGACATTTGAAGAATTTCGTTCACCTTCATTAATTATGAACTTATACTTTGAGATGACTTGAAGAAACTTATTCGTGATGTAGAACTTTGAAAGTGGAATATCTCTTTTTCGATTTTTATGTCCCACAAATTTTATAATGTCTCTCTTTCTTTTTTATTTTTTTAAAATTAGATATTTGTTTTAATTTGTCAAATTAATACTTAGTTTTTTATAATTTTATAATTGATGTTGATTTCTATGAAATTTTTCTTATATTATAGGAGGATCTAAGATACACAATGTTCTAATCATCATTTAATTTCATCAATGACTTCAAAATTATATTTACACATGTTAACATACAATGAGGTCTTATCACCTTTTCTACAATACCCTATAGTTTGCATTTTTAGTATAATCTTTGTGCAAATCTACGTGATGGACTAATAGTCAGTCATATAGTTGGTAAACAACATTCATTTCTAGTAAAAGAATTATACTATTTCTAATAAATAATTTTTAGTAATTCTAAAATTCGAAATGCATCTACTTCCTACATTCGAATATCATATGTTTTACATTATTTTACACAAGTAAATAGATTTCCATTGTATTCTAACATCTAGTGTAAATGGTCTTCAATTATTCCAATTGTTTTTATAATCTACCCAAATCATATTTTTTATCTTATATTTATTAATATTCACAACATAAAAAATTAATCTTACATTTTTATATTTTATAATTTATTCATATGGCTTATGAAAGGAAGGAGAATAAACACCAGAATTAAACATGGGAATGCATAAATACAGTTAAACCATGCATAAGAACTGTAGGTACATATATAACCTAATAAATCCTTCTAGATTCCATATTCTACGAAGGATCTAATGCGGAATAATAATCCTCATGTGATGGATAAACACCACCAAAAACTAGGACATTATTTAATCTCATGTTTCCGTAAAAAAATTATATGGATAACACATGCTCTCTTAACTCCTTTAAATATTTATGACTTTCTAGTGTGCTTGTGGGATTGTTAGCATTTAAAAAAGGAAAAATTCTAGGTAATGACTCATAAAAATTTGAGAAAACAATGATTATTTTTGGGGCCAAAAGGCTTTCGTAGTATTAAGGAAGTTTTTCTAATTGTTATTCTATAACTATGGTTATGCCATTAAAAATGTGTTATTATTATGGTCAAGGTTCTCTATTCCACCTCACTATTGAGCCATGTTTCATCTACCTATTTATAGTTAATATCAATGAAAAAAATATATATGTATTAATATAAAATCTGAATTATTAATTATTTTTCATGTATATACAATTTTAACTATTTCATAAAATCTTAGATTAACACTATTATTATAATTATTTTTTTATTAATGTACATTAGTTTTGGCTCAGTCACACAAGTTGTTTTGAAGGTGTACTCCATTAATCGGTGCAAAACTAATTTATTCATCTCAATTTTCGGTGAATTTGACTCATCTCATAGCCAATCTATTGTTTATTTTTGGGTAAAATCTAGAATACTTATGTACTTATATGGTTAGAAAATTTTCTTCTTTGGCAAATAAGTTATTATCAAAGGTCCCTTTTATTCATTTATTACTCATATTACATCCCTAAGAATATTTATGTGTTATTATTAAGTTCATCAAGTATTCCAAAGTATTGCAAGATTCCCAATCCTTTTTCTCTTAAGAAAAAAATACTAAAAATAATATACTATTTTATAAACATTTTAATTATAATTGTTACATGCAAAGAATTTGTAAATAAATAAATTCATCACTTGAACAACTTCATTAAAAAACACAATTGTTATTGTTAAATTCAATTTATTTTGTTTTTTTCCTATAAATGTACCTTTTTCTTTATAGACTTTTAAAAAATAAATAAAAATCTATTAATGTGGAAGTCAACGTAAAGAACCTTGTGGACCCAAACCAAGGATTAAAGGAACCCACCAATAGGTGGTCAAATATACATAAATATAAGAGGAAGATAAAAACTATAGAAGATAGATAATAAGTGTAATGAAAAGAAAACATTGTTGAATAGAGAGAAATAAAGAAATGAGAAGAAAGATAGAGTTTAAATTGTTCAAAAAAGGTACAAGACAATAAACACGTCAAAACTCAAACAAACACAGGAAACACGTCCCAACAAAATATTTATTTAGACAAAATATCAACAAAAATTAAAATACACTAACACCATAGACCATGAAATTTAACAATACATACAATCATTGTTAACAACAATAAATAGATCTCAACAGGAAAATCGTTTATCATATTTCTTATTTTCTAATATAATATATTCTATTACACATAATTTGTTTCTTATTTCAAGAAGCTATGCATAATGGTAGAGGGGAAGGGTTGTAACAAAGTGATTCATTCAAGTTTATATTTAACATAAAATCTAACATCCAATTCACAATCTCATGAAGAAACAAATTTGATGTTTATTTGATTGTCACTTAGAGGTTTCTTCTTTTTCACTTAAGTCAAGAAAAAAAATGAATATTTGTTTTCCATACTTGCAACTTTCAATATTATTTTGCAGAAAATTTTATTGAACTCACCGTAATTTTGTAGCTAGATGGGTGTAATTTTTCTCCAACTAGGTGAAATGTACGATACTTATAAATCAACGTGTGTGTATATTCTAAAATTAAATATTGTAAATTAATATATCATGGTGTATTATATATATATATATGTATGTGTATATATATATATATATATATATATTCACACAATAGTATACATTTCTAATTTCACCTTAAATTTCTGAAATGTTGTCCTATTACATTACTAGTTTACAATTATGGATGACTATTTTCTAGTTAATAAAATTCAAATATATGTTGTCCAATAAGTGGGGAGAAGACTTGGAAATTTATGGTCTACAACCCCTTTTTTCATTCAAAAATTAATAGTCGATATCATTATTTAAAATTTATTACTCGATTGTTATAGGTGGATGTTTGCAATAAGACACCCCCTTCACAACCAACCAACCTCTTGTTTTGATCTTATTGAAGAGATAGATTCACGAGAGGTTAAAGAGGCCAAGATGAATTTTTCTAGAGTTGCAACTTCCTTTCTAGTTAAGGGAGAGAGAGTGATGAGAAGAGGCATGAGGACACGGGCACAAATGATGTTCTTAACAAAATGAGAGAGGGTGAAGATGGACTAATAAGTTATTAAACGTTCTCATTTGATATTATGCATTCTATTTTGGTAAATTTTAGATAAATTTATTGATGCATTTGATATTGACATTATTCTAGGTTTTTCCTAACAGGGTAGAAGTCGGGTTAATGTCACATGATATAGTTGTTGCGAGAGGAGTGGTTTGTGATAGTAGCCCGCATGTAGTATGTCATGGCATCACATTCCTCCAATTTATGGTAAAATTATTTTTTTCTAAGGACATTGTTCCCACTTTGCTCATTTTCCCTACCCTAATACATTTCCAAGCACTTTAGGAAAGCGTGTCAAAGGGTTTGCGATATGGGATCTCAAATTTGTGACATTGGACATTGCTCGTGAAGAGGCAAGTAGATGTAATGGATGATTTAATTTAATTATGTGTTTAACTGAAAGATTCATCTATGTTGACTTATTTACTATATGGTTGGCTTTCAGGATGATACGCTATAGGTTGATATAGTTCTCCATACTCGAATGTAGACATTTGATTCCCCGCATGTTATTGACATAAAACTTAATTTTGTTCATAGAAATGAGAAGAAGCATATTAGATATTATGATTCAATATGATTGTTCGCTACTAATAGGAAGCGAGAGGAGATGAAAAAATTTATCGTATAAGATTTCTTATGAGAAAGTAGATTACAATATATGTGTATATGATGATGTTGTTACTTTAGAGAGTTTGAGGTTTATGATTTATTATTGCATTCTTGATATGTTGAATATGTTTTGTGGTTATGGGTTACATAGAGTTATACATATACATTTTGTTTATAGTGGATTAGATTGTTTTTATTCTTCTTATGTGACATTCCAATTATTATATAAATGATGATGTTATCACTATGTATCTGGTTAATGTATTAATGTGACTATCGATTATGGATTGTAGTTTATGGTTTATGGTTACATAGTTACGTTCTTCTTCCATGTATGCCTACTTGGGTTTCACATGTTCACTAATTTATTGTAAATAATTCAAACAAACTATTTCAAAACTAGTGTATTATGGATTACGGTTTATGGTTTATGGTTTCATAGTTGTGTTCTTCTTCCATGTATGCCTACTTGGGTTTGATGTGCTTACTAAAATTTCATATATATTTCATCCATGATAATATTTTGTTGAGTATAAGTTAAGTGCATTATTTTATTTGTAATTATGTTTTAATTATAACATATATTAATCAATTGTTTAAATACAGGTGTAATTAGATGGCAAGAGAAAAGAAGGATAGAAATCCCAATCATTCAATGGTGGAGGATGTATTTCCCACTTCCCTTTGACACCTTTTTTATACTAATCATGATACTGCTGATTATATTATGGACATGATTATGGAATTTATTATAGTATGATGTTAGATGTTAGATCATGGATTATTGTTGACTTGATTCAATTATGATGCATGATGATTATTAGAGACATTTTGGATATTGATGTTGATATACTGTTTGACATGGTTATACTATGGATGTTGTTTGGACATGTGATATTTGGATATTGTGAGTAGACCTAGAAATGGAAATTATTTGATGATGATATAGTTGTTGAGTAAAATTGCAAATGATCTTGTTGGTTGCTTGGATGTTGTTGTGATCCATATATCTAGATGATTTTGGAATTTTATTTATATTATTTTGGATGTTCTGATATGGCCATGAGGCCGAAGGAGGTATTTGTGTTTTGCAGGTTAAAATATCACAACAAACATCAGGGGATTAGAGACCAACCACATTGGAATTCTAGATGAATTCAACAAGGTCACCATGGCAACTTGTATTTGTTTGTGCGTGTTTGTGTGTGTTAGGGATTCCCATGGGGGGATCACCTTTAAATGTGACCAAGGGTTATGTGTATTTATTTATTGGTTCCTTTATTTATGTTTGCATGTGCTAATTTTGTGGTGCATTGACCATTTCATTATTCGCTAAATGATGTGTGATATTGTGAGTAGTCATGTTGTTAAGTTAATTAATTAAAATATGTCATAAGAAAGTAATTAATAGAGTTGTTGGCCTTGAATTAAAGTGTTGTAAGAGATGTGTAAGTGATGTTTAAGTTAAGTTTTGAGTGTGAAACACTCCACCTTCTTGGAAATTCGAATTTGTCCTTGGAGGATGATTTTGGAGGCTTGTGAGATAAGTTAAATTTGTCCCGTAACTCTTAAATTTATTTACCAACCATACCTGTGGTTGGAGAGTTGAAATTAGACTTTTATAATTCTTTTTGAGAAGACAAATTGTAAGTTTTCATTGAATTTTTCTTATATGGTTTAATTTCAGTTCTTTGGGATGTGGGTTGGATTTGAGTATGTAAATAAACTGTCATATTATTCACCCACTTAGTTATTATGCATTGGAGAATGAAGTTAAATTTTTGGTTGGGGTTGAGAATGTGTGATGTGGCATCCTACATGGATCCACCTTATCCTGTTCTCTTCCCTCTTCTATTAAATTCGAATTTCTTGCCTTGTTTTGGGTTGCTTCACTTTTGGAAACTCTTTTTGGGGGTGAATTATTTTCTATTTTGGAGCTCTTGCTTGGAGAAGTTTTTGAAAGATTGTTGCATGTTTGTGCTTGGCTGATTGGGATATCTTGCATTGTGATAAAGCTTGTTATATTGGAACTTATAGCAACTCCATCATGGAGAGGTAGGAGATTGGATCTTGTAAAGATTCTCTTTCTGTTAATGAAAGTGTTATTGTTGTGAATGTTTTGGTATATTTTTGGGATGTTTGGTAGATGGCCTAGGTATGGTGTAAGAGAATACTACGGGGTTAATTTTGTGGGAGGCACAAGTGTTTTGGGGATGTATAAGTGTGTGGAGGAGTTGGGATTTGGGTTCCACCTTACAAATAAATAGCTTACATTTCTTCACTCATTATCGAGTGTCATAAGATGTTTCGGAGGCGAAGGAAATGTGAGGAATAAGGGGTACTTAGGGAGGCATAAGGTCATGTCAAGGCTTTGATATGATATATTTTGGTGGTTTGAAATCAGGTGGTGATACCCATTTCCCCTTTGGGAGGCATAAATAGCATCCCCCATAGTTTCTTGCTCCTTTGGCTTGCTTGATGAAGCCTTAGTGTTGTTTGTCATGGTTTAATGTAGTTGCAAACTACATTCTATTTGGACATGTTTTAAATGTGAAATTTACATGTGTGTTGTGGAAGCCTGTTGTTGCCATGAGTTGAATCAAATCTTCTATTGCTTTGTTGTTGAGGCTCGGGGGACAACGAAGAAGGATGGCTTCTCCTTGTCATTGAATGTCTTGTTTGGGTGGAGAGTGTTGCCTTTCCCATACTCTTGTTGTGATCGAATTGGAAGAATGATAGATCTACATGTTGTTCTGGAGCAAAGGAAAATGAAATAAAACATTAGAAAGACCCTTGTTTAGATAAATATTATTGTAACCTTCCCACTTGAAGTGGATGAACTCATATATGTTTTGTAATGAAAATATGTTCTATTGAATGTGAAAGAGATATACTGCTTTCTATGTTTGAAAGAAAGAATTGTATTCTCAGTATGATCAATTTCAGAAATGAAAGAAAGAAGTTGTAAATTGTCATTTGGAATCAATAAATGAATGTATTACCTTTCTCAAATTTCATTGTTGTATTGAATCTGATCATTTCAATGTATTTGAAATCTCTGTTTGAAAGGAAGAAATGAGTGTGAGAAAAATACATAATTTTGTCTTTTGAAATGTGTAAAATTTGAAATCAGAATTGCATTTTGGTTTTGAATAGTTTTATTTGAATCAACTAAATGTATTAGATTGGAATTGGAACGTATTATAATACTTGGAAGAAGAAAATGGCAAATAGACCCTTTAAAATTTGATCTCTGTTTTGTATTTTCAAACTGGAAATTATTTAATCCAAAATGCACAGACCGAACCTACAACAAAGAAATAACAAATGAAACATTAAATTGGACATAATAAGATCTAAAAGAATTCATCTAGACATTAACACTTAAGGAATTTCTTAGAAAACTTAGAAATTACCCTCTTAAATTACCCGTTAGAGAGTGGTATGGCGAGAAATTACCCTCTTAACCTAATTGATTAATCTAACCCTAAGTTTGGACCTTGTGATCTTTTATAATTGTCATATTAATAAAAATATAAGCTATTAATAATGTTTTGCTTGAAGCTTGCTTACGACAACTGTTGTTTGGTAACCTGGTTGTAGACTCTTTTAAACAAAAAAAAATTATCTCATAATTTTTCCTAATCCTAGGATGGTCTTGGGTCTCAAGTGGGTTGTTTTAGTGGGCGTTACACTTGGTATCAGAGCAGTGGTTCAAAATCTTGGGCCATTGGGCACACTAGAAAACTTGAGACATGAACTTTAAACCTAGCACACTTTTAAATCTAGAAAACAACTTAGTTTAGAGATTACACATTTTAGTAAACATGGAAGCTAAGTAAAACCTAGAATAAGGAGCTAACTCTTGTTTTGCTCTATGTAGGAGGTGTAGGCAAGATGAGGAGCCTTTTCACATAGACCTAGGCATACCACCTCTAGATCATGTTGTAGCAGCCATCCTACCACATATTTTACAGACTCTTTAGGATGTTAATGCCACTCTACGCAGAGGGACCATAGGGGCACATTCAGTCGGGCATGATAGGGTGACATCCATTGAGGCTCGTGCATCTCCTTGGCACAACAAGGAGCATAGAGGAGAGAAATCCCATGTGGAGTCAGCTAGAGTAGAGTCACCATAGAGGGGATAGGGAGACTGGGTTTCAGGACATAGAGAGAGGTCTCAAAGCCCTAGGATTAGGGATGAGCATGTAGAGAGGCCTAGAGGCCATCAGACCACAGCTACAGATCACATCAGGGAGATCTTGAAGCTTCAGCCATCACATTATTCTGGTGACACAAGTGGATTTCAGGTAGAGGCTTGGTTGGTGAGCTTGAGCGGATGCTTCAAGCTCTTTCCTTGTTCTAGCAACACGAAAGATTGTGTTGCAATCCATCTATTAAGGGATGCGGTTTGTGTCTAGTGGCGAGATAGAGGAGCAAAAGATGCATGTTGATTCAGAGACAATTACCTAGGAGCTCTTTGAGGAGTGATTCAAGAGTAGATATTTGTCATGGAGGTTCTTACAGCAATGGATAGATGAGTTTCATGATCTTCAGCAGGCATCTCTTACAGTAGTAGAGTATGAGAGTAGATTTCTGGATCTACTCTAGTATGTTGATTACATGCATGATGAGCATGTACGGATCCACAAGTTCATACAGGCCCGAATCTGGACATTGGAGGTGTATTACGATTCACTTTGTCCATAGAAATTAGCCGAGGCCATTGAGAAGGTCTATATAGCGAGAGGAGACTCTGGGAAATACCTGGGAGGGTAGAGACCAAGATCGAGCCGCATATAGTAGATGGAGGACAGAAGATCGGGGATCAGTACCTCTTCCTCATGGTGGAAAGGGTGTAGCACAGTCATATTTTAGACCAAAGAAGTAGCAGTAGCAATCCCTCCCACCTTATAGACCGCCACAGAGGTTTGATGCACATAGAGGTCAGAGTATGGGGCATCCTCCTAGGGTCCCATCAGACACAAGTTGCCTAGAGAGCTCACTCAATAGGATCTCACCATCGAGAGACCTCAATAGTCCACAACAGGATCATCAAGATCTACACCGTATATCTTTAGGGCACCAAATAGAGCTGCTACATAGGGGAGAGGATCAGGTGGTTGTTTTGGGTATGGTGTTACTCGAAATTTTGGAGAGACTACCCACATAACCCTAATAACAAGGGTAAGACACAGATCTCAGAGCCTAGTGTTGGTGATATGGGGCGTAGTCATAGTATTTATGCAGCGGTTGAGAACCGTCGGGAAGAGGTTCAAAGTACTGATTATTGAGATTATAGGTAACTTTGATGGCAACCCTACCTCAATTTTGTTTGATTCTGGTTCTTCTGATTCTTTTATTGCACCATCTTTAGTAGAGCGATGCGGCTAGTGGAATTTAGGTATGGTCATAGTTGGGATGTTGAGATGGCTTCGGAGATAAGATCTCTATAGGCTCATTAGTTAAGGAGTGTGTGGTGGATTTGGGACCTTTCACCACTACCTCAAATCTTTGCATCCTTCCATTGGGATTTTATGGTGTCATCTTGGGCATGGACTGGCTATCTGCACATAGAGCCAAAGTGGATTATTCCCATAAGATCATATCTTACACAAATGATCTAGGAGTGGAGGCAAAGTGATAGTGGGGACAAGAGACTCATTTTTATTTTTACCATCTCCACTATCCAGCTTAAGTATTAGGTGTGACAAGGTTGTTAGATGTTTGTTGTCACGGTTAGTGATAGATCAAAGGATGGGTCTAGTGGACCTGTTGGTGCTCAAAATAGTCTTGCCCTAGTTTTCCTTTGAAAATATATCGATTTATGGTCTATGTCACTTTCTTTTTCCCGTGTCATTGCCTGGTTAATCTTTGTTGCCATTTTTAATCTGTTCATGGGTCATAGATCACTTATGGGTCCATGGTTTGCTCCTTGTTTCTTTGTTCCTCTGGAAAAGGTCTATAATTTGGGTCTCTTGTTCTTTGTTCATCTAAAAACTTGGGTTCTCCCATATTTTCCATTCTCCACGGCTGAGATTTGTCTTCCTCATCATTTCTACCCTAAATACTTGAAGAAAAATGAATGGATGTGTCTTTGATGGATGTATTTGAGCCTTGTAACATTTCTAAATTCTTTTCCTCAGAAAAATTTTCATTTTCAGGATCAAATTATCATTTTTTTGTATTTTATGGTTGGACGGGTGTTTCTTCTAATCAATTTACATCCTTGCATTGATAGGGGACATGGCACCTTTTGGTTGGACATAGCTTAGTTGAGTACCTCAAAATTTCTATGAATCACCTCAACTTAATAATGTGTCCACATGGAGGAATGAGGCTTATTTGAATATCTAATTTTTGGTTTGGCCTTGGAGTAGTGACGTAGGAGGACACATGGAGGTTTCCACTACTTTTCCTGGACTTATATAAATTTTATGTAGCTAAAATAGTTTGGCGGAGAACAGGGACACATGGCGAGCCCGTGCTCACTCAGAGTCTTTTAAACAAGTGCCAGGAGGACACTTGGAGGCCTCTGCTCACTTTGAATTTTGCTTGGAATTTTCAACGGCCAAAGGAGATTGCCCCAGAGCATGACACTTGGTGCCTTATGTTGAGCTTGAGCCTTTAAACAATTTTTAAGGCCAAGACATGTGACGATCCCATGTTCATTCAAGGTCTCAATTTTTGGGGACCATCTCAAGGTGCGCCATAGTGACATGTGGCAGTTTGACATGTTAAAAGGAGCAAGGAAGTGGACCATTGGAGGTAACTTAGAATTTTTGCTTCTTATGTTCAAAAGGGTTAAGATATCAAAAATGGCTCGTAAGATCGATGGAAAAAAGGTCAAAGCTTGCTCCAGTCAATAGCGGAGGTGTGGGCCTTCGAGAGGAAATTTGGAAAAATTTCCCTTTGTGGGAAAAAGAGTTAAAAGTAAAAAAGGAAGTGTGGTTCTACTGGGACCAACATTGGAAACTTGAAGCGGAAGGGCAGAGCTACAGGGAAAACTTGGAAAAATTTCTTTTTTCAAAAAGAGGGTCAAATGGTAGAATTTATCCATGGTTCCTTTGGGACCCACCTCAGGACACATGTCAAGCTCATTTCTCAAGGGTGGAGATGTGGAACAAAATGTGAAATTTTTCCATTTTTCCAAAAGTTGTAAAAGTTAGAGGAAACCCCTAGGTCTATTTTTAAGTTTGAATCTTCCATGTGGACGGCCCAAATTCAAAGTAAAGATCAACATTAGTCGGCAGACGATCTGAATCTAATTTCCCCCTATTTTTACTGAAATGTGCCTGGAAGTGTGAGTATTCATGATTTCTTGGTATCTCCTACATGTTAGGTAGAGAGGGGAGTTAATGTTTATATCTGAGTTTGGTGGGGAGATATGGAAGATGTCTTTCGCCATTAAAATTGTCTAACTATCGTGCTCGATCAAATTTTCCATTTTTCTTCTCCCAAGCATGCAAGGAGACAAATTTGATAGATTAGTGGTGGCGATGACTTGGCAAATTGAAGAAAGAGTGATTTACTAGAGGAAGGAGTTGAATACGGGAGATATTGGATGAGATCCACCCCCTCGAGTACTGACAACTTTTTATAAATCTGATTCGGGAATCACGATAGTGATCATGGCAGAGGCACTTAGTATCATTCGAGGTCTAGATTTTGGAGAGGAAAGGGCTCTATTGTAAATGTTATAAATGACACAAATTTTTTGTGCAAATTGTTGGAGTGTTAGGGGTCAGGACTTAATTTTCTAATAGAAAAATATTGGTAGAGTCCATCATTTTGAGAAGCAATTTAAGAAGCTTGTATATCTCTTTTGTATTAAATATGATCATGTCAAGGTGGTTATAAATGTACAACCATTGACAAGCTCTGATATTGTTCTAGAAACTTTACCCTACTGATAGATTTAATCAAATTTGAGTTATTTTGTGTATTTTTGAGGAAAATGTGTTTATTTTATTTATGAATATATGTGAGTATTTTTGTTGTTTCTATTGCAATCTTATATTAAAATATGATTCAATCACACAGTCTCAATCCTTGTGACAATTTAGTGGCATTTTCGATTTCATCTCTCGAAGGAGCCTTCATCCTGGGAGTGAAATAAATGATTTAAAATCACTTTTCTTTCATCTGTTTGACAAATATTATCTGTAAGCCTTTTGGTGTACCTTAGGCGTGATTTGGCTTAAATATTGATGCTTTTTTGGTTTTTTCTAATTCAAGCCTTCGTGATAGAATCTCATAGATTGTCTGAAAAAGTGCTAATCTTGGCCGTCATTGAAGCACATATTCTAGTTAAAGAAACAATTTAGGTATTTTGTGTCATTCTGTTGGTCTAACCTTCCATTTTATAAGATTCCTTAAGGATCTAGCCAGTCAAGTTCATCCTACCCCACCTCCCACCAAAAATTTATTCAAAAACAACCAATCCTACCTGTACTACCCCTGTTTGTCCTGTGTGCTTACAAATTCATAATCTCTATTACCAAAACATGCAAAAGCAATCAGGGTCCCAAATGTCTTTAGTAACCTTTTCCTTGTGAAAATATTTCCATGATCTTGAAGTCACAACTCGTGAGAGTCAAATTTGGTGTGTTGATCATATTTTCCCAAGGAATTCTCTAAAATTTATGCAAATGAAGAATTTATCATTTTTCTTCAATAACAAAGGTTACAAAATAGGTTCTTGTACCTTGGTTGAAAGACACAACCTAAAATAGTTAGGATCAGATCACATCCTTTTAAGGTGCTACCCACTCCTTTCGAAACCTGAGTGCTAACAAGTTAGATAGATTACTTCCCCAGCTACAAAATGACATACATGATTATCTATCTACCTTTGAGTGTCCTTTCAAAATCCATGATGCTGCTCGGTCTTTGAAGGAGATTAAATTTGGGTACCAACACGCTTCTAGCACTAACGCTTTAGGTGATTGTTTAAGTTGTTGTGATGGATTTTTTGATTCTTTTCTATTTCATATCGATATAGTTCATCAACAAAATGCTTCTGGCATCATTTTTGGGGACTTACAGCTCACATTTAGACCCTGGTAAAACACTTCTTGTATGCTCCAAGTGTTGTGTGCAGTTCTTTTAATTTTCACACCTAGTGCACTAGATTTCATTTGATAAATCTAGGTAAAGAAAGGTTAGAATATTTCCATTTCCAGTTTCTAGCATTAACAAACATTTGACAGATCATATTTAGTGCATTTGCACAACTAGGGTGGAAATCCTTAGTGGTGACTCCCTGTTGATCTAATTTTTAATGAGTACCAGTGTCTTAAAACTCTATCAAAGTCATATTTGTTACTAATATTGGCAAAGCTAGAAGGAAGAAGATCTTTCTTTGCTAGGGATCCTACTAGGAAACTGTTTCCAGAGCTAGGAAAAGAAAAATTAGAAGGAAGAAAGCTTGGAGAGTTTTGGGAGAACAACAGACAAGAAGAGGGATCTCCATTGATGAAAGTGATTGGCCTATCATTGAAGACTACCATTCAAGTGACTCTGAATCAAGCATCCTCTTTGTGGAATTGAATTCTCTAGCTAGAGAAGGGCCTTCATTTTATTTTGAATGGTTTGCTTCACATTTTCACCTGTATTTCTAAGGTTGATAGGGATTTCCAAGAGACAAGGCCTTTGGGGGTATCCATTTTGAAAATTATACTCCTGTGTTCCAAGGACCCTCAGCCCCTTATCAATTTGTCACCCCTCCAGGGTCACCTTCTCGAATCAACATGGCCCAGCCCCCACCTAGACCCCCTTTTGTTGTAAACACCTTTAGACCTATAAATTTTGTGGGAATGGTTGGTTATCCAAATGCAGTTCCTCAAGATGTAAGAAAAATCGCCAAAGTTCCAAGGGAACACTACTATTTGGTGATCGATGTATCTAAAGATTTTTATCAATATGATGGAAGAATTTGAAATTGAACATGAAGATGTATATATCAAGTAATTTATCCATACCCTGGAAGATTATATCAAGGACTGGTATAAAGCATTGTCGAGATAACTCTATTGATTCTTAGACCGAGATGAGTAATGCATTTAGATTATGTATGGTGATAGAACTGACCCTAGGTTTCATTTGACAACATTTTAATACTTAAAAAAGAATCCTAATGAGTTAATACATGATTTCACCACAAGGTTTAATAAGACCTTGAGGAGACTTCTTGTTAGGATAAGGCCTTGTGATGAGTCATGTTTGATCAAATATTCTGATGCATTTGATAAAAAGGCTACATATTACTTAAGAGACAAGAACCCCACAAATTTGAGGTAGGCCTTCACCATGGCTCTGCAAATAGAGAACAACATCAAGGCAATTGGAAAGCCTCCAAAAAGGGAGGGTGTAAAGCTAGTTAACCCAGAAAAACCTCAAACAAGCAAGGTTGCTAATTTGGAGGAGGTTGTGAAAACTTTGGTAGGGGCTATCAAGGAAATTTCCTACAAACTAGCCCAGGTTGAGAAGGGAATTGGGCAGAACTCAAAAGGTCAACACAAGAAAAAAGGCCAAGATAGGTTTACAAATCACCAAAGATATGATGATAGAGGAAAAGGACCTGTTGGATTTGGAAACAGGCAGCCCCAAGGTAGGGAAAACAGAATGATGCCTAATCCTTTGGCTGCTAGAGTTGTTGTTGTGGAGGAGACATATGTCATTGATTGGTGTGACAAATGTTTCATGCCTCATGCTCCTTATGAAGAAGATCAGCAAGAAGAAGAAGAATTTGATGACAATGATGATGATGTCTGCATGATGGGTTGTTCCACAAGATTACAATAAGGGGCAACTTCAACTGAGGTGATAAGTGCCCTGAATGCTACCACTTTTTGGGACTGCATTCATAGGGTGCCTATTCTTCCGAGTCGGGTAAAAGCACAATAAAATGTCCCACTTTTTGGTATGGTTTGTACCTTAGTAAACATGAATTTTAGTTTAATTTATTTTCTAAAGCTAATAGCCACAAAACCGTACACATTCATGAATTTCTAAAAAACTAACGAAATGTTGTGTTTAGAGTGTAGAATACATGTATATTTAAAAAAAAAAAAATTGGCAAAAATATAGTATTTTCTTAATTTTATTGATATGTTGTTTCTTATGTTATTAAAGAGGAATGATTGTCCCCGGTGGTTTTTAAAATGAAAACTTATCTTTTCACTATGAAATTTTAGATATATGTTCAAGATTATAATTTTGACGTCTTTGTCAAAATTTCATATTTTTTTACTTATATTTTTTTAATTAATTATTTAGTAACTATATTTTAAAATAAATGGCGTCCATATTTCAATGCCAATAACTTTTAATATTTATATTGAAATTAAAAAAAAAAATTACAAGCAAGAAGAAGAATTCAACAAATACTAAGTATATTTTTTCAATTTTTTTGATATATTGTACTATTTTTCAAATTTGGTTGATTGTGTACTATTGATTGTCCTAAAATACCGTATGTTAGTAAAAATTAAAAAATAAATAGCAAACCAGATTTTAAAAAAATGAAAATTATTTTTAGAAAGCCAATAAAAATATAAATTTTGTGTCAAAATTTTTAAGTTAACTATTTCGTTTACCCGATTACGTGGCACCGAGTGGCAGATTTTGGCTCAAAACTATCCCCCAAAAGGATTTGGAGCCAAAATATGCCAATCAAGCGCCACGTCACTGCCACTCACCAGGGTTCACGCAAAATGGGGTTCATGCAAACCCCCTTCGCACCACCAAAGTACCACTGAAACGTCTCCTTCTAGATTTAATGATTCGCAATTGCATCTCCCCTTCTAAATTTAATGTTTTACAAGTTACTTAATATTGTTCGCTTTTTATGTTTTAAATTTAATTTTTTACATATTTTTTGTGTTTTAAAGTAAGTGTGTTTTTTTAAAATTGTTTTTAACCAAAAATATGTAATATTAAATTAGAAAAGTTGTTTTACATATTAAATATAAATTCTATTAAATTTAGAAAAGTTGTTTTAAAGTTATAGAAAACTAAAATTAAAAATAACCTAATTTCTACTGAGATTTGTATATAAATAGAGTTGCATGCACATATAGTTTTGTATCGAGTTTACTCTTACACATTCAGATCTATCACGATTTATGTGTGCGGGTGAAAATTATTGAAGTGGATGAATCATGGGAAATGCAAAGAATGAGAAATGAAAATATACCGAGGAAGAGAATGCAGAGAAGAATGCTAGAAGATATGTTCGTAGGAGGGCACAAAGAGAGAGAGAGAGAGAGAAGACACAACAAGTGAAAGACAACACTGCAAAAATTGGTACATATGTATAGAAACCCTTGATAGATCCTAATTTTTGTTTTAGTTCTAAGGTTTAAATATGATAATTTATGTTTTTTAGATTGCGTAAAGGCAAGGGTTTTGATAGGATCCCATGTGTATGTTTATGGACACAGATCATGATGCGAAACATTATGCTGAAGTGATATCAAAAGTTATGGAATTACTTCCCAAAAAGAATGTGAAACACTTGGTGAAGATGGATTTACAAAAATTAAAATAATTTTCCGAACAAGAACCACTTTCACAAAAGAAAACAACAAAAAGTGTAGAGATAGTATATGGTGAATTTGTTAATTTGACTACAGTTGCTAGAGCACATTTGTTGGTTACATTCTTGAATCATGTTGATATGAGGGAAACATTAGTATTGTTAGGTGTTGATTTTGGATAGAAAAATTCAAAACGTGTAGAAGAAGAATTTGTTGGGAATGTTTTTAAAGGAATAAGTTCTTTGGGTACAAAAACTAGGTCTGCTGATAAGAGTATTTCTCGTAGAGCAATATTAACTTTAGTTGTAAGTGAAGATACAACAAAGAATCGTCATGTTACCGCCTTTGCCAAGGCATTGGGTTTATCTAGAAAGATGGTTAGCAGGTATGCAAAGAGGAGGAAGACATTGGATGACTCTACTATGGAAGGAAATTGGGCACTAATGTGTAGAAATCCACGTTCTGATAAAATAGAGGATAATATTGTGAAGATAGTTTTTGATTTTTGGACTGAGAGGACTCGTCCTTCTCCGAATGTGAGGGATGTTTTAAAACATAGGATAACTCATAATAACTATGATGAACATATAAAACATTGGCTTGAAATAACTCAACATGAGATGTACATAAAGTTTACAGAAGAAAATCCAGATGTTAAGATTGGACAATGAATGTTTGAAAATTTGAAGCCTTGGTATGTGCGAGTGATAAATTCCTTAACACATGTTGTTGTCACTTTATCACGTTGAGTTTGATTATCACTATCAGGTACATAAAAATTTAAAGATTCATTGTATATATATTTTGAGGCGTGCTTTCATTTAAATCTATATATTTAAAAAAAATTTAAATATCATTTTTGAGACATGTGATTTTAAATTAATGTATTTCAAAATCTATGTTTTTTTCGGTGTATAAAAAGTTACGAGAAAAATTACCTCACCTACACATGTCGGTGAATTCATAACTTCAATTATTTTGCAACGTATCGATGATCGTATGACTTGCATCAAAGGTTTTTGTGAAAAGTGTGGGGACTTGAAATTATTGCCAAAAAAAATACAGATTTGGACATAGCTAACTTTGGTTGCTTGCAAGAGGTGATATATATAAATTTATGTTTTTAAATTTGGATGTTAGATTTTATTTTATTTTTATTTTTATTTTATTGCAAATGAATACATGACAATTTGTCCATGTTATGAATTGATTTTTAGGTTCAAATACATAAAATATTCAACAAGGCTTGGAAAAGATGCAACCAAGTTGGATTTGGTAGAAGAGGAAATCCCCATTGCTACATTCATGCAAAGTTTCCGAAGTTTAATTATTCCGTACATCAAACATTCTCACTATTCAAAGTGGCAGGCTACACAATTAAAGACTAATAGGGACACATTCCCTATTGGTTCCATATTGTCCGTGGTTGATTTTGCTAAGAATTACTCATTTTCTCATCAAAAAGAAATTCAAACACAATATTATCATACTGACTAGGTTACTATCATGGTTTAAGTATTTTATAGGCATGCAAAATTGGATTTGGATGGGGTTGAAAGTACATATGTGAAGCGAATGATCAAGAAAGAGTATCACTTCTATATAAGTGATAACAAGGAACATGACACCCACTTTGTGCAACATTGTTTTGGTTTGTTCTTTCAATATCTTCATCAGTGAGGAATACAAATAGATCAACATTTTGTTTGGTGGATGGTTGCACATCACAATTCAAATCCTCTCGCCCTTTCTTTGCACTCAATCGTTATCATCGTCATCACAAAATTCCTCATTTATGGAGTTTTTTTGAGAGTGGTCATGGGAAGGGAGAACACGATGGTGCGGGTGCATGCATCAAACGTGATCTAAAGAAAAAAATCTTTGATTATGAGGGAGATTGATTGCTTGATGCCCACACCCTTGTTGAATGGTGTAAGAAACATTTTGCAGTTCAGTTTCAACCTCTCAACAGCTTCAACATCACACGCTTGACCCCACACGAGTATTTTGGGAGATAATAGGTACATGCACATTTAAAACATGGATATGTAAATCTTGATGTGATTTATTAAGTGAACTACAAGTTACTAACTTCTAATTTTTTTTTATGATCTTTGTTGTTTGTTTTAAACTTTATTGATCTTTTGAGCATGATTAAATGAAGGTATTGATCGGAGGACAAAGTATGGATGTGAAAGGATTCCCAATTCTAGGTATTTGCACTCTTTGATGACTATGGATAGTAATAACTGGACAATCTGTACAAGAGATTATTCTTGTTTTTGTTATGAATGCATGAACAAATCATATTCAGAGTGCAATAGTAAAAAAAATGGGTATGTAGGTGAGTGGAAGTAAGTTCCTTTAGTTGTGGATGACACATATAGATCAGATCATGATGATAGTTTTCAAGATGTGCCATTAATTTCAACTGATTATGACCACATATTTGGACTAGTTAAACAAGGTATGTTTTATTTAAAAGGATCAAGTATAATTTGATAATTAAATATATATGTATATAATTTATACTATACATCTGATCATTGAATGTTTCTTTGCATTTTGTTGTAGGAGATGTATTTGCAGTCATTGCTGAAGAAGCCAATATTGAGAAAGTGGAGTGCTACTTGTTGCGTTTCACGAGAGGAGAGAACAAAGCTAACATGTGAAATAAAAAGTGAAGTGACAACAATTTTTACTGGCTCAGTTGTAGTGCAGGGAACATAATTACAACAAGTGAAAGCCCTCCAAAGTGGGACTCACTTTGTTGATTACAAACCAGACAAAAAGGTGTATCATTACACTCATCACATAATTGCTACGATGGTTACAATTGTAGCAGGTGAAGACTAAAAATACTAAACGCAAAAATGGAGACTAGATGTAGAAGACCATGAAAAACTTTTACAAGTCATTGAACAACGAGCGAGCCACTTGGTATTATATAGAAGGACATGGAATAAATTTGTAACACCGTGAAATAGCCGACGCCACACTCACTTGATGACTACGGACAATTTTTACGAAAGCAAACGAACAACTGAAAATGCGACGACATTTTTTTGTTTCTTTGTAAGGTGAGTTCGCATACAGACTCGAAACTACTTCAATCACGATAATGCTTCGAGGTCAAAGAAGTTTGATTTTATTTCAATCGACGTTTCACAAGGAAGAGAAGGGTCGTCCTTTCGGTTGAAAGTCTGAGGGCTGAAATATCAAATGACGGCATCTTCGGATGCTAATCCTTAGGGTAAGGTATAATTTGTTATGAAATGAAAACACTCTCTACTCGATTTTTATATATATATTTTGTTTTATTATCCATTTATATTACGTTATCTCATGAATTTAATACATTATGTTATATATATATATATATATATATATATATATATATGTATGTATGTATGTATGTATGTATATGTATACATATATCAAGGAAATCATACATTAAGATATATATACTTCGACATTATTATTACATTGTATGTCTTTATGTGTTTAGATGTACATAACACCTTATTTATATCAAGTATGATTATTATATGAAAATTGTATTATGTGTCACTAATATTTTATATAGTGTTTAACACTTAAACTCACCCTAACAACTATCCCTATTTTATGTTGGCTTTCAAAGAAGAATGGCATTTTCAACCACACTAAATACTATGGTGGGGAACAATTGAGATATATATAGAATTGATAAGATATACAAGGTGAAAACGTACGTTGAGTAGGATAAACAATAACTACATTGAGTAGGCACGATGGCTCATTATTGATATGCATATTTAAATTTAAGGAGCCGAATGAAGAGTTAAAAGTGGAGGTTGAAAATTATGTATGGGGCGGTGGAAACTCTACCACCAACTCTCCCCTTTATGACTCCTTGCCTCCTTGCATACAGCTTCACCCAACCGGCCACCTAACAATTATTTGTCTAGATTTTGTAAATCCCACGCCTCCCCCTGGACTGATCTACCTGCAGTTCTACCCCAGGCCATGTGAAAGGGAGTCGTGGTGACTAGAGGTGTAGCTACAGCTAAAACAGTAGGCGTCTTACCTTTTTCAATCGGCCCTGTCCGCGTGGGGAAATTGGTGGAGTAAAGGCGAAGCTACATGCGCAAGTTTAGGCAGAGAGGCTGGTTTGCCATTCATCACGGGTGCGTGAGGAGGCGATCTACCTCCATTTTCATTGGGTGCAGCAAAGAGAACGTGGCACGATGTCTATGGCATGGGCTGGTCTCTGAGTAAGCCGGTGTCGTCCAACTATGTTGTTATCTATTCAGTTCCGAATGCATCCTCAACTCGGAGTTTCTTTTAAGTAAAATAACTATGCATCCAGTCGATTAAGGGACAGGTTGTAGAGCCAGGCCCCTTTGGCGTTCTAACTGCTATTTCCCAGTCGAAGTCTGCTGCAAGACAGCCATGCTGCTTGCTATTTGTGAAGCTAAGACCACTCGCAGTGTCCTAATCCATAAAAAAAAACATTTAAAAAAATGCTTATATGCATTACAACAATTTAAATATTCGCTGTTGATCGGGGTTTTGTGTATCGTGGTGTCTATCAGGCATGTCTGCTGAAACGTATCATCATTTTTTTTTGTATTAGCTGTTATTCTCTTAGACGCAATTTAATGGTGATTGACTGGTCTTGATTTTGAGACTAAATTCACATTTTTTTGGGTAGTTGTGAGGCCTGCCATTGCAACTTGATATTTGTGAAGCTAAGACCACTGCAGTGTCCTAATCTGTTAAAAAAAAATGTTTAGACTATTGGTAAGCATTGCAACAATTTAAATATTTTTTTTTGTGATGGTAGTGCTCTGTGTATCAAGTTGTTTATCCGAATATACAGAGGCATAATTTGATTTATTTTTGTAAGCACGCCTTCTACGTAATCTTACATATGTATTTCATTGACATTTTTAATTGCATATAAGTTAGTGTTAGCATGTTTTTATTTGTTAATATAAATAAAAGAAAATAAATGATAGTTCATTAATATTGTTATATTTTGATATTAATAAACCCATTATCTTTGGCATTACTTAGATATCAATTATATTGAAAGTATTAGTTTCTAATAGATGAGAGGTGGGTAAGAAATTTAACTAAGCTTAGAATTTTGAGTTAAAACTTCCTTCTAAATATTGTAATAGGGATATTTGTATGGGATTATGAAATATCAAGCGGATTTGATCTCCTTTTACAATTTGCAAATGTATTGACAATGGTTTCATAAATGAAGAATCATAATAGAGCTAGAGCCTTGATGATTTCATGGTTATATTGGAGGCTATTTAAAACTTAAGTCCTTTCTTCAATAGTACAAGAAGGAAATACACTAACATTCCAGTTTTCAATACACCTCCTTTTAAAACAAAATGAGGTCTAACATGAAAATTCTTTTGTAATTTCTTTCCAACATTCCACAAGAATTCAACAACATTTCCAATGAATTTTTAGAGTAAGAAATACTATCATTTCAATGTAACTTTTCCTTCAAATCTTTTACAACATGTCCTACTTCATGTGGAAAACATATTTACAATAATGGAAGCTAGAGAAAACAAGGCAATATTACATTTCTTTCTCCACTCAAGGTGGGTAATTACATGATGTTTTAACATTGTCAACAACAAGGTTCTTGTGCTCCAAAGTGTTCTTCATCCATGCTCCATGTTCCAAGTATTTCAAATCACAACCAAGATAGGGGGAGAGGCAACACTCTCCTCCCAACCAAAACTCAATGGAGAAGAGAAGCAATCTCCTCCATTGACCCCCGAGCCCCAAACACAACACAATGAAGGGTGGTCTCCAACTCAAGGCAACAATACTTGCTTCCACAATACAATTTCTTCACAACATTCAAGGTAAAAGAGGAAACAACAAGGAAACACAAATAACACAATACTTTGCACAACAAGGCTTTCATCCAAGCCAACAAGAGAAGGAACTATGGGAATGTTTTCCTTATGCCTCCCAATTGAGATGAGATGCCCATCCAAAACCCTCCACAATAAAACACAAGCCCCTATGACTCTTATGCCTCCCTCAAGTACCCCTTTTTCCTCCCATACTCTTATGCCTCCCTCCTCTTATGGCTCCCTCAAAGACAAGGTAGAATGTAAACATTCTTACCCAAGATGGGCATCCCTCTCAAACTCCCTCCACAATATCCTAATCTACTCTTATGCCTCCCTCATGAGTATTCCCATAGACCTCTCCTATACTACACAATAAGCATTCTATCCATTTTCACAATACACCAAAGTAAACATGCATTTTTCACAATTTTAGCATAGAAGCAACAATAATATGAAAGCAAAACAAAGGAGAGGGTTTCCTACCTCTCCATTGGAGAAGCCTAAACCAAGAAATTTGTCCAAGCTCCCTCCCAAAACAATCCAAGAATGCAAGTCCAAGCACTCTCTTTTTCTCTTTCTCCCAATTCTTTTCTCTCCCAAAAATAACAAAAGAGAACTCTTCAACCAAAACAAAAACAAAACTCCAACCCCCTAAACAGAGAGGAATTTTCCATAAATAGACAAGAGGAAGAGTGAGGGTGATGTGGCTCCTTGTAGGATGCCACATCACACATCCTCAAGACCACCTCCCTTTAGTCAACTCAAATCCCAAAACACCATGAATGGGTGGTTGGGTTGAATGACATCTTTAATCCAAATCCATCCCTTCCCCATGTGTCCTAAGACACAATTAAATGCAAAAGAAGACAAGTGCACTCCAAAGTCACATTTCCCTTCCCAAAACAATAAATAATCCCCTTTTTGGATTCCCAACCCATAGATATGGTTGGTAAGGGGTTTTGGGAAGTGTGGGACAAGTTTAACTTGTCCCACAAGTCCCCCAAAATTGCCCTAAATCTCAAATTCGAGATTCAAAGGATTTGGAGTGGTCAACACTCAAAACCAAACATTCAATACATGAGGAAACACAAGGCTCAAGGAGCCAACCATCAAAATTAATTACACCCACTTGACTTCCCTCCAAAACTTAAAAATTAAAACAAGATATTACATTAATCTAAACACACTTAGCAAAGTACTTTTAAAAAAGAAACATCACAAATAAAATCACCTACTAAAGTAAGTTAAAACAAGTAAATAAAATTCTTACCCCCTTGGTCACATTAGAAAATTTCCCCCTCATGGAAATTTTCTCAACACATAAAAGAACAAAGGTAACACAATACAATTTACTAATTGCCTTGACGACCAATTGTTGTAACCACCCGACATCCTGTTGTGTTTGGTTCCCAATCCCCCTCATGGTTGTGATCATGTTGTGTTTCCTGCAAAATACAAAATACCTCCTTCGGCCTTGCGGCCATGTCAAAATATCCGAAATAACCATATGCATGAAATTTATTAACATCTATACGTAATTCAATCAATCATTATTTCTAGGTCTAAATCACAACTTAATTATGCATTTCATCATTATCCAAAATTATAGTAATGTAAATTCAACAACTACATTCTACTCATCATGGCGAAGAAATCCAATGTTAGAACACATGTAATATATCCATATAAAAATAATATCGGTATCCGATAGTATGTCCATAAGTCAGTGTAGATCATACTGAAAACAAAATCCAATCATAATCCAAATGCATCTAGTCACAAAACATCATGCTAATCAACATAAGTATAAGTCATGTCCATATCCAAAGTCTGCATAACTCAAAATGATAATCAACTAAGTGTCGTAGGGAAGTGGGCATTACATCCCCCTCCCCTTAGACTAGACTTCCTCCTGGAAGTCACTGAAATAAGTGTGGAAACTGAGCTCGCAATGATGTAGCATCCTCCCAAGTAGCAGCAGTCTCATCGTACCTGTCCCATTGGACCCGAACCTGATCAATCTCTCTGCCGCGAAGGCCTAGGGTCCTGCGGTCTAAAATGCGCATGGGCTCCACCATCACCTGCCCCTGATCCTGCACCTGCAATGCAGTCCAATCTAGTACATGAGAAGGATCAGAAACATATCTCCTAAGCACAGAAACGTGAAAAACATCATGGACGCACGATAAGCTAGGTGGCAAAGTGCTAGACGTTAGGCTAAGGGGCCGAGGTGCTCCAAGATCTCAAAGGGACCCACAAATCTAGGTGCAAGCTTAGAACCTTTTCCATAACGGATAGGGCTCTTATGCGGTCTGACACGAAGAAACACCTTCGTGCCTACCTCAAAACTACGATCTGTCCTATGTTGGTCTGCATACTTCTTCTGTCTATCCTGTGCCTCCTGCAATCTCTGTCTGATCAAGGTAACCTGCTGCTCCATATCCTGTAATAAAGCTGGCCCAAGGGAAACCCTGTCCTCAATCCTGTCCCAACTAAGAGGTGTCCTGCACTCTCTACCATATAATGCCTGAAAAGGAGCCATGCCTATAGAACTCTGAAAACTATTATTGTAGGCAAACTCCACCAAATACAGATACTCCTCCCATCTCGACTGATGATCCATCACGTACATCCTGAGCATATCCTCTAAAATCTGATTCACCCTCTCTGTCTATCCATCTATCTCAGGGTGATAAGCTGTGCTGAAATTAATCCTCGTCCCGAGGGCATACTGCATGGTGGTCCAGAAATGGGAGGTGTACAAAGGGTCGCGGTCGCAAATGATCTTCCGCGGAATCCCATGTAGTCTGACAATCTCATCAAGATATACTCGTGCTACTGCACTAGCCGTGTAGGTAGTCTTCACTGGAGAAAAGTGAGCTACCTTCGTCAATTTATCCACCGTGACCATGATGGCATCGTGGTGGTATCTCGACGTCGGCAACCCAACAATGAAATCCATAGAAATGGTGTCCCACTTCCACTCCGGTATGGCGTGAGGATAGAGGAGGCCGGCTGGATGCTGATGCTCGGCCTTCACCCTCTGGCACTCTAAACAGTGGGATACAAAAGAAGCTATGTCTCTCCGAAGTCCTCTCCAAAAGTACAACTGTCTCAAGGTGGCGTGCATCTTCTTCACCCCGGGATGGGCTGAGTAAGGTGCACGATGAGCCTCTGTCAAAATATCATGTCTCAAACCTCCATCTCTAGGAACATAAATTCGACCTCTGTGTCTGAGAAGACCATCTGCCTCTAATGAAAATCCATCAAATCTCCCCTCAAGGGGTCTCTGTGACTCAATCTCTACTCTGGCTGCGAGGTAGAAGCTATCATGAGGAAGCTGCTGCAAGATCCTACTCCGTAAATTTGTGCCCACTGAGGTGGCCATAACCACATGTCTCCGCCTACTCAAGGCATCAGCAACCACATTCTCCTTTCCCTTCACATGTTCTATCTCCATGTCGTACTCACAGAGTAACTCCATCCAACGCCTCTGACGAGCGTTGAGATTGGGCTGCGTGAAGAGGTGGCGAAGACTCAAGTGATCTCGTCACGAGAGTAAATCTCTGGCCAAGAAGAAAATGTCTCCACCGCACTAAGGCATGTACCACTACTGCAAGCTCAAGGTCATGGGTTGGATAATTGAGCTCATAATCTTTGAGTTTGCGAGACTCAAAGGCAACTACTCTACCCTCCCCGCATTAGCACTCCTCCAAGTCCCGAGGAAGCATCATGCACACAAAAATCTTACATTAAGGTTGGAACTGCAAGGATAGGTGCTCTCGTAAGGCATTCCTTGATGTCATCAAGGCCTGCTCACATCTATCTATCCATACAAACTTATTCCCTTTCATGTGAAGAGAAGTGATGCGGTGCAATCCGAGAAAAATCCTGAACAAACCTCCTATAGTATCCTGCTAGACCCATGAAACTACGCACCTCGGTCACACTAGTGGGTGCTGGCCAATCCATGATGGCTCGAATCTTGGAAGGATCGACTGCGATACCTTCCCCAGAAATAACGTGGCCCAAATACTGCACCTCAGGCTGAAAGAACGCACACTTCTCCAAGTTCCCGTAAAGGTGCTGCTCGCGAAGACACTGAAGAACCTGGCGAAGGTGCTCCTCGTGCTCCTCACGTGTGCATGAGTAAATCAGAATGTCATCAAGGAAGATGAGCATGAAGCGATCAAGGAAGGTCCTAAATACCCCATTCATCAAACTCATAAACACTGCGGGGGCATTCGTCAAACTGAAAGGTACCACTGTGAACTCGTAGTGGCCATATCTCGTGTGGAAAGTTGTCTTGTGAATATCTCTCTCGCAATCCTAAGCTGATGGTACCCTGACTTAAGATCTATCTTGGAGAAAATGGTAGCCCCCTTCATCTGATCAAATAAATCATCAATGCGTGGAAGGGGGTAACGATTCTTGATCGTTACTTTATTCAGCTGACGGTAATCAATGCACAACCGAAGAGATCCATCCTTCTTCTTTACGAAAATCACTGGTGCACCCCAAGGGGATACACTAGGATGGATTAGGCCTTTCTCCAGAAGGCCCTCAAGTTGCAACTTGAGCTCACATAACTCAGGTGTAGTTATCCGATAGGGTGCTCGTGAGATAGGCTCTGCGCCTGGAACTAGATCTATATGGAAGTCAATCTCACGTGGGGGAGGTAACCCCGGTAGCTCCCCTGGAAACACATTGGTGAACTTTGATAAGATAGGATGGTCATCGAAGGAAGGTCCTCTGGACTCATCCTCGATCTATCACTGACCGTAATAGCAAACATCTGACAACCCTGTCACGCACACCGCTTAAGCTGCATAGCGGAGATGGTGCGAATGGATACGGCCCTCCTAACTCCTGATATCATTGAATCTACTCTAATATCATCTATGCAAGCAATAGTCTTGTGGTAATAATCCACTCTAGCTCGTGAGCGGACAACCAATCCATACCTAAAAAGATGCCATAGATCCTAATGGAAGGATCCGAAGATCAGAAGTAGTGGTGAAGGGTCCCAAATCCACTACACACTCCTTGACTAAGGAGTCTACAGAAATCTTGGCTCCAGAAGCCATCTCAACGTCCCATCTAGGACCCTCATGCGCCTAACCGCCACCAGCCTCTGATGCTCTACTAAGGATGGTGCAATGAAAGAATCGGAAGAGCAGAATCAAATAATCTAGAGGTGGAAATACCACCTACACTACTGTCGTCTCAATCACAAGTACTCGATGCCGGCTGGCGGTTCTCGACCGCTGCGTAGATCCGATGACTTCATGCCATATCTCCAATAGTAGGCTCTGAACTCTGTGTCTTACCCTTGGTAGGGTTATGTGGGCAATCTCTCCAAATATGTCCAACAACTCCGCAACCATAACAGCTGGTCCTCTCCAGTGGGAAGCAGCTCCAGCTGGTACTCTAGATGACTGAGATACAGATCCTGACGATCCGGCTATGGACTGCTGAGGTCTCTGCTGACGAGCTCCTGCTGACTAAGCTCTCGGTGCACCCTGTGTCCTGATGGGACCCCTAGGAGGAGGCCCCATACTACGTCCTCTCTGTGCATCAAATCTCTGAGGAGGTCGGTAAGGTGGGCGGGTCTGCTACTGCTGCTGCTGCTGTGGTGGCCTGAATGAAGCTTACCCTGAACTCTGTCCACCCTGTGGAGGAGGAACTGCCCCCTTCGACCTACTATCCTACATCTGTTGAATACGGCTCCGAACTCTATCTCTAGCCTGTTGTGTCTTCCCCGTGTCTCCTCTGCAATATAGGCCTTCTCCACGGCTTCTGCTAATGTCTGTGGGCAGTGAATGTGAACTGCACCTCCTGAATCAAAATTCAAGCCCCAGATGATCCTGTGAATCCGTACCTTCTCATCCTGCATATAATCGACGTACTAGAGTAGGTCCAGAAATCGACTCTCATACTCAGCTACTGTCATCGATGCCTGACGGAGGTCATGAAACTCGTCTATACGCTGCTGAATAAATCTCCTAGGTAAATACCTGCTCCTGAACCGCTCCTCAAACAGCTCCCAGGTAATCGTCTCTGAGTCGACATGGAGCTTCTGCTCCTCGGTCCTCCACCAGACTCCTGCTCCATCCTTCAGAAGATGGATCGCAACACGAGCTTTCGTGTTGCTACTACAAGGACAGAGCTTGAAGCATCCGCTCAAGCTCACCAACGAGCATCTCCTCAAAACCGCCTGTATCACATGAATCCGAGATGGTCGTAGCCCAGGATCTCCCGATATGGTCTGCGAGTTGATGTATTACTGAATCCTAGATCTCTCTGTATGCTCCTCCCTCTGTCTAGGGCTCGAGACTGTCCCTATGTCACGAGATCATGTCCCCATGTCCTCTCTGTGGTGACTCTGCCCTAGTTGACTCTGCACGGAAATTATTTGCTCTGTGCTCCTCGATGTGTCGAGGGGATGCCTAAGCATCTACTGATGGCTCCAAACTATGCCTAGCAAGTCGTCCTCCCAAGGGCTCTCCGCGTATAGCGGCATTGACATCCTGGAGTGTCTGCAAAATCTGAGGCAGAAGGGCTGCTACGGCCTGCTCTGGCGGTGGTATGTCTAGGTCTATGTGAAGAGACCCCTCGCCCAATCCGCGCCTCCTGCACAGATCAAGGCGAGAGTTAGTTCATCGTTCTAGGTCTTGTGCTAGTTTTCAAAATTTGTTGTTTACTATAATTATCAACATTATGGTTTTATATTTTAAAAGAATAATGTTCTGTACTAAGTTAAGTGTTCTGTTTCATGTTTTCTGCGTGTGCCCAAGGGTCCCAGCTTTGAACCCCTGGCTCTGATACCAAAATGTAACGCCGCGAAATAGCCAACGCCACACTCACGATAGCAACAACGACGCAACCAAGCGAAGCGACACTGAAAATGCAACAATTTTTTTTTAAATTTCTTTAAGGTGAGTTCGCATAGGACTCAAAACTACTTCAATCGCGATAATTCTTGAGATCAAAGAAGTTTTATTTAATTTCAATCGACGTTTCACAAGGAAGAGATGGCATCTCGGGTCTTAATCCTTAGGGTAAGGTATAATTTGTTATGAAATGAAAACACTCTCTACTCGATTTTTATATATATTTTTGGTTTATTATCCATTTATATTACGTAACTCATGAATTTAATACATTATGTGTTATATATATATATATATATATATATATATATATATATATATTTATATGTATGTATGTATGTATGTATGTATGTATGTATATGCATACATATATCAAGGAAAATCATACATTAAGATATATATACTTCAATATTATTATTACCTTGTATGTCTTTATGTGTTTAGGTGTACATGACACCTTACTTATACCAAGTATGATTATTATAAGAAAACTATACTATGTGCCACTAATATTTTGTATGGTGTTTAACACTTAAACTCACCCTAACAACTATCCCTATTTTACGTTGGCTTTCAAAGAATGGCATTTTCAACCAACACTAAATACTATGGTGGGGAACAATTGAGATATATATAGAATTGATAAGATATACAAGGTGAAAACGTGGGCTGAGCAGGATAAACAATAACTACATTGAGTAGGCACGATGGCTCATTATTGATATGCATATTTAAATTTAAGGAGCCGAATGAAGAGTTAAAAGTGGAGGTTGAAAATTATGTATGGGGCGGTGGAAACTCTACCACCCTGTTGTCCCCTTTATGACTCCTTGCCTCCTTGCGTACAACTTCACCCAACCGGCCACCTAACAATTATTTGTCTAGATTTTGTAAATCCCATGCCTCCCCTGATAACCAGTCGATCTACCCGTAGTTACGCCCCTGAGCCACGTGAAAGGGAGTCGTGGTGACTAGAGGTGTAGCTACTGACTAAAATAGTAGGTGTCTTACCTTTTTCAATCGGCCCTGTCTGCGTGGGGAAATCGGTGGAGTAAAGGCGAAGCTACAGCGCAAGTTTAGGCAGAGAGGTTGGTTTTCCTTTCATCCTGGGTGTCGAGGAGGTGAGCTACCTCCATTTTCATTGGGTGCAGCAAGGAGAACGTGGTGGGTCTATGGGCTGTGCATGCAGAGTAAGACAAAGTCGTCAACTATGTTGTTATCTGTTCAGTTCCGAATGCATCCTCAACTCGGAGCTGCTTTTAAGTAAAATAACTATGCATCCAATCGATTAAGGGACGGGTTATAGAGCCAGGCCCTTTGGCGTTCTATTTGCTATTTCCCGATGAAGTCTGGCTGCAAGATGACCATGCTGCTTGCTATTTGTGAAGCTAAGACCACACGTAGTGTCCTAATCCATAAAAAAACATTTAAAAAAATGCTTACATGCATTACAAAAATTTAAATATTATTTGTAATTTCAGCGTTTTGTGTATCAGGGTGTCTATCGGGCATGTCTGCTAAAACGTATCATCATTTTTTTTTGTATTATTGTTATTCTCTTAGACACGATTTAAGGGTGATTGTGGTATTGATTTTGAGACTAAATTCACATTTGTTTGGGTAGTTGTGAGGCCTGCCATTGCTTGACTTGATATTTGTGAAGCTAAGACCACTGCAGTGTCCTAATCTGTTAAAAAAAATGTTTAGACTATTGGTAAGCATTGCAACAATTTAAATATATATATTTTTTGTGATGATAAAGTGCTCTGTGTATCAAGTTGTTTATCCGAATATACAAAGGCATAATTTGATTTATTTTTGTAAGCACGCCTTCTACGTAAACTTACTTATGCATTTCATTGGCATTTTTAATTGGATGTAGATTATTAGCATATAAGTTAGTGTTAGCATGTTTTTATTTGTTAATATAAATAAAAGAAAATAAATGATAGTTCATTAATATTGTTATAGTTTGATATTAAAAAATTCATTAGCTTTGGCATTACTTAGATATCAATTATATTGAAAGTATTAGTTTCCTAATAGATGAGAGGTGGGTAAGAAACTAACTGAGCTTAGAATTTTGAGTTAAAACCTCCTTCTACATATTGTAATAGGGATATTTGTATGAAATATCAAGCGGATTTGATCTCCTTTTACAATTTGCAAATATATTGACAATGGTTTCATAAATGAAGAAGCATAATAGAGCTAGAGCCTTGATGATTTCATGGTTATATTGGAGGCTATTTAAAACTTAAGTCCTTTCTTCAATAGTACAAGAAGGGGAAATACACTAACATTCCACTTTTCAATACACCTCCTTTTAAACAACAAAATGAGATCTAACATGCATATTCTTTTGTAATTTCTTTCCAACATTCCACAAGAATTCAACAACATTTCCAATAAATTTTAGAGTAAGAAATACTATCATTTCAATGCAACTTTTCCTTCAAATCTTTTACAACATATCCTACTTCATGTGGAAAACATATTTACAATAATGGAAGCTAGAGAAAACAAGGCAATATTACATTTCTTTCTCCACTCAAGGTGGGTAATTACATGATGTTTTAACATTGTCAACAACAAGGTTCTTGTGCTCCAAAGTGTTCTTCATCCATGCTCCATGTTCCAAGTATTTCAAATCACAACCAAGATAGGGGGAGAGGCAACACTCTCCTCCCAACCAAAACTCAATGAAGAAGAGAAGCAATCTCCTCCATTGACCCCCGAGCCCCAAACACAACACAATGAAGGGTGGTCTCCAACTCAAGGCAACAATACTTGCTTCCACAATACAATTTCTTCACAACATTCAAAGTAAAAAGAGGAAACAACAAGGAAACACAAATAACACAATACTTTGCACAACAAGGCTTTCATCCAAGCCAACAAGAGAAGGAACTATGGGAAAGTTTTCCTTATGCCTCCCAATTGAGATGAGATGCCCATCCAAAACCCTCCACAATAAAACACAAGCCCCTATGACTCTTATGCCTCCCTCAAGTACCCCTTTTTCCTCCCATACTCTTATGCCTCCCTCCTCTTATGGCTCCCTCAAAGACAAGGTAGAATGTAAACATTCCTACCCAAGATGGGCATCCCTCTCAAACTCCCTCCACAATATCCTAATCTACTCTTTTGCCTCCCTCATGTGTATTCCCATAGACCTCTCCTATACTACACAAAAAGCATTCAATCCATCTTTCACAATACACCAAAGTAAACATGCATTTTCACAATTTTAGCATAGAAGCAACAATAATATGAAAGCAAAAACAAAGGAGAGGGTTCCCTACCTCTCCATTGGAGAAGCCTAAACCAAGAAACTTGTCCAAGCTCCCTCCCAAAACAATCCAAGCATGCAAGTCCAAGCACTCACTTTTTCTCTTTCTCCCAATTCTTTTCTCTCCCAAAAATAAAAAAAGAGAACTCTTCAACCAAAAAAAAACAAAACTCCAACCCCTCAACAGAGAGGAAATTTCCATAAATAGACAAGAGGAAGAGTGAGGGTGATGTGGCTCCTTGTAGGATGCCACATCACACATCCTCAAGACCACCTCCCTTTAGTCAACTCAAATCCCAAAACACCATAAATGGGTGGTTGGGTTGAATGACATCTTTAATCCAAATCCATCCCTTCCCCATGTGTCCTAAGACACAATTAAATGCAAAAGAAGACAAGTGCACTCCAAAGTCACATTTCCCTTCCCAAAACAATAAATAATCCCTTTTTGGATTCCCAACCCATAGATATGGTTGGTAAGGGGTTTTGGGAAGTGTGGGACAAGTTTAACTTGTCCCACAAGTCCCCCAAAATTTCCCTCAATCTCAAATTCGAGATTCAAAGGATTTGGAGTGGTCAACACTCAAAACCAAGCATTCAATACATGAGGAAACACAAGGCTCAAGGAGCCAACCATCAAAATTTATTACACCCACTTGACTTCCCTCCAAAACTTAAAAATTAAAACAAGATATTACATTAATCTAAACACACTTAGCAAAGTAATTTTAAAAAAAGAAACATCACAAAAAAATCACCTACTAAAGTAAGTTGAAACAAGTTAATAAAATTCTTACCCCCTTGGTCACATTAGAAAATTTCCCCTCATGGAAATTTTTCAACACATAAAAGAACAAAGGTAACACAATACAATTTACTATTGCCTTTGACGACCAATTGTTGTAACCACCCGACATCCCGTTGTGTTTGGTAACCTCATGGTTGTGATCATGTTGTGTTTCATGAAAATACAAAATATCCTTCGGCCTTGCGGCCAATCAAAAATATCCAAAATAACCATACATAAATCACAACATTAATTATCAATCAATCATTATTTCTAGGTCTAAATCACAACTTAATTATGCATTTCATCATTATCCAAAATTATAGTAATGTAAATTCAACAACTACATTCTACTCATCATGGCGAAGAAATCCAATGTTAGAACACATGTAATATATCTATATAAAAATAATATCGTATCCAATAGTATGTCCATAAGTCGTGTAGATCATACACGAAAACAAAATCCAATCATAATCCAGATGCATCTAGTCACAAAACATCATGTTAATCAACATAAGTATAAGTCATGTCCATATCCAACGTCTCGCATAACTCAAAATGATATTCAACTAAGTGTCGTAGGGAAGTGGGCATTACATCCCCTCCTTAGATTAGACTTCCTCCTGGAAGTCACTGAAATAAGTGTGGAAACTGAGCTCACAATGATGTAGCATCCTCCCAAGTAGCAGCAGTCTCATCGTACCTATCCCATTGAACCGAACCTGATCAATCTCTCTGCCGCGAAGGCCCAGGGTCCTGCGGTCTAAAATGCGCACGGGCTCCACCATCACTTGCCCCTGATCCTGCACCTGCAATGCAGTCCAATCTAGCACATGAGAAGGATCAGAAACATATCTCCTAAGCACAGAAACGTGAAAAACATCATGGACGCGCGATAAGCTAGGTGGCGAGTGCTTAGACGTTAGGCTAAGGGGTGAGGTGCTCCAAGATCTCAAAGGCACCCACAAATCTAGAGCAAGCTTATTACCTTTTCCATAATGGATAGGGCTCTTATACAGTCTAACACAAAGAAACACCTTCGTGCCTACCTCAAAACTGTGATCTGTCCTATGTTGGTCTGCATACTTCTTCTGCCTATCCTGTGCCTCCTGCAATCTCTTTCTGATCAGGGTAACCTGCTGCTCCATATCCTGTAATAAAGTTGGCCCAAGGGAAACCCTATCCTCAATCCTGTCCCAACTGAGAGGTGTCCTGCACTCTCTACCATATAATGCCTGAAAAGGAGCCATGCCTATAGAACTATGAAAACTATTATTGTAGGAAAACTCCACCAAATACAGATACTCCTCCCATCTCGACTGATGATCCATCACGTACATCCTGAGCATATCCTCCAAAATCTGATTCACCCTCTCTGTCTGTCCATCTGTCTCAGGGTGATAAGCTGTGCTGAAATTAATCCTTGTCCCGAGGGCATACTGCATGGTGGTCCAGAAATGGGAGGTGTACAAAGGGTCGCGGTCGCAAATGATCTTCCGCGGAATCCCATGTAGTCTGACAATCTCATCAAGATATACTCGTGCTACTGCACTAGCCGTGTAGGTAGTCTTCACTGGAGAAAAGTGAGCTACCTTCGTCAATTTATCCACCGTGACCATGATGGCGTCGTGGTGGTATCTCGACGTTGGTAACCCAACAATGAAATCCATAGAAATGGTGTCCCACTTCCACTCTGGTATGGCGTGAGGATAGAGGAGGCCGGTTGGATGCTGATGCTCGGCCTTCACCCTCTGGCACTCTAAACAGCGGGATACAAAAGAAGCTATGTCTCTCCGAAGTCCTCTCCAAAAGTACAACTGTCTCAAGGTGGCGTGCATCTTCTTCACCCCGGGATGGGCTGAGTAAGGTGCACGATGAGCCTCTGTCAAAATATCATGTCTCAAGCCTCCATCTCTAGGAACATAAATTCAACCTCTGTGTCTGAGAAGACCATCTGCCTCTAATAAAAATCCATCAAATCTCCCCTCAAGGGGTCTCTGTGACTCAATCTCTACTCTGGCTGCGAGGTAGAAGCTATCATGAGGAAGCTGCTGCAAGATCCTACTCCGCAAATCTGTGCCCACTGAGGTGGCCATAGCCACATGTCTCCGCCTACTCAAGGCATCTGCAACCACATTCTCCTTTCCCTTCACATGTTCTATCTCCATGTCATACTCACAGAGTAACTCCATCCAACGCCGCTGACGAGCGTTGAGATTGGGCTGCGTGAAGAGGTGGCGAAGACTCAAGTGATCTGTCCTGAGTGTAAATCTCCGGCCAAGAAGAAAATGTCTCCACCACACTAAGGCATGTACCACTGCTGCAAGCTCAAGGTCATGGGTTGGATAATTGAGCTCATAATCTTTGAGTTTGCGAGACTCAAAGGCAACTACTCTACCCTCCTGCATTAGCACTCCTCCAAGTCCTGCCAAGGAAGCATCTGTGCACACGAAAAACTCTCCATTAAGGTTCTGCACTGCAAGGATAGGTGCTCTCGTAAGGCACTCCTTCAGTGTACTGAAGGCCTGCTCACATCTATCTGTCCATACAAACTTCTTCCCTTTCCGCTGAAGAGAAGTGATGGGGTGCGCAATCCGAGAGAAGTCCTGAACAAACCTCCTGTAGTATCCTGCTAGACCCATGAAACTACGCACCTCGGTCACACTAGTGGGTGCTGGCCAATCCATGATGGCTCAAATCTTGGAAGGATCGACTGCGATACCTTCCCCAGAAATAACGTGGCCCAAATACTGCACCTCAAAGGTGAAAGAATGCACACTTCTCCAAGTTCCCGTAAAGGCGCTGCTCGCGAAGACACTGAAGAACTTGGCGAAGGTGCTCCTCGTGCTCCTCACGTGTGCGTGAGTAAATCAGAATGTCATCAAGGAAGATAAGCACGAAGCGATCAAGGAAGGTCCTGAATACCCCATTCATCAAACTCATAAACACTGCGGGGGCATTCGTCAAACCGAAAGGTACCACTGTGAACTCGTAGTGGCCATATCTCGTGCGGAAAGCTGTCTTGTGAATATCTGTCTCCGCAATCCTGAGCTGATGGTACCCTGACTTAAGATCTATCTTGGAGAAAATGGTAGCCCCCTTCATCTGATCAAATAAATCATCAATGCGTGGAAGGGGGTAACGATTCTTGATCGTTACTTTATTCAGCTGACGGTAATCAATGCACAACCGAAGAGATCCATCCTTCTTCTTTACGAAAATCATCTGGTGCACCCTAAGGGGATACACTAGGATGGATTAGGCCTTTCTCTAGAAGGCCCTCAAGCTGCAACTTGAGCTCACATAACTCAGGTGTAGTCATCCGATAGGGTGCTCGTGAGATAGGCTCTGCGCCTGGAACTAGATCTATATGGAAGTCAATCTCACGTGGGGGAGGTAACCCCGGTAGCTCCCCTGGAAACACATCGGCAAACTCTGATAAGATAGGATGGTCATCGAGGGAAGGTCCTCTGGACTCATCCTCTGATCTGTCACTGACCGTAATAGCAAACATCTGACAACCCTGTCGCGCACACCGCTTAAGCTGCATAGCGGAGATGGTGCGAATGGATACGGCCCTCCTAACTCCTGATATCACTGACTCTACTCCAAGATCATCTATGCAAGCAATAGTCTTGTGGTAACAATCCACTCTAGCTCTGTGAGTGGACAACCAATCCATGCCTAAAATGATGCCATAAGATCCTAATGGAAGGATCCGAAGATCAGAAGTAGTGGTGAAGGGTCCCAAATCCACTACACACTCCTTGACTAAGGAGTCTACAGAAATCTTGGCTCCAGAAGCCATCTCAACGTCCCATCTACGGCCTTGCCTAACTGCCACCAGCCTACAATGCTCTACTAAGGATGGTGCAATGAAAGAATCAGAAGAACCAGAATCAAATAATATATAGGTGGAAATACCACCAACACTACCCGTCGTCTCAATCACAAGACTCGATGCTCACTGGTGGTTCTCGACCACTGCGTAGATCCAATGACTTTGTGCCATATCTCAAACAGTAGGCTCTGAACTCGTGTCTTACCCTTGGTAGGGTTATGTGGGAAATCTCTCCAAATATGTCCAACAACTCCGCAACCATAACAAATGCTGGTCCTCTCCAAAGGGGAAGCGGCTCCACTGTACTCTAGATGATCGAGATATGAGATCTTGACGATCCGACTATGGACTCCCGAGGTCTCGTTGACAAGCTCCTACCGATCGAGCTCTCGGTGCACCTTGTGTCCTGATGGGACCCCTAGGAGGAGGCCCCATACTACGTCCTCTCTGTGCATCGAATCTCTGAGGAGGTCGGTAAGGTGGGCGGGTCTGCTACTGCTGCTGCTGCTGTGGTGGCCTGAATGAAGCTTGCCCTGAACTCTGTCCACCCCGTGGAGGAGGAACTGACCCTTCAACCTACTATCCTGCATCTGTTGAATACGGCTCCGAACTCTGTCTCTAGCCTGTTGTGTCTTCCTCGTGTCTCCTCTGCAATATAGGCCTTCTCCACGGCTTCTGCTAATGTCTGTGGGCAGTGAATGCGCACTGCGCCTCCTAAATCCAAATTCAGGCCCCGGATGAACCTGTGAATCCATACCTGCTCATCCTGCATATAATCGATGTACTGGAGTAGGTCCAGAAATCAACTCTCGTACTACCACTGTCCATCGATGCTCGACGGAGGTCATGAAACTCGTCTATACGCTGCTGGATAAATCTCCTGGGTAAATACCTGCTCTTGAACCGCTCCTCAAACAGTTCCTAGGTAATTGTCTCTGAGTCGACATGGAGCTTCTTCTCCTCGGTCCTCCACCAGACTCCTACTCAATCCTTCGAGGATGGATCGCAACACGAGCTTTCGTGTGTTGCACACTACAAGGACAGAGCTTGAAGCATCCGCTCAAGCTCACCAACCAGGCATCTTCCTGAAAACCTCTTGTATCACCTGAATACTGAGATGGTCATAGCTTCAGGATCTCCCTGATATGGTCTGCAGCTGATGTATGACGAATCCTAGATCTCTCTCGTATGCTCCTCCCTCCTGTCTAGGGCTCGAGACTGTCCTATGTCCGAGATCCTGTCCCCATGTCCTCTCTATGGTGACTCCGGCCTAGTCGACTCTGCACGAAATTCTCTCGCTCGTGCTCCTCATTGTGTCGAGGGATGCCTAAGCATCTACCGATGGCTCCAAAGTACGCCTAGCAAGACGTCCTCCCAAGGGCTCTCGCGTATAGCGGCATTGACATCCTAGAGTGTCTCAGTAAATCTCGAGGCGGTAAGGGCTGCTACGGCCTGCTCTGGCGGTGGTATGTCTAGGTCTATGTGAAGAGACCCCTCGCCCAATCTGCGCCTCCTGCACAGATCAAGGCGAGAGTTAGTTCATCGTTCTAGGTCTTGTGCTAGTTTTCAAAATTTGTTGTTTACTATAATTATCAACATTATGGTTTTATATTTTAAAAGAATAATGTTCTGTACTAAGTTAAGTGTTCCTGTTTCACGTTTTCTGCGTGTGCCCAAGGGTCCCAGCTTCGAACCCCTGGCTCTGATACCAAAATGTAACGCCGAAATAGCCGATGCCACACTCACGACAACAACAACGACGCAACCAAATGAACGAATTCTGAAAATGCGACAAATTTTTTTTTTTGTTTCTTTGCAAGGTGAGTCCGCATACAGACTCGAAACTACTTCAATCACGATAATGCTTCGAGGTCAAAGAAGTTTGATTTTATTTCAATCGACGTTTCACAAGGAAGAGAAGGGTCATCCTTCGAGTTGAAAGTCTGAGGGCTGAAATATCGAATGACGGCATCTCCGGATGCTAATCCTTAGGGTAAGGTATAATTTGTTATGAAATGAAAACACTCTCTACTCGATTTATATATATATATTTTGGTTTATTATCCATTTATATTACATAACTCATGAATTTAATACATTATGTTTTATATATATATGTATGTATGTATGTATATGCATACATATATCAAGGAAAATCATACATTAAGATATATATACTTCGACATTATTATTACCTTGTATGTCTTTATGTGTTTAGGTGTACATGACACCTTACTTATACCAAGTATGATTATTATAAGAAAACTATATTATGTGCCACTAATATTTTGTATGGTGTTTAACACTTAAACTCACCCTAACAACTATCCCTATTTTACGTTGGCTTTCAAAGAATGGCATTTTCAACCAACACTAAATACTATGGTGGGGAACGATTGAGATATATATGGAATTGATAATATATATAAGGTGAAAACGTGGGCTGATCGGGATAAAAATAACTACATTGAGTAGGCACGATGGCTCATTATTGATATGCATATTTAAATTCAAGGTGCCGAATGAAGAGTTAAAAGTGGAGGTTGAGAATTATGTATGGGGCGGTGGAAACTCTACCACCAATCGTCCCCTTTATGACTCCTTGCCTCCTTCGCGCATGCCTTCACCCAACCGCCACCTAACAATTATTTGTCTAGATTTTGTAAATCCCATGCCTCCCCTGTCCGGTCCGACTCACCGCAGTTCTCCCGTGCCACGTGAAAGGGAGTCGTGGTGACTAGAGGTGTAGCTACGGCTAAAACAAGAGGCGTCTTACCTTTTTCAATCGGCCCCGTCCGCGTGGGGAAACAAAGGTGGAGTAAAGGCGAAGCTACGGAGTGCAAGTTTAGGCAAGAGAGGTTGGTTTGCCTTCCATCCCGGGCGTGTGAGGAGGCAATCTACCTCCATTTTCATTGAGTGCAGCAAGGAGAATGTGGCAGGGTCTATGGCAGCGGTCTGCAGAGTAAGGAGTCATCCAACTATGTTGTTATCTTCGATTCGAATGCATCCTCAACTCGGAGCTGCTTTTAAGTAAAATAACTATGCATCCAATCGATTAAGGGACAAAGTTGTAGTGCCGAGCCCCTTTGGTGTTCTAACCGCTGTTTCCCAAAAGTCTCTGCATACAAGACAGCCATCTTGCTTGCTATTTGTGAAGCTAAGACCACTGGCAGTTGTCCTAATCCATAAAAAAATGTTTTAAAAAAATGCTTACAGGCATTACAACAATTTAAATATTATTGTGTGATAGTCATCGTTTTGTGTATCGGGGTGTCTATCGTGCATGTCTCATGAAACGTATCATCTTTTTTTTTTTTTTTAGTATTAGTCATGTTATTCTCTTAGACACGGTTTAAGGGTGATTGACTGGTCTTGATTTTGAGACTAACTTCACATTTGTTTGGGAAGTTGCGAGGCTTGCCATTGCAACTTGATATTTGTGAAGCTAACACCACTTTGCGCAGTGTCCTAATCTATTAAAAAAACATTTAGACTATTGGTAAGCATTGCAACAATTTAAATATATATATATATTTTTTTGTGACAGGCAGTGCTCTGTGTATCAAGTTGTTTATCCGAATATACAGAGGCATAATTTGCTTTATTTTTGTAAGCACGCCTTCTACGTAAGCTTACATATGTATTTCATTGACATTTTTAATTGCATATAAGTTAGTGATAGCATGTTTTTTGTTAATATAAATAAAAGAAAATAAATAATAGTACATTAATATTGTTATAATTTGATATTAATAAATTCATTAGCTTTGGCATTACTTAGATATCAATTATATTGAAAGTATTAGTTTCCTAATAGATGAGAGGTGGGTAAGAAACTAACTGAGCTTAGAATTTTGTGTTAAAACCTCTTTCTACATATTGTAATAGGGATATTTGTATGAAATATCAAGCGGATTTGATCTCCTTTTACAATTTGCATATATTGACAATGGTTTCATAAATGAAGAAGCATAATAGAGCTAGAGCCTTGATGATTTCATGGTTATATTGGAGGCTATTTAAAACTTAAGTCCTTTCTTCAATAGTACAAGAAGGGGAAATACACTAACATTCCACTTTTCAATACACCTCCTTTTAAACAACAAAATGAGATCTAACATGCATATTCTTTTGTAATTTCTTTCCAACATTCCACAAGAATTCAACAACATTTCCAATGAATTTTTAGAGTAAGAAATACTATCATTTCAATGTAACTTTTCCTTCAAATCTTTTACAACATGTCCTACTTCATGTGGAAAACATATTTACAATAATGGAAGCTAGAGAAAACAAGGCAATATTACATTTCTTTCTCCACTCAAGGTGGGTAATTACATGATGTTTTAACATTGTCAACAACAAGGTTCTTGTGCTCCAAAGTGTTCTTCATCCATGCTTCATGTTCCAAGTATTTCAAATCATAACCAAGATAGGGGGAGAGGCAACACTCTCCTCCCAACCAAAACTCAATGGAGAAGAGAAGCAATCTCCTCCATTGACCCCCGAGCCCCAAACACAACACAATGAAGGGTGGTCTCCAACTCAAGGAAACAATACTTGCTTCCACAATACAATTTCTTCACAACATTCAAAGTAAAAGAGGAAACAACAAGGAAACACAAATAACACAATACTTTGCACAACAAGGCTTTCATCCAAGCCAACAAGAGAAGGAACTATGGGAAAGTTTTCCTTATGCCTCCCAATTGAGATGAGATGCCCATCCAAAACCCTCCACAATAAAACTCAAGCCCCTATGACTCTTATGCCTCCCTCAAGTACCCCTTTTTCCTCCCATACTCTTATGCCTCCCTCCTCTTATGGCTCCCTCAAAGACAAGGTAAGAATGTAAACATTCTTACCCAAGATGGGCATCCCTCTCAAACTCCCTCCACAATATCCTAATCTACTCTTATGCCTCCCTCATGAGTATTCCCATAGACCTCTCCTATACTACACAATAAGCATTCTATCCATTTTTCACAATACACCAAAGTAAACATGCATTATTCACAAATTTAGCATAGAAGCAACAATAATATGAAAGCAAAACAAAGGAGAAGGTTTCCTACCTCTCCATTGGAGAAGCCTAAACCAAGAAATTTGTCCAAGCTCCCTCCAAAACAATCCAAGCATGCAAGTCCAAGCACTCTCTTTTTCTCTTTCTCCCAATTCTTTTCTCTCCCAAAATAACAAAAGAGAACTCTTCAACCAAAACAAAAACAAAACTCCAACCCCCTCAACAAGAGAGGAATTTTCCATAAATAGACAAGAGGAAGAGTGAGGGTGATGTGGCTCCTTGTAGGATGCCACATCACACATCCTCAAGACCACCTCCCTTTAGTCAACTCAAATCCCAAAACACCATAAATGGGTGGTTGGGTTGAATGACATCTTTAATCCAAATCCATCCCTTCCCCATGTGTCCTAAGACACAATTAAATGCAAAAGAAGACAAGTGCACTCCAAAGTCACATTTCCCTTCCCAAAACAATAAATAATCCCCTTTTTGGATTCCCAACCCATAGATATGGTTGGTAAGGGGTTTTGGGAAGTGTGGGACAAGTTCAACTTGTCCCACAAGTCCCCTAAAATTGCCCAAAATCTCAAATTCGAGATTCAAAGGATTTGGAGTGGTCAACACTCAAAACCAAACATTCAATACATGAGGAAACACAAGGCTCAAGGAGCCAACCATCAAAATTAATTACACCCACTTGACTTCCCTCCAAAACTTAAAAATTAAAACAAGATATTACATTAATCTAAACACACTTAGCAAAGTAATTTTAAAAAAGAAACATCACAAATAAAATCACCTACTAAAGTAAGTTAAAACAAGTAAATAAAATTCTTACCCCCTTGGTCACATTAGAAAATTTCCCCCTCATGGAAATTTTTCTCAACACATAAAAGAACAAAGGTAACACAATACAATTTACTAATTACCTTGACGACCAATTGTTGTAACCACCCAACATCCTATTGTGTTTGGTTCCCAATCCCCCTCATGGTTGTGATCATGCTGTGTTTCCTGCAAAATACAAAATACCTCCTTCGGCCTTGCGGCCATGTCAAAATATCCAAAATAACCATATGCATGAAATTTATTAACATCTATACGTAATTCAATCAATCATTATTTCTAGGTCTAATTCACAATTTAATTATGCATTTCATCATTTTCCAAAATCATAGTAATGTAAATTCAACAACTACATTCTACTCATCAGGGCGAAGAAATCCAATGTTAGAACACATGCAATATATCTATATAAAAATAATATCAATATCCAATAGTCTGTCCATGAGTCAGTGCAGATCATACTGAAAACAAAATCCAATCATAATCTAGATGCATCTAGTAACAAAACATCATGCTAATCAACATAAGTATAAGTCATGTCCATATCCAACGTCTCGCATAACTCAAAATGATAATCAACTAAGTGTTGTAGGGAAGTGGGCATTACAAAATTACTAAACCTTGTTGGTAATAAACTATTAAGCTAGATAGCATTGTATTTTCTACTTGAAGGGACTATGGAGACCACTATACAATAAAGTTGTTTAATACTTGTGATTCTTACTTATTGTGAGATGGTTTATGGTTTACAAGTATTGTGATATGGTTGTTACATGGAAGTATGTATGGTATAAACATGATTTATTGACTCATGATAGGCTGATTATGGATCAATTGCAACATTACATTTTTCTCTGTGTCAACTAGAAATTCATGTTTTCCATAAATTTATGCGTTCAAACCTTGTCTTGTAAATGATGCTATTAAGTCTATCATTGACACTTTTTACGACAATTTGTTCTGCCTGCCTGGTTTGCCTTTATTTCTCATCGTCGAATTCGATCGAACTACGGTGCTTTGTTCTCCATTTCAATTTCCTTTTCCGCTCAAAGCAATATGTCTGTTTCGGCATTAACATCGCACACATCACGTGCGATTGCTAGTTTATATTATTTAAACATGTGACCTAGGTGAGAGTTGATGATATTTTTTACGATTTAATTCAAATTAGAGAGGTTAAGCTTAAATTAGAGAGGTTGTTTAGATGTTTGAGAGATATGTGCACAAACCATTTTTTGAGTGCATATTTAGGCAATTTAAATAATAGTGTGTTCAAGACAACTATATGGTGATTGTAAAATAAAATTTCCTTATTATTTATAGAAGTTCCGTATTGTACACTATTAATCGCATGAATGAGAGACAAATTCAAATTTGTGTGAATGCTCCCTAAGTTCAATCATATGTTTATTATGGCTTAGTTAAATGCATTCATGGAGCGCATAAGTGATTCGGTGGACGAGTTTTCCTAACTTTTATATGGTATTAGAGCTCTCAATGGTTTTCTACTTCGTCTTAGTCTACCTTTATGCTTGTGTGCTTTGTTATGATTATTTTTTTATATACAATTTTTTTTGTTCCATCGCCACCAAGACCATCTTCTTGAGATATTTCAAAACCAAATCTCATTTATTACACTCAACATATCAGCTATTTCATGAGTATGTCTTAAAAGATATTTTTAAAAAGTGATTAAATCATTGAGTTGGCTTGGGTTTTCTAGAGCAACACATTTTTCTTTACTACTTTGATTTTATAATACCTTGAATGATCATTTATGCATGTATGTGTGTGTATGTGTATGTGTATGTAAATGTATGTGTGTATACACACACATGTATGCATATACATATACATATATGTGTATATATATATGTACATATATATGCACGCACGCACGCGCGCCCACACACAAACACACACAAGACCATTCAAGGCACTATCATCCATATCTTGGTTATCAAAATAGGTTGGAATGAATCTAGGGTGAGTTTAGGTTTCACTGGGAGTCACCGCTTTATTTTTCCCTAGAAGGAATAGAGATAATTTCTACAAGATCAATTGGATTTAAATTTAACCTAACACTCATCATGTCGTCCTCTTGGATTTAAATTGAGAGATGATACTAGGAAGTGTCATGCTTCTAGTTCTAACGTAAGTAAAGTTTGAGTCCGGCTTCATGATCAATGAGGATAAAGTTTGGTTCAAGTTCGCCAATGGATTAAGTTTGGAAAAACAAACATCTTTAAGTTCAAATAACAATTTTTTTATCATTTTAATTTTCTAAAGAAAACTGCTTAAGTATGCTAAGAGGAACAAAGTAGAGAAAACTTATTGCTTTCACTCGATATATGCATATATACAAATTTATAAAATAGCACAAACGCATGTCAAAAACTTCCCATGTAAAAAAATGGATAAAATTTGAGTTCATGTTCAACGAGAACAAAGTTCGGTAAAGTTCAAACATTTTCCATAAAATTCAGCATAGCTTGTAACATAGGTTCTGACTATTACATTGATGTCTAAGTGGTAGGATTTTATAGACATTTTTGTGGTTTGAGTTGCACTAGAACTTTTTGCATCAAAATATCAGTATATTCTTTTTATAACAGGCAAATGACATTTAAGAGTAATTTATTGCTTTATGTTTTTAATCTTACTGGTTTTGATGTGCCATCAGACGGAAGAATAGGGGCAAAACCCACATGTTGATATTTATGAACTTTAGAAGTGACTCTAATAAATTGATATAGCAGGCTCATGGTGAAAATGACTAAAGCATTTAAGCATTCTACTCAAAAGGACGATATTGACATTTACTTGTATCATGGCATTCTTAAGCCAAAAAATTCCCACCGTCAACTAAATATCATATCATTTCTTGTCAATATATAATATTTATGGCGGTCAATGCTGATGAAGGAATTAGTAACTAATTTCATTGAAGTGTAGAAAACCAAAAAGCCAAAGTAGTGTCAAGATAAATTGAACTACAATATAGATCTGATACTATCTAAGCCCAATAGCACGAATATAAAACAGAAAAGAAGAATAAAAGACTACTGTGATCCTTAATGAGTTAAACATGTTTATCACTAATGGATCTCATTTGCAGAAGGCACGTCCAGCTCAACAGCAAGCCTATAAAGATCGTGATATCGCCTCTGCAATACATCCCTGAAATCTTCCTCTGAAAGCAGATCCCTCGCATAATCAAATCCAGATCCTAGGATTACAGACCTTCCATCTACAATTGCATTCCAAGTATGCTGATAGTTATACATGCTCTCGGCTGGAACTGAAAGTAGCTCTTGCTTCAGATATTCCACGAAAATAAATTGGCCCCTCCTATTTCTTGGCGGTATGAGCTGTTCCACACATTGTGGCCTTAAAATGCCCTCAACTAGAATTACACCCTGACAGCCTGCAGATGAAGCACAGAGTCTTTGAATGCTCTGAATAACAAGATGGTGCAAAACTTTGAGTGTCTCATTGTAATCTTGTGATGAGCAAGCCAGGACATCTATGTAGTAGCCCATTTCTCCTCCAAGTTCAACTCGAATGTCAATGCCATTGATAAATATCGAGATAAGGTGTTTTTCAAGCTTGTAAGTGGCACTCTGTCTGTTGCCTGATCCCAAAATTTTGTTGTGAAGATGCACCTGTGACAGATATAAGAAGTGATGTTAGAACCAAGAAGGTGCAAACTGCAAAACCTGCAACCAAATGTCGATACAAAAATATATGTTACTGCCTGCATTCTCAGAATAAATCTATATCTGAAGATGATATCCATTGAAATTTCACCGCTGGGACATTATCTTTGAGGTTTGTGAGACACTGCCCAACAATTTCTGATACTGATTTGATGTTTTCATTAGTTTCAAATGAAAAAACAAAACATAAATTTGAGAGAACATTTCAAAAACTATTTTTTGTAGTTCCTACAGTTTTCAGAAACCAATTCCTGTCGATTCAAGAGTCTCGAATTCAACCTACCCCCATCATTTTCGAATTATGATGCACTTGGTTTGGATTCCTGATAACTTGAATACATGTCTTCGATGACAACAAATCCGGCTATTTACCACTTTTGTGTGTGGTTGACTGTTAAACCACGGACAGTCGAAGGGAACGCACTGATTTTTTACGCTCATTCAGTAGGGGGCATTCATTTATCTAGAATGAATCATAAAATGAACTGAACTGTTTTCAGGTGGTCACTTATAGCTGGAAGGGTGCCCGGAAGAACAGATAATCAGATAAAGAATTTTTGGTACACTCAAATGCGCAAGAAACATGCAGCTGATCAACCTACTGGTGTTCAATCTCAAACAAGCAGCATTACTGCAGAAAGTCCCATAACTAATGAAACAGATAACAATATGATGGGTGATGGATTTGAAATGCTCAACACTTTTGGAGAGGAAGCTTCATTCTTACTATTTTATCCGCCAAAAGAAGTGGCTTTCACAGGGAGTTTTGAAATCGAACCTTTCTACTCAGACAATTTATTGGAAGTAATGGACATCTTCCAAGGCAACTGCAACTATCTAAATGGATTCTCTGATGTTGTCTAACCCTATTTACTAATCTTGATCATCATCCAAAAACATATGCAAGCTGCCTTATGATCTGAACTTGTAATAATTCTTAGATAATTTAGTTATATTCATGTCCACATTTAGCAGAACTTATTTTTTTATACCAAACTTTGATTGTTGTATTCTGAAACTGGGTGAAGATTTACTCTTTTAACATTACACATTATGGAAGCTTGAAATACATGTCTTACTACCCCAATTTGGATCATTTTGGAATTGCTTCTTTGACTTAAAAATTCTCATTCACCTAGAACATGTACAAGGAATCACAGTAGTCTACTGATAAATGGAAGACTACAGAAAAGAAGCATCATAGACTCACATACTATTAATAAACAAAGAATACTGATAAACTTCTATGGCTTGATATTACAAAACCATGCACCAAAGAGCTTGGATGTGAATGGGCAAAGATACGTTGTGCAGAATTTATGGGGAGTGATAACAAAGATTAAATAAAATACATACGAGTTGATAACAGATGACAGTGACACAGAACACTATTAAATTATTAATTACAGCAAAGACTGCATGGACACTGACCGAGGACGGCAAGAGATGGACAAAGCAGCACATCAACGTGATCAGATCATGTCTACCAGATGAAGTATAGAAGGCAACTAAGGAACAGTGGAAAGTTGTTGTCATCAATGCCAGGCAAGTAGTATGGCTGCATGAGTTGTGCGAAGATCAGACCTGTGCTACACCAACAAGGTAGTGCTTTTCCCTTTTCTTTCTCACCATACCAATACCAAAGCATCATCCTCAAACTGTCCTCTAGGATACCCTATAACGCCCTAGGGAACACAGAACCAATAAAAAACAATAGCTATAGATTCCGCAAAGCACTATCACAACAAATAATTGCTTTTACGTTACAAACTAATATGCACTTCAAAAGGCTACCATCCGCAGGGCAACCAAGCAAATTAGTATTGCCCCTAGGAAATCAAAAAAACATCTTGTGTCTACAAGCAAACCTGCTCTGATACAAATGATAGGATCAGTAGGAGATTACATGATAAAGCTTCAATATGTTTATTCATCAAATCGAGTTAGGGCAAAATACATAGGATAATGGAAGAAACTACGTTAATGATTTGACAAAGCTTTTGCAAAATAAATCTCCATTGTTTTATTTCAATATTTCTAAGGCTTTAAATAAGCTTTACATTTGGTTCAACGGGCCCAAACTAATTTATATTAACACTTTACTAATATAAAGTGAATAGCATATAATTATCTAAAGTGAGTAGCATGCCCCATACACGATGATAACAAACTAAACCTTTGGAACACAAGTCCTAACAAACCCCCCTTGATCCAAGAGTATAGAAGAGGATGATTCAGAACCTCATGACTATGATGTCATCCAATAGTCTCTAACTCACCTACAACCTGGCACACTGTACATTGTAGTACTGATCAGCCAATGTCGCTTCCTTCACTCGGAAGCCCACTACCCCGCGTGTTGAGGCATGAATGATGAACACCCTGCAGGCATGCCCATCGCCTTTGATCATTTTGTATCCATACTGCAGTAAGCACGATCAAACTCTGCTCAACTACATCGATCCACATAAGGTCTCACACACAAACAAGGAAAAATTGGCAATTTGATCAGCTGATGTGATCTTTATCTATTTTAGACTGGGAATATTTGCAAATCCCTTTTCCATTTTCAATACAAATGTCTTTGAAACATTTCACAGAAAAGCATTCGAACTTGATAGTAAAACTCAGATAACTATGCCTCTAAATCAAATAACATATACCGTTCGGCGTTCACATCTCATGAAACACATGCGATTGCTAGTTATATACCTATTATGATATCATCAAGAGACAAAAATGAAAGATAAGGGGGTGTCTTATATTCACATCCATAATTGTAAATACACGTGTCTAAGACATATATCAAAATATATTAATAATACACGTGTCTAAGACATATATCAAAATATAATAATAATGTCTAGAATGAGTATGAATATATATACATGTCTAAAATCTCCAGAAGTATGTCTAAAATGTTTGAAATCTATAAAATATCACTGAAGTCTCCTCCGTGCACTAGGGCGAGTGCCAGACCCCTCACTACGCTCTGTTGCACCCTGCATGTTAAAAAAAAGGAATATACATGTCATAAACTATATATAGCATGTACCATATATTAAAATATATAAGCAGAAATCTACAACAATTTCTTGATTAATTCAATACATTATATAACTGATATGTACAATTGATTACCTCAGTATCTGTCCCTACGTGGATGTTGGGAGTATCTACGCTACCCGTAGATCTCTGTCCGTAGATCCCTGTGAAACAAAATAAATAAAATGTAAGAAGTTGATAAATAATTTTTTTGAATAAAGTTCATTAATTTCTAACATTTCAATTTAGATTAAATATTAATTATATTAAAACACATGTATTTATACCTCTGCGGAATGCGTCTCCAAATGTATGGGATTGTCATCCATGACCTCAACACCAGCAAATATGTCGCCAACTAAGCCAAGTTGACTCAGACCCGGAACATCGAGATCCATGTTGTGCTCAGTCAAGAGTTGTGTGTATGTGACACGGGTAGATGGTGTGGGCTGTGAAGCTCCACACACTGGAGCAGAAGCCTAAACACAAAAGTACATGTTTAATTTTAATATTAATAAATTGTAAAGTAATGATCAATTAAAATAAATTTTAATTATATTAAAGGTTTAATTTTCACACACCGAATATAAATGTGCTGAACATCAGGTGTGACAATCCTAGCAACAGGAAGTCTATCTATAGCAGCGGTAGTAGTACCCTGACTAGAAGATACACTCCCACTCTACTCTATAAAATCTAAAACCCCGATAGTGGAATGCTGCAATGCCGTGCAATCACCTCATATGCACGCAACAAGTCAGCAGCCATGATGCATCCTAGCCGACATGTCTGAGTGGGATCTGTAACTACCTCAAAGTCATCTAGGGAAATCAAAGATGCATGAGCGTATACCTCATTGCATGCATCACTACTGCTACTAGCACCTCCACTGCTAGTATCGTATCTCTGAAGGTACTGACCCACATGGTCAGAAGAGATCAATTGGGTCTCATGAGCAATGCCAGCAAGACCCTCAATAAGTAGCCTCATGTGCAGTCATAACGACATGTGTGCGCAACATCCTGAAAGCTGATAAGAATGGTTGTGGCCTTGGTACAAGCTACCGCGCGTCAACAACTGCAGGAGCTCCCTCCTTTCTATATGCCTTCCTGTGGCTAATACGGCCACGCCCCTGCCCCAAATAACTAGGGATGTCTAAATAGTTCACCTTTAGGTTTAAGTGAACCTCAGCATGTAGCATCATTATGAAGTATAATGAATTGGTCATTATTTGGAAATTGGCCTTGAGAGGCCAAAAATCTAGGATAAATCAAAGGGGCACATAAAGGACATGAACATTTGTTTACATAATATGCCCTTATTTTCCGTTTGTCTGCATAAAAACTCCAACAAGACCTCTTAACGACTTCCTTAACGAAAAGTCGTGATGTAATCTCATTATAACCTACATCTCCTGAGACACTTGATTTTAGTGAATCCATAAATTTTTTTATTGATCCAGAATCAAATGGATTATATGTTTTCAAACTTGTCTCTATTCTATGAAGATCAACCAGTATTTTTTCACAATGGGCTTTATACTTCCCAACTGTAGTTGGATTTTTGAGAATAGATTGCAATTTTGCAATCTCTAAATCGGTCCTCTCAAACAAATTAGGAGTTCTAGAAGAAGCCATGACTTGTAAAAAAATGAAAGTAAAATTCTAATTAATAGTACTTTTAATTAAAAAAATCCTAAGATATTCTCCTATATTAATGAAAACAGAAATATGAAATTTTCAAGCTTCAATGCAACTAATATAGAAAATAAATTACAAAATCAAATAAATTACATAAATTACAAATCACAATGATAACAAAATATACCAAGTGATGTTGCAGAGTTCAGAAATGAAAAGTTTTGAATACATTTAGATGATCTTAAAGTCAAAGCAATGTTTGTAGAAGAGAATGTAAGTTTACCTAGGCACAAACCATTATCAAAGTAGAACAATTGAGTGGGATTCACCTTTCCCTGGAACACAATTTTTGTGCATATGATACTGATAATTAGCGCAACCAAATAGAACACCAATCCAATTTTAAACAACAAAACACATCGGTAAAAGACATGTCTAATGCATCTATATCTCCACATGTACAAGTTGACCACTTATGCATGCTTAAAAATCACAAAAACATTGAAATTATTTGTAATCTATTATTGATGTCATCACAGTGTTTGTATACAAAATCAGGGATAAATCAACTTTACATTTCAAGGAAGCTATTTAACTTTGGCATTATCTTATTTAACTCATATGAATAAAATTTCCCGTCACATTTACCATCCTTACTTTCATCAACATTGTTTTTGATAGTGCCTTACAATACATTATCTAAAACCTCTAGATGCATCTGGATACAAGAATATAATTTGAAAGTTCATTGATATCATTAAAGCGTGTGCTTCTCAAGTGTAGGCATACATGCAGCCAATGAGTTCTAGGAGGAAACTACTACGCTAACGAGTTCTTATTTATTTATATTTATATTATCTTATCTAGAAGCTTTGAAGCAGCCCTAAAGGCACATTAAAATAGATATTGCGAAGAAATATGCAAAGCTTCCTAGAAGGGCGTGAGTATTAAGGTTTGTGAAAATGGAATATCTCCATGATATGCATTATTCGGCAAAGTGCACTCTGCAATCTTTGGAAACACATTATCTTGGAAAGAAGTTATGCCAGACATCAATATTTTTCATAATGTGATTGCCAAGTCTTCTAAAAAATTGGTTATCGACCACTTGTGGAAGAGCAAATGCAAAATATTTTCAGGTTGCTCAGAAAGAGCTTGCTTACAACATTGATTTGGATCACCAAATAACAATGATTGAAGAGCAAATGGGAAAGCTCGAAGATAATCAAATGGTCCATTTTAGAAGATTGAAATTGTAGTTGTAGTTATTATGTTCTAGATTCTTTTCTATGTTGTCGTAGTTTGGACTATTGTTATAATTGTCAATATTTTCAATAAAAAAGTGGTACTTCTACGATGGATTAAATTATGTAATAATTTTTTGAGATTCGATTATGGAATAGTTTCTAGCAAATCTATATTAAATCAAATATGACTAGTTCACAACCATATTTCATGAGTATTGATGTGCATTGCACAATGCTCGTGTAAGGGTGAAAAATTAGGGTCTCTCTAAATACTTTGATAGATAACTTATCAGAAAGTTTGGTGCTTCACCCTTATGAGTGTCACCTAAATATAAGAAGTGACCTAGCCATTGGGGTTCCATTGCTTTGTTGGTTGGATATTTTTTTTCGCTTCACAAGTAATTTCAAAACGAAGACTTCTAAGTTAAAACTATTGCTTATAATTCCCTCTCAAACTAAATAAGTTCTATTACAATATTTATTGGTTCTGTCACAGAAATTACAATGAAGAGGCTCAACATATGATGAATGTTCACTCCAATCATCGTCTTTTATCTCACAAGCAACTAGAATTTTTTAATGGACCAGAAAGGATGTAGGATTAGGGTGGTCTATTATAATAGTTATCATTTTAATAACATAAATTCTGTCACGGAAATTAGAGTAAATGTGCATCCATCCAGTTCACTTTGTGAACCCTTCTCACCTCAAAAGACACAAGAGTATTTAATTGGACCAAAAACGATGGGGAATAATAGTGGTCCATGTGAAGATGATGAGAATGAGTGTCTGGTTGAGATATTGCTGAAAGCTTACTACAATGAAAATAAAATCACTGATAGGCTTTGATTTCTCTGACACAACAAGAGTCAAAAGGCAATGTGGACCACAATCCTAGTTTAGATCACCATGGTCTATTAGAATTCTGTACTATAATGATATTATCTCTATACTTGTACTTTATTAGTTAATATTAGGGAAAACCAAATTCCAGATGCTGTATATGCATTTCTTTGTAAGATTTGGGGCAGTTAGTATAGACTTGTTGATCTATTATTGCCTTGGATATTCAAAATACATATTTCTCACAATGTAACAACTGAAAATGAAATTAGGACTGCTCTATTTTAAGTACTTTTCTTTAAAAGCTGCAGAAATATGGTTGCTTGCCAACATAATTATCAAAATAACAGAACAAGAATGTAAACGACTGTAAAAACCTGGATAACAAAGAAGCTACACCTTGTTTACCTAGGAGAAACCAAATGTTGGAAAACTCGAGCATGGAAATGGGTTGTGCCTGTTCTTCCATTAAAATCTGCAAACAAATCGAAATGCACAATACAAAAGAGAGGCTTCCAATGGATCAATTTGGACTACTGTAGACTCAATCCAACTCTCCTACAGCATTACAATACTCTCTGCCATGCAAAACCGGAAATGAATTGTGCCTGCTCTTCCATTAAAATCTGGAAATCGGAAATGCACAATACAAAGAGTGGCTCCCAATGGATCAATTTGGACTACTGTGGACTCAATCCAACTCTCCTACAGCATTGCAATACTCTTTGCAGTGCAAAATCAGACTTCTAATACCTCCTATAAAACTGAACCTCTCATACAACTACTGAAAACTCTCTATATGCTCAGCATGGAGGTCAATGCCAGTCTAAATAGATGCCTAAGGATCATTTCAAGTGCCTGTTTGACACAGCATGGAAGATCAACAGCAGTGTTTTTTGGATGATGTATCATCTCTGCTGCTTGTTTCTGGAAGCGCAACGGTCATTGTTGATGGGTTTGGCAGGTCCTGAAGCTGCCCAAGTGAACCCGGTGGGTTTGAACCCCTGGCAGCTACCCACAACACCTGCACTAATGATTGGCGACAGGTTCAAAATGGACTAAACCCATTTCATTTCTACCCCCACAGTTGGATGGGTACAAAGCATGTGCCATACCCATCACTATTCACTGTTTCACAACACTGACGTGTTCAGCATGTGCCCAACCATCAACTTTGAGTGTTCATTTCTCTTCTGCCTTGCACCTTCTTGTCAACTCCTGAGGATCCAGATCCTCAAAGGACCTGCCCAGTGGTACAAGTACAACAGCCTGGTGTGACAGTCATCTATGTCATCTTCTTTCACGTCTTGATTTTGTGTGTGTTTGTTGCCTTCATTGTAAGGGCTCGGTGTTTGGATCTTACTTGTATGTCTTTGCATTATTAGTATTTTTGAATTTTCTGAACCATTTTGGATCACTTCTGGTATCTATAATTGTGGCTTTTGAAACTTGAATTTATTAGATGACTATTAAATTTGATATTTAAGGTTGACATTGCATGAACGATGAATGCACATTGCAAATTATGACGTAGGTTGATGGATCACTGTTAATAGAATTTTTTGAGGGTTTATTGATAAATAATAATTTATTGTGCATACTACAAATACACATCCATGGTAAGGTTGGGGGATGGGGGTTTGGCTAAAAGTTTTCTGGTCATGCTTCTTGTACGTGGGATCTGAATCTCCTTCTCATAACATATTAACCTTCAAAATTGTGTTACCATTCATATTATTAAGAAATAAATTAAAAACAATGAGTACCAAATAGACCATTCATATTTATGAAGAATGAATTCTCCTAAACATGAACAACTCTTAAAATATAAATACCATTCCATTTCACTTCTAATAAATTCATGAATACATATTTAAATTCAAAACCAATATATAAATAAATATAAATCCACACCAAAAACATAAAACTATATATAAAATTTACACCTTAAAATAAAGCATGACTATTGAATTCATTGTAGCTTGCTTACAAGGAAAACCAATCACACACAGACTACAAGTATTCTGTAAGTATATAATGAAAAAGCGAAACCCAACAAGAATTCAGAAAAGGTTTTCATGCCTGAATTGTAATTATGAGACCATCCATGTCCCAATGCCACCAGGACCTTGGAAAAATGTACAGGTAACAACCATATGAATTCTTCCTTAGTCGTGGATCAAAGCTAATAGAAATAAAGCTAGATAAAATTAGCTTGAAACTACAGTATAATCGTCCATTGTAAAAAACAAGTTTCTCTGAAACTGGTAAAAGAATACTTTTTATTATCCGATTGGGACGTACTTAATGGAAGGGTATAAATATTGCCTATTGCCCTCAGAGTTTCTCAAAGAGACCATTTACAAGTAACAAGGATGTAGCATACAAAACAACCAACCAGGTATTATCAGAGTTGACCTTCACATTCAATTCATTTCTACGAGAAAAAATGGGGTTTTACCAAAAAAATGGGCAGGGTTTTGCAAAAAATGGTATTTTAATGGCTATAATTTTTCTAAAAAAATGGGTATGATTTTGCTAACATACCTAGGCTCGTCATTGCTGGTCTTCGTCGCTGGTGGGCTCGCTAGTGTGGTGGGTTCTCGGCTGGTGTGGTGGGCTCTGGTTGGTCACACAAACTTCACGCGAAGGAGGCGGGGCGGAGGAAAATGATTTCCTCCGCAGCGCCTCCAATGAATAAGTAGGGGGTTCACATGAACAAAATTCACATGAAGGATGTTCACGTGAACACTCGGTTAACGTGAACCCAATCAATTGCCACATGAGGCAAATAACGGCTTACGTGTCTCTTCGCGTGAAACAGGTTTTCGAAGGGTATGTTCGCATGAACCCACCTTGGAAAACATGCATTTCCCATTTTGGCTCACATTTTCGGGACAAAAAGTGGGACACAACACCATGCATTGACCCATTGTTGAATTCAAGTTTTGTTCCATTTAGTTATCTTTTGGGATTTGTGAAGACATCACATATGTTGTTCTCTTACATCCTTGGACAATCTAAAGAATAAAAAATGATGCCTCCTTTTGATGCAAAACTACTAATCATCGTCATATAGGACCAAAACGCTTGTTAAAGAATGAAGGAAATGAAACAAAAGTCGGAAGACTACTAATACGGTTGTTATATAGGTTACAAACGGTGTTCAAGCAAACCACATCTAATTTAAAAAGATAAAAATAACAACATATTCAAAACATTGTATTACAGGTTTCGAAAAAGGGTACATCCCTCTTCTCTCATTTGGAACATAAACCCTTCAAACATAACACCTTAAGCTACCAAAATGTGGGTGGTTCGGGAACCCCAAAGTAGTCCACGCAAGAGGGAACCTTGTGGACAAAATGGGAAGTTCTCTGCACTAGTGATTTCTTTGTGAGATAGTGTTACAAGTTGTCCCTACATGACCCTTTTAAGTACACATTTGGTTGCATTTATTTCCCACTTTGTTCTTGAAGGGGGAAAAGTCGAGATACTCCAAAACTAGTCATTGTGACTTTTTGGGTAAATTGTCCTACTCATGGATAATCTATGTAGCACCTAGCATGAGAGAACCACCTAGGAAGATATATTTTGGATAGGATCCCACTTTGACCATTTTAAAACAGTGTTGAGTTGTGAACCATATTTCTTGGTGAGAAACTTGTGACGTGTTACTTTCGCCTAGTTTCTACTTGCCTTAGGGTGAGGTAAAACTCTACCAAAGTAAAGCCAGCATTTTTCATCCTTTTTTGATCTACTTCCTTCACATTATTTTGACACTTTGTTAATCATAAGAAGTGTGATTACCTTTTTGTTCCCATTCAACTATTTCTATCACTTTTATGTCCATTTACACCCATCCATGTTTGTGGCTGGGTTAGTTAAACGTCTAAAGTGAGCGGAGGCATTTTCACGTCATTGGTAGACCTTGTGATCTTGATACCCATGTCAAGATCGTCATTGTAGTTAGGTGTGGTTCATCACCACAGACTTCCTTAGAAGAGTTAGCTTGTTTGTATCGTATCACTACAATTTCGATATTTATGTCTTGTTTCTTGTAAACTCGACATAAATACCTATATTGTATGGTTGCACTACACAATTTTTAACTATTTCTAGCTATAATTTGAGCTTTTTGGTTTGATTATATTATTACCTTGATTTCAAAGAGTGCTAGGTGTTACCATTTGTGTGTGTTATATCAACAACACCTTGATATCAATACTTCATTTTCTCACAAAGTGGGTTAACATATCTTGGTGATATTGTTGTGTTATTCACGAATTGTAATTGGCACTTTTTGAGATGTAGGTTTTAATCGGGTTTGATCTTGGTCATCGTATATCTTGATTGGGAGATCACATTGACTTATTGTATTTACTTACGTCTTGTTCATTCCCTTGAACTTGGCACAAGTGGAGACATCTTGTTCATCATCTTGTGACACAAAACTACTTCTTGAAATGTAGTCTAGGAGGTACTTCATTTAAACAGGTTTCAATACCAAACGCTTGTGTCATTGGTGATTTATCACTCTATCACATTGGTATTCTCACATTGTTGATTTATTCATACTCTTAACAAGAGCATCTTGCATTTCGCTTAGGGGTGATCATTAAGCTTTGAACACTTTTAAAAATTACCCGAGTGAAACTATCATGAAAACGTGGCTCCAAAAGCACATCTAGGGTTAAATAAACCGACATATGAGGAACAAAAATCACAATCTTGGGAAACCTCTAATAGACAAGGGTCAAACCCCTTCATTGGACATGACCTAGGACCACTATTTTCTATAGAAAAGGAAACAGAAGAGATGGTCGACCACAGTGGAAACGAATTAGAGTCACCAGGTGCAGATTTTGATTTTTACCCTACTCTACTAGATGAGTTTCTTCTTAGAAACAAATACAGAGTGTTGGCACGGGTCATCGAATTAGGGGCCAAATTACCCATCGAGAATGAACCCATACTACCTACAAATGACGCTACTGAGGAAGAACGCCCCCTTATCAATATGGAAGATATTTTAATAGGTGGGCATGCTTCCACTTCTTACATAGAAAATGATAAAGTGGTAGGGCATAGAATACCCCTCATCAAAGTTCCATGAATAAACAAGATAGAACATGACACAAAAGAAGAACCTCCACAGTACGAAGAGGAGGAACCTTTAGAAGAAGAGGCTATAAACCAAGACACAATCCAACAACAAATTAGTAACCTAAGCCATAAAATAGCTTTGTTTACTTCCCATGTACAAAAAGACACAAACAAGAACATTCAAAAGTTGAGGCCTAAGGTTAAGATCAACAAACTCCATCGGGAAAAACAAGGAGAAGAATACATAGGGTATCATCACATTCACATCCCCACTTCTCCCACTAAAGAACAACTACTCACATAGGAAGTGCAATCTACAAAAGCGATGCTTTCAAGGTTACAAGAGAGAAATATAGGGAGCATCGGGAAATATCAATATGAAGAATTATTCCCTTATCTTTTTACAAGATAATGACCTTTCAAACCCTTTCCAAAGAAATTTGATATGCCAAAGTTCAACAAATACAAAGGAAAGGGAGACCCAAGGGATCATGTTAAATATTTTTACATGGCATGTCAAGAGGTGTCTTATAGTGATAATTACCTCATCATAATTTTTCCCAAGAGTCTCGAAGGTCAAGCATTAGAATGGTTTACGCGTTTACCACAAGGATCAATTTTCACTGGCCAAAATTGGCAGAAAGATTCATACGTCACTTCTCATATAACATAGAGAGTGACGTCACCATGGTAGACTTGTGTGGTGCCAAGCAACGCCCAAATGAGACCTTCGCTAGCTTCCTCCAACGATGGAGAGGGATAGCTAGTCGCTTCCCTTGCACTTTCCACGAAAATAAGGTGGTCAAGTATTTTCATCCCTCATCTCAACCCGGATATAGCTTTCCACCTCCGGATGCATTGTGTCTCGTACTTTTAAGGAGGTTATCGAGAAAGGGATTTAGATAGAGAATGATCTCATTGCCAAAGGCACCCTCAAAACCCAATCTAAAGACAACCAAAGTGTCAAACCTGTGGAAAAGCCCAAGGTCTTTAACAAAAATAAAAATTTTGTGGGAAATGGAATTACAGATTTCAAACACATTCCAATGGTCCAAATTTTTCAACCTTTTAAACTGACCAAGGGCCCAATTCAACCACCACCAAAATGAAGAACATTCACTTCTCTCAATGAACCGTTTTCATTCATACTAAAACAATTGTTGGCCCACATGATGACCTACCCTACAACACAACCGTTTGATGAAAATGCTCCTAAACCTTCATGGTATAAAGAGCATGAATATTATGAAATGCATCGTGTTAAAGGACATAAGACAGACAAATGTCTATAGCTTTGCCACTATATTCAGGACCTCATTGACAATGGGGAGATAGAGGTGGATAACCCTGGAAAAACACAAACACCAAATGAGAAAATGGGGATTTATAAAGAACCATTTCCCAAGCATGAAAATTTGGAAAAGGCAAATCCAAATTGGGAAGATTCATCCCAAACCTATAAAGTCATGAATTATTTGTATACCAAAACAAATAACAATCATTATGATTCTCTTATCAGATGTATTCATTCTCATTCTAATTGTGTCAATACCATCCAGATCAAGGGAAACGAATGCACTGCAGTAACAAGGCATGCCCACCTCGTGATTCTGGAACCCTCTCCATTAACCCCACAAATAGGTAAATATAACCTTCTAGAACAACTTGAGAAGATGTCTGCTAAGATATCGATCTTAGATCTTCTCAAGATATCCAATGTGCATAAGGAAATTTTGTATCAAACTCTCCAAGGGTCGAGAGTGCCTTTAGAAATCGATCTTGCACACCTTCAAGTTACGGTAGCAAATATTGCACCAAGTGAACATCTCACTTTTAACCATAGGGAGATCCCTACCAAGAATCCGGCACATAATCTTCCCTTATACATTGAGGTAGTTTTCAGCCACAGGAAAATTAAACGGGTGCTTGTGGATAATGGATCTGAATTGAACATCTACACACTTAAGTTGGTCAAATAATTGGGACATGTGGAAGAAGATTTTGAGTCCCATATCATCACCATCACCGCATATGACAACGTGGAGAGAGATTCAGCAAGCACCATCACGCTACCCATGGAGGTGGGTCCCACATGTCATCGAGATGAAGTTTCACGTCTTAGACTTAGAACTTCCATATAACATGCTTCTAGGTCGACCATGGATTCATGCCATGCGGTCATGCCATCAACGTTTCATCAATGCATCAAGTTAAAGCATGACGGACATACGGTAACAATACCAGAAGATTCAAAGCCCTTTTCTCATTGTAGAGCTCTCAATAGCTTTACATGAAAGGGTACATATGCATGTCCCTCCATAGATATAGTCGTTCCTCTTGATCTGAAGCTATGGAATCTCTGGTGGATTCAGATTCTCTTAATTGTTGTGCTCATGGGGCTTCCACTTCAATATCTCCATTTGATTCATGGGAGATGAAAATATTGGAATATGGTTACAGGGAGTATAATGTACAACAAGTGCTCTTGGTCTCGGCCTCTCATTTTCACCCAAGACTAGAGGTTGATCCAACTACCACTTTAGGAGACCTAGAGAAGAACAAACTATTGGGTCATTCCTACTTAGAGGATTGTTAGCTAAGGAAAAATTACTTGACCCACCTACAACTTGGGTCCCTGAGGAGACTCATCCATCTTGTTATCAAACCCCAAAATATGAAAAATCTAGCAAAATGATGTACTCCATGGGTTACAAAGTCCTAGGATGTGGGGGAACGAACAAGGACAAAGAGAATCAGTCCCTCTTCCACATTTCAAAATAGAAAGATACAACATTGGGATTCGTTCTTATGGAGCACACCCCAATGATCAAGATGTGACTTTTTCGAGTGCAAGGATAACTCAAATTACCTCGGCGATTGTTACTGATTTCCATTGTAGCCTATATGAGGATCTAGCCTCCACGAACCTTTTCATTAACAATGTTTTCTTAACCATAACCCCATTGAACTAACCCTTGACATTGTGTACCCTTCCCTTGTTGAATGGGACCAACAACGTCACGTGCAACTATATTTATTCGAGAAAAACAAGGCTATTGCATAATTCATGGGCATAAGGGATACAATTCCTATTGGAGATCACAAGAAAGGTTTCTTTTTCGACTTAGACACTGCGCCTACTTGGCGAGGAGGCTGAAATTCATAGTCAACAAAATTTAAAGAAAAGTGAGGGCAAAAGATCTAAAGAAAAATCTAAAAAAAAAATGAAGTCCAAGTCACATAGTGAAAACCTCTTTGAGGCATCGCTAAAAAACAAATAAGAAAATCAAAGGACAAACAATGTGACCATGTTGAGAATGAAAATCTTGTGGAGACATCTTTGGATGAAGATCTCAAACTACCTCCGATCCTACGCGTATGGAGGATTTATCAAAATTGTTAGTCAAAGAAACCATTGATGTCAATATTGGTAATGAAGAGGATCCCAAAATGGTAAAATTGGGGGCATCACTCTTGGCTAGAGAGTAAAATACGTTCACTATGCTACTGCAGGAATTTATTGATGTGTTCGCATGGTCTTACAAAGACATGCTAGGCTTAGATCCAACCTTGTTCATGCACAACCTAGTTGTGGAGGTAGATACTAAGCCTATCAAATAGAAGCTCTGAAAGATGCACCCAAGAGTGGCCTTGTTGGTTAAAGAAGAATTGGAAAGGTTGCTTGCAGCAGGATTCATCAGACCAATTGATTATTCAAAATGGATATCTAACATTGTTCATGTCCAAAAGAAACATGTTGGCATCTGAATCTACACATATTTTAGGGACATCAATAAGGCTTTCCCTAAAGATGATTTTCCACTACCCAACATTGATATGATTGTTGACTCAACAACAGGGTATGAAATGCTATCACTCATGGATGGATTTTCAGGTTATAATCAAATTAAGATTGCCGAGGAGGACCAACACAAAATAGATTTTACAACTCCTTAGGGCACCTTCTGCTATCAGGTAATACCATTTGGCCTTAAGAATGTAGGAGCAACTTATCAGAGGGCCATGAAAGTAATCTTTCATGATAACATGGAGGACTACATAGATGACATCCTAGGAAAGTCCAAAATAAGAGAGGATCAACCTATTATTTTGTGGCGTATCTTTCAATGCTTGAGTGAATAGAAAGTCAAGCTGAATCCAAAAAGTGTCTTCGGTGTACTATCCGGAAGCTATTGGGCTTCATTGTGTCCAGACGAGGTATTGAGGAAGACCTTGATAAAGTTTCTGCCATCGCTGAAATGCCTCCACCGAGAATATCAAAAACTTTGTAGCTTGGAAGGGGAAATTCAAGCCATTCGTCACTTTATCTCCCACTTTTAAAAATGTCACTCATTCACCTAGTTTCTTAAAAGGACGTCACTTTCATCCGGAGACCGAGCAACAACAAGTCTTTACTTTTCTTAAACAAGACTTGGCTAACCCACTTTGTCCTCGTGCCTCTCACTCCGGAAGAATCACTTTTTCTCTATATTTTCACTACACAATATGTTATTGGTGCGTTGCTCGCCCAATATGACCTTAGCCATAAAGAGAAAGTAGTGTATTATTTGAGTCACACCCTCATTGCCTATGAGATCAATTATCCTCTCGATTGAAAAGGCTTGCTTAGCCATTGTTTTTACCTTCGAAACTTTGCCATTACCTACCGAATACTAAGACCAAGCTCATATCCAAGGTCAACCCACTCAAGTATTTGTTGTCCAAATCTGCCATCATAGATAGAATGGATAATTGGATCATTCTACTCGGTGAGTTTGATATAGAGTTCATCCATCAAAAATATGTTAAAGGGGAAGTACTTGCAGCAGACCAATTTAGTGGAAGCACCTTTGCAAAGCACATAACCTTTAAGTGCGGATCTGTCGATGCATCTTTTCTCTACATTGAAGAATCTTTCATATGGCAGATACATTTTGATGGATCTTTTACATTTCATGGTTCAGGTGTGGGAGTTGTCCTTGTTGCTCCTTCGGGTGATCCTATCTACGCGGCAGATTTCCTTTGGCCTTCCCTTGCACAAACAATATTGCAGAATATGAAGCACTCATTCCGGGGATGTAGGTAGCCATCAAGTGGAATGTTCATCATGTTAAGGTCATAGGTGATTCAAAGATAATCATCAAACAGTTAATGATGAGTATAAAGTTAAGTATGACAAGCTCATACCTCACAAAAAGTTAGTGGAAACTCTAAAGGAGTATTTTATGTGCATCACCTTTGAGAAAATCCCAAGAGAATAGAATAGATCATTGGATGCTATGGCAATGGTGGGATCTATGTTTCATATTTTGCTAGGGAACAATGATATACCATTCTTCATAGAAAATCTATGCCGGCTCGTGTATGACTGCCAAATCTTGCCTAGCTTGTGAGGTTGTTTGTCCCCATTCTCTATGGTATGAACCCATATTCATCTATCTTAAGGACAACACATTCCCTCTCAATATCTTCCATTCTCGAAAATCAAATACTAATTCTCGAGATAGCCCATTACGCCCTTTTTAGGAGGTACACTTTATCATCATGGCTATGATGGGAATTTGTTGTGTTATTTGGAAGTGATAGAGTCAATCCAAGTAATCAAAGAAGTGCACAAAGGAGTATGAAGAGCACATACAAAACGAGAATGGTCTTGGCTAAGAAACTGTTGAGAGTAGGTTACTATTGGCCTACCATGGAAACTGATTATTGCAATTATGTTAGAAAATGTGTGCTTTGCCAAAAGTATGGAAATTTCATCCATTCTCCGTCGTAGCCATTTCAACTAATCACTACCCCATGACCATTCTCCAAGTGGGGACTTGATTTAATAGTGAAACTTACTCCTACCTCATCTAATGGTCATACACATATCATCACAGCCACATAATATATTACAAAATAGGTGGAGGTTTTCCCTTTAACCTTTGTCACAGGGCACAAATTTCTAAATTCATCATGAATCACATTATTTGCCAAGATGGTATTCCCATGACCATTATTACAGATAATGGGAAGTCATTTAATAACAAAGCGTGAAAGGTCTTTTTTTCAACGGTTCCAAATTTGATTGAAATGCTCCACACCATATTACCCTCAAGGTAATGGATAAGTGAGGCATCAAATAAGACTTTGGTCAAAATAATGGAGAAGATGGTCAAGAAACTGGTTTGAAAGCGGAACCTAAAAATCCATCCAACCCTTTGGGCTTACCAAACATCCATTCGCATTCCTATGGGTGCGACACCATATTCCTTAGTGTTTGGGGATGAATCTATCATCCCCTCGGAGATTCAACTTCTGTCCCTAAGGTGAGGCATCAAATAAGGCTTTGGTCAAAATAATGGAGAAGATGGTCAACAAAACTGGTTGAAACTGGAACCTAAAAATCCATCCAACCCTTTGGGCTTACCAAACATCCATTCGCATTCCTATGGGTGCGACACCATATTCCTTAGTGTTTGGGACAGAATCTATCATCCCCTCAGAGATTCAACTTCTATCCCTAAGGATCTCTCTTCGGTACTATCTAGATAAGGATGAAGATTATCGAGTGGCAAGAGTTGGATGAGTTAGAACTACTAGATGATAGGCTCATTCATGTCCTTAATCACCGAAAGTGTATCAACATAGAGTCTCCCACAATTACAACAAGAGAATCATCCCTCGTCAATTTGAGGTTAGTGATTTAGTTATGAAGGATAATCAGTTCAACACTAGAGTAGAGCGAGAAAAGAAAGGGAAGTTCAAACCACATTGGTTAGGAACCTATGTCATAATTGCCAAATACGGCACGTGGCATACAAAATGACTCACCCCAATGGTGATGAGCTCTAGGAGCCTATGAATGCCATACATCTTAAGCGATTCTATGCTTGAACATGGTGCAAGGAAAAAAAAAAAAAAAAAAAAAAAAAAAAACATTAGAAAAGAAAAAGAGAAAACAGGTCATCCACTAGTGAGAACCACGTAATTGTGGAACTTTAGACAATTACTTGGGTGAAAACCGGTTTCGGAACACGGGAGGAGTTGTTGTTCACAATCATTCTATATTAGAAGGGTAGTTGTCTTTGGTTTAAACGGGTATGCCATCGAGATTCCTCATGCACATCATCCTATCCGGCCTTGATCTAGCTTTCCTTCTTCTATTCATCTGTGAGGGATGTGGTCATTCGCTATTTCCCATCTTACGTTGGGGGCAACTCAATGACTTCACCTTCTTGTTCATAAGCGTGTGGATTCTGCCCTTGTATATTCCCCATCTAATGCTAGGGGAATCCACGCTTTCTTGGTTACCTACACATAGCTTTCGAAAACCATTAAAAAACACAAAAACAATAGAAAATTGTTTCAGAAAACACAAAAACAATAGAAAATTGTTTCAAAAAACCAAAAAGCACTAGAAAATTGTTTGAGAAAACACAATAACACTAGAAACTTGTTTAGAAAATTGTTTCACAAAAACCTAAACAAATAGAAAATTGGTGCATGAAAACATATCTTACAAAAACATTTACTTGCATTGTCTTGTTTCCTTGCTTTGCTTGTTGCTTTTATAGTGTTTTGCATGTTTTCTTTTGAGTTGTTTATTGCTTGGGTGTACTTTGTCATAGTTCATCTTTTCTTGCTTAGATTAGATTTATTCTTACTTGTTCATATTGAAGTATGTTTTTACACATTGATGTATTTTAGGAAGTCATACTGTAATGTGATTAATTCATTATGTTCTTTCTTAAGCATTTGGTTGTGTTCGTTACATGCTAATAAAGCAGGGTGAATCATGGTGTATTGCATTAATTCCTGGTGTTCTTTGTTAGCATTTGGTTGTGTTTAATTGCATGTGCTCTGTTTTGTTATCATTCACATCACATTACCATCATTATCTTCACATCTAACATCAGATATACATCATATATAAACAAAAATGCTAAGTTTTACATCATACATGTATGCTAAGCTAATCATCACATATCATATCTTCAATGGGGGCAAGAGGGGTTGCGCATAATCAAAAATCTATCCCCCCCCGCACCAATATCATCATATCATCCCATCCATATACATCAAAGTAACACATGAGATGTAAATTTGATATCATGTAAGGATCTATCATCTAAACATCCATGGCACATGTATACATCAAACATCTAAATCAGATACATACAAGGTGCGAAATCAAATAATATCATAGCAACATCCATAAGTGTTGAATCAACAAAGATAATAACATGCATCGAATACAATGCAGCAACCTGCCCACTCGGGATGTTAAATATGATTCATATACCATCATTAATTAATTCCCCATGAGTTTAAAGACAAGGTAGAAACAATCTGTATGCATGTATCAAAAACAAAGACATACATCATCTCATAACCTTATGTATATGAGCCAAAACAAAGAAGTCCTCATATATACATATATATATATATATATATATATATATATATATATGTTTTAAATATCAAAATGGATACATGTAAATATGTGCTCTATGTCAAAAATTCCTTGGTGAGGTGTACAACAAGGATACATCAAAAAGTCTATATACATACATACAATGTTCCGATTAGTACTCAATACAAATACATCATCGATACCCAATGCCATAAAAAAGTGGCATGTATCTGCAAGAATCAAGCCTTCATCATGAGGCATTATCAAAAATACATGTCTACAATCACCGTACAACAAAATCATCCTTCATAAGAGGCATACATACAAAGGACTTTGTACAATACAAATGTGGATATCACCCATATCTCTCACCTTTTCGGGGCTCCCAAGTCCGTCCTCCTGACGCCGGAACTCTAGAGGCTGGGATGGAGTTGGTCTTGTCGGCCTACTCTGGAAGGGGTTTTTGACCGATCGGCGGAATGACAAGACCTCCATGAGCGGGAGCCTGATGCACTGGACCCTAATAACTGTGGCAGTGTCACTCGCTACTCTAACGACACCACTTTGTAATATTTTGTCCCATAAAAAAGGGCCTCACCACCAAGCCTAGTGGCATCATGAATCAGATTTACATCTCCTAAGGTGGGCACTACCTAGACGGTAGTGTCTCTCTCACCGATTACTCGGCCCATGTCAACCTCGGCTTGTCTAGCGGTAGTGGCCTCTCGATCCCTCTTTGCAGTCATTACCTGTAGCTTGGTGCGGGCCTGGTCCCTTTGTGCCACTATTGCTTGATAATGGGTATGCACGTGATCTCTGTGCAACAACCATTTGCACCTATGACTGGAATTTATGTAGGGGGCTCAATATTTGAGTGCCCTACATTGTTGTCTCTCATATCTGGCTCCCCCATGAACCTTTGTCATCTCTTGGGCCATCTTGGACCCGAGCCTGGTCTCACCCTGATAATAACATCACAATATGAGCTCAAGTCTCATCAAGCTTTGCTATAGCATTTGTCACACACCAGCCTCGAGCCTCATCTCTCTCTGCTCCGGCTATGTCTCTCTCGGCTCTTAGCTATTGTACATGTCTATGTACTCTGGTTGTCTGCGCCACTGGCTGTGAGGATGTGTGTGCCTCAGGGACTGGTCCCTGAGGCACTCTGGAATACTACCCCTACTCAAAAATCCTACCTCTAGGTGGCGGCATGGTTGCCTGTACTGGGCCCTGCGGCCTCGGTCCCCTGTGCGCATGGGTCACCCTATCCATCGTGAGGAATGCCATCGAACGGATCCTCTGGGTCTAGCCCGAGTACCACTACTCTAGCTCGATGTTCTTCCCCATGCCATATCTCTACAGGTGGACAAACACCTGCTACCCAAGCTACCTCTAGAATAGTAAGATGTCGGGGTAATACCGTAGCGTATCACGCTACATAATTTCTTTGTAGTACCAAGGTCTCGACTTATCATAATGGGTCCCATGCCTAGGGGACCACCTATGTGAGACTCGGACCTAGCTCGGGTTGCTACAATCCAATGCCCCATGGTCTCGCCTCTCGAGAATCTCTACAAGCATGCAAGATATCCGGCCGAGGAACACCCTCAGTATGCCAAGCTACTCTACCGTTGCACTCAATGTGATATAGCTCCATGATGTAGCTATCGATGCAATAAGAAAGTGCTCCACCAAGCACACACTAAGCTCTATGGCATCCTCTGGCCACTGGAATTGTTTATATAGATGTCAAATGACGTCTATCACTTTGCTAACTCATCGAACTCCCGCCTATATCTAAACAAAGTGCCAAGGTGGCCATGGACATCTCCGCCGGCATTTGCTATCCAAAACATGTATAATGGCTCCTCGGGATCTCTAACTCGAAAAGCATCAATAGGGAATCTAATAGCTATATGATCCCATGACCATATTTGTAACAATGAGGATAGCACCACAGTCTTCTGACCATGGTATGTGATAACGTGTAAATCCCAAAGTATAAATAAGAAAGTATACACCGCTTTGAAATATATCTCTCCACTATAAATGCCATGAACTACTTGGTAGTAATCCTCTCAGAACGAAGTCCCTATCTTGTCAAGTGAGTAGGAATCCATTGATAAGAGCCATGATATAGAGAGGTCCCCAATGCAATTTCGGGTCGAGGTACACTCATGTAAAGCTACGAGTCATCCTGTCATGTAAGATGTCATCAACTCCAAATAAGGCACTACACACGCACCGATCATCATACCGCATACCTAATGTACTCAATCAATGTACCCATCATAGGGACGTGCGAGAATCGCCACACATCCTCTATAGTCATTGTCATATCTCTATGGGCAACCGGAAGCACTGACTCTCGCTATGCCATCACTCGGCTAGCGTAGTCAGGAGGCCGTGATCTAGCACAATCAAAGGCATCCGAGCCATGGGGCCCAACCCCACCGCCTCTAGTAAAATCACAATCTCTCGGTGGTCGCATCGGTGGATACTTCCCTCTAACTTTGCAATCTAGGAGTGATGCTCCCGCATCTACAATACTAGCTAGTCATCTCTACAAAATAACACGTCACTCATCTGTTTGTGGCATTTTCTCTAAAAATCTATCTCATTTTTTAGGGTTAACCCAAAATCCAAAAATTCTTCTAAGTGTCACGTTTTTCGACACTTTCCTATCTTTTTCTACTTGTCTACAACACCTACGCGCCCTTTTGGGCGTGTATGCCATGTTTCTTGTGCTGCGCTTGCACACATACATTTTCTAGTGTGTGTGCCCTCTTTCAGCGCGTTCACCCCCTTTTTGGCATGTACGCCACTAAATTTGTGCTTACGCATGCACATGTGCACTCCCGCATATGTGTGCTTGCCTAATCGTGCATGCGTCATGCTTTTGGTGTGTGCACCCCTTTCCCGGCGTGTGCGTGTGTACGCACATGCACTCGTGTGTACGCATGCGTGTGTGTGTGTATGTGTGATTTGTGGCCATGCATGTGTGCGCATCGACCTAGCACCTGCGCCCTCAAAAGAATGCTTGCACCCCCAAACCGGTGCCTCGCACACCCTATCCCATACCCGCACTTGTGCACTGCACACGCCTACGCATTTTGAACACCTAAATGACCTAATTAATGCATTAATGACACAAATTAGTGGGTAGGTTTTTGATACTCACAAATGGGCCCTCATCCGCATGCCTTTGGTATCCTCAGAGCGTGGCAGTGTGCCTCAAACGGTCTCGTGTGATCACCATCTCTCCTGAGTGTCAGATCCTCACGGTAATTTCTCTAATTTGAGCGGTTAAAATGAATTGATCGCGATATTTTTAACCCCCTAGGGGTATATTAACCTTTTTTCACCATTCGGAAGGCCGGGAGGCCCGTTTCGATCACCGTTTTCTCCTCTATTCACTAGTGGATAATTATTTTTATTAAATAAATATTTTCTCTTCTTTTTCACCATTTTGGGGCATTTTTGTCGATACCCCTTTTCTTCTCCCCTGGACAATTTTATTGTTCCCTGGCAATTTTTATTGTTCTTCACACTCTCGTAAATAATTATTTTTCAAATAATTATTTTTCCTAATTTTTCCACTAAACAAGGACTTTATTTGTCATTTGTTTCTCTTTCTTCCACCTAGGCACTTTTTTCCCCCTAGGCCCATCACTTTCTTCTTCTACCTTCTTCTATTGTTCACCATAGTTTGCAAAGAAAAAACAAAAAAAAAAACAAAACAAATAAAACAAAAAAATCCAAAAACAAGGCAAAATTTTTCCAAACACTCCTACAAAGTACAAAACCCTAAAAATGGTAACTTGCTTATTATGACTGAAACTTTTGTCTTGCACATGGTATTTTCTCCATATCCTATTTGTTTTTTTCACATCTTCCACAATTAATATGCCTCGCAGATCACTAGATTCACAACCATTCACACAAATGAGTTGCTTGCTTCATCTATACTCTCGGGGCACTTTCATTTCTTGGTGCTATTTCGTTGCGCACAAACACTTTTCATGGACCCCGTGTCCATTTTCATTTCCCTTGCATGTATCCTTGCTCGGGGCATCAATCATGAACTTGTGGATCTCTTCAGCACTCATAACAAAACATTTGTGCAACTATCTTGACTATTGTTGGGTTGGATATGTGTGTTCGTACTTGTTTTCCCTATTACATGAGCTTGTTTCATTCTCATATTACATTGCATTATTGTATGTTGCATGGAGTTGGTACTTTCAACAATGGACAATTGTTTGTACTATGGCTTTTCATGTCATTCTTCCTTTTTCATATGCTTATATTTTTCATAAGGACCGATGATGTAGTTCCTGGAAATATGATGATACCAAAATTGTTCCAAACAAATAAGTGGCTAGCGGTTAAGCTCTTATCTCCCCTCATCCATATTTCTTCTACACCACTTCCCTTTCACCCCTAATTCTCCCTCTCATCGAGGCATCCTACCTTGTCCCCAGTCTTCTACCTATCCCTCATCTTTTTCGATCATCTATTGACTTCTTCCATCACCCCATCGACACTCAAGGGGCATCTCTCCCTCCTACTAATTTTTCTTCTATCCCTTCAAATTTTTCTTCCATCTACTATCTTTGAAGTGACGTCACTTACTCCACCCCAAAGAGGGGCAAATGTAGACACCTATAATTACGCCTAAGTAATTTAAATACTTAAATCACGTTATTTATCCCCTTTCTCACAAATTGACGACTTATTGTAAAAAACGCTCATATTCCCTCTTGTTTTCGTTAATCAATTATAATATGCTAATTGATTAAGTCGCCTATCTAGATAACAACCTAATTAATGACCTTCTGTTAATTAATCACCTCCTCTATCTAGATTAATTAATTATTATTAATTAATTAGTCTTCCCCTTCATTTAACTAGTAAATCAATATTTAATTGATTTAATCCCTTTCTAATAGCCTAAATCGTACTAATATTCCTCTAATTGGCTTCTATAAACTCACATCTACCTATTAGTTAATCACATTTGATTAATTAAAGAACCCCCCAAATCCCATGACTTACTAAGCATAAATTAAAACATTCTAAAATAAGGTTACCTTTAATAAAGCAACCTTATCTATTTCTAATCATGTTTTACCTTTATCCCACATTCATGAGGATGTGTTGAATCCTTTATCCTTTGGGCTATATAAAGAGCCCCGCACCCGCCTTTTACTCACACCTAAACTCCTTAAGAGAATAAATGCAAAGCATATAGCAAAGAAACTAAGAGCTTGCACTTTGTCTTCTTGAGAGTTCATTATCTTGAAGAGTTAAACCTCTTTCTTAAAGTGCTTAGGTCATATGGGAGGTGTCAAAAGGGTCTTGTAGCCCAAATTTTACTAGCCCCCATTCCTAGGTTCTTAGAATATTAAGGACGACTATTTTTGATAGCCATGGAACCTACCTAGGTTCCTTCATTTATATGTTTTTAGAGAATGGAGGATATTTAGGTGCTTAACATAGTTAATTTCATAGTTTTGTATTGATAAATGTTAGCATCTAACCCTTGATTAATTCTTATCATGATAATATTTATAATGTTGTTCAATTCTTGCTAATTAAAACTATTTAGGTGTTAGTATTTTTTTACATTAGCATTAGTTTAAAAACAACACTTGCACACACAAGGAACTATGGGGAAATCACTTATGCCTCCTAATGGGATTAGGTGCCCACCTTGAAGCCTCTAAAAACAAAAACATACCAAAACAAGAATCTTATGCCTCCTCAATCTCTTATGCCTCCCACAATCTCTTATGCCTCCCTCAAATAAAACATATAAGATAAGTAAGAATTAAAAGGTGGGGCACCCAACCCAACTCCCTCCCAAAATGTGCAACAATACTCTTATGCCTCCCTCCAAAATATCCCCATAAACCTTCTCCTACACCATACTTAAGGCCATACTACCCAAGCCCAAAATATGCACACACAACATTCATTTATTTACATACACACACATATATAAAAATAAATTGCATGGGTGAAGTTCCTACCTTGCCATTACAAGAAACTTGATCCAAAATCAAAACTCTAAGCTCCTTCCAGCTCAATCTCAAATCCAAGCAAGCTCCAAGACTCCCAGGCAAGCAATTCAAGCTAAAACTTCAAAATAATCATGCCCAACAAAATGAAGTAACCGCAAAACATACACATATATAAAAATTAATTCCACGGGTCAAGTTCCTACCTTGATATTGCAAGAAACTATATCAAAATCAAAACTCTAAGATCCTTCCAGCTGAATCTCAAATCCAAGTAGGCTCCAAGACTCCCCAGTGCATTTCAAGCTAAAACTCCAAAATAACCATGCACAACAAAATGAAGTAACCCCAAAACCATCAAATTAACTTGCATATATAGAAAAAGAGGAGAGGAGGGTATGGTTGCTCCATGTAGGATGCCACATCACTTCTCCTCAACTCCACATCACCAAGTCAAACATCAAACCCAAGGTTAATAATTTTTGGTGGAGGTAGTGACAATCCTCTTACACACAAAAACTATTACCCATACCTCTAAAGGGCACAATTAAAAATCATGTAAGAAAATGCAATGAATATGAAATTTTACCTCTCAAATCATTTAATGGGGACTATTTTTAACCCTTTAACTCATATGTATAGTTGGTAGATGAATTTAAGAGGTGTGGGACAAGCTTAAGTTGTCCCAAAAGCCTCCAAAAATGGCTCCAAAGTCTAATTTAGGATTTTGGAAGATAGGTAGAGTACCCACCAACCAAAATCAATTAAAATCAACTCAAATCACAAGGACCAACTACTCTAATAAATGTCCCCTTTTTCACATCAAAAATTAATTTAATAAACACGATTAATCAACTTAAATAAGAGTACATTATTCAACAATAATAAAGTGAATTACATTACAAAATAAATCACATACTCCACAAATAATAAAAAGGAAAGGGGAAAAACACACATAGCCCATGGTCACAATTTGAGGTCATCCCCCATGGGGACCTCCTAACAATCTAACAACACACAACAATATAACTGAACATAAAGATTCCATGGTGACCTTCATTGTATCCATCCAATATTCCACTATGGTTGGTCTCATATCCCCCTTTTGTTTGTTGTGATACAATCACTTGCAAAAATCAAACAATACCTCCTTGCCTCGTGGCCGCATCAAATACATCAATAATAAAATACATGCACATCCATCAATAAACATCATCATATCACAAAGTCATCATCAAAGCTAAGAAATGCTATCATTTGTTTATCATTTCAAAAACATCTCAATTCTACCATTTCATCAATATCAGTGAGATCGCAAGATTAGTTCAAACACCAAAACATAGTCAATATGACGGAAATTCAAAATGTTAGTATATATATAAGCTAATCAACACATCATCATCATCAATGCAGAATGTCTATCCATGCCTCTAAGAATCCATACAACCATAATATGAATCACAACATATCAATAGTCAGAATATCTCTACCATCTATCATCATGCTAAACCAAAATAACATAGTAAAGTCCATGTCTATAGTCCATAGTAATCAAAATCAAAATATGATAAGTGTTGAAGAGGAGTGGGAACTACAAATACATTTTCTTCATTAACTCATTCTAAAGGCTGGTTGCACTCGCCCAAATCAACTTTGGTCATCTAAGAGGAAGATATATCTTTTGCATGGTTTCTAATCATTCTACTCGATCATAAAATAATAGACCACATGATGATGGTAAATGAAAGGTATGGTCTCACTATAACCTAATTTTCTAAAAATGTGCAAACAAGAAAGTGGTGAGAAAATGTTATAAGACAAAAATGTAATGGAGACACATTTTGCATTGTTAGGTGTGATACACAGTCCGTAAATGAAAAATAGCCGTGCGTATTTTAGATGATCCCAAATTTACATCTAGATAAAATAAAGGGAAGATATATGAGGGAGACATTCGACAAAACTTTGGTTTTTGCACCAAATTGATTTTCAGACCTTTTATACGAATTAAATTTTACATTTGTATACTCCTAGAAATGGTGACGTGGTTTTGTAAGAATTTATATTATAATTTTCTTTATTATCACATTGTTTATTTTTTTACGATATTTAATTTGTTTATCAATTTTTTTAGGTGTCATTTTTTTCTCGCTACACCGTTTGTGGGGGTTGGTGGGGTGCATTTATGGCCCCTATCCGTAATGAGAGGAAGTTGACAATATATTAATGAGGTCTTTAGACCAATTAGTAGAAGAGAAACGAAGGGAAGTTGACACGAAGTGCAAGGCATACTTGAATGGATGTTAAATTTAAAGTAGTTAATGGAAATTAATTTTGATAAGTGCACATAAATTATAGGTAGGTTTGTTTAAAGTATAGATTTCATTTATAATATGATAAGATTGTAATTCACCGAAAGGTAGTTTGAAGATGCTTATGCTCGAAAGTGTAAAATTTTGGCTACTGTTTCATCGTTAATTTTTGTCACATTGTTCATATCTACCTATACTTTTCCGATTTCTTATTTTAAATTTCCCTATTTCTGAAAATATCTATTTATTTACATGTATGTTAAGTGAATTTTTTTATTTTCCGTAAAGTGTTTGACCAAATGAAAGAACGAGACAACTTCTCATGGAATACGATTATGCCAAAAACAAAAGACATGGGTTTCCTCAAGAGACAGTCATTATTTCACTGTATGCAACAAACATGTCTCTAACCAGTTCAGTTTACAATTGACATCATACTCCCGACATTTGCACAAATACGAGCTCTAGAACAGGGTGTGGACATCCATCAAAGCATAAAAGATAGAGGAATTTTGTCAGATGTTGTAGTTGCAAATGCTTTGGTAGACATGTATGCAAAATGTGGAACATTACACAAGGCATGTGAACTGTTTGACAAAATGCCTCAAAAAATGTGGTTTCATGGACATCGTTGATTGTAGGATATGCACAATGCAATTGGCAGGTGTAGAGCCAAATTCCACATAAACCTGTGGGGTTATGTGGAAGTGTTTTCTTGGTTCCTGTAGATCACATATGAATATAGGCTTAGGAATATTTATAGCCACAATGAATTTTGATTTTGATCTTAAAATGATGCAAGTTATTTTCTTCTCTCAAACATCTATGTAGAAGCGGGTAGGTGAGGTGAGGCTCAAATGATACAGAGATTGATGAAAGATAGAGAAATTAAAAAGATTCTTGGACATAGTTGGATTGAAGGCAAAGAGACATCATAAATCATAGATCACATCTACAAACATAGGAGATCTATGCAAAGTTGGAGAAAATGGCTTGAGAGATAAAGAAAACATGCTATTTTTTTATATTAAATGCATTTACTTAATGATGTGGATGTGTAGGAAAGAGAATTATTTCTCGACCAACATAGTAAATTTTTGGCAAATGTATTTGGTTGGTTAAACACACCCCCTGGAACAACTATTACAGTTGTCAAGAACCTTCGATTATGTGCTCATTGCCACATTACAACAAAAATTAACTCCAAGATTGTTGCAAGAGAAATTGTTGTGAGAAATGGGAACCATTTCCTTCATTTTAAAAAGGGAGAATGTTCTTGTGGCGATTATTGGTGATGCTAAATGAAGCAATCTAAAAAATAAGCTTGCACTATAATAATGTGCCATGTGCTTGATTATTCTTAGTTTCTAGAAAGTTTTTTTGTTTAGTTTTAAGTTTGCATACACTTCGTTGTAAATTACAACTCCAACAAACTTAACATTGTTATCCTCTCCGACGTAATTTACAACTCATGTGCAATTGCTAGTATATATAGTATAGCCGATGACATAATACACCGTTAATACTATCGATTTCGAATTTCACAATAGAATCTCACATCATGTATAAAATGAATGACAACACAATTATAAATGGTAATAGGAAATCAAATATTATATTAACCTTTTTGCCGATTTGTCGGTTTCTAAAGTCTTTATCGTTTTGTACACATTTAGAAGGCATTACTTTTCCACTTTGCGACAAAACACAAATACGTCAGCGTCCCACTGGTTTCTCCGAGATTTTAACGTTTTGTTAACTTAGTAAGTGCATCTAGAAGTCATTACTTGTCCAGTTTGCGACAAAACACAAATAAGCCGGCATGCCACTGGTTTCTCCGCGCATAACTTCTAGATGATTCCATCTACAAGGTCATTATTCCCTTCGTCTTTTAAAAAACAAACAAGACTCTTACGTCTATTCTGAGTTCAATATCGTGTAATTCTTGGACACCTTCTATATATCATCACTTGTTTCGTCAATCCAAACCAATCGATCCAAATTCTTAATCGAAATAGGAAATCCCATTTCTTGCTATAATGGAGTGTAGTGCATCGACTTGTTTTTTACAGAGGTCTTGTGTTATGAGCAAGATTTCTTCTGCTGGAATTCCGCGCATAAGAATTGGTGTGAAACTAATTAAGCAGGGTGCAGTGAGAAGAAGAGGTGGAATTATTAGGGCTTACCCAGTTCGTTATTCCTCATCCTCATCATTCTATGATGTGCTCTCTGTGCCTTCTAATGTGAGTGAGCGAGAAATAAAGAGCTCATATCGTCGGATGGCTCTTAAATACCATCCTGACGTCTGCCCGTTTTTAGATAAAGAAGAATGCCCTCAAAATTCCTTCAAGTTCAGCAGGCGTATGATACACTTTCCGACCCCTCCCTTCGTGAGGATTACGATTGGAGAATTCAAAACAGGATGTAATTAAGGGAGAATGAGGGAGGGTTTGGCAACAGTAATAATTATGTGTGGGAAGCTCAGATAATGGAGTTGATACGAAGAAGATCGAGTGGTATTAAGAGTTCATCAACGTGGGGAAATAGGATGAGAAGCACAAACCAACAGACGGCTACTGCTGCTGCATCTCGATGATGGTGCCTTCATTTCCTGCCATCTGCTTAGTCTTCTCTACCAGAAAGGCTTTCCCTTTTGTTTCGTTTGGAAGAGGGAAAAGGCGACCAAGATCGGGTCATTATCCACGCTGCCTGCAAAAGATCTGGTTGGTCATCATCCACAGCATCTGTCAAAGATCGGGTCATTCGGTACCCTGCCTGGGTACCGCTGAGCATAAACACAGAGAGATCCGGATTGAATTTTGCACGAATGTATCCAAAGTTTTTATCTGGGGATTATATGGATCTCTATAGTCGGCACAAATAGGACACTAAACATAGCCATCACCATACCACCTCCAAATGTGGGTTTGTTCTGAAAATTGTACGAGTACTTCATCTGATTGTAATGAGATCGACACATGGACGGTTTTACTGTAATGTAACAGTTTTCTTTTTCGGATTATATGAATTGTTAAATGCCAACTAGTGAAATTACTTGACAGTATGTTCTTCTGAAATAGCACTGGGTTTCCTCCATTTGATTACAATTTCCTTCGACATCGAAATGACAGTTTCATTGTAATGTTGAAGTATAACATATGTTGGCACTACTTTTTAATGATATTGGAATTTGCCAACTGTCACGCCTTCAAGTAACATTTTGCGCCGCTTTTGGATAACCATGATCCATTGACATGAAAGTGATTATACATTATTCACATCAATTTATGAAACTATTTAGGAAACGGCAATCCTTAACCAAAGACGCATAACCCGGTAGGTCCCACACTGGACCAATTAGGAACCGAAATATTCTTTTATTAATTTGTTATGGCATTACACCACTATAGAAACAAGGTATATGAAATAAAGATTAAACCCAAAATCACTTCTCTGAATCCCCCATGAATTAGTACATGAGGTCATGGACTGGATCGATTAAGTTATGAAGTATTTAGTTAAGGGTTATATTTTTATTGTTGGGTATCAACCATTTATATGTATTGTTAGTTTCTATTTATATATTAGTATGTGAGCTTGACCAAATAAAAAGAAAAAAACAAAACATTTCATTTTAACTCTATAATGTATTAACAAATTGTATGTATTGTTGGGTACTATTTAGATACTTGTATGCGAGTTTGATCAAATAAATATGGAAAAATAAACTTTACCCATCTTAACATTTATATTTTCTTATATATTTTAATGTTTCACATAGTTTCTTTGATGTAGGTAAACATTTGTTTTTGATAATAAGTCATTTTTAAGATCTATATGATTGGTTATGTTATTATAGAATTTACAATAATTATGTATAAGCAATTGTAAATATGTTTTATACTTATCAAATATAGCACAAGGCATGTGGATTTTCATTACTATAAATTATAGAACCATTATTAGATGATGCAAGAGCATCAAAGGCGTCAACCAATCTTACATCTGATTTTTTTACTTTTTGTATTAATTGATTTTCATTCATATAGGCCTTCACATTAGTCCATCACATATCTTCAATATATCCAAATAATTTTGAGACCCTTGCATTTATTTAAGTGCTCTTAATATTGGTGTTCAAAGCAACTTAGTCACAACATCGCAATGCCCTAAATTATGATGTTAGGGAAACTCAAGACACAAGGTTAAGAAAAGCACTTAGAAGGATTTATTTAAATCCTTAGTGTACCATTATATACTAATGGTCATTGGTTAATTTATGCGTACCATCCCCAAGAATATTATTGCAGGAGAAAAGTTAATACTTTGAGCCCACGAAGTTGTAATGCCCGCTCCTCTTCGACACTTATTACACTATTATTTTGATTACTGATGAGTAAAGACATGGACATTATTATTATATTTTGATTAGAATGACGATAGACAATATGGATATTTTGATTATCAATATGTTGTGACTCATTTTATGGATTGTATGGATTCCTAGAGGCATCGATAGACATTTCAATGGGTAAGTGCACGAAGTTGGTGGACAATTCCGTGGAAATAACAACACAAAATAAAGGAACCGCGATCGCGGTTTACATACCACGATCATGGTTCTTGAATTCCAGGTTCGGTAATTACCGAACCTAAAACCATGATCACGGTTTAGAACCACGAGTGCGGTTATAAACCGTGATTGTGGAACTCTGAGACAAAAATTAGCAGTCCCGCGACTCCTTATTTTCCTCATTTTTCATTTCAAACCGCGATTTTTCCTAAACATTTTTCACTCGTGCTTTGAATACCACCTCAAAATTGCTCATCGAACTTCTGGATAGCGATAGATTCAACCATGCCGCCAAGACGAGGAGGTAAGTCCCCGATTGTAATCATTTTTTTGCATTTTAGTTTTTTTTTTTTTTTGCATTTTAGGTTTTTTTTTACATTTTCATGGGTTTTTTGAAATGTTTGTTTATGTATACAATTTTCTTATTTTATCAGTTGGTCGGCAAGCTTGAAATCGTGCAAACCGTCAAAACATTCCTCAAAACCCACCTGAACATTCCTCAAAACCCTCCGAACATTCCTCAAAACCCTCCTCTAAACATAGATCCGCCTCCTGTGGCTCCTTCTATCCCCACCGAGCCAAAGACAAATGCAAGATAATATCATAGTAAGAATATGAGAAAATAAAATTGTCATTGATAACCTAATTCAAACTATAAGAAAAAATCATGCTACAAATCCATCCCGCATGACTTTAGCCAATACATTGCAAACATTGATTTTCGAAGTCGAGTCCGCAACCAACCAAATACATAGATGGAACACCTTTACAAGTGATTGTAGGTGGTGGTATGTGGATAAACTATCCCACGCGCGCCGTCAAAGACAACAAAAAAATTGGAAAAGACCTCATTTGTGCATTATTTATCGAGCCTATAACCAATGCCCCCCCTACAATTAATAGATGTAAATGCTAGATGAGGTGGTGTTTTGGTGCGTGAAAGGGTCATTGCTTCTGGGCTACTTCGTTCAGGTGTAGTCCCTTAAGATCCCTCGGACAAAATATTGTTCAACTTCGATGGGTGACTACTCGGACTCCATGACACCTAGAGATGGCTCGTCTGATCTGGAACCTCGGCGTAGGGATCCTCTACAATAGCATCTCTACATTTTTTGCTTCTCATTTTGGTGCTCTTGCTATCCTATTGTTTGTAAATGCACGAAATAGTGCAGTTAGGCCAAAAGTGTAAGGTTGTCGACGCTATATTTTACAAACAGTGGGTCATGGCACCGAACCGACTACGTCGACACGTCTAGGTGGCCAAGTGAATACTAGAGGAAGTGGTGTTTCGGTACACAAAATGGTCATTGCTTCCGAGCTACTTCGTTTAGGCGTAGTCCCTTAAGAGCCTTGAGACCAAAATATCGTTCAACTTCGATGGGTGACTACTCGGACTCCGTGGCACCTAGAGATTCCTCGTCTAATCCGGCACCTCGGCATGGGGACCCTTTACAATAGCCTCTCTCTATTTTTTCCTTCTCATTTCGGTGCTCTTTCTGTCCTATTGTTTACAAACACGCGAAATAGTGTAGTTTGATCTAGTGTAAGGTCACAAACGCTATATTTTGCAAACGGTGGGTTATGGCACTAAACCGACTACGCCGGCACATCCGAGTGGCCATATGAACACTATACGAGGTAGTGTTTTGGTGCACGAAAGGGTCATTGATTTTAGGATACTTCATTTGGGTGTAGTCCCTTAAGAGCCCTTAGACCAAAATATTGTTCAACTTCGACGGGTGACTACTCGGACTCCATGGCACCTAGAGATGGCTAGTCTAATCCGGCACCTCGGCGTAGGGACCCTCTACAATATAGTCTCTTGGTTTTCTCCTTCTCATTTCGGTGCTCTCGCTGTCCCATTGTTTGCAAACGTGCGAAATAGTGCAGTTGGAGCCAGTGTAAGGTTGTCAAACGCTATATTTTACAAACGGTGGGTCATAGACCGAACCAACTACGTTGGAACATCTGGGTGGCTAGGTGAATGCTATAGGAGGTGGTGTTTTTGTGTGTAAAATGGTCATTTCTTCCGGGCTACTTCGTTCGTGCATAGTCCGTTAAGAGCCCTCATACTAAAATATCATTCAACTTTGACGGGTGACTACTCGGACTCCATGGCACCTAGAGATGCCTCGTCTTATTTGGAACCTCGGCATAGGGACCCTTTACAATAGCCTCTCTATGTTTTTTTCTTCTCATTTCAGTGCTCTCGTTGTCCTATTGTTTGCAAACACGCGAAATAGTGCATTTTGAGCCAATGTAAGGTTGTCAAACACTATATTTTGCAAACTGTGGGTTGTGGCATTGAATCGATCGCGCCGGCATGTCCGGGTGGCCAGATGAACACTATAAGAGGTAGTGTTTTGGTGCATAAAAGGTTCATTGTTTCCGGGCTACTTCGTTCGGGTGTAGTCCTTTAAGAGCCCTAAGACCAAAATATCGTTCAACTTCGACGGGTGACTACTCGAACTCCATGGCACCTAGAGACCACTCGTCTAATCTAGCACCTTGGCATAGGGACCCTCTATAATAGCCTCTCTTGGTTTTTTTCCTTCTCATTTTGGTGCTCTCAAGTGTCCTATTGTTTGCAAATGCGTGAAATAGCTCGGTTTAAGCCAAAGTGTAAGGTTGTCAAATGCTATATTTTCAAAACGGTGGGTCATGGCATCAACCGACTATGCCGACACGCCTAGGTGGCCAGTTGCATGCTAGAGGAGGTGGTGTTTTGGTGCATGAAATGGTCGTTGCTTCTCGGACTACTTCGTTTGGGTGTAGTCCTTTAAGAGCCCTCATACCAAAATATTGTTCAACTTTGACGGTGACTATTTAGACTCCATGGCACCTAGAGATGCCTCGCTTGATCCGGGAAACTTGGTGTAGGATCCATCTACAATAGCCTCTCAGCTTTTTTCCTTCTCGGTTTGGTGCTCTTGCTGTCCTATTGTTTGCAAATGCATGAAATAGTACAGTTTGAACCAGTGTAAGGTTGTCAAATGCTATATTTTGCAAATGGTGGGTCATGACACCGAACCGAATTTTCTCGGCACATTTAGGTGGCCATTTCAACGCTAGATGAGGTAGTGTTTTGGTGTACGCAAGGGTCATTTCTTTCGGTCTACTTCGTTCGGGCGTAGTCCCTTAAGAGCCCTGAGACCAAAATATCATTCAACTTTGATGGGTGACTACTCGGACTCCATGGCACCTAGAGATGTCTCGTCTGATCCAAAACCTTGGCATAGGGACCCTCTACAATAGCCTCTCTCAGTTTTTTTTTCTTCGATTTCGGTGCTCTTGTTGTCCTATTGTTTGCAAACACGTGAAATAGTGCAGTTGGAGCCAATGTAAGGTTGTCAAACACTATATTTTGCAAACGGTGGGTCGTGGCACCGAAATGACTACACTGGCACATCTAGGTGGCTAGGTGAATGCTAGAGGAGGTGGTGTTTCAAAGGTGCAAAAGGTCGTTGCTTAGGGCTTCTTCGTTCGGGTGAAGTCCCTTAAGAGCATTGAGACCAAAATATCATTCAACTTCAACAGTGAATATTCGAACCCCGTGACACCTAGAGATGCCTCGTCTCGATCTATCACCTCGGCGTAGGGACCCTCTACAATAGCCTCTCTTAGTTTTTTCCTTCTCATTTCGGTGCTCTCGCTGTCCTATTGTTTGCAAACCCGTGAAATAGTGCAGTTTGAGCTAGTGTAAGGTTGTCAAACACTATATTTTGCAAACGGTGGGTTGTGGCACCGAACCGACTATGCCGGCACATTTGGGTGGCTAGGTGAACGCTAAAGGAGGTGGTGTTTCGGTCCACAAAAGGGTCATTGCTTCAGGCTACTTCGTTCGAGCGTAGTCCCTTAATAGCCCTGAGACCAAAATATTGTTCAACTTCGATGGGTGACTACTCAGACTCCGTGACACCTAGAGACGGTTCGTCTGATCTGGCACCTTGGCATAGGAACTCTCTACAATATCATCTCTTGGTTTTTTCTTTCTCATTTCGGTGCACACGCATAGGTATGGTCTTGTAAACACTTGGGGAGGAGTCATTTTCAAAATTTACAACATTTTCAAAATTTACAACATTTTCAAAATTTACAACTTTTTAAAATTTACAACATTTTCAAAATTTACAACATTTTTAAAATTTACAACTTTTTCAAAATTTACAACTTTTTCAAAATTTACAACATTTTCAAAATTTACAACTTTTTCAAAATTTACAACTTTTTCAAACAATGAAAGCTTCTCTTAGCTTTGAGAATTTAAAATTCTCTACTAATAGTGCCAACCACGTGAAGGTGGAAGCTTTTCTGGCACCACTAACCTAAACATAAAAGTGTTAGTCAAAGAAATTTAAGTTTCAAATCAAAACCATATACTATCTATATATGTACAAAATACACAAATTTAAAATAAAATATATTCAAACTTAAATCTAGATCTTTAAACTAAAAAATTTATATATATATTGAAAAGAAATTATATATACCAGACATGAGCATTGTAAATTCATTCCAATGAACCATTAGGATCAGATCTACTCTGAATAGCAGACAAGATTGCTTCATGATCTGACTCTCGAACCTTCCAAAGAATCTTGTTATTAGGCCTTCCTCAATATCTATACAGCTGAATATTTGTCGCTAGAACTAGATGTGAATATAAGAGTATTTTCTTCTGTTTCTCAAAGTCTTCAAACACCCAAACAAAGGAGTTTTTAATGGATACAGTCGAAGCTAAGTTCTAGTAACTACCACTGACCTTGTAGGATACTCAATATCTTCACCATCTATAATAGGAGAAGTCAACTTCTTTATTTCCTTGATGCAATGACATAAGAAATAGTTTGTTCCTTCTTCATTGTCTTCTGTCACAATTACTACAAACACATGTCCTACAAAAATAAACCAAGGTTGAACAACTCAAATTTAAATTACATATTAAAATTTCAATGGACATAACTCAATACAAAAATTAAATAAATAACCATAAATACCTTGTCGCACCAAAATCAAAATTTCATCAAAGTCCTTGGATGTTGTAACTTCATCTGCAGAAACAAGTCGTAATGCTTGTGGAGGTTGATAACTAGGAAGCAGAGTTAGAGGCCTACAAATCCATCCTTCCACCCATTCTTGTGAATCACACTCAGTAGTGAAAAATTCGATACAAGATGCACAAAAACATGTCAACTTTCTTATCCATATGGCCCACGAAGTAGTGTCCGAGCTACAAAATGCACTGGACCCAAAGTGATTGTCATACAATCTCTTGTAGTTAGCAATATGTTGTTTCTCTATCAACCAAAAATATCTCATGAATGTGGAATTTTCTTGAGAATCTCGGGTAATGTTGTTAGTACACCATTCCACTATTCTCTTTGCATCTTTTAATTTAGCACCATCTTTGTACTTCAACTTTTCTCTTGCAAGAGCTCTTTTCACACATGCCCCCGCACCATCATCCTCTCCTTTTCCATGTCCAAGCCTCGGTGAAACTTCAAATATGTTGCACACCCATCTTGACGTGCATTCTTCTCATCCAATAAAATATTTGTGCATTCTTAAACCGAGACGTGTAATTATCTCGACCATATATAATATTGTTTGAAGTGGATGTTCCTATCGGACAAGTTTCCATAAAATAACTGGAAACACCCTTGCACAAATTCAAAGTAGAATGAGTACGATCATCACTGATATAAAATTGGTACTCTCTTAAAAAAATTTGATCATTCTCTGTACTATCAGGAGAATGTAGAAATGCTATATGCACAAAAATGGCAACTTGTATTGAGTTGTAATATTTCGATTGAACCTCCATTTATGGTTACAATGTGTAATTCTTTGCAAAATCGACCACTGAAACAATAGCACCAATAGGAAATGTTTCTTTACATAGCTTGAATTGTTCATCCAACTATAAAGCTCTATGTGTATGCCTCGCATACTCATAAACAATTTCATCCTTAAATTTTCTCATAAATTAGAAAATGGGCATTTGTTCTGTAACTAGCTCACACTGTTTCGACTCTTTTCCATCTTTCAAATGGTATGCAACTGATTTATATTTATCAAACTCAACTAAATTATTTCCTATTGTACCTTCAATTTAATCATGGATGTAACTTTCCAATTTAGGTAATCCGCCACATGTACTACAACTTCCATCTAAACAATCCCGACTATAAAAATTGTCCAACTTCTTTTTCATAAAATATAGTAGGAATGAAATCCCTAGAAGATATTGGTGGAACTTGAACACCTCATTCGATAACATAGTTTCGTGAATGAAAATTAGAATTAATACGTAAAAATTTAGCTTAATGCATCACAAATTCAACATGTTGCCTACAACAAGAAGTGGTGTGAGCATGGTTGATTTTCACATAGAATGGTTTCAACATTTCAAAAAAACGTTGACTAATTTTAATTTCCAGATTCTCTTGTTTAAACTTATGAAAAAATTGAGTTTGAGTCATATCTAAGAAATGCTTTGGATGTGGTTCACGATTAGTAGAACCAACTCTTCATTTTATAACATCTCTTGTATTAGGTGAAACTCTAGTGTTATCATGCCAAAATTTAATACCAACTTCTCTTATAGTAGAAAATGCCAAAAATCGGCATTATTGAGTGATTGAAGGATATTACGTCTTTCAATTGCTTTCATTAGAGTTTTTCGATTAACTTGCAACATTTGACTTGTTTGCGTAATCAAACATTGTTTTTTTATTGATTCACTTACAACACTAGTAGCAAGTACGTGATGCACAATATTATTATCCCTAGTGCATCTCTTGACACCAACAATGTGACGTGCATCATGAAGGTTTTCAACAATTGTAGACATTTGACCACATATATTAGATGTTGTCAATCCTAAGGTGTTTAATGTAGATCTCATTTTAATCAATTTCATCAAACTAACCTAACAATGACATCTTTGGGAATCATTTAAAATTTCAAAATGGTTATCCCAAATTTCAAAGTGGCTTTTCTTCGATTTGTCGTTCATAAATTTTGTCAGGACATTGGTTTCAAAATATTTTCATCAATTTCAATAAAAAAATTGGTTTCTTACATAAACTCCTAGGAGGTGTTTTTGTCAAATTTTGCTTGTCTACAATTTCAACATGAATTTCGTTATTCACATTTTTATTGTCTCCTTCAATTTCAACATTTGCTACATCATGAGTATTTAATTCTTCTTCAACATTGACAGTAAAAACTTCTTCATCACGAGTATTTAATTCAACTTCAACATTGACAGTAGAAACATTACCTAGTTCTTCATTGCTTACAATAGTTGGGATTGAAGATGAACCTCTTCTAGATTCACGAAGTTTTTGCATTCACTCAGCATTTTGAATTTATTGGCCTCTAATTTGTTCGGTGTTTTTTTACTTAATGACTTATTTTTTTGACTTCATTTTTGTCTCCCATTATGTTTTGCTTCTGGTGATAAGAAAAATGTGCAGAAAAAGATAAAATTTCATAGTAATTCATATGGTAAGGTCAGAGAGTAAAAATCACATGGTAATTCAGACATTGAGATTTGTGTAAATATGATTTATGAACCACGAGCATGCTTTATAAACTGTGATCACGGTTTATAAAGCACGCTCACTGTTTATGTTAAAAAACCGTGATCGTGGATCTATCTGCCGAACCTAAGCCTCGGAAAATCTTTTTTTTTCCCCAACCAAAGCTATGGAAGGTCATTATGAAATGTAAAAGGTCGAAAAACCTCAAATCTACTCTTCCAAAGACTTAAACCATTCTAAAAATGAATTTTTTTAAAAAAATGGTGCCATCGCGTAGGGGTGACTCTTAGTCAGTAGAAATATTTATTTTAAAGTGAATAGAATAAGATAAATATCATTTTATAATTTTTTACTAACAATAGGTCTTTAAGACATTTTTTCCCATGAATGTTCATGTCTATGTTTAAGACTGTAACTTTTGTTTCGCTTATCAAAATATGATAAAACTTATACCATCCCAAGCGTGGACAAATCATATACACATTAAAAAAAGAAAAAATTGATTTCCATATTTTTTTATATAGTTATGGTGGGCAAATGGAAAGCGCTTCGTTTTCTAAATATTTTCAGATCACTTTCACGGAAAAATCAATAAATAAAAAAAATATTGCTAAAAAAAATACAAAATAAAATCCATCCCAAGATAGACAACTACATCTAATGTTTCACCAAAGGAAAATAAAAATAACAAGATTTGGTCATCCAAAATGCGGGCAAACGGACTACAATCTTATAAGTTTTTTCAAAAGCAAAAACTAAGTCATATAATTTTAAGTGTTTAATATAGCAAAACTTGTCCATTTTTAAAAAAAAATAGTATTTTAGAAACTAGATTCCAAATGCTATGATTCAAATTTATATAATTTTTCTAATTTAGAGTGCATGTATAGCTAATAATCCCTACAAGTTGAGATTTCGGTGTTTTTTGCAATATGACGTGCATGGATGACCCTATATTTGTCCATCAACTTCTTGCACTTACCCCAATACTGATGATGATCTGGTGATTGTTACTTCATTATGTAATCGACACTTTGGATTCTTGATGAATGGAATACATCAAAATTAAGATGTCCAGTGATTGCAAATACTTGTTAGAAATTCCTAATTTTTATGACGATGATATAGATAAGTGCATGATGTTGTTGGATGATATGTATGTGTGTGTTTATTCCATGATGTGGAACACCCACTAAAAATACCCACACGAAACTCAAGAACAACCTAGGATAAACTAGAAAATTATAGAATTTTTTTTTGAAGAACGTGCCCGCAAAGAGGTTTTGAAAAACAACAATTGTCACATTATTGTTTCTAAGTCACTTAAATTTAATAATATAATTTTCTTCATTTTAATAAAATAACAAAACTTGCATTACATTTTAATGAACTTAATTAGACTAAGCATGGTTAATTTCTCCCTAAATGTTATTTTAATCAACCATTAAATTCCACTATAGTTGGAACTTACATATTTTAATCTCAAGAGTAAAAAGGCTTATTTCAATAATGACTAATGTCATTCTAAACCCACAAGGTGTAATCCGATTAAAAATAATTAACAAGGTCCCTAACATTAGCACATAGGTTAAAGGAATAAACATACCCCTTCACAATAAAGTGACCCCTTAAAAAGTCAAATTCATATTCCCACTCACCCACTCTCTGCCTACTTTTTGTAGGGATGAATCTCATCCTTGGATGGATTCATTTAGGGCCCTTGGATAAGGAAAACCCTTTAACCCTAAGTTTCCTTATGAAAGGCTTCTTTCTCTCTTTCTTTTGGCTCATTGTTTCTTTTGGTTTTGCAAGTTGTTGGAGGATGGGGAAGCCATTGGAGTCCCTCTCAAGCTTTTGGAGAGGATTACTTGCTTCATTTATTTTCTTATTTGTTTACACCCTTATTTAGGGATTTCCATGCATTTGCTTATTTTGTTTTATTTCATTTGCATAATGTTTTCCCAAATGGGCTTGTGGGTATTTTCCTATTATATATATATAGTGCTTGTATTTACTTCAAGGAAGGTAAACACACACACACACACACACACACACACACACACACACACACACACACACACACACACACACACACACACACACACACACACACACACACACACACACACACACACACACACACACACAGTATTTATTAAAATTTCAATTTAAAAGGAACCCAAAATGAAATTAATTAAGAGAAACAAATTTAATACGTATGTATTTAAGTATATATATAGACACACACACACACACACACACGACTAGGAAAGTGGTTCACTGTGCAAGCACATAACACGATCACCGCAAGAGGAGGAAGAAACTGTCTGCGCAAAAGGGTCAATGAGCAAGCATTTAGGTTGGAGTTTAATATTTTTGTGGGGGATGGGGTAGTCCACCAACCCCACCCCCACCATTAAAAAAAAAAAAAAAAAAAGACATAGTAATCGCCATGCCTATGCAAACCTAAACAAAAGATTATTAATATATTTTCTTTTTTTTGATTTGCATGAGTTCGGTTCTTTGAAACATGTTTATTATTGTTTATAATAATAATAATAATAATAATAATAATAATAAATATGTATTAAATGTTTAATTATATTAATATATTAAAAGTATTATTAATACCAATTTTAATAATATTTTAATATCAATATTATTATTTGCAAATAGGTCATATCGTTTCTATTATTAATAGTATTAACGATTCTAAATCCTATACTTGGATTTCTTTTTTAAATATCAATAATATTCGATTAGGGTTCTAGAATCAAATTAAATTTCACTTGTTGCTACGTTAATTTACATGGGATTTAGAGGTAAATCTCTAATAACTCTATAGTGAATTTTACATACTCCCAATGAAGCCATGGTCTAAGTTATAACAAGAAATTTCTTTACTCCAATAGATTTAGGAATTTTAGGTATTTGATTTACCAAGTAGAAGACAATTTAAAACTAAGTTCTTAACATCCACTTAAATAGGTTTAAAATTTATTTCAACCACTATAAGAGAATGAACAACTATAACTTTTTCACTACTCTATAAGTTTCATGTAATACAAAAGAAATAACTATTTCATTCCTTTTACAAAATACAAATTTCAACCATTCTCACAAACAATTATAACAAAGTTTTCAATAAGTTTTAAAATGAGAACTACTAACTTTCAAATTATTTATTTAAAACAAGAGCAACTCACTTTTGTGGGGAAATAAATCAACTACAATGAACTAAGATATTTCCTTTTAACTTCCTTTCTATTTCAACAAAACTAGCTTTACAACCACATTTCTTTCTTTCCCCTTTTCAACATACAATACAACTTGAATGTCCAATAATGAATACAAATTTTCTTCACAAGATTAATACAATATCTTCCACTTAAAGTGGGAAAAATTACAAGAATGAAAGCTAAAAGAAATACAATATTACAAGTCTTCCACCCTAAGTGGGAATAACAAAGAGGTTTTCTCACAAGGAAATATTTCTTGAGGACACAAAAAATGCTCCATGTTTCATATCACCAACAAGAGAGATCCACCATGCTTCATTTGATCACAACAGAAAAGGGGGGAGAGGAAACATTATCCACCCAACCAAGAATTATAATGAGGATAAGAAGCCATCCTCCTCATTGGCCCCCGAGCCCCAACCACATTGAAATGAAAAATGGATTCAACTCATGGCAACAAAACAAGATTCCACATCACAATACAAGATTTTACAACCATACCAAAACACAAACAATACAACTATAACCATAAGAAGGAAAGCATCAAAATACACAAGGCTTCAACATGCAAGAGCTAAAGGATCAAGATCTATGGCACTTATGCCTCCCAATGGGAAATGGGTGCCCACCTTAAAACCCTCCAACAAACATCCCAAAACCCCTACACACTCTTATGCCTCCCTCAAGAACCTCGTTATACTAATTTTGTCCTGGTAAAATTGGTCAAACACGACCCGCATAGAAGAAATGTAAGGGTCTCTTAAGTCACATGAGCAAACATTTCAAATCTAACGACTAGGTTGCAGACAAGACTCAAAAATGGAGGAGCAGGGTTGGCTAAGGAGGCAAACTGTACGTACCCACTTGCCTTCGACACCCTTTTGATTATTGATTTCAATATTGTCAACTACACTTAAGGATATGATTCTAGATTTTTGATTTAGTATGATCTTAGATGTTAGAAATACTAAACTTTTGTTGATTCGATTCATATATGATTCATGTGGATTATTAGAAACATTTTATATTGATATTGATATGTTGTTGCCATGGTTATTTATGTATATTTTTACATGCAATATAGTTTGGCCACACTGAGTAAGCTTCGTTAATTAGATTAATGGTGTGATCATCTTGACATGGATGAAACGTTGGATAGAAATGTTTCTAGAAATTTTAAATGATATCATATTTTCCTAGATGATATTTGATTCGTATATAGATGATTTTGGATTTATATTGTATATTTTATCATAGATGTTTTAATGCGGTCATGAGGTCGAAGAAGGTGTTTATGTGTTTTGCGGGAAAAATTATTCATAACAAACATCGGGGATTTGAGACCAACCACATTAGAATTCTAGATAAATTGAGCAAGGGTCACCATGGCAACATGTATTTGTGTGTGTGTTTAAATTATGGTTAGAGGGAAATTGTGACAAAGGGGTCATGTGTTGTCTTTTTGTTAGTTTCCTTTGTTAATGTTAGTATGTATTTCTTTTAGTGATTTAATTTACTTGTGTTAATTATTTATATTATGATGTATGTTTTTCCCCTTTATCTTAATGGGTCTAAGTGTCTTATTAAAGTTAATAAATCTTTTCCTAAACTAATTAAATACATGACCAAAGAAGTTCATTTATTAGAGTAGATTTCTATTGGATTTTGTGTTGTAAGTTGAGTGCTTGAGGATCTTGAGTGTTGTAGACTCTACTCCCTCATGGAAATTGAATTTGGCCATAGAGGCCAATTTTAGAAGCTTGTGGGATAACAAAAACTTGTCCCACACCTCTGAAATTACTATGCAAACCCTACCTATGGGTTGGAGGGTAAAATTTAGACCCCATTAAGTGTTTTGGGAAGATAAAAAGGTGAAATCTTTATTGCACTTTCTTTCGTGGAATTAATTTTTTCCTTAGGGGGTGTGGGCTTAGATTGTGTGTGTAAGTAAAATGTCATTCCTTCAACCACTTATTAATTGTGACACTTATTAATTGTGCATTGGAATATGAGGTTGACTAGGGTGATGTGGAGTGGAGAGGAAATGAGGTGGCATCCTACTTAGAGCCACATCATCATCCTCTCTCCCTTTTCTATTTATGGAAGCTCTTTTGCTTGTTTAGGGGTTAATCATTTTGTTCTCTTGCATTTTTGGGAGAGTTGGAGGATTTTGGAAGTTCTTGTGGTTTTTGGAACTTGTGGATGCTTGCTTGGTTTTGAGGAGCTTGAAATTTACTCTTTGAACAAGATCTACTATGGAAATGTAGGAACTTTACCTAGATTATGTTATTCTTTATTTTGTGTTTATGTGCTTGTGTTAAGTACTGTTTTTTTTGGAATGCTTTTTGGGTATGGGTAGATTGCCTAAGTTTGGAGTAGGAGGAGACCATGGGGACATTTCATGTAGGGAGGCATAAGAGTTTACCTTTTTGTTTGGAGGGAATTTGGGTTGGGTGCCCCACCTTGTACAAGGAATTCTTGCATTTCTTTCTTGTTTCTTTTATGGGGGAGGAATAAGAGATTGAGGGAGGCATAAGAGTATGTGGGAGGTGTTGGTATCCAATTTTTTTCTCCTTTTCAGTCTGAGAAGCACCAAAGATATGTCATGGAGCTTAAAGAAATATTAGACCATGTTGTATGTGGTTGGTAGTTGGAGATATGGTTTAGCTGACACTCAGGTTTATGGAGAAATGGATAGCACTCCAATAGGACTTGATCTTGTCCTAGCTATTTTAGGTTGTGCCTTGCAACCAAGGTAAGAGGACCTATTTTGTAACCTTGTAATGGTGAAGGAGATGATGATGTCCTTCTCTTTGCTTGAAATTTGATGATTGAGACCTTGATGAAAACATGATCAACAACCCAGATGTGAACTCTCATGAGTTGTCACTTCTCAAAACATGGGTATGTTCTCAAAACAAGGTAAAGGTTACAAGAGAAATTGGAAATCCTGATCCGTTATGCATACTTTTGTAAATGGAATTTGATCTTCTGTGGGTATACAAATGAAAATTAGAGATAGTACATGATAGGGTCTTTGTTATTTAGATGATTTGAGGTGGGGATTGACAAGAAAACTAGGATAGATCAAATCTTTGACAATCTCTACAATACTTAAACAACTATCGATGAAATGCCTCAAATAATAAGTATATTCTTTAAAATAGAAGAGGCAAAAATGGAAGCCCAAGTTTCACTCTTCACACAATATTTGAGAACTCACCACCAAAGATTGAATTAAATAACTCAATTAAACACAAAAATCTTTGATCAAACCACATCTAAGGTACCCCCAAAGGCTTATAAGAAATCTCTGCAGTCAAGGAAGGTAAAGTGATTTTAAATTTGTTTATCTCCTTATCAGATGAAGTCTTTCGAATATGAGATTGCAAATGCCACTAAACTATCAACCAAAAATGGAGATCCTATGTGATTTCTAAAGACTTTCAATGTAAGATTGCAACAAGAACAATGAAAACTATTTACAAGCATTTAAAAATGATAACAAACACCATATTGCCCAAAGAAAACATAGATTTAATTCAAAACTTGTTAGATTCAATAGCAAGGGAGAGTTACATGAACAATCTCAGAGCTGTGTGATGGCTATACACTTGTAACCAACTCACATACATGAATTTCCAACACATGAGATATTAACCTGGTTCTTTGGTGGATAATATGAGCTTTCTCTTAGAAATTTTTGCTCGTGAATCTCAATCTCCTCCTCTCTCTTTATAATTTCTCCAAAATGCATTATATACTTCATGCCACATTAGAGCCTTCTTTCTCAATCAAATAATATGCCATGGGATCAATTATGTTACAATAATTCTCATGATTCAATGAAAATAACATCAAAGAAAAAAATTCAGAGGTCAGGTGTGCCCAAAAAGATCAAATCATTACAAATATCTGGATCATTATCCATCCTAGAGGTATGTTTTTCATCATTGAGGCATGCAAACACCTCTTACTAATCATTTTCTTCTTTTTACCTATGCAAAGTACCTCTCGCAAATTTTGATTTTGACATTCCACGTGTTTTCTCAAGCTGAGGTAAAAATTACATCAAAAACATCTCAAATCAAAGAATTAATCCATGAAAGTGATTCCAATGATCCTAGAAGGCCAAGAAGACACAAAATCACTATAAATTTGATGAATTTTGATGCAAAAATAATGATTCCAAGCTTCCTGGAGCTCCCATGGCGGTCAAAACAAATGGATACACAACAACCATCGATCTTATCAATATTTTAATCCTGGTCCTCCACGTGGAAGATGCAGACTTAGAAATAAGCTTGAGTTACCTTTTTAATTTTTTGGATAAGGCCGGACACATGGCAAAAAATGATTGGAAATCAATTCGGGCTTATTTTTGACTTTTCAACATTTTTGAAAAAATGGAAAAATTTGACTTTTTTCTCCGCCCCTCCGCCTTTGAATTTTGGAGCTGACACGTGGCATATGGTGGGTCCCATTGGGATCGTGCTTCAATTTTGTACATTTTGACCTTTTTGGAAATTGGGAAAATTTTCACTTTTTGCCCCACGGGCCCGCACACCGATTTCTCCCTCACCACGTGTCGCCTCTATTGCTAAAATCCGTGGGCCCAATTTTCATTTTAACTCCCTTTTTTGCTAAGGGAAAATTTTCAATTTTCCTTCCACCAGCCCGCGCCTCCAATTTCTCCACTACCACATGTCACTCGAAGATTCGCTAGTGGGCCAGCGCTTAAAATTTTGATTCTGAGTCCTTTTTACAAAAGGGAAAAAATTCCCTCCTGCCTCCACCGACTCGCCTTGTCCGCTGCCATGTGTCTCCTTGTGATTCATTAGTGGGCAAGAGCTTAAAATTTTGATTTTGAACTCTTTTGTGAAAAAGGAAAAATTCCCTTTAACTTCCATCGCCCACCGACCCGCTCCGCCTTCCGCCACGTGTCCATCTATGATTCGCTCGTGGGCTTTCGTGTTAAAAATTTACTTCAACAATTTGAGCTAAAAACACAAAAACCACAAAATCTTCCGCCACCCACATACCCTCAATTTTGAAAATTTTAGGACATGTGTCCTCTCCTGGTTTGTTGCAGAGTTTCGGGCCAAAATTTGACTTTAAACCATTCGAAGTTTAAAAACTTCAAAATCACCAAAACCTCCATCGGCCCACCGATCCTCGGCCAATGAAAACCTCGCCACATCACCAATACCTTTCGAGGATGAATTTGACGGGAAAATGATGCCCGTATAATCACAAAACGTAAAAAATTGTAGGGATGCCCTAGAATTCAATTTTTTCACCAAGGATGGCAAATTTTTCGATTTTGATTTAAATGAAGCATGATTTTCGAAGATTTTCAAGCTTGGGATTGGATTTTCAAATACAAACAAGTATGAATTGATAAAATTTGATTTTTCCATGATCCGCAAAGGGAAAATGACACGACCGCAAAATTGGAAAAACTAGGGCACAAAAAGGGCAAACTTGGAATATTCCTTCAAACTAGGGCAAAACAACAAGTTTGTGAGAATTTTAAAACATTTCAACTAGAGGGGAAGAATTACAAACCATCAATTCAAAGGGTAAATTTTTTTTGAGAAAATACAGATTTGGAAAATTTATGGCAACATGGTGCAAGCTCAAAAATTACACCAACATGAGGTATAAGAGGTAATTGAGGGAGGCATAAAAGTATGTAGGGGACTTGAGATATGCATTGGATGCTTTAAGGTGCTAACCCATTCCTATTGGGAGGAATAATTGGCCTCCCCATAGTTCTTTCTCATTTGGCTTTCATTTTAAGCCTTGTTTTTATTATTTTGTTGTTTTTATTTCTTGTGTTGTTGATTTGAATGTGGTTGAAATGGTTGTGAAATATTTGATTGTGTTTTGGAAGCTTGTTGTTGCGATGTGTTGGAATTATCTCCCATTGTAATGTGGTTTGGGATTGGGGGAAAATGGAGAGGATGGCTTCTCCTCTTCATTGGATATCTTAGTTGGGTGGAGAGCATTGCCTCTCCCCCATTTTGTTGTGAATCAAACAAATATTTAAGGAGCTATCTTGTTGGAGTTGGGAAGCTTGGAGTTTTGTGGAAGACCATGTGAACCTTTCCTTTGAGAATAATTTATTGTATTCCCACTTAGGGTGGGGAAACTTGTATTAATGTATTTTCTTTTTCTTACATTCTTGTATTATTTCCCACCTTGAGTGGAAGACTTTGTAATAATTTCATGGAGAAAAGTTACATTCCAATATTTGTATATTGTATAAGAGAAAGAATCAAAATGGATATATTGTGTAAAAGTTTAGTTGGAAGTTGCATTGTGAAAAAGAAAGTTACTTTCATTGTGAAGTTGTAATGTTGTAAAAAGAGAGAAAGAAGAAATATATAAGTTGTAGATGTTGAAAATGTATACATAGTAAATTCAAATGGAAAATAAAGTTGTTATAGTTGTTTTGAACATATATGTTGTAGTAAAAATGGGAACAAAAGAACAAATTTGAAGTTTATTGTTATTGGAAATGTTGATTTGTAGTAAGAGAATAACAATGTAAAAGTAGATTTAAATCCCTTTTTCTCATGGAATTTGAAAGAAGACTAGTTGAACATATAAGAATGACTTTGTAAAGTAGATGTGTTATTTTTATTGGATTAGATAATACTTTAAAAATGAGTAGATTTAACTAAGGAATGAAAAAATAGAATTAAATCCCAAAACTGGAACTCTAGATGAACAAAAATGAGCTCAGAATGCATTTTAACAGCTTTTTAGCAACTTTTAGTTTTTTTGTGAAATCTCAAGTTTTTAGATTTTGTTTTTCAAAAATAGGAATGCCGCCCGTGTAGAGTGGCGGTCCCATAACTACCACTCATGATAAGGTAGTGGTCTCAAAACTACCGCTCAGTAGGGTGGTGGTTCATGGTTTGTCACCTAGGTAGCGTGAGCGGTCCTAAGACCGCCGATCTTCTCTAGGTGAGGATTTTGTCATTTACAAAAAAATTCTCGGATCCACTCTTGTGCTAAAATTTTAACTGGTTTATACTAAATTTTAAGTTGTAAAATTTAACTAATAATCACCAGCAAGCAAACAATGAGTAATCCCATGGATTTGAGCAATAAAAACATACAAATGGTGAATTAAAAACATTCTTTTCATTTATAACAATGGGGGTAGGGTTTGCCCCAAATTTGAAAACCCAAATACACATAGGTTGATCCAAAACCAGATTTGTAGAGGAAAAATGCTTCCCAATCCTTGAATAGATGTAATTACAACAATATCAAACTACCACTAAACTAATCTAAACTAGATCTCCTTGTAGAATCCTCCATAGTTCTTCCTCTTTTGCTCCCATGGCTTCCTTCTCTCCAACCTACAAATTCTAACAAAACTAATAGACCAAATGAGGGAAAGTGAAAAAGGAAAGACTCTAATAAAATTCATAAGGATTTTTGGGGTAAGTTTGGAACCCTAGGATCTAGTGGCCAAGATTGTTTTGATATAAGGTTAGATTAATCACCCTACTTTTGTTAGGTAGAAATGTATTTTAAATGTTTAATTTAAAATCCTTAAGGGTATGTGTAGATGGGTGAATGGGGCCATTTAATTACCTTGGGGTGTAAAGTCTTTATTAATCCTTAGTATGTTGTAGGAATTTAATAAAAGGACTTTAAACTATTAGGATAATGAAACTAAAGTAATTAAGCATGAGGTTAATCATATTTGGATTGAACATTAATTAAGAAGAGAAAACAATTAACCAAGTAAATTAAACTATGGCACCTTCCTAATTGACCTTTAATTTAATCAACCTTGGGGGTAAAGTATTGTCAATATTTAATCTTTTATCTAGACCTGGCCTATCTTTCATAAAGTTGAGTTTAGTGGTGTAAGTTAGTTTAACGAACCCTAAGGGTTAAACATATTTGTAACCTTCTTATAACTTAAACAAAAAAAAAAATAGTCACAATTTTCAGGTTGAGTGTTAGGTTGTAGTGTGTTCCTAGCATGTCATTTTTGCGGGCGTTACACAAATAATGTTAAAGAAAACCAAAGGCTCAAAGGAGAGGAACGAAGAAAGGATCAAAGTCTTTAGACTTTACAAATGATTCAAAATGAGCCCAAATTGACTAAGTATGGAAGAGTTAAGTGGAAGAGCCACGTGTCTCATCGGTGATTTTGCAAACGTTAAACCCAAAAAGTAGTCCCCAAACAAGTGCAGAGCTTCCACGTGTCCTAGGTCCGAAAAGGGATAGAGTTGGGGATTGAAAAGTCAAAATGAGGCAAAGCAGCGAAGGAGCTAAGTGTCAGCCGCATCGCTACTTCAAAATTAAAATTTGGAGTGGGTTTCCAAACAAGTGCTAAGCCGCAACGTGTCCGAGTCCAAAAATTTGCACCGTCCGTTTAAAATTCTAAGAGTCAGTGGAGGGTGCCAAGTGTCTCGATGACGCACATTCAAAGACGTGACACAAAGTGGATACTCAAATGAGCGTGAGGCTTCCACGTGTCTAGGGTTCAAGAGAGGCATCGGCCTGAATTGGCTAAGTATCATAGACTCACGGAAGACGCCACGTGTCATCCCAACGTATCTGCAAAGGTAAATCTAAAAGCGGGTCCTTAGACTAGCGCCAAGCCTCCATGTGTCCTAGGTTAGATATATGGCCCTGCCAAATAAAAGAACTTAGTCAAAAGATATAAAGGAAAAAATTAAATCCATGGAAGAAGCCAAGGTCATCCCGACGCAACTTCAAAAGTAAAATCCAAAAGCGGTCCCCAAACCCACGCCATCCCTCCATGTGGCCTATGTTCCGAGTCAAAGTGGGAAGGCACATCACTAGAGGTACTTTTAACTTTTTGGCTTCCTTTCCTAAAGGCATAAAGTGTAAAAAATGAACCATGCCTCCGTTGATGCCCAAGGAGCCACGTGTCAAGCCTAAATCACATGAGGACCGAAGAGCCTTGGAGTGAATTTTTGCCCAAATGAAAAATGTGGACCGGCGAGACCGAGGACGGTTTTTTGACAAATATGAATTGTGGAGCTGCAAGGAATTTTATGTAATTTTTTATTTTTGGTGCCAAAAGGCAAAAAGTGAGTTTTGGGCCCGTGGACCCATTCTTCTAAACTAGTTTCTACCGTTTTTGTATAGAGCCAACTCAAATATTCAAATGGACATATCTTTTGACCTAGTGCCCAAAATTCAACAAATGTGAAACCATTGGAAAGGTCTCGACCTTGTCTATGCCATGGAAACTTGATACTTTAATTTCAACGAGGTTAGGTGGGTGAAAAAAGGTAAAACATCTTTTAGGCCATTAATGTAGAATCGATTGCTTTAACTACAAGATCATATTTGATTTGATCCATCGTTCTTCATTATTCAACACGTAAAACCATAGAGTGGAGGAATCGACATATTGTGGTCAGATTTGTAGAGGGAATTGATGGTTCGTTGTTGATATTTAAGAGTAGAGCTGAGTTTATCTTCTTTCCTTCCCATTTTCATCATCTATATTTTGTAACACTACTAATTTGAGAAAGAGGAGACATTCTCGAGATGTGGGGAAACCCTATAAAAGTTGTTTCTTGACTCCATTTGAGCTGTAAGCCTTCTCTTATGCCTGGCGAGCGTATTTGTGCCTCTGAGCACCCATGTAATAGTATGTGCACCTTATAGAGCAATAAAATCTTGTTTTGTGGTGTCTTTCAACCCTTGGCATTGTTTTTTTGTTTCTTTGTGCCTCTCTATCTCGTGTTTTCTCCCTGTGTATGTATTTCATGTTTACAGGTGTAAGATGTCGTGATTCGTGGAGTTTTGATGGCGGATTTGGATCTAGGTTTGTGTCACTTATGTTTGACCTCCCTTAGTCCCCTTTTCCCTGTTTCATTCTCCCTCATCACATTATATCGCCACTTCCTTTCGGTGTATCACCACTTAGTGTAGGATCTTTCACCCTCTCTCCCTCTGATTGTCCCCTTGGAACAGTTAGATTAGGATTAGTTAGATTCTTCCTGCACTGGAGTAGCTTGTGGAAGGTAGATTAGGAAGCAAGAACCATATTTCTTCGGAGGTCCATCTCAAGTTTTGCAATTCCCACAGCTTGAGAGATGATCCCATGTTGTGAAATAACACTAAATGCCCCACTCAAAACAAGGCCATTCAAACGTGTTGCGATTCTACACAAAATGTTTTGGCATGCTCGGTGGGACCGGGTCTGAAGGACATTACCACTTCATCTTAACAGTTGAAGTGTTCCTATTAGGATTCAGCCTTATTAGTCAAATACAAAGCACATATGGTGACTACATCCGGTCAATAACCCATTCTCTAATTTACATACCTTTTCCATCCATTCCCACCCATCTTCATTCATTTACTTCCATTACATGAAGTTGTGCAATCATGACTTCATTTCATTCTTGGAACTCACACTTGCAGCAATAGCAATGTAGTCCACCTCCAATGCATTTCTCAACTCCTCCAAATCAGCATTATCATCAGATCCAGAACCATTATGCTTACCCATATGAGTAGGGTGAAAACCATTTTTGCAAAGGAAATTATCAAGAACAAGGGGATGCATACAATGGTGAAAACTATGTGGATAATGTTGGTTTGTTGGAGAAGATCCAAATACTCGGAGGTGGCATGGTGCAGTCTATTATTATAGCATAGATTAAGGCATTCAAGATTGGTTTTAGTGAACCTTGTCCATGGGGAAGCCCTTTTCCAAGGCATTACAGCCCTCAAGAGAAGCTTGAATTCATGGTTGAAGTGTTGCCTCAACTTACACAGTGGATTGAGGACATTGAGGCTTATCGCCTAGACATAATACAACTTTTCCAGTGGGTAATTCAGTCACCAACTCCCTATCCTTCATTTTATATTTCTGAAGCTTTACCATTTTAGTAGTGTCATGAGTCAAGCCCCTCACTTACTACTCCAAGTGTTATCTCTTCTTCTCCATCTTCTATTCTTCCATCTCATCTCGATTCTTCTTCCCTTTTCCCTTCCAAACAGTCATCCCCTCTAAACAAATAAGAAGTTCCACCTCCCTCCCCACCAAAAACAATTGCAAAGTTGGTTGAACCCCAACCTGCCACTCCTCTTGCTTTCCCAAATCCATGTTGGGAAGAGACTTAAGAATCCAGTCAAGGAGAACAACAAGAGGAGGAACCCAACAAAAAGAAATGATAGACAATCTAAAGAGTTGAGCTACCAAATTTGGGTTTACAAAGATCCCCTTGATGGTTAAGCCAATAGAGGAGGTTAGAGTTGAAGAGCTAGTGGTGGCTGAGGCTGAGTTTGTAGCAGAAGAAGAACAAGAACAAGAAGAAGAAGATCAAGTAGTCTAGTTATTCTCGAATACAAAGTGTCAATGATGGCACTTTGTCTCAAGAGGATGCTGATCCAACCCAAGTCGCATAACCAGCTAAGTAGGAAGAACAATAAACTCCAAGTCCCATTGAAGAGGAACAGATGGGAGAGATCAAATCAGAGTTGAAGCCACTCAATGAAGAAAATATCATTGAATATTTTTAATTTCATTTCAAGGGCCTGATTTGATTGAGGAACACATGACAGAGGAGGAAATACATTTTCAGAGGCTCCAAGTACAGAGGCGCCATGTAAGAACCTTCAGTTCTTCCTCCTACTTTATCCCCCTCAAGCTCTAATGTTGAAGAGGAGTTTTAGCTTTCAAACTTCATGTTTGAGGACAAAGGTAACCATGGTGAACAAGTTGAATATAGGAGGACACCATGGAGGAGGTAGAGCACATGTAGCAGGGCAACAAGGAGGCATGCTACTGGCCGACTTGGAATATTGCTTTGATGGAGAGGATTATGAGGAGATGACATCATTTTCTCCTCCATCATCCACCTTCCAAGCACATGGTATTTATGCATTGAAGGAGAACATTTAAGTGAAACAACCTGCACTTTATAGCATCCCTTTGGGACCAAGGTTGGAAGACACAAGTCTTTCATGTTATTCAAAGGAAAAGGAAGAGAAAAGGCAAGAGGATGTAATCATCCCTCTCACACCATCCATCTAGGAAGGTTATCAAAAGACTCCATTCTTGGATTTGAAATTCAAAATAAGGGGCACATTCAAAGGATTAAATTGTGCCCAATCAGATACTTGGCTTCGTTGGAGCCAAGGGTGAAGCTAGAACCAGTCATGCCCACTTCAGGGCATGAGGATGAGTATCAAAGCATAAAGGGTCACCATCAACACCTCCATGAGTCTAATGCAAATCAACTTGAGGAGTTATTTTCCATTAATGTTGATACCTTGATGATATGGGTGGAGGATCGACCCCTTGTCAGTTTTTCACTCATACAAGAAGCCATATTTAGTGTCAAACCATTTACATGGCTGCCCTTTTGAGGAAGGGAAGTTATTTCTCCCTGCCTGTCGTAGGATTTTTTATGTTTTTCTTTGTTAAGGGTTAGTATAGGAGTAGGAGTAGATTTTGTTTTCAGCAGAAGAAGTGCTTGTGCACACTCTGCATGTCTCATTTGAGGCATGTATGATTTTTATCTTTGTATATATGTTTTGTTGTATTTATCTAGAGGTGCAGAGGCTAGGCCCTTCAATATTCACAACAAAGAGACCCATAGTTTCCTATAACAGTTGCTAGTTTCAAATAAAACATAAATACAAAGAAACAAAAATCATTTTCAAGGGAGTCCATTTCTAGGGACAGGTAAAGCCCCAATGGAGCGAGTTCAGGGTCAGTAGGATGTAAGTAATTAGGGAGAAGTTTTAAAAAAAATGATTAGTATCAGGCTATCATTCTTGACTCCATGCCCAATGGATGCTTCAAGGCTACTGGTCCCTTCATCTAGCAGGAAGATGTCCCCGTGAGTTGCCAAATTTTTATCCCAATTTTTCCCCTAGGTAAAATTGGTCAAACATGACCCCACACAAAAGAAATCTAAGGGTCACTTTGTCGTGTGAGCCCACTTTTAAAATCTAACAATCAGGATGTAGATGAGACTTGAAAATGGAGGAGAAGGGTTGGATAAAGAGGCAAATTGTGTCAAAGAAAATTAGAGGCTCAAAGGAGAGGAATAGAGAAAGGATCAAAGTTTTCGGGCTTTAGAAATGATTCAGAATAAGCCCAAATTGACTAAGTATGGAAGATTTTAGCAGAAAATCTACATGTCTCATCGGCACTTCTCCAAAGGTTAAACTTGAAAAGTAGTACCCAAAGAAGCGTGGAGCTTCCACATATCCCAGGTCTGAAAAGGGATAGAGTTGAGGGTTGAAAATTCAAAATGAGGCATCCCAATGGAAGGAGCCAAGTGTCAGCGTAGCACTACTTCAAAAGTAAAATTTGGAGTGGGTTTCCAAACAAGTGCCAAGCCTCCACATGTCCAGAGCCCCAAAAGTTGACCGGCCGTTGAAAATTCTAAGAGTAAGTTGAGGGTGCCAAGTGTCTCAATGGCGCACATTCAAAGGCACAACCCAAAGTGGAAACTCAAACCAACATGAGGCTTCCACATGTCTATGGTTCATGAGAGGCATCAGCCCAAATTGGCTAAGTATCACATACTTGCGGAAGACACCATGTGTCAGCCTGGCGCATCTTCAAAGGTAAATCTAAAAGTGGGTCCTTAGACTAACACCAAACATCCACATGTCTCTGGTTAGATTTATGGCCCTACCAAATAAAAGGACTTAGTCCAAAAACATAAAGGAACAAAGAAAATCCATGGAAGAAGCCACATGTCAGCTTGACGTAACTTCAAAAGCAAAATCCAAAAGCGGTCCCCAAATGCGAGCCAGCCCTCCACGTGGTCATATTCCAAGTCAAAGTGGGAAGGTGGGTCACTGGAGGTAATTTTAAATTTTTGGCTTCATTTCCAAAAGGCATAAAGTATACGAATTATCCATGCCTCTACCGATGCTCAATGAGCCACATGTCACACCTAAATCACATACGGGCCGGCGGCCTTGGAGTCATTTTTTACCCAAATGGAAAATGCGGACCGACGAGTGCTCAAGGATGGTTTTTGACAAAAATGAATTACGGGGCTGCGGAGCATTTTTGCATTTTTAGTTTTGGTGTTAAAAGGTGAAAAGTGAGTTTCGGGCCTGTCGACACTAAAATTTTCTCCGTAAATTCTATTTCATTAATGTATGTATTAGGAATAGGATGTTGTTAAATATAATTAGTAGTAGCATCCGATAGAAGATAACGGCGCTGCCAGTACGACGCCGCCAATAATGTATAGTACGGAAATAGTCAAAAGTACAATAGGAATGTTGTGGTAAAAAGTAAATAGTTGTCGTAAGTGGTCTAGTAATGTTAAAATGTCAAAGTTTGGGTAATTAGAGAAGTAGGGTCTACATGATTAGGAATTAGAAATATTATATTGGTAATAAGGACAAGGAGTGAGGTCATAAATATTTTGTGTATTTTATTTGTAAAAAGTCTAAAAATGTGGAACCCATGTAAAATGATAAGGTTTATCTTATCTTAAAAGATAAGCTTACATGTACAGATAAGAGTTAAGGTATGGAATATGATTCGTCAGAGTGGATTTCTTATCCTATCTTAGAGATAAGATGGATAAGCCTAGAAGTTCTATAAATAGAGATGCCACCCCCCTCATTTAGCATAGAAAGAAGTAGTGAGAAATATTGTAGGAAGTGTGCAAAGGAAGCCATCAGTTTAAAGGTGTGTTGAAGAAGCCATTAAGAGGTGTAATTGTAAAGTTTCTCCCATAGTCTTGGTGAAAGGCAAGTGAAGTCAATAACACTTGAAGTACCTCATGGGTGAGATTGTAAGAATTTCATGTTAATATTATAATTTACTTTGATATTTCAGATTTGTCATCATTCCGTCTAATCATAGTCGATGGTATTCTTGTGTTATGTTGTTGTTTTGTTTCCAGATTACATCCACCAAACTAAAGGTCATGCATTAGTAAATAATCATAGACGAGGAGTTCCCGATGAAGAATTATCATAGTGCCGGATTGGTGATGACATTTTGGTTCCGTTGTTGGGACCATTCCTCGTTGGTGGATTTTCTAGAGAGATATTCTCACTTAGTCAAAAATCAATTGGAGGGTAACCTTGTTTTTTACTTGTGCAGGTAGTAGTTACCATGGTAAAGTCATTTTCACCATGAATAGTAGTTACCATGGTAAAGTCATTTTCTTTGGGAATAGTATTTACCGCAATAAAGTCACTTTTACCGTGAATAGTATTTACCGCAAGAACTTCACTTTTACTTGTGAATAGTGTTTACCACAAGAAAGTCATTTTTTACCAAAGTAAGTCAAGTTTTACCATAGTTTACCGTGGTCATTTCTATTTTCTTTGTAGAAAGGTGTAAAGTCACTTTCTAGTATAGTGATTCTAATTATTTGTACACATAAGTCTTGTTGATTGTATTTGTGGGTTGGTATTTCATGGTGGTTACTTTTAAAAATGGGAAAGATTCCTATTTTTTCAGCTCAATCTAATGAAGATGCTTCTTCTTTCATTCAAGAGTTTAAATGATCTTGTATTTGTAATGGCCTCATAAGAAGGGAACAATGGACTGAATTTTTTCCTACCTTTTTGGATGGTTAAGCACTTAGGTGGTTTGAAACACTTGGTGATAATGTGAAAAATTCATGGGATTTATTAACTGAAAGTTTTCTTGAAGAATTTGGTGAACAACAAAAATATGCAGATCTCATGATCGATATCAAAAAGCTATCCCAAGGAGAGAAGGAGAAGATAAGGGATTATCATGCTCATGTTCTAAAGCTAAGGAGGAAGCTTCGATGCCTAGATCCGAAAGGAAGGATTAGCGGATGGGTTGATGAATGGCGTGGATAATCTCCTATGTAAGCACTTCATTCTTGGGATGAAGCCAGAGATCAGACAATGAGTGAAGTATGACCACCCAGCTACCATTGAACAAGCAAAGGAGATTGCAAGAAGGCAAGAAGAAAGCATGGAAGAGGAGCCCAAAGAAATTGTTGCTAAAGTAGAGCCTACACCAGCACCTTTAGTCCAGAATCCACAACCACTCCCGGTGAGCAAAAATATTTCTCCTAGTACATCTACTGAGTATGAAGATCTGCTCAAAAAGATGGGTTAGTTAACTATTAATCTTCTTCAAGGAAAAGAATTTAGTTCTCAGGGAGGAGATAGAGGTCCAAAAAGAAATATTTCTAAAGTTGTATGTTATGGTTGTTATAAAAAGGGTCATTATAAGTATAATTGTCCAGATAGAGCTTCTACATCTGGTAAAGGAGATAATGATAAAGGAAAAGCACCTGTGAATTCTTTTGATGTAGTAGATAAGAGCAGAAATAATGAAGTAGATGTGTTTGTAACAAAAAGAAAGAAAGAAAAAGATAATCAAAATGGAAATGATCCTAAGAAGATGAAAGGAGAAACTAGTAAGAAACATAGGAGAAGAAATTTGGGTGTGCAGGATTTTCTGATTTCACAGGGGCAAGGACCATACTCCATCTTGGAAGATCTATCCAAAAGGCCTGCAAATATTACATATGGTCAACTCTTGGCTATGTCTTCTGAGAAGAGGCGGGAGTTGTGAAGTGGACTCAATGCTCGACGAAGGAAGGAGGTTGAGGTCCCTGTTTTGGAGGTAGAGGCGGATCCCTATGCTCCACAAGCTGAGGTATTATGTAATGGTATTTCAATTCATGATGTCTTAGTTGATGGAGGTGTTGCAGTTAATGTAATGACCGAGTCTGTAATGAATATGTTGGGTTTAAAAATTGATCGCCCTTCAACACTTATGTTAAGGTCATTAAATAAAGGAAAAACTAAACCAGAAGGTGTAGTTTCAAATGTGGCAATATCTGTTATGGGTGTTGTATGTGTGGTAGACTTTCAGGTGATGAAAAATGGTACTGTTGCATACCCAATGCTACTGGGAAGACCATGGCTAAGGAGAGTTCATGCAAGAAACTACTAGAATGAAGGTTTCATGACACTTGGACGTGGTAGAGAGAGGGTGAAGATAAACGTGATCCCTCGACATCATAAAGCAGAACCTGTGGATTTAAGTGATGAAACTGATGATTGGACATCCTCTGATTACTCTAGTACCAGTGAAGTGGACACTGAAGATGAAGAAAGTGAGGTGGATGTTTCAGTCATGGATATCCTTCCAGTCACACCAACTCATGACCCCATAAAATTATCTGAAGAAGAAGTTGATGATCGTCTCCAACAAATAAATATTGGTGATGCTGTGATGGAGAGTGAGAAGGAATCCTATCTCTAGCTCTTTCGAAGGTACATACACATATTCACTTTTGATTACAAGGAACTCTGTCAAGTAAGTTGGGTAGAACATTCTATTGAGCTGGTAGATGGTGCTAAGCCTATAAAGCAAATGCCATATAGAATGAATCCTAATTTTTCCAAGACTGTAAAAGAAGAAATAGATAAGTTACTTGATGCAGGATTCATATTTGCTGTGGAGAATTCAGAATGGGTTTCTCCCATTGTGATCTCAATAAAAAAGAATGGGAAGCTACGCATTTGTGTTGATTACAGGAAGCTCAATAAGGAAACAAAGAAGGATCATTACCCTCTTCCATTTTCAGATCAGATCTTGGATGAAGTAGCTGGCCAGGAGTGCTATAGTTTTGTTGATGGATATAGTGGCTACAACCAAGTTCGTATAGCAGAGAAAGATCAGTTGAAGACCACATTCACCACTCCTTGGGGAACGTTTGCTTATAGAGTTATGCCTTTTGGGTTGTGTAATGCTCCAGCAACATTCCAGCGTTTGATGAATAGGGTGTTCGAACCCTACATTAGGACCTTCATCAGAGTATTTCTGGATGATTTTTGCATATATGGGAGCAAGTTGGACCACTTGCACAAGATGGAAACAACATTTCAAAGGTTAGATGAAGCACAAGCCTCACTAAAGCCTACAAAGTGTGTCTTTGGATGTTCTAAATGTGTTTTGTTAGGGCATGTTGTATCCAGAGATCGTATTGCATCTTGATCTTGATAAAGTTTCAAAATCAAAGATTTACCATTTCCTATGAATAGAAGTAAGTTGAGATCATTTTTAGGCCATGTGGGTATTATAGAAGGTTCATCAAAAATTTCTCAAAGATTGCACACCACTAACTTGATTCTTGAAGAAGGATGTTACTTATGAACCAGGAAATAAGGCGCATGAAGCTTTTGGACAACTGAAGGAAGCCCTGGTGTCTTCACCTGTTTTGAAGAATCCAGATTGGAGCAAGCCATTCATTGTGTACACTGATGCCTCAGATGCAGCACTAGGAAGTACTTTGAGCCAAAAGGATGAAAATGGGAATGAACATCCAATTTACTTTGGGAGCAGACAAATGAGCAGTGCTGAGGTAAATTATACTGTAACTGAAAAAGAGGCTCTGGCTATCATTTTTGCTGTAAAGAAGTTTAGAAATTACTTGCTAGGGCAAAAATTTCTAGTTGTAACAGATCATCAGGCTCTAAAATATATTGTCAATAAGCCTAACCCATCAGGGAGGATAGCAAGATGGATAATTTTGCTACAAGAATTTGAATTTGATATTATAGATAGGCCAGGAAAGAAGCATGTCAATGCAGATGCACTCTCTCGAGCCTATGATGGTTTAGGATCATCTTGTGATGATGATGATTTCCCGATGCAGCATTGTTATCCCTTGACACAATCCCTAGTGAATACATAGATATTTGGAATTATTTGAATGAATTCAAATTTCATGATGGTGCCAATGCAAAGACTAAGAGAATGATTACTCAAGCTAGTCATCCATATTCTATTCTGCATGGAGTATTATTTCGAATATGACCTAATGGATAGTATAAGAGGGTAGTTGGACGTGATCAAGGGAAGGAACTACTAGAAGAATTCCACAATGGTACATGTGGAGGGCACTTCTCTAGACAACTTACAGCAAGAAGGATCTTGGATGTAGGTTATCACTGGCCCACTCTTTTTAAAGATTGTTATAATTATTGTAAGACATGTAATATTTGTCAAACACATGGTAACCATAAGACTTCATCAGCTCCATTATGTCCTATTCTTGCACTTGGTCCCTTTGAAAAGTGGGGAATAGACATTTTAGGTCCAATTCCAACTACATCACGCCAAAATAAGTATATTGTAGTTGCCACAGATTATTTAACCAAGTGGGTTGAAGCTAGGCCATTGAAAATAGCTTCCATGGATGAAGTGGCAAGGTTCATATATGAACGCATTGTCACCAGATTTGGTTGCCCATTAGAAATTGTAACTGATCAAGGAAGCCACTTCATTAATGAGGTGGTAGAAGCCCTAGTCAATAATTTTTCTATTAAGCACATGAACGCAACAACATACAAGCCAAGCACAAATGGACAGGTGGAACAAACAAATTTTTTTGTGTTGTGTCGAATTCTAACAAAAGATGCAGCCTTGCAGGCACATAAGTGGGATAAAAGGATTCATGCAGCATTGTGGGCATATAGGGCAACATCAAAGTCAGCAACATGATACTCCCCATTTCAGTTGGCCTATGGCATTGATCTAGTTCTTCCTATTGAGTTTGATATTCCCACTGTGAGAGTTATGAAAAATGAAAGGATGGATGAAAGTGATTCAGTAAAAGAAAGGTTGGTACATCTTCATTTGCTAGAGGAAATGAGGGAAATAGCAAAGGATACAAGCCATAAGAAGAAAATGAAGCAGAAGGAATACTTTGATCAAAAGATCCGGTGGTCTCCATTTCATGTGAATGAATTGGTTCTAGTATATGATTCCAGATACAAAAAAAGAAGACAGAGAAAATTTATTCCAAAATGGATGGGGCCCTACAAAATAGTAGCTGTGCATGAAAATGGTACGTACCAACTGGAGGAATTGGATGGCACTCCCATTACGAAATGGGTCAACCACGACAAGTTGAAGATTTTCCAAGCACTAGAATAGTCTACTCTGAGGATGGAGTAGAAGCTGGGAAGGGGGAAGATGTCGATACTAAAATTTTCGTCCGTAATTTCTATTTCATTAATGTATGTATTAGGAACAGGATGTTGTTAAATATAATTAGTAGTAGCGTCCGATAGAAGATAATGGCCGCGCCAGTATGACGTTGCTAATAATGTATAGTACGGCAATAGTCAAAAGTACAATAGGAATGTTGTGGTAAAAAGTAAATAGTTGTCGTAAGTGGTCCAATAATATTAAAATGTCAAAGTTTGGGTAATTAGAGAAGTACGGTCTACATGATTAGGAATTAGAAATATTATATTGGTAATAAGGACAAGGAGTGAGGTCATAAATATTTTGTGTATTTTATTTGTAAAAAGTCTAAAAATGTGGAACCCATGTAAAATGATAAGGTTTATCTTATCTTAAAAGATAAGCTTATATGTAGATAAGAGTTAAGGTATGGAATATGATTCGTCAGAGTGGATTTCTTATCCTATCTTAGAGATAAGATGGATAAGCCTAGAAGTTCTATAAATAGAGATGCCACCCCCTCATTTAGCATAGAAGGAAGTAGTGAGAGAAATATTGTAGGAAGTGTGCAAAGGAAGCCATCGGTTTAAAGGTGTGTTGAAGAAGCCATTAAGAGGTGTAATTGTAAAGTTACTAGCATAGTCTTGGTGAAAGGCAAGTGAAGTCAATAACACTTGAAGTACCTCATGGGTGAGATTGTAAGAATTTCATGTTAATATTATAATTTACTTTGATATTTCAGATTTGTCATCATTCCGTCTAATCATAGTCGATGGTATTCTTGTGTTATGTTGTTGTTTTGTTTCCAGATTACATCCACCAAACTAAAGGCTATGAATTAGTAAATAATCATAACACGTGGAGTTCGAGGTGAAGAATTATCATAGTGCCGGATTGGTGATGACAGGACCGCAGACCCATTCTACTAAACTGGTTTTCGCCATTTTTGTATGGACCTAACTCAAATATTTAAATGGACATATCTTCCAACCCATTGCCTAAAATTCAACAAATTTATCACCATTGGAAAGGTTTCGACCTCATCTATGCCATGGGAACCTAAAACATTAATTTTAACAAGGTTAGGTGGGTGAAAAATGGGAAAACATTTTTCAGGCCATTAATGCAGAATCCAATTGCTTCAATTACCAGAGAAGATTTGATTTGATCTTCCATTTTTTCTTCTTCAACATGCCAAACCATAGAGCAGCAGACTCGACAGATTATGGGCAGATTCACAGGGGGAATTGATGGTTGGTGGTTGATCTTTAAGAGAAGATATGAGTTTCTCTTCTTTCCCTCCGATTTTCATCATCTATATATTGTAACACTTCTCATTTGAGAATGGGGAGACATTCTGGGATATGGGGAAACTCTGTCAAAGTCATTTTCTTAATCCATTTGGGTTGTAGGCCTTCTTTTATGCCTGGTGAGCATTTTTGTACCTTTGAGCACCATTGTGATATTCTTTACACCTTATAGAGCAATACAATCTTGTTTTGTGGCATCTTTCAACCCTTGGCATTGTTTTGTTGTTTCTTTTTACCTCTCTATCTCATGTTTTCTCTCTGTGTATGTATTTCATGTTTACAGGTGTAATATGTCATTCTTCGTGAAGTTTTGATGGTGGATTTGGATCTAGGTCTATTTCACTTCTGTTTGACCTCCCTCAGTCCCCTTTTCCCTATTTCATTGTCCCTCAACAGACTATCTCACCACTTCCTTTTCTAGTGTATCACCACTTAGTGTAGGCTCTTTCTCCCCCCGCCTCTCTCTCACTATCCCCTTGGAATGATCAGATTAGGTTTAGTTAGATTTTTCCTGCACTGGAGTAGCTTGTTGTAGGTATATTAGGAAGCAAGAACCGGATTTCTCTAGAGGTCCATCTCAAGTTTTGCAAGTCACACAGCTTGAGAGATGGTCCCATGTTGTGTAATCACACTTTGAATACCCCACTCACAACTAGGCCGATCGGGGGTGCTGTGATTATTCACTAACAAAACCTCTTATGCCTCCAACATTCTCTTATGTGTCCTTAAAATCTATTATGGCTGCCTGATACAATAGAACAAGTAAGAAATGCAAGCAATTTCTTGTCCAAGGTGGGGCAACCAACCCAACTCCCTCCAAAATATGAAATGAAATTTTCTGCCTCCCCACATGTAAGATCCCGATGTAGCCCCCTCCTACACAACACTTAGGCAATCTACCCAAGCTCCCAACAATCATACCAATATAAGAGTGTAGCTCCTACCTTTCCATGGTAGAGATTGATCCAACAGTTTGACACCAAGCTTCTACAAGCCCAAAAAATCACCAAAAATCTTAGACAAATCCACAAGCACTCCAAAATATTCTAACTCCCAAAAATGCAAGAGCACAAAGAAATGAAGTAACCCCCAAACAAGCAAAATAACTGAATAAATAGAAAAGGGAGATAAGAGGTGGAGGTGGCTCCATGTAGAATGCCACATCACTCATCCTCAACTCCACCTCATAATTCAAACCTCAACCCCAATGCATCATAAATTGGTGGGTGAGAGGAATGACAATTTAATTACACACACAATCCAAGCCCGCACCCCCTATGAATAAATTTAATTACATGAAAAAAACTGCAATAAAATTTACCTTTTTGTCTTCCTAAAACACATAATGGGGTCTATTTTTGACCCCCCAACCCATAGGTAGGGTTGGTATAGAAATTTAAGAGGTGTGGGACAAGTTTGACTTGTCCCACAAGCCTCCAAAATTGGCCCTTAAGGCCAAATTAGAATTTCCATGAAGGGGTAGAGTGTACAACACTCAAGATCACAAGCACTCAACTTACAACACATAACCCAAGAGCCATATAATCTAATAAATGAAATTATTTTGACCCATCCACAATTAATTTAGTAAAAATATTAATTTACTAATCTAGACACAAATCAAGTAATTAATAAAAGGAGAATACATCACTATAAAATCACATATTAAAATCAAATAAAGGAAACTAATAAAAGAGATAACACATAACCCCTTGGTCACAATTGGAGGTGATCCCCCATGGGAACCCCTAGCAACAATACAAACACACACACATAACAAAATACATGTTTCCATGGTGACCCTTGTTGAATTCATTTATCATTCCAATGTGGTTGGTCTCCAATCGCCCCATTGTTTGTTGTGACATGTTTACTGTCAAAACACATAACACCTCCTTCGACTTCGTGGCCACATCAAAACATCTAAAAAAATTACAATGTAAATCCGTAACCATCTATATATGAATCAAACCATCATTTAGGAAAGTAACGATATATCATTTACAATTTCTAACAACATCTCGATTCTACATTTCATCAATATCCATATGATCACAAGATTAGTTCAATTGTTAAGGTCTACTCAAAATGACGAAAGTATCGTGAGTCAGAAATATATATAACCATGTCAACAACATATCATCATCAATATAATTTGTCTCTAATAATCCACATACATTATACTAAGAATTGAACTCAACAATAGTGTACTATCTCTAACATCTTATATCATGCTTAGTCAAAAATATACAATAATATCCATAAGTATAGTCGACAGATATCGAAATCAATAATAAAAAGTGTCAAAGGGAAGTGGACACTACATCCCCCTCCCCTTAGACTCAAATTCCTCCTAGAAGTCACTGGAATAGGTGTGGAAACTAAACTCGTAGAAATGTAGCATCCTCCCATATAGCCACAGTCTCATCATATCTATCCCAATGGACTCAAACCTGGTCAATCTCTACTCGAAGGCCTAGGGTCTTGCACTCTAAAATATGGATAGGCTCCACCATCACTTGCCCCTGATCCTGCACCTACAATGAGGTCAAATCTAACACATGAGAAGGATATGCAATATATTTCCTAATTACAGAAACATGAAACACATCATGGACATAAGACAAGCTAGATGGCAACACTAGGCAATAGGCCAAGGGAGTGATTAGAAAGTATTCAAATGGTTTTAATGTTCCTGTTGCAATCTTATGTTAAAATCCCTTTGAATCACACAAGATCTCATTCATGTGATAATATAGTGGAATTTTCAATTTCGTTATGACAAGAGCCTTCATCTTGTAACAAAATAAACAATTGAAAATCACTTTATTGTCATTTTGTTGATAATTTTTTTTTTAATTCTATGAGTATATCTTAGGTGTGAAGAACTAGGGATCTTTAATGTTTAATTTAGTCTTTAACTCAAGCCTTCGTGTTGAATTCTTGAAGAGTGTGTGAAACCGTGTATATCTAGGCCTCCATTGATGCACACCTTCTGGTTGAAGGAATATTTTTGCTATTCTAAAGCTTTCTGTTGTGAGTTTTCCAATTGTTGTAAAGGTTCTCAAAGATCTAGTGAAATCAACTTCATCTTTCTTAATTCCCCACCAAAAATTTCAAATAACCATGAATCCTACTTGAAGTACCCCTATTTTTGCTATGTATCCACAAATGAACAAATTATACTGCCAAAATATATAGAAGCAAGCATGTTTTAAGTGTCTTTAGTAACCTAAACCTTGTTCAGAAAATATCTCCATTATTTAGAAGTGACAACTCGTGAGAGTTAAATTATGGTGTATTGATCATATTTTCTCTAGGTTCCCCTGAAAATTTTGCAAAGAAGGATCTCTTCATGTCCTTCACCAACAGAGGTTACAAAATGGTTCCTCTCATCCGGTTGAAAGGTACGACCTAAAGTAGTAAGGATAGATCAAATCCTGAATGAAGGTTATATCCATTTCTCCAACACCTGAGTGAAAAAGAGTCAGTTGAATCCCCTCCCTTATATAAAATGAATTATACCATGATTTGTTTGTCTCTAAGTATCTTGTTAAATATTTGATGCTACTCAGCTTCCATGGGAGAATCAATTAGGATAACAACACCAAATTGGTGCCATTACTAGGATTATTTGAACACCGAGACCTTTTTGTATGGAAACAACACCCAGATTGGTGCCATTACCAAGGATTATTTGAACATCGAGACCTATTTGTGTGGCAACAACACCATATTGGCACCGTTTCTAGGGATCTTCAAAGGCATTCTTATATTTGGCCTTGGTAATGTTTCTTACATGATCTAAGTGCAAATACGTTGTTTAAACATCATCCTGTGTTGAGATTTGTAAGAATTGTGTGAAGTTACAAGTTCTATGTGCAATATTTCCAGTTTCTAGTGGTTATTGCACTAAATTTATATCATCAGTGATAAATACTGGTAAAGGAAGGTTAGATCTGCTAAGCTTTGCAAGAATTAAGTGTTGATAGATATTTGACAAGTCATTTATAGTGCATTTGCACAACTAAGGTGAAAATCCTTAGTGGCAACTCCGTGTTGATTTAAATTTTGATAAATACTAGTGCCTTAACCTATATTAAGTGAAATTTGTCACTAATCTTTGCAAAGTTGAAAGGTAGAATATCTTTCTTCACTACAGACCCTACCAGAAAGTTATTTCTAGAATTGGGAAAGAAAATCCCGAAGGAAGGAAAAGAGTCTAGAAAATAGTTGGAGATCAAGAATAAACAAAAGAGTTATCCATTGTGAAAAGTGATCAACATGTGGTTGAGGATTACCATTCTTATTGAAGTGATTCTAAAGCAAGTAATCTTCATATAGATATGAATTCTCTAACTGGAGAGGGGCCTTCATTTGTGTCTGATAAGTGTGCTTCTTATTCTGTCCTTGTCTTTTCCAAAGTTGATAGGAGCTTCCATGAAACAAATTATTTAGAGGACATTCATTTTGAAAATTATACTCTTGTGTTCAAAATAACCCTTGTCCCTCATCATTTTTCATCTCTTGTAAGATCACCTCCTCAATGCAATATGGCCCTGCCTCCACCAAGACCTCCTTTTGTTGTGAATACTGTTTGTCCTATAAATTTTATAGGTATGGCTAGATATCAAAATGTAGTGCCACAAGATGTTAGAAATAGACTACCTAAATTTCAAGGGAATAATGATATCACTGGTGATTAGCACTTAATTTTTTTTTTCAATATGATGGAAGAATTTGAGATTGAATTTAAGGATGTATAAAATTGTTTAATCATACTCTTGAGGAGGATGCACATGACTCATATAAGTATTAAGTAGAAAACTCAATAGACTCATGGATAGAATTGAAGAATGCCTTTAGATTGCAATATGGGGATAAGACAAATCCCAGGTTTCTTTTGTCTGAATTTGAAAATATAAAGAAGAATCCTAATGAATTTGTTCATGATTTCAATACAAGGTTTAATAAGACATTGAGAAGGTTACCTGTAAAATTAAGGCCATGTGATGAATCTTCTTTAATAAAATATTCTGATCCTTTTGAGAAAAAGGCTACCTATTATTTAAGGGACAAAAACTCAGGAACTTTGAGGTAGGCCTTCACCATGGCTTTGTAAATTGAAAATAACATCAAGGAAGTTTCTAAGCCTCTTAAGAGGGAAGGTATCAAGATGATTAATCTAGAGAATCCTCAGTCAAGTAAGTCTATGGATCCATAAGAGGTTGTAAAAATATTGGCCGGAGCTATTAAGGAAAAATCCCATAAACTTGCCAAAGAAAAGAACGGGATTGGACAAGGTTTCCAAGGTCAGAACAATCCACAAGGTCAAGAAGGATTGACAAATCATCCCAGAGGTGATCATAGATCTTATGATAGGGGTAAAGGGCCCATGCGATTAGGAAAGAGACAGCCCCAACCCCGAGAAAATAGATTGGTTCTTGATCCTTTAATTTTAAGGGTTACTACTATGGAGGAGGCCAATGTTATCAAGTGGTGTGATAGGTGTTTCTTACCACACTCCTCATGTGATGTAGATCAAGAAGTTCGGGAGAAGATGATGATGATACATATGATGATATGTGCATGATGGAATGCCCCAAAGTGAGGGTATAACCTCAACTTAATTGATAAGTGCGGAAGCTGCTGAAGATTTCTTTGATTGTGTCTACTAGCTATTACCTCTTGCTCCTATTGATAGTTTTGAAATTGATATGGTATAAGAATTTGATTTGTTCAATCATGATTTTGAATACTTAAGGTATTTTATGATTAAAATATATGATGGAGGTGGAGGTATCCCTTTCGAAGAGGACATGGAACTATTGATGAATGCAGTAGTTTTTAGGAGAAAGAATATAACACTAGAAGTAAGTTTATAAAAGGGGAGGGCCACAAACCAAGCCAAAAGGTCTAGTTCTTAAAAATATCCTGAAGGAAACCCCTAAGAGAGTTACATCTGACAAAGGCCTAATTACCCCAAATAAAACTTGTGCCCTTGCCTATGCCAAAATTTTGAAGATTTCCATATTATCAGATGAAGTTGTGAATCTCCCTTCTAACAGTTCCCTACCCAAATATGTTCCTTGTGACATAGATCAAATTTGAGTTAGATCAAGGTTACTGTTCCTATTGTTGAATTTATTAGAATCCTTGAACATAATAAGAGTTCATTTGAGTATTTGGGGGTTAAGAAAGAAAAGGTAACATAGGGTAAAAATGTAAACAATGTAGAGGTTACTCTTACCATTGCAGAATTAGAAAAACCACAAGCATTAGACGAGTTGTGTGAATGACCTGAGGTTTATTTGGGAGCTTCTTTGGTTGAGTCTAAGCTGAATATGGATCTATTTTTTACTACTTTGATTATTAAGGATAGGATATTACATAACTGCATGTTTGATTCAAGAGCCTCATGTAATGTAATGCCTCTTGAGGTCATGAATGAGTTAAATATCAAAGTAACAAGAAACTTATGAGAAATGTACTACCATGGATTCAAGAGAGGTGCCAATAGTTGGATGTGTCAAGGGTTTAGTAGTGTAATTGGTAGCATATCCAGGAAAGTACTTAACCTTGAATGTGGTCATTATGGATTGTCCTACTAAATGGGGGATGTTATTATCTAGAAAGTGGGCAGCTAGTGTGGGTGGAAGTGTGCAAATGGACATGTCTTATAAAACCATACCAATTGAGGGAATCCTTGTGAAGTTATATGGTGAAAATAAAATGTTATATCTCATTGAGGACCCCAATAATGCTTCTTATGAAGTATTACACACAAACATTGATGTTGATAACTTTGTGAGCTATGTTGTTTTCAAGGAGTATGAAATTGATCAATGCAGATATCCTGAGCAAGTTGATTTTCCTAGGACTTTGATGTTTGATGCAACCTCGAGAGATGTTGAAAAAATTGACCTAGGAATAAAGGATAAGCCTAAAAAAATGTGGTTAGATAGAAACTTGGATGGAAAAGAGAAACAATCATATGACCAGTTGTTAAAGACATATTAGAACTTCTTAGCATGGTCATATCCAGAATCAAAGGCACTTGAAAATTTTCCTTGATTGTTTTCTCTAAATCAGGGTGCACATCATTGTATAGTGTATAGTCTTTTGGTTTTATTCTACTTTTGTGTTTTTCTGTTTTGGTTTGTCCTGGTCCCTGGTGACCAATTCTTGTTGGTTTCTCGGTTCGATCTTGGGAGGATTGGTTATTATTTTTCTACTTTGCAAGCTTGTTCTTCACTCTATTGCCTAATGGATTTTTTGGCACATGGTTTATTCTTCTTGTGGCACTCACAGGATGTGCCCATCCCGAGTTGGAGCCGATGTTGGTCCTCAATTTAATCTCACCCTAATTGTTCAAAACTTCTCGATCCGTATGGTTTGTTGTTTTTTATGTCTCCTTATATGGATGTAGGAGAATATTTTCCTTCACTAGGATGTCATTGTCAGTCCTTTCCTTTGGCCATCAATCATGTTCATTTAGGTATTGTTTATAGTTTCTCTTTCCATGAGAAATAATTTGTAATTTGGGCATGAATTGGGGTTTCCCCTTCCTTCTATTTTTCCACAATCCTATTTTCCCTGTCAATTATTGTCCCAAAAATTGTGGAAACATGGTCCTTTCTGATTGGATGCAGCCCAACGGGTTTTTTTGGTGACACTTGTCACTTTTGTCACATTTGTAAAAAATACCAAATTGGCCCCGCAGTTGCGATAGGTTTTTATTAGATATATAATAAATATGAAGCGACAAGGAAAAATTATTTGACCCCTAAGATGGACACATGGCCATTTTTCAAGAAAAAGGAGGAGAGGGGGGTCATCGAAACATTTTGAATATTTTTTCCTTTTTTCCAGAAAACAGAAAAGATATAAATTGATCCATAACCCCGCAAGGGATAGAGTGATGTCACATGTTTGAGTCAGCATTTGAAAATTCAAAGAGGGGAAGCAGGTTGACAAAGCACTTTGGAGTTCTTAAGATCTATTTTCAAGTGATGTAAAGGTATAAAAAGGATTTACAACTTTGCTGGGGCACACATCAAAAGTTAGAAGTGAAGAGGCGGGTCACGAGGGCATTTTGAGATTCTCAGGCTTGCTTCAACTCAAATATTTTCCACATGGAGGACTACGCTAATTTTAGGATTTTCCTCTCGGTTTGACTTTTGGAGTTACGCCAACGAGACACGTGGAGAGACCGTGCTTGTTTGGGGTCTGCAATTGGGAACCATATAAAAAGTGCATCGAAGAGACATGTGGAGGATTCTACGGCTCCTCTTTTTACTTAGAATTTTTCAAAGGCTGAGGTAAATTTCTTGGGGCTGGGCACATGGAGAGTCTGCACTCATTTGAGATCCTACCTCTAGACTTCATCTTTGAAGTTACAACAAAGCAGACACGTGGAATCTTCCGCTAGACCTTCGTATACTCTAGCTTTTATGAAACCGGTCCATTTCTATAGGGTTCGAACATGTGGAGGGCCACGATCTTTTGGGAACCTACCTGTTGACTACACCTTTAAAATTGCACCAAGGAAATACTTGAAGGTTTCTGTTGGCTCCTCTTTGCACTTGGCCAAATCAAATCGTAGCGCAAGTATGTGGTATAATCCATGTGTAGAAACTCATTTCTAAGAGGCACGAATGGAGGTATCCATGCGCGGGCACTCATTTCTCAAGGTTTATTCTTGAGGGTGAAAAGGATTGCTTATCAGATCCAACTATATAGAGCCACCTACGAGTTATTAAAAAGGGGATTTCTTCCATGACAAAATAAAATAATGATTAGAAGTATTGTCAAAAAGTTATGGCATGGCATCCCAGTCATGGTTAAGGGTCTGAGAAACATGATTAGTTCATGATTTTTCCACATAGCGCTTTGGGTGTAAATTTGTTAAACATCACTTTCTAGGAAAAACTTGTAACAAGAAAAGGATTCCTCGAATATTCTTCTTTTTTGGGGGAAAATTTGGGATGAGTGAGCAAGTGAATTGTATAAATGCAATGAGAATACTCTTGCAAAAGGTTGGGGGTTAATTTTTATGAGAAAATTTGAGAAATCCCATCTTCCTGAGAGACCATCTGAGAAACCTGTTAATCTCTTGTGTTTTAGATTTGATCACGTCAAGATGGTTGCAAGTGTACAACCATTGACAAGATCTGAGATTGTTCAAGAAAATTTCCCCTACTGATAAATCTAATAGATCTTGAATTAATCTATGTTGATCTTGGGCAAAATTGTGTATGCATTTATTTTAGAATGTATTCAAATGGTTTTAATGTTCCTGTTAAAATCTTATGTTAAAATCCCTTTGAATCACACAATATCTCGTCCCTGTGATAGTATAGTGGAATTTTCAATTTCATTATGAGAAGATATTTCATCCTGTAATAAAATAACACATTTTAAATCACTTTACTATCATTTTTTTAACAAATATTTTTTGTAACTCTATGAGTGTATCTTAGGCATGATGAACTAGGGATATTTAATGTTTAATTTATTCTTTAAATCTATCCTTCATGTTGAATTCTTGAAGAGTGTGTGAAACCATGCAGATCTGGGCCTCCATTGATGCACACCTTACGGTTGAAGGAATATTTTTCTATTTTGAAGTTTTCTTCTTGAGTTTTCCAATTGTTGTAAAGGTTCTCGAAGATTTGGTGAAATCAACTTCATCTTGTTTAATTCCCCACAAAAATTTTCAAATAACAATGAATCCTACCGAAGTACCCTTATTTTTGTTATGCATCGACAAATGAAAAAATTCTACTACCAAAATATATAGAAGTAAGTAGGTTTTAAGTGTCTTTAGTAACCTAAACCTTTTTCAGAAAACATTTCCATTTTTTAGAAGTGACAACTTGTGAGAGTTAAATTATGGTGTATTGATCATATTTTCTCAAGGTTTCCCTTAAAACTATGTAAAGAAGGATCTCTTCATGTCCTTCACCAACAAAGGTTACAAAATGGCTCCTCTCACCCTTTGAAAGGCATGACCTAAATTAGCAACGATAGATAAAATCCTTAATGAAGGTGTTATCCATTTCTCCAATGCCTGAGTGACAAAGAGTAAGTTGAATCCCCTCCCTGGCTACAAAATGACTTATACCATGATTTTTTTGTCTCTAAGTATCTTGTTAAATCTATAATGTTTCTCAATTTCCAAGGGAGAATCAATTTAGATACCAATAGGTCCCACATCCACTACACACTCCTTAACTAAGGAGTCTACAGAAATTTTGTCTCCGAAGCCATTTCAACTTCCCAATTAAGACCCGCCTAACTACCACCAAACTAGAACACTCTACTATGGATGCTGCAATAAAATAATTAGATGAACCTGAATTAAACAAAATTGAGGTAGGAATACCACCAATGTTACATGTCGTCTCTATCACGGTAATCTAGTGCTCCACCTGGCAGTTCTGAACCATTGCGTAGATCCAATGGCTATGCGCCATGTCACAAAAAATAGGCTCTAAAATTTGCATCTTACCCTTGGTACTAGGGTTTTGTGGGAACTCTCTCTAATGATGTCTAATAATGCCACAACCAAAAAGCGGTTTCTGGTCCTCTCTAGTGAGATGCAATGCTAGCCGATACTCTAGAGGTCTATGTTGTGGATCCTGATGATGATCACGGCTATGGGGCTTTGAGGTCTCGCCGACAAGATCCTACCGACCGAGCTCTCAAAGATACCCCGTGTTCTAATCGGACCCTAGAAGGAGGCCCCAAACTTCATCCTCTATGTGCGTCAAACCTCTGAGTAGGTATGAATGGTGGACGAGTCTGCTCTTATTGCTTCTTGCTTGAGATGATTGCTATAGTGGCTGAAATAAGACTATATTGTACCTTTTCTCGCCATGAGGAGGAGGATTCGACCCGCTTGATCTGTTATCCTACATCTGCTGGATGTGGCTCTAAACTTGTCCCTGGCCTGTTGTGTCTTTCCACATGTCTCCTCGGTAATATAGGCCTTCTCCACGGCCTCTAATAATATTTGTGGGTAGTGAATGCACACCACACCACCCAAATCCAAATCCGGACACATGATGAACCTGTAAGTCCATACCTACTCATCTGCATGTAGTTGACATACTGGAGTAGGTCTAGAAATCAACTATCATACTCATCTACATTCATAGATTCCTAACAGAGGTCATGAAACTCATCTATCATGTGCTGAATGAATTTCTGGGATGAGTACCTAGTCCTGAAGCACTCCTCAAAGAGCTCACACGCAACCATCTTTGAATAAACGTGGATCTTCTGATCCTCACTCCTCCACTAGATACCTGCTCCATCCCTTAGAAGATGGATCACGGCACAAAAATTTGTGTTCCTAGTACAAGGGAAGATCTTGAAGCACCCACTCAAGCTCACCAACCAGGAATCTCCCTAAAATCAATTTGTATCTCCAAAATATTCAGATGGTCATAACTTTAGGATCTCCTTGATATGGTCTACAGCTATGGACTAGAGACCCCTAGGCCTCTATGCATGCTCCTCTCTAGGTCTATGGCAACGAGACCTATCCCTATGTCCTAAAATCCTATCTCCCTATCCCCTCTGTGGTGACTCTTCCCTATCCAACTCCACGTGGAATTTCTCTTCCCTATCCTCCTCATTGTGTCGAGGATATGCATGAGCCTCAATGCGTGGCTCTCTATCATGTCTGGCTGACCATCATCCTAAGGACCCTCCACGTATAATGGCATTGACATCCTGAAGCATGTGTAAAATCTGGGGTAGGATGGCCGCTACCTCCTGATAAGGAGGTGGCAATTCTAGATCTACGTGCAAGAACCCATTATCTAAGTACGTGCCTCCTACACATACCACGAGGGAGAGTTAGTTCATCCTTCTAGGTTTTAATTCCTATTTTCTATGTTTACTAAAATATACAATTTTCAGACAAGTTGTTTTCTAGGTTTTATATTGTGCTAGGTTTAATGTTCATGTCTCATGTTTTCTAGTGTGCCCAAGGGTCCAAGATTTGAACCCACACATCGATACCAAGTGTAACACCGCTAAAACTACTGCACAAAACTCAAGAACAACCTAGGATAAACTAGAAAATTATGGAATAATATTTTTTAAGAACGTGCCCACAAAGAGGTTTCAAAAAAAAACAGTTGTCACATTATTGTTTCTAAGTCACTTAAATTTAATAATTTTCTTCATTTTAATAAAATAACAAAACGCACATTACATTTTAATGACCTTAATTAGACTAAGCATGGATAATTTCTCCCTAAATGTTATTTTGATCAACCATTAAATTCCACTATAGTTGGAACTTATATATTTTAATCTCAGGAGTAAAAAGGTTTATTTCAATAATGACTAAAGTCATTCTAAACCCACAAGGTGTAATCCGATTAACAACAATTAACAAGGTCCCTAACATTAGCACATAGATTAAAGGAATAAACATACCCCTTCAAAAAAAGTGACCCCCTTAAAAATTCAACCCATGTATTTTAGATTTAAAAATCAAATTTAAATTCATATTCCCAATCACCCACTCCCCACCTAATTTTTGTAGGGATGAATCTCATCTCTTGGATAGATTCATTTAGGGCCCTTTGATAAGGAAAAACCTTTAACCCTAAGTTTCCTTATGCAAGGCTTCTTTCTCTCTTTCTTTTGGCTCATTCTTTCTTTTGGTTTTGCAGGTTGTCGGAGGAGGATGGGGAAGCCATTGGAGGCCGTCTCAAGCTTTTGCAGAGGATTACTTGCTTCATTTATTTTCTTATTTATTTACACCCTTATTTAGGGATTTCCATCTCTTTGTTTATTTTGTTGTATTTCATTTCCATAATGTTTTCCCAAATGGGGCTTGTGAGTATTTTCCTATTATATATGTATTTCCTTTAAGAGGATAATACAAAATATAGTGCTTGTATTTACTTGGAAGGAAGGTAAATATACATATATGTATATGTATATATGTTTTATCAAAATTTAATTTTAATAGGAACCTGAAATGAAATTATTTAAGAGAAACAAAGTTAATACGTATGTATTTAAGAATACACACACACACACACACGAATAGGAAAGGGGTTTGGTCGCGGCAAGCATAACACAATCCACAAGAGGAGGAAGAAACTATCTCGTGCAAAAGGGGCATCGAGTAAGAACTTAGGTTAGAGTTTAATATTTTTGTTGGGGGGGATTCCACCGACCCCCACCCCCACCATTCCTTAAAACAAAATACATACCCATTGTCGTGGCTATGCAAGCCTAAACAAAAAATTATTAATATCTTTTCTTTTTTGATTCAAATGGGTTTGCTTCTATGAAAAACATGTTTATTATGTTTATATATTATATATATATATATATATATATATATATATATAATGCTTAAGTATATTAATATATTAAAATTATTATTAATATCAATATTAATAATATTTTAATATCAATATTGTTGTAAATAGGTCATATTGTTTCTATTATTAATAGTATTAATGATTCTAAATCTTATAATTAGAATTTTTTATTATTTTAAATTGGATTGTATTTGATGAGGAGTCTAGAATCAAAATAAATTTCACTTGTTGCTACATTAATTTACATGGGATTTAGAGGTAAATCTCTAATAACTCTATAGTGAATTTTACATACTCCCAATGAAGCCATTGTCTAAGTTAAACAAGCAATTTCTTTACTCCAATAGATTTAGGAATTTTAGCTATTTGATTTACCAAGTAAAAAAAAATTTAAAACTTAAGTTATTTACATCCACTTAAATAGGTTTAAAATTTATTTCAACCATTATAAGAGAATGAAAAACTATAAGTTTTTCACTACTTTATAAGTTTCATGTAATATAAAAGAAATAACTGTATCATTCCTTTTAAAAAGACAAATTCCAACCATTATCACAAACAATTATAACAAAGTTTTCAATAAGTTTTAAAATGAGAACTACTAACTTTCCAATAATTTATTTAGAACAAGAGCAACACATTTTTGTGGGGAAATAAATCAACTACAATGAACTAAGATATTTCCTTTTAACTTCCTTTCTATTCCAACAAAACTAGCTTTACAACACATTTCTTTCTTTCCCCTTTTCAACATACAATGGAACTTGAATGTCCAATAATGAATACAAATTTCCTTCACAATATTAATATAACATCTTCCACTTAAAGTGGGAAATCTTACAAGAATGAAAGCTAAAAGAAATACAATATTACAATTCTTCCACCATAAGTGGACATAACAAGGAAGTTTTCTCACAAAGAAAGATTTCTTGAGGAAAAAAATGCTTCATGTTTCACATCACCAACAGAGGGCTCCACCATGCTTCATTTGATTGCAAAAGAAAAGGGGAGAGGAAACACTCTCTACCCAACAAGAATTCCAATGAGGAGAAGAAGCCATCCTCCTCATTGCCCCCGAGCCCAAACTAAACAATGGATTCATCACAATAAAAATTTTACAACCATAGAAAAACAAAAACAATACAACTACAACCACCAGAAGGAAAGCAACAACATACACAAGGCTTCAACATGCAAAAGCCAAAGGAGCAAGATCTATGGGGAGGTCACTTATGCCTCCCAATGGGAAATGGGTGCCCACCTTAAAACCCTCCAATAAACATCTCAAAACCCCTACACACTCTTATTCCTCCCTTAAGAACCTCTTATGCCTCCCTATAATCTCTTATGGCTCCCTCATAAAATAAACCAAGTAAGAAATGCAAGTAATTTCTTGTCCAAGGTGGGGCACCCAACCCAACTCCCTCCAAAACATGAAATGAAATCTTATGCCTCCCACATGTAATATCCCCATAGTCCCCTCCTACACCACACTTAAGCAATCTACCCAAGCACCCAACAAGCATACCAAAACACTCAAAAACATGCACATATACACAATATAAAATAACATAATTTACAAGAGTGTAGCTGCTATGTTTCCATGGTAGATCTTGATCCAAGAGTCGACATCAAGCTTCTTGAAGCCCAAAAAATCACCAAGAATCTCAAAAAAATCCACAAGCATACAAGAGCACAAAGAAATGAGGTAACCCCCAAACAAGAAAAAGAACTTGAATAAATGGAAAAGGGAGAGAAGAGGGGTAGGTGGCTCCATGTAGAATGCCACATCACTCATCCTCAACTCCACCTCACAAGTCAAACCTCAACCCCAATGCACCATAAATTGGTGGGTGAGAGGAATGAAAATTTACTTACACACACAATCCAAGCCCACACCCCCTAAGGACAAACTTTAATTACATGAAAGAAAGTGCAATAAAATTTACCTTTTGTCTTCCCAAAACACATAATGGGGTCTATTTTTGACCCCCAACCCATAGGTAGGGTTGGTATAGAAATTTAAGAGGTGTGGGACAAGTTTGACTTGTCCCACAAGCCTCCAAAATTAGCCCTTAAGGCCAAATTCGAATTTCCATGAAGGGGTAGAGTGTACAACACTCAAGATCACAAGCACTCAACTTACAACACATAATCTAATAAATGAAATTCTTTTGACCCATCCACAATTAATTTAGTAAAAATATTAATTTACTAATCTAGACACAAATCAAGTAATTAATAAAAGGAGAATACATCACTATAAAATCACATACTAAAATCAAATAAAGGAAACTAATAAAAGAGATAACACACAACCCCTTGGTCACAATTGAGGTGATGCCCCTATGGGTAACCCCTAGCAACAACACAAACACACACACATAACAAAATACATGTTTCCATGGTGATCCTTGTTGGATTCATTCATCATTCCAACGTGGTGGGTCTCAATATCTTCATTGTTTGTTGTGACATGTTTACCTGCAAAACACATAACACCTCCTTCGGCCTTGTGGCCACATCAAAACATCCAAAATAAAATATACAATATAAATCCACAATCATCTATATATGAATCAAAACATCATCTAGGCAAGTAACGATATCATTTACAATTTCTAACAACATCTCGATTCTACATTTCATCAATATCCATATGATCACAAGATTAGTTCAATTGTTAAGGTCTACTCAAAATGACGAAAATATCGCAAGTCGAAATATATATATATAACCATGTCAACAACATATCATCATCAATATAATTTGTCTCTAATAATCCACATACATCATACTAAGAATCGAAATCAACAACAGTCCAGTATCTCTAACATCTAACATCATGCTAAGTAAAAAAGCTACAATAATATCCATAAGTATAGTCGACAATATCGAAATCAATAATAAAAGGTGTCGAAGGGAAGTGGGCACTACATGATGTATGCTAACGATTGTATTATGGATGCTTTATATGCGTTTTATTCTCTTGACATATTGATACGACCTTAAGGCCAAAGAGTTAATGTTTGGTTATTTGTAGGAAATTATATAACAATAAAGAATAAGGGGCTAAGAGACTAACCATAGAAGAATATTGGATGTTTGCAACGAAGGTCACCCCGAAACTTTTTGTTAATGTATATTGTTGTGTCTTTGTTTAGTTTTTTCGGAGCTCCCCATGGGCGGGTGGCCTCAAATGTAACCATCGATTATGTATTGTATTTCCCTCTTTCATTTTATTTATTTATTGAGTATATCATCTATTTTATTGGAATGTGAATTCAAATTATTATTAGTTAATTAATGTGTTCTTGTTCAATTAATTAATCATGTGATTAAGTTAATTTGAGATGTGACAAAGGGGAATTTAATTGGGGTAGATAGTCCTTGTTATCTTATTAAGTTTGAAAAAAACACATCTCCTCTCTGGAAACCCCACTTTATACTTGGAAAAAAAAACACATCTCCTCCATGGAAACCCCACACGATTATTTGTGGATTGCATGTTTTTTTGAAGCCTTTGTATAGTTACCATTGCAACTCCCACATTTTATCAACAAGAAAAAGATGATAAAACCCGATAGCAAACCGTGAAAATTATGGAATATTTTTTTTTTGAAAGGTTACAAGGCCTTAGCCAGGATTTTAATTAAATCTCGATTATAAAATTTTAAACAATTATATGGTAGTCGGGACTAAAATAATGACTAATATTTTTAACCCAATTTCAAATGATGTTACGATTTAATTCTTTCTCTTCTAGACTCAAATATTTTATTTAAATAATCCTCATTTAGCTTTTCATTATTTAACTCCATTAATCCTTTTTTAAAAATAATTTATTTAAGGTCCATAATCAATTTTTATTTAAATTAGACAAGGATAATAATCTTTCAATGTTAAAGGCATGCGTAAAATAATAAATTAATTATCCCAAAAGGGGCAAGGTGCACAACTTAGTCTAACCCCTTAGGCCCCATTTAACATTACACACACATCTTTTTATTTAATTCATTACCATCTAAATACTCCATCACTTAAGTGATAAATAAATAGAAAAGAGGGAGAGACAGGTGATGTTGCTCCATGTACGATGCAACAACATCTCTCCTCCAACCCACATCACCAAGGTCAAACCTAAACCCCAAAGCATAATAAATTGGTGGTTGTGGAAATGACCAACCTCTTACACACTCAACCCAAACCCACACCCAAAAAGGACACAAATAATTACCCTTGTAAGAAAAATGCAATTAATTGCTCGTTTCCTCCATTAAAACACAAAATAGGACCTAAAATAAGTCCCTCACATTATAGGCCTAGTGGGTGGGTCACTTTAAGAGGTGTGAGACAAGCTTAACTTTTCTAACAAGTTACCAAAATGACCTAGAAGGTCAAAATCCAAATTTCACTTGAGAGATAGCATACACACTACTCTAAAACAAATTAAATTCATTCTCATCCAAAACACATTAAGGATACCGACTCATATTTATTTTCCCCCTTTTGTCACATCCTAATAAGAACAAGTAAACACTTTTAATTAACTTAAGAGGGGTGCTAAACAAAATAATAATAGTGACTCCACATACTCAAAAAATACAGTAACTCACAATTAAATAAAATCAACAAGACAAAGTCACAAATTTACCCAAGGTCACTATTGAGATCACCCCCTATGGGGACCTCCAAACAATCAACAACAATACACAACATATGAATACACGAGTTGCCATGGTGACTGTTGCCAATACTTCACATTACTTCGTTGTTATTATCCTATCCCCGTAGTTTGTTGTGCTATAATTTCCTACAAAATCAAACAATACCTTTCTGGCCTTGTGGCCATATTAATGACATCAAAATAATAAAACACATGCATGTATACATAACAATTTACATAATCGAATATCATAATTAAACCAATGTTAGAATCATGTAATTCACCAATTGTTCAATTTTCTAACATTTTGATTCTACTAATCCATCAATTTGTACTAAGATCATAACATCAACAATCATCCAAAAATATCCATAAATCATGTCCAATATGTCAATTCAAGTAGTAACAGTTAGAACATCGAATACTGATATATGAATCAAGCATATAAAATTCATCACAATAGTCACATCATGTCACAAGTCTAACACATTTGTATTATCTATCAAATAAGTAAAACAAGTGTATCAATTCCCATCTAGAAATGTCTAATATCTAATATGATATCAAGGTCTAGGGATCCAATATAGAGTGAGCAGAGACATAACAATATAAAAATAATAACGATATCACAATTAGTCTATAACAAGGTAACCATTCTAGATCATCATCATATCCTTAAACTCCCATCAAGGTCCACAATGCAACCATCAAATAGAAAATAATAATCAAAACAAAATGGTAATCATGATGTCCCACACATCTTATTAGTATGATAACTATAATAGAGCAAAGTAATGTTTAATTTTAAAAACAATTCGAAAATGAAAACACGGTTCAAATAGTATTGAAGAGGAGTGGGCATTACATCCTTTATTTCCTCTATTGTTGGGGCTATGGGGCCAATGAGGAGGATGACTTCTCCTCGTCATTGGAATATGGTTGGGAGGAGAGCTTTTCCTACTCCCCTTCCTTGTAGTTATAGTTTGGAAATGAGTAAAATGAAGGAGCTCAAGTGAAGCCTTAGACATAGTTGCATTGTGTAGAAGACAAAGAAGCAGAAATTTTATTTTTGGAAAAACAAATCCATATTGTCTCCACCTAGGTTTGGGGTTTTGTAACTTGCATTTTAAAGTAGAGTTCCTTTTAAGTGTATTATGGAAATTTGATTTTAATTACTTATTCAAGGAAAGTATATGTTGGAAAAGAGGCATGTGAAGGTTGCAGAACTTATTTATTATTGTATTTCCTTCAAAATTGAAATTTATATCTAGTGTGCATTTGATGTATCAATGGAAATTATCATTATTTGAAATCAATTCACAAAGGAGTATGTGTTTTGGTGTTTCTTATAAAATGACCTTGTTGTATTCCATTTACATGTGAAAAGAAAAGAAGGTTGGCATGGTGAGCTCTTATTCTTGTTCTTTCTCTTTAGTGTTGCTTAAGAAGGTAGGATTTTACTATGGTTGCTATGTTTTCTAAATATGGTAAACTAATATATGAGGGAATTTAAATAATAATTATCAAATCAAAGAAACATGTTAATTTTTTTACGTACATTTGGTTTGAATGAAAGGAATAATAGTTCCAACTATCTCACATATATGAATCTATATAAATTTATACAAACTACCTATGCCCTTATATTTTGTTATATAAATAAACTTGAATTGATAGATTGTTTAGAACTATATATATATATATATATATATATATATATATATATATACACACACACACACACACACATATAAAATAAAATATAACATTGAAAGCTTCTACCCTAATTGACTAGGTTTAATTTTAGAAAAGTAATTTAAATAATTTTAAAAAATTATATATTTCACATAGGCCTGGGTGGCGTCATACCATTCTTCACTACGAATTTAGTGTTGGCTTGAAGCCAAACTTTTAAAAAAATGTTATTAGTTTGGTTGGGACCAACACCCAACCCCGCCCCCACAACTTTACTTTGGTTTGTTTAATAAAATAAAAGGGAGGGGTGGGTGGCCATGGCCGACTCACCCCGCCATATTTAATATGGGGGCCGGGTCGGTAATGGGTGCCGGGTCGGTAATGGGTGCCCACCCCAACACACATACAAAACCCCAACTAATTTAAAATGCGGCCATTTATACTATGTGTTGGGCCGAATCATTGGAGACTTTTAATATTAATAAACACACACACACACACAGATATTTGTGTGTGTGTGCACCTAAACCCTAAACCCATGAATATAACTCATTTTTAACAAAAATAGAAAGAGATAAACAATGCCCATAACCCAAATAGGTTAAATCCTCCACAGAATAAAAATAACAACTGATATACATGGCAAACCATAGGAGATGGATGCAAAAGAATCATACAAATTTGTGTGTATCCATCCAATATGTAAATACAAAATAATAAACGTCGATAGCTCCTTGGAAAGATCCATGGCCTCCTTCCTTAACTTGAAAAATTGCAAATGAAAAGAAATTAGGAAAAATATGCATAAAAGAATTCCATAAGGATTTTTAGGGCTTGTTGGGTCAAACCTAGATCTAAGGGCCCTAATAGATCTAATCCAATGGTTGAGAATTGTCCCTACAATTTTAAGTTGTTGACATTTTTATGGGAATGGGTGTTAAATAAAAAGGTATGGGTATTAATTTAATGGGGCCACTTAGTGGGATAGAATGACTTGTGACCCCTTAGAGTATGGATTAAGAAATAAATAAATGGTCATGGGTTATATTGATTAAATAAATGTTTTTTTGCATGGGCATTTAGAGGATTAAATAAATTAAAAATAAAATGTGTAGTTAAATAACTAAATGATGGGCATGGTTGTGAAGTTGTTACGGGAAGAAAATTTAGACCAACTTAGGAACTAACCTTTATTAAACTTAAAAGGATCCTTTTAACGAGTAAAATAATGAGTTTAAATTAACCAATATTTTAATAAAATTTAATGGAAACCTTAGAAGAGAATTAAAGTTCGGAAATGATTTTGGAAATAGATTAATAATATTTAATTATTAATATGGATATGGTCACCATATGAATATGTAGTATTTTTAAACAGGTATTTAATTGATCACAACTAGTGTTGTTGGCTTTGCAACCTTTTCAACCAAAAAGTAATAATTTCACCGTATTTTTTCCTAGTTAAATAAAGGAGTTTGGACATGGTTTAGGTGCTTGAATTTGTGGGTATTACACTTGGTATTAGAGTTTTGGGTTCAACGCTTAGACCCTGGGTGAACATGGGAACATAACAACCATTTAGCGAAAATTAAACCTAGGACACTTGAAACACTAGAATTAAAATAATAATGACGATAATAAAAAAATTCAGATTGTTGTATTTTCCTAAGTGGGCATCTTGTTGAACTTCCTAAGTTATCGGTTGATGGGGAATGTAAATTGAGTTTGATATTTTTTATGAACTTCCTAAGTGATATGAATTATGTCCTTTTCAATGATGTTGGTTAATGGGTTCCAAGCTCTTGTTTATGGTCGTTTAATGGTGTCAACCCCGTATAGACCCTCCCTTATTGGGATTGCTTTTTTTTGAGTGAAATCCTTGGAAATTAGTGCTAGAGGTAATGTTTAGGGGCCATTATGGAGGAGATATGGAGATTGATTTATTTCTTAGAAATCCTCTTTTCTTTGGTGGTTAGGGAAGTTGGGTATGTTTGTCGGTGTTTTCAGGAGGTTGGTGTTGATTTTCACTTGAGGGATTCATTCCCATATGGGAGAATAGATATCATGACATGATGTCATATTAGATCTAGTTTTGTGTATATTCTTAGATGTGAGCTCAATGTAGAGTACCCCTACTGGTGTCCCACGAAGGGCTACGAAGTGATTGTGATGTGGATATTTCATGTGTTTTATATGTATAAAATTTATATTTGTTATCAAGGATCAACATTTTATTTTATTTATTTGTTGAGAAGCTCGACGATTTTCTTATTATTTTGTCATACCGTGATATTTATCATGGTTTGAAATGTGCCTACTTAGCCATTTCTTTTGATTTCCGAGACTTCTTAGATTTTACCTTTGTTTGGTAACTCGGAGCTTGTTTTCCTCAATGACCACTTGGATAAATTTCATCCAGGATGTTACGTGGTTTTATTTTATATGGCTAACTTCTTGGTTATATTTTTTTTGTATTATTTTTTCTCGTTGTATGGGGTACTCCTAGGTGTCTTGATTTTTACCCTTGGTACTTCAGGTATTTCCTTTAGATTCTAGAGTGACAGGACATTATTTGTCTAGGGTCATGCAATGACCTCTTTCCATTACTCATCTTTTCTAAGGGTGGAAGAATTCCTATGTCGAGAAGCACAATTGGTAGTTTTGATGCAGTGATTATGTTTGTTATTGCACCCTAGTATGGTTTTTTGTTCATCGTTAGGATAGATGTGGTATTCGCTATGGGCTTATGGATTTCTTCAGGACAAATTATCTCTTAGATAATTATAGGTTATGGTGGATAGTGTTATCTTGGGATATGGTGATCCACCGATGGGCATACGTGAGTATTAACCCGCTTTATTTGTCATATTTAGAAAGTTGTTTCTAGAATCTGGGAAGAAAAATTCGAGAAGGAAAAAGAGTCGGAAAATAGTTGGAGATCAGGAATAAATAAAAAAGTTATCCATTGTGAAAAGTGATCAACCTATGGTTGAGGATTACCATTCTTCTTCAAGTGATTCTGAATCAGGTAATCTTCATATAGATCTGAATTCTTCAACTAGAGAGGAGCCTTCATTTGTGTCTGATAAGTGTGCTTCTCAGTCTGTCCCTATATTTTCCAAAGTTGATAGGGTTTTCCATGAAACAGAGTCTTTAGAGGACATTCATTTTGAAATGTATACTCTCATCTTCCAAAGACCCCTTGTTCCTTGTCATTTTTTATCTCCTATAAGATCACCTCCTCAAAACAATATTGCCCAACCCCCCACTCACCTCCTTTCGTTATGAATACTTTTGGTCTTATAAATTTTAGAGGTATGATTGGATATCCAAATGTAGTGCCACAAGATGTTAAAATAGACTGCTTAAATTTCAAGGGAATAATGATATCATTGGTGATCATCTCGAAAACTTTTTTAAATATGATGGAAGAATTTGAAATTAAATTTCAGGATGTGTATATAAAATTGTTTATTCATACTCTTGAGGAGGATACACGTGACTAGTATAATTCTTTACCAGACAACTCAATAGACTCATGGATAGAAATGAAGAATGCCTTTAGATAACAATATGGGGATAAGACAAATACCTGAGTCTCTTGTGTCGAATTTTAAAATATAAAGAAGAATCCTATTGAAAATGTTCATGATTTCAATATAAGGTTTAATAAGACATTGAGAAGGTTACCTGTAAACTTAAGGCCATGTGATGAATCTTGTTTAATAAAATATTCTAATGCTTTTGAAAAATAGGCTACCTATTATTTAAGGAAAAAAACCCAGAAACTTTGAGGTAGGCCTTCACCATGGCAGTTTCTAAGCCTCCTAAGAGGGAAGGTATCAAGTGATCAATCCAAAAAAACCTCGAGCAAGTAATTATGTGGATCTAGAAGAGGTAAAAATATTGGTTGGAGTGTGAAGGAAATATCCTATAAAATGGCGAGCATATAAGGGGATTGGACAAGGTTTCCAAGGTCAACACAAGCCACAAGGTCAAGAAATATTAGCAAATCATCCCAGAGGTGATCATAGATCAGATGACAGGGGTAAAGGGCCTATGGGATTAGGAAATAGATAGCCACAACCCCAGGAAAATAGATTTGTTCATGATCCTTTGACTGTCGGGGTTGCTACTATAGAGGAGACCAATGTTATCAAGTGGTGTGATAGGTGTTTCTAACCACACTCCCCATGTGATGTAGATCAAGAAGTTGAGGAATTGGATGATGATGAGACATATGATGATTTGTTAATGATGGAATGCCCTATGCACTCGCATGCAATGAGGGAAACCTCAACTGAATTGATAAGTGCCAGAAATGCTTTGAAGATTTCTTGGATTGTGTCCATGGGTATTGCCTCTTCCTCCTATTAATAATTTTGAAATTGATATGGTATAATCATTTGATCTTCCCAATCATGAATTTGAATACTTAAGGGATTTGATGATTAAAAACTATGATGGAGGGATCCCTTCTGAAGAGGACATGAAATTGTTGATGAATGCAATAATTGCTCAGGAGAAAGAATATAACACCAGAAGTAAGGTTGTAAAAGGTGGGGGCAACAAACCAAGCCAAAAATTCTAGTTCTTAAAAATATCTTGAAGGAAACCCCTAAGAAAGATACATCTCGAAAAGGACTAATTACCCCAAATAAAACTTGTGCTCTTGCCCATGCCCAAATTCTGAAGACTCCCATATTATCAGATGAAGTTGTGAATCACCCTTTGAACACCGCCCTACGCAAATATGTTCCTTGTGACATAGCCCAAATATTGAGTCAGATCAAGGTTCTGCACCTATTGTTGAATTTCTTAGAATCCCTGAGCATAAGAAGAGGGCATTTGAGTATTTGGGGCTTAAGGAAGAAAAGGTCACCTAGGGTAAAAATGTAAACAATGTAGAGGTTCCTCCTGCCATTGCAGAATTAGAAAAACCACAAGCATTGGAGGAATTGGGTGAACCACCGAGGTTTATTTGGGAACTTCTCTGGTTGAGTCTCAGCTAAATGTGGATCCATTTTTATTACTTTGATTATTAAGGATAGGTTGTTACATAACTGCATGTTTGATTCAAGAGCCTCATGTAATGTAATGCCTCTTGAGGTCATGAATGAGTTAAATATAAAAGTAACAACTTATGGGAAATGTACTACCATGGATTCAAGAGAGGTTCCAGTAGTTGGATGTTTAAAGGTTTTAGTAGTTGTTGTCTCTTGAAAGTACACCCTATAGAGAGATGGCTGCAGGTTTTCTAAGCTTGCAAAATTTGATCTCTCTCTTTCATAGATACAATGGAAACACCACATTCTTTGGGTATACCAAATTTGTATGAGGGATTTGTGAGTATATGCACAATTAATATGTGAAGGATTTTGGGTGCACAAACCAATAGTTATTCTATAGAATATTAAGGGAAAAACACATGGAAGTATTGAGGGAGATTATCACAATAATATTGCTAAGCTAAACATGCACATTAATATCATGCAGAAACTACTGAATTTTACAACAAGGTAAGATGATTAATCAGGGAATTTACATTCACAAGAATAATAGAAACATACACAAGACTGCAAATAATTGTTAAGGTAGAAAGTAATTCACACTCAAAAGGAAAAAATGGCAAAAATTGTTTCAGTACTCCTATATCCAAAAAGTCCTATGACTTTCTATTTTTATCCTGTATTTAATAATAGATAAAGGAATAAAAATAGAGCATGCAATTACAAATAGGCATTATTAGCCTTCATTACAATTGGTCAACTGAATTTGAATGGTATATTTTTAAGAAATAGAAGGATGAATAATTTGCAAAAATAAAATTTCTTGCTAGGAAAGTCTCTCTCCATGAACATGCAACTCGTGCATGACACTTTTAGGTTTTAGTAGATTTCCTTGTATTCGTAATAGGGTTTTTCCTTGATGATACTTTGTGGATCTCTAAAAATGTTTATTAAGTGCTTCAATTGTTCTGCAACCATGTAGACTCTATGTTTTCTAAACGTATAGTTTTCCTTTATTTTGCTGAGCTTATTTCAACATTGAAATTGGGTGTGATTGTTGTTGTTTGCCATTTTTTTAACCCGAATAGAACAAGATATACATGCCAATGAAGATCTGTCCCTCAAGTTTTGACTATTATATCCGCTATAGGACTCAATTTAATCTTGAATAATAGCCCTCCCTTCCATTTCAAAACTATAATGATTTAATTCCTTGAATTTATTCTTGAGACTTCAAAATTTGTTCTTTGTTGAGTCACTCGAATGATGAAGAATATGTGATAATGATTGTAGTTTTCTTAAACATGTAGCACTCTGCAATATTCTATGTAATTCTGACTGAAATTGAATGAGAGTATGTGCTTGGTCTTTGTGTAAAATTAGTCAAATTTGAAAAGAACCATTATTGTGCATAGATTTCTCTCTAGGATTCAAATTGGTAATGAAGTACTTGCATTCAGGTAACTATAAAAGTATCCATTGATTTGTAGTTTTAGCTTGATCTTGCAATCTTATGTCAAAACAATGAGGCTCCATAGTTGTCATTGGTGGAATTTTGATCTGCTTCTGGTTCTTTTCCATCCTCATGAGAAATCTGTACTTTCAGAAACTGTTGCAACTCTTATTGTTCTTGATCTTGTACTATGAGATATTCTTTTCTGTATCTTGTATGTGCTTTCTAGAAATTACAAGCAGTTCATCTGTTTTAATACTATTTTAGGCATAAGCTTTGATTCAGATGCTTGTTAAGATCTCTATTACTTTGTTTCTTTCACATAGATGTTTTATTTCCTTTAAGTAACATTTCTGGCATGTTGGAAAATCTGAAATGTTGATTTTTCATGGTGAAGCTGGAATTTTTTTCAGAATTCTCTCTTCCATCCATTTCCAACTATAGTAGTTGTATTTTCTGATTCAGAATATAGAACATAACACTTCATGTTTGAAGCTAGATAAAAATGAGACATCATAGTTGTTTATCTTTATCATGACATGTTTTACTGCTTTTCTGTATCACTTACTTGATTTAAATAATTCCTTTAAGCATGTAGTAGTTAAAAGCAACATGATGGAAAGTTGTAAATGTCCATTTTACATGGCGAAGCCCTGTCAAAATTTTCCAGAATCTTGTCTTCATTCCTTTTCAACTGTAACCTTCTCTTTTTAGCCAAACATCAGCTTTCAAATTCTACTTCTTCCTTCTGTAGCAAACTAAAACATGTATTTCTATCTCCCAGTCTCTCTTCTATACTGTAACTTCTTCCACTTCAGAATGGTTACTGAAACCTTGAGTTACATTCTTCCTTTTATGCATGCACTTATGACTTGTTTATTTTTCATTGGCTACAACCTATACCTGCACACTTAGGAAAATAGTTAGAAAATACTTAGGATTTTTGGCCTCTCTTATGTCCATGTTTTCTTCTTTTCTTTTCTCTTCCTTCATTCTATCTGAGTGAATAAAGCATGTATGCAGTTTGATATTCAAGTAAATTACATCTCCTATTATTAGAGATTCATATGCACGAATTAGGATAGTCTAGGAATATGAATTGATCCCTGAGCTCGTAACTGATAGTTATCATTTTCTTCTTTTTAAGTACAATGGATTCTACAATGGAGATGAAGAAGAAGCTGGAAATGGAGATGTTTTCAATCAAAGAAAGAAACCCCAAGGCAATGATGGGTTCACTCATACTCCTTTTCTTTCTCTTTCATGCATGTGTACCTTTTATTTCAGTAGTTGTACTTTACTTTTCAGTTACATCCCATGGCTTGTGTGGGAAACATTTGACCTTCCTTGTGAATAAAACATTGAATTCTGAAAATGAGTTGTGTATTCCCTTCTGCATTCTAGCTTCTTTGTATGGATTGTATAATGAACTAAACAACTCAGTAACATAATTGAATGTCTTAATCATGAAGGAAAGAAACATTGATGAGAACTTGTAACATTCAGTAATGAACCCTGATTTTCTGATATCTGTATTTTTGTTTGTTGCTTCAAAACTCAACACTTCACCTACTCTGTAATTTGTCATCTTCATCAAGACAACACAATTTTCCTTTGGGGCTTTGTGTTCTTTTGCTGAAGATGGCATGAAATTACAAACTATGTGATTTGTTATGTTTTGTGATAGCACACATAATTGCAGATTTCATTTAATCTTATAACTAATTCAGCAGTAACAAATGATATCCAACTCCCTTAGTTTAGGTATAATTCACCCATGACTTTCATCGTAATGATGAATTTTTGAGTTGCCCATTTTTGTACAAGTGCAAAAATTGTAAATAGTAGTGTAATTGGAAGCGTATCCAAGAAAGTATTTGACCTTGAATGTGGTCACTCTGGATTGTCCTGCTAAACGGGGGATGTTATTATCCAGAAAGTGGGAAGCTAGTGTGGGTGGAAGTGTGCAAATGGGCATGTCTTATGCAGCCATACAAATTAAGGGCAGCCTTGTGAAGCTATATGGTGAAAAGATAATGTTATATCTCATTATGGACCCCAAAAATGCTTCTTATGAAGTATTGCACACAGAAATTGATGTTGATAACTCTATGAGCTATGTTATTTTCAAGGAGTATGAAATTGATCAATGCAGATATCTTGAGTAGGTTGATTTTCCTGGGACTTTGATTTTTGATGTAGCCTCAAGAGATGTTGAAAAACTTGACCTAGGCACAAAGGATAAGCCTAAAAAAATGTGGTTAGATAGAAACTTGGATGGAAAAGAGAAAAAATCATATGACTAGTTGTTAAAGACATATCATAACTGCTTAGCATGGTCATATCTAGAATCAAAGGAACTTGAAAATTTTCCTTGATTGTTTTTCTTTGAATCAGGGTGCACATTATTGTATAGTTTATAGTCTTTTGGTTTCATTCGATTTCTTGTTTTTCTACTTTTCAAGGTTGGTCGTGACTTCATTGACTAATGGATTTTTTGGAACATGGTCTGTTGTTCTTGTGGCACTCATAGGGAGTGCCCATCCCCGAGTTAGAGCCGATGTTGGTGCTCAATTTAATCTCACCCTGATTTTTTAAAACTTATCAGTCCGCATGGTTTGAATTTTTTTCTATCTCCCTATATGGATGCATGAATATCTTTTCCTTCACTAGGATATCGTTGTCATTCCTTTCCTTTGGTCATGGATCATGTTGAGCTAGGTATTGTTTACAGTTTCTCTATCTATGAGAAATAATTTGTAATTAAGGCATGAATTTGGGGTTTCTTGTTCCTTCTATTTTTCCATAGTCATGTTTTCTGTGTTAATTTTTGTCCCAACATTCGTGGATACATGGTCCGTTCTGGTCTGATATGGCCCAACAAGTCTTTTTGGTGAAACTTGTCACTTTTTACACATTTGTAAAAAATACCAAATTGGCCCTGCGACCCCAATAGTTTATGATTGGATATTCAGGGAAAAATTCTTACTCGACCTCGAAGATGGACATGTGGCCATTTTTCAAGCAAAAGGTGAAGAGGTAGATCATTAGAACATTTTGTAGATTTTTTCCTTTTTTAAAAAAGGAGCAAAGTTATAACTTTATCCATAACCCCACAGGAGACAGAGTGATGTCACATGTTTGAGTCAGCATTTGAAAAGTGAAAGCAAGGAAATGGGTAAGCGGGGCACTTTTGAGTTTTTAAGCTCTGTTTTCAAGTGATGTAAATCTATAAAAATGATCCGCAACTCTGGTGGGGCCCACATCAAAAGTTAGAAGAGGAGAGGCAGGTCACCGGGGCATTTTGAAATTCTCAGGCCCACTTCAACTAAAATATTTTCCATGTGGAGGACCTACGCTCATTTAAGGATTTTCCTCTCGAGTTGACCTTTGGAGTAATGCCAAGGAGACATGTGGAGAGCCCGCGCTTGTTTGTGGTCTCTACTATTGGGCACCATATCAAAAGTGTGCCAAAGAGACACGTGGAGGATTCTGTTGGCTCCTCTTTTTACTGAGAATTTTTCAAAGGTTGAGGTAACTTTCTTGGGTCCAAGGCATGTGGAGATCCTACGCTCGTTTGAAATCCCACCTCTAGACTTCATCTTTGAAGTTGTCATTGAATAGAAACATGGAAGCTTCCATTGGACCTTCCCATACTCTGAATTTTTAGCAACTAATGTAACTCTCTAGGGTTATAAACATGTGGAGGGCCCACACTCATTTGGGAACCTGCCTATGGACTTCACCTTTGTAGTTGTGCTAAGGAAACACTTAGAGGTTTCCACTAGCTCCTCTTTACACTTAGCTCACTCGAGCTCACATTGGAGGTACGTAGTATAATCCATGTGAGGAAACTCATTTCTAAGAGGCATGAATGTAGGTATCCATGCGAGGGCACTCATTTCTCAAGGTGTATTCTTGAGGGTGAAAAGGATTGCTTATTAGATCAAAGCCATATGGAGCCACTGCGAATTATTAAAAAGGGGATTTCTTGCATGAAAAAATAAAAAAATGATTAGAAGGACTATCAAAAAGTTATGGTATGGCATCCCAATCATGGTTGAGGGTCTGAGAAATGTGATCATTTCATGATTTGTCCACCTGGAAGCTTTAGGTGTAAATTTGTTAAACATCACTTTATGGGAAAAACTTGTAACAAGCAAAGGATTCCTCAAATATTCTTATTTTTGTGGGGAAAATTTGGGATGAGTGAGCAAGTGAAATATATAAATAAAATGAGAATACTCTTGCAAAAGGTTGAGGGTTAATTTTTACGAGAAAAATTGAGAAAGTCCATCTTCCTGAGAGACCATATGAGAAACCTATTAATCTCTTATTTTTTATATTTGATCACGTCAAGATGGTTACAAGTGTACAAACATTCACAAGCTCTGAGATTTTTCAAGAAAATTAACCCTACTTGATAAATCTAATAGATCTCGAATTAATCTTTGTTGATCTTGAGAAAAATTGTGTTTGCATTTATTTCAGAATGTTTTCAAATGGTTTTAATGTTCCTATTGCAATCTTATGTTAAAATCCCTCTAAATCATACAAGATATCATCCCTATGATAGTATAGTGGAATTTTTAATTTCATTATGAGAAGATCTTTCATCTTGTAATGAAATAAATAATTTAAAATCACTTTACTATCATTTTGTTGATAAAGATTGTTTGTAAGTCTATGAGTGTATCTTAGGCATGATGAACCAAGGATCTTTAATGTTTAATTGAGTCTTTAACTCGAGCCTTCATGTTGAATTCTTGAAGAGTGTGTGAAACCATGTAGATCTGGGCCTCCATTGATGCACACCTTCTAGTTGAAGGAATATTTTTGCTATTATGAAGCTTTCTGTTGTTGAGTTTTCCAATTGTTGTAAAGGTTCTCAAAGATCTAGTGAAATCAACTTCATCTTCCTTAATTCCCCACCAAAAATTTCAAATAACCATGAATCCTACCTGAAGTATCCCTTTTTTTGTTGTGTATCCACAAATGAACAAATTCTACTACAAAAATATATAGAAGTAAGCAAGTTTTAATTTTTCTTTAGTAACCTGAACCTTGTTCAAAAAATATCTCCATTTTTTAGAACTGACAACTCGTGAGAGTTAAATTATGGTGTATCGATCATATTTTCTCAAGGTTCCCCTAAAAATTGTGCAAATAAGGATCTATTCATGTCCTTTAATAACAGAGGTTACAAAAGGTGTCCTCTCACCCTGGTTAAAAGGCATGACCTAAAGTAGTAAGGATAGATCAAATCCTTAATGAAGGTGTTATCCATTTCTCCAATGCCTGAGTGAAAAATAATTAGTTGAATCCCCTCCCTGGCTATAAAATGAATCATACCATGATTTTTTTGTCTCTAAGTATCTTGCTAAATCTATGATGTTACTCAACTTCCAAGGGAGAATCAATTTAGATACCAACGGGTCCCAAATCCACTACACACTCCTTAACTATGGAGTCTACAAAAAGTTTGGTTCCAAAAGCCATTTCAACATCCCAACTAATGCCCTACCTAATCGCCACCAAAATCCAACATAGTACTAAGGATGGTGTAATAAAGAATCAAACAAAATAGAGGTAGGAATACCACCAATGTTACCTATCATCTCTATCACAGTACTCTAGTGCTCCGCTTAGAGGTTGTTGACCACTACATAGATCTAATGGTTGTGCCCCATGTCACCAATAGTAGGCTCTAAAATATGGGTCTTAGCCTTGTTAATAGGGTTTTGTGGGAATTCTCTTCAATGATGTCCAAAAATGCCACAATCTTAATAGTTTCTTGGTCCTCTCCAATGAGATGCAGTGTCGGCTGGTACTCTAGAGGTCTATGTTGTGGATCCTGTTGATCCGACTATGGGATGTTGAGGTATCTCCTAATGAGACCCTACTAACTGAGCTCTCGTCACACCCTGTATTCTAATGGGACCCCTAGGAGGAGGCCCCATACTCTGTGCTCTTTTTATGTCAAACCTTTGAGTAGGTTTGAATGGTGGACGCAGTATATTGCTAAGATGACCGCTGCTTTGTGGTGGCCTGAAAGAAGACTATACTAAACCCCGTCCACCACGTGGAGAAGGAGCACACGCCCTCGATCTGTTATCCTACATCTACTGGATGTGGCTCCAAACTCTTTCCCTAGCTAGTTGTGTCTTTCCCCATGTCTCCTTTACAATAAAGGCCTTCTCCACAGCATCTACTAAGGTCTCGGGAAGTGAATGTGCATCACACCACCCAAATCCAAATTTAGGCCCCTGATGAACCTATGAATCTGTACCTACTCATCCTACATATAGTTGACATACTAGAGTAGGTCCATAAATCAACTCTCATACTCAGCTATAGTCATAGATGCTTGACGGAGGTCATGAAACTCATTTATCCTATGTTGAATGAACCTCTTGGATAAGTACTTACTCTTGAAGTGCTCCTCAAAGATCTCCCATGTAGCCATCTCTAAATAAAATTGGAGCTTCTTTCTCCGGGTACTCCACAAGACACCTGCTCCATCCCTCAGAAGATGGATTGCAACATGAGATTTTGTGTTGCTAGTACAAGGGAAGATCTTGAAGCACCTGCTCAAGCTCACCAACCAGGCCTCTACCTAGAATCCACTTGTATCTACATAATAGTAAAATTGTTGTATCTTTAGGATCTCCCTGATATGGTCTGTAGATGTCGATTAGAGACCCCTAGGCCTCTTTGCATGCCCCTCTCTAGGTCTAGGGCAATGAGACCAATCCATGTGTCCTAAAATCTTATCTCCCTATCCCCTCTGCGGTGACTCTTCCCTAGTCGACTCCATGTGGAAGTTCTCTACCCTATGCTCCTCATTGTGTCAAGCATATGCACGAGCCTCAATGGATAGCTCCCTATCATTTCTAGCTGACCATCCTCCTAAGAACCCTCCACGTATAGCGGCATTGACGTCCTAAAGTGTGTGTGAAATCGGGGTAGGATGGCCCACTACCTCCGATTTGGAGGTGGCAAGTCTAGATCTACATGTAGTGGCATGAGTATATTTGGATGAGATTTTCATGTTACATGGGATTCTAAGGAAGATTATTTTTGACCGTAATACCTTGTATAATTCCCATTTCTAGAATACCATATTGCATGCCCTCGGGATGAGAATCAACTTCAGCACAACATATCACCCCGAGATAGATGGATAGACTAAGTGGGTGAATTAGATTTTAGAGGACATGCTCAGGATGTATGTGATGGATCAACAGGCTAGATGGGAGGAGTACCTGTACTTGGTGGTGTTTTCCTACAATAATAGTTTTCAAAGTTCTATAGGCATGACTCCTTTTTAGGATTTGTATGGTAGAGAGTGCAGGACACCTCTTAATTGGGACAAGCTAGAGGAAATGATTTCTCTTAGAACATTTTTGTTGCAAGACATGGAGCAGCAAAGCTGGTTTTGATCATACAAAGACTGGAGGAGGCACAGAATAGGAAAAATAAGTACACCAATTAGCATAGGACCAACCGTAGTTTTGATGTAGGCATGAAGGTGTTCCTTCGTGTCAGGCCATATAAAAGCCATATCCATTATGGAAAAGGATCTAAGTCATATCCTAGATTCGTGGGTCCTTTTGAGATCTTGGAGTATATCAGCCCTTTGGCCTACCGTCTAGCATTGCCACCTAGCTTGTCTCGCATACATGATGTGTTTCAGGTTACATTTCTTAGGAGATATGTTGTACATCCTTCTCATGTGATAGATTAGACATCATTAGAGGTGTAAGATTAGGGGCGGGTGATGGTGGATCCCATTCACATCCTAGATCGCAGGACCCTAGGCCTTCTGGGGTAGAGAGGTTCATCAGTCCTGGGTGTAGTGGGAAAGATATGATGAGACTATAATTACATGGGAGGATGCTACTTTTCTACGAGTTCAGTTTCCACATTTGTTCTAGTGACTTCCAGGAGGAAGTCAAGTCTAAGTGGAGGGGGATGTAGTTCCCACTTCCATTTGAATTTTTTTTTATACTAATAATGATACTACTGTTTATATTACGGACATGATTATGGACTTTATTATAGTATAATGCTAGATGTTAGATCATGGATTATTATTGACTTGATTCAATTATAATGCATGATGATTATTATAGGCACTTTAGATATTGATGTTGATATACTATTTGACATGGTTATACTATGGACGTTGTTCACACATGTGATATTTAGATATTTTGAGTAGACCTAGAAATGTAAATTATTTGATGATGATATAGTTGTAGAGTAAAATAGTAAATGTTCCTGTTGGTTGCTTGGATGTTGTTGTGACCCATATATCTAGATGATATTAGAATTTTAATTATATTATTTTGGATGTTTTGATATGGCCACGAGGTTGAAGGAGGCATTTGTGTTTGGCAGGATAAAATATCACAACAAACATTGGGATTTGAGACCAACCACAGTGGAATTATAGACGAATTCAACAAGGTCACCATGGCAATCTGTATTTGTTTGTGTTTGATTTTCTTTGTTAGGCATTCCCATGGGGGAATCACCTTTAAATGTGACAAAGGGGTTATGTGTATTTATTTATTGGTTCCTTTGTTGATGTTTGAATGTGTTTATTTGTTGAGCATTGACCCATTCATTATTCATTAAATGGTGTGTAATATTGTGAGTAATCATGTTGTTAAATTAATTAATTAAAATATGTCTTAAGAAAGTAATTAATAGAATTGTTGGCCATGAATTAAAGTGTTCTGAGAGATGTGTGAGTGATGTGTAAGTTAACTTTTGAGTGTGAAAAACTCCACCTTCTTGGAAATTCGAAATTGTCTTTGGAGGCTGATTTTGGAGGCTTGCGGGACAAGTTAACCTTGTCCCATACCTCTTAAATTTAATTACCAACCATACCTACAGTTGGAGAGTTGAGATTAGAATTTTGTAATGCTTTTTTAGAAGGCAAATTATAGGTTTTACTTGCACTTTTCTTACATTATTTAATTTCAGTCCTTTGGGGTGTGGGTTGGATTTGATTATGTAAGTAAACTATCATATTTTTCACCCACCTATTTATTATGCATTGGAGTTTGAAGTTGAATTTTGGGTTGGGGTTGAGGATGCATGATGTGCATCCTACATGGATCTTCCTCATCCTCTTCCCTTCTCTCTTCTATAAATTTGAATTCCTTTCCTTGTTTTAGGGTTGATCAACTTTGGAGACTTCATTCCTGGGTGAATCCTTTTTTCTGTTTTGGGAACACTTCCTTTTGGAGCAGTTGGAAGATTGAGGAATACTTGTGCTTGGTTGATTTTTGGATTGTTTGCTTGGAAACAACTATTGTTTGGAAGTTGGAAAACTCCATTATGGAGAGGTAAGAGTTTGGCTCTTGAAATGTTCTTCTTTATGAATGTAAATGTTAATTTGTTATTATTATGGCATGTTTATGGGTTTTGGGTAGATGTCCTTGGAATGGTGTAGGAGAAGACTATGGGGTTTCTTTGGTGGGAGGCATAAGGGTGTTTTAGGGAGGTAAAAGTGTGGAGGGAGTTGGGATTTGGGTTCCACCTTACATAGAAATAGCTTACATTTAATTACTCATTATGGGATGCCATAAGAGGTTGGGGAGGCATAAGGAAATGTGAGGAATAAGGGGTACTTGGGGGAGGCATAAGGAATGTCAGGATTTTGATATACTATATTTTAGCGATTAGTAATTGAGGTGGTGATACCCATTTCCCCTTTTGGGATGCATAAGAAGCATCCCCCATAGTTTCTTGCTCCTTTGGCTTACTTGATGAAGCCTTAGTAATATTTTTCATGCTTTAATGTAGCTCTAAACTACATTATATTTTAGACCTTTTTTTTATTGTGAAAATGTTGCTTGTGTGTTTGTGGAAGCTTGTTGTTGCCATGAGTTGGATCACATATTTTATTACATTGTGGTTGGGGCTCAGGGGCCAATGAATAAGGATGGCTTCTCCTCTTCATTAGATGTCTTGGTTGGGTGGAGAGCGTTGCCTTTCCCCTACTCTTGTTGTGATCACAATTTGGAAGAATGAGAAATATGCATGTTGTTGTTCTGAAGCTGAGAAAAGACAAGTTGATAGTCTCTTAAGAAGTGAAATATTATTGTAACCTTTCCCACTTTAAGTGAATAAACTTATATATGTTTTGTAATGGAAAGATGTTGTATTGGTTATGAAAGTGTAAATCGAAATGTGAAAGATACATACTGCTGTTTTGTTCTTTTGAAAGCAAGAAATTGTGTTTTGTATAATGATATTGAGGAATGAAAGAAGGAAGTTGTACATTTTTATTTTGGAACCAATAAAGGATTGTATAACCTTCCTCAAATTACATCATTGTATCTAATTTGATCAACTAAATGTGAGTTTTAATCTTTGTTTGAAAGAAATAAATGCGTATGAAGGAAATGTAATACTCTGTTTTGTGAAGTGCATGATTTGAAAAGAATAAAAGTTGCGTTCTTGTCTTTATCATTTATTGAAGGAATGAAACCTATTTGAAACTAGCATGAAATGAATTCATTTGTAAGGCAAGTAAAATAAGAACCATTGAGTTAATTTTGTTGTTTCCATTTCTGCTTCACATTAAACTCTACAAATTTTACCAGAAATGAACAAACTGAACCTGTAATCAAGAAATAACAATGAAACATTAAAATTGAACATGCTAGGTTATAAATGAATGCAATTAGAAAAAATAACTTAAGGAAAGATCCTTCAAACCTTGCAAAAAAAAATGGGCTCAACCCTCTTACAGTTATTTTGTTATCAAGAGATGTAAATTTTCAAATTGCAAATCAATCAGACAAATTGAATCTTGAAATCCTTCTTAAATCCATCTAAGAACAATTCTCCATGTCTATTTGACATGTAGAGAGTATAAGAAGATAAAATTGAACAAATCTTATAAGTTAAAATGTGTCGGTTACACTATAAAATCCTACTGAGATCATTTTCTTGAAATTTACTCTCTAAACTTTATCGAGAATCAAAATTTAATGTCACTTGAGTATAGAGGACGTCGAGAGATTTCTAGAAAGTCCTTGTTTTCTCAACACTGAGCTCTCTATCAAAATTTATGGCCTTCTAAAGTTTTCTTCATTTGGCGTCAAAAAAATAATTCCAACTGTCAAAAAAATTGAGAAAAATTTCGTTGGCGGACCCAAGTGAGCCCGAATTTTCCCTTAGTGCTTCAGAATTTTTTTGAGAAAATTTTCCTAATTTTCCCCACCAGCCCAAAGTTAATCAGAGACTACCACATGGCACTACAAGATGTTGGCAGAGGATTGGATCCCTTTTTAAACTTAGCACTTCATAAAATTTTTGGAAAAAAATTCCTAATTTTTGCCGCCTTGCCTGAAGCCAATCAAAGGCTACCACGTGGCACCATGATGTGTTGGCGGAGGGGTGGATATCTTTCTCAACTAAGTGCTTCAAAAAAATTGAGAAATTTGAGAAATTTTCCCTTTCGGCTGCAGCCAATCGGGAGCTTCCATGTGGAGTTACGAGGCATTAGTGGAGGAGTGGGTTCCTTTATGCCTTTTACATCTTAGAATTTTTTTTCGGAAAATTTTCTACATTTTCCCCACCATTTCATCAGCCCGCCGCCAATTAGGATCTGCCATGTGGTATCACGAGGCATTGGAAGTGGCACTGGTGTAGTTTACCCTTTTATCCCTTTTGGGTGTTGAAATTCTTTTATCCCCGCCACCCCACTTCTCCCACGTTGGCTTAGGAGGTGCCACATGTCCCTTGTGGACTTGCGGACTCGCGGGAGCATGGGTATAGAGGTGGATTTTTGCCCCATGTGGGAAATTTCCAAAATTTCTCCCACAACCCCACTGACCCAGCTCCTCCTCTGGGAAAATTTTCTCCCCGTGGCTCGTAGACCCATTTGGCGGGCCAGGGCAAATTTTCTCCCTAGGCCGGAGCCTGCTCTTGGGGAAAATTTTCACCCCAAGGCCCGCAAGCCCATAACTTCATAAATATGAGGAGTTAGGAGGAATTAGTTATATCATTGGAAAGGTCAGGAAATTTCCTATCTGATGGGAATGATTTAGGGAAACTTTGAATTTGTGTATTTTGAGAAAAATCAAGTTGAATCTTTAAATCCTATTAGAGAGTGGGTATGGTGAGGAATTAGCCTCTGAACCTAATTGAACTTTCTAACCCTAAATTTTGGACCTTGTGACCTCTAATAATTGTTAATAAAAGAGAATTATATTCTAGTGGATTAGAATTGAAATGGAACTTATTAGTGACAATTTTTGTCTTGTAACACGGTACTAGACTGTTTAAACAAAAACTAATTATTCCATAATTTTCCTAACTAATCCTAGGTTGTTTTTGGGTCTCAAGTGGGTTGTTTTTACGGGCATCACAATTGGTATTAGAGTAGTGGTTCAAAATATTGGGACATTGGGCACACTAGAAAACTTGAGACATGAACCTTAAACCTAACAAACTTTTAAATCTAGAAAACAACTTAGGTTAGAATCTACATATTTTATTAAACATGGAAATTGCATAAAACTTAAAAAGTTGAACTAATTCTCGCCTTGGTCTTTATAGGAGGCACGAGATGGGACATGGGGTATTTTTACATATACCTAGACTTACCAAAGCACTAGATCATGTTGTAGTAGCCATCCTACCCTAGATTTTGCAGACTCTTCAAGATGTTAATGCTCTACGTAGAGGAGTAGGAGGAAGACATGCAGCCAGACATGTTAGAGTCACTTCCATTGAGGGTAATGTATCTCCTCGACCCAGTGAGGAGCATGGAGGAGAGAAATTCCATGCAGAATCAGCCAGAGTAGAGTCACCATAGAGGGGACAGGGTGACCGAGTTTCAGAATATAGATAGAGGTCTCGGATCCCTAGGCTTAGGGATGAGCATACAGAGAGGCCTAGAGGCCGTCAGACCATAGCTGTAGATCACATCAGGGATATCTTAAAGCTTCAAACATCACATTATTTTGGTGACATAGGTGGATTTCAGGTAGAGGCCTGGTTGCTGATCTTGAGCAAATGCTTCAAACTATGTCCTTATTCTAGCAACACGAAAGCTCGTGTTGCGATCCATCTACTAAGGGATGAAGCTGGTGTCTAGTGGCGAAGAGAACAATAGAAGATCCATGTTGATTCTTAGATAGTTACCTGGGAGCTATTTGAGGAGTTTTTCAAGAGTAGATACTTGTCAAAGAGGTTCATACATACAGAGTGGATAGATGAGTTTATGACCTCGATGGGAATCTCTTAAAGTGGTGGGTATGAGAGTAGATTTCTGGATCTACTCCATTATGTTGATTACATGTAGGATGAGAAGGTGCGGATCCATAGCTTCATCTGGAGCCTAAATCTAGATATTGGAGGTGCAGTGCGGATCCATTGTCCACAGACCTTAGCTAAGGCCATTGAAAAGGCCTATATATTAAAGGAGACTTGGGGAAAGACCTAGCGAGGTTAGAGACCAAGTCTTGAGCCGCATCTGATAAATGCGGGACAATAGATCGAGGGGGTTAGTACCTCTTCCTCATGGTGGATAGGGTTCAGTACAGTCATCTTTTAGACCACATTAGTAACAACATCAACAGTACCTCTCACCTTATAGACCTCCATAGAGGTTTTTGCAATAGAGGTCGAGTAGTATGAGGCCTCCTCCTATGGGTCCCATTAGAACATAGGGTTCCCTGAGAGAGTTCACTCGGTAGAATCTCACCATCAGACCACAACCGGATCATTAGGATCCACACCACATGCCTCCAGAGTACCGGTCGGACCTACTACACAAGGGAGAGGACCAAGAGGTTTTTTGGTTGTCTTTGTTACTAGAAATTTTTGGAGAGACTTCCCACATAACCCTAATAACAAGGGTAAGACACAACTCTTAGAGCCTCTCTTGTTGGTGATATGGGGCATGGTCATAGGATGTATGCGGTGGTCGAGAACCACCGGGAAGAGCATTAGATTATAATTATAGAGACCACAGGTAGCATTGGTGGCATTCCTACCTCTATTTTGTTTGATTCTAGTTCTTATGATTCTTTCATTGCACCATCCCTAGTAGAGTGATTTAGGCTAGTGGTAGTTAGATAGGGTCATCGATGTGATTTTGAGATTGCTTCTAGAGTGTGTGGTAGATTTAGGACCTTTCACCACTACCTCGGACCTTCGTATCCTTCATTTGGGATCATATGGAGTCATATTGGGTATGTATTGGTTGTCTACACAAAGGCTTAGAGTAGATTATTACCACAAGATTATATCTTGTGCAACTAATTTAGGAGTTGAGTCGATGATTTCAAGGGTCAGGAGACCCATTTCTATTCACACCATCTCTGCTATGCAGCTTAAGCTGTGTGTGTGATGGGGTTATTAGATGTATGATGTTATAGTTAGTGAAAAATTAGAGGATGGGTCTAGTGGAACATCGCTAGATGATCATCCCATTTTGAGAGAGTTTGCAGATGTCTTTCTAAGGGAGCTACTGGGATTACCACCCCCACATCAAGTTGATTTTTATATAGATCTAGTTAGAGAGTAGAGCTTATCTCATGGGAACTATTGTATATATCTCCCCCCGGGTAGATATAGACAAGCAGAAGAGTATAGGAAGTCAGAGAAAATCAGAGCCCAATTTTTATTACATCATCATAGCCTTGGCACACATAAATGGCGCATGACATAGAGTGTCAACATGAAGATGTATGCACCCAAGGCACAGGTAAAGGGCACTGATAACTTGCTGTCGACATGCTGAATGGTGCACCAAGGGCGCTAATAGCTTGCTGTCGACATGTTGAATGGTGCGCCAAGGGCGCTGATAACTTGCTATCGACATGTTGAATGGTGCGCCAAGGGTGCTGATAACTTGCTGTCGACATGCTGAACGGTGCGCCAAGGGCGCTGATAACTTGTTGTCGACATGCTGAACGGTGCGCCACTTTTTGGGTCTGCTAGGGTTCTCACCTACCACCATAATGAGATGAGTTAAATGCGACCCAGGAGTGGTTGCGGTAGATTCAAATTTTCTCTCTCTTCCCTCTCTCATTCTTCCTATATATTGTAAAGAGGGGCTTCTTTCAAAGGTTATACATTACAAGTCGTGGTTCATCTCTTCAGCTCTGCACTCCCTTCTTTTTCTTCTCCAGGGTTGAAAAAATGTAGTTCGAACCTCCTCCCCTGCTTTGTAATGGTGTTTTTGCCTTTTACTATTGAAATGATTTTCTCTCATGCAAACTTACGGAGCAATAAAAACATGTTTTGTGATGCATCTGTCCATCCTTGCTTGTTTTTGCTTGTTCCCTTCTTGCCTCTCTTCATTGCAGGTATTTGTGCAAGTTTGAATGTTCATTGCAGGTTTGGAGCTGTGTTCATGGAGTTTTGGGACATTTTCTATGTGAAATCTATCCTTGGGCCTGTGATGCATCTGTCCATCCTTCCCATCACTCACCTCTCTTTGTTCCATGGTAGTTTTGATAGATGTTCAACATTCTCCTTCTCTGGTGTATCACCATTTTAGTGTAGGCTTTTGCTGTTTTTTGCTTTTCTCTCTCTCTCTCTGTCTCCTTGGCATGGTTAGATTAGGATTAGATTAGCTTTCCTACACTAGAATAGCTTGTGGCAGGTAGTTTAGGAGTAGGAACCAGCCTTCTCTGGAGATTCCTCTCTCATTTTACAAGTCCCATGCTTGGAGAGAGGTTTCCATGTTGTGCAATCACACTGGATGCTAGAGTGATCAACCTAGAAGCCTGATCTACATCCATGGGTGCTGTGATTTTGCATCAATAGTTTTGGCACGCCGGTGGGACCTTAGAGGTCTTCCACTTCATCTTTTACAGGTTGGTGTGTTCCTGTGAAGATTTCAGCCTTTGGAGGCACTTACAAACACATCTGGCGACTCCATCTGGTAAATAACGCATTCTCTAAGTTCTGAGACCCGTTTTCCATCCATTCTCATCCATCCTTCTTTCCATCCCTTTCATTCTTTTCCATTCCATGAAGTTGTGCAATCATGAATTCATTTCCATCATGGAATTCACATCAACAATGACATATCACACCTTCAACATGTTTTACAAATCATCTAAATCAGCATTTTGAACAAATTCAAAATCAGCATACATACCCATATGTTCAATGCCAAAATCAGTTTGGCTATGGAGCTTCCAAGAGCAAGAGTGTGCATACAATGAAGACAATCGGATGCAAGATGCTGGTCTGTTGGAGAAAATCCAAAAGATGGAGGTAAACATGGTGCATTCCAGGGCTCAAGCACAAATGAAAGCATTTGGAATTGGTTGTGGAGCACCCTATCCATGGGTGGGACCTTTTCCAAGGCATTACAGCCCTCAAGAGAAGTTGGACTTCATGATTGCAATGCTGCCATTGCTTGCAAAGTGGATTGAAGAAATAGAGGTGTATGAGAGGAGTATTCAACAACCTTGTCAACGGGTAAGCACACCATCTCATGCCTTTCTTTTTCCTCTTTCCCAATCTGTTTTATCTTAACAGTGTCAAGTTTTAAACTCTCCATCTGCTGTCCCAAATGTTGAATCCATGTCTCCACCTCTAAGTCTTCCACCCCATCTCAATTCTTCTTTCCCCTTTCCTTCCAAACAGTCATCCCCTCCACAAGAGCTAAATGAAATACCTTCCACTCCAAAGAAACAAGAGTTTATACCTCCACCACCACGAAAAATTGTAAAATCAGTTGAGTTACAACCCATCCCTCCTCTTGCATTCCCAATTCCATGTGGAGAAGAAGAAATTGCAAAGATCAGTCATCAAGGACAGCGAGAGGAAGAGCCAAGAAAAGAAGAAATGATTAAGAGCTTAGTAAGTTTGGCTCTTAAATTTGGAATTGAGAAGATCCCTTTGCTGGTAAAGCCTACACAAGAGGCTAAGGTTGAACAAATGGTGGTTAGGACTGATTTTTTTGCAGCAAAAGAAGAGCAAAAGGAAGAAGCTGTTCCAAATCCAAAAGAAGAGGAGAAAATTCTAGTTATGGAGGATAAAATTGCAGATCCAAGGGATTTGAACACAAAGCGAGCTACAGGAGAATCATCAGTTCTTATTTCTACTTCATCTCTCTCGAGCTCTAGTGCTGAAGAGGAGTTTGATCTCTCAAACTCAATGCTGGAGGATGAACGAAACCATGGTGGTCAAGTTACAGATCAAGAAGACACCATGGAGGAAGTTGAGCATTTGCAGCAGGACAACAATGAGGCAGTTTATTTGTCAGATTTGGAGGACTGTTTTGATGGAGAAGAGCCGGTTGAGTTTCCACCATTCTCTCTTTCATCATCCACATTCCAAACACAAGAGTCTGTTGTCATGAAGGAGAACATTCATTTGCAACAGCCTGCATCTTATAGCAGCTCTTTGGAACCAAGATTGGAAGATTTTAATCTTTCATGTTCTTCATTGGAGGAAGGGAAAGGAAAAAAGAATTTCACCATTGCTTCCACACCATCCATTCAGGAGGGTCTACAAGAGAACTCCATTTTTGGAGTTGAAAATTAGAGCTATAGGCATATCAAATGGATCAGACCGTGCCCAATAAGGTATTTGGCTTCATTGGAGCCAAAGGAGAAGCCACAACCAGTCATGCTTGCCTCTGAGCATGAGGGTGAGCTACAAAGCACCAAGGATTAGTTGTCATACCTCTTCAATCCAAATGCGAGCAACTAAAATAGGTATTGAATTTTCCTTCACCTGATATCTTGATGATTTGGGTGGAAGACCAACTTCTTGTTGATTTCCCACTCATCCTAATAGCCATGATCAGCTCCAAATCAATTGCATGGCTACCACTTTTGAGAAAGGGAAGCTATTTCTCACAACCAATTGTAGGGTTTGTTTAGCTTACTTTTTCTTCTGGTTAGAATAGAGTAGGTAGGTTTGCTTTCAGTAGAAGAAGTGCTTGTGTACACTCTACATGTTCCATTTAGAGCATGTATGATTTTTAGTTTTGTACATAGTTTTTGGTGTTGCTGGTTTTGCTCTGGCACAGTTCCTTTCGGTGGCATTTTGGTGAGAACAACTCTAAGTTCAATGGGTTTCAAGTGGCTCAGAAGGGATTTTTCAAAGTTCAGATCAGCTTTCAGGCTTGCTTATGACTCCATGCCCAATGGATTGCTAAAAGGCCACTGATCTTCTACCTAGCAGGCAGGTGACCCCGTTGAGTCGCCAAATTGTTGTATATATCTCCCCCCCGGGTAGATATAGACAAGCAGAAGAGTATGGGAAGTCAGAGAAACTCAGAGCCCAATTTTTATTGCATCATCATAGCCTTAGCGCACATAAATGGCGCATGACACAGAGTGTCAACATGAAGATGTATGCGCCCAAGGCACAGGTAAAGGGCACTGATAACTTGGTGTCGACATGTTGAGCAGTGCGCAAGGGCGTTGATAGCTTCTTTGTTGACATGTTGAACAGTGCGCAAGGGCGCTGATAACTTGTTGTCGACATGCTAAGCGGTGTGCCAAGAGCACTGCGATAACTTGCTTTGTCGACATGCTTTGAGCAGTGCGCTGAGGCAGCGATAACTTCTTTGTTGACATCTTTGAACGGTGCACCAAGGGCGCTGATAACTTGTTGTCCACATGTTGAACGGTGCGCCACTTTTTGGTCTCTAGGGCTCTCACCTACCATCATAATGAGATGAGTTAAGCTGCGACCCGGGAGTGGTTATGGTAGATTCAAATTTTATCTCTCTTCCCTCTCTCATCCTTCCTATATATTGTAAAGAGGGGCTTCTTTCAAAGGTTAGACATTACAAGTCGTGGTTCATCTCTTCAGCTCTGCCCTCCCTTCTTTTTCTTCTCCAGGGTTGAAAAAATGGAGTTTGAACCTCCTCCCCTACTCTGTAATGGCATTTCTTTCTTTTTACTATTGAAATGATGTTCTGTGCAAACTTCTAGAGCAATAAAAAACATGTTTTGTGATGCATGTATCCATCCTTACTCGTTTTTGCTTGTTTCCTTCTTGTCTCTCTTCATTGCAAGTATTTGTGCAAGTTTGAATGTTCATTGTAGGTTTGGAGCTGTGTTCATGGAGTTTTGGGACATTTTCTATGTGAAATCTATCCTTGGGCCTGTGATGCATCTGTCCATCCTTCCCATCGCTCACCTCTTCTTGTTCCATGGCAGTTTTGATAGATGTTCAACATTCTCCTTCTCTGGTGTATCACCGTTTTAGTGTAGGCTTTTGTTGTTTTTCCCTTTTCTCTCTCTCTTTGTCTCCTTGGCATGGTTAGATTAGGATTAGATTAGCTTGCCTACACTGGAATAGCTTGTGGCAAGTAGTTTAGGAGCAGGAACCAGCCTTCTCTGGAGATTCCTCTCTCAGTTTCACAAGTCCCACACTTGGAGAGAGGTTTCCGTGTTGTGCAATCACCTTTGGATGCCCGAATATCAACCTAGAAACCTAATCTGCATCCGGGAGTGCTTTGTGATTTTGCATCAACAGGAACCTTATCGAGATGACCACCCCGAGTTCTTTGAGCTCAACTTGCAGCTTGAGGGACTCCTTAAGAAAGGCCTTATCCATCCTAGTGTGTCCCCTTGGGGTGCTGGCGGTGATCTTCCTAAAGAATACGAGACATATCCTTGTGGTTGTGTATTGATTACTTTGCCATTTGAACAAAGTAACGATCAAGAATCCTTATGCCCTTCTCGTGCATTGATGATTTGTTTGATCGAGATGAAGGGAGCTATAACTTTCTCTAAGATAGACCTTAATTCAAGCTACCATCAGATGAGGATTTCAGAGGTGAACATTCATAAGAGCGCCCTCTATATGAGATATGGCCACTATGAGTTCACAGTGGTACCTTTTTGTTTGATGAATGCCCCCACATTGTTTATAAGTTTGATGAATGGGGTATTTAGGACCTTATTAGATCACTTCTTACTCATCTTCCTTGATGACATTTTTATTTACTCACGTATGCGTGAGGAGCACGAGTGGCACCTTCCCTAAGTTCTTCGGTGTCTCCGGGAGCAGCAACTTTACTTGGAACTTGGAGAAGTGTGTATTATTTTAGACGAAGGTGCAGTATTTGGGTCATGTCATTTCTAGGGAAGGTATCGTCATCGATCCTTCCAAGATTAGAGATATTATGGATTGGCCAGCACTAACTACTATGATGAGGTCCTTAACTTCATGGGATTAGCGAGGTTACTAAAGGATATTTTTTCATGAATTCTCTCGGATTACGCACCCCATCACATCCCTTTAGAGGAAAGAAAAGAATTTTTTTGGTCGAGATAGGTGCGAGTAAGCCTTAATTATACTAAAGGAATGTCTCACTACAACACCTATTCTTGCAGTTCTGGAACCACATGGTGAGTTTTTCATTTGCACGGATGCTTCTTTAGCAAGGCTTAGAGGTGTGTTGATGCAGGATGGTAGAGTAGTGGATTTTGAATCTCGCAAACTCAAATATTACGAGATTAATTATCTGACTCATGATCTTGAGCTTTTGGTAGCTGTGTAAGCTTTGGTTTGATGGAGGCACTTTCTGCTTGGTTAGAGATTCACACTCAGGACAGATCACCTGAGTCTTCACCACCTCCTCACGCAGCCCAATCTCAATGCTCATCAGCGGCGTTGGATGGATTTTATTTGTGAGTATGATATGGAGATAGAGCATGCGAAGGGGAAGTAGAATGTGGTAGTAGATGCTCTTAGTAGACAAAGACATGTGGCTATGGCCACCTCAGTTAGCAAAGATTTGTGGAGCATAATTCTTTAGCAGCGTCCTCTTGGTAGCTTCTACATTATAGTTCACACAGAGATCGAGTCTCAGAGGCCCCTCGAGGGGAAGTTTGATGTTTTTTCTCTAGAGGAAGATGGTCTTCTCAGGCATAGAGGCCGGATTTATGTTCCTAGAAAAGGAGGATTGAGGTAGGACATCTTGTTAGAGGCACATCGTGCACCTTATTCAGCCCATCCTTGGGTGAAGAAGATGCACACCACCTTGAGAAAGTTGTATCATTGGATAGGACTTCTTAGAGATGTGGTCTAGTTTGTGTCATTATGTTTAGAGTGCTAGAAAGTTAAGGCCAAGAATTAGCATCTAGCTAGCCTTCTCTTTCCTCATGGTATACCAGAGTGGAAATGGGACACCATTTCCATTTAATTCATTGTTGGGATGCCGATGTTGAGATATCACCATGACAACGTCATGGTGAAAGTTGATAAATTGACAAAAGTACCTCACTTATCTCTGGTGAACACCACTTATATAGCTAGGGCAGTGCCATGGGTATATTTGGATGAGATTTTTAGGTTGCACAGGATTCTATGAAAGATTATTTATGACCATGATCCCTTGTATACTTCCCATTTCTGGACTACCATGCAACACACCCTCGGTAATAAAATCAACTTCAGTACATCATATCACCTCGAGAAAAATGGACAAACTGAGTGGGTGAATTACATTTTAGAGGACATGCTAAGGATGTATGTGATGGATCAGCAGGCCAAATGGGAGGAGTACTGTACTCGGTGGAGTTTGCCTACAATAATAGATTTTCTGATTCTATAGGAATGGCTCCTTTTCAAGATTTTTATGGTAGAGCGCATGACACCTCTTAACTAGGACAGGCTAGAGGACATGGTTTCTCTTGGACTAGCTTTGTTGCAGGACATGGAGTAGTAGGTGGTTTTGATCAGACAAAGACTATAAGAGGCACAAGACAAGAAGATGAAGTACGCATATTATCATAGGACCGACCGTAGTTTTGATGTGGGTATGAAGGTGTTCCTTTGTGTCAGGCCACATGAGAGACCTATCCATTATGGAAAACCATCTAGGTTAGCTCTTAGATTTGTGGATCCTTTTGAGATCTTAGAGCATATCGGCCCTTTGGCCTACCATCTAGCATATCCACCTATGTTTTCTCATGTACATGATGTGGTTTATGTTTTAGTTCTTAGGAGTTATGTGGCGATCCTTCTCATGTTTTTATTGGAAATCATTGCAGGTACAGGATCACGGGTAGGTGATGGTGGAGCCCATTCACATCCTAGATCGCGGGACACTAAGAGTTCGGGGAAAACAGGTGATCAAGTCTCACAGTTGTAGTGGGATAGATATGATGAGATTGCAACTACATGGGAGGATGCTACTTTGCTAAAATTTTAGTTTCCACATTTGTTCCAATGACTTTCGGGGAAGTCAAGTCTAAGGGGAGGGGATGTAGTGCCCATTTCCCTTTGACACATTTTTTTTATACTTATCATGATATCTTTGTTGATTCTATTATAGACAAGATTATGAACTTTATTATAGTATGATGTTAGATGTTAGATCATGGATATTTTTGACTTGATTCGGTTATGATGCATGATGATTATTAGAGGTATTTTAGATATTGATGTTGATATCTTGTTTGAGATGGTTATATTATGGATGTTGTTCAAACATGTGATATTTAGATATTTTGAGTATACCTAGAAATGGAAATTATTTGATGATGATATAGTTGTTGAGTAAAAGTACAAATGTTCTGTTGGTTTCTTTGATGTTGTTGTGACCCATACATCTAGATGATTTTAGAATTTTAATTATATTATTTGGATGTTCTCATATGGCCACAAGGGCGAAGGAGGTATTTGTGTTTTACAGGTTAAAATATCACAAAAAACATTGGGGTATTGGAGACCAACCACATTTTAATTCTAGATGAGTTCAACAAGGTCACCATGGTAACTGTATTTGTTTATGTGTGTTTTTCGTTGTTAGGAATTCCTATGTGGGGATCACCTTTAAATGTGACCAAGGGGTTATGTGTATTTATTTATTGGTTCCTTTGTTTATGTTTGCATGTGTTTATTTTGTGGTGCATTGACCCTTTCATTATTCATTAAATGGTGTGTAATATTATGAGTAATTATGTTGTTAAGTTAATTAAATAAAATATGTCATAAGAAAGTAATTAATAGAGTTGTTTTCCTTGAATTAAAGTGTTGTAAGAGATGTGTGAGTGATGTGTAAGTTAACTTTTGAGTGTGAAACAATCCACCTTCTTTTGGAGGCTGATTTTGGATTCTTGTGGGACACGTTATAATTGTCCCATACCTCTTAAATTTAATTACCAACCATACCTATGGTTGTAGAGTTTAGATTAGAATTTTATAATGCTTTCGAGAAGGAAAATTTTAGGTTTTAATTGCACTTTTCTTACATGATTTAATTTCAGTCCTTTTGGGTGTGGCTTGGATTTGAGTATATAAGTAAAGCTGTCCTTATTTTCACCCACCAATTTATTATGCATTGGAGAATGAAGTTGAATTTTGGGTTGAGGTTGAGGATGTGTGATGTGGCATCCTATATGGATCTATCTCATTCTCTTCCCTTCCGTCTTCTATAAATTCGAATTCCTTTCGTTGTTCAGGTTTTCTCAACTTTGGAGACTTCATTCTGGGCAAATCCTTTTTTGCTGTTTTAGGAGCTCTTGCTTTTGTAGCAGTTGGAAGATTGTGGAATGCTTGTGCTTGGTTTATTTTTGGATTTTTTTCTTGGAAACAACTGCTTATTTGGAACTTATACAACTTCATCATGGAGAGGTAAGATCTTGGCTCTTGAAATTCTCTTCTTTTATGAATGTAAATGTTAATGTGTGATTATTTTGGCATGTTTGTGGGATGTTGGGTAGATGGCTTAGGAATGGTGTAGGAGAATACTATGGGGTTTCTTAGGTGGGAGGCATAAGGGTGTTTTAGGGAGGTATAAGTGTGGAGGAGTTGGGATCTAGGTTCCACCTTACAAATAAATATCTTGCATTTTTTTACTCATTATGGGGTGTCGTAAGAGGTTGGGGAGGCATAAGGAAATGTGAGGAATAAGTGGTACTTGGGGGAGGCATAAGGAATGTCAAGGTTTTGATATACTATATTTTGGCAGTTAGTAATTCAGTTAGTGATACCCATTTACCCTTTTAGGAGGGATAAGAAGCATCCCCCATAGTTTCTTGCTCCTTTGACTTGCTTGATGAAGCCTGAGTAACGTTTTTCATGTTTTAATGTAGTTGTAAACTACATTCTATTTTGGACTGTTTTTTATTATGAAAATGTTGCTTGTGTGTTTGTGGAATCATGTTGTTGCCATGATTTGGATCACATATTTTGTTGGATTGTGGTTGGGGCTCGGGGCCAATGTGTGTTCAATGAAAAGTTACAAAAGCCATGGATCTAGGGTAATAATCTCTGAATAATCCCCAAAGGCTTTTAGCAAACTAATCAATGGACCATCTGACAAGAAATGAGCAAGGTTTTCTTATTTGCATACATTAATTTGAAGTAAACAAGAAAACTAAGAAAATGAAGCTAACCTCTATTCATTTAAAGCTTGAAATAATGAACCGAAGAGGATTTAAGCATTTAGATATGTGTTTAAGAGAAAGAGATCTCCTCATTAATGGATTCAAGGCCAATGGATATTCCCTTTTACTCTATATTGGTGCTATAAAATATAAAAGCAAATGCTACTAGCTCAATGGAAGAAAATTAACTACAATCTAAAGCCTATTAAAAGTACTATAATTTGTGCTAGGAAGAAGAGAGAATTCTTAGGAAATGAGGGAGGGGGTATAATCTTATTTCTAGTTTTTCATTTGGAAAATGGGAGGCTTTTGGGTGCATGTGGGACTAAAAATGGATTCAAAAAGTTAATTAGTAATTTAATGTAGGATTTGACTAGGTTTAGAGTAATTAAGCTATATTAGACTAATTAATCTCATTTAGAGAGGAATTAGGGTTTGAAGGGTTTCTAAAAGGATTAATCAATCCAACGAAGTGCATTGATATTTCAAGGAGCTAATAAAAGAAAACTAGAATGGAATATGAAGCGCATCTAGTCAAAATGGGGCTATGACAACGTGTTTAAGTGGTTTACAAGAGGAAATACGACAAAAAGATGTCGCATAAAGGAGTTAGATAGGTCTAACTGGCGGTGTCCCGTCAATTTACAAGGGGAAGAATAGTGAGTGTAATATTAGGAATAATAGTGCATTGATCAAACTACAGGTGTCTATATTTGCCCCTCTTTGGGGTGACATAAGCTACGTCACTTCAAAGAAAGTAGAAAAACACAAATGAGTAGAATTTTTTTGAAGGGGTAGAAGAAAATTAATAGGATGAAGGATGATGGATGCCCCCTTGAGTGTTGATGGGGTGATGAAGAAACTTGATCGACAATCAAAAAAGAAAACAACAAAAAGAAAAGTGTACAGAGAAGATGAGAAACAAGAAGAAAGAGGGATATTGAGCTATCCACAAATCAATTGCTATTGATATATAATCATCATAATGCTTAGAATCCTCCTCATCGGTCCTTATTAAAATGTGAGCATGTGACAGAAGCGTAAAATGACATGAAAATCCAAGATACAAACAATTATCTTGTGCTAAAAATGACCAACTCCATGCAACATACACAAATGCAATGCAATACGAGAAATAAACAATATCACCTAACAGGAAATAAGTACAATCACAAACACTTAAACGAATAATGTTTAAGATAGTTTCACAAATATTTTGTTATCAACATGTAGTCCCAAATGTTCGATAAAAACAAGGGTGATGAATGATGCCCCAAGCAAGGTGTATTATGTAAGGGGAATGATGGAGGACACTGGGTCTGTGAAAATGTAATGTGTATGATGAAAACAAGCAGTACCAAGAAACTGATAGTGCCCAGTACAGATAAATTAAAACAATATAGCTTCGTAGGTGATTTAAGATTTAGATGATGCACAAGTAATTTTTTCAAACTATTTGAAAATTTTAGCAAGATATGGGATGAGTGCCATGTAATAGACACATATTTCAGCCGTAGATGATTAATTTTACTAATTTTGGTTGGTCATTTTTGAAGTATTTCAATGTTTTTGGTTTTTTAAATGGTTTTATTAATTAATTTTTTTATTTTTATTTTTGATCGGTCAGAAGAATTTCAAAAGATCAAATATCTTCTAAAAGTACGCATGAGGGCAATAGTGGGAAGGCAAGGTTGTTAGAGAGCTAGAATATATTCCCACAAGAAGAAAGACGGTTCAGAATAATTTATTTAAAATAAATTAATAAACAATTATTATGATGGGGAAAATAGATGAAAAATAGAGGAAAAGGTGGGAAAGGGTGCCTGAAAGGTTCGTAAATTATTTCAGTGTGACAGAGAAGTAACCGCAGGGTGGCACGAAGTGCCCCAATGTGTGAAAATTAGCAAAAATAATTATGTTAATACAAAAATAATTATCACAACAGATAGAAGAAGGTTAGAATGATCATGATGGAGAAAACATGCTCCAGGGGCATCGTGATGAGTTAATATACCCACCCAAGGTCGGTAAATCAACCACGACCAATTCATTTCTACCAGAGCTCTTGTGAATTTTTATTGCGAGTGAGAGTGATAGAACCTGGAGTGAGATGGCAAGAATACTTGAGTAGGATGAGACGCGTGGATCTCATCCGAGAGTTCATGTGGGATCTTGCAGATGGACCCTACGTGATTGGCCTATCCCTCCTAGTTAATTACGCATTTATTGCACTTTTTAGGGTGTTTATAGGGTAGGTAGGACCGATTTTGATGGAGAGTTATACGTCCATTGTTTTGATGACACCTCTTGATGAAGGTTCAATTCTTTTTTATGCATGTTCCTTTTAGATGGCATATTATATCGATGACGTATATTTTGAGCATTGACCTAGATAATTATACATGTATATATAGACATTTTAATATACCATACTGTGATTTATGCTTTATACGAACATTGATTATGATGTATGATTGCTCTTTCCTTTATGTATGTGCCATACCTTACATTTAGAGATGTGTATGTTTCATGCTTTCATATTGATCATGTATCTACAGATAACACCACATGTTTTTAGATTTATGACATCTTTCTGAGTTTTTATTCTAGCACTTGCGAGGATACTAGATGATATTGGTGTGGGGGGATAGATTTTTGATCATGTGCAACCCTCTTTCCCCATTGATGATACGATATGTGATTATTAGCTTAGCATACATGTATGATGTAATACTTAGCATTTTTGTATATATATGATGTAGTGAATGATGTTAGAAATGTGATGAAATGATAGATGATAGGTGTGATAACAAACAACTGTGCAAAACACACAAGCAAAAGTTAAAAAAACTAAACAAATATACACATTCAAACAACACAATGAAATACAACTAAACAAACACATGCAAATGCTAGCAAGAGATTAAAGCAATACTCAATCTAAGCAAGTAAAATGAATTCTAATAGATGCACATAACAAACAAAGAATCCTACAACAATTTTTCACAAGTATGAGAGTTCCTAAATGAATGCAATGCCATACACAATCAAATCAAACAAGATTCAATATAAGGTAAGCAAATGACCTTATTCAAAGAACAAACAACTCAACAGGCTAAGCACATCAAAACTATACAAACCAACAACTAAAAGCAATTAAAGCATTACCTTGTTTTTGTGGGACAACATTGATATATTTTCTAATGTTTTTGGGTTTATCTAAAAAGATAAGTTTTCTGATAATGATCTTCATTGTTGTCTAGGTTTCCCTAAGATAACATTGTGAAACGAATGTAGCTTTATCCTGAAAAGGGAAATTTTACAAATTTTTAGGTTTTTGTGTATCTTTTTTAGAACGTTTTTGTATTTTCCATGGTCATGTTTTGAAAGAAATGTACAAGAACAAGGAAGTGTGGATTCCCCCAGCGTGATGTGGGAATATACAAAAAGAATGCCATGCGTGTATGTACGAGAAGGTGATAACAGTTTAGATACGCTTAGGGTTAGGTCGAGTATATAAAGGTAATGTTCTTTATTCAAATATAAGAGAAAATAAACCAGATCATGGTATGGAAAAGGTAGCTCTAGTAGGGTTCCTAGACTTAGCAAAGGAAGTCATATCCAAAAAGTGGTGATGATTACCTATCTTTCCATAAGAGTAACTTGCATTTGGAAAATCTTCCTTGAGTTCCAAAAACTGGTTTTCACTTAAAGACCTACCCATTGTGCCATAATTACACGGTTTTCACATGTGGACGACCTACTTTTTCTTTACTATTTTCTCATTTTTTTATTTTTGCTTGTTTTTGCTTGTTTTTCTATTTTTAGTTTCTTATATGATATTCTCGTCATGCTTAAGCATAGAAACACTTGAGGTGCATGACGTTCATAGGTTTTGGAAGCTCTTCACCATCTGAATATGCAAGTTTATAAGCTCCTGATCCATATTTTGCAATCACTACATAAGGACCTAGCCAGTTAGCTTCAAACTTTCCTTTCTTCTCTCTGTCTTTGACGGTGTTCTTCTAATTTTATTTACGAACTAGATTTCCTACATCAAATTCCCAATGAATGATGTGTTTTTTGTATCCCCTGGACACTCTATTCTCATATACTTCTAGAAGATTGAGCGCTATGATACGCTTTTCATCTAATATTTCTAACTATGCTAGGTGAGTAACTCTATAGTCTTCGTATTTATCAAGATAGTCCCTGAGAGATATTCTCAAGGAAGGAAGCTCCACTTCCAGAGGTATGATGGCATCAGTGCCATAGACAAGTGAATATGGGGTCATACCAGTAGGATTGTGAATGGAAGTATGATAAGCCTAGAGGGTGGGATGTATCTGTAGGTGCCAATTACGGCCAGTTTTACTGACCATTTTCTCCATAATCCATATAAGGGTTTTATTATTGGCTGCTACATGTCCATTACCTTGAGGGTAATAGGGGGTAGACCACTTAAGTTAGATATGGAAGTTTTTATATAATGTTTTAACTATTTTGTTTTTAAAGGATTTACCATTATCAATGACAACGGCCGAAGAAATCTGTGACAAAGACATATGAGATGGTTCATGATGAATTTTGAGATCGGTGCACTGGTGACATAGGTAAGAGGGACAACCTCTACCCAGGTAAAGTATTCGGTGGCAGTGATGATGTGAGTATGACCATCTGAAGAAGATAGATGCAACTTCCTATGAGATCCAGGCCCCATTTAGAGAATGGCCAAAGAGTTACAATAGGATGTAAGACTGTCTTTGGTGCATGTATTAAGTTCCCATACTTTTGGAATAGTTCACACTTCTTTACGAAGTTACAACAATCAGATTCCATGGTAGGCCAATAATATCCTACCCTCAATATCTTCTTAGCTAAGACCGTCTTTGCTATTATGCACTCCACAAATACCACCATGTACTTCCATAATGGCATGGATAGAATCAGAAACATCCAAACAGTGAAGTAGATTCCCGTCATAGCCACGATGATAAAGGGTGCCTCTTAGGAGGGTATAATGGGCTATACGGTAGATAAGGGATTTCTTTTCAGAATGGGTGATGTCTGGTGGAAGAGTGCCATCTTGTATGTATTGAAAGATAGGGTCATACCAAGGGGATAAAGGACCAACAACTTCACATGCGAAACATGACTCTGGCATATCATATGCAGGCACTTGTAAATTCTCTATGAAGAAAGGAATCTTACTTTCTTCAGGTGTTATGCGTAAGAGAGACCTAATAGTATCCATAGCATCTGTGGATCTATTATGCGACCTTGGTTTTTTGCTCAAATATGACCTGTGTGAAATATTCCTTCAAGGTTTCAACCATCTTTTTATATGGAATAAGATTCTCATATTTAACCTTGTACTCATCATTAACTTGTTTTATGATAAGTTGAGAGTCCCCAATGACTCATAGTTGTTTGATGTTCCATGTAATAGCTAGCTTGAGGCCAGCGATGAGTGCCTCATACTTTGTAATGTTATTTGTGCACGGGAATCCCAAGCCGAAATGCTCGTGGTATGACATCACCTATTAGAGTGATGAGGACCACTCTTGCTTCAGATCCATGGAAGGTGAAAGATCCATCAAAATGGACCTGCCATTCTATGGATTCTTCAATATACTTCATAGATCCATTTGGCAAATCTAAGCACAAAGGTTCCATTCCTGGGAGAGGAGCTTCTACCAACTGATCAGCTAGTACCTGTCCTTTTAAAGACTTCTGATTCACAAACTTGATATCAAATTCACTTAGGAGAATGATCCAATTAGCCATTCGGCCTGTTATGGCAGGTTTGGATAAAAGGTACTTTAAATGGCCAACTTTGGATATGAGTTTGGTTTTATTGTTTAGGAGATAATGGTGAAGCTTTTGGAATTTGAAGACAACTGCAAGTAGGCCTTTTCTATTTGGGGGTAATTCAACTCGTATGCGATCAAGGTGTGGTGAGATAGTAAATTGCTCTCTCTTTATGTTCTAAGTCATATTGGGAAAGAAATGCACCAATAGCAAACTGGGTAGTGGAAATGTATAAGAGGAGAGGTTCACCTAGGGTAGGCGGCATGAGTATAGGTGGGTTGATCAAGTACTATTTTAGTAGTGTGAAGGCCTTCTGACATTGAGATCCACAATTGAATGTGGAATATTTTTGAGAAAATGGGTAAAGGGGTGGCACTTATCTGCAAGTTGTGAAATAAAGTGACGAATTGCCTAAATTTTCCCTTGTAGACTCCTTAGTTTCTTAAGAGTGGTAGGTGTTGCCATTTCTGTGATATAGGTAACCTTTGCAGGGTCCACTTCAATTCCTTTTTGTGAAACAATGAACCCTAGGAATTTTCCTAATAAGACACCAAAGACACATTTCTTATGGTTCAAGTGAACCTTATAATCTCGTAGACAATAAAAAATATGCCTCAATACTCTAGGGTGCTCTCTTCTACTCTTGGATTTTGCTAGGTTGTCATCAACATAGTCTTCCATGATGTCACTTATCATATCATGGAAGATAACTATCATGGCTCACTAATAAGTATCCCCAACATTCTTGAGCCCGAAAGGCATGACTTTGTAGAAAAAAATTCCCCAAGGGGTGATAAATGTTGTTTTATGTTGATTTTCTTCCGCAATTCATATCTGGTTATAACCTGATAATCCATCCATTAAGGACAACATTTCATAAATAGCGGTGGAATCAACTGTCATGTCAATGTTAGGTAGGAGAAAATCATCCTTTACACACACCTTGTTAATGTCACAAAATCAAGTGTAGATTCTTATGCCGATAGGCTTTTTCTATCTTTGGAACTATGTTAGAGATCCGTTTGAATAGTCAATAGGTTTAATAAAATCAACAGCTAACAACTTTTCCAATTCTATTTTGACAAAGAGCGCTACCTTAGGATGCATATTTCTAAACCTTTCCTTGATTGTTTTGGCATCTGGGTGCATAACGAGGTTATGGACAACTAGTTCTGGGTCCAAACTAGGCATATCTGCATATGTCCATACGAATATGTCTACGTATTATTTTAAGAGATTTATAAAGATCTTTTTTTTCTGAGTTGACAGTGAAGCTCCCAACTATATTATTCTAGGCTGCTCCTCTGAGCCAATGTTGACGTTGATTATTTCCTCAACAAGCATTTTAGAAGCATCTTCCATCCGTGTAGGATCAGGGGGAAGAGTAAGATCGACCTCTGTGGTAGCTCATGATCATATTTAAATGGATAAATCACTTCATATTTAGATTCTTCATTCTATTTATCTACGAGTTTATCAAAGATTTTGTCACTGTGAGATTTTCGTTTATCCTTTTTCCAAGTTTCTCAAAAGTGGTTGTACCTTTATTTACAACCTTCTTATTCAACTATCCACACATCTCTGCTTCTTCCCCGAAGTAGGCACATGTGTCTAGTTGAATCTTAAATCCTTTCTTGTGGTCTCCAGCTGGAATAAAATCCCTGAGTCCCATGAACTCTGTAAATGCCTCATCATTTTCAAAGAAATCCAGGGGCACGTGAAGTTGTTGATCCCAATCTATGAGTTTAGGATATACAAGGGATACTTGATATTTGTTTAAGGGGATGGATTCATATAAGGTAAGGACCAATGAATTTGGGAATAGGTTCATGGAGGCAAGATCCTCGTAGAGGCTACATTGAGAAGTTGCGTCACTATTAGAATGAGATGAAATGTCATCGTAGAGGTGGCGTCATTCTCATAAGGTAGAGCATTATGAGGCCTTATCCCAAGGCCATGTTTATTAGACTTAAAATGAGGGATGGGAATAGGCTCTAGTCGGCCTTGTACATTAATGCCACATCCAAACCCACTATAGCCCATGAGAAACATCATGCGGGGACCTTTAATGTACTAGGCGCTTGATTGTATGAAGCCATGTTGCTTTCTGGCACTCTATTGGTAGGATCTTCTAACATTTTCTCCTCAGATAGGAGACCACTATGGAAAAATTTTTCCAACGGTTTAGTACATTGCTCGCGAGTGCTATTGAACTGAAAATAAGGCTTACCCCTTATCCTAGGGGATACTGATAAGTCTGATATCAACAAAGCTTGTTCAAGATTAAATGGCTTATCTGGGCCATACTTTGCTGATGTTCCCTCCCATGAAGAGAATGGGTTGACCAATGAAGGAAATTATTGATTGTAATGCATGAGGGACTCTAAATCTATCAATTGTTTCAGAGCTTCTATCTGTAGGGGGAAAACTACATCATAGAAGGACACTCATAAGCTATAGGAGAAAAAATATGCAATGCCCTATAATGTGTGAATGGTTACAAGTCGTCCAAAATGGTAATCACCTAACCTTTATGACATAATTTGATGTGCACTGATGAAAATTTGATGGAATAGCTTGCATGGCATGGATCCATGGGCATCCTAGGAGCATGTTGTATGGAAGGTCCAAGTCAAGGACATGGAACGTTGTGTCATTACACATTGGGCCTAACTCCATGGGAACCACTATAGTCCCTGTTGATTCTCTTTCTTCATTGTCATACACCTTGATTGTGATAGTCTTAGCTCCCACTCTGTTTCTAAATGGTGAGCTACTTAACCAGCTTTAAAGTGCAAATATTTAGACCAGATCCCCCATCTACAAGTACTCTCTTGATTTTGTGACAGGTAACCACCACTTCGAGATACAAGGGTAAGTTATGTTATGGGTTGTTATGCAAGATTACAGTATGATCAAAAGTAATATGATCATTGGAGTCTAGGCATGCAATCATGGCTTGAAGGTTCATGGGGTCTACATCTGTGGAAACCCCTAAATTTTGCAAATTCTTGTACAATATGTTCTTATGGGCATTAGATATTTTGAGGAGATCGAGAATAGATATCCTAGCAGGTGTTTTCTCTAACTACTCTATTAAATTATATTGAACTTCTTGAGGGATAGGCATAGGATCTGGTATGACTAAGTGGGCCCATCTTGTCCCTACTGCGCAGCTTTTTTCCAAAATCTGGATGGTTTTGATCTGTTCATTAGATGAGCTAATACATCCAATGAGGGAATCATAAGGACTATCATTTGTAGGGTAAACATAGGCAGTAGTCCTATAGTTGTTAGAGGTTTTCCCTTGATCTTTTTCCTTTTCTCTTTATCTGCATAGTTAGGAAAAGTTTCCTTGTAAATACACATCTTTTCATTTGGACCTTTCCTAGACTTAGGGGGAGAATCCACAGTGATCTTTCCTTCCTCAATGAGGTCTTGTATATAATGGCGCTAGTCTCAAACACCTATCCGTTTTGTGTCCTTTAACATGGTGGAAATCACAATATTCATGATCTTTGAACCAAACCAGTTTTGGAGCATCCTCTGGGTATGGTACCATTGTAGTTGGATATTCCACCATTTTTTCATCATCTAATTGTTTTAGGATGGTAGACAAAGACTTCGTTAAGGATGTAAACATACATTTTTAAGGTGGTTTTAGACGAGGTCCCTCTCGAAATATTTAAAAGTGGTCTTGTCTATACGGCTTGGACTCTCTTGGAGTCTGTAATGCGATCACCGTAAAATGCTTCTTCTTATTGAAGAATTTAGGGTTGTTTGTCGATTTGGCATCATGTTTGTTTTTAATGATAGGTTTAAGCATTTCCTTGGAAATGAGGGCTTTCTCAATTTGACTACCATTCTCTATGAATTCTTCAAAGTTTAAGCCACAATGTATTTGTAAGTGAAAGGCTATTTTAGGGTTTAATTTAGGAACAAATATGCTCACTAACTATTTTTCCGGTAATGCATAAGGAAAACAACTGCGTAACCCTCGCCATCATTGTAAAAATCTTGCAAATGTCTCATTGGGTTTCTTTTGTATTGCATAGATCATTCATTGTGATGTCACTTTCCATGTTATAGGAGTATTGCCTTACAAATTTCTCCACTAATGCGGGCCACGTTGTGATGGAACCCTTAGGTATGCTATAGAACCATTACAATTCCATGGCTCCTAGGCTATGAGGAAAAAGTCCTCTTAAGAAATTATTGCTATATGTGACCTCTTAGCAAGCCATGTAAAAGTCTTTTATATGATTATGAGGATCACTTTTAGACTTATACTTATCAAAATTGGGAAAGGTAAAGTGTATTGGGAAAGGATGTTCTAACATTTCCTTATCAAAGGGGTAAGGGCATAGTTCTTCATACATATATTTCTTATTTTGGCCTACATTTCCATGTTGTAATGTAGTTAGCGTATCTTTCATAGATTTTAACTCTTCCTGAATGAGTTGCTCCTTAGTAGGCGACATTGGTCTTTGTGTACGAGTCATCTTAAAGGTATAGTCTGTGTGTGGATCAAATTGAAACTCGCTAAGTTTTTTTGTCTTTGTCTTTGTATATGTTCCTTCTTGAAGAGCCTAGGTTTGCTAGTTTTTGCTCAACTTCAATATCTATTTTTGGAGGATCTCCTCCTCGACCAAGGGTGCTCTTCTTCATCAAATTTCAGAGGAGGGGAAGCTTTACACTCATTTTTCACTTTACGTGAAGCTTTATAATGAGGTTTTCATGATGTTTCCCCTTCCACAGTGGTCTTATATTTCCCAGAAGTGGAAGCATGTTCAACCTCAAAAGGGCTATCCATGTCTAAGAGAGATCTTTGCTCTCCTTGTTTAGGGTTAATGACCTTTGTTTCTTCTTTGCGCTCTTACGGAAGTTTAGCTCCTAATGCTAAGACTCTTATGAGTACTTGATCTTTATTATAATATAGGAGTTCATCAAATCTATTTAGGTCTAACCTCTGTTGTTCTCTGGAAGAGTCTGAATCTTCTCTGCTATGATCAATTAATAGCTATTTATCTTTAACTTGAGAAAAGAGAGGTGCTAAATTATTGCCGCTAAATGGGAAGGTTTTGAAAGGGTTTTCTCCTATGTCATGCTCGTTTGATTTAGTTACCATTTTTATGATTTTAGGCATTACTAGTAGACTGTTTGTGTGCAGCTAGTGTGACCCCTAAGTGTATGGTTTCTACAAGCCGCTCAAGGTGATGTTTGAACTATACTACAGTGTATCCTAGATGTAGTGTTATGTAGTCATTTTTATCAAGGAACACTCATATGCACACCTAAATGTAATGATCACTCAATTTTTGTTACCAAGCCTATGCCCTAAAAATAGATAGTGACAATACCATTTCAATATGTAGGTCGAGTTAGAATTCTAACAAGGCCTAAGTACTGATGTGATGTTGTTGTAGTCCCTTGACAAGGTATACTTAAAACTAGTTTGAATGCCGATGAAATCCAAACCTTCTGAAAAATGGAAGTCGTGAATAGATATAGTGTAACAATGTCACCGTGATACATTAACCGAGCAAGCAAGGTGTTAGTACCATGACAACCTTATTACAATACATATAAGGTGTTATCAACACTTTTCAAGAAGACTTAGATGACATCGAAACTGAAACCAAGTGATAAGTATAACAAGGATTTTTTAATCGTGTGAGCAACGTAACCACGTAATAAAGGGACTTATACCATTTTCTCAAAAAATGAGAATACAATCCAAGTACCATTTTGTGTGTCTAGGATGTGAATAAAAATATCAACTCAAGAAGATACGAAAGATGAACTAGACTCATATTTTGTGAAGATGATCTTAAAATAAAGATGGAAGGACCTTTATCAAAGATACAAAAATGTACTTACGCACTTTAGATTTCTAACAACCCATCAACAAACATGGATGGGCATAAACGGACAAAAAAGTGGTGAGCACTATCTTTGATAAAAATGTACAAGGTATGCACCTTTCTTGCCCCAAAAATGTGGGCGGTGAGAATGCAAGGGTATAAATCAAAAATATGAAAACAAACCAAGCGCTACTTGGGAAGACTTTTTCCTTGTCCGAAGAAAAGAATAAAACTAAGAAAAAGTGAGATGTAGTTTAGTCTCATGATGAAAGACACTTAGATGAAACTCACAAGGGTTCTTTTCCTTGTTCGACAAACAATGTTCACACTCTAGATGAGTTGTCACTTCATGATGGCTTGATGCAACAATGGACTAGTAAAGTGGGCTCCAAGAAAAAATGGCCTCAATAAGTTCTCTCAACTAGGTGTTACAAAGCTATCTTAAGCGAGTGTGATTTACTGAAATAGTCCCTTTCCTATATTGGGAGTATCTCGGCTTTACTTTACCCCCTTCGAGCACAAAGGGAAACTAGTGCGTCCAAGTGTGCTCTCCGTAGGGTCACCATATACACAATCAGTAACTCTATCATACAAGGCGTACCAGTCAAGTGGGTAAGTAGAGAACTTCCTGTTTCATCCATGAGGTTACACAGCGGTGGACTACTTTAGGGTTCCTAGAACCAGCCCCATTGTTGTAGCTTAAGGCATTATGCCAAAGGGGTTATGTTCCAATTGACTGGATAGGGACGTACCCTTTTTCAAAACTTGCAATAGAGTGTTTTGAATATGGTGTGTTTTTATCTTGCTTAACTTAATGTGGTTTTAATTAGCACACCTTTTGGTAACTCGTAAGAACACACATATCGAAGTTTTGTGTTTTTGGATGTCTTTCTTCTACAAGCGTTGGGTCGTGCATACAAAGATTAGTAGTTTTCCACAAAATATCATGATATCAAAAGAGAGTTTGCGTGTTGCTTTTGATTCCTAAGATCACCAAAAAAGGCGTGAAGGAAGAGCATACACAACGTAGAAACCCAACTAAAACAATATATGGAAAAAACCTTAAGTGTTTTGTAGAAGGAAACTCTTTTTAGCCAACTTTGAATTTTAATCCATTTTAAAGCTTAAATTGAAGTGTTTTGGAAGCAAAATAGAAGGTTTTTGAAACATTTTGATTCCCAAGATCACCTAAAAGGTGTGAGGGAAGAGCATACATGTTTCAAAGGACCCCTAAAAATGAAAAAAGTGAACACTCAACTAAGTTAGCACAAAAATATGATGGAAAATCAACCTACAAATCACTATTAGTGTCACAAAACCTTTCAAAGTGTCAGGATGGTCATGAAAACAAGTTTTTAGACTTAAAGACACATTAAAAAATGACTATTTAGCTAATAATGTAAACCATAATTTTTCTATTAGTCAAAATCCTAATTTTATGATTCCATTGTGTATCTTTCTTCAATACCTTTCCAACACAACAAAAATAGAGTCGTTTCGAGCTCAGGAGAAAACGTTATGTCCTTTGGAAGATTGGTGGTGAATGTAGTGGTAAGGTTTGGGCATGTGTGCCACAATTAGTGTACCTGCACCACAATTAGTGTACATGTTCCACTATTAGTGTACCTATGCCACTGTTAGTGTACCTACACCACTATTAGTGTACTTGTGCCACTATTAGTGTACTTGCATCACTATTCGGTGTACATATGCCACTATTAGTGTACCTGCACCATTGTTAGTGTATGTGCACCGAGATTAGTGTACCTATGTGCCTCTATCCAAAAATGACAGTCAGTGGTGCTTGCACCTTTGGCAAAAAGGTGTATGTGTGCCCTTCCTATAGGTGGTTAAAAAACATGGGATTTTTCAAACAAAATCTCAAAAAATGTCAAAATTTCATCAATTTGGTTCAATTTTGGCAGCACTTTACCTCCTTCGATCCTACAAAGAGCACAAAAGCAAGACAATCCTAGCTAAACTAGTTAAGAAACCTTATTTTTAGCCATTAATACAAAAATCTTAGTGAAATAAAAAACTTGAACTAATCTAAAAAACTTTGAAAAACTAATCTAAAAAGCTTGAAACTATCCTAGAAAGATTAAAACTAAGAAATAATTAGAAACTAAAACAAAAATCTTCAAAGTGACTCCATTAATGGAGGATGGACTAAGTGTCCCACCGGGCGTGCCAAATGTGTTCAATGAAAAGTTGCAAAAGCCATGGATTTGGGGTAAGAATCTCTAAAGAAACCCCAAAGGCTTTTAGCAAACTGATCAATGGACCATTTGATAACAAATGAGCAAGGTTTTCTTATTTACATACATTAATTTCAAGTAAATAAGAAAACTAAGAAAATGAAGCTAACATCTATTCTTTGAAAGCTTGAAATAATGAACCTAAGAGGATCTAAGAATTTAGTTATGTGTTTAAGAGAAAGAGATATCCCCATTAATGTCTTCAAGGCCAATGGATTTTCCCTTTTACTCCATATTGGTGCTATAAAATACAAAAGCAAATGCTACTAGATCAATGGAAGAAAATGAACTACAATCTAAATCCTAAACAAAATGCTATAATATGTGCTAGAAAGAGATCTCCCCATTAATGGCTTCAAGGCCAATGGATCTTCCTTTTACTCCATATTGGTGCTATAAAATACAAAAGCAAATGATACTAGCTTAATGGAATAAAATGAACTATAATTTGTGCTAGGAAGAAGAGAGAATTCTTAGGAAATGAGGGAGGGGGTATAGCTCTATTTATAGATTTTCATTTGGAAAATGGGAGGCCTTTGAGTGCATGTGGAACTAAAAAGGAAGTCAAAAAGTTAATTAGTAAGTTAAAGTAGGATTCAACTAGGTTTAGCGTATTTAACCTAGGTTAGACTAATTAATCTCATTTAGAGAGGAATTAGGGTCTGGAAGGGTTTTTGAAAGGCTTAATCAATCCAACAAAGTAGATTGATATTCTAGGGAGCTAATAAAAGCAAACTAGAATGGAATAAGAAGCTAATGTAGTCAAAATGAGGCTATGAAAACCTGTTTAAGTGGTTTTACAAGAGGAAATATGACCAAAAAGATGTCGTAAGAAGGGAGTTAGATACGTCGCGGCGTTGTGATATAAATTTTCAAGGAGTAGAATAGGAGTGCAATATTAGGAATAATAGTGCATTGATCAAACTATAGGTGTCTACACAATGAAGAAGGATAGCTTCTCCTCTTCATTGGATGTCTTTGTTGGGTGGAGAGCATTGCCTTTCCCCTACTCTTGTTGTGATCAAAATTTGGAAGAATGAGAAATATGCATGTTGTTGTTCTGGAGCTGAGAAAAGACAGTTTGACAGTCCCTTGTGAAATGAAATCTTATTATAACCTTTCCCACATGAAGTGGATGAACTTGTATATGTTTTGTAATGGAAATATGTTGTATTGGTTATGAAAGTGTAAATTGAAATGTGAAAGACACATACTCTATTTTGTTCTTTTGAAAACAAGAAAGTGTGTTACGTATGATGAAATTGAGAAATGAAAGAAGGAAGATGTAAATTTTTCTTTTGGAACCAATAAAGGATTGTATAACCTTCCTCAAATTTCATCATGGTATTGAATTTGATCACCTAAATGTGATTTTTATCCTCTGTTTGAAATATAGAAATACGTATGAAGGAAACATAATACTTTGTTTTGTGAAGTGCATGATTTGAAAAGAATTAAAGTTGAATTATTGTCTTTATCAATTGATTGAAGCAATTAAACCTATTTAAAACTAGCATGGAATGAATGCATTTGTAAGGCAAGTAAAATAAGAACCATTGAGTTAATTTTGTTGTTTCCATTTCGCTTCATGTCAAATTCTCAGTAACTTTTACGTAAACGAATAGACAAACTGTAATCAAGAAATAACAATGAAACATTAAAATTCAACATTCTAGGTTATAAATGAATGTAATTCAACAAAATCACTTAAGGCAATATCGTTCAAACCTTGCAAAAAAAAAAAAAAAGGGCTCAACCCTCTTATAGTTGATTTTGTTGTAAAGAGATGTAAATTTTCAAATTGCAAATCAATCAGACAAATTAAATCTTGAAATCATTCTTAAATCAATCTAAGAACAATTCTCCATGTCTATTTGACATGTTGAGAGAGGAAGAATATCAAATTGAACAAGTCTTATAAGTTAAAATGTTCCAGTTGTACTATAAAAAGCTTGCAGATCGTTTTCTTGAAATTGACTCCTTAAATTTTATCAAAATAAAAATTTAATGATTCTTGAGTAAATATGATGTTGAGAGCTTTCCAGAAAGTCCTGTTTTCTCGGCTGAGCTCTCTATTAAAAGTTATGGCCTTCTAAAGTTTTCTTTATTTGGCGTCAAAAAAATAATTTTAATTGTCAATCGAGAGGCTACCACGTGGCACCACAAGGCATTGGTGCAGGGGCGGATCCCTTTTTAAACTTAGTACTTTAGAAAAAATTTGTGAAAATTTTCCTAATTTTCCCACCACCCCGAAGCCAATCAAAGGCTGCCATGTGGCACCACGAGGCGTTGGTGGAGGGGTGGATCCCTTTTTAAACTTAGCGCTTCAGAAAAATTTTGGGAAAATTTTCTAAATTTTCTCCACCGCCCAGTCGGTCTGCAGCCAATTAGGAGCTACCACATGGCATTGTGAGACATCGGTGAAGGAGCGGGTTCCTTTCTACCTTTTGTGTCTTTAGAAAATTTTAGGGAAAATATTCTACATTTTCCCCACCGTTTGAAGCCAATTAGGAGCTTCCACATGGTATTGCGAGGCCTTTACGAGAGGTTTCGGTGTATTTTACCCTTTTTCCCTTCTAGGCATTAAAATTCTTTTATCCCCATCACCCCACTTTCCCCGCATTAGCTTACAAGGTGCCACGTGTCCCTTGCAAACTTGCAGACTCACGGGACCGCGGGTGCAAAGGTGGCTTTTTTCCCCACATGGGGAATTTACAAAATGTTTCCCATGGCCCTGCCGACATGACTCCTCCTCTAGGAAAAATTTCTCCCGGCGGCCCGCACACCTGCCCCTGGGGAAAATTTTCTCCCCTGAGCCCGCAGGCCCGCTCTTGGGGAAATTTTTCACCCCAAGGCTCACTAGCACATAACTTGAGAAATATGAGGACTTCTTTATATCATTGGAAAGGTGAGGAAATTTCCTATCCAATGGGAATGATTTAGGGAAACTTTTAATGTGTTAATTTTGAGAAAAATCAATTTTAATCTTTAAAGCTTGTAATAGAGTGGGTATGGTGAGGAATTACCCTCTGAACCTAATTAAACTTTCTAACCCTAATTTTTTGACCTTGTGACCTCTAATAATTGTTAATAAAAGAAAATTATATTCCAGTGGATTAGAATTGATCGGGAACTTGTTAGTGACAATTTTTGTCTTGTAACCTGGTTGTAGACTTTTTTAAACTAAAAAAAGTTATTCCATAATTTTCTTAACTAATCCTAGGTTGTTCTTGGGTCTCAAGTGGTTTTTTTTTACAGGCGTCACAAGTATATATCAATTAAGTTTCCTATTCAAAAAGGGGTTACAATATGAATAAGTAAGCAGTGTCCTGGATTATAGACTTAAATTTATATGAATTTGTATAAATGAAGATGTTTATAGTTGTATGAGATTTTGTTTCATGATTAAACCAAATGAATAATAAAACTCCATCTCATTTAGGCAACATCTATGATGCTTTAATTAATTTTGATTTATTCATTTACTTAGGAAAATTTCTATTGCAGCAAAGGGGAATTTATTATTATAAAATTAATTCTATCTATTCCTTCTGCACATCATTTAAATAGGAGAATATGAAACATACTTAATTTTATTTGGTTTCTTTTCAATAAGTAAGCTAAAACCACTTACAAGGTTTTTTTCATGCTAACTCAACTATTTTACTATGCAAAGAACAAGCAAGGAAAATTTTATATTTCATTTTTAAAAGGAGGAGATACACTAATTTTTTTGTTTTACTACAACCTTAAAATTATTTTTCCAACTTATACACACATTACAACTATGTTCATATAATGATACCAATCTCTCTCAAAAACTTGATACATTCTTGTAATAAGATAGTCTCTCTCCTTATAACAAATGCAAAAGAGTAACTTTCAAGCTCTCCACTTTCACTTAAAACAAAACTAACATTAGAAATTTTTCAAGTAGCATATCAAGACCTTTCTTTTATAATACAAGTTTACAAGCCTTCCTCTTTGAGAGGAAACATCATAACAATGGTTTTACAAGGAGACATCCTTCTTAATTTTTCTCTAAGTGCATTGTGAGTCAATCTTCATTTGAACTCCACCATCTCCATCAAGAATCAAGCACAAAAAAATGGGGAGTAGGAAACACTCTCCACCGAACCAAATATCCAATGAGGGAGAGAAGCCTTTTTACTCATTGTCCCCTGAGTCCCAACAAGGACACAATGAGCGATATTTAGACAACCATGAAAACTCAAAATGGCTTCCACATACACATTCGATGAAATAACACAATACCAATTTTATAACAACATCACAAAATATTGAAACATAAAGGCTTCATTCTAAAGCCAATGAGGAGAAAGGAACATGGTGGTTCTTATTATGCCTCAAAGGGCTTGGTTGTCCACCTATGAGCCTCTAAATAACTCTATAAAAATACACACAACACTCTTATGCGTCCCTCCAAGAAGATACACCAATCTTATGCCTCTCTCAAGAAATCAATCCTCTCTTATGCATCCCTCACTCTTATTCCTCCCTCAAGAAAATAAAAATATAAACACAAATCATATTTATTAACAAGGTGCACATCGCAACCCAACTCCCTCCTAAAATACCCAATAACATTTATCTTATGCATCCCACAAGTTTTACCCCCATTTCAATTTCTCCCACAACATAAGGATAAAATATATTTCCCACAATCATGAGAAATACAACAACCATCATCCACACATAAGAGTACAACAAAATAGAAAGGTAACAACAAGGGTGAATATCTACCTTAAAAATGAAGAGGATCAAACACAAACAAGTTCCAAGCCTTCAAAAATCCCAAGAAAGCACCATCCATTCCAAGCTCAAATCACCATTCTCAAGCAATCTCTCCAAAATTCCAAGCATCCACCCCCAAAAATGAACAAGTAACCCCCAAATCCTCACACAAAAATAAATAAATAGAAAATAGGGAGAGAGGGGTGATGTGGCTCCATGTAGGATGCCACATCATCTCTCCTCCAACCCACATAACCAAGGTCAAACCCAAACCCCAAAGCATAATAAATTGGTGGTTGGGGAAATGACCATTCTCTTACACACTCAACCCAAACCCACACCCCTAAAGGACACAAATAAATACCCTTGTAAGAAAAGTGCAATTAATTTCTCTTTTCCTCCATTAAAACACAAAATAGGACCTAAAATAAGTCCCTCACATCATAGGCCTAGTGGGTGGGTCACTTTAAGAGGTGTGGGACAAGCTTAACTTGTCCCACAAGTCACCAAAATGGCCTAGAAGGTCAAAATCCGAATTTCACTTGAGAGATAGAGTACACACTACTCCAAAACAAATTAAATTCATTCTCATCCAACACACATTAAGGCTACCAACTCACATTTATTTCCCCCTTTTTTCACATCCTAATAAGAACAAGTAAACACTTTAAATTAACTTAAGAGGGGTGCTAAACAAAATAATAAAAGTGACTCCACATACTAAAAAATACAATAACTCACAATTAAATAAATTCAACAAGACAAAAGTCACAAACTTACCCAAGGTCACTATTGAGATCACCCCCAATGGGGACCTCCAAACAATCAACAACAATACACAACAAATGAATACAAAAGTTTTCATTGTTACTTGTTTCCAATACCTCACATTACTTTTTTAGTCTCCTATCCCTCATAGTTTTTGTGTTATAATTTCTTGCGAAATCAAAAATGCATTTCTGGCCTTGTGGTCATATTAATGATGCCTGAAATAATAAAACACATGCATGTATACATAGCAATTTACATAACCGAATACCGTAATTAATCCAATGTTAGAATCAAGTAATTCACAAATGTTCAATTTTCTAATATTTTGATTTTACTAATCCATCAATTTGTACTAAGATCATAACATCAAAAATCATCCAGAAATATCCATAAATCACATCCAATATGTCAATTAAGTAGTAACAGTTAGAACATTGAATGCTGATATATGAATCAAACATATAAAATTTATCGCAATAGTCACATCGTATCACAAGTCTAACACACATTTGTATTATCTATTGAATAACTAAAACATGTGTATCAATGCCCATCTAGTAATGCCTAATATCTAATACAATTTTGAGGTCTAGGGATCTAAGATAGAGTGAGCAGAGAAATAACAATATAAAAATAATAACAATATCACAATCAATCTGTAACTCGGTAACCATTCTAGATCATCATCATATCCTTAAACTCCCATCAAGTTCCATAATGCAACCATCCAATGAAAATAATAATCAAAACACAATGGTAATCATGATGTCCCACACATCTTATTAGTATGCTAACTATAATAGAGAAGCAATGTTTAAGTTTAAAATCAATTTGAAATTGAAAACATGGTTCAAACAGTGTTGAAGAGGAGTGGGCATTACAGCCATGGTTGCATTACATCCTTTATTTCTCTATTGTTGGGGCTTGGGGGCCAATGAGGAGAATGACTTCTCCTCCTCATTGGAATATGGTTGGGAGGAGAGCATTGCCTACTCCCCCTTCCTTGTTGTTGTGATTTGGAGATGAATAAAATGAAGGAGCTCAAGTTGAAGCCTTGGACATAGTTGCATTGTGTAGAAGACAAAGAAGGAGAAAGTTTATTTTTGGAAAAAAATTCCATGTTGTCTCCACCTAAGTGGAGGGATTTGTAACTTGCATTTTAAAGTAGAGTTCCTTGTAAGTGTATTATGGAAATTTGATTTGTATTATTTATTCAAGAAATGTATATGTTGATAAAGAGGCATGTGAAGGTTGCAACTTATTTGTTATTGTATCTCATTCAAAACTGAACTTTATATCTAGTGTGCATTTGATGTATCAATGGAAATTATCCTTATTTGAAATCAATTAAAAATTTAGTATGTGTTTTGGTGTTTCTTCTAAAATGACCTTGTTGTATTCCATTTACATGTGAAAAGAAAAGAAGGTTGGCATGGTTGAGCTCTTATTCTTGTTCTTCCTCTTTAGTGTTGCTTAAGAGGGTAGGATTTTACTATGGTTGCTATGTTTTCTCAATATGGTAAACTCAACTATGTAGGAATTTAAATAATCTTTATCAAATCAAAGAAACATGTTCATTTCTTTACTTTCATTTGGTTTGAATGAAAAGGATAATAGTTCCAACTATCTCACATATACGAATATATATAAATTTATACAAACTACCTATGCCTTTATATTTTGTTATATAAATAAACTTGAATTGATAGATTGTTTAGAATTAAAAATATACATATACAATTATATATATTTATATAAATTTTACATATAAATTTACACACACACACACACACACACACACACATATAAAATAAAATTTAACATTGAAAGCTTCTACCCTAATCAAATAGGTTTAGTTTTAGAAAAGTAATGTAAATAATTTTACAAAATTATATATTTCACATAAATTTGGACAACGTCATACCATTCTTCAATATGAATTTAGTGTTGGATTTTAGACAAAATTAAAAAATATATATTATTGGTTGGGTGGGGGCCGACACCCTACCCCCGCCCCACAACCATAGTTTGGTTTGTTTAATAAAGTAGAAGGGAGGGGTGGGTGGCCATGGCTGACTCACCCCACCATATTTAATATGGGGGGTGGGTTAGCAATGGGTGCACATCCCAAAACATATACAAAACACCAACTAATTTAAAATGTGGCCATTTATACTATGTGTTGGGCGAACCATTGGGCCCTTTTAATATCAAAAGAATCATCCAAATTTGTGTGTATCCATCCAATATGTAAATACAAACAAATAAACCTTGATAGCTCCTTGAAAAGCTCCATGGCCTCCTTCGTTAGCTTGAAAAATTGCAAATCAAAAGAAATTAGGAACAAGCGAATGGTTTACGTAGGAGCAAAGTGAATTTCGAGCATCATCATAAAAACCTAGCAATGTTTAATGTTGTCAAGGATAGAAAGTCTTGTCAATACCTCAACATCATATTCAAAATATGGGGACATTGTACAATTGTCAAATCGAGACCACGACACTTTGCAATCTTGTCTGCGAAGTTATTGAATTTCCTATCATGATACACTATGTTGAATGAATCAAACATCTCAATAAGATCCCAAACTGCATGTTTATACTGTTTCATTTGGTGATTCTTTATGGCATATAGTTTTACGATTTTTTTTACAATTAATTCTCGAGTCTCCTTTGACATTGATGTCCTTGATACCATATTTCCAAGCAATTCTTAAACCAAAAATAGTGCCTCATACTCGGGAATGTTGTTGGTGCACTCAAAGTTACATTTTAAGGAAAAAACAAATTTTCCGACCAGGAGAAAATAGAACAACACCAAAGCAACATTCCCAAACTTAGAGCAAGCTCCAGAAACAATAGAGTCCAAGGAGAGCTCACCTATTCAAGAAACCTACATTCCTCAATCTTGTGCTCCTTTCCATCGGCAAATCCTACAATGTCGTAAAGCATCAATATTTGTGTACAATACTTCATAGGATGCATTGTTGGGGTCCTCAATAAGATGCAACATTTTCTTTTCTCCATACAACTTTGACAAGGCTGCCTTGAATTGGAATGGCTGCATAGTACATATCCATTTGCACACTCCCACCAACAATAGCATCCCATTTTCTTGAAAGTAGCATGGCCCACTTGGTTGGGCGAGTCAATGATGACAACATCAAGTTTTAAATTTTTACCTAGGTAAGCTGCAAGATGCACCACCAAACCCTTCACACATCTCACTACTGGCACTTCTCTAGAACTCATGGCAGTGCACTTCCCATATGCTTTTGTCACTTTGATATTCAGCTTGTTCATGACTTCTAAAGGAATGAAATTACATGATGCCACCGATTCAAACATGCGGTTGTGTACTAGTTTGTCCTTAATGATCAAATTGGTTTATAATGGATAAAAATTCATCCGAGAGTCCACCAAGGATGTCCCCAAATAGAACTTAGGTAGTTCACCTAGTTCCTCCAATTCTTGTGGTGTTTCTAATTCTTGAATGATTGGAGGAGTCTCCACAATATTTACATTTCTGCCTAGGGCAGTCTTCTCTTCTTTCAATCCCAAGTATTCAAATGCTCTCTTCTTGTGCTCAGGAATCCTAAGCAACAGAGACTTTGATTTGACTTAAAACTTGGGCAATATCATAATGGAAATTCCTTGGCAAGGTAGTATTGGAAGGAAAGCTAACACACTCAATAGGTGGTATATGATTTTTGATAAACTTGGCATGAGGAGGGATATGATTGTTTAGAACTACAGGGCTTTTAGTAGATGCATATTTCTTAGGAGCATCTTTAGCAATGTTTGAAAGTAAGGGAGATTTTGGCTTGGCTTGAGTCCCTATCCCTTTGACAACCTTACTTCTTATGTTATATTCCTTCTCTTGAGAAACAACAACATTCATCAGTAACTGTCTATCCTCCTCAGATGGAATTCCTCCATCATACTTCTTTATCATTAAAGCCCTTAAATATTCAAAGTCATTATTGGGAAATTCAAAATCCTGTACAATATCTACTTCTAAAATATGAGAGGGAGGTGGAGCTCAAGTTGAAGTCTTGGACATAGTGCATTTTGTAGAAGACAAGAAGGAATCCTACATTTGTATAAAGTTTTCCATGTTGTTTCCACTTAGAGTGGAAGGCTTATAGTTATTTTACATTAAAAGAAAGATAAAATTATTGTATATAAGAGAGATAAAATTGTGAATCCAAATTTGTGGATTCCACCCACAAATTTATTGTGGAAAAATTAAATTGTAGGAAAATTGTAGATATTACTACAACTCAAAACATGTGGCAATCACCACATAAATAAAAATTGTGACAATTGAAACAATACAAATAATTGTGACTTTAGAACAACTTTAAAAATTGTGACTTTGCCACAAAATAAACATTTGAGACATTACAACAAATCAAACATTGTGATATTACAATATTATAAACTTTATTTTTGTCAATTTAGACTCTACAATACTACAAAAATTCAATGGTGATATTGATTGTAAATATAATTTTATGATTTAAAGTTTTATAAATATATATGATTTATAAAATCAATTTTAATAATTTTAATTTCGAAAATAATGGTTATTTAAATTAACAACTATTCAAGTAGAATATTAACATATATAATATATATTCAAAACAAAAAAATAGATATAGCCCTAATAGATTATTTGGAGTATGGTTTATCCTAATTTTAGCCCTAACCCTAATCATTATGGCCTCTCTGGTTTTAGCAGGAGGCGTGGCAGTGGTTTTAGTGGCCTTGGGGATGTTATTTTGGGTCCAAGTAATGGCATTTCTGCTATGTCTTCTCGTGGAGGTACTTCCCTGTTTCGATGGCACTGGTTGGTACATCCTTGTGCATGGAAGGGTGGCATGGTATTTCCTCTAGTTTGGTTAGAGGGTCCTCGGGGAAATCAGTTAATGGTGGCGCAACTTTTTCCTCTATTGGCGACCCTGTGTTGATCAATGAAACTATGGCTACTGTTGTGTTGTGTTTTGTTTCCTCTTGCTAGGGCAAGGATATGGACTGTAATGAACCCATTGGACACATTTCTGATGGTGTTAAAAGGTCTCCATTTTTTTGAATTTGGGGTTCCTTCCCAGAAAAATGTTATCGAAGCTCCTATCCATGTCTAAAGTGCTCCTGTGAGTGATAGTTCTATTGTGTATGAGGTGTTTTATGGGGATGGATCTGAGTCTCTACCTAGCCAATGAGACTCATGTTCTGTTTTATTTTAAGGATGCGGTTAGGGGTGGAGGATATAGGAATAGGGTTTTTCCAGATGCAGGAGGAGTAAGCCAATGGCTTATGCTAAATCTACACCATCTGTGAGTTTTGGGGAAGAGGTCATTCAATCGAGAAGAGGCTTTCAAGAGAAATGGTCTGATTTGCAGATTTAACATCTTTTGCCCGGGTTTGCTAGCGCTTCATGCCTAGATATCAAGTCTTTGGGGTCCTTTCTTGGTAGGTAGGTTGGATATCTTTCCTAGTGGACGTGATTTTTTCATTGTTGTGTTTGCCAGTGCATCAGATTAGGATTTAATTTTTGGGAAAGTTTGGGAGTTTGAGTCTCATATGATTTTTTGAAACCCTGGTACCCTTTGTTTAACCTAGTTTTGATACTTTCCAAGTTAAACAATTATGGATACGTTTATCATACTTTCCACTCCAATTTTGTTTGGAGACATGTTTAATGGCTATTCGTAATTCTTTAGGGAAATATTTGTTCCCTGACCCTAAAACTGAAGATTTTGAGCATACTACTTATGCTCAAATCTTAGTTGATATGGATACATCTGTGGATTTCCCTGCTACTATTGAACTCAAAGTTGAAGATAGGATTTGGATTCAAAACCTGGATTACGAAGGGTTCCCCTTTCATTGTAGAACTTGCTTTTCTCTTGGCCATTTAGGTGATTGTCACTTGGCTCGTAGACATGCTAAAGGTCAAAGGTCTTGGTGGAAGAACTCTCATTCTAACCATTTGGTCATGAATGACCCTTTGGATTGCGTTTATTTCAGTTTATGAGAATTCACTTGATGCAAAAATGTTGGAAGTACATGAAGCATGTAAGGATGTTTCTAGGTCCCTTGACTTTGGGGAAAACATTGAAGTTTTGATTCCAATTCATATTGAAAATGTAAATCCAAAATTGAAAGAGGATTGGACTGTTCTGAGTAGGAAGAAGAAAAGGGTTATCTCTCCCCTTAAGATGCAGTTAAGATCCAAAGGCAAGGGGTCTAAAGCTTGAGATAGGTGTTGTTTTTATGTTCTTGCTGTTGGTTTTTTTCTGTTGTTTGTTTTGATCTCCTTTCATTTGGAAGATGCAGCTTTGGTCATTCTTCATTGTCTAATATTTTCCTCCATCCATTGTATGGGGTAGGGCCCCCTTAACCCTTCTTTTACCATTAATAAAAAAAACACAAACATTGAAATTTAAATTAAATTATGGTTTTTTATTTTTGATGTATTTTACGTGAGGAAATATGATATTATTTTAATATAATATATATTAGAATAATTATTCACAAACGTGCATGAGATATGTTCCATGGGCATTTCTTACATTCTCTATACCGAATGATATCATTTTTTCACCATGATTTTGAAAGCATTAAAATTACTATTTCCTCAAAAGCATGCATCTTACATACATAATTTTTAGTATTATTATCTTCTTTATTTTGTAAAGTAAAAAGATTTTGATTCTTTTTTATAAAATAAATATGGTTTTTTCTCACTTCCACCCTACTGATTGCTTAGAATCTTTTCAGAAAGCTACCGAATCTTTACTTATCTGTAATCAATTCAAATCACCTTCTTATTTCAATTCTAGTTTATGCCTATTAAATCAATTGTTGTGGAATTTTTAAAACCAATTTTATTATTCGTTGTGTAATACAAAAATAGTTGTCACTGTGAGAAAATTGCTTTGTAAATGATGTCAAATGTGATCAAATCCCAACAGAGAGTACTATAAATACAATTGTTGTCAATTCGCCCCTCCCTCCTTCACATGTCTACGGTAAATCTTTGTTGCATTGGCCAAATCTTGCTGGAATATATTTAGGAAAATGTAAGGTGCAACACATTAGAGAAAATCCCCAATCTTTTGGGTGATGTATAATGGGCATGAATGAACTTAAGAAAAACTATAAATAAAATAGAAATGGTGCTTGATGAAAAGAGAGAAAATCGAATGGCGCTTGATGAAAAGAGTACTAAAAATACAAGTGTTGCTAATGGCTTCATCACATCTCCCTTATATGAGAGCGTTGATCACAATGCAGAACACCACACAAAAGTCCAAATGGATATCATGCTAAGTATAATGACCCCGAGATAAACAAAAAATGATTAGCATTATAAAAGTATTAAAAGAACCTTATTCGTATAGTTTTCCAATATCCCTGTAGAAATAGAGAGACTTAGCCTCAAACCTGAACAAATATAATATCTAAAAACTATGAGAAATGGGAACTAAATTACTGCAAACAAATCTGTTCATCCCTCACTATTTCTTTCTGTAAATCACCAAGAATTCCAATTTTTGTAAATCATAAAGATAAGGTGTATATTATCACTCATCAACAAACAAAACCCCCTAAAAGAGGGCCACATTGTTCACTTTCCATTTCAATTCCTTGGCCGCAAAACGAGGTAATAAATCTCGATTCTCAACTAAGGATATTTTTACTTGATCTATGCAACTTAGGATCCATGGTTGAAGAATTTTTTTGTTCACGATCCGTTTAGTTGGATTGATAGATAATAAAAAATCAAGGAAGAAATTTTTTAAATTAAAACCAAAAATATCAAGCTAAGGTTAGTCGACAAAATATTTACAAGGATTTGTCCCTTAATATGTGGGATAAGAAGAATTGATGGTTATGCATAATATACTTGGAAATTAATAAAAAATATTATTTTGGCATGATAAATTGATTAGTATTATCTTTCATATATTTAAAAATTTAATATTTATTGAATTTTTAAAAACGCTTACATAATGATTAAAGAGATATTAATTTTAAGGTTGAAATTTTTGACAATAATATAGATGTCGAATTTATAATTAAATATTTTTTTCACAATAATGAGAAAAAATTAATCCATATATTCCAATTTGAAAAGTATACATTTTTTCATTTTATAAGGAGAAATTGTGATTTTTCCATAATTAAATACTAAGAATATGGATATGCCACAATTCAAAATTTGAAAAATGTGAAATTGTGGATTCTCTACATTCAATTTTATCACTTGGGGTTATGAGTACTTGCATTTGTTCTTGAAAGTCTTGAATATGACAACTTTTGTTATCACCCAACTCGTTATTCATGAACCCAACTCACTAATTTTCCTTCCAGGTCAAGTACCATTCGAATTGGAATCCATCATGGTAGTGTTTTCCACTCTTTTGGTTAGCTTCTGTGATTCGCCATGGATGGTTTTGTAGCTTTCTAGCTCTTCATTTTAAATTATGGCCATAGCTATTGTCCCCAAAAACTCTTCTTTATTAACTATTGAGGCTCATAGTATTTCCTTTTCTTTCCGGTCGAGGATGTAACGTCGTTAAAAACAACCCACTTGAGACCCAAGGAACAACCTAGGATTAGATAGGAAAATTATGGAATAATTTTTTTGTTTAAAAGTGTCTTCAACAAGGTTACAAGACAAGTAGTTGTCACAAACAAGGTTCCAGATCAATAATAATTTACTAGGATGAATTATTTTTCTTTATTAATAATTATTAAAGGTCACAAGGTCAAAATTTAGGGTTAGAAAGTTCAATTAGGTTAGGAGGGTAATTTCACACTACACCACTCTCTAACTGGCTTAAAATATTCAGCTTGTTTTTTCTCAAAATTAAAACTCTAAAAACTTCCCTAAAACAATCCCATTAGATAGGAAATTTCCTCACCTTTCCAATGATATAAAGAACTCCTCCTAACTCCTCATATTTCTCAAGTTATAGGCCAACAAACCTTGGGAGGAAAATTTTCCCAAGAGTGGGCCTACGAAGCTTAGGGAAGAAAATTTTCCCATGCATGGGCTGGTGGAGCGGGGAGAAAATTTGGCACATTTTATTTCTTCGGGGAAAAAGCACAATTTATCTCCATGCACCCGCGATCCTGAAGAGGACACGTGTCTACTTTACAACACCCCAGCGGAAAATCGGGTCGTCGGAGTAATTTAAGAAATTATGTCTTTTTGGACGAAAAGTGCTAGGGATCAAAAAGGTCCACATCTCTGCCAACATCCAATGCACCACATGTCAAGATTTGATTGGTTGTGAGCTGAGGGAGAAAATTAGTAAAATTTTCCCAAAAAAAAAATCTGAAGACCTGAGTAAAAAAGGGACCTGCTCATCTGCCAATGCCTCGTGGTGCCACGTGGCAGCCTCTGATTGGTTACAGACCGACTGGGAGGCGGGGAAAATTAGGATAATTTTTCCAAAAATTTTCTGAAGCGTTAACTTAAAAATGGATCCGATCCTCCACCAATTCCTCGTGGTGCCACGTGACAACCTTTCATTTATTGCGGGCCGTTGGGGAGGTTGGGAAAATTAGAAAATTTTCCCAAAAAATTTCCGAATCACTAAGTTAAAAAGGGATCCAATCCTTCACCAATGCCTCATGGTGCCACGTGGTAGCCTCTGATTACTTGTGGATGGGGGAAAATTAGGAAAATTTTCCCAATTTTTTTTTACAGTTAGAATTTTTTTTTATGCCTAATGAAGAAAACTTCATAAGGGCATAACTTTTTATAGAGAGCTCGGTTTTGAGAAAACAATAACTTTCTAGAAAGATCTCGATGTCCTCTTTACAATGGAGTTATTAAAAATTGATTTTGATAAATTTTAAGGAGTCAATTTGAATAAAACGATCTGCAGGATTTTAAAAGGCAAGCTAATAGATTTTAACTTATGAAATTTTAAATCAATTGTCCTTCTTATTCTCTCAACATGTCAATTAGAAATGGAGATCTGTTCTTAGATAGATTTAGGATGGATTTAAAAGGTAATTTTATTTTATTGACTCCTAATTTAAAAAAAACAACCTTGACAACAAAATGGTTTGAACCCAATTTTGTTAAGTTTTCTAAGGAATTCGTTAAGAATTTTTATCCAATTGAATTCATTTAGGGCATACTAATTCAATTTAATTGTTTATTTTTTATTTCATTGTTGCAGGTTAGAATTGTGCATTTTTGGATAAACTATTTTCTAGTTTGAAAATACAAAACAAAGATCAAATTTTAAAGGATCTATTCACCATTTTCATCTTCCAAGTATTAGAATTCATTCCAATTCGAATATAATACATTTAGTTGATTCAATTCAACTATTCAAAAGCTAAAATACATCTTTGATTTCCAGATTTTACATATTTCAAAAGACAAAGTATTACACTTCCTTCACACACATTTCTTTCTTTCAAATAGAGATTACAACTCACATTTAGATGATCAAATTCAATACAATGATGCAATTTGAGGAAGGTAGTGCAATCCTTTATTGATTTCAAATAAAAATTTACAACTTTTCTTTCATTCCTCAAATTCCTCATATAGAATACAATTCTTTCACATTCCTTCAAATGATGAAAACAAAGTTTATCTCTTTCACATTACAATATACAACTTTCGAATCAATAAAACATCTTTCCATCACAAACATTTACAAGTTCATCCACTTCAAGTGGGAAGGGTTACAATACGGTTTCATTTCACAAGGAACTATCAAATTGTCTTTTTCTCAGCTCCAGAATAACAACAAGAAGATTTCACATTATTCTAATTTGATCACCGAAAGAACAAGGGAAAGGCAACGCTCTCCACCCAACCAAGACATCTACTGAAAAGGAGAATCCATCCTTCTTCGTTGGCCCCCGAGCCCCAACCACAATGCAATGCAAGATTTGATGCAACTCATGGAAACAACAGGCTTCCACAAACACACAAGTAGCATTTTCACAATAAAAATGTAGTCCAAAAATAGAATGTAGTTTAAAAGTACATTAAAAGCATGACAAACAATCCTAAGGCTTCATGAAACAAGCCAAAGGAGCAAGAAACTATGGGGATGCTTCTTATGCCTCCCAAAAGGTGAAATGGGTATCACCACCTTAATTACAAACCACCAAAATATAGTATATCAAAACCCAAACCTTCCTTATACCCCCAAGTACTCCTTATTCCTCTCATTTCCTTATGCCTCCCAACCTCTTATGGCACCCCATTACGAGTAAATAAATGCAATCTATTTCTTTGTGAGGAACCCAAATCCCATCTCCCTCCACCCTTATACCTCCAGTAAAACACACTTGTGCCTCCCACAAAATAAACCTCATAGTCTTCTCCTACACCATTCCTATGCCATCTACCCAACAACTCAAAAACATGCCAAAACATTCACACATTAACATTTACATTCATAAATGAAGATCATTTCAAGAGCCAAGCTCTTACCTCTCCATGATGGAGTTTCCCAAGTTCCAAATAGCAATTTTTTCCAAGCAACAATAAAAAAATCCACGAAACAACAAGCATGCAACAATCTTCAAACTTCTCCAAAAGCAAGAGCTCCCAAAACAACAAGGAATTTTCCCAAGAATGAAGTCTCCAAAGTGAAGCAACCCAAAACAAGGCAAGGAATTCAAATTTTATAGAAGAGGGAAGGGAAGAGGATGAGGTGGATCCATGTAGGATGCCACATAATACATGCACAACCCCAACCCCAAAAGTATAATTCATTCTCCAATGTATAATAAATAAGTGGGTGAATAATATGACAGTTTACTTACATACTCAAATCCAACCCACACCCCAAAGGACTGAAATTAAACCATGTAAGAAAAGTGCAATTAAAACTTACAATTTGACTTACACAAATACATTATAAAAGTCTAAAATCAACCCTCCAACCATAGGTATAGTTGGTAAATGAATTTAAGAGGTATGGAACAAGTTTAACTTGTCCCATAAGCCTCCAAAATCAGCCTTCAAGGACAAACTCAAATTGCTAAGAAGATAAAGTGTTTCACACTCAAAGTTAACTTACACATCACTTACACATCTCTCACAACACTTTAATTCAAGGCCAATAACTCTATTAGTTAATATCTTATGACATATTTTAATTAATTAGCTTAACAACATGATTACTCACAATATTACGCACCATTTAATGAATAATCAAAGGGTCAATGCACCGAGAAAAATAAACACATGAAAACATAAACAAAGGAACTAGTAAATAAATACATCTAACCCCTTGGTAAGATTTAAAGGTGATCCCCCATGGGAATCCCTAACATACACAAAAAAACAAAATAAAATACTAGTTGCCATGGTGATTTTGTTAAATTCATGTAGAATTACAATGTGGTTGGTCTCCAATCCCCGATGTTTGTTGTGATATTTTAACTCGCAAAACACGAATACCTCCTTTGGCCTTGTGGCCATATTAGAACATTCAAAATAATATTATAAATAAAATTCCAAAATCATCTAGATATATGGATCACAACGACATCCAATCAACCAATAAGATCATTTGAAATTTTACTCAACTATATCATTATCAAATAATTTCCATTTCTAGGCCTACTCACAATATCCTAATATCACATGTTCGAGCAACATCCATAGTATAACCATGTCAAATAGTATATTAACATCAATATCCAAAATGTCTCTAATAATCATCATGCATCATAACTGAATGAAGTCAACAAAAATCCATGATCTAACATCTAACATCATACTATAATAAAGTCCATAATCATGTCCATAATAGAATCAATAGTATCATGATAAGTATAGAAAAAGGTGTCAAAGGGAAGTTGACACTACATCCCCCTCCCTTTAGATTTAACTTCCTCCTAGAATTCACTGGAACAAATGTGGAAAATAAACTCATAGCAAAGTAGCATCCTCCTGTGTAGCTGTAGTCTCATCATATCTATCCCACTACACCCAGACTTGATCAACCTCTCTACCCCGAAGTCCCGGTGTCCTACGATCTAGGATGTGAACAACTCCACCATCACCGCCCCGATCTTACACCTGCAATTATTTACAATCAAACACATGAGAAGGATCGGCCACATAACTCCTAAAAAATGAAACATGAAACACATCATGTGTGCAAGACAAGCTGGGTGGCAATGCTAGACAATAGGCCAAAGGGCTGATACGGTCCAAGATCTCAAAAGGACCCATCAATCTAGGAACTAACTTTGAACCTTTTCCATAATAGATAATGATCTTGTGTGCCTTGACACGAAGTAACACCTTCATGCTTTGAGATAAAAAAATGATCGGTCCTATGCTGATTTGCGTAATTATTCTTCCCATCTTGTGCCTCCTACGGTCTCGTTTGATAAAAACCACATGCTACTCCATGTCCCGTAATGAAGCTGGTCATAGAGAAACCCTATCCTCTAACTTGTCCCAACTAAGAGGTGTCTTGCACTCTCTACCATACAAGGCCTGGAAAGGAACCATGCATATAGAACTTTGAAAACTATTATTGTAGGAAAAATCCACCAAGTACATGTACTCCTCCCATCTAGACTATTGATCCATCACATACATCATGAGCATATCCTCTAAAATCTGATTCACCCACTCAATCTGTCCATCTATCTCGGGTGATATGTTCTACTGAAGTTGATCTTTGTCCCGAGGGCATATTACATGGTAGTCCAAAAATGGGAAGTGTACAAAGGATCGCGGTCACCAATGATCTTCCGTAGAATCCCGTGAAACCTGACAATATCATCAATATATACCCATGCCACTACACTAGCTGTATAAGTGGTATTCACCAGAGAAAAGTGAGCCACTTTGTCAATTTAGCAACCATGACTGTGATGACGTAGTGGTGATATTTCGACATCGGTAGCCCAAAAATTAAGTCCATGGAAATGGTGTCCCATTTCTACTCGGGTGTAGCATGAGGAACGAGAAGGCCAGCTGGAGTTTGATGCTCAACCTTCACTTTACGGCAATCTAAACAACATGACACAAACCGAGCCACTTCGCTGCAAATTCCTCTCCAAAGTGATACAACTGTCTCGCGCATCTTCTTCACCCTTAGATGGGTTGAATAGGGTGCATGATGTGCCCTCTGTCAAAATGTCCGCCTCAAGCCTCCATCTATGTGAAAAAAAATATGACCTCGGTGCTTGAGAAGGCCATCTGCATCTAGTGAGAAACCATCAGACTTCCCTTCAATGGGTCTTTGCGACTCGATCTCTTCTCAAACTGCAATGTAGAAGCTATCAAGAGGAAGCTACTAAAGAATCCTGCAAATCTATGCCCATTGAAATGGCCATAATCACATGTCTCCATCTGCTGAGAGCATCTTCCACCACATTATCCTTCACCTTCACATGCTCTATCTCCATATCATACTCACAAAGTAACTACATCCAATGCCACTAATGAACATTGAGATTGGCCTGTGTGAAGAGGTGACGAAGATTCAAGTGATCTATCCTGAGTGTGAATATTTGACCAAATAGAAAGTGCCTCCATTAAACTAAAGCATGTACAATTGCCACAATCTCAAGATCATGAGTCAGATAATCAAGCTTATAATATTTTAGTTTGTGAGACTCAAAAGCCACTACTCTGCCCTTATGCATCAACACACCTCCAAGTCCTACCGAAGAAGCATATGTGCATACAAAAATTGACCTCGTAGATCTAACACTACAAGAATAGGTGCTATAGTTATCTTCCTTCAAGATCTGAATGTTTTCTCACACCTATCTCGACTAAACAAACTTCTTCCCTTTCGTTGAAGGGAAATGACAGGTGTGAAATCGAGAGAAGTCTTGAACAAATCTCTTGTAGTAACCTACTAGTTCCATGAAGCTGCGCACCTCTTTCACATTATTCAGTGTTGTCCAATCCATAATAGCTCTAATCTTAAAAGGATCGACGATGATACCTTTCCCAAAAATGATATTTCCCAAATACTACACCTCCTTCTGAAAGAATGCACACTTCTCTAAGTTCCCATAAAGCTACTACTTTTGAAGACAGTAAAGAACCTGGTGAAGGTGTCCCTCGTGCTCCTCACGCATAAGTGAGTAAATAAAAAAGTCATCGAGGAAGATGAGCACAAAATTATCCAAGAATATTCTTAATACCCCATTCATGAAACTCATAAACACTGTGGGGGCATTAGTCAAGCCAAAAGGTACCACTATGAACCCATAGTGGCCATATCTTGTATGGAAGGTGGTCTTATGAATGTCTATCTCTGAAATCCTCACCGATGGTAAACGACTTAATATCAATCTTAGAGAAAACTATGTCTCCCTTCATCAGGTCAAACAAATACTCAATGCGTGGAAGGGGATAATGATTCTCGTATCATAGCCTTATTTAGCTGATGGTGATCAATACAAAACCACAAGGATCTATCCTTCTTCTATTCAAATATCAACGGTGCACCCCAAGAGGATACCCTAGGGCCAATTAGGCCCTTCTCCGAGAAGGCCCTCAAGCTACAACTTGAGCTCATAGAGTTCAGGCGTAGTCATCCTATAAGGTGCTCGTGAGATAGGCTTCACTCCCGAAACCAAATCTATATGAAAATCAATCTCACGTGGGGATGTTAACCTTAGTAGCTCCCCTGGAAAGATATCTACAAACTCTCTCAAAATGCTATGGTGATCCTGTTATGGTCCACTAGACCCATCTTCTGATCGGTCACTAACTATGATAGCAGACATCTGACAACCCCATTGTAGACACCACTTAAGCTACTTAGCACTGATGGTGCTAATAGAAATGATTCTCCTGACCCCCACTATCACTACCTCCACTCTTAGATCATCCGTAAAAGATATGATCTTGTGGTAACAATCCACTCGGCTTTATGTGCATATAAATAGTCCATGCCCAAGATGAATCCATAATAGCCCAATGGAAGGATACAAATATCCGAGGTAGTGGTGAAAGGTCTCTGTATCGTTGGAAAAGTGACAAGCGAGCGTGGGAATCTACAAGTAACTCTTTCGTGTACCCGACCTCCCGAGGTCATGCCGAGACAGCCGGTGGGGATGGGATTTGAGTGGGATGCAGACAAACTAGTTAGGCAATATGATGTCTTCGACGCGCACTAGTGGAAATTGTGAATCTAAGGCAAAGAAGGCCCTCCTAACCTAAACTGGTGTGATAGATCAATCGGCAAGGATGACTGCTCGAAGGCTCCAATCAATATCGAGCTCTGGCGTGATTCGATCTATGGGTTGTGGAATACGTGGAAAATGACCTGGGATAGTTTTGTGTATGTCTCTAGATAAGGTCATATGTTGGATAGTGAATATAGTTGACTCTATGGACGATTCTCTGGCCTAGTCCAGAACTCTCTAGCTTTGTTTGCTGCTATATCTAGTAAGGATAATTGTTCGATGATGATAGGTGGAAGTGGGGTAGATCTGAATACTTGTGTGCATAGGCTAGTGTCTATGTCTGATTGACTTACGGATTCGTTGGGTTGTGGTATTTGTGGATCACAACCGTAGACTCTTGGTTGTTGCAGTCCTGCTATGGTCATGTGTAGAGTTAGTTCCTAATCCCTAACATCCAGTAATCGTATGCTTTCTCAGCCTCTATATTCAAAACTAATATCTGTGCGATCTTCTCGAGTACCTTACAAAGGCGTTTCTTGCAACCTAAATTCTTAGGTTAGTGTCTATATCTGTGAGAATGTCTCTGCATCCGTTGTGGGAGAAAAGGATCACAACCAAACGCTTTCTCTCTTTCGAAGCCCTTCAAGCCATTGAATATGTCTTGTATGTTTAATCCCCAAAATGTGTGTGCTTGGTCGTCTTCTATGTTTAATCCCCGAACCAAGAGTTGATCTGTCATAAATTTGTTGTTGTTTGGAAGAATTGGATTCTAAGATTTTGGTCTATGTCAACTATTGCTGTGATGAGATTGGGTTGAGGCACAATTGGCTCAAATACGTATTCTCTGGGTTCCCTAGGTCCCGTGATTGTCATACAAAAACAATAATGTAAATCTAACTGCAACAAAGTGAATTTAATTACATGAAATATATCTAGAACATATATAACTTCTATTTTTGTATTTTCTGATAAACCTTAAGAATTTAAGAAAGTAACTATTTAAAATATCTAGAATTGACAACTAAAATAACAAATTAAAACAAAGAAAATAACCGATTATAGCTATTTGTCAGTGCAATTTGTAGATCTATTCTAACCAATGAAATAACTTATCTAATCTATTTGCAAAACTGTTGATCTTACCTCAGAAGTGAAGAGTGAATCATAGTTTCTCAGAAACTATCAATCCCGATAGCTTCCCTGGCAATATCGAGAGTAGAATTAGCTGAAATAAAGCAATTAACTACTCTATTTGATATGATTCTAACTACAACTTTGAAAGCTAGAACCTGGATTCTGCAGAACAGTGGTGAATCCGATGATGTGTGTGATCTTGTCCCCTCAGTGTGATCTCCTCGTTCTTTTGTGTTCATGTGAATCCAGAAAAGCGTGTAATGCTAGCATCAACAGAAGTAGATATTGGGATAAAGGTAGCTCAGAACACTGACTGAATACAATGTGAGTAGGAGAGGGATAGCGCAAGAGTACAGAGCTTGGCTTATGCAATTCCTAGCGGGATCTATTGCGAGTCATGCAACATAAAGCGTCCAGAACCTGAAACTATCCTGTTTGAGGAGCAAAACCTGTAACTTTAATGGCTTCCTAAGCTATTCTATTTCAATGGATTGGATAAAATAACAGCAGTGCTTGCACAAGATGGATATGTGGCTTACCAACAGCTAAACAATGCTAACTAAGCATGCAATGAACTAAAACTATGGCTTCTAAGCAAAATAATCAGACTGAGCTACTGAAATGAGAAGATGAGACCAAAAATGAGAGGCCATTTTCTTGAGCACAAGCCATCTATTTATAGCATTTCATTCACCCAAAGATCAAAACCAAACTAAACTCTTAAACTATAAACAATGGCAAAACACTATTCCAGGGGACCAAACACATAAATGCAAACCCAAGGCGGTGAAAAAAAGCTGGTGAATCGTTGATTTTTATGTGAGTCACGTTAAAAATGCTTTCTGGAAAACGCGTGTAGGACCGAACGCGCTCTGAGTAGGGCGGCGGTTACAAGACCGCCACTCTGTTCAAGGCAGCGGTCACAAGACCGCCTCCCTAGTAGGTAGGCGGTGGTTTCATCATCAAGAGAAAAAACCAAGAAAAGAGGGGAAAAGGGAAAAAAAGCACGCAGAGGGCTAAGCGGGGCATGTGGGATGTTAACGCACACTTGGAGATATTTTCTAAATCCCACACACCTTACGAGGAGAGACTGTATCATCATTGGGGCACTTGTTACATTGTTTCGGCAGTACAGTACCTCACAATTTTGGGTACGTACATATTTCCCCCTTGGAGAAGTGTTTTAGCCATGAAGAGGCGTAAAACGATGAGTCCGAGTATGGGAGTGAAAATGGGAAGTTAGAAGTTATACCTGATACGTCCATGTGTTGAAATGACACCATCCAATATTCCCGCTACCTGCAAAATGAAAAGAGAACTCAAGTGCAGATAGACAGAATAGTTTGGAAAATAAACGCTAAAATAATAAGAAATGAGAATGTACCATTTGTGCGGGGATAAGAACTTACCTCCGTCGGTGCTCCAAACCTGTGAAAAAGGGCATTTAAAACGAGTCAGGGTGTTATATATATGAAAGTGGGCCCATTTTCCTATTCATTTGCGCGAGTTGATTTGATTGATTTTGAGCTCTGGAATCCATGATGACAGTTTCTTGCGTGAGTAGAGTCAAAATGTCTGTGGTGAGATAGTGATCATGCCTCCACATGCGGAACATCGACCCATGAGATCACAGGTTAGTTTTCTTCAATTTATCCTTTTTACCCCCTTAATTTTGAAATGTTAAAATCTTTGTCATGGGCCCCGTAATTTTTGAAAATGCTAGTGTTAGAAGGTTCATCTAGGGGGCGCACTTGGGTAGGCTTTTTTTTATGTAAAATGGTCCTTTTTTGCATTTTATTAGGCCTTTTAGGTTGAAAACCCGTGTGGGTTTTTGGACCACGACCGCCACTCGCCCTGGGCGGTGGTTTCATGATCGCCTCCCTATTCGGGTGGTGGTTAGCACCACGACCGCCGCCCTTAAGGCGATGGTTACTGAGGACCACATCAATTTAAGGCGGCGGTTACATAAAACCGCCACCCCGCTCGTAGGCGGTAGTTTCACACACAGAATGCTAAAAGAACATCTCTTTGATATTTTTTTGCATTTCTAGCATTTCTACATGTTTTCATGACTTTCTTAGTATTATTTGGATGCTAACTTGCTCTGTTTTGTGTGTTTTTGGGTGTATGCAGGCGAGAGAGGAGTATATCCGTTGGAGTAGAGAGAGGGAGTGTGATTGGCTCCCAACGAGTATTAGATGCCCTCTCACAGGATGAGGAGGACACACTTCAGTGGGCCGGGATACTACGCATTTCACGCATGCCCCATGTTACACCATCCAGTCACATTCTTTGTGACCTGTTCTCATATTGGGATGCAGATCGGAACACCTTCCGATTGCCAGGGGTCCGTGGTGAGTGGACTATCACATTGGAGGATGTCTATCATATTCTGGGGGTCCCGATCATCGGGAGATGACTCACCCTAGAGACAGCAGGTTCACGGGCCCAGATTGCACAGTGGGCTACATATATGGGAGACGTAGTCATCTCCACGGGTCGAAGAAGGGGGTTAGAGTTCGATCCATTCCTACTTTGCCCATCCCCTTACTTCGCCAGGCTATCATGGGGATCCTTGCCTCGAGACTGATCGGGGACAAGGGAGGAGATACTTTGTTATACTGCTGGTCCCCCATTATTACACAGATAGAGGGACATGGTCGGATATATGCCTAGGGAGCAGACATTCTTGGGACCACCTACCACGACTTATATAGGGTAGTCCGCATTTACAGGGGCAGTCCTTGAGCCACCCGACCCTGGTCATGAGTTGGGTCTATGAGCACTTCATCCCCTATGGTAGAGGTGTAGAGGTGACAGACCCCGGAGCTATGAGGGCAGCCAGATGGATGACATGTCGGTGCTTAGAGCACCTCATCAGCCAGTTGCCTCCCTGACTACTACCGACATGGAGGCCACACCATATCAGACTATGGTAGGCATATGGGGTGAGGAGACTCTTACTTTGATCTCCTGCTCCACTACAGGGCAGCTTATTGATAGAGTGGGGCGGGTGGAGATACACCCCTTTGGCCGAGTTCCTCAACAGTTTGGCCTACCATACATGGGTATGCTTCCCCCGGTGGCACCGGTATACGATACGATCATTCACCCCGAGGGCAGAGGGGGCCTAGAGGCCGGGGTTGGATAGTGGTTACTCCTGGCATTCCTATTATGGCCAGGAGGATTGTACGTGCTGAGGGAGAGTTGGTGTGCCTCGGGCACCTTTGCTTCAGATCGCCACAGTCCTGCCCATAGCAGCGATGACCCCATTGACATAGAGTCGAGTCAAGGAGTTTATAGGGGAGAGATAGAGGAGGAGACCAAGGACAGTGATCTGAGTGGCATAACACCCAGGATATTATGCAGGCGGAGAGGGCCGAGCAGAGTGCAGAGAGGGATACTCTAGTTTCAGAGGAGCCACTCTCCCAGGGCCATGGTGGGGAGGATGAGTCCATTGCGGGGTGCTATGTTGCCCCAGCCACAGGAGTAGCTCCTCAGTTGGCAGCGGCATCCGTGGCAGGTGCTGATCCTATAGATCCATCCTGGAGGCCTGGTGATCCGAGTAAGTTACCCTCTCTCCTTTTTAATATTTGTTTTTAGTTAGAATCTCCTTAGTTGCTATCTTGTGTTTCTAATTTCTTGTTTGGTTTCTAACTTGTTTTCTCTTTTGTTTGCAGAGACCGCCGATGAGTGGCTAGATTTGATTCGCAGGGTATGCACTGATTCCCTGATGATCCCCATGGATAGGACCCGCGCAGAGCTGTCTGTGGACGCTGGGGAGCCTTCAACAGCCGGTAGGCATACTGACATCTTTTCCCAGTCTGGCATGTAGCCAGGATGGTATCGACTCTCCGCACAGAGTTAGCGGGATATAGGACAGCCGAGTGCTTGATGAGGAGTCGTTCTCGTGGCGAGACTACGGCTGCCTCTCGGGATCCTGAGCCTTCCGTGCACTCAGAGCGCCGGCGTAGCCGGAGTCCTAGGCATGGGCGTGTGCCTTCAGAGGGGTCTCGTAGAGATTGAGAAGCCACTTGGCTCTCGTAGATTTTTGTACGATACATTCTTTTGTATATTCCGGGCTCTTTGAGCGTTTTGACCATGCTTAGTGCATGATGGCATTGTACATAAATGTTGATCATTTTATATATATATATATATATATATTTTTTTTTGGATCAAACTTTTGGCATTGATGGCTTTGTTTCCTTTTCCAGTTTCCTCATGTATACTACGATGTATGTTTATATGCTTTTTAGAATGTATGCAATGGAGAACAAATGATGCAAGTGTTTACTTCTTTTTGTATTTCATGATGCTGATACATGATAATGTAGATATAATATGATTTTGAATTTTAGCTTCTATAAGAAATTTTGGATACCTCATGTTTGTTTTGGCAGAGTGGTGAAGGTAAACTAGTTGATGAGCAGATAAACCTGCCCCTACTCCCAACTCCACGCAACTAGTAAGATGTGAGGGCTCATCACCGAGAGCTAGAAAGGGCACAAGTTGTGAAATATGCTGAAATGATAGTGATGAAAGATAGACAAAGCTTTGGTGGAACCAAATTGGAAGCTACAAGCTTACTCTACCCGAGTGACTTCATAGTTTAGAATGCTACTTACTTTGCGGTTTATCTAGACTTAGATCCGTAGATGGCCACATAGTAGACAAAATCTGGGTTTTTAGGATTTTAACTCTCTTGGAATTTTGAACATCTGATTCATTTATCTTTGATTTAAGACCTCAAGATTTGAATTGTTTGCTTATGACCTTTAACGTTTGCTTGTCAAGAGGACCCCCTATACTTTGCCCCATGCTACTAGTAAGAAGCGTGGGTTTATCACCATGGGCAAGGTATAGGCGAGTAAGGGCATTTCCATCCTTTCCCAACCCTACGTCACTAGTAAGAGACGCAAGCTCATCACCGAAGGTTGGTGGGGCAAGGAAATGTGTAAAATTAAAATTTTCTATTTGACCAATGTTTGACTTGCTTTCTTGAGTAAAATGTCAGCATGCTCTTATTTCCAAAGATATATATATATATATATATATATATATATATATATATATATATATATATATGGGATAGATGTGACACCATGAAGCTTCTAGAACAAACCATAGGCAAGACACCTATCCTAAGAAGAAACTAAAAGTGAGAACAAGCCCGCAGATCTTGGTATGGTTACCGTTAAGACTTTGTCATATCTAGCTTTATTTGATGACATGATTCCGAGATAATTTGATGATATCATGAAAATGGAGAGGTATGATTAGAAAGTTTATGCCAACAACATCATGAGTTTGTAATGAATTGCTTTGAGAATAAAATTCCTTGATCACAATTTGTGTACGAAACAAGCGGACAAAATGATCTTAATCTATATGAAGATGCAATGTAAATATATATAAGTAGTGCTAGCTGCTTATGCGTAGAACCGCTTGAGGTGTAGGGAATTGACTGTTTCACCAAATTCCTCACCTTCTAGCATACATAGGAGGTATGCACCATTTCCATAGTCCTTCATGACTCGGTATGGGCCCAACCATTTAGGCCGGAACTTTCTTCCCTCGCCGGTCCTTTTTCGATCCGACTGTCTAGCCTTAGAACTAGATCACCTTCATATATGTCACGTTCATAGACCTTCTTATTATATTTCCGGCACATCCGGTCAGCATAGGCTCTATGCTGCTTTTCAACATCTAACCTAGTTTCATCTAGACTTTCTAGTTGGGAGAGACGTGCTTCTTTGTAAGCGTCTTCATCCAGAATCACTTGTAATGAAATGCGGAGACTGGGTATTTCAACCTCAAGCGGGAGAACTGCTTCTACCCGAAGACTAGCGAGAAAGGAGTTGCTCCCGTTAGTGTTCTTATTGAGGTTTGGTGGGCCCATAAGGTAGGATATAACTTCAAATGCCAATCTCGTTTGTTTTCTTTCACAATTTTAAGGAGAATGGCTTTCAGTGTTTTGTTTGTTGCTTCATCTTGTCCATTGGCTTGAGGGTAATACAAGGAAGCCATATGATGGCTTATTTTAAATTTATTGCATAGTTCACGAACTTCATCATTTTTAAAAGAAGTTCCATTATCTGAGATAATGACTTGTGGGATACTGTATCTGCAAATGATTTGGTTCAAAATGAACTTGGCGATTAGAGAACCTGGTACAGTAGTAAGAGGCATAGCCTGTACCCACTTGGTGAAATATTCGGTGGCCGTGATTATAAAATTATGGCCATCTGTAGATGAGGGAGAGAATTTCCCTATCAAATCAAGACCCCATGTAGAAAAGGGCCATGGAGTAGCAATTGGTTGTAGAGTTTGTGCTGGCATTTGAATCTCGTGGGAGAATTCTTGACACTTATGACACCTGCGTACAAACTCTACTGCATCGTGTTCTAGAGTGGGCTAGAAATAGCCCATTCGATGTATTTTGCGGCGAGTGGCATGGCCACCGAAGTGGCCTCCACATATTCCACTGTGAGATTCATGGAGAATCTTCTTAGATTCTTTTGTGTTGACACATCTCAGGAGCATTCCATCGAATGCTTTTCGGTAGAGCACTTGCTCTATGATGACATATTTGGCTGCAATAATGCGTAACCACCTTCTTTGTTGCGATGTAGCCCCTTCTGGATACATATGGTCCATGATATAACTAATAATGTCGGTATACCAGGGACATTCAAAGATAGGAGGTCTAGTTTCAATGTAGTATACGCACTCATCGGGAAAGTCTAGATTTACTAGATCACCTCCGTCTAGTGGGTTATCAGCTAACCAATCCGTGATGATTTGTCCCTTAATGGATTTCTGATTTACAAATGTTAATTTGAATTCCCCCATTAATGTTATAAAACATCCATCCTTCTTAGACAAGGACCCTTGAGTGAGGAAAGTTCGTAAATGGTCCGTTTTTACCATGACCCTTGTTTCTTGATTTAGCAAATAGTTTCTTAAGCGTTTAGTAGCAAAGACTATGGCAAGGAATTTTTGTTCTACCCTGTATAACATGTTTCATAGTTAAGTAACATTCGACTAATGAAATAAATCACGTGCTCCCTCTTGTCATCATCCTCTTGGGCCAACAACACGAGCCGGCGAGACATTGGTAGCTCGTGAATATAAAATTAATGGGTGGTCTAGCTTAGGTGGTATTAGCGTAGGTTGTGATAACAGTAACGCTTAAGCGCATCAAAGGCTTCATTGCAGTCTTCAATCTAATCAATGCTATAATCCTTCTTGAGTAAATTGTTGATTGGATGAATGGCGAAACTTAAGTCCGGGATGAATCTCTGGATTGCACCAAGTTTTTCGAGAAATGACCTGATTCCAGATTCATTCGAAGGTGGGACCATTTCGAGGACAGCCCAAATTTTTTTGGGTCAACATCTATTCCTCGTGACGATATGATGTAACCTAGGAGCTTCCCTCCTGTTACACCAAAGACGCATTTCTCTGGATTTACCGTGACTCCGTATTATATTAGACGTGAAAGAATGACGCGGAGTACTTCCGGATGGTCACAACACTTCTTGGCTTTAGCCAACAACTCATCTACGTAGGATTCCACAATTTTATGAATTAGATCATGAAATATATACGTCATATCTCGTTAAGTACGTGGCGCCAGGAGTTCTTGAGTCGAATGACATAACAACATAGCAATAGGTTCCCAAGGAGTTATAAATGTGGTTTTAGCTTGGTCTTGTTTGTTATTCGATTTGATTGTATCCCGAGAATCCATCCATGAGAGATAAGAGTTCAAATCTAGTCTGTTGCATCAACAATGACATCTATGGATGGTAATGGGAAGTCATCCTTAGGGAACACTTTCTTAATGTCTCAGAAATCTATGCAGATGCGTATCTTCCCATTCTTTTTGAGAACGGGAACGATGTTAGATACCCATTGAGAGTAATCGACTGGTTTGATGAATCCTACTTGTAGGAGTTTTATTATTTCCTCTTTTACCATGAGAGCCACCTTAGACTTCATGGGTCTTGATTTTTGTTTAATAGGTTTTGCATCTGATTTAGTGACGAGGTTATGTACCGCAATGTGTGGTGCAACGCCTATCATTTCTTTATAATTAAATGCAAAAGCTTTCTGATGTTCCTTGAGGATCTGAGTGTGTATTTCTACTTCTTCGGGGTTAACGAGGACTGTCGACACTAAAATTTTCCTCCAAAATTTCCATTTCATTAATATATGTATTAGGAATAGGATGTTGTTAAGTGTAATTAGTAGTAGCGTCCGATAGAAGATAACGGCGCCGTCAGTACGGTGCCGCCAATAATGTGGAGTACGGTAACAGTCAAAGTACAATAGGAATGTTGTAAAAAGTAAATATTTGTCGTAAGTGGTCCGGTAATGTTAAAATGTCAAAGTTTGGGTAATTAGAGAAGTAGGGTCTACATGATTAGGAATTAGAAATATTATATTGGTAATAAGGACAAGGAGTGAGGTCATAAATATTTTGTGTATTTTATTTGTAAAAATTCTAAAAATGTGGAACCCATGTAAAATGATAAGGTTTATCTTATCTTAACAGATAAGCTTACATGTACAGATAAGAGTTAAGGTATGGAATATGATTCGTCAGAGTGGATTTCTTATCCTATCTTAGAGATAGGATGGATAAGCCTAGAAGTTCTATAAATAGAGAGGCCACCCCCCTCATTTAGCATAGAAAGAAGTAGTGAGAAATATTGTAGGAAGTGTGCGAAGGAAGCCATCAGTTAAAGGTGTGTTGAAGAAGCCATCAAGAGGTGTAATTGTAAAGTTTCTCCCATAGTCTTGTTGAAGTATCTCATGGGTGAGATTGTAATAGTTTCATGTTAATATTATAATTTGTTTTGATATTTCAGATTTGTCGTCATTTTGTCTTATCATAGTCAATGGTATTCTTGTGTTCGGTTGTTGTTTTGCTTCCAGATTACATCCACCAAACTAAAGGCTGTGCATTAGTAAATAATCATAGCACGAGGAGTTCCCGGTGAAGAATTATCATAGTGCCGGATTGCTGATGACATTTTGGTTCCGTTGCCGGGACCATTCCTCGTTGGTGGATTTTCTGGAGAGATATTCCCACTAAGTCAAAAATCAATTGGAGGGTAACCTTGTTTTTACTGTGCATAGTAGTTACCATGGTAAAGTCATTTTTACCGTGAATAGTAGTTACCATGTTAAAGGCATTTTTGCCATGAATAGTAGTTACCCTGGTAAAGTCCTTTTTGCTGGGAATAGTAATTACCGCAGTAAGGTCACTTTTTACCATGAATAGTATTTACCGCAGTAACTTCACTTTTTACTGTGAATAGTGTTTACCACAGTAAAGTCAGTTTTTACCGTAGTAAGTCAAGTTTTACCATAGTTTACCGTGGTCATTTCTATTTTACTGTAGAAAGGTGTAAAGTCACTTTCTAGTATAGTGATTCCAATTATTTGTGCACATAAGTCTTGTTAATTGTACTTGTGGGTTGGTATTTCACGGTGGTTACTTTTGAAAATGGGAAAGATTCCTGTTTTTTCAGCTCAATCTAATGAAGATGCTTCTTCTTTCATTCAAGAGTTTAAACGATCTTGTATTTGTAATGGCCTTATAAGAAGGGGAACAATGGACTGAATTTTTCCTACCCTTTTGGATGGTTCAAGACTTAGGTGGTTTGAAACACTAGGTGATAATGTGAAAAATTCATGGGATTTATTAAGCGAAAGTTTTCTTGAAGAATTTGGTGAACAACGAAATATGCGAGATCTCATGATTGAGATCACAAAGCTATCCCAAGGAGAGAAGGAGAAGATAAGGGATTATCATGCTCGTGTTCTAGAGCTAAGGAGGAAGCTCGATGCCCAGATCCGGAAGGAAGGACTAGCGGATGGGTTGATGAATGGCGTGGATAATCTCCTCTGTAAGCACTTCATTCTTGGGATGAAGCCAGAGATCAGACAACGAGTGAAGTATGACCGCCCAGCCACCATTGAACAAGCAAAGGAGATTGCAAGAAGGCAAGAAGAAAGCATGGAAGAGGAGCCCAAAGAAATTGTTGCTAAAGTAGAGCCTACACCAGCACCTTTGGTCCTGAATCCACAACCACTCCCGGTGAGCACAAATATTTCTCCTAATACATCTACTGAGTATGAAGATCTACTCAAAAAGATGGGTCAGTTAACTATTAATCTTCTTCAAGGAAAGGAATTTAGTTCTCAGGGAGGAGATAGAGGTCCAAAGAGAAATATTTCTGAAGTTGTTTGTTATGGTTGTTATAAAAAGGGTCATTATAAGTATAATTGTCCAGATAGAGCTTCTACATCTGGTAAGGGAGATAATGATAAAGGAAAAGCACCTGTGAATTCTTTTGATGTAGTAGATAAGAGCAGAAATAATGAAGTAGATGTGTTTGTAACAAAAAAAAAGAAAGAAAAAGATAATCAAGATGGAAATGATCCTAAGAAGATGAAAGAAGAAACTAGTAAGAAACATAGGAGAAGAAAGTTGGGTGTGCAGGATTTTTTGATTTCACAGGGGCAAGGACCATACTCCATCTTGGAAGATCTGTCCAAAAGGCTTGCAAATATTACATATGGTCAACTCTTGGCTATGTCTTCTGAGAAGAGGCGGGAGTTGCGAGGTGGACTCAATGCTCAAAGAAGGAAGGAGGTTGAGGTCCCTGTTTTGGAGGCAGAGGCAGATCCCTATGCTCCACAAGCTGAGGTATTATGTAATGGTATTTCAATTCATGATGTCTTAGTTGATGGAGGTGCTGCAGTTAATGTAATGACCGAGTCTGTAATGAATATGTTGGGGTTAAAAATTGATCGCCCTTCAACACTTATGTTAAGGTCATTAAATAAGGGAAAAACTAAACCAGAAGGTGTAATTTCAAATGTGGCAATATCTGTTATGGGTGTGGTATGTGTGGTAGACTTTCAGGTGATGAAAAATGGTACTATTGCGTACCCAATGCTGCTGGGAAGACCATGGCTAAGGAGAGTTCATGCAAGAAACTACTGGAATGAAGGTTTCATGACACTTGGACGTGGTAGAGAGAGGGTGAAGATAAACGTGATCCCTCGACATCATAAAGTAGAACTTGTGGATTCAAGTGATGAAACTGATGATTGGACATCCTCTGATTACTCTAGTACCAGTGAAGTGGACACTGAAGATGAAGAAAGTGAGGTGGATGTTTCAGTCATGGATATCCGGCAGTCCACACCAACTCATGACCCATAAAATTATCTGAAGAAGAAGTTGATGATCGTCTCCAACAAATAAAGGTTGGTGATCTTTGTGATGGAAAGTGAGAAGGAATCCTACCTCCAGCTCTTTGAAGGTACATACACCTATTCACTTTTGATTACAAGGAACTCCGCCAAGTAAGTTGGGTAGAACATTCTATTGAGCTGGTAGATGGTGCTAAGCCCATAAAGCAAATGCCATATAGAATGAATCCTAATTTTTCCAAGACTGTAAAAGAAGAAATAGATAAGTTGCTTGATGCAGGATTCATATTTTCTGTGGAGAATTCAGAATGGGTTTCTCCCATTGTGATCTCAATAAAAAGAATGGGAAGCTACGCATTTGTGTTGATTATAGGAAGCTCAATAAGGCAACAAAGAAGGATCATTACCCTCTTCCATTTTCAGATCAGATCTTGGACGAAGTAGGCGGCCAGAGTGCTATAGTTTTCTTTGATGGATATAGTGGCTACAACCAAGTTCATATAACAGAGAAAGATCAATTGAAGACCACGTTCACCACTCCTTGGGGAACGTTTGCTTATAGAGTTATGCCTTTTGGGTTGTGTAATGCTCCAGCAACATTCTAGCGTTTAATGAATAGGGTGTTCGAACCCTACATTGGGACCTTCATCGAGTATTTGGATGATTTTTGCATCTATGGGAGCAAGTTAGACCACTCGCACTGAGATGGAGACAAAGCATTTCAAAGGTTAGATGAAGCACAAGCCTCACTAAACCCTACAAAGTGTGTCTTTGGATGTTCTAAAGGCGTTTTGTTAGGGCATGTTGTACTCCAGAGATGGTATTGTGCGATCCACGATAAAGTTTCAAAAATCAAAGATTTACCATTTCCTATAAATAGATGTAAGTTGAGATCATTTTTAGGCCATGTGGGTTACTATAGAAGGTTCATCAAGAATTTCTCAAAGATTGCATGACCACTAACTTGATTCTTGAAGAAGGATGTTGCTTATGAACCAGGAAACAAGGCGCATGAAGCTTTTGGACAACTGAAGGAAGCCCTGGTGTCTTCACCTGTTTTGAAGAATCCAGATTGGAGCAAGCCATTCATTGTGTACACTGATGCCTCAGATGCAGCACTAGGTAGTACTTTGAGCCAAAAGGATGAAAATGGGAATGAACATCCAATTTACTTTGGGAGCAGACAAATGAGCAGTGCTGAGGTAAACTATACTGTAACTGAAAAAGAGGCTCTGGCTATCATTTTTGTTGTAAAGAAGTTTAGAAATTACTTGCTAGGGCAGAAATTTATAGTTGTAACGGATCATCAGGCTCTGAAATATATTGTCAATAAGCCTAACCCATCAGGGAGGATAGCAAGATGGATAATTTTGCTACAAGAATTTGAATTTGATATTATAGATAGGCCAGGAAAGAAGCATGTCAATGCAGATGCACTCTCTCGAGCCTATGATGGTTTAGGATCATCTTGTGATGATGATGATTTTCCCGATGTAGCATTGTTCTCCCTTGACACAATCCCTAGTGAATACATAGATATTTGGAATTATCTGAATGAATTCAAGTTTCCTGATGGTTGCAATGCAAAGACTAAGAGAAAGATTACTCAAGCCAGTCGTCCATACTCTATTCTGCATGGAGCATTATTTCGAATAGGACCTGATGGACAGTACAAGAGGGCAGTTGGACGTGATCAAGGAAAAGAGCTTCTAGAAGAATTCCACAATGGTACATGTGGAGGGCACTTCTCTGGACAACTTACAGCAAGAAGGATCTTGGATGCAGGTTATCACTGGCCCACTCTTTTTAAAGACTGTTATAATTATTGTAAGACATGTGATATTTGTCAAACACATGGTAACCGTAAGACTTCATCAGCTCCATTATGTCCTATTCTTCCCCTTGGTCCCTTTGAAAAATGGGGAATAGACATTGTAGGTCCACTTCCAACTACATCACGTCAAAATAAGTATATTGTAGTTGCCACAGATTATTTAACCAAGTGGGTTGAAGCTAGGCCATTGAAAGCAGCTTCCATGGATGAAGTGGCAAGGTTCATATATGAACGCATTGTCACCAGATTTGGTTGTCCATTAGAAATTGTAACAGATCAAGGAAGCCACTTCATTAATGAGGTGGTAGAAGCCCTAGTCAATAAGTTTTCTATCAAGCACAGGAAGGCAACAACATACAAGCCAAGCACAAATGGACAGGTGGAACGAACAAATTTTGTGCTGTGTCAAATTCTAGCAAAAGATGCAGCCTTGCAGGTACATAAATGGGATAAAAGGATTCATGCAGCATTGTGGGCATATAGGGCAACATCAAAGTCAGCAACAGGATACTCCCCATTTCAGTTGGCCTATGGCATTGATCCAGTTCTTCCTATTGAGTTTGATATTCCCACTGTGAGAGTTATGAAAAATGAAAGGATGGATGAAAGTGATTCAGTAAAAGAAAGGTTGGTACATCTTCATTTGCTAGAGGAAATGAGGGAAATAGCAAAGGATACAAGCCATAAGAAGAAAATGAAGCAGAAGGAGTACTTTGATCAAAAGATCCGGTGGTCTCCATTTCAAGTAAATGACTTGGTTCTAGTATATGATTCCAGATACAAAAAAAGAAGACAGAGAAAATTTCTTCCAAAATGGATGGGGCCCTACAAAATAGCAGTTGTGCATGAAAATGGTACGTACCGACTGGAGGAATTGGATGGCACTCCCATTACGAAATGGGTCAACCATGACAAGTTGAAGATTTTCCAAGCACCAGAATAGTCTACTCCGAGGACGGAGTAGAAGCTAGGAAGGGGGAAGATGTCGACACTAAAATTTTCCTCCAAAATTTCCATTTCATTAATATATGTATTAGGAATAGGATGTTGTTAAGTGTAATTAGTAGTAGCGTCCGATAGAAGATAACGGCGCCGTCAGTACGGTGCCGCCAATAATGTGGAGTATGGTAACAGTCAAAGTACAATAGGAATGTTGTAAAAAGTAAATATTTGTCGTAAGTGGTCCAGTAATGTTAAAATGTCAAAGTTTGGGTAATTAGAGAAGTAGGGTCTACATGATTAGGAATTAGAAATATTATATTGGTAATAAGGACAAGGAGTGAGGTCATAAATATTTTGTGTATTTTATTTGTAAAAATTCTAAAAATGTGGAACCCATGTAAAATGATAAGGTTTATCTTATCTTAACAGATAAGCTTACATGTACAGATAAGAGTTAAGGTATGGAATATGATTCGTCAGAGTGGATTTCTTATCCTATCTTAGAGATAGGATGGATAAGCCTGGAAGTTCTATAAATAGAGAGGCCACCCCCCTCATTTAGCATAGAAAGAAGTAGTGAGAAATATTGTAGGAAGTGTGCGAAGGAAGCCATCAGTTAAAGGTGTGTTGAAGAAGCCATCAAGAGGTGTAATTGTAAAGTTTCTCCCATAGTCTTGTTGAAGTATCTCATGGGTGAGATTATACTTGATTTCATGTTAATATTATAATTTGTTTTGATATTTCAGATTTGTCGTCATTTTGTCTTATCATAGTCAATGGTATTCTTGTGTTCGTTGTTGTTTTGCTTCAGATTACATCCACCAAACTAAAGGTGTGCATTAGTAAATAATCATACGAGGAGTTCGGTGAAGAATTATCATAGTCTTAGGATTGGTGATGACATACCCTAATTTTAAGATTTTTGGTTCATCCTCCATTCCGATGTTAACATCAATTGTTTCTGTGATTAAAGAGGCATTTCCCTCTTCAAACTCAGGTGGGGCTGGAGGTAAATCCAAATCGTCCCCACTTTCTACTGTGTATACGCTAGGTTCCATCATGGGATTTCTGAAGTAGGAAGATGAATGTGGAATTAAGGACAAATCTATCATATGATAGGAGAGATGTAATGCCGCATAGGCATTTAAGTAATTCAGAGTGGTCATATCACTATCAATGTGGTCTAGGATAATAGATTTGTTTTCATTTCCATTTAAAAGAGAATTTTTCGTTTCTTTTATCAATGGTTCATCACGAAGGGATACCATGAAATGGGTATCCTCTAACTTACTGTTTGGAGTAAAGCGTGATGCCGAGGTTGCTATAGAATTGGTGAGAAGATTTTGTTCTCGCAGGATTGCTTCAATTGATATGAAGTCAAAGTCCTTGCTTAAATCTAATACAGACTATTTTGTAAAGTTGTAAGTGCTCGGCTTTGGTTTCATATATCTCAGAGACTTGGTTTGCTACCAATTGTGAGTCTCCTAACACTCTGATGTTATTAACACCGATCCTCTTGGCTAAAATGAGGCCAAGGAGGAGGGCTTCATACTCAATGCCATTGTTTGTACATTCGAAATTGAGTTTGAAGGCAAATGGTAGGACCTTTCCTTCAGGGGAAGTAAAGATTACACCAGCCCCGCTCCATAACGGCATCTAGCTCCATCAAAATGGAGTGTCCAATATTTAGCTGGGAATATGGATCGTTGGGATATTTGTTGTGTTTGCGCATTCTACTTCCACCATACAGAGATCCTCAGCTGGAAGAGAACCAACACCTAGGGAATTTCCCATGCCCACAGAATCAAATGGTAAGAACATTGGTAGATCATGTTCCAGTAATTAGAAATTTTTGCAGTAGTTCCTAATGATACCATTTCTACAATGTTAGCCTCATCTTTTGAGGCTGGGATTGTCTTGACTAGATTCATAGTCTCAAGATCCGTTGTAGGTACCAACTTTTCCTCTGGTTTTGCGTCAGTGGGTTTATTAAGTTGGTTTGTTGGGAGTTCAAATTCTGAGTGCACGCCTGGTATTTTCTTTAAGTCAGCTAGGTGTATATTGAATGGCTTTGGATCACCTTTGGCTACAAACACCTTTCCTATATGCAAGAATCTTATTTCTTGGAATAACGTAGAAGGGATTGCCTTCATACGGTGTATCCATGGTCACCGAGGATCATATTATAGTTGGTTTCCCGATCTATAATATAAAATTCAGTGAGGATTTTTTTGGGTCCTAAGGTGACTGGTAGTATTATAGTCCCAATCAAAGTGGCCTTAAGGCTATCATAGCCTCTCAATGTATTTCGAGTCGTGGAACAATTTGTTTCCCCATATCCTAGTTTTTGAAGGAAAGAGAAGGGGACTATGTTAACTGCTGCCCCATCGTCAACCATTGCTCGTTTTACGTAGTTATTATAAACCCATACTTGTAAGTGTAAGGCTGGATCACCTCGGCATGCAATCTCAGCATCTGTAGGCATTTTACTTATTTCGAATATGAATTCGACATCCTTATCTGGCTGCCCCGGAGGGTGGATATCAAAGTCCACATGGTTTACTTGTGTTTTGGGAGGTGGAGTGATATTAATTAGATGACCTAAACCTAATGCCTCTAGAAGAGTAGCCCGTGCAAGGCGGAGAGAATTCTTGATAAGTCCAAAAATGAAATGTGTGAGAAGGTTTTTGTTAGGTCGCTAATTAAATCATAGGCACCTATGGGTTTTTCTACTATTTGTTGGCTCTTATCTGTTTCTGGCAGGTGACTTGGGCTTGGCTGAGAGAAATAATCTCGTGTTTTTGTTATAGCTTCGATGGGTAGTTCGGCATCTAGTTCTACTAAACCCGATTATCTTGGGTCTCGGTGACTTCCTAATTGTGGCGCAACCGATGGACTTAGTGAAGTCGAGGCTTCATGATCATTGTTTCCTGTCATTATGCTTTTGTTTGTACCATTTAGATTTAGCCTGTTGTTATCGTGATTTGGGAGTGGATCATTAAAGATCTTGATGGGAGCATTCGAGGAAAGCGCCCCGCGAGCGTGCTTGGTGGAGGTGACATGGGATCTCGCCAAAAACAAATCTGTGAAGAAGCTGTCTTTGTTCTTCTCGGAAAACGTTGCATGAATTTATTGTAGTCACAGCACGTTCTAATGTCATGACCTCGAATTTTGTGGAAACCACAATATGAATTGGGATTTTAATTCCTGGTTTGTTGGTTTGGTGTATATTGTGGCCTAAAATTCTGATCAAACTATTGCCTATTAGGATTAAAGTTTTGCGTTTGTTGTTTCTGGCTTTGATTTTGGTTTTGATAACCAAATGAGTTTTGGCTTAGACCCTGTGTGGGATTTCACCATTGTTGTTGTTGTTGAGGATGATTAAAATCCACTGTATTGATTGTGGGGGTAAAGTTATTGTTTCGTTGATTGTTCATTGGTAGTGAAGTATTCACAGTATTTACCTTTTTAGGCTGATCAGTTACTCCATCTGTTGTCACCCCGTGATTTTTGTTAAGGATTTTAGGTCCTTGATTGACATTCGTGGTAGTAGGATAAGTTGTAGTGTTCTGGCTGGAGGTGATTAACCTCCCGTTTGTTCCATATGTCTTACGACCACTATCTATTGCCACTTGATCTATTCGGAGAGTGCTCTCAAGTACTTCATCGTAAGTTCTTAGTGGGAACTTCTGGACTTCTTCCTTTACTTCTCTGCTAAGAGAATGAAGGAATAAATCACATAGTTCCATCTGATCCATGTTTGGAGCACTTTCCGAAGAATAAAGAACTGTACGCCACCTTTGGATGAAATGGGTGATAGATTCATTGTGTTCTTGTTTAATGTGCAAGAATTCCCTGATTCCTGTTCTTAACAGTTTGTTCATGTCGAATGCTTTGATGAACTCTGAAACGAGTTGTTTAAATGAATGGATTGAAGCCTCAGGTATTCTATAATACCAATCAAGAGCGATGCCTTCCAAAGTTTTGGGGAATATTTTAGCAACAACCCCATCCCAAGGGAGTAGTTCTCGTATGGCTGTAGCGTAAGCCTTGATATGTGCATTCGGATCTCCCTCACCTTTGTACTTGGGTAAATCGGGAAGGGGTCTTGGAAGCATGACGCTTCGTATGGTGAAGTCTAAGGGCTCTTTCAAATATTCTGAATAAGTCCCTATCACATAGGTTTCGACCATTGATGGTGTTTGCTGAGGGAGTGGTGGTGGAATGGGTTATTGATATGGTGTAGCATATGCATTGGTAGGGGCATAAGGAAGCACTTGTTCTTGAGAAAACATGCCGAGAGAGGATAACATATCCCCTTGTGGTGATTTGGAGTACATGTTTAAGTATGACGGGGTATTATCCAGGAATGGATTGTTTTGTACTAGACCGGGAGGAATGGTGTTAGAGATGATGGGCCTAGTTGGCATTTGTTGTGGATACTGAGGAGGCGTGCCTAATGTGCCTATTCCTGTGAGGAGGTCTACTTGGCTAGGATGGTGTGGGGGGTTGGAACTTTCTACTTGCATGAATTGAGAATTTTGACTTGTTTGAGCAAGTTTTAACCCTCTCACTTTTTCTACTAATGCTGAAATGACTTCATTTGGTGAAGTCACGGTGCTTTTGCCTTAGCGGCGTTTGTTATATACCTTGGTGTTGTATAGGCATGTGATATCCCATTATGAACTGATTGTTGTCTTACCAAGTTTCCTCGAGGGAACTTCCTATATGTAGTGGTATGGAGGTATTTTCTTGAAAAGAGGCATCGGGTTGTATTCGTAAACTCCCTATAGGTGGGTACATACTCCGAGAGCGTTGTTCACTCCTAGGATAACGTATTGACTGTTCATCATCTAAGACCAGGTATGGGTTTGATTGTCTACTAATTTGTGGTCTAAGTAGCATCTGAGGAGATGAACCAGATTCTCCGGTAAACATCATATTATTCGAGCCTGAAGGCTCTGTTTGTTGTTTTTGAGGGAGCTGATCTAACTCCTCAGTTTGAAAAGATGAATTATATCTGATTCTTGGAGTTTTTGTTGACAACTGATTAGTTGAGTAGTTGTCACCCCATACCGAGAGTGAGGGTGATGATTGCCTATTCTGTTGGGCGTAGTATGCCTCAAGACCCAAGAGGGGTCTGCCATATGCATCGAATCCCGACATATTCGGGGGGTATATGAATACCCGCAAAATAATGGGAAGGAGCGAAGGTGGATGAAATAAGATAAAATTCTCAAAGAGAAGGTGAAACAGTTGTTTGTTTTACATCGAGTTCACCAATTTTGTTTGGTGAAGCTGATGTGAAGGCTAATGAGGTATAAAAGGTGAAACAGTTGTTTATTTCACATCGGGTTCACCAATTTTATACGTCAGAAAATCGACAAGTGAGCATGGGAATCTACAAGTAACTCTTCCATGTACCCGACCTCCCGAGGTCATGCCGAGACATCGGTGGGCATGGGATATGATTGGGATCTTTGATAAACTAGTTAGGCAATATGATGTCTTCAACGCGTACTAGTGGAAATTACGAATCTAAGGCAAAGAAGGCCCTCCTAACTTGAATCGGTGTGATAGATCAATCGCAAAGATGACTGATCGAAGGCTCCAATCAATATTGAGCTCGGCGTGATTCGATCTATGCGTTGTGGAATATGTGGAAAATGACCTGGGATAGTTTCGTGTATGTCTCCAGATAAGGTCATTTGTTGGATAGTGAATATAGTCGACTCTATGGATGATTCTCTGGCCTAGTCCAGAACTCTCTAGCTTTGTTTGCTGCTATATCTAGTAAGGATAACTGTTTGATGATGATAGGTGGAAGTGGGGTAGATCTGAATACTTGTGTACGTAGGCCAGTGTCTATGTCTGATTGACATACAGATTCATTGTGTTGCGGTATTTGTGGATCACAACTGTAGACTCTTGCTTGTTATAGTCTTGCTATGGTCATGTGTAGAGTTAGTTCCTAATCCCTAACATCTAGTAATCGTATGCTTTCTCAGCCTCTATATTCAAAACTAATAGCTGTGTGATCTTCTCAGAGTACCTTATAGGCATTCTTGCAACCTGAATTCTTAGGTTAGTGTCTATATCTGTGAGAATGTCTCCTGCATCTGGCTATGGGACCAAAGGATCACAACCAAACGTTTTCTCTCTTTCAAGCCCTTCTACAGTCATGTGAATATGAACCTAGGGTAATCTGTAGTTTGGTTGATTTGACCAAAATGTGTGTGCTTGGTCATCTTCTATGTTTAATCCCCTCAACTGAGAGCTGATCTGTCGTAAATCTGTTGTTGTTTGGAAGACTTGGATTCTAAGATTCTGGTCTATGTCCACTATTGCTGTGATGAGATTGGGTTGAGGCACAATTGGCTCAAATACGTATTCTCTAGGTTCCCTAGGTCCCGTGATTGTCATACAAAAGTAATAATGTAAATCTAACTGCAACAAAGTGAATTTAACTACGTGAAATATATCTAGAACATATATAACTTCTATTTTTGTATTTTCTGATAAACCTTAAGAATTTAAGAAAGCTGACTATTTAAAATATCTAGAATTGACAACTAAAATAACAACTTAAAACAAACAAAATAACCGAGTGTAGCTATTTGTCTGTGTAATTTGTAGATCTATTCTAAATAATGAAATAACTTATCTAATCTATTTGCAAGACTGTTGATCTTACCTTAGAAGTGAAGAGTGAATCATAGTTTCTCAAAAAATATCAATCCCTACAGCTTCCCCAGCAATATCGAGAGTAGAATTAACTGAAATAAAGCAATTAACTACTCTATTTGATATGATTCTAACTACAACTTTGAAAGCTAGAACCTGGATTCTGCAGAACAGTGGTGAATCCGATGATGTGTGTGATCTTGTCCCCTTAGTGTGATCTCCTCGTTCTTTCATGTTCACGTGAATCCAGAAAAGCATGTAATGCTAACATCAACAGAAGTAGATATTGGGATAAAGGCAGCTTAGAACATTGACTGAATATAATGCGAGTAGGAGAGGGATAGCGCAAGAGTACAAAGCTTGGCTTATGCAATTCCTAGCGGGATCTATTGCGAGTCATGCAACATAAAGCGTCCAAAACCTGAAACTATCTGTTTGAGGAACAAAACCTGCAACTTTAATGGCTTCCTAAGCTATTCTATTTCAATGGATTGGATAAAATAACAACAGTGCTTGCACAAGATGGATATGTGGCTTACCAATAGCTAAACAATGCTAACTAAGCATGCAATGAACTGAAACTATGGCTTCTAAGCAAAATAATGACTGAGCTACTGAAATGAGAAGATGAGACCAAAAATGAGAGGCCATTTGCTTGAGCACAAGCCATCTATTTATAGCATTTCATTCACCCAAAGATCAAAACCAAACTGAACTCTAAAACTATAAACAATGGCCAAACACTATTCCAGGGGACCAAAAACATAAATGCAAGCCCAAGGCGGTGAAAAAAGTTGGTGAATCGTTGATTTTTACGTGAGTCACTTTAAAAACACTTTCTGGAAAAACGCATGCGGGATCACCGCTTTGCTTTGAGTAGGGCGATGGTTTCAGGACCCGCCCTATTCAGCGGTGGTTTCGTCACTAAAGAAAAAAACCAAGAAAAGAGCAGAAAAGGGGAAAACAAAGCACGCAGGGGCTAAGCGGGGCATGCGGGATGTTAACTCACACTTGGAGATCTTTTCCGGATCCCGAACACCTTACGAGGAGACCTGTATCATCATTGGGGCACTTGTTACATTGTTAGGTAGTACAAGTACCTCATAATTTTGGGTAAATACGGTCTCAAATCCACCAAACACTCCTTACCTAATTAGTTTATAGAGATCTTGTATTTAGAAGCCATCTCAACATACCAATTATGACCATTCCTAATCGCCACTAGCCTACATCGCTCTACTAAAGATGGTGCAATAGAAGAATCATAAGAACCAGAATCAACAAAATTGAGGTAAGAATGCCTCCAATGTTACCTATAGACTCAATAATTATACTATGATACTCTTCCTGGTAGTTCTCATGCTGCTGCGTACATCATATGACTGTGCCCCATATCACCAACAATAGGTTTAGAGATCTTTGCCTTACCCTTGTTATTAGGGTTCTATGGGTAGTCTCTCCAAAAATTCTAGTAACACCACACCAAAAACAACCATCTGATCCTCTCCCCTGTGTAGCAAGTCTGACCGGTACTTTGGAGAGTGCGTGGTGTGGATCTGATGATCCGGCTATAGTCGCTAAGGTCTCTATTGGCAAGCTCCTGTTGAGTGAGCTCTCTGGGAACACTATGTCATGATTGGACCCTTACAAGGAGGCCCCATACTCTGACCTCTCTATGCATCAAACCTCTGTGGAGGTCTATAAGGTGGGTGGGATTACTACTGTTTTGGTCTAAAAATGACTGTGGTGAACCCTGTCCACCATGAGGAAGAGGTTCCAACCCCTTTAATATGTTGTCCTACATCTACTGTATGTGGCTCTAGACTCGGTCTCTATCCTATTGGGTCTTTCTCCGAGTCTCCTCTACTATATAGGCCTTCTCGATGGCCTCAGCTAATGTCTGTAGACAATGGATCCACATTGCACCTCCAATGTCTAGATTCAGGCCCGAATGAACCTGTGGATCCACACTTGCTCATCCTACATGTATTCAACATACTGGAGTAGATCCATAAATCTACCCTCATACTCATCCATTGTAAGAGATGTCTATAAGAGGTCATGGAACTCATATATCTGATGTTATATGAACCTTTGTGACAAGTATCTACTCCTAAAATGCTCCTCAAAGAGAAACTAGGTAAATGTCTTATAATCAACATGGAGGTTCTGCTCCTCTGTATGCCACAAGACTCCATCTCCATCCCTTAGTAGATGGATTGCAACATGAGATTTCATGTTGCTAGAACAAGGACAGAGCTTGAAGCACCCGCTCAAGCTCACTAACCAGGCCTCTTCCTAAAATCCACTTGTGTCACCAAAATAATGTGATGGCCGAAGCTTCAGGATCTCCCTGATGTGATCTACAACTATGGTCTGACGGCCTCTAGGCCTCTTTGTATGCTCATCCCTAAGCCTAGGGCTCCAAGACCTCTCCCTATGTCCTAAAACTCAGTCACCCTATCCCCTCTGTGGTGACTCTACTTTGGCTGACTTTGCATGGAATTTCTCTCCTCCATGCTCCTCGCTGGGTCGAGGAGATACATGACCCTCAATGGAAGTGACTCTATCATGTCTGGCTGCATGTCCTCCTACTGATCCTCCGCGTAAAGTGGCATTAACATCCTAAAGAGTCAGTAAAATATGTGGTAGGATGGCTACTATAGTATGATCTGGTGGTGGTAACCCTATGTCTATGTGAAAATACCCTCGTCCCATCTCGTGCCTCCTACACAAACCAAGGCAAGAATTACTTCATCTTTCTAAGTTTTATTCAATTTCCATTTTTACTAAAATATGTAATTTCTAAACTAAGTTTTTTTCTAGATTTAAAAGTGTACTAGGTTTAAGTTTCATGTCTCAAGTTTTCTAGTGTGCCCAATGGCCTAAGATTTTGAACCACTACTCTGATACCAAGTGTAACACCCAGTAGAAACAACCCACTTGAGACTCAAGTAATAACCTAGGATTATATAGGAAAATTATGGAATAATTTTTTTGTTTAAAAGTGTCTTCAACCAAGTTACAAGACAATAGTTGTCACAAACAAGGTTCCAAATCAATACTAATTTACTAGATTGTATTTTCTTTTATATTTTATTTTTTATTTTTTGGCGACTCGCTTACAAGTGTAACACCCGTAAAAACAACCCACTTGACACCCAACGAAACAACCTAGGATTAGATAGAAAAAATATGGAATATATTTTTTGTTTAAAAGTTTCTTTAACCGGTTACAAGACAATAGTTGTCATAAGCAAGGTTCCAGATCAATACTAATTTACTAGATTGCATTTTTTATTATTTTACTTTATTAACAATTATTAAAGGTCAGAAGGTAAAAATTTAGGGTTAGAAAGTTCAATTAAGTTAGGAGGGTAATTTCACACTACACCACTCTGTAACGACTTAAAATATTCAACTTGATTTTTCTTAAAATTAGTGCTCTCAAAACTTCCCTAAAATATTTCCATTGGATAGGAAATTTCCTCACCTTTCAAATAATATAAAGAAGTCCTCCTAACTCTTCATATTTCTCAAGTTATAGGCCGGTAGACCTTGGAGGAAAATTTTCCAAGAGTGGGCCTAGGGAAGAAAATTTTCCCATACGCGGGCTGGCGAGTGGGGAGAAAATTTGGCACATTTTCCTTCTTCAAGGTAAAAGCACGATTTACCTCCATGAGCACGAAGAGGACACGTGTCATCTTTACAGACACCTTCGGCGGAAAATCGGGCCATCGGAGAAATTTAAGACATTATGTATTTTTGGCCAAAAAGTGCTAGGGATCAAAAAGGTCTGCCCCTCCACCGATGCCCAAGTCACCACATGTCAAGATATGATTGGTTACGGGCTAGTGTGGTGGTGAGAAAAATTAGGAAAGTTTTCCCAAAAAAAAATCCAAAGCAATAATTTAAAAGGGATCCACTCCTCCGCCAATGCCTCGTGGTGCCACATGGTAGCCTTTGATTGGTTGCAGGATAGTGGGGAGGTGGGGAAAATTAGGAAAATTTTCCCAATTTTTTTCTAAAATACTAAGTTAAAAAAGGATTTGTTCCTCTACTAACACCTCATGGTGCCATGTGACATCCTCTGATTGGTTACGGGCTGGTGGGGAGGAATTGAAAAATTAGGAAAATTTTCCCAAAATTTTTCTGAAGATCTAAGTTAAAAAGGGATCCGCTCCTCCACAAACACCTCATGGTTCCACGTGGCATCCTTTGATTAGCTGTGGGATGCGGGGTGGTGGGAAAAATTAGGAAAAGTTTCCCAAAAATTTTCTTTTGATAGTTAGAATTATTTTTTGACGGCTAATAAAGAAAACTTTAGAAGACCATAAAGTTTTGATAGAGAGTCCAATTTTGGGCAAACAAGGACTTTCTACAAATATCTCGACATCCTGTTTATACAGGAATCATTAAATTTTTATTTTGATAAATTTTATGGAGTTAATTTTAAGAAAATGATCTGCAGACTCTTAAAAGGCAAGCTAGTAGATTTTAACTTATGAAATTTTTAATCAATTTTCCTTCTCCCTCTCTTAGCATGCCAATTAGACATGGAGAACTGTTCTTACATGGATTTAGGATGGATTTCGAATGTAAGTTTGTTTTATTGACTTCCAATTTAAGAAAAACAACCTTGACAACAAAACAATTTTACCCTGATTTTGCTAAGTTTTCTAAGGAATTCCTTAAGGGATTTTGTCCAATTGAATTTGTTTAGGGCATAATACTTAAATTTAATCGTTTAATTTGTTATTTCATTGTTGTAGGTTCAAACTATGCATTTTTGGATAAAGTATTTTCCAGTTTTAAAATACAAAACAAATATCAAATTTTAAAGGATCTATTCACCATTTTCATCTTCCAAGTATTAGAATTCATTCTAGTTCTAATATAATACATTTAGTTGATTCAATTCAACTATTCAAAATCTAAAATACATCTCTGATTTCCATATTTTGCATATTTCAAAAGACAGAGTATTACACTTATTTCACACACATTTCTTTATTTCAAACAAAGATTACAACTCACATTTAGATGATCAAGTTCAATACAATGATGGAATTTAAGGAAGGTAGTGCAATCCTTTATTGATTTCAAATAAAAATTTACAACATTTCTTTCATTCCTCAAATTCTCATATAAAATAAAATTCTTTGACATTCCTTGAAGTGATGAAAATAGAGTTTATCTATTTCACATTACAATATACAAATTTCAAATCAATACAACTTTCCATTCCAAACATTTAGAAGTTCATCCACTTCAAGTGGGAAATGTTAGAATATGCTTTCATTTCATAAGGAACTATCAAATTGTCTTTTTCTCATAGAACAACAACAAGTAGATTTCACATTATTCAAATTTGATCACCACAAGAACAAGAGAAACGGAACGCTCTCCACCCAACTAAGACATCCAATGAAAAGGAGAACCCGTCCTTTTTCATTTCGACCACAATGCAATAAAAGATGTGATCCAACTCATGGCAACAATAGGCTTCCAAAAAAACATAAAAAACATTTTCACAATAAAAACATTTTCAAGTGGGAAGGGTTACAATACGGTTTCATTTCACAAGGAAATATCAAATTGTCTTTTTCTTAGCTCCATAATAACAACAAGAAGATTTCACATTATTCTAATTTGATCACCAAAGAACAAGGGAAAGGAAACGCTCTCCAACCAACCAAGACATCTACAATGAAAAGGAGAATCCATCCTTCTTCGTTGGCCCCGAGCCCAACCACAATGCAATGGAAGATTTGATGCAAACTCATGGAATAACAGGCTTCCACAAACACACAAGTAGCATTTTCACAATAAAAACATAGTCCAAAAATAGAATATAGTTTAAAACTACATTAAAGCATTAAAAACATTACGAGGCTTCATCAAACAAGCCAGAGGAGAAAGAAACTATGGGGGATGCTTCTTATGCCTCCCAAAAGTGGAAATGGGTATCACCATCTAAATTACAAATCTCTAAAATATAGTATATCAAAATCCTAACATTCCTTATGCCTCCCCCAAGTACCCATTATTCCTCTCATTTTCTTATGCCTCCCCAACCTCTTATGGCAAACCATAATGAGTAAAGAAATGCAATCTATTTCTTAGTAAGGTGGAACCAAAATCCCAAAACCCTCGACCCGTATACCTTCCTAAAACACACTTGTTCCTCCCACAAAATAAACCCCATAGTCTTCTCCTACACCATTTTTAGGCCATCTACCCAACAACCCACAAAAATGCCAAAACATTCACACATGAACATTTACATTCATAAAATAAGAGCATTTCAAGAGCCAAGTTCTTACCTCTCCATGATGGAGTTTCCCAACTTCGAACAGCAGTTGTTTTAAAGCAACAATCTAAAAATCCACTAAACAACAAGAATACAACAATATTCAAACTTCTTCAAAAACAAGAGTTCTCATAACAACAAGGAATTCACCCTAGAATGAAGTCTCCAAAGTGAAGCAACCCAAAATAAGGCAAAGAATTAAAATTTTATAGAAGAGGGAAGGGAAGAGGATGAGGTGGATCCATGTAGAATGCCACATCACACAAACTCAACCCCATCCCCAAAAGTCAACTTCATTCTCCAATGCATAATAAATAAGTGGGTGAATAATATGGCAGTTTACTTACATACTCAAATCCAACCCACACCCCAAAGGACTGAAATTTAACCATGTAAGAAAAGTGCAATTAAAACTTAAAATTTGACTTACACAAATGAATTATATAAGTCTAAAATCAACCCTCCAACCATAGGTATAATTGGTAAAAGAATTTAAGAGGCATGGGACAAGTTTACTTCTCCCACAAGCCTCCAAAATCAGTCTTCAAGGACAAATTCGAATTTCCAAGAAGATGAAGTCTTTCACACTCAAAGTTAAATTACACATCACTACACATCTCTTACAACACTTTAATTCAAGGCCAACAACTCTATTAATTAATTTCTTATGATATATTTTAATTAATTAACTTAACAACATGATTACTCACAATATTATACACCATTTAATGAATAATGAAAGGGTCAATGCACCACAAAATAAAACATGGAAACATAAACAAAGGAACTAATAAATAAATACACCTAACCCCTCGGTCACATTTTAAAAGGTGATCCCCCCATGGGAATCCCTAACACACACAAACACGCACAAAAAATACTTGTTGCCATGGTGACCTTGTTGAATTCATTTAGAATTCCAATGTGGTTGGTCTCAATCCCCGATGTTTGTTGTGATATTTTAACCTGTAAAAATGAATACCTCCTTGGCTTCATGGCCATATCATAACATCAAAATAATATAAATAAAATTCCCAAATCATCAAGATATATGGATCACAACAACTTCCAAGCAACCAACTAGATCATTTGAAATTTTACTCAACAACTATATCACCATCAAATAATTTCCATTTCTAGGCCTACTCACAATATCCAAATATTACATGTCCGAGCAAAATCCATAGTATAACCATGTCAAACAATATATCAACATGAATATCAAAAATGTCTCTAATAATCATCATGCATCATAAATGAATCAAGTCAAAAAAAATCCATAACATCTATGTTATACTATAATAAAGTCCATAATCAGTCCATAATATAATGAGCAGTATAAAAAAGAGGTGTCAAAAGGAAGTGGGCACTACAAAGGAAAAGTAAACCTTTGCATTTCTTTGTTTCGAGTGGTTTTACATTAAATCTTGTAATCAATTTTTATTTGTATAGATATGTTTTTCATTAAATTATCTTAATCTTGGGTAACTCTAGAAGATATTTATTTTCTTTTCTATGTTTATGCATTTTTATGTCGCAAATAGTCATGAAAATGAAGGAAGAACCATTTCGAGATTCCTGGTAGGTTGTATTTTGTTTTACTTCTCTTTTAACTCAGCCATACTAGTTTTCTTTGCATTTCTTCATATTTCAGGGTTGTTATTCTTTTCCTTGCAGCCATTTGCATTTGATGATTTGAGGGTTTATTGATTCACCGATTTGGGAGGCCACCATTTTTGTATTTGGACTTCTAATTTTAGTGCCCAACGCTATTTGTTGATGTTGATTTTAAGTGAAATATGTGGAATTTCATGCATATGTTCCAGATCTAGGCGTCAAAGATTTCCTTTAACCTTTTGTTAGCTTCTTCATTTCTGTTACTTCATGTATATGAATCTGAGTTCAAAGTTTTTTTATTTGGACTAAACTAGTTGTTACCTTGGCTCATAGATCTAAAAGGATTACTATATCTGAAAAAATATGTTTATGGGTTTAATTAATTCTTTTCTTTGGGATCAATTTCCAATGATCTTTTTGTTCTCTACCATTCCTCACCGTTGCTCTATTTTGAAGGATTACGTTGTGATTTTCCATAAAACCGTCATATGTTGTCCATCCATTTCCAACTAGAAAGAGGTTTATACATTTCCAACACTCTAAGTTAATCCTTTTTAGTTTTGCACTTCAAACTTATTCATGTACACTTGATGGCGTGCTTCATACATGTAGCTTGCTCTAAAAATGTGATTCCATCCTTTGTGTAACACTAATACATGTGTTCAATATGCTATTTTTAAATCTTGAACCTTAATTTGCTTGTATTAAAACATTGTTTTCTTCTTCAAAATAACATATTTGAATGTTTCAAAAGTGGGTATTTGTGTATGCTGGGAATTTAATTATTTTGATTTGGTTTTATGTCAAAGCTTCATGCCATTATTACATTTCTACCTCCAACAACTCTCTCTGGGGTTTAAAGTTTTCTCGAATTTGAGGCTTTGGATATTTCACCTTTCTATGATTTCAGTATTATATGTACTCATTGTAGAACTCTTCCATTTATGGAATTATGCTAACCTTTTATTCATGCCATTTATGAAAGAAGAGTAATAAATTTTGTTTAATTTTTTCCATTTGCTAAGCTCTATGAATTGTAATTGTAGGTTACTCATACTTTCTTGGAAACTGTAGCTATTTGAAGCTACCATGAATGTCCTGAAAATAATCTTGAAGATATGCACTCCTCCTTTCATGATCCTTCAACTATAAAGTTGTGATATGCTTCTGTTTCCTACATAGGGGGTGAATCTTGGTCATTTATGTTCTAAGAATGATTGAAACACTGAAATCTGGTTCTATTCTAGGAGTTGTGTTCAAAAGCCTGCATTATGCTTATTTACTTCATTTTTCATTTCCTTAACGAATGTTCCAATATTTCACTTGAAACTATGAACCTATTTTACTATTGAGCTTCATAGATACATTGAATTATTTCCTTTACTCAAGTACCTATGTACAATAATACAAACTATTGGCTTATACAACCTAAAGATCTGGCAAGATTTTTATTTCTTTATTGATTGGTTGAAAAGATAGAACCCATGAGTTGGGTTTTCTTCTTTCATTATTTGAATCATGCTTTTGATCTCTAGACCACATTATGGGTGTTTTCTATGTACTTTGCATTCATGAGTTTGAACTCATATCTGGGTGCCTATCACTTTCTTTTGTGGAAGGGTTTTGGTATTTACTATAACTTTACATGAACTTGTTCAAAAGGTAACTCTAATCTTCTCCTTTAGAACATGATGCCTTCATTGTGGGATTCATTTGCATTTGATGGTGCTTTGGGATTTTATGATCTTTGAATTAATATACCAGAGTTATCTCCATTTTGTTGCTTGGGCATGAATCTTCCCTTGATATAATCTATTAGAAATGAAAACCTCCTTGCATTTGATGACTATCTTTGATGTACTGAATCTATGCTTGTAATTGTATCTTGGTCTTTAATCTTGGTAAAATATGTTTTCCCAACTTCAAGCTTCGGGAATCATGACCTGGGAGTTAATATTATTTCTTCACTTTATACAAGTATATTGCAAACAAAATTATGATGTTTTCTTTCCATAAATTTTTCATTGAGATGCTTCTCATATACATTTGTAAATTTGAATTGATATGTAGATCTTTTGATAACTTGGTCATTACTTATTGCATCCTTGTGAGATTTGGCTCAGACTTTCTTCTCTATTTCATACTTGAATATGGAAAATCTGCTACTATTTTTATTGCCATAGAAATATGTTCTGAAAAAAATGTACTCATCTTCATTTTGTCTTGTAATATGCTTCTGAATTTGTAAAAAATATGGTAGTTGTGATATGAAAATATAAGCTTACATTAGAACTTGTAAATATAAAATTTGTATGTTATCACTTGAACTTGTATAGCTTCATTTGTTGCACAATAATTTATACTTGAACTCTTTGAAAATTGATTGAAGTTTTTTATAAATAAAAGATATACAACTCTATCTTGATAGAAAATATTCCTTACCTCAAATGTATTTCTGGAGTTTTTTTATGGAATTTTTTTATGGCTAAGTTGGTTCATTGAAAGTTGAGGGCTAGCCATTTATACTTCATAGCTTATGGAGTTTGTATTTGTATCACTAATGGCTACTTTTTTTGAAAATTTATTCTTCTAAGCATGTTTGAGTTGTCACTTTGATGGATGAACTCTATATTCTTGAAGTTCATGATGAATTTTGCAAAATTATACTTGTCTAAAATGTTATTTTTCATGAGAATTGAATTCTTCAGTGGCTTAATTTGAGCCTGAATGGCTTGTAATGAAAGATCATTTATTTATTTTGATCATAGTTTTATTTTCAATCTGAAAACTACTTGATGATGCATCTAAGTTGTTCAAAAGAAATGTACCTTCATTCAAACTCTGTACTTGAAATCTGCAAGTTGTTCCTATTTCAGTCTCATTTATTGGTAATTCCAATACAACTATTTTTGAAACTGAATTTGTAGTATTTCCTTGATGATACTTGATCATTGTTTATCTTAAATACTCTTGAGTCTTAAATCTGAAATTGAAAACAGATATGTCCATTTAAATTTTCTTGATTCAAGATGTATTTTAAATTTCTGATAAAACTTTTCCATTAAAAGATTTTAAAAAGTAGACTTTCTGTAATGTACTTATATTCATTTGAGTAATTGAATCTTGATTGAATTTTGAAAGTATAGTATTTAAATCATGTAAGAGATATTTTATTTTTTCATATATTACTTGTACTTACACACTTCATAAAATAGTTATAAAAATAAAGAATTGTAGCCTTTTTGCATTTTGAAGTTCATGATTCTTTCTCTGTCATGATCCTGAAAATATACTCTATTATTCAACTACTTTCTACATTATAATTTTTCAGTTAATTTTTAAAGTTCATCCACTTAAATTTGTGAATACAGAAAGATTGAAATTAGAGCTTGAATAAAATATATTTCTCTTTCAGGTATAGTAGTAGCAGTTGGTGAAGATGAGGAGAGGAGAAGTGAGGAAAACAAATCAAACAAAACTTATTGAATTCTAGGCAATGATAGATTTCATTCTTCCTTTGTTCAAAACTTCTCGTATATGTACTTTCATTTTTGTTCTTGTTTAGGGTTATTCCCATGGCTTGTGTGGGTTAATTGTATTATTATTCCTCATGAATAAATAACCAATTTTTGTGTAATGAGATGTATGTCTTTCTTTGCTGTAATTTCTTCATTTGTATGGATAATAAATGAACTTATACAACTCAATACACTTAAATAATTCACTTAATCATGGAAATATAAGTAAAATTAAATTTAAATTTTTGATGCTCATTGAAAATGCAAATTGTTTGTAAAAATGCCTTTTCCATGCATCAAACCCGCAACTGAGAATGTTGCTTCATAACATAAAGCCCTACTTATTCCATCTTTCTTGCCTTCACCAAGGTGTTAAAACACTATTTCTAGGCTACTGGACTATCTTGTTGAAGATGATACACCGGAGAGGTGATATATACAAGGTGTTCTTGGGAAAACACTTTCAGCTAGTAATTTGATGCATGGCATTCTAAAATTGTCCAAAACCAAGAAATTAAAAATTGTATCCCTTTCGAGAAACTCAAACTTCTAACTTGTCCAATCTGACAAACTTAAAAGTTTCTAGTTCATTCACATGGGGTGTGAAAAATGTCAACACTAACTACTACCAATGGTATATGATTTTTAAAATATGCCAAAGGGGATGTAAATGTCTAATCATTCTTAAAAAAATATATATAGCTTTTCCCACATCTATCTTTCTTACTCTTTTTGTGTCTCATTTTCCTTTGCCGACTATTTCAAAATATGTGAATTCTTCCTACCTTTATAACTACATTGTCTCACTTCTCTCTCTTTTTTTGAATATCCTTTGGGAATTCTAGTCCATTTTAGATACTTCTAGATCTTCTTTCAAAAACTCAAATTTTAACTTGATCTCATTAAATGCATTGAGTTACCTCCATCTAGATCTTTCCTTGTTATGCCACATCGATAAATTCATTGGAATCCTTTGACCATTGATTTTGTGTCAGCATCCTTTATTACACATCTTTTGATAGCTATCTTGTCTTTTCTTCTAATAACCAATTCTATCATGCACTCTTTTCTTGAATTCATTTATCATACCTCTTCTCTATTCTATCGTGCACTCTTAGCTTTGAGATACACATTTACATTTCTTTAGTACACTCTCCTTGGGAATTTTATCCTTCCTCCATAATATCCTTGCACATCCACTCTCTTAGGCTAGGACAACTATTACTAATCTCCCAATATCATATGAGTATGACATTATATTATTCCTCCATTGTTATAATAATTTTTAAAACCTTCCACACATGGTTTAAACTCCACTTTTATTACACACTCTATGTGCGATGTGCTCCTTACTAATTATTTCCATTATGAAAACTACTAGCACACTTCACTATACTCACCCTCTCATTATATTGTTATCCCTCTTCATTTCCATGCAATCTCTAATATTGCATGCACATGGACCTATCCAAAATTGTGCATGATAGCTTTGGACATTAGATTCTCCTGTATCAAACACCCAAATTTCTTAAAACTTGAGTTCTAACTTAAGTAGACTGAGTGAGTGGTAGAACCACCCATTAAACTATTTGTGTCGATAGTTATAGATCCTTCATTCTTTAATTCATATCTTGGACTTGTTGCTTCTTTCTACATATCTAATAGTCCTTCAAAACTTCTCGGTGAATCTTTTGTCCTATGCTGTGTAATTTTGTGATCTTAAACTCTCCACCATTGACATCCTCCTCTAAATAGATCTCTCTTGGATCATTTTCCATTATTTTCCCACTAAATTTTTCTCCCTTGTAAGCTTCAACTTGTTATGAACTTTCCTCCTTTAAAAGCTTATCCAGTGAGGCTTTTTCTGTTTGAGTCGATGCTCACATTAAAATATCTCCTTCATGATTTTTGGCTCACCACTTTCAATTCACCTCCAAAAATTCTTCAAGATATTTATTCTTCTTCATATACTTCACCTCTAGGATCTAAACCATTATATGTCTCTCTTTCATTAACTTCTTTTTTGCACTCTATTTCTTCATGACCTTCATCTCTCCACGAGCTTCCTCTATACACTATCTTTGTACACTTCTTTCACTTTTCACCTCTCATCTCCTTTCTTTCACAAACTCTTATCTCTAAAAATAATAATTGGTGCACTTGTTTTTGGTGTTTCTCTCTAAACATATCCTCTTTGTACAGTTTTATTGTGCTATTTTCTTCTACACTCCTCTTCCTTCCACATCCATCTCTCTATAAAGTCATTGGCTCGACCCAATATATATTATTCTTGTCTCGATATTTTGATTTACATTTTCCATTCTCTTCCTGAGGGCTGTCTTCCATTATGTGTATTCCTTTACGACTACTCCACCTTGGATAATTATTTTAGGTAGTCTTATCTATTATGCATAATATCTCTATGTGGTATATTCCTTATCTTATCCTCTTCTTGACCATTACTAGGTCACAATTCACTTGTTCACAGAATTATATCCACCTATTCATCATGTGTAATCTAGCATTTTCTTCTCCTTTTTGGTGTATTCTTATCTTTGCACAATCTTGTTGGTGCATTCTCCTCTAGATGCACTCCTATTTTTTCAACAAATGCTTATTTCACTAAATTCGGACATATTCTAGTGAATTGAGACTCCAGTATTTCAAGTATTGGAAGAAATTCATATCCATTTTTTCTTATATTGGATTCCATTTTTGGCTATACTAGATTCTATTATTACAAATATTGGATTCCATTAGTAGTAATATCAGATTCTAATATTGTCTTTATCGGACTTATTCGAGTTCTAATTTCTCTATTATTAGATTCCAATTTCGCTAATATTGGATTCCAATTTCCCTATTATTAGAATCCAATTTTGCTATTACTAGATTCTAATAATGCTATTATTGGATCCCACTTTAGCCAGTTAAGTTTGACGGCTGCCCACTTACATAAGCCTAGCGGTTGCTATCTTATATAACCCAAGCGATTGCTATCTTATATATCTCAAGCGAGTTGCTAACTTACATAAGAAGCATCGCTAAATTACATAAGCCAAGTGGTAGATAACTTACATATGCCAAGCGAAAACTCACTTACATATGTGAAGATACCACTAACTTACATAAGCAAAGAAGCCACTAACTTCAAGATAGTGCGTAAGTCATTATTTTAATTTATGCCACATATCAATCTTAATATCTTCATACATATATGAATATTCATGCATACCTTATTCAAATCAATAAACATTGAAGTTTAAAATCCCTTCCATGAACTTCCTTGAATGGTGTTAAATTTTTACGTTGCTTAGACATTTTCGTGATTTTAGACGTAACATATTTGTAAATATTATATAGAAATGGAACATTTGACTCACATGTTTAACATGTGACCGTCAATATTTATATAAATCTAATAATTTATTCATATATATTAAGCATAGTTAAACAAATTAGGAATTTTCATTTATAAATTTTATAAGTAGTGTGTAAGTGCGAGTGATCACACTTATAAGTGCGATTACCCACACGTCAAGTGTGATTGGTCACACATCCAAGTGCGATTGGTTGAACGTCTAAGTGTGAGCCTTAAGTCACTCATCTCTTGACACACACTTTGATTACAAGTATTGACTAACACTACTAAGTATAAGTATTGACTCTTAATTCTAAGTGTTAGTCTCGATTTATACTTCTAGGTGTGATCTTGATTCACACCACTAAGTGCAAGTCATGATTTGCACAGCTAAGTGTGATAACTCACCTATCAAATAAATATTGGGTAATGGTAATTTTTCAAAACTACCCTTAAAAAATACAAAATAGTGTTTATTTATACCAATTATTCTATATAAATTTCATTATTTTTAATATATATTGATGTAAATGATGATTTTTTTTTTATATATTCTATATTAATAATTGACGGTTAAATATTAAATAAGTAATTCACGTGTGACATTTATTACAATGATTTACAAGTATTTTATTACAAATATTTGCAAGTATTTTCAGTATTAATTATAACCATTTTGTAAGGAAAAATACTAATTAATGTTGTCATTTTCCTAAACAATAATTAGCCATTAATTTGAGCTATGTAAAATTTTCCATTTAAAAGTACACGCACCATTTATAATATGTGTTCCTTTTGGAGCATGTATGTTGTCAACCTTTAATCACCCATTTAATGAAAAGTAATGTAAAATCATATTAGTTCCCTCTTAAATTAACGCGCCAACAAAATTGGTGATTGGATTTGGTTACATATCACTATAAGTAGATAGTTTTTAAGTTTATATTTTTAAAATTTTCCTTTGTATTCTCTTTTTCATTACGTAAGATTATTCATCAATAGAAAAATATCATCATCACAAGTGTAGAAAAATTTGTCCTGGAGTTATGGAAAGATTTTGATTTCCTTTGTGTGGAAAAAAATTGTATTAATTCTCACCTTTAGTCCCTGCAAAACTACCAAATTTTGTTAATGTAAAATTTTCCATAGCCGATTAGGGATTATGTCCATGTAAAATTTTCCATATATGATTAGGGCTTTTATCCATGTCGGGATTTTGTAGATAATTAAACAAAAGAAATTTATTTTATTCAATATTTTGTAGAAGGTAGTTTGGTTTATCAAATATATAATTTTGTAATATAGTAAACATTTTTAGAGAAGTGAAATGGGATGGAATGGAGCACATCTAGATAGGTAAATAGTGTAAATTAATATGTAATAACATGAGAGGAATATTTTAGAATTTATAAATACCAAAAAAACCTTCAAATAACTTGTCTTTATCAAGTTTTGAAAAAGAATCTTGGTGGTATGGATGGTGGCATAATTTGCACGGTAAAAAAATGAATACCGGAATCGATTTATGGACATGGTTGTGCGTAGGAATAGAAAAGGATATATATTTTATAAAATTGATATTATTTTATTGGCCTTATTGTTGTCCACAAATAGTCCTCCACTGCACATACTCAACAAAATTCAATGGCTAAGACATCGTTGACATTGTCAATGACAATATTTTAGAAGATATTCATGTTAAGAATGATTTTCCATTGAATAAGTTGGTGTTGGATTATAGTGACCTATTTGTGAAAAAAATGGTAATGTAAGAGTAGGAGAACGAAATAGATTTTTGAGAACAAAATAACGAATACATATTTATGAAAGGAATATTGGAGGAACAAGGAAACTCTAAGATGCTCAAATTATGGAAGCAACAACTATCCTCAAAACTTTTCATAAAATGTAATTTTTTTTTTTATGTTATGGCTATGTGGGTTTTTGTCTTTTGTTGTGTATGGGATTTCTCACTTCTATGGTTCAATTTCATATTATGCCTTAATGACAATTTTTGTAAAATGATGCGGGTCCTTTCAAAATCCCCATATTAACCCTTGTACAAAAAAATGGACATAGTTTTTGTACATATGAATATGTTGTTGTGGCATAACCTAACAGACTCTTTAATGACAATATCTTACTTTATTTTGTTAATTCCTATAAATCGATAATATCCAATTAATATGGTGTCGCATAAGCTAGCAGATCTAAGATAAAAATAATATTATTTGACTTGTTAAATGCTAGTGATCCATAAGCTCAAAATTTTATATTGTGGAAGTATTAGGTTACCTTAGCGGGTGTTAAGCTCAAAACATCTTACTTAAAATTTCTTCTCAATCCACCACTCAAAATGAAAAATACTATTAAATTTTAAACTTTCTAATGTTTGTAATTTATTTAAATAATTTTTTACACTATGAAACTTATTTATATTTTTCTTTATTTTCTAGTTAGTATTGATTTGACAAATATGAGGCCTTGTTGCAACATTGATTTATTTTATTTAATAAAAATCATAATTATAAGGAAACAATTACATAACTAGCACATCTAACATAATCGCACAAATATCACATCTCCGATCTGTGAGGAATGAACTTAATACTCTTTCTTTTTAATTTAAAATGTCATTAACAAAATGACTATTAACAATATTTATTAAATATACGTGAACATAATGATTTCCTACTTTATACATGGATGTAGGAACCTAGAAACCTTACAATAGAATACATCATGACCATCACCAAGAGTGAAAAAAGGAAAAAATGGATAAAATAGCTTATCTCAAATGATTTTCCAACAGATCAATACAAGAAAAAATTACAAAACATGGAAGGAAAAAAATCCCAAACGATAAAGTCCACAAATAGTAAAAAAAATCCAAGAGCCACCAAACTAGTTAGTCTAAAACATTTCTACTCCTTGATTGACACTCCTCCTATCCTCTCATATTAGCATCTTGCTTTCTCGTGATATGGATGTGGACTTCAACCTACTCTTCCTCATCTAAAATAGTGAGGTGGGGATTATACTTGCAAACTTTGTGTCCCTACTCTAGCTTGACCACATGCCCCTGCAACTCAAAAACTAAACTTTTGGTCTCTACCATGTCCACCCTGATAGATTTTTTGGTGATGTAAATTTTCTTAGAGGTAGTGATGTAATGCATTTCACTATTTCCCATATCCATTTCAAATTATCCTAAGGGTCCATATCCATTTCCACTTGACTCACCTTGAGAGTAATTTTATCAAAAGCCACATTCTACAACCAAGACATCTCTCTCTTTCCCTTTAGATTTCTCCCCTTTAATATCAATCAAAGAACCTACATATCCAATACCAAGATTCTCATTCCCTTGAAGTTCCTTACTCTTCTTTCTCCCCAGTATGTTCATATGGTCCACAAGAATACAATTTTCACCTGAATCCCCGGATTTGGGCTATAATTCTTTTGACAACACTGGTTTACCATTCTTAAAAATTAAAAAGAATTAGGCCATGGTGTATCGGGGTATTAATATTTCCCTATTGAAAATCCTTCACCAATCCGAGAGTAACATAAATAAGAAAAAGGGAAGGCTCATAAAAAATCTTATTACTAAACATAATAAACATTGTGATATGGTGAGTAAATATATTTCTATAATTTTCTTCAAGAGTAATGTACGTCATAAGGTGGAGGTTGAACATATTCCAAATATTAGGGATACAAAATGTCGCGATATCATCTACCAAAGATGTAAACCATTTCTTTATCATAGAAGAAAGTCTTAATTTCATGCTTATGTCTTGTGTGTTATTTGAATATTTTTAAGCCCTCCATGTCCATTCCAGATGCCTATTCTATGAATCCTCTGAAACCTGAATTTTCCATGTAGATTAGCATGATGCCATTGTTCCATGCCCAACAAAATTCCCTGGCAAGGTAAGGATCAAACCCCATGATTTTTGAGATGAAATTCCTAAACCCCCATATTTTAAGAATGTGCCAAATGAGTATTTTTCCTTCAGGGTACCATAGATTGTGGGATAAGTTCTCAAAAAACCACATCAAAATGATTTATTCTACCAAGATTGAAAATGGAACAAACAATGGCCAAAATAAATTGTAAGAGAAAAATTAATACAAATCCCACCATATATCATGTATGGGAAGGGTATTTTTAACCATAATTATAAGGATGACATCACAACAAGGAAACCATCCACGAAACATCGGTACTTAATGTTCTTAATGAGATTAATAACATTTGTGATATCATCTCCCCTCTCACACACTTTGATATTACCTTTAACCTTTAATGACAAGATAATCACACATTTATTACCCTTTCTCGGGGTGTGAATAATTAATTACATTTATCAAACTCTTTTAGAAAATTTTCTTTAGTATATTTAAGGATATTTCTTATGGTCCAATTATTAATTGTATCCTTTCTCACATTATCTAGTGCTAAAATATTGTTTTTAATAGCTAACCCGAAAAACATGTTGACATTGGTGAGTAAATCCTTAATCAATTTTTTCCTCAAGAAATCCTTTACAAGACAACATATGTTCAAAAAATGAATATGTTTTGTCCAAGAATGTATATGTTAGGTGTTATAATTGAGCATTATAGTCATTGATCTCCATAAAAATATGTAGGAAAATCATTTATGTGAAAATAATACATCTAGGATGTTTAAAAGACATCAATTTATTTTTAAAAATGTTCAATATTTTTCATTCAAACAACTACATATTATAAGTACAACAAAAAGGTATTTGGTAGTAAGTAACAAATATTTCAATTAACTAAATTTTTTTCCTCCAATCTATACAATTCAATTCAATTAAGGAAGGCATTCTTAATGTTGTTGACCTTGGGAGTAAATCCTTAGTCCAAATTTTCCACCAGAAATCCTTTTCCAAGACAACATATGTTTTTACAATGAATATGTTTGGTCTAATAAATGATATGTCACGTGTTATAATTAAGCATTGTAGTCATTGATCTCGATCAATACATGTAAGAAAAGCATTTTTGTGAAAGTAATTGATTTAGGATGTTTAAAACACACCAGACTATTTTAGAAACATGTTCAATATTTTTCATTTAAAAAACAACATATAATACGTACAACATAAATGGAATTTTGTAGTAATTAAGAAATATTTCAATCCTTTCGATAATAATAACTTATAAGATCCACGATGCTAGTCACACTTCTGTTTGAGTAGTAACAAATTTAAAAAATAGGTTACAAATTTCACTTCAATCCAAAACTACTATACATTTTTTTTGTTATATCAATTCAATCCTCCAACCATGAGGAAGTTCATTATGTAATATTAACACTAGAGATACTAGCAGAAACTAAAATCAATGTCTTTCTTCAGCATGTTAAATGGTGTGACTCTTTATCTCAAAATATTATATTCTTCAAATACATTCACCCACTAAGCTCAACCTAGGTTGTTTTAATTATTTAAGTACTACCAGTGACCACTAAAATCATAAAATATCTCACTTTATTTTGTGAAGCCATGATACCACGAAGATCCAAATATTATGTTGTGTCATAAGATTAGCGGATGTTAATTTCAAATTATGATTTAGTAACTTGTTAAATGAAAGAAATGACTATGCTTGAAATAACCTAAAAAACCAATTGTTGAATGTACCTACAAAAAAAACAATATTGATTCAAGTTAATATATATACCCAAACCAATTGAAGTCATGTAAGGGTTCAATATAAGAAGAACTTTTAACATCCATGAAGCTAGTTAAAAGATGAAAAAGTATATTATTCTTGTCATGTACATGTAATTATATGTATAATTGTGAATGCAGTTATACCTGTAAGAGAACACAAATGCAATATAGATATTATTATTTCCACGTATATGTAATTGTATCTAAACTTAATATTACCTTGGTATGAACTAAGAATAGCACGTTTTGTGTTGAAAAATCAGACCCCGAGATGGAGAGGACGCGTGGGGATGCATTTTTTTCCTGACAATAGTGTCCTCATCTTATTCTAGACAAATAGTGTTTTGTGAAATCACCTTACCAAATATCACAAACAAATTCCCATCACAAGTGCTTCTTGTGCTCCCTGTAACATCTTTGTTCTTACCCATTTCATCTCCATGTGTAGAATGAACAACCTTGGAGAACCTAAATGTAAGAAATAAAAGTGTCTATAAAGAAATTATAATAAGATATTGCTTTATGATTTTTTTTGATAATCTATAGAGTATGAAATCATGTCTAGAAATGTTAGTTATTTCACCTTGCTTCATTTTGTTTTCAGATTCTTCCTTTATAATATATATTAACTAAATACATATAATATTACTAACATTCAAAACTTCAACCTCAACTAAATGTAGTAATTGTAAAAACATTAACTAATTAATGTTGAGGTTGGTTGAACATTAACTAAGATTAAAAGTTGTTAGGTTATGTTGAGGTATAACCTCTTTTGGTGGTGGCAAATGATACGATACGTTTTACGATATTTATGACATTGATAGATTGTGTTTGTGTGATGGGGGGAAAATTTAATGACTATTACTAATTATGCCAAATTTCAATTAGAAATCTTGGAGACACGTGTTGAAGATTTGAATGAAGTTGCTCGATATCTCTATTTAAGCATCATATATATTCGACCTTTGGTAATCACTCTCAAGAAAGCCTTGTTCATTATAGGTAGCACCAAAAATGCAAGGAGCCTTCTTCCTGTGAAGATGTCAAGGTAAACCCAATAGAAGGGATATTTTTAGTGGCGAATATTCATAATTTGGTGAATATTCCATTTTTGGAAAATTTGAAAAGGTAATTTTTATAAAGAAGGTCGAGTGTACTATTCACCTAATTTTTCTAGTATAAAGTTATTTAGGGGTCATCTTCACCTACCATTGAAAACTAATCCTATATAAACGTAGGTAATTCACCTTGTAGTATACTACTAACTTACTAACGTACCATCTAAATTACATGTAAATTACAAGTAGACTAAGTGACCAGAGGGTTGTTGACACGCAACAAGGGATGGTTACAAATGGGTGACAAATGAGTGTTGTTGAAGAGCGAAAAGGGGGTTGCAGACGGTAAAAAAACAAAGCATTTTTTTGTTGTCGTGCAACAACAATTTTTTCTTTCACATGAAAACAAGCCTTGTTGTCGCCCCAAATCTTGTTGTCACACGCAACAAGGTTTGTTTTTGTGTGACAACAAGGCTTGTTGTCGGGTGATAACAAGTATTGTTGTCGTGCAATCACAAGTCTTGTTGTCATGTGACATCAAACCTTGTTGTCGCTTGACACAAAAATATGATGACTTCTCCCCTTAAGAAAATGACATGTGAAAATTTGAATCTAAAATACTTGAAAATTTGCCTTTCCGATGAAAGTGGTTTGAGGTATATTTTTCAGGGGATTTTCCACCTCCAATTTACCAGAGGCTTCTTAAGATGAACCCTCCCGGTAGTATGGAATATTTTGCATGATGGTGGTGTTTTTTCATTTATGGAAACACTATCTGGTCATTCTTTCCAAGTAACATGCAATGTGCTAGTAACCTCAAAGAATGGAAGAGTCAAAGTGGGAAAGACTAATTTTCTTATTTCTACAGAGTCAATTATGGCTGCGACGGGGCTTCCTATGGAAGGAAACATTTATTTTCAATTCTCGCTTCAGTAGGAGATGGCTGATTTCATGTATCCTAGTAAAAATCCTACAATGTATCACTCGAGCTATGAATGGGAGTCACTTCCAAAACCTTGGGATAGAGTTACTCAGAAATTGAGGAGGTTTTCCACACTTGAGAGACACTACAAACTGATCTATGGACCTCATATTTTTATTCTTGCACATATTTTACATGATCTGAAGGTAAAATTTGTGAAATTTCTATTTCAATTTCTTCAGAATGCCCTTAAAATGGTTATAGAAGATGATGTCCCTTTCCTACACCAAGGCCTTTTGTATTTTCTCTTTAAAATGGAAGCTTCGAAAAGAAAATTCCATGCTTCACCTCTAATCCGGGGAAAGACGCGTTATGTTCCCCTCATGTTCCACAACTAGCTCCCTATATCTGTCACCTTCACAACCACCTTGGTCTCCCTTCGAATTCAATTCAAAAATAAATATCATTAGCCCCCGTTATTTTTATCTTAGGTCTCCCTCATCTTCTATGGCAGCTTGTAACCCTTAGGACACCCAGAGAACTCTCCTAAGGTATTTGAACTACTTTTGAACCCAACATCTACTTATTCTCCACCTCTTTCTAACACTTCTCTTACTTCTCTTCTCATCTCCACTGACATTGTAATGGCTACAACTGTCTCAACTCACCTAATCATGAAAGCATGTGTGAATTCCCTCCAACATTTTTACATGGAAGTTAGCATGCACTTGGCAATTCCGGATATGAAGTTGGATCTCTCCTTAGTTAACCTTTATTCTCCTCTATCAGAGAAAATTGTCTCCCCCACTACAACTTTCGAACACAAGGAAAATTTAGAGAAGATTTCTCCTAATCCGCACAAGGCCATTAAAGATTATATTTCACTTAGTACTGTTATTAGGGAATGGAAAAGTCACATGGTCATGACCTGGATGAAAATCAATGAAGTCTTCCTGTAACACATTAAGTTAGTGGATGTAATGGTTCAAGGAAGTCCTACTATTGATGCTAAGGATGAAGCAACTACTCTCATGAATATCCATAAAATGTAATTTGGCTTTGTCGATTTGGGACTTTTTGGTTTTTTGTTTTTTTGCATACAAGATTGTTCTCTTCTTATTTCACTATAATACCTAGCCATGAGGATTTTTTTGTGTAAGTATTCAGGTCATTTGGGAAAACCCCCCTTTAATCTAATTCCAAATATTTTTATGTTTTGGCATATCATAGTCGTAACTAAGCTTCTAATAGGTTAATGAGTTTTCTTACATCCGCAAGATCACTATGCTCAAAATTTTATGTCTTGGTATAACCTTGTGGCTTCTTAGATGAGAATATCCTACTTTATTTTGATAAAACCTAGAGACCACCAAGATCCAAAAATTTATGGTGTGGCATAATGTACCATTGTCTAATATCAAAATATAATTTTCTTACTAGTTAGGTGGTAGTGAAAAAACAACTCGAAATATTATATTGTGGGTTTAGCACCATAAAAGTTTATAATATCTACCTCTAATTTGGTAGATGCTGTAAAATATCTTAATTATGAATTATTAAACCTGGTAATGAAATCACAAAATAACATGTTGTGGCAAAACCGATAGGCCACGAAGATCAAAACAATATATTGTTTAAGTACATAACAACTGCTAAGCTCAAACTATGTTGATTAAAATTTGATAAATCTCAATCACCATTAAGATCCAAATATTATGTTTTTGTGTAACCTACTAGCATCCAAGCTAATAATATATTATTTATTTTGTTTAAACCTAGTGAGTGCTAAGCACCAAATATTATGTTGTGTCATAATCTAGCGGACGCTAAGCTCAAAATATCATTCAGTAACATGTTAAATGATAGCAACCACTATGCTCAAAATAATATATTGTGGAAGTACCTAGTCTCCACTTAGTTCAAAATATGTTAATTTAATTTGTTTAATCCTATCAATCGTAACCTCCATATATTATGTCATTGTTTAAACTAGCATCAGCTAAGTTATAAATATCTTCCTGTAATTTTTTAACTGTTGTAAAATATCGTAACTATGAATTATTGAACCCTAACGAGTTCAATCTCCAAATAGTATGTTGTTGTAAAGGCTATTGGATTCTAAGCTCAAAATATCTGAAACCACAGTAGTATCCAAATATTATGTGGTAGCATAACCTAGCAAGCTCTAATCTTGAAATTTCTTAATTCTAAATCTTAAAATGCATACATAAAATTCAACTAATTTATATTGGTCTTGATTTCTATAAGGATCTCCAAACTCAATGTATTTCTTTTGTTTCTTAAATACTATTGATTTTTTAGCTCAAAATATTTATACTCTTAAGTTCTCTCTTTCTTTTGTTGAAACAAATAGAATGATAAGATCCTAATATTATGTTGTGGCATAACATAGTGGCTGCTATGTTGAAAATATCTTAATTTAATTCATCAAATCCTAACCATCGATAGGCTGCAAAGATTGTGTGATGGTATAAAATAGTGGGCACTATTCTCAAAATATCTTAGTTTGAAATCCTAAAATCATACAATAAATTATTACTAATTTATACAGATCTTGAATGCTAAAAAAATCTCCAAAGTTAATGTGTTTGATTAACTTAGAGGTCGATAAGCTCTAAATAACTTAATTTAATTTTTCAAGACAGAAAATTACAAAAGGATATGACATTTGCAACTTTAATGGTCATTTATGACATCAATAGTTTTCTTTCATGTGATATATGAAATCAATTAAGGGTTATACACATGAAACATGTAAGATGGTGTTGGAATCTTAAGACTCTTAATGGGAAGTGTGATATTTATGATAAGGATATCTAATCGATGATCTTCTGTACTATCACACTTACCTCCTTTCATGTCTTTGTGCACTTGTTTCTTTATATCTACGATTTGGATGGACATTTCACTACCCCTTTCCACTTTTTGTCTTTGGTTGTTGTGCTTCTTGTCTCTCTACGATGGTGATAGGGGTGTTGGTGGTTTCTTGGGTAACATGGAGTGTGGTCCTAGCAGGAATAGGTAGAGAGATATGACAGGCAAGGACACCGAGGAATTGTTTACTTCTTGGATGGATGGGAAAATTTAGAACGTAACTATGCGGAATTGGCTCGAGAAGGTCGAATATCACATAGTGATTCAAAAATTATATGATGGTGATATTTGTGAGAGCATGTGGAAGCTAATGCTTGACCCAAATGATGTAAAAGGGAAAAGGAATGTTTTTTACATGGATCAATGGTTGAGAATGAAAACAAAATGTCCAAATCTTCAGGAATTTTATCTTGCATAACGAGAATAAGAAGTTAGAAGTGTGTCTAGTCATCCTTATGTATCATTTCCATGCCTTGATGCAGATGATGCAGGTGATTACACGTGGTCTAGAGGTAGTTGCGGAAAATTAGGGTATAAAACTCCTGTTTGCACTAAAGTGAAAATGTTGGAATGTTGTGTCGATTCGTCCTCCTCCTCTGATCAGAGTAAATGGGATATGGATGTCGAGATCATTGATGAGGTGGAGCCGAGAGGCTGAATGACCTAATAGTTCTTGGATGAATTTTTCTTTAGTTTTTTATTAAGGCGGAATGACCATCTATATAGAAAAGTGTATAGATATAGGAATTATTTGTGGTTGAAGTGAAGATGATTACAACTCTTCCCCATGATTTGGCATATACTTATTAACATAAGTTACTTGTAATCATCATGGGAGTCCACTGTTGTAAGACTTATCATGGATTGGTTCCTCATGTACTTTTTTTCAAGACTTATCGTTGAAATATCCTAGTTTAAAATCTTAAAATCACAAAATGAATTCATCTAATATATATGTATATATAAATATATTCTTTACGATACATACACTTTTGAATTGAGTACCCAAATATTATATTGTGGCATAACCTAGTGGCCGCTAAGATATTAATACCTCAATTTAGTTGTTAAATCCTAACTAACACTAGGTTCCAACAATTATATTTTAGCATAACCTAGCAGGTGCTAATCTCGAAATATTTTAATTTATAGTTTTATCTAGTTCTTACAAGATTCTAGAAGGATTATTTTACAATTATGAAATCATATGGAAACTCGGAATTATGTCTTAGAATCTATAAAACAAGTTTTTACATACGACGTCATCTACTTCTTCCATCCTAGCGGTCGCTAATATATTATTAAAGGTAAATATATCATGTTCATAATGAAGCTATTTTATAAATCTAAATTGTTAATATTTGCAAATATAACAACATATGAAGAACAAAATCGATTCTTAGGACCAAAAATTGCTAAGTTTCCTATATAAAAACAACTAAAGCTGTAAGTGGCCAAGGAATATGAATGATTTTTCCAAATTAGAATTATAGCCTAGCGGATCCTAGGGTAGAAAATTTTTACTATGGTAGAGTTTATTCATTGAAAAAAAATCATATTGAAAAGATACAAACGATAAAAAATAAATCAAGAGTTTATATAATGTATATATATAAATATATGTGTAGAATCATGTATGTAATTCGAAATAGAATTGGGGTTTCGTAAATAGGTTTTCAAAACAACCAATTATATCATGGAAGCCTCAAAGCTATGTTAATTTTTGGCATAGATTAGTGGAATCAAAAGGAAGAATCTATTAATTATAAAATGTATATTGATTAAAATTATATTTAATAATATTATTGCATATATAATGTGTTTAACTTCCAATGTGCATACCATAAAAATGATGAAGACATTACATTTGGTTAATTCTACATGGAAACACGTATATAATTGGAAATAATTATCATACAATTGAATTCTTAATATAGTTTTATAGTTTTAAATTAATTTTTTAACCTCATATATTTTCCTAAAATATATAAGTGGAAACCATGTAAAAATGTAATATGCATTAATTAGCGAGGTTTCTTTGCATCATCTTGATGAACAACATTAGACTATTTTTGGTTCTCCTGACCAAAATAAAATTAAAAATAAGGTGACTGTATTCCAAAAGCTATCATTATCCTAAAAACAATCGCAAGAACGAGAACGAAAAATTCAAAATGAAAATAGCCAAAGAGAGACATAGAATGGAATAAGCGGGAAAGTGTTAAACAAAGATTACTACTAGAGAAGAAAATCGATTAAAATTTATTTTGTTAACACACAAAAAAGTGAGTTTTCATGAAGAACAAGGAATTTTAGCATGAAGATCAAAAGCAACTAGAAAGTAAGTCTTGACCATGAGTACGATTCAAGAGAGGACAAAACGGGGCTTGTTTGGATTATGATTGGACTACCATGAAAAATATAGGAACCGATCAACTACAAAGAAACTAATAGATCCCGCAATAGAAAAAGGTACACCTTTACTATAAATACCTAGTTTAGTAATATCGAGATCATTTCGTGCTTAATGTTGTCCGTGAAACCTCGATGTGCTATCTCATTGAAACTATAGTCATGATTATTTTTGAAACCTCTTTTTCTATTCTCCTTCGTGTGTGTCATTTTTGTGCATCCTTTTTTCACTTATTTTGTGCACCTTTCTTTGCGAACAAGATTATAATTGCATACAAAAAAACCAGGATTCGATCACTCAGCCCTGCAATCTATAGTTTGCATGTATTTTTAATTTTGTAGACATGCTTTTCTGATTAACAAAAAAATTCAAAACCCTACTCAATATTTCTCTAAGGTATTTAATAATTTTTTTACCACATTCCATGAAATAAATTTCAAAAATAGAAAAAGAAAGCAATACGAATATTTGAAATTTTCACTTTCACCCTCTAAAAGTAAAAGGACGGGCTATTGAAATTTTAAATATCTGAAAACTTAGCCAATCTAAAACCAAAAGGGCGAGCTATTGAAATTTAAAATATTTAAAAAATTTCCCCCTCTAAAAGCAATAGGTGGCTATTGAAATTTAAAATTTGAAAAATTTCGCCTTTTAAAATCAAAAGAGCAAGATATTGCAATTTCAAATATCTAAAAATGTGGGGGAATTTGAATTTCCCTAATTTTATTTGTCTATGGTTTAAAAATTAAAAACTTAACATTTTTAATTGACTATAGCCTATAATAATATAAACATAATAATACACCATATAGTTGAACCAAATAGAGAAAAAACAAAAACAAAACAAAAACAAAGGAAATTAATCCTAAACATAGTTTTGAAGATTATTAGAATAATGTATAAACATTTACATACCATTCTTTATCAAAATTGATTTTTACATTGTTAAATATAGTGTGTGCTTGTGTAAATTAATTATCCAATGAGAATGTGCCACGTGGCAGGTTGGAAGCAGAGATATTTCTAATAGATAATAACGCTAGCGATCCGTGACTTACATTTAGTGTTACTATACAACTATTTTAAAAATAAGAAACATTTGAGCCTAGGGTCTGATATGCCATTTCTATCAATAAGTAAAGGACCTTAGTGGGCGCTAAACATTTTATTTGTTAAGAAACGATGTGAAATATGTCTTGAAAACATTTTCCTTGTTAATCATTTTCTTATGGAAACTACATACTAAGCCTATCGATACACAACTTTACAAATAATGTTTAAAATGAGAAGAGGTAAAGGTAGGAGCCTAGTGACCACTAAGCTAAACTATGAGTTATTATTTTATATGAAATTTCAAAATAAGAAACTTTTGAGCCTAGGGTCTAATATGTCATTTCTGTCAATAAGTAAAGGAACTTAGCTGGCGCTACACAGTTTATTTGATTGGAAATGAAGTGAAGTATCATTTGAAAACCATGTATCTCATTAGAACTACATACTAAGGCCATGGATCCAAAACTCTAATGATAGTGTTCAAAATGAAAAGAGTTTAATGTAGGAGCCTAGTGGTTGTTATTTGAACCATGATTTATTATTCTATGTCTATTTTAAAAATAAGAAAATTTTGAGCCTAGGGTTGGTTATGCCATTTCGCCGAGTAATTAAAGGAGCTTAGTTTGTGCTACACATTTTTTGTTGATAGGAAATGAAGTGAAGTATGATAAAAAAATCCATGTATATCATTGGAACTACATACAAAGGCTAGGGATCTGAAATTATAACGATAGTGTTTAAAATGATACGAGGTAAAGGTAGGAGCATAGCAGTCACTAATTTAAAATGTGATTTATTATTTTATGTCTAGTTTCAAAATAAAAAAATTTGAGCCTAGGGTTTGATATGTCATTTATGTCAATAAGTAAAGGAGCTTAGCAGGAACTACACATTTTATTTGATATGAAATTAAGTGAATTATGAGTTAAAAACCATTTATCTCATTGGAACTACATACTAAGGCCATGAATCTAAAACTGTAATGATAATTTTTAAAATGAGAAGGGGTAAAGGTAGGAGCCTAGCAGTTGATTAAATAAACCCCGATTTATTATGTTATGTATACTTTCAAAATAAGAAACTTTTGAGCCAAGGGTCTGATATGTCATTTATTTTATTAGTAAAGGAGCTTACCAAGCTCTACACATTTTCATTGATAGGAAATGAAGTGAAGTATGAGTTGAAAACCATGTATCTCATTGGAACTACATACCATGGCCAGGGATCCAAAATTGTAAAGATATTATTTAAAATGAGAAGAGGTAAAGGTAGGAGCCTAACGGTCGCTAAGCTAAACCATGACTTATTATTTTATGTCTACTTTCAAAATAAGAAACTTCTTACCCTAGGGTATGGTATGCCCTTTCTGTTAATAATTAAAGGATCTTATCGGGTGATACATATTTTTTTTAATAGGAAATCATGTCAAGTATGAGTTGAAAACCATGTATCTCATTGTAATTACATACCAAGGCCATGGATCCAAAACCGTAATGATAGTGTTTAAAATGAGAAGGAGTTTTTTTCAATAAGTAAATGAGCTTAGCGGGCGCTAAGAATTTTTTTATTGTAAACGAGATAAAATATGAGTTGAAAACTATGTATCTTATGGGAACTACATATTAAGGCTAGCAATCCAAAACTATAAAGATAATATTTATATTGATAAGAGGTAAAGGTAGGATCCTAGTGAATGCTAAGGTATACCATTAAATTCAATAGGTTAGGGCGTTCCACTCAATACGTACAAAATCATAGTTGTCTCTATGCATTTTATCTCATAAAATAGAATTGAATTATATGTTACCAACAATAAGTCTTGTGAGTACTACATAATAGATGACTACACAAGAGTTTAACCAAAGCTATATGCATATGGTATTTATAATGACCTGGTAATAATGGTGGGATCCTAGTGACATATAAACTAGAGCATGATATATTCCTTTATTAGTGTTTTGATCTTATTAAACTATTGAACATAGCATCCACTATGCCTTTACTTTTGATAAGGAAAAAATGCTTAAAGTTCACTAAGCATTTTCTCCCACAAGATCCAATGTGAATTTTTTGTTTTAAAAAATATACCTTATGGGAACTAAGTAAGTCTTGATCCCTCATTTACCTTAATTTCTCTAAGGAATAACAACATAGAAAAAAAAATTAAAAATCAATTTCCTACCTTTAGTAATATAGGAACCAAACAATAGGATTTGTTTTGACCTACCTTTAATATTGTACCTTAATCCCTCTAAGGAATAACAACATATATTACTTAAAAAAAGAAAACAAAAGATAATAACCCTAAGTCCAAGTACAGATAAAGACATAGGGTTTTTCTAGTCTTCCCTTTTAGCAAGAGGCCATGGAGTTGTAGAGGATTTATTGAAGAGGCATGGTTCGAAGGGTTGAGGAAAAATGCAGCCAAAGTTAGATGCATCTTATGTTGTGGAGGTGTTCGTCTGTGTGATAGGAGGAGAAGTTGGAGTGGCCTCTTCATTATCCCCTAAAATTATTCCTTTGGTTCGTTAACCGAAGAAAATAGGAGATGACATTACAAAGAAGACTGCAATATATTGGAATGGTTTGAGGGTTACCGTAAAGCTGACTTTAGAAATTTGTCAAGAGAAAGTTAGAATTTTTCCAATTACAATTTCCTTGGTGATTAAATCCTTGAAGGAACCTCAACGTGTCACGAAAAATATGAAAAACGATAAACATACCGGGAACATATCATTGGACAATGTTATTTAAATTGCAAAGGTCATAAAGCCCCTGAACCATGGCTAAACATCATGTGAGGAATGTGAAGAATATTTTTCGTACATGTGTTTTTTTGTCAAGCAAACTATCGAGGAAAAGGATCCTAAGCATTTACAATCAAAGATCGATGAAGGATAGGTTGAAATTCCATAGGATTGATCTAAGAGAAGTGGTTTTTTTTTTGTATGTTTTATTTTGTTTTAGTGTATTGGGTATTTGTTTGTTTTTAAGGTTTGATTGGGGGACAATGGATTTAAATTAATGGGTCTTTCATTAAATAAAAAGGAGGAATTCAAATTTTCTTATAGTGGGTTTCGTTTCTTATATATTGTTTATGTATTTTCTTGTTTAATGTATTATATATTTGTAGTTCTAATTTCCTTAATAAAATTGAGATATTTTTGTAATGTTACATTGTAAATATCACCTAGAAGCATTAAACCAAAATAAGAAGTAAGGTGTAGTAATTTATTCTTGACTAAGGTTTGTAGTAATTTATTTTCACTTTATAAGAAAAATATCATTTGTTATGAATTTAGGGAACAATGCTTAACTCATTAACACAAATTATCATAAGTGGTGGTGCAAAGGATGCAACAAGGTTGGGATTTGGAAAGTTGGAGAATGGACCGAATTTGTTATGGATATGTTGAGGAAAAGAGGGTTCTATTGGAATTTGATGTAGAGGATTGAACTTGGATTATATAAGTTTGAGGTTTAAGGATTATGTAAGATCGTATACAATTCCATTCTAGTGAGATTTCACTACAATCATATGAACTATAAACACAATATAGATGATGGGTTTTCAGTCTTGGAGAAAGGATTATTGGAGATTAGTGACCGATAAACTAGAGCATGATATTTTATTTTATCCCTGTTTTAAAATTATTAAACTTTTCAACCTAGCATCTACTATTCCCCTACTTTCAAGTAAGGAAAAAATTCTTATCATTCGCTAAGCATTTTATCCCACAAGATCCGATTTGAGTTATGTGTTTCAAACACTATACCTTATGGTAAGTACATAAAGCTTGATCATTCATGTACCTTAATCATTCTAAGAGATAACAACATATATTACTTAAGAAAAGAAAGAAAAAGAGATGAAACCTAAGTCCAAGTACGAGATAAAAACATAGGTTTTTCCTAGTCTTCCCTTTTAGCAAGCGGTCGGGGAGTTGTAGAGGATTTTGGAAGAGGTGCAATTCGAATGGTTGAGGAAAAATACCTCCAAATTTAGACCCATCTCAAGTTGTGGAGGTGTTCATCCATGTTACATGAGTAGAAGTTGGAGAGGCCTCTTCATTGGCCCCTAAAATTGGTCATCTAGGTCTTTCTTTGAAGAAAATTAGAGAATCCATTACAAAGGAGACCGCAAGAGATTGGAAGGGTTTGAGGGTTACCGTTAACCTCACTATACAAAATTGTTAGGCCAAAGTTCAATTTGTTCCAAGCACAACTTTCTTGGTGATTAAATCCTTGAAGGAACTGAATGTGATTGGAAAAAGATGAAAAACATTAAATATATTGGGAATGTCTCGTTGGATGATGTTACTGAAATTATGAAGGTCTTGATGCATCAATCCATAGCAAAAAATATTGTGTGAGTTTTTATTTTGGGCGCACTTTGTCGATGAAAAGGATCCTAAGGATTTACACTCGTAGATCGATGAATGAGAGGTCAAGATTGCAAAGAATTGATCAGAAGGAAGCGGTTTTATTTTGGGTATGTTTTATTGAGTTTTAGTGTATTGGCTATTTGTTTGTTTTTAAGGTTTTATTGGGGAACAATGGCTTAAAGATTTATGGGTTTGGCATTGAATCAAAATGAGCACACCAAATTTGGTTATAGTGGGTTTCGTTACTTATTTAATGTTTGGGTATTTGCTTGTTTAATGTAATATGTATTTGTAACGCTAATTTCCTTAATAAATATGAGTTATTTTAACAATTTTATACTGTAAATATCACCTCAAAGAATTAAACCAAAATAAGAACTAACAGCTAGAAAAATATTTACTAGCTAAGGTTTGTAATAATTTATTTTCACTTTAAAAGACAAAGATCATTTCCTATGAATTTTGGGCATGAGGCTTAACTCATTGACAAAAATTATCATAATTGGTAGTGCAAAGTCTATAACAAGGTTGGTGTTTGGCAAGTTGGAAAATGGCCTTAAAATGTGATGGCGATGTTGAGGGAAAAGGGGTTCTGTTGGAAGTTGATGTAGAGGAGTCAACTTGGATTACATAGTTTTGAGGTTTAAGGCTGATGTAATACCATCTACAATTCCATTCTAGTGAGATTTCACTATAATTAGATGAACACAATATCGATGACAGATTTTCAAGTAGTAGATAAATGATGATGAGATCGTAACAATTGCTAAACTAGAGCATGATCTTTTATTTTATCATTTTATTCAAACTATTAAACTTTTTACCTAGCATCCACTATACCATTACTTTCAATAAGGAAAAATTCGTAGCATTCACTAAGCATTTTCTCCTAGAAGATCCGATGTGAATTATGTGTTTCACACAATATACCTTATGGGAACTACATAAGACTTGATCCCTCTATCTGGTATGCAGTGCATTTATTGTCTCCGCCAGGTACATTCCACCCAACATGATATAATTATAATCAATGAAAATCACTAACAATTTAAAGATGTAAAGATAATGTTTACAATGACCATAGTGGTAGGAGCATCACGGTTGCTCAGGTAGGTCACAATTTATTATTTTATTGTAATATTCAATAAAAGAAACTATTGAAATTAGCATATGATGAGTGTTACTTTTGATAAGTAATCAAACTAAGCATTAGGTTAAAAAAATTCTAATATGAAACATTCTAAATACGACCATACTTATGTTTAGGAAAAGTTTAATCCTTCCTATTTATTTTAATAGGTTTTAGAATTTCCCAATTAAGCGCTACGCTTAAAATATCATCCGAGAGTAGTAATAGACATTTAGACATAATTAATAATGTATGTTTGATATACATATATTTCACATTGCCTTATATTAAATAATGATGAGCTATCACTAACACCATCAATGTGATTTGTTTCTCAAATAATCTCCCTCAAAATAAAGGACATTAGCTCTCTTGAACGTTATCCTTTAAACATGTTCATTACTCATCTTATAGGCATCTAATACTCACTACTAAATTATGGTGATATACACATAAATCACATAGTATTGTAAAATAAAAATACCCAAGCTACCGCAAACTCTCTTTGAAATACCAAATATTAAATCTTAATGTACTCTACGGTTTATCATTAAAAAGGTGTAAATGGCTTAAAAATTGTTTTTGGCTGGTCTTTTATATGTTGACTAGAAGTCTATCTCGCCACTAAAGTGTGTATTTTTAACATTCCTATCTTGCCATATATATAATGTTATGGCTTGTCTACCTAATATTTAATACTTTCAAAATGTGAAAATGGTTTCGTATCTTTCAATGCATCATTATTTGATTTTGGAATTTTATAAAAAAATGTTATTATTGATTTGATCCACGAGAATATGAATTATCAGTAACCGGTTGAATGATACATAATATGTCATATCGAAGCCTAGCAGTCGCTAACCATTAACTTAATTACTTTGTTATGATACATAGTAAAGAAGTCTAAAAGTTGGTGTCCACTATGGTACTATTTAAATTCCTTAATAGACAATGTGAGAAAAACACTTTAAAGTTTAGAAATGACCTAATTATTAATGTATTTTACTCTAAATATAGGTAAAATGTCTTCCATTGTTCGCACTCCATTCAGAACAATTCCATTCATCGCAAGCGGTATTTGTTGGAAGAAAAGAGACGAGGAATGGTTTGTGGAAATTAATTCCCTGAAAAATACCATGTTGACCTATGGTTGTTTTTTGTTATAGATGACAATCACGAGGAAGTTGGTATTGTTCTATCGTCAGAATTTATTGATTTGGGGACACTACATGTCTAGGTGGAACACTTTGAATTTGAAAATAATAAGTGTCTTATTCTGGATATGGAGTTGGACATTTCTTTGTTTAGGAAACGTGAAATGCATTCTTCCATAAACAATGGACCATATTCCTATTCAAAATAAGGTTGTAATTTGGGGATTCTAAAAGATTCTGACAAACTGGTTGTTCAATTGTAGAAGTCATTCAAAATGGTATATTTACAGTATTCATAAAATTGTATAGAAACAAGAAAACATCTTTTGTTTGTCATTTTTGCATAGAAAAGGTTTTCTTTCACCTCTAAAACATGCCAAGTTATTTACTATGCTAAGGTGAACATATTTGACTAAATTGGAGATAAACCCATCTAAATCAAAATTGCATGGGTTGAAAAGGAATACTAAATCAACTGGGTATTTTGAGGCTAGTGTAATAGTAGAGACATTTTATTCTTACTATCAAAGAATAAAAGGAGACAACAAAATGAGAGAAAAAGTTCTACATTATTTGAGAAATAAACATCTGGATAATATTGTATTGACATCCTACAGTGAATCCAATGTAATCGAAAAATTTAAATTACATGAATCACACTACTTTGCCATTTTTTTTTCTACTCTGGGTGAAGAGATCAATGAAAAATAAAATATGACTCCCATATTAAGGAAAAAATGGAAAAATAGAAAAAATATCATGAGGTGGAAGAAGTTCTTCCCGTCATGACTCAAACAATGTTAGACAACTATGTGATGTCACCAGAAGGAAATATACCAACAAGGGTTAAAGTCACAGACATTTTTTCTTATAAATTTGCATATCCATTCCATCTTCCATCAGCTTTATCAGCTATTCCTTTGCCTAATCCTTTCAATGTTGAATGTGTGATCACTAATTTTTGTAATTTGGCCAACGATATTTCTTTCGATGTCATAATGAAGATTCAAACAGTTATCAAAACCACTATACTGGATTGTATTATTATTGTTCTAGTACCAACTGATTATTCAAAAATGTTAAGCAACACAATCCAAAGATAAATGGAAAAGTTTAAAGACATTGGAGTATCAATTCTTAATGGATGCTACGGGATCTCTACGATAAAAACGGGATATTCAATATTTTGTGTCTTATGTACACAATATCTTGTGTGCACAGGTACAAAAATAACAATGAATATAGAGAAGAGGTCACTATGGATTGGATGGAGAAACTTCCATAAAAATTTGCAAATGCAAGTGAAATTGGCCTACAAGGAAACACCCATCCTTTTCTTTGTGAAACATCGTATAAGTTCTAGGCTGAGATGTTCACTCAATATTTTTCCACAAATTCCTAGTACTAGCGCTTTACGATGGAAGTGTTGCACTCCGTGCATTGGTGGATTCCAAACTATCTACCATTTTTATTGTTGAGACACATAGTCAAGCAATGTTTCTGAAACATTACTATTTTCATATGAAGAAATATTTGTCTCTGGAAACAATTTCAAGAGTTGATTTTTTTAATGAATTCGAAGAATTTTTTTAACGAAATCCATTTTTAAGCTATGATAACAATTTAAAACGAACTATATAGAACTTAGTGGACTCTATGCATCCATGTTCAATACGAAATGGTTTGAATAAAAACATTACTTTCATCAATATCTCGCTGATTTATAATTGCATATTATCTACAATGTTTCACCGATTCACTAATACATACCGACTACTAATATCTCAATAAAAATAATTTTGGCTTTAAAACGTGCGATATATCTTGGGAAACATGGTTTTCTCCTATGGGCAGGATTTTTGACCCAGAGGTTTATGGGACAGTTTTGGCCCATGCTTTTGATACCCATGGTTTTGTTAAACTACTTAAGCATTTGTCTAGTTATGTGGTTTTATGCATATGGTAGGTCAATGTAACATTGCATATGTGTTTTGAATTTGGGTGTGACTTCGTAGAGCTTGTTGAGCATAGCTCCAAAAAGATATGGGTACTATATTGAGAGAGCGGTAGCTTGTAATAAAATACGAGCAAGTGATTCTTAGTGGATGTAGCCAAATTGGGTGAACCACGTTAGATATTGTCTCTTTGTGTTGTGTTATTTTATTCTACACTTTTATTTGAGATCTGTAATATTTTCTGCATATTAGTTTCTAGTGTTTTGATTATGTGAGGGATTATTATGCATATTTTATCCCTTATTTCCTAACACAAGGGATTTCACAACCTCTTGGGCGGCATTGTCCTGGAATCTCCCACATATATTGATCTGATCATATCTATTTCAGTTTTTGTAGGAATTATCACACATCTCTCTTCTTAGTTCCCGAAATATTCATCCACATCTGAGGCTCCATAATCCCTCCATACTCTGACATTTTTGGTGGATTTCATTATCAAAGCAATCACCTACAAGAGAACAAGGTTTCATGTCGAATATACTAGCACGCCCAGTGGGACAAGACCCAAGATCTGGTCGTTTTGTTTATTACTTTTCTCGTCTTTTCTAGTTGTCCTAAGTATAATGGTCATCGTGTTTCATAGTTCTTGTCAATTTATATTTCTCTTAAGAATATTTCATTTTTTGAATTACTTGTCTTTAGGGTGTTAGTGTGGTCTCCATCAATTTGGTATGTCACTTGCATTTCTTAGTTTATATCCTCCGTGAGGTAAGTGATTTTCTTGTTTTCAACTAGTTTATTATTCAGTTATTTATAATTGGTATAAGTTTTTATTGTTATTATTATTTAAAATTAAAAGTAAAATAAAAAATAAACATTATTATCATCCTAAACCACCCCCACCTATCCCTATCCAACTCAACACCCCTTCCTTCCCTGAGCTATTTTCCTCCTCCCTCGGTTTCTACCTTTTAAATCTCCCATCACCCTAACCGATCTCCCAACTCCCCTCGGCTCACCTAACTACCCATGAGCTCCACTTCCGACTCCCACATATCTCTCAACTCTCACGAACCATGACAAATCCAACCCTCCAAATCAACTCCCAACATCCCTATTCTCCACCCAACTTGACCCCTCGAATTCTATTCTTAGCTACCACCCCTAACTCGACTACTCCCACCTCACACATGGCTAAGATCTTCCCGACTCCATATTTCTCCTCACCGATCTATACAAAGACTCCATACTCATGAGCTGATCCACCCCATTCCCACATACTCGAGCAAATCCAACTCCCAAATCACTTTAACAAACACCAATCTTCCAACCCATACCTAGACCAGTGTAGGACCTTTACCCTACTTGAAATGTTATACCTACCCCATGACTCGGACTAACCCCTCTCCACTAAAATTGGTCGTAGCATTCTCCTCATCTCTCACTCGGCACCCACACATCCCCACCCACTCTATCCTATTCCTCCCCGACCCATCTTACACTGATCCATCATATGCATCTCCCAAAAATCCACCCATGCCCATCCCACATATTCCTCTCCTAATGAGTTAAAATCCAATCATTTCTTCCGAGCCCTCAATTAGCACCCACTCTCCTCCAACCATGAGCTCAAGCTCTACACACCTTTCCCGACCTTACCTCTGTGTGATCTAATCTTGCCGAGATTCTCAATATCCAAAACTCCTCTCCATTAACCAATCTCTTCTCACTAATTTTTTTCTCAACACAATACTCAACGTCATCTCCCATCATTGTCTCCCAAAGATCAAGATTTATTCATCACCTCGATGACCTAGATATTCCTTACGGACACCCCACCCCAACCTCGACCATGACTCTCCAATGTCTTGGTATCTAACTACATTGCATAAGTTTCCATTTCCCTCACCCGAGCCACTTGGCTCTTGCACCAAATTCCCACTTGTTTAGATACAAGCTCGATTCCCATTTGTTTGTATTCCTAATTCCAGATTGTATATATACCAAAACAGAATTAGACTTAAAAAATAAATATTTTTGACCATACCAATTAAAAATCGAGGGTAATCTTACAATATAATTTATTTTCAAGTCTCGAATCTTCATAGCTCTCCCTGAGCTCTATTGAGCTCACCTGGACCCCTCATCTTTCTCTTCTCCGAGGACCCTATCATATGCCCACTCGATCGAGTCCTCACCTAACAAAAATATAGTCACTCACCATTCACACCCGCCATGCATTCACTTTACATAAAGTGGAAGTCGAAATAATCTGACATTGATTTGAACCAATTTACCATTGATAAAGTTGTACTCATTGGTTCTTCTATCGGTAGAGGTCTAGTTAGTTTGTCCCACATGCATGGGCCATCGTAATGGAAGAAATTTTTTAAAAGGCATAACCGACGTATTGACCTATGGCTTGGGCCATGTATGTCCTTTTTGTCAAAACTTTCCACCTATGTTGAGTTTTCTTCATCGTTTTTGAGCTGTGAGGAGAAAATCTATGTAATGGTTATTATCAGTCTTCGTCATAAATGAGTTGATTAAACTCCACTCGAGACAAAATCCTTTCTCATTAGGAGAATTTTTTCAATTACTCTGATTCACCTTCATAATATTAAATTAAACTTAATACATTAAATCAATTATCCAAACGTCTTTGAGCTCTATCATTATCTACTCCTTAATACATTCTATTAAATAAACAATCATTGTTATCATTATTTAAGACATTTTGACTTTATTTAATTTAAATAAGCTTCATTTTTACCATTAATATTTAATCCTAAGTAGTTAGTTTATAATTTATACAATGTTGTATTCCAATTACTTATTTTTATATTCCATTTGTTTTACGTATCATAAAACTATTTTATGGTCCTTTGATTTTCCTTGACACCATTTAGGACTAAGTGGCTAAGCTGTGTTCTTTGATTTTACTGAGGTAGCATCTATGACCTTACAACCTTGTAACCATCCAATTACATTGTCAAAGATGATTATTTTGAAACCATAAAAACTTTGTCAATCTCCTTTCACCGATCCCATCTGCGATCATAATGGTGCACTTTTAAGGTACCCAGATGTTCCCTTGCCACCGAACATCATCTTCACATATGTTGTTATCACGTATAATCAAATAACAGGGTAAAGAGATATACATGTATTCCTCATGTTTCCCTATTTTTCTCCTTTCTGCATTGTAATTTACCTTTCGTGCATGTGTCCTCATCAAAAGTTCACACTTTGTTTTTGGCTTAAAAATAACCTTTCTTTTCTACATCCTTCCTGATCACATATCTTAAATAAGGGTTTAACTCTCTACATCATGCATTTTATCACACACTACCTGAAAATTCATGTAAAAAATAAATGCATCGAAACATTCCTCTCACCTGGTTCACTAATTGGGATTTGAACACCAAAAAATAAACCATTTCAGACACTTCCCTAGCCAAAACTACCTGAAACCAGCCTTAGACTGCCATTCTCTAGGGACCTTCATTATCCACTTTTATTTTATTTTGATATCTCATAATTAATCATGATGATAAAAAATTGGTTTCTTTATTTGTTTGTTGAAAAATTCATTAAAAAATGTTTATCTATTTCACGTCTATTTTCAATCTCTCTCAAATCAAAACAAAACAACAATCCACTACATCAAATTATGATCTCTCCCAAAAAGATTCTACAATTGAGGTTGTGTTGAAAGAAATGTGGAAAAACTATGGAATGGGGTAAGAGCACTTAAGAAACCCCAAGGCTTTGTCTAAAATATATCAATGGACCATCACATAAGAAGTAAACAAGGATTCCTACTTTGAAGCAAAAAAGAAAACTTAACAAATATAATTACCCTTTATTCTTGAAACCTTAAATAAGTGAGCCTAATAAGGATCTAAGCAATCGTTTTTGCTTAAGAGAATGGGAGCTCACCATTAATGGCTTCAAGGCTAATGGTTCTTCACATTTACTCCATGGTGTGTGGTGTGTTGCAAAGGATAAAGAAAATAGCTCAATAAAATTAAATAAAACTCGTAATCCTAGTAATAATACTAGAGTTTATGTTAGAGAGAAGAAGTGTTCTTGTAAATGAGAGGGGGGTAGTGGGCTATTTATAGTTTTCCATTTGGGAAAGTGGGAGATTTGGGTGCATGTGGGACAAATGAAAAATCCCAAAAAGCACTTTAGCAAGTCAAAGTAAGATTTGACTAGGTTTTAGAAGAGGTTGACCATAGTTAGGGAGAATTAACCTACGTTAGCCTAGTTAATCTTGTTTTAGTGAGAAATTAGGGTTTTGAAATATTTTTGAGAGGTATAATCAATCCAATGAAATGGATTGATAGTCTAGGAAGCTAATAGAAGTAGTCTAGAAGAGGATAAGAAGAGGATTTAGCCAAGAAGAGGCTTATATTAGCCTATTTAATTGACTTATAAGAGGAATAGGACTGAAAGAGTTTCGTAAGAGGGTAGTTAGATAGGTATAAATGACAATATGTCGTCAATTTGTGAGGAGGAGAATAATTAGTGCAATATTAAAAATACTAGTGCTTTGATAAAATTATAGGTGTCGACATTTTCCCCTCTTTGAGGTGATGTAAGCTACGTCACTTCAAAGAAAGTAGACAAACATAAACGAGTAGAATTTTTTTGAAGGGGTAGAAAAAAATATGTTAGCTAAAGGGATTCCCCCTTGAGTTTCGATGGGGTGATGGAAGAACACGATCGATGATTGAAACAAGTAATGAAGAAAGAAAATTATGAAGAGAAGATTAGAGAACAAAAAGAGGGATATTGAGTTATCCACAAACCAAAGTGCAAAAAAATTTAATCATCATTTTGCTTAGCATCCTCATCATCGGTCCTTATTAAAATGTAAGCACATGATGGAAGCATAAAATGACATGAAAATCAAAGATACAAACAACCATCTCTTGCGAAGACAACAACTCCACGCAACATAAAAACATGTAATGCAATACGAAAAGTAATAAAACTCATCTAACAGGAAATAAGTACAAACACACACACTCAAACCAACAACGTTCAAGATAGTTGAGAAAATAATTTTTTATCGAGATGTAGTCCCAAATTTTCTAATAAATGACAAGGGTTTAAAATTATTCCTCAAGGAATTTGTATATGCAAGGGAAAGGAAGGATGAGACTTGGTTCCAATGGAAAAGTGATGTGAATGACAAAAATAGTACCATGCAACTGATACTACCCGAGAGTATAGATGAAGTAAGCAGCGTAGATTTCGTAAAATGATTGTAGAGTTGGGTGATTCGTGAGTCGTTATTTCAAATCATATGAAAACATCAGCAAGATATGAGATGAGTGCCATGTGAGAGACACAAATTTCAGCTGTAAGTGAGATTTTTACAAATTTTAGTCCATTTTCAAAGTTTTATGATTTTTTCAATTTTTTGAATGGTTTTATAATTTTTAAAATTTTGATCGGTAGAAAGAATTTGCATAAGATATCGAATATATCCTAAAATCATACACAAATTCTGAAGGAAAGGAAAGGGCATCAAATAGATTAAAACTCCCTACCGAGAAGAATTACAAGTAACAATATTTAATTAATAAAAATAATCATCATGATGGGGAAAAGAGAGGAAAAATAGAAGAGAAATGATAGGAAAATGGCACTTGGAATATTTGTAAATCATTCCGGGTTGAAGAAGTGACCGTAGGGTGGCACTAAGTGCTCCAACATGAAAAAAATAGAAATAATCATTTTAGGTATAAAAATAGTCATTTCTTTGAGAAAAATAAGTACTAGAGTGATCACGAAGGAGAAAACATGCCCTGAGGGCATCGTGGCATCCTAATATACTCACCGGGTGGGTTAAAACAATCACAACTAGTTTATTTGTAGTAGATATCTTGTGAATTTTTACCGCGAGTGATATTGATAGCCCTCAAGTGATATGGTGAGGCTACCGAGAAGGCGAAGACAAGCGATTGCATCGAGAGTTTGTTTGGGACCTAGTGGACATGACCCTACGTGAGTGTCATATCCATCCTTTTTAACTATGCATTAAATGTGGTTTCTTCATTCTTTTAGGGTAGATTTGGAATTTCTTTAGGGATGCACGCATGTGCATGCATTGAAATAATGGGTACATGTACACGTATGTTTGAAAAAAATGTACGTGTCGACGTATCCGCCAAAAGGGGGTGTACGTGTCCGGGGAAAATATGGATGTGCACGTGTGTTTGTCGAATGGTGAGCATATGAATCACACTGGGGGCACATGCATTTTGGGTAAAATAGGAAGGATAGGAAGAAATTGGGGGTAATCGTATGCATTGGGTAGGGCACATATGCATCGAAGTAGAGGTGTATATGTGTTGGGCACATATACACCGATATAGGCCCATAGGTGCTGAAGTGGAGGAAAACATGCCAAGGAAAAGGGGGAATTCAACCCTTGCAAGTAAGTAGCTAAGTACTGATTAAAAATAGACTAGATGGTTTGGAGAAAAAGGTGAAAATTAGTATGTTAGAGTAATGAAAGAATAATTTTTCTATAAAATTAGCTACGAATATATATTAAATTAGATAGAAGTGATTAGAAAATTAGATCCTAACATGTGCTCTTTTGTTTGCAGTGGATACTACCCACTCGCATACTGTGAGAGGCATGTCTAGCTAGTGGCGATAGAGGCATAGTTTGATGAAGATGAGAGGAGGATATTGGATATCCTTCTATATGTCACATGATTGGCTTATATGGCCGATATACCATAGATTACATTCAATCACGCCTGCTGTGATAGTCGTGGCTGAGAGGTGGAAGAACGAGAGTCATTGTTTTCAGCTCCCGACTGGCAAGATCACGATATCACTAGAGGACGTCTAGTGTATCATGTAGGTCCCCATTCGGGGTGAGCAAATATAGTATATCTGTCACGGCAGCCTGATTTTGATTGGTGTATTATTGAGATATTCGGAATCCAAGTGATACCACATCATAGTATGACTATTAGATTGTCATATTGCATCGAGGATCCAGAACTTGATCATGTGGTAGTTTACATGATGGCCTTTATCAGTGGATTTTTACTCCCTGACAAGACTGGTGCTTCATTTCCACTTGGTCTCCTTGGAGTGATACGAGGATTGATTGACAGGGAGACATACTGCTGGGGTCAGTGCATATTAGCACACTTATATTGGGACCTCCATTTGATCACATACTACCATCAGAAGATGGTAGGACCGGCAAAATTATTGAGGATTAGGGTGTGGGACCACATTGCTATTATTTTCTATGTAGGTTCATTGAGAGCTTGAGCTATAGAGGAGCCTTCTTCTATGGGATGGGTTCCAATCTGGGGATGACGTGTGGCAATATATTGGAGATACCTACCACTTTCGTCATGAGTTGGATGAGTTACAGTAGGTTGTCATGCTATGGACGCCCTACACCACTTTCGGTGGGGATAGGATGGCCTAGGGCTTAGCACTGCGACTATTGAGCACTTTATGTTGGGCAGCCACAACTATATACGAGAGATTTACATAGCAGACATGTACTAAAGATAGTTTGATATTACCCAGGATGTATCTAGGCTAGATTGTTAGTACGCTTGTAGGGCTAGAGAGTATTTCGATATGGGACCATAGTTTTCTAGGGCGGGGCCACGACCAACATTCTACATGTGCTACCAACAATTTGGGTACCCCAAAGATAGATTAGAGATCCTAGTTATACACCATAGTATGCCCCTCATATGTACCATGGAGTGATTTTGTGTCGCTTGACCATTCCCAAAGTAGCTTATGATGTCTGAGTGAGAGCACCCCTTGTGGGACCTACAAGCGGTGATGAGGGTGGAGTTGGCGGTGGTGATGATGATAATGATGATGATCTATTTGATGGCCAGTGTCATGTTAGGGGTGGGGATAGGATCCTCCATTACAACATCCTTAGGGACAGGGGACCTAACTCAGAATGACATACACCCGGGGATCACGATATAAAGTTGCCTCTAGTAGGCATTCTAGCGGGGAAATATGCCCCTTTACAATACGTATTTCAAGAGTAGGGTCTGCCTCCTCACGCTCCAGGGAGTGATAGTGATGATGGAAATTTGGTTACATTTCAGCATCATTTACAGGCTGTGATAACCATGTAGTTACAGTTGGTGGGGGAGAGAGATGAAGACAGGGCATAGGTACATGCCCTTACAGTAGAGCAATATCAAGCTAGCACACACATACAGGTCTTGATAGCTGAGAGGAACTAGGACAAAGCACAAGCCACTCACAGTTGGGGTGGAGCCTTGCATCACCAGATTAGCTAGTTGGTAGGGAAGGGGGCTCAGATATTGATTATTATACACCAGTCATAGACTTAGGTGCATAATGGTCATTGCAAATAGGGATCAAACCTAGGCACATGCATAATATTTTATCATTCAGAGGGACCAGGCCCAAGCTCAGATGCAGACTATTACTATGGAAAGATATCGAGAGGGCACTACTATGTGACATTACTATGCTGATAGAGGCTGATTGGTAGGAGAGAGAGACACTACCGTTCGATAGACAATGCTTTTAGTGATGCCGACATGATTCAGGATGTTATGAGGGCTAACGGTGAGGCCTTGTATTATAGGACCACCTATTTTATATCAGTCCCAACAAGGCAGCAGGTGGCTCCCTCTGAGAAGCTAGGTGTGAGTGGGAAAGGTTCTAGATCACGAAACTCGGGTCGATCAATCTAATCGGTCTTCTAGCCAATCGGACAACATCCATCCAAACAATAGCCAGCTAGACAGCAGGGTGTTACCCCTAGAGAAGGCCCATCACATCCACCATTTTTCCATCGCTAGGACATGAACCCAGGATCCCTGGAGAGGGAACAAGATGCGGTTTATTCCTTCATTTTGCTTTTGTATAGATGTTTTGTATGTACACATGCCTCTTATGAAGGCTGATTTTGATCGATGTATAGATTTATGTACCATTATTTTGATGCCTCTTGATGAAGGCTAAGTTTTTATGCATGCCATTTTTAGATGGCATATTGTATCGATGATGTATACCTAATTTTGAGACAGACATTTATACATGTATTATACAGACATTCGATGATTTATTGTTATGTCATGCTTTGATTATGCTCTTATGATGATGGTTTATGTTCTATAGATGATTGTATCATGATGTATGTTCTCTCTTTCTTTATGTATGTGACATACTTTAGCCTTAGAGATGTTTATGTTTCATGTTTTTGTATTGATGATATATCTACATATAGTATCAGATGTTTATGATTTCTATTCTATCACTTGGGATGATACTATACAATATTGTTGTGGGGGGGATATATTTGTGATTATGTGTAACCCCTCTTGCCCCCATTGATGATACGATATGTGATGATTAGCTTACTATACATGCATGATGTAAAACTTAGAAAGCGATGAAGGGAACTTATCATGATGCAAGAGTAACTTGTGATCCGTGAATCCTACTTGAGTGCCGAAACCTGATTTTCACCCAAATACCTACACACTATGCCACAATTGTGTGGTTTTCACATGTGGATGACCTATTTTTTCTTTATTATTTTCCCAAATTTTCTCATATTTTGCTTGTTTTTTCTTTGTTTTTCTAGTTTTAAGTTCTTATTTGATATTCTTATCATTCTTAAGCCTAGACCCTATTGAGATGCATTGTGTTCATTGGTTCGAAATCTCTTCACCATATGAATATGCCGGTTTATAAGCTCTCGACCCATACTTGGCAACCACAACATAAAGCCCTAGCCAGTTGACCTCAAACTTACTTTTATTTTCTCGATTGACCTCAAACTTACTTTTATTTTCTCTATCTTTGATATTATTCTTGTAATTTTCTTTCAACACTAGATCACCTACATTAAACTCTTGATGAGTGATTCATTTGTTATACTCTCTCGAAACCCTATTCCGGAAGATCTTGAGGTGATTAAACGTTTTTATCCATTTCTAATCCAACATCTCTAGCTCTGCTAGCAAAGCTACTCTATAGTCTTTGTCTTTATCAAAATAATCACAGAGAGATATTCTTAGAGAGTGTAGCTCCACTTCCAAGGGTATGATGGATTCACTTCCATAAACTAGAGAATATGGGGTCTTACCAGTAGGATTGCAAATGGAATTTTGATAGGCCTAGAGGGTGGGGTGTATTTGTAAGTGCCAATTACGGAAAATCTTACATACCATTTTCTCCATGCTTTTTACAAGGGTTTTATTGGTAGCTATGGCTTGTCCATTACCTTGGGAGTAATATGGGTTAGACCACTTGATTTCAATATGGAAACGTTGACATAATATCTTAACCATTTTTTTTTAAGAACTTACCATTATCAGTGACAATGGCGGAAAGGATACCATAATGGCAAATGTGATTGTTCATGATGAATTTAGAAATTTTCACACCATTCACGTAAGTAAGAGGAAAAACCTCTATCTATTTGGTAAAATACTTAGTGGTAGTGATAATTTGGGTGTGACCATTTGAAGAAGAAGGATGGAGATTCTCTATGAGATCCAGGCCCCGTTTAGAAAATGATGAAGGTGTTGCGATAGGATGTAAATCCTGTGTGGGTGCATGTATCAGTTTTCCATACTTTTGGCATAACTCACATTTTTTGAAAAAATTACAACAATTTGCTTCCATCGTGGACCAATAATAACCTACCCTTAAGATCTTATTATCTAAGATAATATCGCTAGTATGCTCTCCACAAATACCACCACGTACTTTCTTAATAGTGTGGAGTGAATCGATAATTTAGATTCTGTCATCACCATGACGATAAAGGGTACCTCCTAGGAGGGTATAATGGGATATATGGTGGATAAGGGATTTCTTCTCATAATGGCTAATGTCTTGGGGAAATGTGCCATCTTGTAGGTATCGGAGGATAGGGTCATACCAAGGGGAGAAGGGACCAATAATTTCACATGTCAAACAAGATTTTGGCATGTCATATGTGGGTATTTGTAAATTCTCTACAAAGAAAGGCAATTTTCTCTCCTGAGGTGGAATCCATAACAGAGATCCAATTGTAGCCATAGAATTTTCCAATCTATTATGTGACCTTGGTTTTTGCTCAAAGACAATCTATGTAAAATATTCTTTCAAGGTTTCAACTAAATTCTTGTATGGAATAATCTTCTCATCTTTAACATTGTAATCATCATTTACTTTTTTAATGATAAGTTGGGAGTCTCCAATCACACATAGCTGTCAAATATTGCATGTAATAACTAGCTTCAAGAAAGTAATGAGTGTCTCATAATCCGTAATGTTATTAGTCCAGGGGAATCCCAAATGGAATGCTCTTAGGATAACCTCACCTGTGGGAGTGATGAGTACTACTCCTACCCCTAATCCATGGAAGGTGAATGGTCCATCAAAATTGAATTTCCATTCTATAGATTCTTCAACATATGTCATGATTGCATCTGGAAATCCAAACACAAAGGTTCCATTTCTAGTAGAGGAGATTTTGCCAAATGATCGGCCAATACTTGTCCCTTTAAGGATTTCGATTCACAAACTTAATATAAAATTCTCTCGGGAGAATGATCCAATTAGCCATTCGTCCGGTAAGGGTAGTGTTGACCAAATAATCTCACACTTATTTTTAGGCCAACCGACACAATTTTCCCCTTTGTGCTTCAATCTATATTTCTACATATTTTAATTACTTGAGGCCCCCTGAAAGCATTTCCATCAGAAAGGAAATTTTCTCCCCTTTCCATAGATATAAAGAAGTCCTAAATCTTTGTATTTTTCAAATTCTGGTGTGTGCATGCGAAGGATTTTTGCCAAATGCGGGCTGGTGGGCCTAGGGTAGACTTTTCACCCATGGAAATTACGGACCTGTAGGGTGGTGGAAGACATATTGACATTTTTTCACTTTTCACAAATAATTAAGGGCCCATGAGCCCGAGAAGTATTTCTTATGAAAAATGTAAAAATGCGGGTCAGATGGCCGAGATATGTCTTTTGCCCAAATGGAAAATCTTGGACGACGGGCATGGGGATTACTCAAGTGTAAAAGCAGGTCTGTGGGGTCACAGAGAATTTTTTTTCCAAGTGTGAATGTGGGTTAGATGGTCTGCGGGGGACTTTGAAACATTTTCACTTTTCGCAAATGGTGCAATTTTCAAGTGCGGGCCCACGAGCCCGCGATATCTCATCAACCATTAAAAATTCATAGACCCACGTAGGGTGCCATGTGCCTCAAAAATGTAATTCCAATAGTTGAAGAAAAAATAGAGACCCCAAACAAGTGCCAAGTTTCCACGTGTCCAAGGGTCTGAAACGGGACAAATTCAAAAATTGAAAATTTGAAATGGGGCAGAGCCATGGAAAGTACCACGTGTTATCTCGGTGTAACTTCAAAGACTAATTCAAAAGGTGGTTCCCCAAACAAGCGCAAGATTTCCATGTGGTCAGACTCAAAAAGGGGTATAGAGTGGGTTCCTAAACATGTGTAAACTCTCCATGTGTCTTGGGTCCAACATAACTCAAATGGATTGAGGCCTGAATCAACTAAGTATAGAGAACCAACAAACAACACCACATGTTGCATCAGCGAAATATCAAAGGTGTAACCCAAAAGGAAATTTGTAAATGAGCGCCAATCCGTCACATGTTCAGATTTGGAAAAGGTAAGGTCAGCCATTGAAAAGTCCAAAATCCTGTGGAGGCCTCCACGTGTCACAACCATGTAACTTCAAAGGTAAAAACTTGGGTGTAGTATCCAAACAAGCGCAAAGCCTCCATGTGTCTTGGGTCAGACACAATGTCTCCGCTAATAAGGACTCAGGAAAAACACAGAGGAAACCAAGGATCCTGCGAAAGCTGCCACATGTAAGTCCAACATGATTTTAAGAGAAAAAGGAAGGGGTTGAATCTTTAAGATGTGTGAGGCTACCATGTGGACCCTGTATGGATAGACTCTTTTAAATATTGCGCACCCAAAACCCTAATCTTTAGACAGCCATATATTTTAACTAGAAAATTGGATTTGAGTGGGAGAGGACTTTTGGAAAGATCTCAGTGTCGTCTTCTCACCTACCTCCATTAATGTCTCAGCCTACTATTTTTGGGGCTGTCAAGTCTCTCACCATCCTCCATGATGAAGAATGGTCCTCTTTCTTTCCCAGTAAGGGACAACTATGGGGGCATGGCTGTTCCAGTGAGACTTTTCATTGTGGTAGGTGGATTTTAATGCTTTCTGGAGTGGTTGGAGTAGGCATAATTCAATGAATATCTCAAGGTGCTTGAAGCAAGATTCATATTTTTCGTCTCTTTCTCTCTCATTCTTCTATATATTATAAAGGAGGGGCATATTCAAACGGTTGTTCATCTTTTCTCTTCTGCCCCCTCTCTCTTTATTCCTTAGGGTAGAATGCAAAGTCTAAGCCTCCTCTCATGGCTTTGTAATGGCATTTCCTTGCCCCTTTCCCACTAATGATGTACCATGTGACTTTTGGAGCAATAGAATATGTTTCGTGATGCATTTTTCCATCCTTTGCATATTTTGTTGTCTCTTCTTGCCTCTCATCATTATAGGGTATATCGTGCATACTCTGATGTTTATTGTAGTTTTTGAGAGCTGTTTTTAATGGGTTTAGAAGTGTTTTTCCATGTGAGCTTCTTCTCTTGTCTGTGGTGCATCTATTCCACCCACTCTTTTTCTCACCTCTCTCCACTTCAGCAGTCATATCTATGATCAACCACTTCCTTTTAGTGTATCACCGCTTAGTGTAGGATCTCTTTCTCTCACTCTCTCTCTCCTTATCCCCTTGGAATCGTAAGAGTAGGTTAGATAGGTTATTTCTGCATTGGAGTAGCTTGTGGTAGGTAGATTAGCAAGCAAGAACTAGCTTTCTCTCGGAGGGCCATCTCAAGTCCGCAAGTCCCACAGATTCGAGAGATGTTCCCATGCTATGCAATCACACCGAATGCCCCATTTCAAACCCAAGACATTTGGGGGTGCTTTGATTTTGTAGTAACAATTTTGGCATGCCTTGTGGGACACTCGAGGTTAGATTCTCTCATCCTTCCAAGGTGTCTCATTATAAACAACAAATCTTAAGCCAACATGTGACCACACTAATAGTTTTGGCATGCTTGGTGGGAGAGTTCTGAAGCACCTTACCACTTCATCTTAGTAGGTTGTTGTGTTCCTGTTAGGATTCAACCTTTTGAGGCACATACAAAGCACATCTAGAAAATCCATCGGTCAATAACCCATCCTCTGAGTTACAGACCTTCTCCCATCCATTTTTCATCCATTATTCTTTACATATCTTTCATTTTCACCCTTACCATGAAGTTGTGCAATCATGACTTCATTCCTCTCATGGAATTCACACCTACAACATTGTAGGATTCCTCCAATGTATTTCCCACTTCATCCAAATCAGTATTATGATCAGATCTAATACCATTATGTTGATCCATATAAACGGGGTCAAAACTAGTTTGGCCATGAAGCTTATCAAGAACAAGGGGACACATATAATGGTAACAGATACACGGAGGATGCTTATTTACAGAGGAGATTCAAAAACTAGAGGCATGCATGGTACATTCAAGGGCTACAGCTCAAATTAAAGCATTCATAATTGGCTATAAGGCACATTTTCCATGGTTCATCCCTTTCTCAAGACATTACAACCCTCAGGAGAAGATTGACATCATGGTTGAAATGATGCCTCACCTTGCAAAGTAGTTTGAGGACATTGAGGCATATGAGGAAAGTGTAAGATAACCTTGTCAATGGGTAAGTCAATCACATGCTCCTTGTCCTTCATTTTGTCTTTGTTAAACTTTATCATTTCAGTATGATCAAGAGTCAAGCCCCTCACTTGATGCCCCAAGTGTTGATTTCCCTTCCCCATCTTCTAGTCTTCCATCTCATCTCGATTATTCTTCCCTTTTCCCTTCTAAATAGTAATACCCTCAAAACAAACAAGAAGTTCCACTCCCCTCTCCACCAAAAACTATTTTCAAGCTAGTTGAAACCCCATCCACTCCTCCTTTTTCTTTCCCAAGTCCATGTTAAGAAGATACTCAAGAACCTGGTCAAGGAGAACATCAATAAGAGGAACCCAATAGAGAAGAAATGATAGACAATATAAAGAGTTGGGCTACCAGATTTGGGTTTACAAAGATACCCTTGATGGTTAAGCCAATAAAGGAGGTCAGAGTTAAAGAACCAATGGTGTATGAGGTTGAGTTCACATCAGAAAAAAAACAAGAACAACAAGGAGAAGATCAGCAATCCGTTTTCTCTAAATGCAAAGTGTCCACAATGACACTTTGTCTAAAGAGGATGCTGATCAACCCAAGTTTCACAACCAGTGAAGGAGGAATAACAACAAGCTACAAGTCCCATTGAAGAGGAGTAGCTGGGAGAGATCAAATCAAAGTTGAGGCCACTTAATGAAGAAATCATCATTGAATATTTTTTTCTTTCATTCCAAGGGCCTGATTTAATTGATGAACCCATGATGGAGGAGGACCATATAGTTTTAGAGGCTCCAAGTGCAGGCCACAGAAGTACCTTTAGTTCTTCCTCCTACTTTATCCCCTTTAGGCTCTAATGTTGAAGAAGAGTTTGAGCTTTCAAACTTCATGTTTGAAGATGAGGAGAACCATGGTGAGCAAGTTTCATATCAGGAGGACACCAAGGAGGAGGTCAAACACATGCAATAGGACAAAAAGTAGGTAGACTATATGTCAGACTTGGAAAATTTCTTTAATGGAGAGAAGCATGAGGAGATCACATCATTTTCTCCTCCATCATCCACCTTCCAAGAACATAATCATGCTTTCATGAAGGAGAGATTTCAAGTACAATAGCCTGCACTTCATAACAGCTCTCTGGAACCAAGGTTAGAATATATGAATCTTCCATGTTCTTCAAAGGATATGGAAGTGAAAAAGTAAGAGGATGTCATCATCTCTCCCACATCAACCACCTAGGAAGGTCAGTAGGAAAACTCCATTCTTAGATTTGTAGTTCAGAGAAATGGGAAAATTCAAAGGGCCATACCTTTCCCAATCATTTACTTTGATTCATTGGAGCTAAGGGAGAAGCCAAAACCAATCATGCCCACTTCAGGGCATGAGGATGAGCTCCAAGGTACAAATGATCAGCTATAATGCCTCTTCAATCCAAATGAAGACCAACTAAAAGAGGCATTTTTCTTGTCTCCAGTTAACACCTTGATGATTTTGGTCAAGGACCAGCTTATAATTATATTTTCACTCATACAAGAAGCCATATTCAATGCCAATTCATTTGCATGGCTGCCCCTTTTGAGAAAGGGGAGCTACTTCTCCCTGCCAGTTGTAGGAATTGTTTGAGTCCCTTTTCTCTCTGTTTAGTGTAGGAGTAGGTTTAAGTTTGTTTTCAGAGAAGAAGTACATGTGGACAATCTTCATGTTCCACTTAGAGCATGTATAATTTCAAGTTTTGTACATAGTGTGTTGTGGTGTTTTGTTGCTCGTGCACAGGACATTGGAAGCGGCGGGGTGAGTTCAGGGTCAGCTCTAGTTCTAACAATTTCCAAGTGGCTTAGGGATCATATTTTCAAAGCTCAGATAAGTCTCATGTTTTTAGGAAGACACCATGCCTAATGGATGATTTAAGTAAACTGATCATTTCACCTAGTAGGTAGGTGATCCCCATGAGTCACCAAATTATTGAGCAAATAAGCTCACACTTATATTTAGGTCAACTAACACCATTTTACCCCTTTGCGCTTCAATTTGAATTTCTAAATATATTAAGCACTTTAGGCCCCTGAAAGCATCTCTTTCAGATACAAAATTTCATCCGCTTTCCATAGATATAAAAATTCCTTCTAACTCTTCGTATTTTTCAAGTTACGAGCCGACGGGCCTAGGAAGGATTTTTTGTGGCGTGGGCTGCTAGGCCTAGGGAAGACTGTTTTCCCATGGAAATTACAAAGCTGGTGGGGTGGTGGAAGGCATTTTGACATTTTTTTAGTTTTGGCAAAAGGCACAAGTATAATTGCGGGCGCACGAGGCCAAGAAGGATTTCTTACGAAAATTATAAAAGGTGGAATGGCGAGCCCGGATATGTCTTTTTTCCAAATGGAAAATACGGGCTGACAGAACTGGGGATGACTCAAGTGTAAAAGTAGGTTTACGAGGTTACGGGGAAAAAATTTCCAAAGTGTGAATGTGGGTCGGCGGGTCTATGGGGGACTTTGAAACTTTTTCACTTTTCGCTAATGGTGCAATTTCCAAGTCCAAGCCCACAAGCCCACGGGATATCAATGGTCATTGAAAATTCATAGAACCGTAGAGGGTGCCTCATGCCTCATTGGTGCAACTCCAAGTGTCAAAGCCAAATTGGAGGGCCCAAAAAGTGCCAAGCTTCCACGTGTCCGAGTGTGAAAAGGGACAGATTTGACAGTTGAAAAGTCAAAATGGGGCGAGAACCAATGGAAAATGCCATGTGTCATCTTGATGCAACTTCAAAGACTAATTCCGAAGGTGGTTCCCCAAACAAGTGCAGGCTCGCCACATGGTCACAGTAAAAGGTGGAAAGAGCGGGCCCAAATACACTAAGTATAAGAGGGATGACAGAAAGTTCCACGTGTCATCTCAACGTAACTTCAAGATCATTTCCAAAGACTAGTTTTAGAATGAGCATGAGGCCTTGATGTGGTCAGAGTCAAAAAAGTGGAGAAAGTCAGCCATTTCAAACAACTAATTATAAGGGTGCCAGTGAAATCCTCCACGCGTCTCATCGTCACAACACCAAGGCTAGGTAAAAAGAGCGGGTTTCCAAACGTGCGTAGACTATCCACGTGTCTTGGGTCCAAAAAAAGGCAAATGGATCGAGGCCAAAATCGGCCAAGTATAGAGAAACAAAAGACGACACCATGTGTTGCATCAGTGAAATTTCAAAGGCGTGGCCCAAAAGGTAATCCCAAAATGAGTGCCAACTCGGCACATGTTCAGAGTCTGAAAAGATAAGGTCGGCCATTAAAAAGTCCAAAATCCTATGGAGGCCTCCACATGTATCGACTGTGCAACTTCAAAGGTAAAGAGTGGGGTAGTTTCCAAATAAGTGTGAAGCCTCCATGTATCTTAGATTAGGCACAATGTCTCCGCCAACAAGAAGGACTCGAGAAAAACATAGAGAAAACCGAGGAGCCCGCGGAATCCACCACGTGTTAGTTTAGTGTGATTTTAAGAGTGAAAGGAAGGGGCTAAATCTTCAAGATGCGGGAGGCTGCCACGTGGACCTTGTATGGACAGATTCTTTTAAATCTTGCACTCCCACTATCCTAATCTTTAGAAAGCCATATCTTTCCACTGGAAACTTGTATTTGGGTGGGAGAGGACTTTTTGGAAAGATCTCGGCATTATCTTCTCACCCGCCTAAATTAATTTCTTGGCCCACTTTTTTTTATGGGATTTCAACTCTCTCACCTATACTCATGATGAAGAATGGGCCTCTTTCTTTACCGAAGAATGAGACAATGATGGGGGCATTGGTTTTCTAGCAAGACCCTTCATTATGGAAAGTGGATTTTAATGCTCTAGGGTGGTTTGAATAGGCATAATTCAATGCATATCTCAAGGTGGTTGAAGCAGGATTCATAATTTTCCTCTCTTTCTCTCTCATTCTTCTATATATTGTAAAGGAGGGGTATATTTAAACGGTTATTTGTCCTTTCTCTCCTGCCCCCCTCTCTCTTTCTTCCTTAGGGTAAAATGTGGAGTCTAAGCCTTCTCTCATGCCTCTGTAATGGAATTTCCTTTCCCCTTTCCCATTGATGATGTACTGTGTGATTTTTGGAGCAATATAATATGTTTCGTGATGCATTCATCCATCCTTTTCTTATTTTGTTGTCTTTTCTCGCCCTCGTCATTGCAGGGTATAATGTACATACTATGATGTTTATTGTAGGTTCTAGGAGCTGTGTTTAATGGGTTTTGAAGTGGTGTTCTATGTGAACTTTATCTCTTGTCTTTGGTGCATCTTGTCCACCCCCTTGTTTTCTCACCTCTCACCACTTCAGGAAGTTGGATCTATGATCAGCCACTTCCTTTACTAGTGTATCACCACTTAGTGTAGGCTCTCTTTCACCCTCTCTCTCTCTCCTTGTCCCATTAGAATGGTTAGATTAGGTTAGATAGGTTCTTCCTGCACTGGAGTAGCTTTTGGCGGAGTAGATTAGGAAGCAAGAACCGGCTTTCTTTAGATGGCCATCTCAAGTCCGTAAGTTCCATAGCTTGAGAGATGGTCCCATGTTATGCAATCACACTGAATTCCCCATTTCAAACCCAGGACATTCGAGGGTGCTATGATTTTGCACTAACAAGTAGGTTTGGATAAAAGCTACTTAAGAGGGAGAAATTTGGATATTATTTTGGTTTTATTGTTAAGGAGATACTGGTCAAGTTTTTGAAAGGTGAAAACAATTGCGGACATGATTTTTTAATCTACGGGTAATTAAGTTTATAGGAAATCAAGGTGCAACTAAGATAATAGATTGCCCTTTCTTTATGGTCTAGATCATATTGGGAGAGTAATGCATCAATAACAAATTGGATGATGAGAGATATACAAGAAGAGAGGTTTTCTTGGGGTAGGTGGCATGAGTACAGGTGGGTTAACAAGGTATTATTTTAGTAATGTAAATGCCTTTTGACAATCTAGTCCCCAGTTGAATGCAACATCCTTCTTTATTTGATTCGTAAATGAGTGGAACTTATCCGGAAGTTGTGAAATAAAGCAATGGATTTCTTGAATTTTCCTTGTACACTCCTTAGTTGTTTGATAGTGGTAGGTGGTGGCATTTATGTGATAGCCGTAACCTTTGCGAGGTCAAATTTTATCCTTCTCCGTAAAACAATGAAACCTAGGATTTTTCCTAACAAAATGCCAAAGAAACACTTTTTGGGATTCAAGCACACCTTGTAATCCTAAAGACGCTATAAAATACATCTAAGAAGTTCACGGTGCTCTCCTCTTCTTTTGGATTTGGCTAGGATGTCAACAACATAATATTCCATGATGTCATGGAAGATGATAGTTATTGCATGTTGATAGATAGCCCGACATTCTTGAGTTTGAAAGGCATGACCTTATAATAGAGTCTTCCCCAAGGAGTGATGAAATTTATTTTATGTTGGTTTTCTTCTACAATCGAATATGGTTATAACACGAAAAGCCATGCATTAAGGACAACATTTCATAACTAGTAATGGAATCAATAATCATATCAATGTTAGGCAAGGGGAAATCATCTTTAGTAAATTCTTTATTGATATCACAACAATTAGTGTAGATTCTTATTCCAACAAGTTTCTTCCGAATAGGTACTATATTAAATATCCATTCGGAATAGTCGATGGGTTTATTAAAATCGAAGCTAATAATTTCTCCAGTTATTCTTTCAAAAGGAGTGCAATTGTATGGTACATATTTCTCAACTTATTCTTGATGGGTTTATCATCTGGGTACATAGAGGTTGTGCATGAATAATTCTAGATCTAACGTAGGCATATCAGCTTATGACCATGCAAATATATCTGCAAATTCTCTTAACAACTCTTTCTCTTGAGCTAAAAGTGGAGATCCCAATTTTATCATTCTTAATTCTTCTTATAAGCTAATCTTGACATTGATGTTTTCTTCCACAAGCATCTTAGAAGTTTTGGTGCTCAATTTAGTCTCACCCCATTTGTCTTTGACATTATTATATTTTGCGAGTTGTGCCACTTTTTCTATCTCCTGTATTGATGCATGAAAGCTATGTCCTTCATTTGGTTTCCATGATCAGTCCCTTCCTTGGTCAAGGATCACTTTAAATCCAAAGATTTGTTTTTTTGTTCCTCTGTTCGTGTGAAAGAATCTATAACTTGGGCATAAACTTAGTTTTTTTCCCTTCCTTCCATTTTCCACAGTCACGTTTTGTTGTCCCTATCATTTTTGTCCCAAGTATCTGTGAAAACATGATTGGATGTGACTCAGAGGATCATATTTGGGCCTTATATCATTTCCAAATTCTCTTTCTTGAAAGAAATATTAATTTCTAGGCTTAAATGGTTATTTTCCTGCATTTTATGGTTTGACGGGTGTGTTTTTCCCATCAAATTTACATCTTAACATCGTGGAAACGTGACTATTTCTGGTTAGATGTCTCTTGGTAGGAGATTTGAAAACTCTAAGGCTCACTTCAACTCAAAACATGTCCACGTGGAGGTCGGCACTCATCTAAAAAATTTCCTTTTGATTTGGCCTTGGAGTTACGAGGGGGACAAGTGGATGTTTCAATACCTTTCCTTAACTTAGAAAAAAATTTCATGTGGCCGGTACAGTTTTGGTGGACCATGGACACATGGAGGGTCGACACTCATTTGAGGATCCACCTCAGGGTCCCACCTTAAAAATTGCAATAGGGAGACATGTGGAGGCTTCCACCAACTCCACTCTATACTTAAACTTTTCAAAGCAATTTTGAAATGCTTGGGACACATGGGGGACTACGCCTATTTGGGGACTGGCCCCTAAATTTTATTTTGAAGAAGCACTAGGAGGACACTTGGAGGCTTCCGCTCACTCTGCCTTTTTCTTGGACTTTTCAACAGCCCAACAAAAAGCTGTCTCAAACCCTAGACACATGGCACCTTCCATTGATCCTTCAATTTTCCTAACAACTCTACGGTACTAGGACATGTGGTGATCCCACACTTTTTGGGGTCTCCTCTTTTAGGGACCATCTCAAAATGTGCCATTGAGACAAATGGAGGCTTTCGCTGGCTCCTTTTTTAACAAGACTTTTTGAAAGGCCAAAAAGCATTTTCTTGGGCCAGGGCACGTGGAAGGCTCGCGCTTGTTTGGAAACTTTTCCTGTAGTTATCCTTTGTGGTTATGATAAGGAAACATGTGGATGGCTCTAATATAAAGTAGAGAAGGGCTAGAATCAATTATTGTTGTGTATTGTGTCTTTTTACCAATTTTGCTCCAAGATTCCTAGAGATAGGAATAAGCACTATTTTTCTTCATTTTTGATGAAATTCCTTGTCGTTTTTATCTAAAAGTGTCATTGAATGGATTTAGAGCTTAATTTTTTAGTCCAAGGATTATTAAGGTCGATATTATGAAGTTGAAATTGCTCGGGCACTTGCAAAAACGTGAATTACTAGAGAAGATGGATGCGGGGCAGACTTGCAAAGAAAAGAAAAGGAAAAGGATGAAATGATGAAAGTTACAAGTGCAAAAGATGAAAAAGGTGTTTCCTCGAGAGTGAAAAGGATTACCTGTCATATCCAGTTGTGTAGAGCCTCCAGGAAAATGATTAAAAGGAGGTTTCTTGCATGACAGAATCAGAATGATTAGAAGGATTTCCAAATTGTTTTGGCATGACATCCTAGTCATTATTCGAGGGCCCAAGAAACTTGATTAGTTCATAATTAGTTCACCTAGAAGCTTTCAGATGTGAATTTATTAAATGCCACTTTTCTGAGGAAAATTGGTAACAACCAAAGGTCCCTTGAATATTCTTCTCTTTTGGGGTGGAAAGTGAGTGAGTAAAATGTATGAATGCAATGAGAATACTCTTGCAAATGGTCGGGGGTTGAATTCTTAAGAGAAAATTTGAGAAATCCGTCTTCCTAAGAGACCAATCCGAGATACCTAGTTAATTCCTTTTGTGTTAGATTTTATATCATGGTAAATTGGTTACAGATGTATAGCCATTGATGAGCACTAAGATTTCTCTGGAAGCTTTCCCCTACTGATAATCTAAGCAATTTTGAAATTAATTTGTGTTCAATCTCTTGCAATTTTTGCCTTATTTGTTTCAGAATGTTTAAAAATGTTTTGTTTTGTTCTTATTGTAATCTTACATTTAAATCTTTTGAAATAACAAAGGATCTCATCCCTGTGACAATTTTAGTGGCATTTACAATTTTTCATTGCAAGAAGAGCCTTCATCCTGTGATGAGATAAACAAATTAAAAATCACTCTACTATCGTTTGTTGATAAAGATTGTCTGTAAGTATTTGGGTGTACCTTAGGCGTGATTGATCAAATATTTTGGTGTTTCATTGAGTCTTTTAACTCGAGTTTCCATGCTATATTCTCAAAGATTGTGTGAAAACATGTTGATTTGGGCCTCCATTGAAGCACACCTTATGGTTCAAGGAACGTCTTAACTATTTTAAAGCTTTATGTTGTTGAGTTTTCCATTATTTTGAAGTTTCTTGGACATCTATTATAATCAAATTTGCCCCCGCTTAATATCCTAGCAAAAATTTTCAAAAACCATGAATCCATCCTAAACTACCTTATTTTCCCTGTATATCCACAAAGGAACAAAATGTATTTACTAAAATATACATAACAATCAAGATTTAATAATTTCTTTAGTAACATTAGCCTTGTTTTGAAAGTATCTCCATCTTTTAGAAGTGATAACTCTCGAGAGTTAAATTATGGAGTATTGATCATACTTTCCCAAGGTTTTCTTCATAAAATTTGTGCAAAAGAAGGATTTCTCCATCTCCTTTATCAAACAAATGTTACACTAAGGGTCCTTACACCCTAGTTGAATGGGACAACCTAAGCAGTGAGGATAGATCAAATCCTCTTGAAGGTGGTATCCATCTCTCCATGAATTTTAGTAACAAAGGGCTAGTTATATCTCATCCCCAGCTACAAAATGACACACATTATGATCTATCTATCTCTAAGCTCCATGTCAAATTTTTGATGTTTCTCGGCTTAAAAAGGAGAAAAAATTTGGATACCAATAAGTATCATCCTCCATCCGGGTAGGATCAGGGGGACGAGTAAGTAGGTAGCTCATCATCATCCTTGAATATACAACTCATTTTATCCTTAGGTTCTTCATTTTGTTTATCTATGAGTGCTTCGAAGAGTTTTTTGCTTTGAGACTTGAGTTTATTCTTTGCACAAGGTTTCTCTAAAGTATTTTTACTCTCATTTTGTTACCTTCTTATTCAAGTGTCCACACATCTCTGCTTCTTCTCCAAACTATGCACATGTGTCTAGATGAATTGCCAATCCTTTCTGATGATCCCTAGCTGGAATAGAGTCCCTGAGTCCCATGAATTATTCTAATGCCTCATTATTCTTGAATAAGTCGATTGGAACATGAAATTGTTGATCCCAATCTATAAGAATGGGATATACAAGGGCTACTTGGCAATTGGTTTAAGGCTTGGATTCGGATAAGGTAAGGACAATCGAATTAAGGAATATGTTAGTTAAGGTGAGATCCTCATAGTGGCTACATTTTAAATCTGCGTCACTTTGAGAATGAGATGAATAACTCTCATGTTAAAAAGAGGTGGCATCAATCTCAAAGGGTGGATCATCGTGAGGTTGTATTTCAAAACCATGTTTATTTGATTGGAAATGGGTGATAGGAATGGGTTCCAATCACCCTTACACATGGATACCACATCCCATACCTTTATAACCCATGAAAAACACCATGCAGTGGCATTTGACATATTGGGGTGCCTGATGGCATGAAGCCATGGTTCCTTTTGGCACTCTGTTAGTAGGATCCCCTAACATCTTTTCATCAGACAAGAAACCACTATAAATGAATTTCTCCAATGGTTTAGGGCATTTTTAACGAGTAATTTTGAACTAAAAATAGGTTTTACCACATGTCCTAGGTGACATTGATAAATCTGATATTAATAAAGCTTGTTCAAGGGTGAATGGATCATCTAGGCCATAGTTTTTTTATGTTACCTCCCATGATGCGAAAGGGTTGACTAGCGAAAGAAATTCTTGATTGCAAGGAGTAAGAGAATATGGATCCACACATTCCTTGATAGCCTCTATTTGCAAAGGAAAAACAATGTCTGCAGGAGGTCGTTCATAAGCTACATGAGAAAAACTATGTAAGGATCTGAAATGTGTAAATGGTTCTAGATCACCCGAATGGTGATTATTTATCCCTTGTGGCACATTTTGATACATATATGGAAATTTTAAGGAATAACCCGCATGGAAAGTATCCATGGGCGTCCTAAGACCATGTTGTATGGTAGATCCAAGTCAAGGACATGGAACATTGTATCAAGAAAAGTCATCCCTACTTCCATTGGAATAACTATAGAGTGTGCTGACTCTCACTCTTCATTATCATAGGTCATGATCATAATATTTTTAGCACCTAGATCCATTACTGAATGGCCTAGCTACTTAACCAGCTTCAAAGTATAAATTTTTAGATGGGATCCACCATCCATAAGTACTCTCTTAATTTTGCGATAGGTAATAATCACTTCTAGTTATAAGGGTAAGTTATGCTCTGGGTTATTACGTAGGTTTTCTACATGATCAAAAGTGATATGATAATTAGAGTCAAGGTGCACAATCATGGCTTGGAGGTGTGTGGGTTATATATCAGTTGCAACTCCCAAACTCTATAATGTCTTATATAATATGTTTTTATGGGAAGTAGAGATTTTGAGGAGATCTAAAATGGATATCCTAGAAGGTGTTATCTCTAACTGGTCTATCAAATTGTCCTGACCTTCCTGAGGGAAAGGTAGGGGATGTGGTATGATTAAACAAGCATGTCTCATCCCTACTATGTAAATAAATCTAAGATCCGAGATAGTATTGAACTTTTTACCGGATGAATGAATACATCCTATAATAGAGTCGAAGGGACTATCATTAGTGGGATAAATATAATTGATAATATCATAGTCATTGGAAGTTTTCCATGATCGGCTTCCTTTACTTCTTATCCACATGGTTAGGAAAGGGCACTTTAAAGATAACCATTTTCTCATTTAGACCTTTTCCGAGTCGGGTGGAGAATCTTTAACGAACTTTCCCTCTTCAATGAGGTCTTGTATGTAATGACAAAATATTAAACACCTATCTATCTTGTTCCTTTTAACACAGTAGATTTCATAATACTCATGTTCCTTTAACTACATGGGTTTTGGAGCATTTTTAAGGGGATGGTACCAAAGACGATTAAATACTCCACCATGTTTATGTCATCTAACTATTTCGGTATGGGAGATAGAGATTTTTCTAATCGTGTGAACTCACGTTTGGTAGGTGCCTTAGGATGAGATCCTTTTGAGATATTTAAAATTGGACCACTCTATACGGCTTGGAATATTTTGGAGTCCGTAATTCCATCTCCAATGACATGTTTGTTTTTGGTGAAAAACTTCAGATTTTCTAAGAATTTTGCTTCATGTTTTTCTTTGACAAGAAGTTTAAGTGTTCCCTTCACGATGATGGCATTCTCAATTTTACTTTCCTTCTCTATAACTACTTTGAAGTTATATCCATAGTGTATTTGTAAATTGAATCCTATCTCCGGGTTCAAGTTAGGCAATAATATGCTTACTAACTACTTTTCTATCAAGGCACAAGGAAGAAACTTGCCAATCCTCACCATCATTGTAAAAATGTCACAAATTTCTTGTTAGGATTTTTTTTTCATTACGAGAGGTTGTTCATTGTAATATTATTTTCCATGTTATAGGAATAAATCCGTACCAATTTTTTCGATAATGCGGGCTACTTTGTAATGGAGCCCTTGGGTATGCTATAGGACCATTCCAATTCTAGTGTCCCTATGATGTGATGGAAGAGTTGTATTAAGAAGTTATCGATGTATGTGACCCCTTGGCAAGCCATATAAAAGTATTTTATGTGATCCTGAGGATCACTCTTGCACTTATACTTATCAAATTTAGGAACAATAACATGTTCGGGAAGGTTTATTGTAACATGTCCTTATCAAAGGGGTAAGGGCATAGTTCTTTATGCAAATATTTCCTATTATGTCCTTCGTATACCCCTTGTAGCATAGTAAGTGTATCTTTCATTGATTGTAATTCTTGTTCAATGATTTTTTATTTAGTTGGTGGCAATTGTCTTTGCACCTTAGCCACTATAAAGGTCACATCACTATATGGATCAAAGTGGAATTTGTTATATTTCATATTGATTTTGTCTTTGTATACATTCCTACTTGAAGAGCCTAAGTTTTCTAATTTTTGGCTCAGTTTGAAGATCTATTTTTGAAGGATATATTATTCAATTAAAGGATCCTCTTCCTCATCAAACTTGGGAGATGGTTAGCCTTTTCCCTCAATCTTCACTTTACATGAAGTGTTGTAATAAGGTCACCGTGGATCACCAAGTGGCTTCGATGGGTCTCTGTCGATAGTGTTATGATTTTTCCTAAGAGTAGAAGCATGCCCTACATCAAAGGGGTTATCTATGCTTAATAGGGATATTCATTCTTCTATTTTATGGTTAATGACCTTAGTTTCCACTTTATGTTCTTATGGAAGTGTAACCCCTAGTTCTAAGACTCTTATGAGTACTTGATCCCTGTTATAAATAAGGATTTCGTAAAAGTAGCCTAAGTCTAATTGGTGTTGTTCTTCAAAAGATTTAGAGTCCTCTCCACTGTGATCGATTAATGACTATGCATCTATAACTTGTGAAGAGAGAGGCGCTAAGTTGTTTCTACTAAATGGGAACAATTCAAAAGGGTTCTCTCCTAAGTCATGGTCATTTGGTTTGGATGTCATATTCATGATTTTAGGAATCACTATTCAAAATTTATACGAGGTTCCATCTAAATGCCTTCAAATTTTATGCAAAACCGAAGCATATGCTTGTGTCAGTTCTAGAAGTAATGTAATGCAATTGTTTTTATGATTCAAGGAACACTTGTGTGAATGCTCAAATGTAATGATCACTCATATTGTTGTTTTTCCAAGCCTATACCATAACTATGATTTCAGTGAGGGGTATGAAGTGGATAGTGCCAATATCGTATAAATGCGTAGGTAAAGGTAGAATTCTAACAAGGCCTAGATATTAAAGTGGTACTGATATAATTCCTCCATGAGGTATACTAAAAATAGTTTGAATGCTTTGATGAAAGATAAGTTTTTAAAAATTGAAGTTACAAGTATGTATAGCATAACAACACTATCCTAATAAATTAACCAAGTAAACAAGGTGTTAGTATCAATATGACGTTATTCCGGTATATATAAGGAAATATTGACACACTCAAAAAGGCTTAGATGGTGTTGGAACTGAAATGAAGTAAGAGTATAAAAAGAAGTTGTTAGTTGTGTGGGAAGTGTAAGCGCACAATAAAGCGACTTATATCAAGTTCTTTAGAAACTAAAAACCCAATGTAAGTACCAAAATTGTGTGACTAGAATGCGAGAAAAGACTATAGACCTAAGGAGAGATAAAATATGAACTGAAATTGCATTAGGGAAGGTGATCTTGAAATCAACATCAAATAACTTATCAAATATATGAAAATGTACTGCACACTTTAGATGTTTAACAACCTAACTATAAACATGGATGGGCGTAAATGGAAAAAAATGTAGTGACTACTATCTTCGATAAAAACATGTGGGGTATTCTTCTTTCTCACCCCAAAAAATGGGCGGCGATAATGCAAGGGTACAAATCAAAAAGGATGAAAATAAACTAAGTGCCACTTGAGTAGAGTTTCACCTCATCCGAAGATGAGAAAAAAAACTGAGCTAAGTGGGATGTCGTTTAATTCCATGATGAAAGACACAGTTCTAACTTACATGGGCTCTTTTCCTTGTTCAAAGAATAAGGTTCATATTTCAACTAAGTTTTCACTTCATGATGTCTTGATGCGACAACAGAATAGAAAAGTGGGCTCTAAGACATAATGAACTCTTTAATAGGATCTCTCAACTACATTTCAAAATATTATCTAATGGAAGCATGATTTACCCAAAGAGTTACATTAATTGATTTGGGAGTATCTCAGATTTACTTTACCCCATTATGATACAATGATAAGATATTGCATTTAGTTGTACCATCACTGGGGTCATGATATAGACAATCTTTGAATCTAACTCACAATGCAAAACTAGTCAAGTGGGTAAGTGGAGCACTTCCTGTTTCACCGATGAGGTTAGTCAATGGTGGATTACTTTAGGTTTCCTAGAACCACCCCCATTATTGTAGCTTAAGGAGTTATGCCAAAGTGGTTATGTTCCAGTCTAGCAGATATGGACATACCATTTTTTGAAACCTGTAATACAGTGTGAAGTGAAATTATGTGTTTTTTTATCTTGCTTAACTTAATGTTCTTTTAAGTAGCACACCATTTGGAAATCTGTATGAAAACACATGTATTAGAAGGTTTATGTTTCATTTTGATGCCTTTTCTTTGACAAGCATTAGGCCATGTACGCGATGAGTTAGTAATTTTCAATTTGATACTGATATCAATAAAGAGAATTTAGACATTCCTTTTGATTCCTAAGATCACCTGAAAGGCATGAAGGAAGAGCATAAGTAGTGTGAAAATTCTAGAATAACAATTTATATGGAAACTACTTTCTTTGTTAGAAGCATAAAACAAGTGTTTTTAAACATTACAAAAGGTTGTACAAGCGTTTTTGATTTCCAAGATCATCTAAAAGGTACGAGAAGAGAGCATACAAATTTTACAAACCTTGTTTTAGTGAAGGAATGAAAATTGTTAAGTTATGCTAGATTAAAAAATTAATCAAGACAATGTACTTACTTTGTTAGACTTTGAAAACCTTTGAAATTTTGGAAAAATGATCTTACAGCTCCGGTAAATAAATTTCAAATTTTAACACTAACACCTGCTCATTTAGAATGAAACCTTCGTGCCCCAGCCAATGGATATGTGCCCCAACCAACATAGACGTGTGGCATATTTTTATGACAGTGGGGCCTAACACCTACGCATGCCTACCAGATGGGTGTGCTAGGGTTTCAACATTGAAACTCTTAGCCCAATGGATACACCTACAAGCATAACAAATTATAAAATACAATGTGATGGAAAACACCAGTGCATCTAGAGACACGGGGACACCCAACAGTCAAAAAATATGCCTACGGTTCGACGAATACACTCATGGATCAAAATGAAAGAGTGTGCATAGTAATCCAATATATGCCAACATGTCTAGAAACACGGAGATGCTCAATGATCAAGAGACACACCGGTGATTCAAAAGAGATGCAATCCTTTCTAAAATGTGTTGTTAACCAATAGTATGAAAAATATTTATGTGGCTATCTCGAAAGCAATGCTAGGATATCAATGGAGATGCACCCCTTCAGAAACCTACTCGCACCTTTTGAAAAAAATTTAAAAGTCACAGAATTGAAATTTTTTGATAATAAAATAGGTTAAAGGTTAGCTAAAGAAGCCTATTTCTAGATCAAACCCACAAAAATACATGAGCAAGGATGATTTAGCTTACTTTAAAAATGAAATCATGTAAATAACAAGCTATTTCTCCTAGAAAACAGGAAATTGGTTAGAAACTTAAAATAAATAGCTTTAACAAGATTCAATTAATGGAGGATGGACTTAATGTCCCAACGGGTGTGCCAAATTTGTTCAAAGAAATGTAGTAAAATCTATGGAATGGGGTAAGAACACTTATTAAACCCCAACGCTTTGTGAAAAAATAATTAATGGACCATCGGATAATAAGTAAACAACGATTCCTAGTTTGCATGCATTAACTTTAAAGAAAACAAGAAAAACTAACAAATACAATTACCCTCTATTCTTGAAAGCTTAAATAAGTGAGCCTAACAAGGATCTAAGAAATCAGTTTGTGCTTAAGACAATGGGATCTAACCATTAATGGATTCAAGGCCAATGGTTCTTCCCATTTACCCCATGGTGTGTGGTGCGTTGCGAAAGGATAAAACAAATGGCTCAATAAAATTAAATAAAAATCCTAATCCTAACAATAATACTATAGTTTATGTTAGAGAGAAGAAGTGTTTATGTGAATGAGAGGGGGTAGTGGGTTATTTATAGTTAAAAGGAATGATAACCAGATCGTACCAAGCCAAAAACATAGATGCTAATCAAACACCATGATCAATAAGATGAAAGCAATTCGCCAGAATAAATTTACATAAAACCTTTGCAAACAAATGAGCAACAATATAATATATTATTATGGAACTCAATGACATACAATGAGAATGGGCCTTTCTTATATAGGCAAGGAATAACAATCTAAGAACCAGTCAAGATAGTAGATCAAGGCATAAATCATGGAAAGAACTATACCTAAAAACTAGATAATATCTCGTAATATCTAAATAAATAAAAATAAATATCCACACACATAAGTGCATGAGGATAAATATAATAAAGGTAAATAATGTACCTAGGTGAACATGAGCTAAGGTAAATACCTCCTCTAACAATAGTTTTCCATTTGGGAAAGTGGGAGATTTGTGTGCATGTGGGACAAATTAAAAATCCCGAGAAAGCACTTTAGCAAGTCAAAGTGAGATTCGACTAGGTTTTAGAAGAGGTTGACCATAGTTAGGGATAATTAACCTTGGTTATACTAGTTAATATTTTCTAGAGAGAACTTATGGTTTTGAAATTTTTTTGAGAGGTCTAATCAATCCAATGAAATGGATTGATAGTTTAGGAAACTAATAAAAGTAGCCTAGAAGAGGATAAGAAGAGGATTTAGCAAAGAAGAGGCTTATATTAGCCTATTTATTTAACTTATAAGAGGAATACAAATGAAAGAGTGTCGTAAGAGGGGAGTTAGATAGGTATAACTGACAGTATGTCATCAATTTATGAGGAGAATAGTTAGTGTAATATTAAGAATACTAGTGCTTTGATAAAATTATAGTGTCGATAGAGACCACACATTTAGTCACCCAACCCTCTATCTCCATGGAATTCACTTCATAAGGATTGTGTCATTCAAAATCATTCCTATCTTGAAACCAATTTTTGTGTCTCTCTCCAATCCAATTTTCCTAAACCAGCCACACCTGCATCTCCCACTACCTTAGAAAATATTAGACCTCCTTCTAACCCCATTTATAAATTCATATTTTGAAAACCCCTCACACTATCTTAAACTTATCAATCTATTCAATTAGCTGATCCTACTCCACCCATGGCAGTTCATGTCAACAATATTCCATCCACTACTAATATGCCTATCCAAACATCTAAACCTCTTAAACATTACACTCCTACCCATCCAATACTTTGACCATCTCAATATCGTAACACTCATATCCCAACTTTTCATTTACCGTAACAACATATCCAACTTCAGCAATCACATCACGTCCCTATTGCTCAACATCAACCTATAAAACAATCTCAACCCAAGAAACACGTTAATCCTTAACAAACAATTCCCCAAACACCAACACATCCACAAAATAATCGATTGTCTTATCAAATGACTTATCAAACACATGCACATCTACAAATTAATGAACCGCCTTATCAAATGATTCACCAAACACCTACACATCCATCAACTTATCATCAAAAAAATTATCCACAACTAAATACTTATCAAGATACAAAACCAATCCAATCCCAACCTAACATCATGTCAAATGATCATATTCATGCTTTGATGAATAGGTTGGCCAATCTAGAAGACTCTACCTTGGCACCCATGGAGACCTTATCCTACGAACAAATATATAATGAACCACCTCATTCATTGGTTCCTATCAATCCTTAACCTTCTCATTGGGAGCTTCCTGAGTTTATTAAGTTAAAGAGCAACGAAGATCTCTAGTAGCATCTTTGTGCATTCAAACACATATGTTATCTTATTGCACATGATGAATACCTACTACTTCACACTTTCCCTTTGTTGTTTTCTAGTCTCGTGTTCGATTGGTACAATATTATCTTGTAATATTCTATATTCTCCATCTCTCACTTGCAAAACTATTTTTATAGCACTTTTCGATTAATATTGCACCCAAAACCACTATTGCTGACCTATACACCATTTGAAATTTTGACAAAAATCCATCACAAATTTTGTTGCATGATGGTCTGGAATTATAAACCAATTATCCTTCTCTCTTCCACAAACCAAACTCTTATCACGTTCATGTGAAAATAATATATCATCTATAACACTCTCTTATTTGACAAACCCATGGATCAAATACTTGAAACCCGTACCATTGAGCAGGATCATCATAAAATAAGATCAACCAAACCTAAAATAAAATTTACTAAACCATCCACACATAATGACAAATTTAAGCATGCAACATACACCTGTGATTATTAATCCCTCGTCTACACCCACATATAGTAGATGGCCTCAACAAAGAGCCCCTTAATCAACATCCCACTATACCCCTTGGGATAATCCTATAGCTCCGTATTACAAGTTGTTGGTAGTTCATTCCATCCAACTTCCTCTAATACGAAACATGGACAACTCGCAACCCAATCCTATTTGGTAACGCGAATCCCACCATTGGAAATATTATCAATCCAAATGTCACAACATTAAGAAATGTCATTCTTTCACACATCATATCCAAAAATTATAAATCAAGGGGATATTTAAGCTGGACAGCTCCAAGATTACTTCACCTTGAAAACATTGTTGATGCAAAATCACAGCACCCCTGGACACACATCAGGCTTCTAGGTTGATGTTCAGGCATCCAGTGTGATTGCACAACATGGAAACCTCTCTCCAAGCGTGGGACTTGTAAAACCGAGAGAGGAATCTCCAGAGAAGGCTGGTTCCTGCTCCTAAACTACCTGCCACAAGCTATTCCAGTGCAGGAAAGCTAATCTAATCCTAATCTAACCATGCCAAGGAGACAGAGAGAGAGAGAGAGAGAAAGGAAAAAAACAGCAAAAGCCTACACTAAAATGGTGATACACCAGAGAAGGAGAATGTTGGACATCTATCAAAACTGCCATGGGACAAAGAGAGGTGAGCAATGGGAAGGATGGACAGATGCATCACAGGCCCAAGGATAGATTTCACACAGAAAATGTCCCAAAACTCCATGAACACAGCTCCAAACCTGCAATGAACATTCAAACATGCACAGATACCTGCAATGAAGAGAGGCAAGAAGAGGACAAGCAAAAATGAGGAAGGATGGACAGATGCATCACAAAACATGTTTTGTTGCTCCAGAAGTTTGCACAGAACATCATTCCATTAGTAAAAGGCAAAAACGCCATTACAGAGCAAGGGAGGAGGTTCGAACTCCATTTTCAACCCTAGAGAAGAAAAGAAGGGAGGGCCGAGCAGAAAGAATGAACAACCCCTTTTAAAATGAGCCAAATCTGGCTTTTACATTGCATGGGTCGAGCCCAGGGGACAGAAACGTGGGAAAGCATGTAAGCCCATTCCTCATTGAATACCAACGCATTAAAATGGCATAGGATACCTTACCAACCCATACCCTGCTATATTTGACCGATTTTGGAGGAGAATGTGACCCATTTGTATTAATTTGGCCGCTAAAATGTCACTTCTGTCCGTGCAGAAGAAGAATGCAACCCATTAGCATTAAAACGGGTTGTTGAAAAGTCGCTTTTGGCCATTACCACACGTCAGAGCCGTTTCTTGATTTTCTCTCTTCAGACTGCACCAAAACTCGAGATTGATCCCAGAATCATGTAGAGCATCTCAACATCTTTCCGTTGATATAAAGAACGTGGAAATCCGAGCTCTAGATCAAAAGATATGGCGATCTGAAGATTTAGGGCACGGAACAGATCAAAACAAATTTTAAAATGTTTTCCCGCTCTTCGCCATCTGGACGACACGTGGCACGTGCTGATTGGACGAGCAATTCTCTCTCCTCCATCTTTCGCGGGCTTTCCTTTTGAAATTGCTTGTGGGCCCCTTAAACTTGGACACGTGGCGCCATTTCATTGGTTCGGTTCAGCGCTCGATAACTCGTCCCTTTGACCTTTTGACTTTTCTCTTGTGAGGACACGTGGCACCTTCTGATTGGTCCTCGGCTGATTCGGCTCCTTCGCGTACTTCACCTCCATTTGTCCCGGATGTCCCATTTGATTTGGGGCCCTTTGTGCTCATTTCGGCCGGTTCGGGCATTTCGCGTCCATTTGTCCCAGATGTCCCTTTTGACTTTGGACCCTCTGGACTCATTTCGGCCGATTCGGGCATTTCGCGTCCATTTGTCCCAGATGTCCCTTTTGACTTTGGACCCTCTGGACTCATTTCGGCCGATTCGGCCGGTTCGGGCATTTTTGTCCCAAATGTCCCGACTGCCCCTAGGACTAGGACTTAGTCATTTTTACGATTTTTTCCTGGATCAACCTACTTGCCTTCTGCAACCTCTTTTTGCATTTTCTCAGAGCTTGCTCTTTTCCTCTCAGACAGGGAACTTAGAAAATATTTGAGGGGACTCTAGCAACATGATTTTTGGCCCCAAATCAATCAATTTTCCTGGGACTTGAATATTCTGATGCATGTTATCAAAATTACCAGGGGGGGTGAAATTTTGACAACAGTTTGGCGACTCAGCGGGGTCATCTGCCTGCTAGATGAATGATCAGTAGCCTGAAGCATCCATTGGGCATGGAGTCATGAGTTGCAACCTGCAACTGATCTGAACTTTGAAAACCTCCCTCTGAGCCACTTGGAAACCCATTGAACCTGGAGTGTCTTCACCAAGATGCCACTGAAATGAACTGTGCAAGAGCAAAACCAGCAACACCAAAACTATGTACAAAACTGAAAATCATACATGCCCCAAATGGAACATGCAGAGTGTGCACAAGCACTTCTTCTGCTGAAAGCAAACCTAACTACTCTACTTTAACTGGAAGCAAAGGCAAGCTAAACAAACCCTGCAACTGGTTGTGCAAAATAGCTCCCTTTCTTCAAAATTGGCAGCCATGCAACTGATTTGGCACTGATCATGGCTGTTTGGATGGATGGAAAATCAACAAGAAGCTGGTCTTCTATCCAAATCATCAAGGTATCAACTGAAAATAAATCCAATACCTCTTTTAGTTGCTCTGCATTTGGATTGGAGAGGTATGGCAGCTGATCCTTGGTACTTTTTAGCTCATCCTCATGCTCAGAAGCAAGCATGACTGGTTGTGGCTTCTCCTTTGGCTCCAATGAAGCCAAATACCTGATTGGGCAAGGTCTGATCCGTTTGATATGCCCATTGCTGTGATTTTCAACTCCGAGAATGGAGTCTTCTTGTAGACCCTCTTGAATGGATGATGTGGAAGAAATGGTGAAATTCTTCTGTCCTTTCTCTTCCTCCGATGAAGAACATGGAAGATTTAAATCTTCCAATTTTGACTCCAAAGGGCTGCTATAGGATGCAGGCTGCTGCAAATGAAAGCTCTCCTTCATGGCAGCAGGCTCTGGTGTTTGGAATGTGGATGATGAAAGAGAGAAAGGTGAAAGCTCAACCGGCTCTTCTCCATCAAAACAGTCCTCCAAATCTGACAGGTAAACTACCTCATTGTTGTCCCGTTGTTCGTTTTCAACTTCCTCCATGGTTTCCTCTTGATCTGCAACTTGACCACCATGGTTTCCTTCACTCTCCAATATTGAGTTTGAGAGATCAAACTCCTTTTCAGTACTAGAACTTGAGAGAGATGAAGTGGAAAGAAGAACTGAAGGTTCTCCTGTAGCCTGCTTTGTGCTCAAAGCCCTTGGATCTACACTTTTCTCCTCCACAGCTAGAATGTGCTCCTCTTCTTTTGGATCTGGAGCAGCTTCTCCTTCCTCCAATGTTTGAAGACAATCTTGCTCTTGATTGAACTCCTCCTCCAGCATGAAGTTTGTCAAGTCAAACTCTTCAATTTGTTGCTCTAGAGGACAAGTTGGGACTGCAAGATCTTCTTCTCCAACAAAATCAGTCCTCACCACCATTTGTTCTCCAACCCTAGCCTCTTCTGTAGGCTTAACCATCAAGGGGATCTTTGTCATCCCAAATCTAAGAGCCCAACTCTTCAGATTTTGAATTTCTTCATCTTTGTTGGCACTCTCTTTTTGCTGTTGTTTTCCTTGACTGGCATTCTGATTTTCATCCTCCCAACATGGATTTGGGAATGCAAGAGGAGGGATGGGTTGAAACTCAACTGATTTGACATTTTTTTGTGGTGGTGGAGGAAGTGAAACCTCTTGTTTCTTTGGAGGAGGGGGTATTTCTATTAGCTCTTGTGGAGGGGATGACTGTTTGGAAGGGAAAAGGAAAGAAGAATCGAGATGGGGTGGAAGACTAGGGGATGGAGGGATGGATTCAACACATGGGACAGCAGATGGGGAGTTTAAATGAGATGGTGCTGCTTGAGTAATGGAAAGAGAAAAACCAGATGATGGTGTAGAACTTACCCATTGACAAGGTTGTTCAACAACAAGTCTGTAGGCCTCTATCTCTGCTGTCCATTGTGCAAGTTGGGGCAGCATCTTTATCATGAAGTCCAGCTTCTCCTGAGGGCTGTAGTGCCTTGGAAAAGGTCCCACCCATGGACAGGGTGCTCCATAACCGATTCCAAAAGCTTTCATTTGTGCTTGAGCCCTGGACTGCACCATCCCCACCTCCATCTTTTGGATTTTCTCCAACAGACCAGCATCTTGGATCTGATGGTCTTCATTGTATGCATACTCTTGCTCTTGGGAAGCTTCATTGCCAAACTGAATTTGGCACTGCTGTTCGTATGAGTATGCATGCTGATCTGGAGGATTTGTAAAACATGTTGGAAGTGGAAAATACTGCTGTTGTTGTAAATGTGAGTTCCATGATGGAAATGAAGTCATGGTTGCACAACTTCATGGAATGGAAAAGAATGAAAGGGATGGAAAGAAGGATGAATGAAAAATGGATGGAAATGAATGGAAAGGAAGGTCTGCAACTTCAGAGATGGTTGTTGACCAGATGGAGTCGCCAGATGTGTTTGCAAGTGCCTCCAAAGGCTGAAATCTTCACAGGAACACATCAACCTGCAAAAGATGAAGTGAAAGACCTCTAAGGTCCCACCGGCGTGCCAAAAACTGTTGATGCAAAATCACAGCACCCCTGGACGCACATCAGGCTTCTAGGTTGATGTTCAGGCATCCAGTGTGATTGCACAACATGGAAACCTCTCTCCAAGCGTGGGACTTGTAAAACCGAGAGAGGAATCTCCAGAGAAGGCTGGTTCCTACTCCTAAACTACCTGCCACAAGCTATTCCAGTGCAGGCAAGCTAATCTAATCCTAATCTAACCATGCCAAGGAGAGAGAGAGAGAGAGAAAGGAAAAAACAGCAAAAGCCTACACTAAAACGGTGATACACCAGAGAAGGAGAATGTTGGACATCTATCAAAACTTGCATAAGACAAAAGAGAGGTGAGCAATGGGAAGGATGGACAGATGCATCAAAGGCCCAAGGATAGATTTCACACAGAAAATGTCCCAAAACTCCATGAACACAGCTCCAAACCTGGCAATGAACATTCAAACATGCACAGATACTGCAATGAAGAGAGGAAAGAAGAGGACAAGCAAAAACAAGGAAGGATGGACAGATGCATCACAAAACACGTTTTGTTGCTCCAGAAGTTTGCACAGAACATCATTCCATTAGTAAAAGGCAAAAATGCCATTACAGAGCAAGGGAGGAGGTTCGAACTCCATTTTCAACCCTAGAGAAGAAAAGAAGGGAGGGCCGAGCAGAAAGAATGAACAACCCCCTTTTAAAATGAGCCAAATCTAGCTTTTACATTGCATGGGTCGAGCCAGGGGACAGAAACGTGGGAAAGCATGTAAGCCCATTCCTCATTGAATACCAACACATTAAAATGGCATAGGATACCTTACCAACCCATACCCTGCTATATTTGACCGATTTTGGAGGAGAATGCGACCCATTTGTATTAATTTGGCTGCTAAAATGTCACTTCTGTCCATGCAGAAGAAGAATGCAACCCATTAGCATTAAAACGGGTTGTTGAAAAGTCGGCCATTACCACATGTCAGAGCCGTTTCTTGATTTTCTCTCTTTAGACTGCACCAAAACTTGAGATTGATCCCAGAATCATGTAGAGCATTTCAACAGCTTTCCGTTGATATAAAGAACGTGGAAATCCGAGCTCTGGATCAAAAGATATGGCGATCTGAAGATTTAGGGCACGTAACAGATCAAAACAAATTTTAAAATGTTTTCCCGCTCTTCGCCATCGGGACGACACGTGGCATGTGCTGATTGGATGAGCAATTCTCTCTCCTCCATCTTTCACGGGCTTTCCTTTTGAAATTGCTTGTGGGTCCCTTAAACTTGGACACGTGGCGCCATTTCATTGGTTCGGTTCGGCTTTCGATAACTTGTCCCTTTGACCTTTTGACTTTTCTCTTGTGAGGACACGTGGCACCTTCGATTGGTCCTCGGCTGATTCGGCTCCTTCGCATACTTCACCTCCATTTGTCCTGGATGTCCCATTTGATTTGGGGCCCTTTGTGCTCATTTCGGCTGTTCGGGCATTTCGCGTCCATTTGTCCCAGATGTCCCTTTTGACTTTGGACCCTCTGGACTCATTTCGGCTGATTCGGGCATTTCGCGTCCATTTGTCCCAGATGTCCCTTTTGACTTTGGACCCTCTGGACTCATTTCGGCCGATTCGGCCGGTTCGGGCATTTTTGTCCCAAATGTCCCGACTGCCCCTAGGACTAGGACTTAGTCATTTTTACGATTTTTTCCTGGATCAACCTACTTGCCTTCTGCAACCTCTTTTTGCATTTTCTCAGAGCTTGCTCTTTTCCTCTCAGACAGGGAACTTAGAAAATATTTGAGGGGACTCTAGCAACATGATTTTTGGCCCCAAATCAATCAATTTTCCTGGGACTTGAATATTCTGATGCATGTTATCAAAATTACCCAGGGGGGGTGAAATTTTGACAACAAAAACCCTTGACAAAATTATGCAACCATTTCCTAATCAACCACCAACCAATCAAGAAACCTATTTTACATCTCATCTATCAAATTCTCACACCGTTAACATCATCAATCAAGATATCATGTCCTCACCAAATCCACATTATCCTACCCTAGATATTATTCCTACCCCTTTTTCAAAACTTTTCATGTCCACAACTACCACACCTATATCAACTTTTACTACTTTTCCTACACCTATGCCTTCTTATATCCTTACCAAATTCAAATCATCTTTAACTATACAAGTATACTTCATCTATTTTAATCATGCGCTAATATATCACATTAGATTCATCATCATCACCTATTTCGGACCCATTTATAGATGCTCATAACCCCACATCTCTCTCATTTGTTCCTTCACCTACATCTAGATAAAAAAACCTATCCATACATCCACACCTACATTATCAACCTCATTAGAAAACATATCATTCTTACACCTCAAAACATTTATGAAACAATCATTCGCACCTATTTCTACACCCGATATTACTCCTACATTTACTGCATTATCTATCATATTCAATCCTTCAATTAACACATCCCTTTCATTGGGTTTGACTGAATGGATTTCTACACCTTGTAATGATAAATCCCAATCCAAACAATCTATCCCTCCTCAAAAAATTAAGTCATCTTTTAAAACATGTAGTTCACCCATACGATCTATGACTACTTCTTCTCCTAACTCCAAGTCAAAATATTCTATCAAAACCCACAAGATTTTCCTTCCCCATGACACTTCAATGGGGTCTTATGCAAACAAACTTTGATATTTAATTCAAGTATCTATCATTACTCTTCCTCCCATTAAATCCTTTAATTCCTATAGTCCAAAGCCATCATGGTTCAATCCTAATTACATTTGTGCTTACCATCTTACCCCGGGCCATGACATTGAACATTATAAGGAATTTCAAATAATAATCCATAACCTCTTTGAGAAATATGATTTCCACATTCAGGGGGGATATCCTTCTCCATCTACATGTAATCCAATTCGTATCCCATCCATTGGGTTTCCCATTATTCATCCATCCACATCATCCCTTAATATCTCTCCCTGCACATGACATCCCTTGTAAGCAAGGTCCTTCATTATTTGTCAATAATGTTTATCTTTCCAATATCCCTTATGGTCTCAAACCATGTATCCTATCCAAATCCATAACAATCCTATCTAAACTCCTTCGACATCCACTAACTCATTTGCATCTTCTATAATCTCCCTAGCTAGGGATATATCCTCCCCTCATCCTTAGCATCCCTTCTGCATCAATTCATCTCTTATCCATCCATACAACTACATTAATGTTGGGCTAATTCACTTTTGACATCACCTTATTTAATCTAATCCATCTCATCCAATCTTAATCCAACTTTTCTCTAGTTCAAATCTCAATCAAAGTCCTCCTTTAAGGTCATATTTGTCCTTCCATTGAGGGACCATTTATTTTCATCAAATTCCTCCTGTGAGGCTATATTTTTCCTTCCATTGAGGGATCATTTATTTCCATCGAAGTCCTCCATTGAAGCCATGTTTGTCCTTTCATTGAGGGACCATTTTTTTTCTTCCTATTTTCTTACCAAAGTCCACCATTGTGGTTGTATTTGTGCCTCTTTTGGGGTAGTATATTTTATCATCAAGTCCACATTTGTGGCCATTTTTTCCCTTTCATCAAGGTCCACCACTTTGTGACCATATTTGTGTCTCTTGTGGGGTGCCATTTATTTTTATCAAATTCCACCGTTGTGGTCATATTTTCACTTCCTTAAGAACATAGTCTTATTTTTCGTTTTTCTATCACATATAATCCTTTGTAAGTTATCATATCATCCAATCGCAACTTTAATGTCTTAGCTCCCTTGGTGGTAAACCAGAGACATAACCTCTTAATACATTAGCCTTGTGACCAGTCTATTGTTAGCATATCTACCAATGAGTACTAAGTCATAGATTTAGATCGTTCCTCCATCAAGAACCTCTTCAATCTATCACTATAATGATTTAGAATTATGTGATGTGTCATCACTTTCCTAGTCATGACCTTAAATATGGGCTTCATGGCTCTATCCATAGCATTTTACTTATGGATAAGTTCTACCTTTCTAGTGAGAACTTCACGATCATTATATCCATCACCCTCACATTCACCTATTGAAGCCATGAAAAGGGTGTAAGGATGTCTCTTCTACTTTTATCCCTTCCTACGTGGTCTACCTAGCTATACCAAGCTCTTCCTCATCCATAAAAAGAAAGTACAAATTAGGGATACTCATATCTCATGTTATCTTATCCAAAAGCAGATCTGATCCATTGAAGGAAAGTTGTTCACAAAAATCATATAACATAAAAATAGACTAATCCCCTAAAGGATATCTATCATGCATATCTTATCCTTTCATCTAAAATCAAAATTCCAAAATCCAAATGCAAAAATAAATGTATACTATACCCTCGAAGGATGGCTACTCTCTTATCATGGAATCAAAGGCTTCCTGCATTTATCATCCTTATCTATATCATACCATCTTAAGAAATATTCTCATATCGATCAAATTTCTCATGTACATTCAGAGTTCCCACATTCATCGGTTTGCATCTTCCACCTTCTCGAGTTGGGTCATAGTTATAGGAACAACCACCTATGGAGATCCATATTCCCACCATACAAGTTACATCTCAAATCCCTTTTCCATGTCGACATTATCTTCATGATAATATTTCATCCATATTACTCATGGTGTGTCGGTATAAGTAACTATCATTTGTTATGTGTTAATACCTTTTATTATATGTAATTGAAATGCCTTTAGTGGTCCTTTATCTTGTTTACCTCTAATCTGATTTGAAGCATGGTTTCCTTGTATCCTCCTTACTATGATTATGTGTCATCAAGGTTATATTTTATCAAAATCACATCAAATTTCACACCATGAATTATACATCTATCTATAATATCTATGAATTATCTCACTAATACACTTTTTAGTATAGGAATTCTACTTGATCCCCATTGTAGTTTTCAAATCCTACTTGAGGATATCTCTTAAATAGAATTAATTTTCCAGCAACTCCAAATCCCCCATAATGGTCATCATGTATTTGATCCATTTATCGTCACTTCTGATTTCTACTAATTCATTTTCAGCTTGACGATATTTCTTAATCACCCCTTTCACAAGAACATCTTGGTTGAGATATACCACTTTCCTAAGATCCTGCAAATATAGAAACTTGTTCACCATTTCTTATTCCATCGAATGAAAATCACCGCTACAAATGTATTTCAGCTCCATCTATTCCACTTGATGCTCTTGTATCATCACTCTCACAACATGCGCATCCTAATTAATGATTTTCCTTACACTCCCCATCTACACTTTGAATATGTTCCTCCATCCACTCATGTCACACTATGTTTCCTTATTATCACCTACTTTCATTTCTTGTTCCATTTTAGCATAAAAGGCTCATTCTTTTCATCTTTCTTCTTCTTCTTTGGCTTTGAAATCCTATTTAACCATCCCCATCACATGACACTCTTAATTAAGAGTCCCTCTTAAGGTTGGTTTCTCATCGACCCTTCCACATCCCATCATATTTCCCTCATATTATTCCTCCCGCCTCTCATCGTAATCTTATTTTTCAACCAATCACTCCACCCTTGTATCCAATACATTATCTCCTTTCACGTTACATATCGTCACTGCTGGTTTGGTATTATTACTTAACCACTCATGTGGCATTACAATCTTACTTAAGAGTCCCTTTTAAGGATAATATCTCATCTTTTATTTATCCATCAATCCACATTCCCAATGTTAACATTTTCTCACATTCCCATCATCACATCCTCTCACCTCCTCTTCCATTCTCGTAAACACCACATCCTACTAGCATTTCATCTCCATCATCGCTCACTTGGAAATCTTACTTAACCATTTCCTACCATATTTTTCATGTCTTGATTCTTCATATTTACCTCATTCATCCTCATCCTCTACATCCTCTCCTCATCTTCATCCTTGTAAAAATCATTATCCCTCTTTTCTTTACTCTTTCCACTCCATCCTCTTGAGTTCTCCCCATATCTATTCCCATACCTACCCTCCATTTTCATTGATCACCTCCTAACATTATTTCATCATATTCCATTTACGTATTAATAGTTATAGGTTGACATCTCCTAAAAATCACTCATACCCATTCTCGTGTTTCCCTATTCCCTCTTTCGACATCCTCCATTCTATCTTCATTCCATCCTTTCTTTGTGCCCTCCGATCATTATATGGGGACTTCTCGTAACACCCTTTCATTGGTGTTCCCTTTTCCATTTCTCATTTATTTTCTCCCTCTTCTCAATTTTCACCCCATACTTTCCTACCAATCATTATCGGTGGATTTATCCTAACATCCCTTTATTGGCATTGCCTCCACTATCCCTTCCCCTCTTTTTCTTTCCCACCTCCCTATCTTCCCTTTGTCTTCTTCAATATATTTACTATTTTAATCTTACACCCTTTCTTTATTTTCTTGTAATCCTTCTATCCTCGTCTCATGCTTCTCAACCTCCTTTCCCATTTGTGTCATTCCTCACCTCCAAATTGTCTTTAAGTTCCGATACTGCGTAATCTTAACTAGTTATCTTTGTTTGTGGTTTCCTTCCTTATGCATCATTTTCTTTATTGGACACTCTCTCCTTTTTACTCCTCATCTTATTTCACTTCCTCTATATCATTTTCATCCCCTTTTACGCTTCCTTTCCTTCCCACTTCCCCATTGATAACTGGCTCTTCATTATTACCCCATATTGTTTATCATCTCACTATCCACATGTATTTCCATGCAGTATGTTCCATATTCTTTACCTTGTATTTCCTCACCATGATCCAGTTCCCTCAATTTTCACGTTGTTTGTCTTTCTTTATTTACTTCTTCTGTATCATCCCTTCTCCTCTCCTTCATCTTTGTTAACCTCTTCCTCATTTTTCACTACATTTTTTCTCCTCATCCATCTCCATCGATATACTCCATGCCCTTGTCTCCTTCACCTTCAACCTTTCTTGCTCTTCTCGTAATCAACTACTACTCATGTCCATTCCCTTTTCTCTTTCTCATTATGTCCTTCAACACATATCTCATACCTAGAATTCACGATTGATTCTGAAGTTTGACCATTTATGCACCAACACTAATCCATTTCATTACTCCCCATTCTTATCCTTCTCTCTGCAACATTGATCTCTCCTCATTTCGAGAGCTCTATCACCTCTTTTATCCTCGTCATCCATCTCATAGGGGCATCATCATATCCATTTCTAAGAATTTATTCCCATGGTATTTTCATCTTCAAGGATACCATGATGCCCATCACCTCTCACATTTTCCCTCGCAAGTTCCCTGCTCTACTTTTTTCTTGGCAAACATCAATTGTAATATCCTCCCAATTTCCATATATAAATGGGTCTTTCTTATCAACAAAAATTTTCCTTACGAAACCTCTCTTCAATACTATTCACCTCCTCTCTTGGGAAATCTTACCTCATCATCTATATTCCAACTCACCTTTTAAACTGATCTTCATGCCTGTGTTGGGGCATCATCATTTTCATCCTCGTCCCTTTTGCGGATGCATGATTTTTCACTCGATTCCTCTCGTATGAAGGATTTCACATACCTTTCAGATTTAGTTACATAGACTTTAATGTTTTCCTATGACCCATTGCCCATCATGGTTTACATCCATACTGTAGTGGTCTTCACCCACTCACTTTTCTATACAACATTGTAATTTGTCTCTGTTGAGACCGTAATTTTCCTCTACCAATGTGTTATGCATTTTGTCCCTCTTTTCATCATCCACCCGATCTTTACCACTTATCTCTTTCAACCAAGTGATTAATGCCCCTTGGCTCATCCATCCCAAGTTTTAGGGGGAACACTCAAGCAATAATATTTTCATCATTTTTGTGTCGTGGCTTGCCCATCACAAACCACTCATCAAAATGGGGAAAATGTAGACACATGTTTTTGGTATCATTCCTCTTCTTCACCCCACGTTTTCTCTCCTATCGCAAGCTTACCCATTTGAATCCCATTTCCCACCAAACCTACATGTTTGATTAATTAATTAATCTCATGTAAATCCCTAAACCTAATTATGTGCTAATAATATCCAAATATTCCAATTAAGTAACATCACCCCACTCAATCAAATCAAATCTAATCATCTAAATCTTGAAATCCACATGAACCCCACTCAATAAAATCAAATCTATTATCTCACCTAATTATTCAAATCATGTCACCCCCACTCACCTGACCATGGTTACTTTATAAAACCCCAGTTATCCGTTAACCCCTAATCTACACCATCTCCAAGCTATAAATATAGGTCTTCCCCCCTCTTTCAAACACAATAAGAAATTTTTTGAATACATTTTGCAAATTTGAGGTCAACGCAAATCTTTGCCTTTGTTAGAAGTTAGAGGTGAGGAGTGTTGGAAAAATCTTTGACATTGTTGGGAAATATTTGACATTTTTCAACATCTTCTGTCTCAATGCCCATTTCATCTCCATATCAAATCACCATCTAAGTTCCCCCAACATTCCATTTACTTTCCATTTTATATCTCTCTGCTTGTGCATGTTATCTACTCATCATAATTTATTGGCATCTTTCTAGACACACGTGATTGACATACTCCAAGGGATTTCACACCCTCTTTGTACCAACATTCCCCACATATATTGATCTCATCATATCTATTTGATTTTTACATGAATTTTCACACATCTCTCTTCTTAGCATCCACAGATCTACATCCATAATGAGGCTCCCTAAGCCCTCTATACTTCAAGGTTGTTGGTGGCCTTCAATATGAAAGCACTCGCCTACACATTAATGAGGTTTCCTTTCCAACAGTTTGATGGCCAATTTCTACAAAAAATATCACAAATAGTGTCTCCGGAATTGAATGTGGTAGAGGGAATCAAATAATGGAGCAAGAAAAAGCTAAATAACTATTTATCTTTTCACAATGTTTTTATGATTATACTACTTAACATTATCAATAATATATGCATTCATATGTCATAATGAAATGTATTGTGTAACTATATTCTATTATGTATAAATTGTCAAAATATAAGTTAGGAGGATTTATATTTTCACTTATTATAAGATGATAGTATAATTGAATAAATTCTATGGTGAATTATCAGAAAAACTTTCCCACAAAAATTTGTGAAATAGTATTTTTTCACTTTGTTCATAAAAGAAATATAAAATTATACTATATATAATTGATTATTTTTTAATATTTTTAAATATAGTTTATATATATATATATAATCTATTAAAATTGATAAAATTGATGGTGATATATAAAATATGCAAGTGATATGTGAGGTTTATTTCAAATATTTTCAACTATATTATGGATAAAAAGGATAAAAAATGTCTAAATGGGTGTCAAATGTAACACCACGTTGTGGCCTTTGTTGGAACAATTGAAGGACAAGAGAATATTTTTAAGGATGATATTTGATAAAAATTAAATTGGGGAGCTTATTTTTTTGCAGCTTTAGTAAGAAAATTCACAAATAATGCTTAGCGGTCGTTAGCCCGTTTAAAACATAACCATTTTCTCTATATAACATAGCATAAATAATGGCCAACATCTACTAGCCCTTATAAAAATGAAACATGTTTTTCACATAAAATATCATAAATAATGGGAAACGACTATTAGCCCATAGAATGGATTCCAATATTTTATTTTCGGATTCCAATATATGAGACTTTGGAGTACATATAATTCCAAAGATTTCAATTTTTATTCCAATATATGTGATTTTAGATTCCAATATATGCGATGTTGGAATCCAATATGTGCACTTTTGGAACCTAATATGTCCAATTTTGGAGTGTAGATAATTCCAATATTTGACATTATGGAATCCGAAAATAGCAATATTGGATTCCGATATTGAGTATCTTTTTAGTTGTGGGCAATGGAATTAGTACCAGTTTATTGAAATATGCATTAACACATTATTTTCCTTTATGTCTGCGGATCACATGTCCTCCCCCTTCCTTGGGTATCTTCTTTTATGGAAAGTCTTCCTTTTTCTCTTATTTATTTGCACAAGGTTCATTTCTCAACACTTTGTGGAGATTCCTTGTGTTGCTCAAATTTTTATCACGTTTCATGTGGAACAACTTCCTATCTTACATGATCCTCTACACAGTTTTCTTCCTTGAGATATTTGTGGATCTATTCCTCCTATTGTAATGACCACTTCTCTTCGACACTTGTTTATGTTATACTCTTGTTGACTAGCTTCCTAAAGACATGGTTATTGATATATTATTTTGGATAGCACATGTTTAGACTATGCAGACATTTGATTATTATGATGATTTGACTCTTATCATGGATTGTTTTGATGCCTTGTGGACACTATTAGAAATTATATCACATGTTGATTTAACATTGTGTACTTATATATACTGACATTATGGATGCATAGCTGTTGCGACTATGTTTTGATGCATTGTCTAACCATGGTTACATTGATATTATGGATTTATTGATTTCGAGATGATTTTAGGTGATCAAGTATGTGGATTGGGTGATTGTCATAAAATGTGAATTATGATTATGGATGATTGTAAATGTTTGAATTAGAATAGAAGTATTTATTGTGATACATGATGATGATTATATGATGATTCTTTATATGTTTTGTATTTTTGTAACGTATTTATGCATCCATGAGGCAGAAGGTGGTATTAATTGTGATTGTAGGAAATAAAGATCACAACAATAAGAGAGCATAGTAAAACCAAGTAGGAAGGAATGTCATAATTCACAACATGTTCACCTTGGAAACTGTCATGTTTTGTGTTGTGTTGTCTTCATGTTGTCATCTTTTAGGAGGTCTCCATGGGGGAGCACCTCACCATATGACCATGGGTATTTGTAGTTATGTTATTTTATTTACATGTGGTTATGTTAGTTATGTTAATGTGAATGTTGTGACCTTAAAATATGTTCCTAGGTACCCCCGGTGCCCTTATGTTCTATGTGGTAAAGGTGCCACTAGTTTAGATATGTAAATTGTTAAGTGTGAGCTAATGTTTGTTTTGATTATTATGAATGTTATGTGTACCCTTAGTTTTAATATGATTAATTTGAAAGGGTTTATGCAATGTGATGATTAGGCATTGGGAGGGTAGAGATTAATTTTCATATGCTTTATCTGTTTCCTCTTTTGTTTGAAATTTGAATCTTACCTTAGTATGTGTGCCATCCTAAACCCAAAATTCGGATTTGGGATTTGAGACCAATTTTGAAGGCTTGTGGGACAATTTTAACTCATCTAACACTCTTAATTTCTCCCCCCAACCAAACCTATGACTTAAGGGAACATATTTAGGCCCTAATCATGATATTTTGGTGGAAATGAGATAATTTTTTCTCTGTAACTCTTGGTCTCATAAATTAGTTTGTAAATTTCCAATTTGAAGCTTGAGTGAAACTTGGGAAATGTCATATCCTCAACCTACCTCTTAATTATGACTTGGTATTTGTGTGAGCTTGGTGATGTGGATTTGAGGGAGGTGAGTTGGCATCCTACATGGAGCCACATCACCTCTCTCTCCTTGTCTATTTAATTGCATCTTTTGGATTATGTTGGGGTTACTTGATTTTACTTGTTTTTACTTGGCTTTTGGATTTGGAGAGTGCTTGCTTGGGAATTGCTTGTTTTGGTGAAGGAGTTTGAAGTCTTGGATTGCTTGGAAAGTGAAGGTGCCACAAATGGCAAGGTAGGATCTTGTTTCCTTTTTATTACATGTTTTAATGTTTATGAAGCTGTGAAACTGTGGAATGAATGTATGTATATTGTTTTGGGTTAGGAAGTTTGCTTTAGGAAGGTTTAGGGAGAAGGAAAATGGGAGGCATGAGGGAAAAAATAATTATGTGAATTTTTGAGGGATTTTTGGGAAGAGTGGTCCATCTTGTGGAGGGATAAGGGGAGTTTTTTAATTATATTACGTAAAATTTACTTGAGGGAGTTGTTATCCAATTTTCCCCTCCATAAAATTGGACAAATAGGACCTCGCATACGAGAAAATAGAAGGATCGTTTCGACCATGAGAGATCATATTTTGGGGTTGAGCCGAGTGATTTTAAGTGCCGATACATTTAGAGCCAATGAGATGCATGTCTCGAAGAGAAATTTTGAAGTCTCAAGAATTCAGATTTCATACATAGAAGCATTCGAGCTCAGTGGATTGAATCTCAAAAATGGTGAGGTCAAAAGGTCTAAAGGACACCCAAGTATGAAGTCTGAATTTCGGACTTTGAACATTGAAGAGTTTGGAATTGGCGGTGAGGTCGAGTAATAAATAGTTCCATGTGCTTTGAGGAAAAAGGTTTGAAACGTGAAGTCTGAAATTCAGACTTTAGGCTTTCACAATTTTAGAGAAATGCATCACCAGACGGATGAATAGTGCCCAAAACCTTGAAACCCAAACACCTCAAACACGAAACCTAAAACCTTAATTTCAGAATTCAATGTTTCAAAATTTCAGAACATTGAAGCCCCATTATGCATAAATCATAACTTAAATCCCAAAACTGATTTCTTAATTTTGGACTTCGCAATTTCAAAATTTCATAGGTTTCATGAACTCAGGTAGTTGAAAATTGATGACGATCTCTGAAGTTGAAATACGAAGTTCAATCCTAAATGTCTAAAATTTTAGATTTCAGAGGGTGCAATACAGTGGTCCGAGTCCAAAAAAGTAGATCAACCACCCACATTTAACACAAGATCGAAACCTCATCTTCGATGACCATAAATTTTGTCGAGAGCTCAGATTTGTAAAAATTAGACTTTTTAGAAAGCTCTTTGTACATTCCACCATTTTAGAGGAATTGTTCCCATTTTCTCACCTACCAAAATGATGAAGTATGGCCCATTTATCTTCCCAAAAAAGGTATGGTACAAGGTAGTATGGCCTTTGTAGGCTTGCCCATCACTCCTGCAGGAATAATGATCAATTTTGTAGGAGATTGGAGTTTATTTTTGGAATTTCTTCCCTCTCTCTCCTCATTTTCTTCCTCTATAAATTATAAGGGGTTGATTTGTGTAAAATGTTGATCATTGTCTCTCTCATGCCCCCCATTATTCTTGGGGATTCAAGCCTTCCTCTCAAGATTTGTAATGGCTTCATGCCTCTTTCTGCTACAACAATGTATTGTGTATATCCATATGGAGCAATAAGATTATGTCTGTGTTGATCTCTTTAACCTCTCATGGTTTATTATCTTCATCTTACCTTTCATTGTGCTTTCTTAATCTATGCATTTCCTTGGTTATTACATGATTTTGGTGTGTTGTGATCATTCGGGAATGATGTATTGGATGTAATTTAGTTTTTGGTGTAGGTCCACCCTTTCTAGGTTCATCTATTCCATTGTTTTATAGGCCAGGGTTAGTGATCAAAACTCATTTTTTGGTGTATCACCACTCATAATGTAGGTTTATTTCACACAATCTTTCTCCCTGTCCTCTTGGAAACTTTAGATTCAGATTAGTCAATAGTTTCCTATAGTAGGAGTTGTTAGTGGCAGGTAGGTTAGGAGTAAGAAGAAACATTCTCCAGAGAGCTATCTCGTTTCACAATATCCCACACTTAGGATATCTCCATGTTATGAAATCATGCCAAATACCCCATCTTAAACTGGGCAAGTCAGAAAGTGCTATGATTTCTCCATAGTAGGAGTCATATGAGTTGAGAGAGGCATAAGAGAATTAGGCTTGAAAAAGTTTTAGAGCCTTCAAGGTGGACACTAAACCTACTTGGGAGGTAAAATGGGGAATCCCGTGTTTCCTCTCTCCTTTTGGCTGCAAAAACATTATCCTTTGTTATCTATGGAAAGAAAATTGTAGTTTTTTTTGTTGTTTTTATGTTATAAGAAATTTTTTGTGTATTTATTTTGTGGAAGGCCTTTTTGTTTCCATGGTTGTGAAATAACTTAATTATTTATTGGTTGGAAGCTGTCGACACTAAAATTTTCCTCCGTAATTTCTATTTCATTAATGTATGTATTAGGAATAGGATGTTGTTAAGTATAATTAGTAGTAGCGTCTGATAGAAGATAACGGCACCGTCAGTATGGTGCCGCCAATAATGTGGAGTACGGTAATAGTCAAAGTACAATAGGAATGTTGTAAAAAGTAAATATTTGTCGTAAGTGGTCCGGTAATGTTAAAATGTCAAAGTTTGGGTAATTAGAGAAGTAGGGTCTACATGATTAGGAATTAGAAATATTATATTGGTAATAAAGACAAGGAGTGAGGTCATAAATATTTTGTGTATTTTATTTGTAAAAAGTCTAAAAATGTGGAACCCATGTAAAATGATAAGGTTTATCTTATCTTAACAGATAAGCTTACATGTACAGATAAGAGTTAAGGTATGGAATATGATTCGTCAGAGTGGATTTCTTATCCTATCTTAGAGATAAGATGGATAAGCCTGGAAGTTCTATAAATAGAGAGGCCACCCCCCTCATTTAGCATAGAAGGAAGTAGTGAGAAATATTTTAGGAAGTGTGCGAAGGAAGCCATCAGTTTAAAGGTGTGTTGAAGAAGCCATTAAGAGGTGTAATTGTAAAGTTTCTCCCATAGTCTTGGTGAAAGGCAAGTGAATTCAATAACACTTGAAGTACCTCATGGGTGAGATTGTAACAGTTTCATGTTAATATTATAATTTATTTTGATATTTCAGATTTTTCATCATTTTGTCTTATCATAGTCGATGGTATTCTTGTGTTATGTTGTTGTGTTGTTTCCAGATTACATCCACCAAAATAAAGGCTATGAATTAGTAAATAATCATAGCACGAGGAGTTCCCGATGAAGAATTATCATAGTGCCGGATTGGTGATGACATTTTGGTTCCGTTGCCGAGACCATTCCTCGTTGGTGGATTTTCTGGAGAGATATTCCCACTTAGTCAAAAATCAATTAGAGGGTAACCTTGTTTTTACTGTGCATAGTAATTACCATGGTAAAGTCATTTTTGCCATGAATAGTAGTTACCATGGTAAAGTCATTTTTGCTGGAATAGTATTTACCGCAGTAAAGTCACTTTTTACCGTGAATAGTATTTACCGCAGTAACTTCACTTTTTACCGTGAATAGTATTTACCACAGTAACTTCACTTTTTATCGTGAATAGTGTTTACCACAAGAAAGTCGCTTTTACCGATAAGTCAAGTTTTACCATAGTTTACCATGGTCATTTCTTTCTTGTAGAAAGGTGTAAAGTCACTTTCTAGTATAGTGATTCCAATTATTTGTACACATAAGTCTTGTTGATTGTACTTGTGAGTTGGTATTTCATGGTGGTTACTTTTGAAAATGGGAAAGATTCTTGTTTTTTCAGCTCAATCTAATGAAGATGTTTCTTCTTTCATTCAAGAGTTTAAGCGATCTTGTATTTGTAATGGCCTTATAAGAAGGGAACAATGGACTGAATTTTTTCCTACCTTTTTGGATGGTTCAACACTTAGGTGGTTTGAAACACTAGGTGATAATGTGAAAAATTCATGGGATTTATTAACTTGAAAGTTTTCTTGAAGAATTTGGTGAGCAAGCAGAAATATGCAAATCTCATGATCAAGATCAGAAAGCTATCCCAAGGAGAGAAGGAGAAGATAAGGGATTATCATGCTTGTGTTCTAGAGCTAAGGAGGAAGCTCGATGCCCAGATCCGGAAGGAAGGACTAGCAGATGGGTTGATGAATGGCATGGATAATCTCCTCTATAATCACTTCATTCTTCGGATGAAGCCAGAGATTAGACAACGAGTGAAGTATGACCGCCCAGCTACCATTGAACAAGCAAAGGAGATTGCAAGAAGGCAAGAAGAAAGCATGGAAGAGGAGCCCAAAGAAATTGTTGCTAAAGTAGAGCCTACACCAGCACCTTTGGTCCAGAATCCACAACCACTCCCGGTGAGCACAAATATTTCTCCTAGTACATCTACTGAGTATGAAGATCTGCTCAAAAAGATGGGTCAGTTAACTATTAATCTTCTTCAAGGAAAGGAATTTAGTTCTCAGGGAGGAGATAGAGGTCCAAAAAGAAATATTTCTGAAGTTGTTTGTTATGGTTGTTATAAAAAGGGTCATTATAAGTATAATTGTCCAGATAGAGCTTCTACATCTGGTAAAGGAGATAATGATAAAGGAAAAGCACCTGTGAATTCTTTTGATGTAGTAGATAAGAGCAGAAATAATGAAGTAGATGTGTTTGTAACAAAAAGAAAGAAAGAAAAAGATAATCAAGATGGAAATAATCCTAAGAAGATGGAAGAAGAAACTAGTAAGAAACATAGGAGAAGAAATTTGGGTGTGCAGGATTTTCTAATTTCACAGGGGCAAGGACCATACTCCATCTTGGAAGATCTGTCCAAAAGGCCTGTAAATATTACATATGGTCAACTCTTGGCTATGTCTTCTGAGAAGAGGCGGGAGTTGCGAGGTGGACTCAATGCTCGAAGAAGGAAGGAGGTTGAGGTCCCTGTTTTGGAGGCAGAGGTAGATCCCTATGCTCCACAAGCTGAGGTATTATGTAATGGTATTTCAATTCATGATGTCTTAGTTGATGGAGGTGCTGCGATTAATGTAATGAACGAGTCTATAATGAATATGTTGGGAAAAATTGATCGCCCTTCAACACTTATGTTAAGGTCATTAAATAAAGGAAAACCTAAACCGAGAAGGTGTAGTTTCAAATGTGGCAATATTTGTTATGGGTGTGGTATGTGTGGTAGACTTTCGGGTGATGAAAATGCATGAAAATGTTGCGTACTCAATGCTCTTTGGGAAGACCATGGCTAAGGAGAGTTCATGCAAGAAACTACTAGAATGAAGGTTTCATGACACTTGGACATGGTAGAGAGAGGGTGAACATAAATGTGATCCTCAACATCATAAGGTAGAAACCCGTGGATTCAAGTGATTAAACTGATGATTGGACATCCTCTCGATTACTCTAGTACCGGTGAAGTGGACCGTGAAGATGAAGAAAGTGAGGTGGATGTTTGATCATGGATATCGCTTCCAGTCACACCAACTCATGACCCCATAAAATAATCAAGAAGAAGTTGATGATCGTCTCCAACAAATAAAGATTGGTGATCTTTGTGATGGAGAGTGAGAAGGAATCCTACCTCCAGCTCTTTCAAAGGTACATACACCTATTCACTTTTGATTACAAGGAACTTCATCAAGTAAGTTTGGTAGAACATTGTATTGATCTGGTAGATGGTGCTAAGCCCATAAAGCAAATGCCATATAGAATGAATCCTAATTTTTCCAAGACTGTAAAAGAATAAATAGATAAGTTGCTTGATGCAGGATTCATATTTGCTATGGAGAATTCATAATGGGTTTCTCCCATTGTGATCTCAATAAAAAAGAATGGGAAGCTACGCATTTGTGTTGATTACAAGAAGCTCAATAAGGCAACAAAGAAGGATCATTACCCTCTTCCATTTTCAAATCAAATCTTGGACGAAGTAGTTGGCCAGGAGTGTTATAGTTTTGCTGATGGATATAGCGGCTACAACCAAGTTCGTATAGCAGAGAAAGATCAGCTGAAGACCACATTCACCACTCCTTGGGGAACGTTTGCTTATAGAGTTATGCCTTTTGGGTTGTGTAATGCTCCAACAACATTCCAACGTTTGATGAATACGGTGTTCAAACCCTACATTGGGACCTTCATCAGAGTATTTCTGGATGATTTTTGCATCTATGGGAGCAAGTTGGACCACCTGCACCAAATGGAGACAACATTTCAAAGGTTAGATGAAGCAAAAGCCTCACGAAACCCTACAAAGTGTGTCTTTGGATGTTCTAAAGGTGTTTTGTTAGGGCATGTTGTATCCAGAGATGGTATTGGTAACGATCCCGATAAAGTTTCAAAATCAAATATTTACCATTTCCTCTTAATAGAAGTAAGTTGAGATCATTTTTAGGCCACGTGGGTTACTATAGAAGATTCATCAAGAATTTCTCAAAGATTACACACCACTAACCCAGCTTCTTGAAGAAGGATGTTACTTATGAACCGGGAAATAAGGCACATGAAGCTTTTGGACAATTGAAGGAAGCCCTGGTGTCTTCACTGTTTTGATGAATCCAGATTGGAGCAGCCATTCATTGTGTACACCGATGCCTAAGATGCAGCACTAGGAAATACTTTGAGCCAAAAGGATGAAAATGGGAATGAACATATAATTTACTTGGGAGCGAGACAAATGAGCAAAGTCTTGAGGTAAATTATACCGTAATCGAAAAAAAAGGCTCTTGCTATCATTTTTTGTAAAGAAGTTTAGAAATTACTTGCTAGGGAAAAATATTCTAGTTGTAATAGATCATTAGGCTCTAAAATATATTGTAAATAAGCCTAACCCATCGGGGAGGAGGATAGCAGGATGGATAATTTTGCTACAAGAGTTTGAATTTGATATTATAGATAGGCCAGGAAAGAAGCATGTCAATGCAGATGCACTCTCTCAAGCCTATGATGGTTTAGGATCATCTTGTGATGATGATGATTTCCCGATGCAGCATTGTTATCCCTTGACACAATCCCTAGTGAATACATAGATATTTGGAATTATCTGAATGAATTCAAGTTTCTTGATGGTGTCAATGCAAAGACTAAGAGAAAGATTACTCAAGCCAGTCATCCATATTCTATTTTGCATGGAGTATTATTTCAAATAGGACCTAATGGACAGTACAAGAGGGCGTTGGACGTGATCAAGGGAAGGAATCTGCTAGAAGAATTCCACAATGGTACATGTGGAGGGCACTTCTCTGAACAACTTACAGCAAGAAGGATCTTGGATGCAGGTTATCACTGGCCCACTCTTTTTAAAGATTGTTATAATTATTGTAAGACATGTGATATTTGTCAAACACATGGTAACCGTAAGACTTCATCAGCTCCATTATGTCCTATTCTTCCCCTTGGTCCCTTTGAAAAGTGGGGAATAGACATTGTAGGTCCACTTCCAACTACATCACGCCAAAATAAGTATATTATAGTTGCCACAGATTATTTAACCAAGTGGGTTGAAGCTAGGCCATTGAAAACAGCTTCCATGGATGAAGTGGCAAGGTTCATGTATGAACGCATTGTCACCAGATTTGGTTGCCCATTAGAAATTGTAATGCAGATCAAGGAAGGCACTTCATTAATGAGGTGGTAGAAACCCTAGTCAATAAGTTTTCTATTAAACATAGGAAGGAAACAACATATAAGCCAAGCACAAATGGACAGTGGAACGAACAAATTTTGTGTTGTGTCAAATTCTAGCAAAAGATGTAGCCTTGCAGTACATAAATGGGATAAAAGGATTCATGCAAAGCATTGTGGGCATATAGGGTAACATCAAAGTCAGCAGAGGATACTTCCCATTTCAGTTGGCCTATGGCATTGATCCAGCTTCTTCCTATTGAGTTTGATATTCCCACCTTTGTGAGAGTTATGAAAAATGAAAGGATGGATGAAAGTGATTCAAGAAAAGAAAGGTTGGTACATCTTCATTTGTTGGAGGAAATGAGAGAAATAGCAAAGGATACAAGCCATAAGAAGAAAATGAAGCAGAAGGAATACTTTGATCAAAAGATCCGGTGGTCTCCATTTCATGTGAATGACTTGGTTCTAGTATATGATTCCAGATACAAAAAAAGAAGACAGAAAATTTCTTCCAAAATGGATGGGGCCCTACAAAATAGCAGTTGTGCATGAAAATGGTACGTACCGACTGGAGGAATTGGATGGCACTCCCATTACGAAATGGGTCAACCACGACAAGTTGAAGATTTTCCAAGCACTAGAATAGTCTACTCCGAGGACGGAGTAGAAGCTAGGAAGGGGGAAGATGTCGACACTAAAATTTTCCTCCGTAATTTCTATTTCATTAATGTATGTATTAGGAATAGGATGTTGTTAAGTATAATTAGTAGTAGCGTCTGATAGAAGATAACGGTGCCATCAGTACGGTGCCGCCAATAATGTGGAGTACGGTAATAGTCAAAGTACAATAGGAATGTTGTAAAAAGTAAATATTTGTCGTAAGTGGTCCGGTAATGTTAAAATGTCAAAGTTTGGGTAATTAGAGAAGTAGGGTCTACATGATTAGGAATTAGAAATATTATATTGGTAATAAAGACAAGGAGTGAGGTCATAAATATTTTGTGTATTTTATTTGTAAAAAGTCTAAAAATGTGGAACCCATGTAAAATGATAAGGTTTATCCTATCTTAACAGATAAGATTACATGTAGAGATAAGAGTTAAGGTATGGAATATGATTCGTCGAGTGGATTTCTTATCCTATCTTAGAGATAAGATGGATAATCCTGGAAGTTCTATAAATAGAGAGGCCACCCCCCTCATTTAGCATAGAAGGAAGTAGTGAGAAATATTGTAGGAAGTGTGCGAAGGAAGCCATCAGTTTAAAGGTGTGTTGAAGAAGCCATTAAGAGGTGTAATTGTAAAGTTTCTCCCATAGTCTTGGTGAAAGGCAAGTGAATTCAATAACACTTGAAGTACCTCATGGGTGAGATTATAGATTTCATGTTAATATTATAATTTATTTTGATATTTCAGATTTGTCATCATTCTGTCTTATCATAGTCGATGGTATTCTTGTGTTATGTTGTTGTTTTGTTTCCAGATTACATCCACCAAACTAAAGGTTGTGCATTAGTAAATAATCATAGCACGAGGAGTTCCCGGTGAATAATTATCATAGTGCCAGATTGGTGATGACAGAGCTTCAAAATTCAATGAAGGGAATGACATAAACCCTTCATTGAGATTTATTTTGGAGGAGAGAGCATTGCATAGCTCTCTATCTATTTTTGTGTGCAAAATTTGTGAGGGAGAAGCTGGAATTTTGGAGGAGTTACTGATTTCCTTTGGAAGAAGTGTTTGCCATGTTGTCTACACCATTTTGGTGGAGGGCTTATATTTCTTGGATTTTAATTATTTGTAATAGTTTTGTAAAGAATGTAATGTATATAGTTATCTTAAATTTTGATCATGGAAGGAAAGTGAAATCCCTTGTAAATCCATTGCAAATATGCAATTTTAGTATAACATTGTTGATCCCTGACTTTTACTATCAAAGGATTGTAATAAATCTGCATACTTGAAGTTGTAAATATTGAAAGAAGTATTTTATGTCATGTTGTAGCTTTTTGCTTTTGTGTAGACCTACAAATTTATTGAAACCTTGCAAAATATTGAAATCATAATTCTGTGATTTAGTAGGATGTTCTGAAAATGTTTTTGATGAAATAATATCTATGTTTTAATTGTATAAAATTCATGAGTCTTCCTTCATAATTCATGAATATTTAAAAGGAAATTGATTTTTTATTTATGTATTTTTCCTTGCACAAATGAACAGTTTTATAACCTGTGAGTCCATATATATACCCATTTTTCTTTATATTTTTTTATGAAGAATATGATATTTAAAAATCAAGCGAATTATAATAATGAAAGATAAGATCCTAAGGAATGTAAAGAAATATAGAAACCCTAAACCATGTGTCTCGAAATTTTTATAGCCAACTTAAATTTGTGATCAAATAACCGTCACAGAGACCTAAAACAACAGAGAATGATGACCATATGGATGTAAAATTTAACTTAGTAAAACTTTTTGGTTTTTTTCTGGAATGCATGTTAGGCACAAATTTGCACTTTTAAAGCCTAAAATAACCATCAAATACCTCCAAAAATGGATTATTTTAATATGAAAACACACACACAAATACATACATACATACATACATACATACATACATACATACATACATACATACATACATACATACATATATATATATATATATATATATATATATATATATGTATGTATAAATACATACAAATATTAAACATTTTCAAGTATTCAAATATGTAAGTCTATAAATAAATGAAAATATATATGTGTATATCTACAGACACACTTGTGTGTGTATATACATGTGCGTGCACACACACACACACACACACACACACACACACACACACACACACACACACACACACACACACACACACACACACACACACACATCAGTGCCTAATCCGAGAGAAGAAAATGTGCATAATCAACTACAAATTTATAAAACCATGGAACATAATAAATGAAATGAGATTGGATTTGTGCTATGGGAGGGAAAATTCTCTCATTGCATTCCATGTAGCCTCTTCTCCAACATATTTTTCACCCAAATCCATTGGCCTCCATTCTTGTCCTTTTTGAAGCTTAATCATGCAAATGGAAGCATTATAAGGGATATACGAAAGATAAAGAACCCTTAGAGAAAAATTAGGAAAATAAGGAAACCCTAAGATCTAAGGGAGATGATCAAATGAATCGTATGGCTCAGATTTAATCCCCATCCCTTAGTGATGGGTGAATAAAAACATTAGTAAAGTATGCAAATTAAAACTAATAAAACTCTAAGAGAATGTCATGAGTCATCTAAGAAATTAAATGGTAGGAGATAATTATTTTAAGTATTTCTTTTAAAATAATTTGCATGGGATATTAGCGATAATATTTTAAATGGAAAATTAAAAAGGTGAAAAGGGGATGAATGTAAATGGGTATGTAACTAAAGGGGTGGCTTAGAAATATTATGGCTAGGAAAGGATTAGTGGTTATGCTAGGAATTTTTATTCAAGTTAACTTAGGAGATAAATTAAAGTTAACTTTATCCTTTAATATTAATATTATGAGGTAGATACCAACTAGGTAAGATTTAATTTTATTAAGGTCAAGGATAATTTTAATAAATATTGGACTAAAATTATTATTAACCTAAGTGAGAAATTATACGAAATTAATTAAGGGTTGATTAACCAACTAAGTAAAAGTAACTTGGGGTTAATTAATGGTTTGGGAAAATTAATAAAATAATGGTAAGGGGTTAAAGGAGTTGAATTATTTCATTAGGGAGATGGATTGGATAAATTTATAAAAAAATTCATCATAACTAATGTAACTAATATGAGATTAACATTGTTAATGTTTTCATAAAAAAATTGTCGTAACTTCCTAGTTGTTTGTTGGTGGTTTGACATGGCAAATTTTGGGTATCACTCATTGGTATCGATTCACGATTTCAATGCGTGGAACTTGGAAAAACATGCAAACACAACTGAAAACATAGTGTAACCTAACCCTAGAACACTTGAAATTATGTGAAAATTTGAAACATAGAAAACTTAGTAAATTTGAACTCACCTAGAATAATGGAATAAATATCGTTTAGTCTATGAAAGAGACGCATACCAGATGATGGATTCTTGCACATGGATTTAGATGTACCAACCTAGAGAAAGTAGTTGCATTATACTACCACAGACCCTACAAACTTTATAGGAGGTCAATGTTGCTATATGAGGAGGATTGGTAGGGGTCGACATACATTGGGATGCTCATGGTGATCCACACCACAAAGTGAGGAGCATATGGAGGAGACTTCTCATTTGGAGATAGACATACATGACTCGGTACAAGGAGATAGGGCCGTGAAACATAGAAAGAGATCTAGGAGCAATAGACATAATGATGGGACGCAAGGAGATACTTTGAGGGGCATGCAGATGACATTGGTTGATCATATTTGATAGATCTTCAAGATTCATCCATCCCACTATTCTGGTGACATAGGAGGATTTCAGGAAGATGCTTGGTTGGTTAGCTTGAGAAGATGCTTAAAGCTATGTCTCTGTTCTAGTAACATGAAAGCTAATGTTTCTATCTATTTTCTAAGAGACGAGGCTAGTCTTTGGTGGAGGAAAGAGGAGAAAAAACTCCACCTAGATTCATATTTGGTGAAACTTGAGCTCTTTGAGGAGAGTTTCCACAGAGGGTACATCTACAAGAGTTTCACCCAAGAACGGATCGATGAGTTCCATGATTTGTGATAAGCTAGCTTGATAATTGCAGTATGAGAGTAAGTTCTTGGACCTACTTCAATATTTGCATTACATGCAAGATGAGTAGGTTAGGATTCACAAGTTCATCGGGGGCCTAAACTTAGACTTGGGAGGGGTAGTGTGTATATATTGTCCATAGACTTTATTTGAGGCCGTTGAGAAGGCCTACATTATAGAGGAGAACATGGGGAAGACACAACATGTAGGAGACGGGGTGAGGATTCACACCCAATAGTTCTAGGAAGATTGATCAAAGGGGGTGACCCCTCCCCTCGTGGTAGACAAGGATCCACATAGTCTTTTTCAAACCATAGGCATAGCAACAACAATAATAGAATTGTTCACCATTCAAGCCTTCACAGAGATATAATGCTCGAGAGGACACAATATGGGGCCTCCAACTAGGGGACCCACCAAGACACTAGGAGCACCCAAATCTCAATCAATCGGAGCTCGTCCATAACTCCCACAATAGTCCATTATAGGATATTTTGGTTCTACAACACATACTCACAGAGCACAAGGAGGAACCAATACTCTTTGGACGGGACTAGGTAGTTGTTATGGATTTGGTGTACCAGGAATCACTAGAGAGATATCCTATAGAATACTAATAACAAGCGTAAGAATTTCATTTCAGATCTAAAAGTGGGTGAGCTTTCTAAGAGCCACAAGATATATGCACCAGTCAAGAACCTCTAGGAAGAGCATTAGGGCACAATGATTGAGACTATAGGTAACATCGGTGGTATTTCTACCTCTATCTTCTTTAATTCAGGCTCTTCTGATTCCTTTATTTCTCCATCCTTAGTAGAGATATGCAGGATGGTGGCAGTTAGGAAGGGATGTAATAAGGATGTTGAGATGGATTATGGATCCAAGATCTTAGTGGACTCCTTAGTCAAAGGTGCATGTAGTTGACCTAGGACCATTCACCATGACCTTGGATCTTCGTATCCTTCCTTTGGGTTCTTATGGAGTCATTTTCGGGATGGATTAGCTATATGCACATAGAGCTAGAGTGGATTATTAGAGTAATATTTTAGCTTGTGCTGATGACTTAGGTGCTGTTGTAGTGATAGTGGGGGTTAGGAGGCCCACTTATATTCTCACCATTTCCGCTATGCGGCTTAAAGCATTTACACGTCGGGATGTCGGATGTATGCTACTACATTTAGTGAAAAATTAGAGGATGATTCTAGTGGGCCTAAAATGGATGATCACCACATCTTAAGAGAGTTTGCTGATGTTTTTCTTAGGATTTTTCACACCTACCACTGTTGGTCCCATTATTGAGGTGTCATAATGTGCCCTAATTTTTTCATGTCTAAATTTTCTCACAAACGTTTTACCTCTTGATCTAGTGACTGCAATTCGTTTCTCCCAATGAAATGCTTTGATAATGCCCATGGTGTTATTTTTTTCCCTATTCTGAAATATTTTTCCAAGTTTTCCCGCATTTGTGCCCTAATTTCTTCATTTTTATGGGATGTGTCATTTCTCCTTTGTCAAATCATGAAAAAACTTAGGTTTGATCAAATCCCCTGTTTGTGCACTTAATTCACCCAATCCAGTGCTTGAAAGCAATGTCAAAAATGGTTTAGTTGATTTAAAATTATAAAAATCTGCCTTCCTTGTTGAAAATTTTGATTTCTAGGGCATCCAGTGAATTTTTGACGTTTTGACGGTCATACAAGCATATTCTACCCATCAAATTCATCATCACAATATTATTGCAACATGGCGGGTTCCTATTGGCCGAGGACAACTAGGAAATATTTGTAACTTATTGTTTTGAATTTTTTTCAAAATGGCTTAGTTTGGTCGGTGGCTCCGCCTGTCTCCATTAAGGTGCCTACGTGGCATGTTATGATTGGACTGAGGATTGGTGGGTTGTCCTTAGAAAATTTGGCTTTCATCTTGAAAATTTTCTCAAAGTCAATTCTAGGCTTGAAATCCCGCAGTGAATGGGAAGAGGACACATGGCTCGGGAGACATGCGGGTGGTGGAAGAAGTTGGTAAAATTTTGTGTTTTGAATCAAGGTGTCAAAAAGACTTTTTGAATTGAAGGCCCACATCCAATGGAAGATAGACATGTGTCCTAGAGAATTCAAAGTGAGGGGGCGAAGGTTTTGATGCATTTGAAGTTTTTAACTTCAAAATTCTAAAGTTTAAATTTGAGCCGAAGCTCCACCATGAATCATGAAGTGACACGTGTCCAAGAGGGAAAGAATGGGTCGAGTGGGTTTTGTGATAAATTTGAAGTTTTTAAACTTCAAATGGTAAAAGTGATTTTTGAGGCTGAAGTTCTAGGACCAATAATAAAAGGACGCGTGTCCACATTTGAAAAAGGTGGAGGAAGGGGCCGAGGGAAGGTTTTATGATTTTTGCCTTTGTGTTTGCAAGGTGAAAAATGAAAGATGGTCCCACGACCAATGAGGAGCAAACACGTTACACCTTCTAAGTAGTGAAAGGAAGAGTGCGGGCCCGGGGAAAGTTTTAAAGCTTTGCAAATTGTGGTACGGAGGTTTAAACGAAGAATTGGAGACTTAGTCCCATGGAGAATCAAAGAGCGCCACGTGGCAAAGGAAAAAACCAGGGTGTGGGCCCATGGGGAAAAATGTAAAATATTTCCAAACTCTAAAAAATGGAAAAATTCATAACATCGGCCCACGGTTTTTAGTGGGGCCCACAGGTGGACAAGTGGTGGATCTAGGGGAGAAGCAGAGAATTTTGAATTTTTTGTAGAATTAAAAAAGGGTCACAAAAGCATTTCTAAAGGATGGGAGTTTGTTCCAATATGATGTTTTGACATGTGTCCCACCTGATTCAAAGTTTAAAAAGGTATTTATGAGCTTAATTTTTCAAATGACATCGTCCACATTGAGGGTTGATATTAAAAGTTGAGCAAAATCGATGGATATTGTGCATTTGTTCGTTTTGGCCGCAATGGGAGTTCCAACAAGCTTGGATTTGCCATTTCTTCACCAAATTCCATCAAATTTTATATGATTTTGCATCCTTTCGGCCTTCTAAGTGCAATGGCACTATTTTCATGAGCTAATTTGAGGATATATGATGTTTTTGGTTTAATTTTTTACCCTAGCCCGTGAAAGAACATGAAAAGTCAAAATTAAAAGTTGAGAGGTGAAAATTGAAAAGGTAAAAGGTGAAAAATGATTACCAAAGCATGCTGGCATGCCTGAATGACAAAAAATTTACCCTGAGATGGATAGGGATCCAAATTTTTGTAATATTTTAAACTTTTTGTGCATCCCTGGCAATATGCGAGTTGTTTTCTAGTTTTATGTCATTTTCATGAAAGGATATGGGTTTTTGTAACAAATTTGATCCCTTAAGCATATTATTTTCTTGGGAAGGAAGACTCCATGATGGCATGAGGTATATCATGAATTTTGGGAGAAATTTTGAGAAGGGAGAGGAGAAAAAGGACATAGAATTTTTCAAGCAATAAATAGGAAGAAGCCCATTTTCTCTGAGAAAACCGCCTAAGAGCCATTTTAAATTCCATGTTGCATCATATTTCATCATGTTGAGTTGGTTTCAGTTGTAAACCCATCAAAAATCACTAGGATTATTCAAATAGCATTCCCCTGTTGATGTATTTGATCAAATTTTTGATTATTTAGTGTTATCTCTTGGCAAAATTTGCATATGCTTATGTTTCGAGAATGATTTCAATTTTTGTTTCTTACTCATGTTGTAACCTTATGTTTAGGATCTATTTGATTATACAGGGTCTCATTTCTTGTTAATGGTTTAATGGTATTTGCAATCTTATATTTATAAGAGCCTTCATTTGATAGAAGATAAACAAATTTAAAATCATTTTATTGTCCTTGAATATTGATATTGTTTGTAAATCTTTTGGTTCACCTTAGGTCATGATCAAATAGGGATTCCTGGATACTTTGTTGGTATATTTCTTCAAGCTTTTATGCCAGGTTATCAAAGGTTGTGTGGACGAGTGTAGATCTGGGCCTCCATTTGGTGTACACATCCTGGTTGAAGGAGTATTTTAAACCCATTGAAACATCTCTGTTATTTAGGTGTTGCAGATCTCTTGCAAAGGTTCTCAAGGAAGTTGGTAATTCCTAGGTAGTCATCTATAAACATCTCCCAAAAAAATTTCATTTAGACTAACTCATCCTACCCATACTACCCCTGCATTGCATTGTGTGTCAACAAAATAATACAATCCATTCACAAAAATGCACAAAGCAAATCAGGACAATACCATGTCTCTAGCAGCCTTAGCCTTGTCTTGAAAACATTTCCATCATTTAGTAGTGACAACTCTTTTGAGTTTGAATAATGGATAATTGATCATGTTTTCCCAAGGCCATCTCCATACAATGTGCAAAGCATAAGGATATCCCCACCTCCTTCATCAAACAAAGGCTACAATATAGGTTCTCTTACCTTGGTTGAAAGTCACAACCTAGAATAGTGAGGATTAGATAGAAATCCTTTTGAGGTGCTACCCACTCCTTCAAATATTGAGTGCTAACAAGTCAGATAGATGTGTTCCCTAGGTACAAATGACACACAAATCATCTTTTTACCCTTAAGTGTCTTGTGAGATCCATGATACTACTTGAGTTGTGAAGGAGATTAAGTTTGGGTACCAAAACCAGATTGGCGCCATTATCGGGGATTTCTTGGAGTCTCTTGGTGTTTTTGGAGTGTTTTAAGGGTTTGAGCATTTGCATATTCAAGTATCTGAGATGTTGCATTCTTGAAATATCATTTTATACTTCAGATCTGCAAGTTTTACACAAAAATTCAAGCTTAGCCTACTCTATTGCATTTACCAGCAGTTTATACACCTTGGTTGCTTTGTCTTTGGTTGATTTAAGATGAAGAAGATCTGATTTGTAAAGCATTGTAAATTTTTTAGTGATAAGCATATATTTGAAAGAATATCTAGTGTATTCTTACACAACTAAGGTTGAATTCCTTAGTGGCGACTCCATTGCTGATTTGAATTTGGAAATACCAGTGTCTTAAGCTTTCTGTCACTTACTTTTGTGTTTTTGATCTCTGCAAAACTGGAGGGAAGAAGATCTCTCTTCCTTAAATACTCTGCTAAAAAATTGTTCTCAGACTTAATAAATTTAGAGTTGAAAGGGAGAAGAGTTTGGAAGGTGGTTAAAGGTTAGACATTAGGCAAAGATATAGCCATTGGTGAGAGAGATCAGGCTTTGGTAGAGGACTATCATTCTACTTCAAGTGATTATGATTCAACCAATCCTCTCATAAACTTGTTTCCCTCAGCTGGTGAAAGCCCTTCTACTGTACTGGTAAGTTCCTTCTCCAAACTACACCTCTTTATTTTGATTCAAGTAAAATTTCCCAAGAAAATCAGTACTTAGAAGATACCAGTCTTGTAAATCACATTCTTGAGCCCCAAGGATATTGTATTCCTCACCTGACTTGTTTCACCTCCAAGATCCCCCCACCAAACAATATGGCTCAGCCTAGACCTCCATTTTTGTTAACACCTTTAGTCCTATAAATTTTAGAGGAATGGTTGGTTACTCAAATGTTGTCCTACAAGATGTCAGGAATAGGTTACCAAAATTCCAAGGTAACAATGCCATCACTGGTGATCAACATCTCAAACTTTTTGATAATATGATGGAAGATTTTGAGATAGAGTTTGAGGATGTGTATATTAAGTTGTTTATTCATACACTTGAAGAATATGCCAGGGATTGCTATAAGGCACTACCTGATAACTCTATTGATTCATGGACTGAAATGAAAAATGCATTTAGGTTGTAATATGGTGACAGGATGATCCTAGATTTATTTTTTCTAAGTTTGAAAATATTAAGAAGAACCCAAATGAAACAATCCATGACTTTAATACAAGGTTCAACAAAAATTTGAGAAGGCTTCCTATTGGTTTGAGGCCTTGTGATGAATCTTGTTTAATCAAATATACAGATGCATTTGATAAAAAGGTAGTGTATTACTTAAGAGACAAAAATCCTACAAACTTGAGGCAGCCTTTCACTATGGCACTTTAAATTGAAAACAATATCAAGGCTGTTGGGAAACCTCTTAGGAGAGATGGTGTAAAATTGATAAACCCTGAAAAACATCAAGCTAGCAAGGGTGCTGATTTAGAAGATGTTGTCAAGACTTTGGCAGGGGTTTTCAAAGAAATTTTGTACAAATTAGCCTGGGATAAGAAAGGAATTGGGCAGACTTCACAAGGACAGCAAAGAACTCAAAACCATGATAGATTTGGCAATCATCCTAGGGGTGATCAAAGACAAGATGATAGAGGTAAAGGGCTTCTTTTTCAGGGAAATAGACAACCCCAAGCACATGAGAATATATTGGTGCATGACCCTCCAACTATGAGGGTTGTTGTAGTTGAAGAAATTACTGCTATGGATTGGTGTGATAGATGTTTTATTCCTCATCCTCCATGTGAAATGGACCAGAAAGTTGTTGAAGATGATAATGAAGATGAAATCGATGATGAAATTTGTATGATGGGCAGCTCTTCAAGCTCACAACAAGCAGCAACATCAACAGATGTGATAATTGCAAGGACTGCTGCAACCTTTTGGGATTGTATAAAGTGGGTACCACTTCTTTCTCTTTCTCAAACTCATGATGTAGATGTAGTTCAAGCCTTTGAAATTCCTAATAATGACTTTGAATATCTAAGGGCTTTAATGATCAAGAAGTATGATGGTGGTATTCCCTGGAGGAAGATAGACAATTGTTAATGAATGTTGTTGTTGGTCAAGAGAAAGAGTATAATACTAGAAGTAAAGTTGTTAGAGGAGCTGGTCCTCAAGCCAAGCCAAAAACACCCTTGCTCACAAGCATTCCAAAAGAAAATCCTAGAAAAGAAACACTTGCTAAGAATCTTGTTGTCCCATGCAAAAATATCAGTCCTCTTCATGCCCAAGCTCCCAAGAATCCTTCTCCATCGATGAATCTATTTGTGTCCCTTCGAATGTTGTCCTACCAAAGATTTTTCCTTATGACATAGCCCAAGTATTGAGTCAAATCAAAGTGAGTGTTCCAATTATTAAGTTACTTAGAATACCTGAGCATAAGAAGAGAGCATTTGAGTACTTGGGATTGAAGGAAGAAAATAGTATACCAAGTAGGAATGTAAAAATTGTTGAGACTCCTCTTCAAATCATTGCTGGTATTGAAACACCACCAACATTGGAGGATCTTGGAGAGGAACTTGAGGTATATTTGGGGACATCCTTTGTTGATTCCCAATTCAATGTTGATCCATTTTTCACAACTTTTCTCATAAAATATAGGTTTGCTTCACAATTGTATGTTTGATTCCAGTGCATCATGTAATGTGATGCCTCTAGAAGTCACGAATGAGTTGGATATCAAAGTGACAACAACATATGGGAAGTGTACAACCATGGATTTAAGGGAAGTGTTGGTTCTTGGTTGTGTCAAGGGTTGGGTAGTGCAACTTGTAGCCTATCCAGGGTAATAATTTGAAACTGGATGTTATAATAGTTCACTGCCATACCAAATGGGGTATGATTTTGTCAAAAAAATGGGCTGCAAGTGTTGGTGGTAGTGTTCAAATGGACATTTCCTTTGCCACCATTCCCATTGAGGGCAGCCTTTTCAAACTCCATGGTGAGAAGAAAATGTTGCACTTGATTGAGGATCCCAATAATGCTTCCTATGAAGTGTTGTCTGCTTATTTAGATGCTGAAAATTTCATTGGCTTTCCTAATGGAAAAGAACACAAGATGGATGAATCAAAGTGCCTTGGTATGGAAGGTTCTCCTTGGACCTTGCTTTTTGATGGAGCTTGCTCCAAATTTTGAAATGGTGCTGGTATAGTTCTGCTTTCTCCTAGTTTTGAAGAGTATATTTTTTCCTTCAAACTTAATTTTGAATGCACTAACAATATTTCTGAGTATGAGGCATTGTTTTTGGGGTTAAGGATTGCATGGAAGTATGGAGTGAAGGATATTGTTGCCAAGGGGGATTCAGAGCTGGTTGTCAAGCAAGTAAGGAAGTTATATGCCACAAAAAAGCAGCGTATGAAACAATACAAGCATGTTGTTTGGGATCTAATTGAAATGTTTGATTCCTTTAACATTGTTTACCATGATAGAAGTCTTAATACTTCAGCTGAAAATTTGGCTGTACATGGTTCTAGATTTGAAAATTGCACCATTTCACCATATTGTGAATACAACATTGAAGTGCTAACTAGGCCACCTGTCCCAGATAATGTGAAACATTGGCAGATTTTTGATGATGATGCACAAGTTTTGAGGTTATTACAATGCCAAGGTGAGTTTGCTGGTTAGAGCATTGATTGGGAGCCAATGGTATGCATGAATGAAGGGAAAGAAACTATATTTGGGAAATATATCATCCAATTGAAAACAAATACCATTCCTAGAGGTCTTGTGGCACTTGAGGTAAATTTTAATAATGCTGATTGCATCATAAATAGAAAGATGTATGATTCAAGGGATGTGAAAGAGCATGACTTGGGTACAAAGGAAAAACCAAGAAAATTTTGGTTGGGAAAAAATTTAAACAAGGATGAAAAATAGTCCTACCTCCAATTGTTGAAAAAATATCAAGACTGCCTTGCTTGGTCCTATTCAGAGCTGAAGGCATATAGAGAAGATTTGTTTCAACATGAGATCCCTCTTGAAGCAAATGCCAAACCATTCAAACAGAGGTAAAGGCCTATTAATCCACTTCTCTCCATGAAAATGCAAGAAGAGTTAAAGAAGTTGAGAGATGGAGGTATTATTCAACCCACTAGGTATTCATCTTGGGTTGCAAACCTTGTGCCAGTTACAAAGAAGAATGGAGACATTAGAATTTGTGTGGATTTTAGGAATCTAAACAAATCATTCATGAAGGAAAACTATCCCTTGCCAAATATGGAAAATATGTTGCAGCTTGTGATAGGATCAAAATTTCTCTCTACTTTGGATGGTTTCTTTGGATACAATCAAGTAGTTGTCAAAGAATCAGAAAGACTTAAGACAACATTCACTACTCCTTGGGGGACTTATGTTTTTGTAAGGATGCCCTTTGGATTGATGAATGTTGGTGCCAATTTTCAAAGGGAAATGGATGTTGCTTTTGCTGGTTACATCAATGAGTTCATTGCAGTTTACCAAGATGATGTGACTATGTTTTCAAGGCAGCAAGGTGACCATTTGCAACATTTGGAGAAGATGCTGATCAGATGTAGGGAGTATGGCATTTCTCTTAATCTAAAGAAGTGTCATTTTTGTGTGCAAAATGCCAAGTTGTTGGGACATATTGTGTCTAAGGATGGTGTCATGATAGACCCTAAAAGAGTGGAGGTAATCAACAAAGTACCTATCCCAAGAACCAAGAAAGGTATCCAATCTTTCTTTGGCCAAATCAATTTTATTAGAAGGTTTGTTTCCAATTTTGCTGAGCTGACTCTTCCAATCACAAGCATGTTAAAAAGGATCAAGTTATCAGGTGGGAGGAGGCTGCCATTCAAGATTTTGAAGGAATAAAGGATGCACTTAAGCATGCACCTATTTTGGTAGCTCCAAACTATAAAAGGCCTTTCCAAATCTTTTCTTTTGTCTCTGAATTCACTATTGCTTCAGTTTTGTTACAAAAGGATGAGAATGGAGATGAGAGGCATGTTTCCTTCTTTAGCAAGGCTTTACAAGCAGTTGAATTGAAGTATACAATCATGGAAAAACAAGTGTTTTCCTTGGTGAAAGCAACAAAGATTTTCAGGCCTTATATACTGAGCTCAAAAGTTGTTGCTTATGTTCCCCACACCATGGTGAAAGACATCTTATCAAAAATGGAGATCTCAAGTAAAATATGTAGATGGGTGAACAAATTACAAGAATATGATATGGATATCCAAAAAAAAATCTAGTAAGAGGTTTGGGTCTTGCAAGCTCATGGTCGAGAGCAATTTGTAAAATGTAGAAGTGAATCAACTAGAGGAAGAAAGGGAAGAACTTCTTAAGATATTGGTGAATTTTCAATGGTACAAGGATTTGATCTTCTACCTAGACACCTATGATGTCCTAGTCATTTAAATAAAAATCAGAAAAGAGCCCTCAAGCTAGTTTCTCAAAAATATATCATAACAGACTTTGGGCTAGCTTGGAAGAACCACGAAGGTGTCCTCTTGAAGTGCATAATGAAGATGAAGCTCCCAAGATAATTGATAATTTCCATGGAGGAGTTTGTGGAGGACACTTTTCTGGGAGGGTGACAACACATAAGATTTTGAGAGATGGTTAGTGGTGGCCTACTCTTTTTAAAGATGCATCCCAGCTGGTTAGAATGTGATAGTTGCGAACATTTCTCTGGAAGATCAGAAAGCTTCAGGCTCCCTTCCTTTGTAGCCTGTATCAATTGAAGCCCCTTTCAAACAATGGGGAATGGACTTCATTGGTGAGATTTCAAATCCTTCTAGTGCTGGTCATAAATGGATCCTTGTAGCAATTGATTATTTTACAAAGTGGGTTGAAGCAATTCCATCTAGGAAGGAAACACACCAAGTGGTAATAGATTTCTTGTTGGATCATATCATATGTAGATTTGGAGTTCTAGTTAAGATTATATTTGATAATGCCATGTGCTTTAGAGCCAAACCTTTAATGGCAATGTGTAATGAATATGGGATAAATCTGATTTATTCTTCAAAGTACAATCCACAAGGGAATGGACAAGCTGAGTCCAATAACAAGAACTTACTCAAGATGATTAGAAGGACCTTAGAAATGAACAAGAAGTAGTGAGGTGAACAATTGAATTTTGCAGTTTTAATGATAGAATAACTCCTAAAAGAGAAACTAGTAAGAGCTTGTTTTAATTGGTGTATGGAACTCAGACTTTACTACCCTTACACCTATAATTATCTTTATTTCAGTTTTCTCAACAGTTAGAAGATCAAGAACATGGCCCATATGAATCCAGAATCAATCAAATCATTGAGTTGTATGAAGAAAGAAGATCCTCTCATCAAAGGCATGTAAGATTTAGAGAGAAATTTAAGAGGTTGTTTGATAAGAAGGTCACTCCTAGAGCCTTCAATGTGGGAGATCTGGTTTTTCTATGGGATAGTAGGCATGAAGACAAGGGAAAGCATGGCAAGTTTGATGCATTATGGATGGGCCCTTATGCCATTGACATCAGAATTGGTGAGCACACATTTTTTCTCAAGGATCTAGATGGGGATTTGCTAGAGCTACTGTTAATGGAAAAAATTTAAAACATTTCTTGGATTAAATCCCCAAGTGAGGTATGCACAAGTTGTATATTTGTATAGTCTTTGTTCTTTCTTTGTTTTTTGTTGTTGGTTGGTGTGTGGTTTCCCTTTACTCCTTGGCAACCATTTTTGGCTGGTTTTCTCGATCCTTTTTGGAAGTAATTCTAATTTTTGGCTACCTTTGTGTTTTGACTCCTTTGCCCAATGGTTTTTGGCACTTGGTCTATGTTTTGTCCTTGTGGCACTCATTGGGAGTGCCCATCCCCAAGAAAGAGCCAATGTTGGTCCCATTATTGAGTTTTCATAATGTGCCCTAATATTTTCATGTCCAAATTTGCTCACAAACATTTTACCTCTTGATTTGGTGGCCTACGCAATTCATTTCTCCCAATTAAATGCTTCGAAAATGCCCATGGTGTTATTGTTTTGCCCTATTTTGAAATATTTTTCCAAGGTTTCCCCTATTCGTACCCTAATTTCTTCATTTTTATGGGATGTGTCATTTCTCTTTTGTCAAATCATGAAAAAACTTGGGTTTGATCGAATCTCAAGTTTGTGCACTTAATTTCCCCAATCCCAGGCTTGAAAGCAATGTCAAAAATGGTTTAGTTGATTCAAAATTATAAAAATCTACCTTCCTTGTTGAAAATTTTGAATTCTAGGGCATCCGGTGAATTTTTGACATTTTGACAGTCATACCCATCAAATTCATCATCACAATATTATTCCAACATGGCGGGTTCCTATTTGCTGAGGACAATTGGGAAATGTTTTTGACTTATTTTATTGAATTTTTTGGCAAAATGGCTTAGTTTGGTCAGTAGCTCCGCCATTTGCATTAAGGTGCCTACGTGGCACGATTATGATTGGACTGAGGATTGGCATGTTGTCCTTAAAAAATTTGGATTTCATCTTGACAAATTTCTCAAAGTCAATTCTCGGCCCGAAATCTTCAGCGAATGGGAAGAGGACACGTGGTTCGGGAGACATGCGGGCGATGGAAGAAGTTGGAAAAATTTTGTGTTTTGCCTCAAGGTGTTAAAGTGAATTTTTGACTTGAAGGCCTACATCCAATGGCAATGGACACGTTTCTAGGAGAAGTCGGTGAGGGGGTGAAGGTTTTGATGCATTTGAAGATTTGTAAAAGGTGGAGAAAGGCGCTGAGGGAAAGTTTTATGATTTTTGCATTTGTGTTTGTAAGGTGAAAAATGAAAGATGGTCCCATGACCAATGCTGAGGCAACATGTGGCACCTCCTAAGTAGTTAAAGGGAGAGTGCGGGCTAGGGGAAAGTTTTGAAACTTTGAAAATTTTGGTAGGGAGATTTAAAGGAAGAATTGGAGACTTGGGCCCGTGGCAAATTAGAGAGCGCCACGTGGCAAAGTAAAAAAATAGGGTGCGGGCCCCGTGGAAAAATGTAAATTTTTTCCAAAGTCTAAAAAATGTCAAAATTCATAAAATCGGCCCACGGTTTTTAGTGGGGCCCACATGTGGACACATGGCGGGTCTAGGGGAGAAGCGGAGAATTTTTGCAAAATTTTCCAAAATTAAAAAGGTTCGCAAATGCATTTCTAAAGGATGGGAGTTTGATCCAATCACGTTTTGACATGTGTCCCACCCCATTCAAAGGTCAAAAAGGTATTTATGAGCTTATTTTTAAAATGGCATTGTCCACATGGAGGGTTGATATTAAAAGTTGAGCAAAATTGATGGATATTGTGCATTTGTTCATTTTGGCCGCCATGGGAGTTGCAACAAGCTTGGATTCGCCATTTCTTCACAAAATTACATCAAATTTTATATGATTTTGCATCCTTTCATCCTTATGAGTGCAATGGAACTATTATCATGAGCTAATTTAATGATCTATGACATTTTTAGTGTAATTTTTTAACCCTATCCCGTGAAAGAACGTGAAAGGTCAAAACTAAAAGTTGTAGAGGTGAAAATTAAAAAGGTAAAACATGAAAATGATTATTAAAGCTTGATGGCATTCCTGAATGATAAAAACGTGACCCTGGGATGGATAGGGATCAATTTTTTTGTAATATTTTAAACTTTTTTTGCATCCCTAGCAATATGTGAGTTGTTTTCCAGTTTTATGTCATTTTTATGAAAGGATATGGGTTTTTTGTAACAAATTTGATCCCTTAAGCATATTCTTTGCTTGGGAAGGAATATTCCATGATGGCATGAGGTATATCATGTATTTTGGGACAAATTTTTAGAAGGGGAAGGATAAAAAGGACATAGATTTTTCAAGCAAAAAATAGGAAGAAGTCCATTTTCTCTGAGAAAACCGCCTGAGAGCCATTTTCAACTCCATGTTGCATCAGATTTCATCATGTTGAGTTGGTTTCAGTTGTAAAGCCATCAAAAAGCTCTGATATTTTTCCAATACCCTTTTCCTGCTGATGTATTTGATCAATTTTTTTATTATTTGGTGTTATCTCTTGGCAAAATTTGCATATGCTTATGTTTTTCAGAATGATTTCAATTTGTGTTTCTTACTCATGTTGTATCCTTATGTTTAGGGTCTCTTTGATTATACAAGGTTTCATTTCTTGTTGATGGTTTAATGGCATTTGCAATCTTATATTCAGAAGAGCCTTCATCTGATAGAAGATAAACAAATTTAAAATCATTTTATCATCCTTGAATATTGAGATTATTTGTAAATCTTTGGGTGCACCTTAGGTTATGATCAAATAGGGATTCCTAGATACTTTATTGGTATTTTACTTCAAGGTTTTGTGGCAGGTTATCAAAGGTTGTGTGGAATAGTGCAGATCTAGGCCTCCATTTAGTGCACATATCCTAGTTGAAGGAGTATTTTAAACCCATTGAAACATCTCTACTGTTTAGGTGCTACAGATCTCTTGCAAAGGTTCTCAAGGAAGTTGGTAATTCCTAGCTAGTCATGTCTAAACATCTCCCAACAAAATTTCATTCAAAATAACTCATCCTACCCATACTACCCCTGCATTGCATTTTGAGTCAACAAAAGAATAAAATCCATTCACAAAAATGCGCAAAGAAAATTAGGACAATACCATGTCTCTAGCAGCCTTAGCCTTGTCTTGAAAACATTTCCATCATTTAGTAGTGACAACTCTTTTGACTTTGAATAATGGATAATTGATCATGTTTTCCCAAGGCCATCTCCATATAATGTGCAAAGCATGAGGATATCCCCACCTCCTTCATCAAATAAAGGCTGTAATATAGTTTCTCTTACCTTGGTTGAAAGGCACAACCTAGAATAGTGAGGATTAGATCAAAATAATTTTGAGGTGCTACCCACTCCTTCAAATCTTGAGTTCTAACAAGTTAGATAGATGTGTTCCCCAGTTACAAATGACACACAAATCATCTTTCTACCCTTGATTGTCTTGTGATATCCATGATGTTGCTTGAGTTGTGAAGGAGATTAAGTTTGGGTACCAACACCATCCCCACGTGAGATAGATTTTCATATAGATTAGGTTCTGAGAGCGAGTCTATCTCACACGTGCCAAACATAATGACTACCCTAGAGATTTGTGAGCTCAAGATTCATCTGAAGGGCCTTATTTAAAATGGCCTCATCCATCCTAGTGTATCCCATTGGGGTACACCAGTGATTTTTGTTAAGAAGAAGGCTATATCCTTATGATTATGTATCAATTACTGAGAGAATGAATAATGTAACGATCAAGAATCGTTACCCCCTTCCACACATTGAATATTTGTTTGATCAAATGGAGGGGAATACAATGTTTTCAAGATAGATCTTATGTCCAGGTATCATCGGTTGAGGGTTATAGAGGTGGATATTTAGAGGACAACTTTGGCACCATATTTGGCCATTATGAGTTTATAGTTGTGTCATTCGGTCTTACGAATACCCCTGCAGTGTTCATGAGTTTGATAAATTGGGTGTTAACAAAATTTTTAGACCATTTCATGCTCATATTCTTTGGATGACATATTTATTTTCTCATGCACACGTGAGGAGCATAAGGATTACCTTCGCTAGGTTCTACGGTGTCTTTGAGAGAAACAAATTTATGGGAACTTGGAGAAGCATGCATTTTTTTAGTCGGAGGTTCATTACTTGGGTCAAATTATTTCTTGGTAACGTATCACATTCGATCCTTCCAAATTAGAACTATCAAGGATTGGCCAATACTAACCAATGTGACCGAGGTATGCAACTTCATGGGATGAGCATGGTACTACAAAATATTTATGCAGGACTTCTCATGTATTTCTCATCCCATTACTTCCCTTGCAGAAAGGGAAGAAGTTTTTCTAGACAAAAATATGTAAGAAGGTCTTTAGGACTTTAAAGGAATGTCTCACTACAATGCCTATCCTAGTAGTTCCAAATGCACAGAGGGATTTTTTCATATGTATAGATGCTTCATTGGCATGGATAAGTTGATTTTTGATGTAGGAAAACGATTTTTTTGCCTTTGAATTTCACAAAATCAAGTATTACGAACTCAATTACCCAACTCATGACCTTGAGCTTGCATAGTGGTCCATGCTTTGGTTTGGTGGCGACATTTTCTGTTGGGTAGGAGGTTCACTCTCAAGACATATACCATGAGCCTATGACACCTATTCATGCATCCCAATCTCAACGCCCGTCAATGGCGTTGGATGGAGCTTTTATGTGAGTATGATATGGAGATTGAGCATGTGAAGGAGAAGGATACTGTGATTACAGATGCTTTGATTTGATGGAGGCACCTTGTCATGGCTACAACACTTGGTATATTTGAGGGCCAAGATCTCGTAACACCTTCCTCTAGATAGGTTCTTTCTTACAACTACATCTGAGATTGATTCATGTAGACCCCTTATGGGAAATTATTAGGATCTATATTTCGATTTAGATGGAATTATTTTCCATAGGGGTAGGATTTATGTACCTATATATAGAGGATTGAGACATAACATCTTATAAAAATCCTCATCATGTACCTTATTCATCCAATGTAGGGGTGAAGAAGATGCACGCTTCACCGAGGCGGCTATTTCATTAGAGGGTCTTCGAGGGATATAGCCTGGTTTGTATCTCGATTTTGGAGTGTCAAAGGGTGAAGGAAAAGAATCACCATCCAGTTGGCCTTCTTTATCTCCATGCTATAAAAGAGTGGAAATGGACCACCATTTCCATGGATTTCATTATGGGGCTACCCATGTCGAGATACCACCATGATGCCATCATGGTCATGGTAGATAGATTGAGGAAAGTATCTCATTTTTATCTAGTGAAGACCACATATAAAGCTAATGCAGAACACGAGTCTATTTGGATGAGATATTCAGCTCCAAGGATTCTCATGAAAGATTATTTGTGACCGTAATAATTTATACACATCACATTTTTGGACCACCATGTAATTTGTTATCGGGAAGAAGATTAACTTTAGTATAACTTATCACCCAAAAAAATATGGTCAGATGGAGTGGGTGAAACAAATATTGGAGGATATGCTTTACATGTATGTCATGGATCAACAATCATGTTGGGATGAGTTTCATTATTAGGGAGAGTTTGCTTATAACAATAGTTTTTGAGCTCCATCAGGATGGCACCATTTTAAACAATATATCATAGGGAGTTTAGGACTCCATTGAGCTAGGATAGGATAGAGGATAGGGTATCTCTTGGGGTAGCCATGTTATAGGATATGGAGAAGCAGGTCAGCTTGATTAGATAGAGATTAGAGGAGGCACGAGATATGCATAATAATTAAGAAATTAAAAGGAGAGTTTACCATAGCTATGAGGTGATCTCAAACGTATCCTGAGAGTCCGACATCATAAGAGCCCTATCAATTATGGAAAACACTCGGCGAGCTATGATATTTGTGGGTCCATTTGAGATCTTAGAGAAGATCGGTCTTGTTTCCTACCTCTTAGCCTTTTCACCGAGTTTGTCTCATTTCCATGATGTTTTTATATTTATTTTACTCGGAGATATATTCCACATCCTTCTCATATATTGGATTGGACCGCATTACAGGTATAGGAGTAGGGACATGTGACTTATTGAGCCTATGTAAATTTTAGAGTGCATGAAATAGGGCCTTTGAGGTCATGAGATTGATCGGTACATGTCTAATGGGATCGGTATGACAAGACATCGATACTTGGGAGGATGCCACTTTGCTACAGGTTCCATTTTCAAACTTATTCCAGTGACTTCAGAGCAAGTCGAGTCTAAGGGGAGGGAATGTAATACCCACTTCTCTTCAACACTTGTTCCTGGTATACTCTTTCTAACTAGATGCCTATAGACATGGTTATTGATATATTATTTTGGATATCACATGTTTAGACTATGTAGACACTTGATTATTATGATGATCTAACTTTTATCGTGGATTGTTTTGATGCCTTGTGGACACTGTTAGATATTATAACACATGTTGATTTAGCATTGTGTACTTATATATATTGACATTATGGATGTATAGTTGTTGCAAGTATGCTCTCATGCATTTCCTAACCATGGCTATATTGATATTATGGATTTGTTAATTTTGAGATGATTTTAGGTGATTAGTATGTGGATTGGGTGATTGTCGTAAAATATGAATTGTGATTATGGATGATTATAAATGTTTAAATTAGAATAGAAGTATATACTATGATATTTGATGATGATTATGTGATAATGCTATATATGTGTTGTATTTCCATGACATATTGATGCGTCCATGAAGCCGAAGGTGGTATTGATTGTGATTGCAGGAAACAAAGATCACACCAACAAGAGAGACTAGGAAAGATAAAAAAGAAGGAATGTCATGAATTCACAACAAGGTCACATTGAAACTATCATGTTCTATGTCGCATCCTCTTCATGTTTTTGTCTTTTAGGAGGTCTCCACGGGGGAGCACCTCATAATTTGACCATGGGTATTTATTGGTATGTTATTTTATTTGCATGTGGTTATGCTAGTTATGTTAATGTGAATGTTGTTACTTGAACTTATATTCTTAGGTACCCAAATTGTGCCCTTATGTTCTATGTGGTAAAGGTACCCGAGTTTAGATATGTAATTTGTTAAGTCTGAGCTAATGTTACCTTTTGATTATTATGAATGCTATGTGTACCCTTAGTTTTATTATGATTAATTTGAAGGGTTTTATGCATTGTGATGATGTGGTATTTGGACGGTAGAGATTCCTTGGTATATGCTTTATCCCATTTCTCTTTTGATTTAAAATCGAATCTTTCCTTAGTATGTGTGCCATCCTAAACCCAAAATTCATATTTGGGATTTGAGACCAATTTTGATGGTCGTGTGATAAGACTTGCTGACATAGTTACAATAACCGGACCTAGAGTTTCCCTTGTAACTTGAGCTCTACTCAACGTAATCAATTTATGTCAGATATGATGAATTATCTATATATGGGGGAGTAAGTAGGGACCATAAAAATTCATGATCAAACTTAAAACGATAGTATTTAAGACCCATCTTGTAAGCACTTTTGTTATTTTGGTTAGTTTTCTCAACTTGCTACTTTAGCTAGAATCTCCTTCTAAGAGTCTCATTTGACTTCTAGCCACATGTGTGACCTCGTAATACCGTCATAATGCTATGTAGAATATTATTTGATCTTTTATCTTGTATGAATGGATTTTGAAATAATGGTGTTTTTTCTCTCTCCACCCTCTTCTCTCTCCAAAAATGACTATGATACTTTGGTTGATTTGAAAATGTAAATGGATTGGGAAATGTAAATTGAGTTGAAACAAGATGAATATGGACATGAAATGCAAATGGTTATGAAATTTTGAATGGAAAATAAAATGTCTCTTAAATTTTTTTCTCATCCTTATTCTATCTCTGTCTCTCTCTTCTATTCAATTGAAAATGTTAGAAATGATGAACATGTGGATTTATGTACCATTCTTAGGATGACACAATGTTGGTTCCGGTACTTCTAACAAGAAGGATTAAGAGTGTGATATGTTGTAATCAATGAGATGACATTAAGATATTGCACATTAATATGAATTATGAATATTAAATGAAAATGAATTAAAGGGACTTATATCATCAAAAGTAGTTTTTTGAATACTATTGTTCCTCTTGTACTCTTATATTTCAAGCATTATAAATGGAAAACTATGTTGTTTGTGTTTGCCTTGTGTTAAATCTGAGCTTACAACCCTAGTAGGAGTGACACATAATTAATGTAGGAACAACTATGTTGTCTAGATAAACAATGAAGATAGTTGAATTTTTTAAATGGGTAAAAAGCATACCATTCACTTCATAGGTGTTAAGCCCATTTGCATTTAAATATGGATCTCATGGTTTCATGGACTCAAAGAATCACCTTCCTAATAGTTATTGTGGTTCATAGATAAAATCAAAATGTTTTGAAGTACCTTAGCATTTTAAAACCATATAAATGCAATGAGTATTCAACCTTTGTCGTACCCTCCCTCTCAATCATGTCACATCTAGGTTTGTAAAACCCTAATGTCTTAAGAAATACTTTAATCCTCACAATTAGACTTCTTGTCCTACACTTAAGAAAATTATTCAAAGACCATTTCTATAACTTAAGTGTCCTTGCACGAAGCAACAAATCAGTTGAGTAACCTTGTCATTCATAGGGTAAATAGGACTAACACTTCTTGGTGTCATAGGTCTACTCATCTTCATGGACGAGTTAGAGTTCAATGCTCGTATTGGACCTTGGTGTCCTAGTGGTCAACCATATTCTTAAGAAGATAGTTTTGGACAACTTCATCATTGAATGAACGCTTCGTAAGATCCCGATGACACAAGATGAGTTAGTGCACTAGTTTTACTATGCATTAAACTCGTGCTAATGATCTATTTAGTTCATCGTATATAAATATGTCACCTTTCCTATTAACAACTTTACACCATTGTCCCTTACAAAGGTTTAATGGGATAAATATGTTTTCACACATTAAATTAATCTATAGTGAGGTGTAGAGCCTGAGTGCAATTGGAATCAAACTAAACCTAATACAACCTATTATCTCTCGAAAGTGCACCCTGTAGAGAGATGGTTGCAGGTTTTCTAAGCTTGCACAATTGATCTCTCTCTTTCGTAGATACAATGGAAACACCTCAGGTCTGTGGGTATACCTATTTTGAGGTGAGTCTCTAGGATTAAAAGGTTGGTTCCTTCTTAATGTATCCTAAATTGATTCTCAAGTTTTAAGGGGTAAAAGATGACTGTAAAATGATTAAAACTAAGGTGATACACAAAATTTGTATGAGGGCTTTGACTGAGTATATGCACAACTGATATGGGAAGAATTTTTGATGCACGAGCCAATAGTTTTCTACATAATATCTAAGGGAAAAACACTTGGTTATACTGAGGGATAAAATCACAATAGTACTAATAAGTTAACATGCACATTAAAATTATGTAGAAGAACTGAATTTACAGCAAGGTAAGATAATTGGTCAGGGAATTTTAATTCACAAGACTAATATGATGAAACACAAGAATGTAAATAACTTGGTAAGGCAAAAATTTATCACAACTCAGAAGGAAAAATGGAAAAAATTGCTTCAATACTCCTATATCCAAAAATTCCTCCAGTAGTTCTCATGTGCTTTTGCAAAGGCACACAATATATAGCCAAAATAAAATTCACCCTCTTCCTAAAAATAACCTAAGGATTGTACTCACCCATGCATTCTATTTTTATCCTTTATTTAATAATAGATAAAGGAATAAAAATAGAGCATGCAATTACAAATAGGAATTTAATAGCCTTGATTACAATTGGTCAACTGAAGTTGACTGATCTATTTTTAAGAAAGAAGGGTGAATAATTTTTAAAAATAAGATTGCTTGCTAGGCAAGTCTCTCTCCATGAACATGCAACTTTGTCTTCATCTCTATTCTGTCTTGTTGTGAAGGCATGCAAAAATACAACTCCATGTTTGTGAGAAAAATAATTACAACACTTGCAAAATTCACAAAAATATCCAACCACTTTGGGGACCACTTTTGATTTGTACACTTGTCTTCAACTGAGTTTTGGCCATTCTTGTGGACTTAGCATAATACTATGGTTTTAAAATAATACAAGGGCACTTTGGAAAAGTGTCACTATATTACATTCAGCCACACATGGTATATCATAGTCTCTACCACCTTTTAATTAAATATGACCATGTAATACTTGTCAGCTTTTGCATTTGAGAGTGTATAGTTTGAAATTTCACCTTTTTGGTGATTATTGATGGCATAATTTGGTTAGCTACTTTGCTTTTATAGGCATGCGGGCAAAATTTCAAAAATTTAAATCCTTTGTGGACTTTTGGACCCTTTTGATGTTTTTTCCCTATGTAGACTTTTGAACCTTTTTAAAGTTTTGTCCCCTGTGTGGTCTTTCGAACCTTTTTGAAGTTTTGTCCCCTATACAGATTTTCAGACCCTTTTGAAGTTTTGGCCCCTGTGTGGACTTTCAGACCTTTCTAAAATTTTCAGGCCTATTTGTATTAAGTCCCAAAACTTTGAGAAAGCCCTTCGCTCCGCCGATACTATGTGGAACCGATTTTTGACTTTTCTCACCGTAGCTTTGACTTTCTCCTCATGTGCTTGGGCTTGCAGGAAATTTTAGAAACTTTTAATTTTTGCAATTTTACAGTTTAAAAAAAAAAAAGTGACTCCTGACCTCCATTTTTCTTCTCCTACCATGATGGTGCCACATGTACTCTATGGACTTTCGGGCCTGCAGAGGAAATTTTGACAGTTAATAATTTTTTTGAAAATTATAAGTTGGTCAAATGACCGCCATTTCACTTAGAATACTTTTGCATCTATCTTGATGAACTGATTGAGAGCGTTGATCTCTGTACTTGTCAATTTTTTATCATTAATCCATAAAGCATGATTTTAGGGTTTTTGACATGTGATAAATGCGTTTTAAATCCTGACACATGGTTCACATTGTTTGTAGAGATCAATCATTGACCTTTGATCTTTGTACTTGATGAACCTTGATCGTTGATGTACTAACCATGGTTGAGTTTTGTTAACTCACCCCACAGGTTTTCTTGGTAAATGTCAATCCGACCCTAATAATAATTTCATTTGGGTTTTCGAATTGGGGGCAAAGCCCTAGAAAAAAATTTCCTCGCCATTATTCTCAACATTTGAGCTCGGCTTTAAGCATTTCCCTAGTCTGTGGGGCCTCTGCGACTTTGTATCTGGTATATTTGTAGCCATTCTTCTTCTTTTTGAGCTCTCTGTGGGAATGTGAAGGCAGCCAGCATTATTGTTTTTCAGACTCTGATGGTTCAGCTTTGTAAAGCCCTATGCATGTATCTTGTTTTTTTCTACTCTGTAAGAGTTCTCTCAACAAGGTAGTTGTGGGTGTTTTCTGCCATTGTCGTGGGTTCGAGCTCATGTGATTTCCGACTATATATTGCTCATCCCGAGCTTTGAAAGATTTTCTTTAAAAGAGATCTTTGCGTGTTGTCTTGGCCACAAATTTTCTTCTTTGTGAGCTTGGCTATGCAACTGGCATCACTGTTTGATGAGGTCGATAATTTTTCAATCTCTGAGTGTTGTAATCACTTCGTCATTACCATTTAGTCCTTCGAGATACTGATGTTTTTATCCTTCTTCACATATTTTATGATCTTTGGGGCAACATTAGTATTTGATTTAAAACTTGTTCTGTGATCAATTGAGCATTTTCTCAACTTTGATTTAAGTGGTAAGTACTTGTTTCCCACTTTGATTTTAGTACCCATTAATGGGTTTTTGGATTAGAACCAGGATCTGTACCTTTTCCCTCTATACTGCAATTCGAGACTGATTGGTTTAAATGGGAGTGTTAACTTCTGAAATACTCGAATATTTCCTCAACTCGGATGTGTATGCATTTTAACTCAAAGTTTTCTATCTGATCTTGTATTCTGATTACTAAATGGGTATTCTTATTTGCTCGAAACTTGCCAGATAGAATGTTTATTGATATGATTACTCGAAATCCTTCATTCCTTTTGATTCTACTATATGTTCTTGAGGGGTATAATATTTTCTAAAAATTTGTGATTCACTTCACATTATCTTAAGTTCCGCACTTATCTGATTTGATTTGACCATTAATACCCACCGAGTTTGTGTTCTGAGTAATATTCCAAGATATGTTTACTTGGTACTTGTCTTCATAAGGAATCCCCTTTGGATCTAGACTGTTTATACTTTTTCCCTTTTAGATTTCCTGTACATTGATATTTATGAGTTCTGAAACTCATTTTCCCACATCTCATAACAACATATTTTAAATTTGTGGCTTTGAAACATTGTAACCTAGATTTGGGTGTTTCTCCTCTGATAAGGGTACTAGAAATCATTTTTACCCATTCTTTTTCTCTATTATTTTTCCTTGCTAGTCGAGTGACTCAAGTTCCGCTATGCATTGTATTGTACTTGTAAAAACTGTGAATCATGCATTCTATTTAGCTATGAAGCTATACTGTAGCATTCTATGCACTTTATCTGCTTCTTGTTCTGTAACCATGAATCTTGTATGTACTTTATGGAAATGACAAGCAGTTCATATAATTTGTTACTATTTTTTACGCATAAGCCTTGATTCAGATGGTTGTTAAGATTTTTGTTACTTTTTTTCTTTCACATAGATGTTTTGTTCCCTTTATAGTAACATTTCTAGCATGTTGGAAAATCTGAAATGTTGATTTTTCATGGCGAAGCCTTGGAAATTTTTTTCAGAATTCTCTCTTCCATCCATTTCCAACTAGATAATAGTTATATTTTCGATATTGAATATAGAACATAACACTTCATGTTTGAAGCTAGATAAAAATGAGACATCATAGTTTTTATCTTGATCATGGCATGCTTTATCGCTTTTCTATATCGGATACTTGATTTAAATAATTCCTTTAAGCATGTAGTAGTCAAAAGAAGTATGATGGAGAGTTGTAAATGTCCATTTTACATGGTGAAGCCCTGTTAAAATTTTCCGAAGCTTCCTTTTTCATTTTCTTTCGGTTGTACGCCTTTTCTTTTAATCAACTCCAACTTCCGAAATATGATTTTTCTTCTTCAATTACAATATGAAGCATGTGCTTCTATTGCTAGTATCTTTCGTAATTAAGCCTTTTCCATTTCAGAAAACTTACTGAAACTTTGAGTTACATTCTTCCCTTTTATGCATGCACTTATGACTGTCTATTTTTTCATTGGTTGCAACCTATACTTGCACACTTAGGAAAACAATTAGAAAATACTTAGGCTTTTTGGCCTCTCTTATGTCCATGTTTTCTTCTTTTCTTTTCTCTTTCTTCACTCTTTTTGAGTAAATAAAGCATGTATGCAGTTTGATATTCAAGTAAATTACATCTCCTGTTATTAGAGATTCATATGCATGAATTAGGATAGTCTAGGAATATGATTTGATCCCTAAGCTCATAGCTGATAGTTATTCTTTTCTTCTTTTTAGGTACAATGGAGATGAAGAAGGAACAAAGGATGGAGATGGATATGCTTCAATCGATTAAAGGAACCCCAAGACAATGATGGATTCACTCATACTCCATTACTTTATCTTTCATGCATGTGTACATTTTATTTCAGTAGTTGTACTTTAGTTTCAAGTTACATCCCATGGCTTGTTAGGGAAACATTTAAAAATTTCTTATGAATAAAACATTGAATTTTGTAAATGAGTTTTATATTTCTTCCTACATTTCAACTTTCTGTATGGATTGTATGATGAACTAAACAACTCAGTTATTTAATTGAATGTCTTAATCATGAAGGAAAGAACATCAATGAGAACATGTAACATTCAGTAATAAACTCTAATTTTTTGTAATCTGCACTTATGTTTGTTTTTCCAAAACTCAACACTTCACCTACTCTGTAATTCGGTGTCTTCATCAAGACAACACAACTATCCTTTGGGCCCTTGTGTTCTTTTATTGAAGGTATCATGAAATTGTAGACTATGTGATCTATTACGTTTTGTAACATCACACATAGTTGTATATTTCACTTAATCAATAATTATTTCAGAGGTAACTAATAACATCAAAACTTCCTTAGCTTAGGTGTACTTCACCCATGACTTTCATCGTAATGATGAAGTTTCAAGTTGCCCATTTTTGCACAAGTGCAAAAATTATCAACATTTCTGGTGATCCTGTGGGGAAAGCTACTTGCTAGCTTAAAAACTAGTGCCTTGCTCTTGTCCATTGGGCATGGAGTCTAAAGTATATAACCAAAATTTGCCTTTTCAAAAGGTCCAACCCTTCCAAAACAGAACTAAAGCTCGGGAAAATATCTCGGTAAACCAAAGTTGACATGCATGAATACACTTATTGAATTGAAAAACATTGCAATGTGAAGGAACTACACTTATTGAAAGGGAAATCCTAATATAACAATCACTGTAAGATTTTCAATAACAGTGTTTGAGAAACATACCATTCACAGGAATGGGAAGTTCCTCTCCATTCAACATTGAAAGTTGAAAAGAAATGTGTTCCTTGCAAGATAAAATCATGTAAGGACCACTCTAAATTGTATCAAACTTTGAGTGTCTTCCCGGCTTTGCATGATCAACATCCCATTTGAACACAATATCTCCTTCATCGAAGACCCTAAATTTGGATTTCTTGTCAAAAGTATTCTTCATTTGTTTCTGATTATTTTCCATATTCAAATGAGATTAATCTCTTAGCTATTGTAATTCCATTAACTTTGCATAACGAACCTACAATGGTTCATTTTAAATAAGCCCCATTTGATGCAAAGCAAATCCAATGCAGTAACTCAACTTAAATAGGCATTCTTTCTTCCTTTCTATACACAAGTCTCGTGTGGTGGTTTACCAACCGATCTTTTAGGAGTTACTCTGTCAACCCAAAGTGCTAAATTTAACATCGATGTCAAGCTCTTTGATTATATTTAAGTGTTCTTCTAATGATCCTTAATGATTCTTGTTAGTACTTTTAGCTAAGCCATTACCTTGTTGGTAATAATTAGATGAAGAACTTAGATAGATTCCATGGTTGACAGCTCAATCTATTATCTTTGTACCAAGAAATGCTAGAGATTTTTCTAATATGATAGTTGTTGGAACACCGAATCGCATACTATTCCTTCATAAAAGGATAGTATCAAAGTTTCATTAGCATCCTTTAAGGCTATTGCTTCAGTCCATCTTGTGAAGTAATATGTAGCAGTTAAGATCCACTTGTGTCCTTATGATGAGGGTGGGTTTATCATGATGATAAATCAAGACCCCACTACATAAAAGACTCAAGTCAATCAAATAGGGTGTAAAGATACCGAAGCTAGACGTTCTTTATCAAGAAAGATAGAACAATTTTTACACTTTCTAATCCATTCAAAACAGTCTTTTAATATGCTAGGCAAATAGTAACAAGCTTTCATAATTTTTAAGGTGTGCTAAGTCTTTGAGAAGTGACCTCCTGTAGGTTCTTCATGAAATTCGACAATATTTTCTGAATTATATCATAGTCAACACACCACAACAAGATTCCATTTATATCTCTTTCAAACAATACATTATCAATGAAGATATAATGTACAACTTGAAATATGAAATACATTTGTTTATTCTTGTCCATACCTTCTAGATAGGTGACATGCTGTAGATAATTAATGAAATCAGTCATCCATCTTGATTCTTGAATCTCATGATTGAGCTCAGGCTGTTGATTTCCTAGTAAACCATGATTTCTGATTGTTGATTTGTAATTTTAGTGTGCTGTTTTGAATCATCTGGGTTGTAGCTTGTCTTTTTCCCTATCAAAAATGAAATGTTCAAATAAACCTTTCCCTCAAACCATCTTAGCAACCCGAATATCAACATCATACTCCATGACCTTCGTTATCTAGTTTGCTCTTTTCTCATTCAACTCCTTATTTAGTAAGAATGATTTCACACTTGGATGAGAAAGAAGAACATGGATTTTATTGTTTGAAAGCATATACTTGAAATTATTTAGTCCTATGACTATTGAAAGTACTTATTTTTCAAGAAATGTGTACCTTGTTTCGTAATCATGCAAGCTCTATCTAAAGAAAGCAATAGGCTGCTCAATATTTTCATCATTGACTTGAGTTAATATAGTTGAGATTGTTTCAGCTCTTGCAAGTGCATACATTGTAAAATATTTATCGAAATTTGGATTTTCAAGAGTAGGAGCTTGAGAGATAGCTGCTTTGATTGATTCAAATCCTTCTCTCCCTTCACTGGTCCAAGAAAAAGTTTTCTCTTTCCTTAACATAGTTGTGAGTGGTTTAACCAATGCTACAAAATATAGAACAAATCTTCTAACAAAGTTGATTTTTCCCAGAAAACTTTGTAATGACTTCTTATGATGGGGTAATGATAGCTATAATATGGCTTTGATCCTGAAAGGATCAATTATTAAACCTTTCTTAGATACAATATGACCAACTAGTTTAACTTGATGTACTAAAAAGATAGACTTTAGTGGATTCAAAGTATTCCAAATTACCTACACAACTAAAAAGTCTACCTTAAATGCATTAGATGTTCTTCAGAATCTTTTGAAAATATAGTAACATCATATAAATAAACAAGGATACATTTATTTAATAAGCTGTGAAAATCCATGTCCATTGCACATTGAAACATTGCACACCAGCATTTGATAGTCCAAAAGGCATCCTTTTGTAAACATAAGTACCCCACTTTGTGGTTAAACCTATTTTATATCTATCCTCTTAGGAGTAAAATCTAATTATATCTCGTAGACACCCTAATTTCACATTTGTCCTAAATCAAATAATTCCCCTTCCTCATTTCCCACAAAATACACTTGAATCAATAAAATATAATTTGATTAATTATCCATTTCAAAATCTAAAAAATAACCCACTCACCTAAAATCCTCCACTTATGAATTAAAAATATAATTCAAATCCTCACCCATTCTTCGTGGCCCCCACTCATCTAATTTTTCCCACATTTTCAAACCACTCACTTAATCTTGCCCACATTTTCAAACCATAATTACTTAAATTACTCCAAGTTAATCACTCCCCACATGCTATAAGTGCAACCTTACCCATCCCCTCTAAGGACACAAAGAATAAGCTTGAATGCCATATCTAAGTTCTTGCATCCTTTGAGAAAAGAACATCCTTTTGCCTCGTCCTAATGCCCAAATAGCCTCATAATCCTTTTTCCCATCTGGTGCAAAGTAAGAGGATCGTTGTTGCAAGAAGGTCTTGCTCCGTCTTGAAGAAAAGCACCTACATATCACACAATCAGGGCTCAATCCAAGTTTCCTAGCCCATTCCAAGGTTTTCTATGGAATGCGAAGGAGGAGGTATGATTATTGGTATTTTACTTCCTTGTTAGTAGTGTATTTTTCCTAGCTTACATTCTAGCACGCTTGATTACTTTTTATATGTTACCATTAATTTCCCAATTAGTGGTTTTATCTATTCTTTGTTTATTATTGTTCGTTATTATTTCCTTTTTGTTCCTTATGTCTTTCTCTGGTTAAATTTCATGCTTTGGGTTGTTTTTTTGTTGTGTGGTGTCTTGTGGTGTATATGCGAGGTTATAACAATAATGAAACTATGATGTTCATCCTGTCTTTGATCTCCTTAGTGCTTGGTGTTTAGTTCCCAGTTCTGTTTTGCTATTCACTAATAATCTATAGAAACACATGAACTAGTCATTAGTTTATCATCTTACTATCATGGGATAACCAATCCGGAAAATGCATTTATTTATTTACTTTTGCTAAAATAACTGCTTTGTAGGAACTTAATCATTTTTTTTCTTTTATTTTAGTCAATCATTTGTGATCTAACTCTTTATTTCTATTTATTTTTATTTTTAACCTTTAGCTATCAAAATTTTAGCTTCTAAGTGAAATACGAAGTCAAAAAAATTAAAAAAACTAGTTCTGGGACATTTTTCTCACGTTTAAAATTTTCATTCAGAGTGCTACCATAGCCCATCTTCTGGAAGCCATAAATTTTTCTCCCGAACTCGAAATGACTTCGATTTTTTTAACGAAAGGTATCAAAAAGATATATGTAATGGAAAAGTAATTTTTGATTTAGACTTACATAAAAATTTTGGTTTTATTTCTTCTAACACCTATCTTTTTAACAAGAAACAACAAAATTATATATATATATATATATATTTTATTTCACGTAACAACCTCAAACATATGTTGTTTCCTTGCACTTCAAAAGTGATCTTGGAAATCAGAAACGTGAGGCCACCCGGGCTCTGCAAAACATTTTTTTTTTTTTTAAAAAAAAAAATTTGCCTTACATTTCAATTTTCCATGACAACACTTCTAGGTAACGTTTACACTGCTTCTTTTGTCATTTTTATTTTTTGTGAAAATAATCATTATCACTATTTCAAAATCATGATTAATCGCAATGATTATTAATATTTTAAAAAAAAATCTATTCCAATTGTATCACGTATGCTCTTTTCTTGCGCCTTCGAGTGATTTGGAAAATCAAAAACGGTCACAATTTTTTTTAGTTTCTTGTTCTAACATTGCAGGATCCTCTAGCTTTATTTTCCAACTATCATTTCAATCATTATTTTCCTTTGTCATATTATTAATATATTTTTGGTCGTTAGTTGTGTATGCTCTTTTCTTGTGCCTTCGAGCGATCTGAAAAATAAAAAATAGCCATGATCACTTTTCTAACATTTCGTTTCTGGATAACTACTAATTTGTTTTCTGTAGGATTGCGTCACTAGAATATTTTTTTAAAAAAACACAAAAACAACAAAATCCCTCAAAAATACAACCATTCAAAAAAAATTGTTAAAACCAAAAAAAAGTACACTTAGGTACGTAATTATTTTCTTCTAGTGATTTATTTCAAGTTGGAAAGAACCTGCGTTTAATCACTTTATCATTTTAGTTTTACATGTAGACAAGGTGGATTTCATCACCACTAAATCTACACTAGTGATGTGGACTTGACTACCATGTACCAACAACATTTACATCTACATTGCACTTTGAGACCTAGTCTCATCACAGTGTTCATTATTTACCTCACCACTTCTCTTCACTTATAGGTAATGTTGTCATGTAGCACATGTGATTCATGCCTAAATAGTTGTAACAACAAAGCTTGGGCATCGTCCCTATAAATATTTGGGGAGTTATAAGGACACCATACACATTCATCCCTCCATCACCTTCCACCTTTTCACAAAGCATATTCGGACGTGGTGATTCACTCCAAAGCAGCAAGTAAGAATTTGTGAGTCTCCTCTAGTGCTCTAAGGGTTCCCCGTACCAATTATATCCCCGTATAGAATTAGGTATATCAGGACTAGGGTATATCGGAGGACACATCTTCTTGGAGTAATAAGAGCCTGCATCCACCATTTCACATCATACTTGTATGATTACATGAAACAATGATCATTCCTGAAGAATTTACCTCATAAGCCAAAACAATTGAATCCACATGATTACTTGTTGTTTGAAAACAAAATAGTTTAGCATTATTTTATCATAAAACTTGGCTGATATCAATGTGTTCATTGTAAAATTTCAAACCCTAGTTGTGTTCCACAAAAAATCAGTTCTCAACCAATTCAATACCAAGCGAAAACATCCAAACAATCCAACAACACAAACCAAAACATCGCACCAATTTCATTAGCTTGCTTCATCCAACAATACATCTGTCATAGCTTGTCTTTGGCTATATCCAACTGATATTGAGTGACTAGCATTCACTCCCCATATTGTCAATTCTTAAAACATCCTTCATAGCTTGTTTCCAGCGATATCAAACTAATATTGGGTGACTTGTTTGAGTTCTCTCATTATTTTGTCTACCATCGTGTTTATCAAAATCGCAACCAACACAAATCCTTTCATAACTCATTTTGAGTTATATCACAACCATATCATGATTAACTTATTCAAGTTACTCTCCCCGTCAATAGTCTAAAACTTGTTTAAGCCAAATCTACACAAGATTCAACAAATCCTCTAATAACTCATCTCGAGTTACATCATCATCATATTGAGATAATTTGTTTGAGTTACTCTCCTTATTAGTCATCACGAGCTTATTCAAGCTAAATCCAAAATAATTGAGTTCTCATTTCCTCACACCTATTCAAAATTCCTACCCACTTTTTAGCTTAATCGGACATATTTCATCATGGTATTCACTCGCATGATCCACAATCATGAAAATGATGATGAAGAAGTCGCATAACTAGAACTCACCAATGAAGAACAAGTAAATAGGGTGATAGAACAAAACAAAAATGAATATTTGTTATGCATTCTAGCCATGGGGGTAAAACTACCCCTAACTTTGGGATGGAAAATTTAAACAAACTCATCGACAATGGTGAATCATGTTCCAAATGGTTCTTCACCAAAGATTTATTCACTAAAATCCAAGACTTAAAAAAGAAACTTGAGGAAGAAACGACTAGAGCTGAAAGATTAAAAGACCTCAATCTAGATGAATCGGCCTATTTTGACAAAAAGATAAAATATTCAGATCCTTTATCCTTGAAAAATTTGGATCAAAAGCACAAACAAAGGATTTCCCATAGTCAAAACCTCACCACCACCCTATCCAACAAACATGTCAACAAAAAGTTCCAACAAACACCGACACTGATACCTACATCAACCATTAGCATTGCTCTCTAAAAATAATACATCTAAAATTATTGTAGAAGAAACAAAAGACACAAACATTGGCACCACCAAACAACCAAAAATTTTACAACTTGGCATTAGTTTGTCTGACCAAGAATGCATGGAATTCACAACACTCCTTATTGAATTCCAAGATATATTTTCATGGACATATAAGGACATGCCAGGCCTAGACCCGTCTCTTGTACTACACCATCTTGTGGTACATCCAGATGCAAAACATGTAAAGCAAAAAATGTGTAAAATGCATCCCCAAGTTGCATTGCTTGTCAAATCCAAACTCGAAAAACTCTTAGAAGCTAAATTTATCAAACCTATTGATTATTCGACATGGATATTTAACATAGTTCTCATTGCCAAGAAAAATCTCAGCATCATAATATGTACAAAATTTTGTGACATCAACAAGGCTTCTCCTAAAGATGACTTTCCCTTGCAAAATATAGACATGATTGTTGATTCTAAAGTAGGCCATGAAATTCTCTCCTTAATGGATGGATTCTCGGTCATAATAAAATATGTATTGCTGAAGGGGATCAACATAAAATGGCATTTACGACACTATGGGGCACCTTCTATTATAAGGTCATGCCTTTCAGCTTGAAAAATTCTGGTTCCACCTATCTACGAGCAATGAATATCATCTTCCATGACATGTTACATGATATCATGGAAGATTATGTTGATGATATATTAACAAAATCCAAAACACGAATAGGGCATCCAAGTGTGTTGAGACACATTTTTGATAGATTACGCAAGTATAAGGTTTGTCTTAACCCAAAGAAATGTGTGTTCAAAGTAACCTCTAGTAAATTATTAGGGTTTATTGTCTCACGAAGAGGCATAGAAGTGGATCCTGCCAAATTCAAAGCCATTATGGAAATGCCTCCTCCTCAAAACCTAAAATAATTATGTAGTCTTCAGGGAAAGATACAATCTATTCGGCATTTCATATCATAGTTGGCTGACAAGTGCCATCACTTTAATCAGTTACTCAAGAAAGATGCACACTTTCACTAGAACCACGATTACCAAGAATCTTTTGCTAAGTTAAAAGAATACCTCTCTAGTCCACCTGTTCTTATGTCACTAGTTGCCAACAAACCCATGTTGCTTTATACATCTGCCACTGAACATGCCATAGGAGCTCTACTAGCACAACATAACGATCAAGCAAAAGAATAGGTGTATATTACCTTAGTCAAACACTTATTGAGCACGAAGTACGTTATTCCCAAATCGAAAAAGTATGCTTAGTGGTCGCCTTTACATTCCATAAGTTACGTCATTACTTGCTCAATCACACAACTAAGTTGATTGCCAAAATTGATCCTCTCAAGTATTTGTTGTCTAGACCCATTCTCATGGGAAGAATGTCTAGTTGGGTCGTATTACTTAGTGAATTCTAAGTCAAATTTGTTCGCAGAAGCAATTAAAGGACAAGCCCTTACAGACCAACTTACTGAGGCACCCCTTCCTGGCACAGAACCACTTCAGTTCTCTTTTCTTTATGAAGATATTCTACACATAGACATAGCGCCAACTTGGACTCTATTTTTTATGGATCTTGTAATCTCCATGGCTCAGGGGCTGGTTTTTTTCTTATCACACCCAGTGCACATGTTATCCCCAAATCATTTCACTTAGCATTCCCATGTACCAACAATATCACAAAATATGAAGCTCTCATCACAGGATTAAAACTAGCTATATATTGGAATCTTACAGAATTAGCTAGATTTGGTGATTCTTTACTTCTCATCAAGTAAGTTACCAATGAATACTAGGTCAAGGATGAAAAACCTATCCAATATAAATGCATTGTGGATAGTCTTCGAAGCTATTTTAGATTAATTAGCTTTGATAAAATTCCAAGAATTCGTAATAAATCTGCCAACGCTATCACAACCATTGGATCCCTATTAGAAATCACATCTAGTCAACCCAGAACATTTTCTCGTTAAACATATCTTAATGCCTACCTATGATCTTCCTGAAAACAATATGGTATGTGAGATTGTGGGTCCGAATAACCCTTGGTACCATGATCTTTATACCTTTATTCATGATAAAATATTTCCTGCCGACATGAAACCAATGCATAAACGTGCTTTAGCACAACGTGCTTCTCGTTACACCATTTTAGTAGAAACTCTTTATAAACAAGGATATGATATCACCCTGCTCCGATGTCTTAATTAGGAAGAATCCTCAAGTGTCTTAGTTGAAGTCCATTCTGGTATTTGTGGAGCACACATGAATGGTATCGCCTTAGCCAAGAAAATCCTACAAGTTGGATATTATTGGCCCACCATGGAAAGTGACGCATGTCATTTTGTCAAACATTGTCAAGCATGTCAAAAGCATGGAAATCTTATCCATGCACCTTCCTAGGCATTACAATCGATAACCACACCATGGCCCTTCTCTCAATGGGGACTTGACCTCATTGGTAAAATCAGACCAACATCGTCCGATGGACATAAGTTCATCATTACCGCTACCGATTACTTCACTAAATGGGTAGAAGCTATGCCTCTCACTTATGTTACCGGTAGCCAAATATTGAAATTCATTTTTAATAATCTCATCTGTCGATTTGGTATTCCATCCGCTCTAGTTGCAGATAATGGAAAATCATTTAAAAACCAAGATGTAAAAGACCTAGCCAAACATTTTCACATCAAACTTAAATGGTCCACTCCATACTACCCTCAGGGCAATGGTCAAGCGGAAGAAACCAATAAGACCTTAAAATCCATCATGGAAAATATTGTCAACACCCATGGACATAATTGGCATACTCAAATTTACCCCGCTCTTTGGGCTTACCGTACATCTTATCGCATGCCTACCAGAGCCACCCCATTTTCCCTTGTTTATGGTTGTGAAGCCATTTTACCTATTGAGATAGAAATCCCATCCTTAAGGATCTCCATTAAAGATGTAATTAATGAGGATGAATACCAAGTCATAGCTTCAAGGGCTTGAGCTTATCAATGAAAAATGACTTAATGCTCTCAATCATCTTCAAGTCTATCAAAACCGACTGCAACGTAATTATCATAAAAAAGGTAAGACCCATAGAATTTGAAATTGGTGACCTTGTTTTAAATTAAAACCTAAAGAATACCACTAAAGAACAAGAAAAACAAGGAAAAATTAAGCCTAATTGGTTAGGACCCTATGTAATCACAAATGCTAAATTTTGCTCTGGAGCCTATAAATTTGCCACTTTGAAGATGGTCAAGATATTGATGAACCAATGAATGCAGTTCATTTAAAGAAATTTTATCCTTGAGATGTTTACGATTCGGGAGACAATGTGTACATTGTTCCTTCTGTCTTACTTATCTCTAAATAATTTAAATTTATTCATTTCCATTGAAAGATATTTTCTTTATCAAAATAACATCTTCATATTTATCATCATGAGACAAGTGCTAATATAAATCCTATTAAGTTTGTGAGCGTCATACTTCTTCCATTTTCAGTCACTTTCATCTATGGTCATACCTAGAAGCTTACTGATGGTAATATATTCCCTTCAAAGACATTCTCTCTTTCATAACAAAGCTCTAAACTTCGTTACCCAATTCGTTTGGTCATCCATCTCAATCTTCGATGTTGAACCCTCACGTCCTGCTAGTCGTGTGGGGCTAAGATTGGGGGCATACGTTTCTTCCCAAATACAAAGCATTATTATAAAAAACCATCAATTCAATAACTTATGAATAATTCATCATCACATCTTTCATCCTTCATAGTCTTTTTTGTTAAGCCCACACTTCTTCCTGGGAGTGTGAGACTAAGAATGGAGGAAGGTGCCCTTACTCGTATACGTATTGTCTTCAATGATAAACCCTTGCCTCTTACAAGTGGCATGGGACAAAGCGTAGATGGTCATTATTGTACAAGCATAAAAACATTGAAAAATATTAAAAAACAAAACAAAGCAAAGCAAAAAAAAAAAGACAAAAAGGGAATTCACTTGCTTATGTTTTGCCTTCGGTGATGAGCAATTGCTTCTCACTAGTAGCATGCGCAAGGCATAGGGAGTCATTTCAAAAATACAAAATCTTATAGTGTTTACAAATTATAGAATCCCCAAATAATAAATTTAGATGCCTATGTGAAGAGAGAACTATCTCTTCACCTCATATCTTACCAATCAAGAGGTTACATAATTGTCTAAGCCTAGCATGTGACTCATAAAGTGAAAGCTATTTTTGAAACCTGGTTTAACACCGTTATGAAGAATGGAGTCACAATTTCTCAAAGAGATTTTTGTTAGCATTTATCTTTATATTCATTATCTACCTCCTACGTCCTTCTTGATTCTTAGTGATGAGCCCACGCATCTTACTATTTATGTGTAGTCAAGAATGGAGCTAGACTTCTTTTCATCATATCATCACCACCATATCCTACCACTGGAAAGATAATTTGTGTTATTCTAAGCATAAGTTATTGTTGATGGTGAATCACAAGCACCTCGAATATCTCGCAACTCAATGGGTTGAGACTCTTAGTGCAATTTCATAACATGGAGCTTTTCCCAAGTGTGGGACCTTGTGAATTGGGAAAGCTCTCCGGATGAAGGCTGGTTCCTATTCCTCCATTCGAGATGCACACATAAAAATGTACAGGGTTTACTCAAAAACCTAATCTAAATTACTAAGGAGAAATGGTAAGAAGATGCATAAAAATAAACCTAAACTAACAAAGGTGATGCACCGAGGAATGAAGAAACACCTCACTTGCCAATAAACACAAACCATTAAATTACAATGCAAGATCATGCACAGATAACCAAATTTGTAGTAAAAGATCAAGAGGATGCAAATGAACATAGAGAGGGTTGAGAATCATCCATAGACATGCATTATTTGCTCCAAATATTGATACAATACACTACAAAATGCCAAGAGGCAAAGTTGCATTACAGTTTTAAATGGGAGGTTTGAACTCCACAAATTCACCTGCTAAAGAGAAGAAGGGAGGGGAAAAACAAGAATGTCCAACCTTTAGAAAGAATCCCCTCCTTACAATTTATAGGAAGAATGAGAGAGAAAAGAGAGGAATTCCAAATCTACCCCAACCGCCTCTAGGTTGCATTTAATTCATCTCATTATGGCGGTAGGTGAGAACATTAGAAAACCCCAAAAATAATTAATTGTATTTTGAATTTTTGAAGAACTTGTTCTCACCTAATTAAAGATATCCGAAAATATTTCTGAAAATTCCAACCTTGCATGAATCTCGAGCTCCTGTGAAAAGTTATGGCCATTTGAATATCAACATCGTGGTTTGCTTTCGTCGAGGTGTCAACGCTCAAAATGTTGTACCTCCCGAAGATGAGCCTTGGGAACAAATTTTGTCATGTTGACACTCTGTGTTGTGTGCCTCTAACCTGTGCCTTGGGCATGAATTTTGTCATGTCGACACTCTGTGTTGTGTGCCACCAACCTGCGCCTTGGGCGTAATTTTTTCATGTCGACACTCTGTGTTGTGCACCTCTAACTTGTGCCTTGGGCACGAATTTTGTCATGTCGACACTCTGTGTTGTGCACCTCCAACCTCCACCTTGGACATGAATATTTTCATGTCGACACTCTGTGTTGTGTGCCTCTAACCTGCACCTTAGGTGTGAATTTTGTCATGTCGACACTCTGTGTTGTGCACCTCCAACCTATGCCTTAGGCGTGAATTTTGTCATGTCGACACTTTGTGTTGTGCGCCTCCAACCTGTGCCTTGGGCACAAATTTTTTCATGTTGACAATCTGTGTTGTGTGCCTCCAACCTGTGCCTTGACTATTAGTGACGCAATAAATATCGGGCTTTGAGTTTCTTTGATTTCCATATTCTTCTATTTGTCTATATTTACCTGGGGGGAGATATATACAACAATTAGGTGACTCAATGGGATCACCTTCCTGTTAGGTTAAAGATCAGTGGCCTTTTAGCAATCCATTGGGCATGGAGTCATAAGCAATAACCTAGAACCAACCTAATATCTGATCCCGAGCCTGATACCGCAACTCATTCTCCAAGAGCATGCTGAACTATAGAAAATCAACCTGAGAGCAACAAAACTTGTGATGAAGCACTTAGGGAAATTGAAACCTAACTACAACAAGACAACATGCATCCACACGTAGAGGAATTAAAAACTAGGATAATATTTACAAGGGTAAACCTTTTCCTTTTAGTAGCAATGTTTAAGATAGATTCCGTTAACCGGAATTGGGAGTTCTTCTCCATCCAATGTAGACAATTGGAAGGCATTACTACTTTTACATCCTGTGACCATGTAGGGGCCACTCCAAATGGCATCAAACTTGGAATTCCTCCTGGTTTTGCCCGATCTGCATCCCATTTCAAAACTAGGTCCCCTTCCTGGAAGGTCCTTGCTCTTGCCTTCTTATCAAACCATCTTTTTACTAAGGCCTAATCCTTCTCAATCATCTGAACTACATGTTCTCTAATTTCTTCTAATTCCATCAACTTTGCATACCTAGCTTCCATTGGTTTGAACTCAGACAACTCCAACTGCTTCATGAGCTCCAATGTAGGCAATTCTAATGATATAGGCAATACTACCTCTTTCCCATAGACCATCTTGTAGGGAGAATTACCAGAAGATCTCTTTGGCGTCAAGGCCATTCTCACACGCCCATAATGCTGAGTTTAGCTTGGTATGCCATGTCCTTTGGTTTTCATCCAGAGTCCTTCTGATGATCCTTAGAAAATTCTTGTTCGTGGACTATGCATGTCCATTACCCCGCGGGTAATAATTTGAAGAGGTACCCAAATAGATTCCATTCTTGACAGCCCATTTTGTAATCTTAGAACCTATGACTACCAATGCATTGTTTGATATGATAGTGGCTGACACACCAAACCTGGTCACTATTCCTTCATAAAAGTCTACTATGTTAGACTCATTTGCTTCTTTGAGCGCTACTGCTTCGGTCCACTTGGTGAAATAGTCCGTTTCCGTGAGAATCCACTTGTGGCCTTGGCTTGATTTTGGATTGATGACCCTGATGAAGTCCAATCCCCATTACATAAATGGTTGGTTAACCAAAATTGGGTGTAATGGAAATGATGCTAGTCTTTCTTTTCGTGAAGAGTGCACATTGCTTGCAGCTTCTTGTCCATGTATAGCAGTCACTAAACACTATGGGCCAATAATACCTTGCCTTTTTTATCTTGAGAGATGTTACTCGTGGGGAGAAATGTCCTCCAGAATCTCCATCATGAAAATAGCGTAACACTCTCTCAGTTTGACCTGTCCCAATGCACCTCAATAGAACTCCATTCATGTATTTCTTGAACAAAACACCATCAACAAGCACATATGGAATGGCTTGTAATCTAAAGTATCTCCTCTTTTCTTTGCTCATTTCTGGAGGGCATAGGCCTGCCTTGTAGGAAGTGTATCATATTCAGTCCAACAAGGATTGAGAATGTCATCATTTTCTTGTTCTTGATCATCATGTAGTACCAAGACAGTCTCTTTTTCATCAGCCTACTTCAACTTGCCGACTCAAAGCTAGCTATTCACATAGTCCTTTTCCATGTACTAGTTTAGTGACCTTAATTTCAATGTCATATTCCATGACACAAGTGATCCATCCTGCATGTTTCTCATTCAGATCCTTGTTTAGAAGGAAGTCCTTGACTCTGCAAGAGAGACCAATAATTGGATTTTGTTATTTAAGACTAGATGCTTGAATTTCTTTAAGCTCCTGATCACTGCAAGGACATGCTTTTCAATGAAAGAGTACCTTGTTTCATATTCCTTCAGGCCTTGATTGAAGAAAGCAACTGGTTGTTCTAATCCCTCTTTATTTTGTTGTACTGTGATTGTAGAAATTATGTCTCCACCATCGAAGGCATATAACATGAACTCCTTGGAGAAGTCGGATTGACGAGAGTTGGAGGAGATATAGCTTCTTTTATTGCCTAAAACTTTCCTTGCCTTCATTGTCCACTCAAATACCATGCTCTTCTTCAACATCAGCGTTATTGGCTTCACAAGAGCGGTAAAATTTGGTACAAATCTGCAGATAAAATTGATCCTTCCTAAGAAGCTTTGAAGAGCCTTCTTGTGACTTAGCAATGGCAATGCTCGAATTGCTTCAACTCTTTTTGGGTCAATCGTCAACCCCTCCTTTGAAACAATATGACCTATAAGTTTTCCTTTATGAGCCAAGAATATGCATTTTTTGGGATTCAAAGATACCCCAAATCTTCTACACCTCTGAAATGCCTGCCTCAAATGAAAGAGGTGATCTGCATTTTTCAAGAATACAGTGATGTCGTGAAGATATATCAGAACTATTTTGTTGATCAATCCTTTGAATGCCATATCAATTTCCCTTTGGAAAGTGGCTCCAGCATTTGATAGCCAAAATGGCATCTTCTTGTAGGTATTGGTGCCCCATTTGGTGGTGAAAGCCATCTTGAACTGGTCATCTTCTTTCACCATTACCTGATTATACCCTAAGTAGCCATCTAGGAGGGAGAATCTCTCCAAACTGGATACTACTTGCAATATTTGTGCCATTGAAGGAAGTGGGTAATGGTCTTTGAGAGATTCCCTGTTGAGGTCTCTAAGTCCACACACAAGCTGATTTCTCCTCTCTTCTTCCCAACTCGGAACCAAGTTTGTAACCCAGCTTGAGTGCTTGATCGGGAATATAATGCTTGCCTCTATTAGCTTGTTTAGCTCTTTCTTCATTAGAGGCTCAATGTGAGGGTTGACTAGTCTCTCTACTTACGATGGGCTTAGCATCTGACCTAATTCTATGGTATGTTATGCCAAATTTGGATTGAATCCTCTCAAGTCGTCATAGCTCTAGGCGAAGACATCGGAAATTCTTGGCAAAGTGTATGAAATCTAATTTCTCCCGCTCAATGGCCACTTTACCAATTTGAAGTGTTCTTCCTTTCCCAATCAAAATTGTCTCTCGAATCTTCTTTCTTGACTCGTATGTTATCCTTTTCCTTACGGAACTATTCGTTGGGGTTGAAGATAGACTCTAATGATACTAAAACATTAGGAAGCTTGTTTGTCCACAAAGCTACACTACTTGATCCCCGTACTCTACTCTGCTCTAGTCTACATCGATTCCTAGTTGAGAATTCAGCCTCTTCTTGTAAAAACTTGACAATTTGTCTATCATTCTCAAACACCCGCCGACTTGTGTTATTATCTCGGAATCAATTGGCCTCACAATCACATGCATATGTGGTTGTGCCTTTTCCCTTTTGATGTTTTCAACCACATCAAATGTTGCTCCAACTCATCATGCGAGCCTATCGTGGCTTCATTTTTCTTCCCGGGTATGGACATGATGTTGAAATGTTTGAAGTCCTCAATGAGGTCCCATACCCTGTTCTTGTAGTTCTTCAAACAGGTCATTCTTTGTAGCATGTTGTCCCTTAACTTGGTTGATGATTAGCTCGCTATCCTCGAACACCTACAATTTCTTTATGCCCCTTTTCAGCCCAATGAAGTCCATGAATACAGGCCTTATATTTAAAGCTGTGTTGTTTAAACAGAAAGCTGAACAGAAAGTCAAATAATATTTTATGCCTTGAGGTGAAACAAATATAACTCTTCCTCCGACACCTTGTTTACTCCTTGATCCCTTGAGAAACAACCGCCATACCTTATTGTCATCCTTATGGTCTACGGTTTGGTGATGCTCAAAATAGGCTGGTTTTCTTCATGTATGCAATAGAATCCTAGCTCAGATTCTTCTAATTCTTGGTAGGGATCAAAAGCATGTACCTTTCTCACCCATTCATCAAGAGTCAAATCTGGGATGCTTCCAACTTTGGTGTCAGCTTCATCTGTGCTTGGATAATCTTCTTGATCAAATGTTGAATAGTTGGCATTGATTTGGCTTGGAGTATGAGGCTCAATATGAAAGTTTGCAATTGGTTTGGATTTGATTGTGACCTTAGTACCATATCTTGTTCTGAACAACATGTGTGACCAGTCAACAGATAAGTAGCCTCCAATTTTAGCTGTAAAATCCCTTTATAAGCATAGGGAAAAGAGTGGTGGAAAATCTATCACTGACACATCTTGCAAAATGGTAACGTTGGGGCATGCATGCAAGGTAAGATTCAGACCTTTAATCACTCCCACCATTACTAATGTTGTCCCATATAATTGTACTACCTCCTTTGATATGACTTCATATTGGAGACCCAGCTGATCAGCTATTTTCTTGGGCATGACAGAACTACTTGCCCTAGAATCAATCATGCAATTGTGTACTAGTTTATCCCTAATGATTAATGAAACATAGAATGGAGGGGGTTTCAAAACTTTACCTTGTTGACCTGCATGATTCCCTTCAAGCTGAGAAGCATTTATGAGGACATTCTCTTGCATATGGACCTGCTAGATCGAAGTTGACCAATTCTTCATGGTTGTTTGTAGAAGATCTCTTTGGCCTTGGATGGATAAAGATTCCCACATTGATATATTCACATTTGTCTTCTTCATTTGATCAATGATGATAAATGGGGATGAAAGATCTCTTTGTTGTCCTTTAGCCTGCACATTCCTTTCTTGCGCATGGGCAGCAGCAGTGCATACTGCATCCGGCTTAGAAAGTGATTTGGGTTGTCCTTGTGTGTTTTGAACTATATTTTGCTTACCAACACCTTGTGGAGTGATTGAAGGTCGTAGATCACTTGGAGCCAATGACCGCCCTTCACCAATATTCCTCTTCTTTGGTCTTGTGTTAGCTGCTACAATTTGAGAAATTGTTTGATTCATGCCACAAAAATCCTCAACTTGTCAATTCACAAGTGCGGTACCATTTGGAGCTATGTTTTACTGAGATGTTTCTCGACTCACTTCACCCTCTACGCCAGTAGTTGTCACCATCAAGGCTTGGTTCAAAGCACCATTGAAGCACATAGATTGGTTGTGAGGTTCATTGCATGGGAAACACCAATCATACTCTTGAGCTATGTTGTTTTACACTGGCACTAATGCTTTAGAAGTAGATGTAACATTGGGGCTATAGGGCTGAAATGGTCTACTGGCGGGAGGCCTTACTTGGATTTGATTTTGATTTGTAACCTGAGATGGTGACCTATTTTGTTGATATGGGGCCTATCCCTGGTACTACACTTGAGGTCGATATGAGCTTCTAGCACTTTGAGCTTATTGTCTTTTGATAGTCACCACTCATTTCCAAGGTTCAGAATCGTTTCATAACCTCTTGGAGTTCATTTGAAGCACTAGAGGATGAAGTAGAAGTTTCATTTGAAATTTGATTTCTAGGAGTGGGAATAGGAGCCAAAGTGGGTGCTTGAATAGTGCTTGGATTTTCTAAGTTTGGATACAAGGGCACGGGAGGCCTAGGAGCCACTTACCGCCTTGAATAAGACAATTTTCAGCCCTAATGGCAATGCTATAAGCATTAGGTAAGGTTGTTCCTCCCATAGATTGAATTAACATAAAATATCAGAATTCAAAACTTTAAGATAGTATAGAAAAGCACCTTTCATTTGTTGGCCTAACGGCCACTGGAATTCTATCCCAAGACCTTTGAAATTTGAAGTTGAAGTCAGTCAGCTGCCCATTGGGAGCTCTCTTGATAGTTTTCAATTGTTCTAGTAGAGACAAATTATCTCCCTTTTCCCCAAACCGCTCATGGAGAACTATGCATAATTGATTCCAATTTTGGATAGAACAGGCTCCAAGGCTCCTAAAGCATTGTAATGCCTTCCCTTTGAATGAAGATGCAAGAATTTGACAAAGAACATCCAGTTAATTTATCTCATGGATTGGACAAACATTAGCAATGTCTTTGACATGATCACCAGAGTGTTATGATTCTCTCCGGTGAAAAATAGAATGTTCTTCAATGCTGCAATTGAACTGGATTCGTGCATTGAGGGCAAGTGGACTGCTACGAGTGAAGTTGACAAAAGGGTTTTGTTGTGCCATTCGATTGGCCCGAGAACCCTTGTTGATTGGATGAAAGGTATACAGGTGGAGGGGTTGATAAAGTCCTGTTAGGTGGAGATGGTGATCTTTGTGGTCATCTTCCTCTCCTTCCTCTACACAGTGATAGTTGCAAGTGGACAAATAGCCCCTCTTCTTGAGTATCGAACTGGTTCAAATTCTTCTCATATGCCGGGAAACTTTTTACGCTACACCATGAATTCTATCCCTTTGTAGTCGCGGATGTGTTAGATAATGAGCCTCAAAAGGCTAGATTCGCCAAATTACACACCAAACTCCGACAATATTAAAAATAGAATTTAAAACTTTTAAGGACCCGAAAGATACAGTTCTTTAAGTCGGTTATCGGGTCTTCTTTGTGCAACTACTAATCCCTGAAAGGTACAGGTGAAACTTAGGTCATGTAAGACAACTTACAAAACCTGAAACACACTGTGTCAGAACTTGGGACATGCTCAACACCTGGGAAAACCTGAAATACTAAAAACTATGAAATTTTGAAAGTCAAAATCTCAAAAAACTAAGAGTACCCTTTTGAATATTACCCCCAGATCTATCAGCTGGTGAAATTGTGACTTGTTTTGAGCAAGTTAAGGCCTTGAAAATCAATTTCGCAGGTAAAGCCTGGGAGGAGAAAAAAATCCAAAATTGTAAAACCTGCAATTTCTAAGTCCAAATTTCTTAAAAATTCCCTCAAATCTTTTGGAATGACCTCTTGGTCCCACCTAAGGCGTGCAAAACTATTGATGGCGAATCACAACACCCCTAAATGTCTCAGTAACTCGATGGGTTGAGACTCTCGGTGCCATTGCATAACATGGAGCTTTTCCCAAGTGTGGGACCTTGTGAATCGGAAAGCTCTCGAATGAAGGCAGTTCCTATTCCTTTGTTCAGATGCACACATAAAAATTTAGAGGGTTTACTCAAAACCTAATCTAACTTGCAAGGAGACAGTGGTAAGAAGCTGCACAAAAATAAACCTAAACTAACAAAGGAGATGCACCGAGGAATGAAGAAACACCTCACTTGCCAATAAACACAAACCATTAAAATGTAATGCATATATCATGCAGAAAACCAGATTTGCGGTGAAAGATCAAGAGGATGCAAATGAACACAGAGATGGTTGAGAATCATCCACATGACATGCATTATTTTCTCTAAAGATTGATATAATACACTACAAAATGCCAAGAGGCAAAGTTGCATTACGTTTTAAATGAGAGGTTTGAACTCCACAAATTCACCTGCCAAAGAGAAGAAGGGAGGGGAAAAACAAGAATGTCCAACCTTTAGAAAGAAGCCCCTCCTTACAATTTATAGGAATAATGAGAGAGAAAAGAGAGAGGAATTCCAAATATACCCCAACCGCCTCCAGGTTGCATTTAATTAATCTCATTATGGTGGTAGGTGAGAACCTTAGTAAAACCCAAAAATAATGAATTGTATTTTGAATTTTTGAAGAACTTTTTCTCACCCAATTAAATATATCTGAAAATATTTCCGAAATGTCCAACCTTGTGTGAATCGAGCTCCCTGTGAAAAGTTATGGCCTTCGAATATCTGCGTCGGGGTTTGCTTTTGTTGTCGGGTGTCAACACTCAAAATGTTGTGCCTCCGAAGATCCACCTCGGGCACAAATTTTTTCATGTTGACACTCTATTTTGTGCAACTCCAACTTGTGGCTTGGGTGTAAAATTTTTCATGTCGACACTCTGTGTTTTGCACCTCCAACCTGCACCTTGGGCACAAATTTTGTCATGTCGACACTCTGTGTTATGCGCCTCCAACCTGCGCCTTGGGCGTGAATTTTTTCATGTCGAAACTCTGTGTTGTGCACCTCTAACTTGCACCTTGGGCACGAATTTTGTCATGTCAATAGTCTGTGTTGTGTGCCTCCAACCTGTGCCTTGGGCACGAATTTTGTCATGTCGACACTCTGTGTTGTGTGCCTCCAACCTGCGCCTTGGGCACAAATTTTTCATGTCGACACTCTGTGTTGTGCACCTCCAACCTGCACCTTGGGCGCAAATTTTTTCATGTCGAGACTCTGTGTTGTGCACCTCCAACTTGCACTTTGACTTTTGGTGACGCAATAAATATCGAGCTTTGAGTTTCTTTGATTTCCATATTCTTCTTGTTTGTCTATATTTACCCGAGGGAGATATATACAACAGTAACAACATGGAACACGGTACATACTGAGATAATATCCTGGTTTATTGATTCTTAAAAATAATTCTGCACTCTGGTGCATAAATTACCAATAATAGTGTAAAAATCCAAAAACAACTCCAAAAATCATCAAAAACCTAAAAACAATGATAGAATCCAACAATCCAAAAACATTAAAAAAAAAGCCGTCAAAAATCCAAAAAATTAGAAACACGCGTCAAAATCCCAAAACATTTGAAAATCTTCAAAATCCAAAAACATTAGCAAGAATCATCAAAAATTGAAAAATAGTGTAAAAATCCAAAATCCAAAAACATTAGAAAAAATCGTCAAAAGTCCAAAAACATTAGAAAATCTATATATATATATATATATATACATAATAAACAAAAATAAAAATATTGTAAACTCCACAAAATCAAAAAAATCTAAAATAACCAAGACAATTCAACCTTTGAACTATTATCCCCAACGAATGATCAAATCACTTTATGACTACCAAATTCAAACCACTTCTCCGGCATGAATCCTCACTAGGGGTAAATCGCTCTCATTGCTTCCTTGTTTGAGGACAATGACGTAATATTTTACTATTTCCTCGCACCCTACTTGGGGGCACATCGATCAATCATCACTATGGAACACGTTAGGGATATGTTTATTGGTTCTTGTGTTGCATTATTAGTTATAATTTATTAATTACTTTCTTGTATCTTGATATATTACGGGGCATCTTGATTTTATGTATCTGGTGTTCTCTCTAATATTCTTATGTTATATGATTGCATGTCATACTTGGGCATCATACTTTCTTGATGGCCTCTATCTATACTATCTTTCATTTGCATATCGCTTGGGGCATCAAATTTTTTTTATGGCCCCTGTCTATGCTATCGTACATATTACAGTCTAGTCATCCTGATCTTCTATATCACGATGCATCCTATTATGTGCTATATTAAAATTAAGATGCTTTTCGTCATGTGAGAATCTTCCTGCATGATCAACATCTTACTTTGCACCCCATCCATTCACCCATATTAATACATTCCCCAATTTGAGAATCCTACTTGATCACCGTTGCAGTTTGTGAATCCTACTCGACAATCTTTCTCAAGTAGCATTCACTATCTAGCAACTCCTTATCCCCCACCATGAACACCATGTATTTGATCCATTCATCCTCTCTCCTCATTTTTACTCCTCCGCCACTTATCCCCATATTACCCTTCTCACCATTCTTGTCTCCTCTCACCCATTTGTATTCTTTCCTTTCCCCTTTCGATTCCCGCTTGACAATCTTACTTAATAACAACTTCTATATGGGATCATCGATGCAGGTTTACTCTCTCCCTAAGATCTTCCCACTGTAGAAGCTTCTTCACCACCTCCCCTCTCATCAAACAACAATCACCACCAAACACATCTTCCCATTCCACCTCTTCTCGCTTCTCATTCTCACATCATTACTCTCACCACGGACATCCCAATTAAGGATTCCCCTCCCACTCTCCGCCCCCAATACATATATTTCTTCACCCATTCATGTTACACTTTGTTTCCTTTCTTTCTTGTTATCACCTCATTTCATATCATATACCACTCGGGCATACCTCACTCACTCTTTTCCCATCCTTCCCCAAATGTCTTATGCCTGGTCATCCTACGTGCATGTTCTCGTAGTATGGAAAATTCACTTGAGGGTTCCCCTTCAATCCATTTTGTCATACCCTATTCCCACTAACTCTATCATTATCCTTCTTCTTCTTTAGCTTGCCGATCTTACATAACCATTCCGGCCGCATGTCAATCTTACTTAAGACTTCCACTTAAGGTTGATCTCGCCTATGGTCTTCCCCCATCCCATCATATTTCCCTCATATTATTTCTCCCGCCTCTCATCATGATCATCTTATTTAACCTACCATTCCACCCTTGTCCTCAATATCATCTTAACTTTCTCCTTGCATATCATCCCTGTTGGTTAGGTGATCTTATGAAACCTCTCCGGCAACATGACGATCTTACTTAAGAGATTCTCTTAAGCATGACATGTCATCTTACACTTTCCCATCACTCTACAATCTCACCATCCATATTTCCTCTTCATTCCCCATCATCACATCTTTTTACCACCACTATCACCCTCTTCTGCTTGGCAATCTTACTTAACCACTCACCCGGCATGGCGATCTCACTTAAGAGTCCCTCTTAAGGATGATCTATCTCCTTTCCTTTCCCCATCACTACACACCCTTCACCCTTCACTTTTTCTCGGCATTCCCCATTATCACATCCTTTCACCTCTTTTTCGATTCTTGCAAACACCACTTTTCACTTGACCACTTGTCATCTCCAGTTTCGCTCGCTTGGAAATCTTACTTAACCACTTCCGTCACATGAAAATCTTATGTTAGGGTCCTCCCTACACTTAACTTGTCATCATGAAATTCCTCCCCACCTCATTCTTCGTTCACTTTGTTGATCACTTCTTCCACCTGGTATCTCCTACTACCCACTTTTCCCTCCTACTATTCCCCTTTCTTCACATATCCTCTTACAACATACATCTAATCTCTTTCACCTACAATCACTTTCTTTTCCCCCATTTTCCCATTCTTGATCCATCATCCTTCATAAAATTTCTTCCCATTCTTTTCATGTCTTGGTTCTTAATCCTCTCCTCGCTTTCACCTAGTCCCAACTCATCCCTCCCATTTTCTTTACTCTTTCCACTTCATCTTCTACAATTCCCCTACATTTCTACCCACACACGCATTCACCATTTTTAACATTCCTCTATCATTCTTTCATCATCATCTTCTATTCCCATGCTAATAATTATAAGTGGGCTTTCCCTAAAAATCATCAATCCTCATTCCACACGACCTCATTCACTCCCTTGGACCTTCTAGAGTTTCCCTTCATTCCTTCCCTCCTCTAAGCCCACCACTCATTGTAAAAGGGCTTTCCCTAATGTCCCTTTGTTGGCGTTACCCTTTCCAATCCTCATTAGCTTTCTCCTTTTCTTCATTTTTTCTCTCACCCTTCCCCACCACTCATTGTAAGGGGGATTTCCCTAACGTCCCCTCATTGGCATTGCCTCTTCTATCCCCCATTCTCTTTTCTCTCCTATTCGTTTCCCTCAATCCCACCCTTTCTTGTCGCTTCTTACCCATCTCTCCATCTTCTCTTCGCCCTCTTCAATATCTTTACTATCTTCATCATACATTCTTTTTCTATTTTCTCGTCATCCTAGTATCCTCATTTCATGCATCTCCACATATTTTCCAATCAAATTCATTTCTCCCCTTTTTCTTCTCGAACATTCCTTATACTGTTCCTTTCCACTTATTACCCCCTTTATGTATTCCCTTCCTTCTACATCATTTTCTTTGTTATCCTCTTCTCTCTCCCACCCCTTGTTTTATTTCCCTTTCCCTGTATCGTCTTCTTCCCCTTTTTCCATCACGTTTCCTCCTTACTTCCCAATTGATAACTTGGCTCTTAAGTGTTGTCTTGTATTTTTTATCATACCACCCTCCACATGCATCTCCATATGGTATGTTCACTATTATTTTCTTTGGTATTCTTGAGAATGACATGATTCCTTTAATCTTCTCCCGTATTTGCTCTATCTTCCTTTCCTCTCGCTAATTTTAACATTTCTTTTGACCACTTCTCCTTTTCTCTACCACTCCTACCTTTTCGTTCATTATGTATCTGTTTCTCTTCTTTTCTTGTTCACACTTTCCTCACCCCTCATAGTTTATTTTTTTTTCTCCGTTCTACTTCTTATTTCGTCCTCTTTCCATTTTCATCCATATCACCCCTACTCCCACCTCATTTTCTCCTTCTTATTTATCCTTTCCTGTTTCATTCTTTTCTTAGCTCTATCATTTCTTTCACTTTCATGCATCCTTGTTTACTATCTCTATTACTTCCTTCATTTTGCACATCTCTCTATTTTATCCCTTCACCCTCTACTCTGTCATTTTCATTTTTTTACCTTGTTTGTCCTTCATCATTCCCTTCTTCCCCTATCATCCCTCTCTCTTATTTCTACCTCTTCCATTCTTTTTTTCCCCTCCCTATCTCCCTTACTTGTCTCGTAATCAACCCCCAATCCTATCCATTCCCTTTTCTCTTTCCCACACACCCTCACACCTAGCATTCAAGGCCGATTGAATCCTTTCTCCATTTGCATCGTGCGGTCATTCTAGTCTCTTCCACTCCATTATCATCCTCTTCTCTGTAGAATTCATTTCTCTTCTTTTCAAGAGTTTTGTCGTATATTCCATTCTCGTCAATCCTCTCAAGGGGGCATCACCACATCTATCCATAATCACATCTTCTCATGACATTTTTGTCTTGGAGGATACTATGACATCTATCACTCACCACTTTCTATTCTCCCCAACAAACATTCACTCTACCTTTTGCTTAAGAAAAGTAGATTGAATTCTTCCCCCATCCCATCTACTTTCTTTGAAAGGACACTACTTTCATAGTACCCTTCCAAAGAGGGGCAAATGTAGACACCCTAATTTCACATCTTTCATAAATCAATTAATTCCCCTTCCTCATTTCCCATAAAAATATACTTTGAATTAATTTAATATAACTTGATTAATTATCCATTTAAAAATCTAAAAAATAACTCAATCCTTGCCACATGTCATTATTCTCCATGTTTTTCTACTATTCAATTAAAAATTTAAATTCAAATCCTCACCCATTCTTTATGGTCCCCACTTACCTAAAATCCTCCACTTATGAATTAAAAATATAATTCAAATCCTCACCCATTCTTCGTGGCCCCCACTCATCTAATCTTGCCCACATTTTCAAACCACTCACCTAATCTTGCCCACATTTTCAAACCACTCACTTAATCTTGCCCACCTTTTCAAACCATGATTACTTAAATTACTCTAAGATAATCACTTGCCTAGGCTATAAATACAACCTTACCCCTCCCCTCTAATGACACAGAGAATAAGCTTGAATGCCATATCTAAGTTCTTGCATCCTTTGAGAAAATAACATCATTTTGCCTCGTCCTAATGCCCAAATAGCCTCATAATCCTTTTTCCCATCTAGTGCAAAGTAAGAGGATCGTTGTTGTAGGAACGTCTTTGCTCCGTCCGAAGAAAAGCACCTACATATGACATAATGGGGGCTCAATTCAAGTTTCCTAGCCCATTCCGAGGTTTTCAACAGAACATGAAGGAGGAGGTATGCTTATTGGTATTTTACTTCCTTGTTAGTAGTGTATTTTTCCTAGCTTACAATATCCACTATAACCATCTAGAAGAGATAGTCTATCTCGAACTTGAGAACATTCTCAAAATCTAATCCATATTTGGGAGTGGGTAATGATATTTCAATGAATCCTTATTAAGATCTCTGAAATCTACACATAGTCGATTTCTTTGTTCTTCTCCCTAAGAAGAACAAGATTGGCTACCCAACTTAAATGCTTAACTAGAAAGATAATACCCGATTCAATCAACTTAGATAATTCTTTCCTCATCGAGGCTCTATTTTGGGATTCTCGGGCCTCTGTTTCTGTCTAACAAGTTTAGAATTTGGTTCAACTCGATTATATGTTGTGTTAAATGGAATCAAATCCTTTCGGATCGTGGTATTTCTAAGCAAAAACATCTTTAAACACCTTACAAAGATTAATAAATAACTACTTTTAGTTAAGGAACATACCTTTCGAATAAATATTTTTTTCCCTTCATCAACCGAGATCTCTTTGTAATTATCAGCATGGGTTGACATTTTAGTCTTGACCTTTCTTATTTGATCATCCATGTTGAATATGTATTCCAATGTGACCATACCTTGAGGTAGTTTATTTGTCTTTAGCTAAACAATCTGATCACCATATAAATGCTATAATTTATATTGATTAAGCGTAGAAAACTCAACTTCTTGTTGTAAAAACTGTAGATTTGATCATCACTTTCAAAAACTTGCCAATTTGAATCATTATTAGGTATTGAGGGCCTGACAATTATCTTTATATGAGGCTAGATTTTGCTATTTTCAATCTATTCCAGCACTTCAAAACTAGCCCCAACTGCTGCAAGTTTGTCTGCATGCTTGTTTTCAGCTCTAGGAATAGACTAAATATTAATAGCATTGAAATCTTCCATTAATTCTAAAACTCTATGTCTGTAAGACTTCATTAATGGATTCTTACAAACATTGAAATTTCTTACTTGATTAATAACCAACTTAGAGTCACCAAAAATCCGTAGCATGTTGATACCTCTCTTTTTGTCCCAAAAGAAGGCATGAATTAAATCTTTGTATTCAGCTACATTGTAAGTACATGAAAATTAGAGACTCAAAGCTGAGAAATACCTTTCGTTCATTGGGGAAGTTAGCATCAGACCTGCTCCATGTCCCTTCTTGTTCTTAGCTCCATCAAAATGAAGCTTCTAAATCCCTTCTAATGAATCTTTTGTTTTTGATAGCAAGGGAAGTGGTATATTTTCTTCATGCATACAATACACGCTAAACATGTGTTCTTTAACTTCCTTAAAAGGATCATGAGCATGTTTTTCCACTGTCTTTTCATCCATAAACATGTATGAAACACCATCTAATGATAAAACACGAGCTACCTCATCAAAATCAAACTAATCTAAGGTCAAGAATTAGCCACTGCATTTGAAGAGTGAGGCTCAATGTGAAATATGGCCAATGGCTCTGAATTGATAGTAACTTTGGTACCATAACAAGTAGTGAAAAATAAGAAGGACCAATCTGAAGAGAGTTAACCTCCTATTTTTTCTATGAAGTATCTAGATAAGCATAAGGCAAAGTATGGAGGTAAATCCACAACATCAACATCTTGTAGAATAGAAACATTTGGGCAAGCATGTAATGCCACTTCTAAATTTTTTATTATACCAATTGTATTAGTTATAGTTCCGTCAAGCTGTAAGACACTCCTTTCTGTAGGCTCATACTGCAAACCCCATTTTTCTGCAATCACTTTTGGCATAACTGTGCTACTTGTGCCACTATCCACCATGAAATTATGAACTATATGTTCTTTAATAATCAATGATAAATAAAATGGTGGTGGTTTCTTGATGTCATTAGCATTCGAACTTTCGAACCATCCATTTAAATTCTTTAATGTGGTCTTGTTCCAATGTTTCAAGGACAGTGTCTATCTTCTGAACTTCCTTTTTTGTTGTATTTGAAGAAATCTATAGCTTAGCTAGTTCATGAGAAAGTAAATCTTGTTGTCTAGGAATACTTAAAGTGTCCCACATTGAGATGTTAATATTATGCTTTTTCATTACATCAACAATGTTGAAAGAAGCAACTGTTTTAGAGACGGATTTAACTGTCTTAAAGTAGTCCTTAGGAAAAACTGATTCTGCTTCAGTTGCCTTAGATATCTGAGGTATAAACAGTCTTCTTGGATCAAGTTGTAGCTATTTTCGATGGCCTTTATCAACTGAAAAATTCATGTTTTTTGAGGAATAGTAGGGTTGTTGGTTGACTTTCGAAATGTAGATGATGTCTTATCAGTGATAGTAGGTAGGATAGGCATATTTTGTTGTTTTTGACTTTCAATAGCTTTCCCTTGAGCCCTAGTAGTGACTGTAATGGAATCCTCCTCATTAAAATTGACTAAATTCTATTTAGGTGCCTTCTAAACATGAGTTTATTGCTACCCACCCTCCATTTGAGGCATGAACAATGATTCAGATTGAGTTTGTAGAACAAGATTTATATTTAGAAAATCATTTGGGAAAGTTGGAGTTGAATGAGGTTGATTGCAAGGTTGACACCACTCTTCTGTAACCATATTGACTGGGACTAAAGCATTAGATGAACTAGGAGCCTTTGGGTGAAACTAATTTTGCTGGTAAGGCTACCTATAATTTTGATTATGTTGATAAGGATGCCTATTTTGTTGAATCTCTTGATTTTCCTGATAAGGACCCTGATAGCATCTACTAGGTAATGTAATTCTAATCTCAATAAAATTCAATTTATTTCCCATAGTTTGCAAAGCGGATATAAAACAAAGAGGTTCTATGATTGTAATAGGTGAGGAATAGGTGTTAAATGTTCAAAAAAAATGGCATTGAAGGCCTTGGTGCCAATTTTCCAGCTTGAATAAGACTATTTTCATCTTGGATAGTGATATCATAGGTTGTTGGGAGTGTCTCTCCCCCCATTGACTAAATCATAGTTGAGATATCACTATTTATTGCCCTAAGATAATAAAGGAAAGCATGATCAGCTTGAGGCTTGACACTTGCTAGAATTATTTACCAGGTTTTGGAAAAATGGATATCGAAACTGGACATAAACTCATTGGGAGCTATTTTAATAGTAGACAATTGTTCAATGAGAGATAAATGATCTGAATTATCTTGGAACTATTTCAGAAAATTTTCACCTAATTTATCCCAAGTTCTTATGCTTCTAATTTCTAGGTTTCTATACCATTACAAGGCATGCCCTTTAAAAGATGTAGCTAAAATTCTCAAAGCTACATCTTCATGAGTGATATTATGGACAACACATAGGGCTACAACATCTTTGATATGTTCAGCAGGTGTAACCTAATTTTCACTCATGAATGATGGCAAACTTTTCATGGCACCGTTAAGAATGTCATGGTAAACTAGGATTACTAATGGACTACCATTAGTAAAGGTCATAGAATTTGGTGGTTGAATAGCCATTTAAAAACTGGGATTTTAATAGAGAAATTGATACAAGGTGAAGGAATATCAAAAGGAGGGTTATCAAACTGGGTCTTTTATAAGGTAAAGTATTGCCAACTCTTCTCCTTCTAGTAGAATTCAAGGGTAAAGAAATAAACTCAGGAGGAATTCCTCTTACCGATGATCTTGTAGTCACTTTATGCATGGATCATGTTGCAATACTAGTCTGAAATCAGCTATGTGGAGTCATCAGATGATATTTGAATCTTTAAAATAAATTTCGTGACTTGCTCCCGAAAGTGACTTTGTATCTACTGTAGATCTACTGTAAAGTTTGTAACTTGCATGTGGATCCGATCCGTTGTCCCATCAGGCATGCCAAAAATTGTTATCTCTCAAAAGTCCACCCTGTAGAGAGATGGTTGCAGGTTTTCTAAGCCGCAATAATTGATCTCTCTCTTTCGTAGATATAATGGAAACACGTCGGGTTTGTGGGTATACTATTTTGAGGTGAGTCTCGGGATTAATAGGCCGAGTTCTTTATTGATGTATCCTAAATTGATTGGGGTTTTAAGGGTAAAATATGACTATAAAATGATTAAAACTAAGGTGATACAACAAATTTTTATGAGGGATTTGACTGAGTATATGCACAACTAATATGGGAAGAATTTTTGATGCACGAGCCAATAGTTTTCTATAGAATATCTAAGGGCAAAACACTTGGTTATACTGAGGGAGAAAATCACAACAGTACTAATAAATTAACATGCACATTAAAATCATGTAGAAGAATTGAATTTGCAGTAGGGTAAGATAATTGGTCAGGGAATTTTAATTCACAAGACTAATATGATGAAACACAAGAAAGAAAATAACTTGGTAAGGCAAAAATTCTTCACAACTCAGAAGGAAAAATTGGCAAAAATTGGTTTAGTACTACTATATCCAAAAATTCCTCTAGTAGTTCTACTATATCCACTATGCATTGTACTTTACTTGTAAAAATTGTGAATCATGCACTATATTTAGCTATAAAGCTATCTGTAGCATTATGTGCAGTTTATCTGCTTCTAGTTCTGTAACCATGAATCTTGTATGTACTTTATGGAAATTACAAGCAATTCATCTATTTTTCTGCTATGTTTTGGCATAAGCCTTGATTCAGATGGTTGTTAAGATTTCTATTACTTTGTTTCTTTCACATAGATTTTTTGTTCCCTTTATAGTAACATTTCTAGCATGTTGGAAAATTTGAAATGTTGATTTTTCATGGCGAATCCTGGCAAATTTTTTCCATAATTCTCTCTTCCATTTATTTCCAGCTATAGTAGTTGTATTTTCTGATTCAGAATATAGAACATAACACTTCATGTTTGAAGCTAGATAAAAATGAGACATCATAGTTGTTTATCTTGATCATGACATGCTTTACTTCTTTTGTATCACTTACTTGATTTAAATAATTCCTTTAAGCATGTAGTAGTTAAAAGAAACATGATGGAAAGTTGTAAATGTCCATTTTACATGGTGAAGCCCTGTCAAAATTTTCCTGAATATTCTTTTTTTCGTTTCATTTGCTTGTACCCCCTTTTTTTTTTTAATCAACTCCATCTTCCGAAATATGATTCTTCTTCTTCTTCGATTTGCAATTTGAAACATGTGCTTCTATTGCTAGTCTCTTTTCTATAATTAAGCCCTTTCCATTTTAGAAAACTTACGGAAACTTTGAGATACATTCTTCCCTTTTATGCATGCACTTATGACTTGTCTATTTTTCATTGCTTGCAACCTATACTTGCACACTTAGGAAAATAGTTAGAAAATACTTAGGCTTTTTTACCTCTCTTATGTCCATGTTTTCTTCTTTTCTTTTCTCTTTCTTCACTCTTTTTGAGTAAATAAAGCATGTATGCAGTTTGATATTCAAGTAAATTACATCTCCTATTATTAGAGAATCATATGCACAAATTAGAACCATCTAGGAATATGATTTGATCCCTGAGCTCATAGCTGATAGTTATTCTTTTCTTCTTTTCAAGTACAATGGCTTCTACAATGAAGATGAAGAAGGAACAAAAGATGGAGATGGAGATGCTTCAATCAAAGACAGGAACCCCAAGGCAATTATGGGTTCACTCATACTCCTTTACTTTCTCTTTCATGCATGTATACCTTTTATTTCAGTAGTTGTACTTTACTTTCCAATTACATCCCTCGGCTTGTGTGGGAAACATTTGAAAATTCCTTATGAATAAAGTATTCAGTTTTGTAAATGAGTTGTATATTTCATCCTGTATTTTAGCCTTTCTGTATGGATTGTATGACGAACTAAACAACTCAGTCATTTAATTGAATGTCTTACTCATGAAGGAAAGAACATCAATGAGAACTTGTAACATTCAGTAATGAACTCGATTTTTGTAATCTGCACTTATGTTTGCTCTCCAAAACTCAACACTTCACCTACTCTATAATTTGGTGTCTTCATCAAGACAACACAACTGTCCTTCGGGCCCTTGTGTTATTTGTTGAAGGTATCATGAAATTGCAGACTATGTGATCTGTTACATTTTGTAACAACACACATAGCTGCAGATTTCACTTAATCATTAATTAATTCAGCAGTAACTAATAACATCAAAACTTCCTTAGCTTAGGTATACTTCACCCATGACTTTCATCATAACGACGAAGTTTCGAGTTGCCCATTTTTGCACAAGTGCAAAAATTGTCAATAGAACCCTTTATATAAGCTAAGTTTTAAACGAAAGAGAGAAATTGTAGTCTTGGAATACCTCAAGTGGCACGAAGGCTTTGCAAGATAGGGACATTTGATTACTCTAATTTTGACTTCTAGTAGGATGTACAAACCCTCAAGTAGAAATGAATGTAATACATCTAGTGACCTCTTATGGTGTTTAATAACAAAGGAGCTATGACTTATTATTACCAATGATTGTAAATGTTACCTTAGAAGGATTTTGAAACACATAAAATTATGTAACTTTTCGATTTGAACTCTCTTTGTCCCTCTTAGATAATTGTGAGCCTTAGTAGCAGGTTACCATGTGCTTTCTCATAGGGTGCAATTTCCCCATCCACATATTTTTTGAATTAAATAGATCATGGAGCCTATCTTAAGGGTATTGGTGAAAGAAACACCGATTAATTGTTGCTAAAAAATTTAAATAGATCCTTGGAAGAAATTTGAAAAGCATATAGTTGTTGGGTTGTCTTGTTATATGCTTTAATAATTGGGTTTTTAAGAGCGAAAAAATGAGTTGTTTGGTACAGGGTTACCACTCCTTGTAGTAAGAAATCCCTAAGTGTATATTATGTGTCATTTGAATTACAATTTTTCTAAAAAAATGCCAATAAGAGTCCAAAGTAACCATGTAAGAGTAATGGAAAACAAGAGTAAATAAGATATTTGTTTAGGAATAAAGTTATGCTTGAATTCTTCATAATTGATTTAGGCATTCTCTCTTTTTGTTAAAAAAAAGAAGAATATGAATTGTTCTTGGAGAAATCAAGCATTTGAGCCAACACAAACTCTTATATAACAAAAAAAATAAAAAAATTATGACGTGTAAATGTTAAATCGACTTAAACTAACTATTGAACTATAGCAAACTGTAACAGAAAAATATGGTACTATGATGGAAGGATGTTTATTGGAAGAGGTATTTTGAATCTAAATCACCCTTAAATCCTAAGAATTCCTTCCTTAACCTCACGATACTTCCCCGTTTCTATAAAAAGTAAGATTTCTTCATAGAATATACGTCTCGAAAAGAAGAACCTTAACATCTTGTTAGTTCCTTTTCATAACGAGGATAAAATTTAACGTCAATTAAACATATTTTGAGAAACAAACATTTAACGTAAGAATGAATATTGGGAGGCTCATAGGTGTTTAAAATGAATTTAATTAACAAATGAGTTGTGGATAATTAATGGAAATTGAGAAAGGAACCAACAATGCATTATCTTTTAAAGGCTAATGCTATACGAAAATAAAGTATTTGAAGTTTTAGAAAAAGGAAATTTTACACCCTTACCAGTTTAATTCACTGGAAACCTATAAGGTTATATAATGGAAAACTAAATGTAATAAATATGTAAACCATAAAAAGGCCATGTTGTGGAGTATTCCTATCCTGTGTGTCTTACCGTAGTTGGGTCATTGTCTTGGTTTACGTCATTTGAGTAAGACATTTATGTGTACCCTATGTTATCTATTGTATGAGTGGGTTCATGTTTGTGTAAGTGTCCTACGTGATGTTGAGTTTCTTTATTTGGATCTCATGTGGTGTTGTGTAACGTACAATTAAAGACAAAAAAATTAATCCAATAATTTTCGTGTTGTATTTTATCATCAAATATGTGGGTGTTACAATGTCACACAATACTCAATGGGTGAATCTTCTGATCTTCATCTCCACTTCACATTATTCACACATAGTGCCTTCCTAACCTTGAACCAACCAAGTCGCCATATATGATTTTAGGATGCCTGCGGTGTGCCAATCCCAACTTATACACCATCTACTTCGTATAGAGATTGTTGCTGCTCTTGTTGTCAACTACGACTAGGAAACACTTGCCCTTTGTATTGCACCTTATGCCTCTCCTCGCGATACCATCCTTCCTTTCATCTACACCTTACCTTCTCTTTGGTGCTTCTCACATTTCCACGCGTTGGTTTTCTCTCTTTGTTCATCTTTTATACACTAATTTCTTCTTCGTCAGCTATCTCCTCGTCATGCCTCGGACATTCAATTGCGTGATGCCGTATCTCTTTGGATACATAAGAATCTTCTCACCAAGAGATTCCTCCATCGGCCTTCTTTCTCTTGTACACAATGCTCACAATCCCCCGCAATCCTCTTCGTTGTGTTATTGACATTCTCGAGAGTCTTCTTTCCTCTTCTGCATCCATCACGATTCCTAGGTACGCCTCACATTCTCACATTGCTGACTCTTCACTGTCATTCATGGATTTCTTGCAGATTTTAAGTTGCGCAACATCCTTCCTTGCTCGCTGCTGTTAGGAGTTCCAAGACCTTTTTGACGGTCTTCCGCCACGAGAGAGGTACTTACACCTTTGAACTCTCGAGTGGCTTATGCAATTATTAATACTCGTAGACAACTAAAAGTCTAAATGGTGATATCCTTTGATGGAACAAAGAAATATTTATTAAAGGTTTTTGTCAGCTTCGTGTATTGTTAACATTTTTATTGTAAAGTTTTGCTGTAACTTGTTTATCGGTTTGTTATGCTACGTAAGGTATGACGAAGAAAGAGCGTCTACAAAGAAATTTTAAAATTGTATGTACACGAAAGCACAATGGTCAGACTGCACAGGAATACTTCTAACGAATCGTTCCCGTGTAGAAGCCGATTACCCTCTCCCTCTAAAAAAGAGAGTTCCTCTGCTTTACGACTCTGTTTTTACATTTGTCCGAGTTCCCCTGTTCTACGGCTCTTTCAATCAATATCGTGTCATTGTTGGACCCAAGTCTATATAAATACACTCCAAATATTTATGAGGATTCACATCTCTTGTTTCTTCAATCCAAGCAAATTTTTCCACATTATTTTATCAGATTAGCAGTCCCGTTTCTTCACTCTCTGTTAATATTTGTTAGAGTTACTTGATTGTAGTCAGGCTAAAATGGAGTGCAGCGCATCAACTGGTGTTTTACACAGGTGTTATTTTAGGATTCATAATTGATGAGTTTCAATAATTAACAATATTTTCCATACTTATCACATGCAACATGAGATGTGAATTTTCGCTAGTGTAAAAGATGTCCATTATAAATAAATAGAAAATAGAATGTATAAGTGATAATTAGTGATAATGATATGTCCATCTGCCTTTGAACCACTTCTACTTTGAAATATCCTAGGGTTCCCATAATTAGTCTTTCACTACCATCTCCATTTAGAATTTTGGAAACCTTTAGAACCGTCTTATTGTTCCCTCGATGTTTTTCCAATTTTAAAAACCTTTACAATCCATCTTATTGTTCCACCCATGTTTTTTCATTTATGAGATTCAAAGAATAATTATTTAGTGGAGAGGGGATTCTGGTCTAGTATCCTTTAAATGTTATTATTTTTGGGGATTGACCCCAATTTTCTGCATAATCCTACAAGACATTATCAAATATTAGGAAATAAAGACATCATTCTTTGAAGTATCATTTGTTCAAAAGTATATTTTTTTAGAAACATTTTCGATATCTAGTATTTTTCTTACGATTTTCTCAAGTAACCTAAAATGATTAGAAAACATAAATATTCTCATGAATCTCATGGAGGATTGATGTTGTTTGAGAATGCACTCAACAAGTAATCAATGTGACAACTTATGCCAAAAATCCTTGCCTTTTCGCAACAAACTAGGTTTTTTTGGGTTGACAATAATCCATTACATGTTTTATGTACTTTGTGGCCCGATCGAAACTCATTAATACAAAAGAAGAGCTTATGTTTCTATAGATGTAAACCTAAAACAAGTGAAACAATAAAGCAACTCTATCAAGATAATTCTCCATCAATGTATTAAATAAAGAAATTCAATGGATGGGATTTGAGGGAGATTCTTTCTTACACGTGTCAAATGACTGGACATAATATTAGGGATAACCCATTCTTTTGAGACCCGTAAAGGGATTTAACGTTATTAGGTACACTAAAGAAGTATATAGAAAAATATTTAAAACACTAATTTTGGAGAATCTTGATTCAACGAGTGTAATGTATAGTGATTTTAATATGCTTGAATTTGCAATTTATGTTGATTTTAATATATTTTAATTGTCATTTTAGTACATTTTATAGATCTTGAATTATTATTATTTTGTTGAAATAAGATCTTATATTATATTAATTCAATAAGATAAAAGAAGCTTTAAAAAAAAAAAAAGCGGATAAAGTATGACATCATGCCCCAAAACCACAAACGAGAAATAAGAAAACAAGGTCTAGCCTAGGAGAACAAAAAACTAGGAAACTCCTAGGAGATTAAAAGAACAAAAAATTTAGTAACGGAAAACATTCCAAAAGTAGAAGGATCATATTCATCTAGCCAACCTGACTACGGGAGGTCCTTGCTGAAATCCAGAATGTCCCAACTAGTGGGATTTTCTTCTTCATTTTTTTCCTCCTGCCGAGTGGGTATGGGGAGAGAGAGGTGGGGAAACTTGTCGAAGGTCGTGTTGGCGGCAGAGGGGTAGATTCTAGCCATCCAACGTCCATGTTTCGGGGCAACAGGTAATTCCCTCAAACCGAGATGAAAAGAACGACACCCCTAGCCTTCTTTGGTGAGTGGTGGCGAGTGACTCCATCAATGTTGAGAGTGGGGTGAGTGACAAGCTCGAATGATTGAACACAACTGAGAATGACTATGATGACCACCATGGCCATGTGGCAAGGAGCGCGGAGATGGTGAGGCTAGTTCCCGAGTGACATTGCATGGAGCATCTATTGATGCATAATCACAACACCCCTGAATGTCTACAACTCGATGGGTTGAGACTCTCAATGTGATTGCATAACATGGAGATTTTCCCAAAGTGTGGGTCTTTACAATTGGGAAATCTCTTCAAATGAAGCTCGGCTCCTATTCCTTTGTTCAGGTGCACACTTTCAAATTGCAAAAGATTTACTTTAAAACCTACTCTATCTTTCCAAGGATTTAGGGTCGAGAAAGATGCATGAAATAGACCTAAACAAACAAGGGTGATGCACCAAAGGAATGCTAAACACCGCTTTACAATTACACACAAACCATTAAAGCGCAATACAACCACCATTGACAAATAACCAAACTACAATGAGAGATCACATGAATGCAATAAACACCGAGAGGGTTAAAAATCATCCAAGCACATGTAGTATTGCTCCGAATTGATTCATTACACTACAATGGCATAGAATCAACATTGCGGTAGAACTTGAATGGGAGGTTTGAAACCTCCACAAATTCACTACGCAGACAATGGAGGAAGGGAGGGTGTAAAACAAAAAATGTCCAACCTTTGGAAAGATGCCCCTCCTTACAATATATAGGAAGAATGGGAGAAGTAGATAAAAGAAATCCCAATTCTTGCCCCAACCACCCAAGAAATGCATTGAATTTTCCTACAAAAAATGATGGGTTCCATGACAAAACCCATGCCTCCACGTATTGTTCCTTGTTGGGAAAGAACGGAAGTCAATACCTCATTAATGGAGGTAGGTGAGAAACCTGGGACAACCCAAAATGGCGAACTGTATTTTTAATTTTTAAGAACTATGGGTGAGTAGAAGACGTCAATAGATTTCCAAAAAATCCTCTCTTGCACAAGTCCAAGATACCAGTCCAAAGTAATGGCCATCTGAAGGTCAAGGTGTCATTCTACAAAAATGGTGGGTTCTTGATCTGTCACTCTTCGGAATCCAAAATGCATGCAACCTCTGAAATCCTAAATTGCGGACATTTAGACATTTTTTTAGAGAAAAAAACTATTCACCTACGAAATGCCTATCCCCACAGCATGGGTCTCCGAAATAGAATAAAATAAAAAATTTATGCTATGGTAGTGGCGTAGGTTGAAATTTATTTGTCCTTGCGTGAGGGAGAGGCGGGAGTGGGAGGATTCACGTTTTCTTCCTGGGAGGAGGGAAAAATGTGTTTGGCGAGTCTTCCTCTTTTTTGTTGTGTGAGAGGGTTTGGATCCTCAAAATCGTGTTGTGCAGGCAGTCTCAGTGGAGCGCAGAACCGAAATCCTCCTAGGAAAGAGCCGTGAGGAGGTGCTGCGGTGTTATATGCAGCAGCTACAGGGTAGAGAAGTAAACTTATCTCAGAAAATCAGTGGCCTCCAGGGAGAGTAAGTGCGGCAGCTGCTTGCGCAGGCGAGCCCAAGGAACCGTGGTGTCTGATTGATGTTTCGGTTGCACGCGACCACAGTCGTGATCAGTTGTTGCAAGATCTTGCAGCTGTAGTGGAAAAACGAGATAAAGTTTTAGTTGAGCTGTCTTGCCTTTCATTTTGGAAAGTCGCTTCTGTCCAGGTGGCGAATCTAACATGGAAGAAGCTCGATCAAATCTTGAGGCAAGTTTTGCAATGGTGAGAGATTTGTTCACTACTTGTTTCTAGTTTCGACGGAAGTTTTCAGTTTGCCTAGCCCATGGGTTATGATATGGTGGTTATAGATGAAGCTACAAGCTAGGGAAGTAGGCGTGTTACCTCCACGTTCATTGGGTGTTGTATGGTGTGTTCTTGTTGGGGATCCACAGCAACTGCCTGCAACAATAATTAGCTAGGCAGCAGGCATGTTGCAGTAGTAGAAGCCTGTTTGAGCGCTCCAACAAGCAGGTGGTCCAACTTTGTTGTTATCTGTTCAGCATCGATTACACCCTCAAAGTCGGGATTCTCCTTCAAGATATTTTGTATCAAAATCGATTAAGTTAAGTGAGGACGAGGAGTGAGGAAAGGGATCTCATGGCGAGGGTGAAAAGAGAGAGAGAGGGTGCAGGAAGGAGATCGATGAAGGATAGAGGAATTAAAAAAAAAGAAACTTGGATGTAGTTGGTTTAAAGGCAATAAAATGGTGCATGCTTTTGTGTAAGGGATCACACCCACGGGCACAGGAGATCTATGCAATGTTGGAGAAAATGTCTTGGGAGATGAAGGTAGCAGGATATTTCTCAGATCAGAGCTTGCATTGAGTTGTATATCAAAAAAAAAAAAAAAAAATTGATTCGTGATAGTGGGAGTATTACGAGAAGACACTGATTGAAATTTATTATTTAAGTTTCTCTATTGTTTTCTTGTTTACTCTCTTTGATGTAACCCATGGAAGAGAACCTCATAGAGGCTGACTGTTTCATATCAGATTATTCATGAAGCACTTTTTTACCTTGCAATTTTATGAGCTTTGTTTCAACGAGAGTCTTTGATTTGGGAGGCATAAAGGTTCTGTTGGAATTATCACACCTTACAAGCTTACAAGCTTTAGATGCAATGTTTGCACCAGAGAGTTTGATGTTGTCCCCAAATCGATGAAGGAAAAGGTTGTGTATCAATCAATACGGTAGATGCCTTTGAGAACCGGGAGCGATGTAATCTGTATGTTGTGTGTCCGAGCTTCAAACCTTGGTCGGTGTTTAGCTTTCTAGCGCAAGTGCTCTCGGGTGAGTGGTAAGCGAGTTCGACTCTCACCCCCCCAAAGCGTTGCATTGAAGCAATCTAGTGTTTGGACAGCCACCTATTGCATTCTTCTAGTCGTGCCTTCAAAAGGGAATCCTGGTGTGGTATATTGCAAAAAAAAGACCGGTGAAGCGAGAGGATAAAGCGGAAGGCGTGTGTGGGCATGTAGAGTCCTGCTTTGGATGTTGTTCATTTGGTGGATGCGTTAAAACAGGCAAGATAGACTAACCATATACATAATATGCTAGTATCTAATAACCTCTTGAAATGAAACTTTTTCTTTCTAGAAATTGGTTTAAATATGTGATTTTGTGGATTTGCGTTCAGTACATGGTTAACAGTTTGTTACTTCTGGATTTGCCTCTGTTGGTTGTTCTTGTTGACGTGATCAACCCATTTATATATATAAAACAAACAAAGGTTCTCAGTGTATGCTTTGATTGATCATATATATATATATATATATATATATATATATATATAATTTTAAAGTTACTTCCTTCTGCAAAAATGTCGTTGTTTCTTTTGTGAACCTGGGTATGTAATCGCCCCTAGAACGTTGCAGTTGACTAGTATTGGTTTCCTGTTATGTTGTTGCCCTAGAGGAAAACATACAGTTAAATTATTATTATTTTTTTATGATAAGCGTGATTATGCACTTCGTGTATTGTGCAAATTATTAGGGCTTTTGGAAATTAGAAGTTCAATATATATGCTTGTTAAGAAGGAAGTTTTGGGCCGAAAATATGTCCTGGGTTGATAGAAGGGCATAAATTATTGATAGAACCCCATTTTGATTCTACTCTTTCTATGAGTAAAATTTGATAAAATTAATGACCTTTATGGTGTTAAGATATGGTATGTTGATGATTCCTTGTGTGATCGATTTAATCATGTATAGACATAATGCCTTGATGGAGTAAGGTAATATCTTTCACGGTTCGTGAAAGTTAAGGTTTTCATCAACTGCTTAAGGTAACATGAAGTTCCTTAATTTAGTCAAACTTGTTTTGTACTTCCTTCTTGATGAGTGACCTTTCATTGCAAATTTAGAATGATTGTGATGGAAGGTCGTGAATATATTTTGTTGTCAAAAAGGGAAAAGAAGCTATGGAATAGTTTGTTTATGTGTCGAACGTAATAATTGTAATTACATCGTTATAGAAGTTCGTTATTGGAGGATATCTATCTTCAATGGTATATTATGTGTTTAATCTCTGCATAGGTTACCATAAACTTAGTGATGAGATGTAAATTAAGGAGAGTTGAGAGACCTTTTCCTTTGTATACATCGTTTATGATATTAGGAAGTGAGTTGATGTCGGAAAATTTCAACCAAGTCTAGATTCATGGCTATGTTCCTCTAAAACGGGAGGATTATAAATCTAAGGTATTATGAAAATTGCAAGGATGTGTTTAGAATGCTAGATTGCCTACTCAACTTGGGTATTAATGAGGCTTGTCGCTATTCCGGCCCTGGTTATGTTCAGTAGGTAAGCTGTTAGGCAATACCTATTCCGGACATTCTTACCGTCCTTTCCACTCATCCTTATTAGCTATGAAGTCACTTATTACCTAAGATATAATGGTTGTGGGTTTGAATATAAGATTTTCATCCTTTAAACCTTTTTGATTACATGATGGAACTTTGTTTTTACCCTCGTTGTTCGTTTATAGCCTATTAGGCCTATGGCCCTACGGAACGATTCCAAAACTATATTCTTTTTGGCAGCTAAGATCGGGTCTGGTTTTTATCTTTTGACTTCACCTTGAGAATGTGGATTGATGGGTTACACTTTAGATTTCAATCACGTAATCTACGGGATTATATGATTGAAATCCTAATACTCTCAACTCTTGTGTCTAATCATTTAAATTTCATAGTCTTGCGTATTTGGTTGTCAAACTTTTGTAGTTTTAGAGGTATTCATAACTAAAACTTATGGTTTTCTTCTTAGTTGATATGTTGAAAATTATATCTTGTTTCAAAAGGTTGTTAGAGGTTAGAACTTTGATCCATTTCCTGAAATAGAATGTTTCCTTTCATGGTATTGTTAGCTAGTAGCTTATTGTTGCTATGTATAGTCTTATCTTGCTCAGTTCTCGTGAACTGACTCAGGTTATTAATTGTTGCAGATGGCTTACGTGGTTAGATGATGGAAAGACTTGTAGATTATTGCATCAATCTTGGTTATGATGTTCCTTTGTACGAATGTGTATTATGTTATAAAATTTGGAAAGGGCCTTTGGACATTTTAGAAGAAGGGTCAGTGCCTAGTAAATGTATTGTAGAGTATTGTTGTTGTAACTGTTGAAACTTTGGTTTGTTTGGTTATCATGTGAAAGATGAAATTTGATTACCGCTTGGTTATGGGATATTCTAGTGAATTTTAACCCTTAGTATAGTAGCGGGGCATGTCCCATGTTATTACTCTCTTGCTCCCTAGTCATGGTTCAATAGAGATGGTATGTCCCTTTGATTTGTGCATCATGTTGGAATGAATTGATATAACCTTGTTTTGTTTCCAAACGAGTACTGTTAAACTTTGCTCTTGAGTTAAAATGTTGAGTTGTAAATCCTCCTAAGGCTTAGTAGCAATGAGTTTGTAAGCACTATAAAGTGAGCTGGATAATCCTGATAAAAGTTAAACTAAAAATTTATATATATGAATATATTATGTAGATGTGATCTACTTGATAACCTTTGAGACCTGGAACAATCAAGAGGAAACTATCTTTTGTAATGAAATATGATAACTTATTATTATTATTTTTTTTTATTCGAGCCAAGCTAATAAACATTATCCTTTTATGGTGAAATCTTAAATGATCTCATGGTGAAATCAATGGTTAGATTTTAGAAGATGATAGGATTTAATAAGTAGGAGTGAAAGTGATTAATAAAACCTTAAATCTCTCTCTATCGTTTGGAATGTTTTCCTTTGTCAAACTTAATTAAGTAAAGTCTAGATGGAACATTTAACCAATCTTGATAAACCCTTAACCTCAATAAAAGACGGATAGTAAACAATGTGACCCTGAAGCTAAATTTTGTTGTCTGTTCTATTAACCCATGCCTTGATTCATGGTGATATTTCTTAAGCAAGGTCAAAATTTAATCCTTAAACAAGAAGGCTATTGTTATGAACCCTAAGCGGTACTTTCCACTCAATCGGAGCTTATGCCTTCACCTGTGCAATAGAGGTGTGGAACATGTGTTAGTGGCTTGAGTAAGATTAATTAACCTTGTAAGAAATGGAAAATGTTCTAAAATCAAATGAATAAGAAAGATTTGGACATCAAATTGATGATCCTAGTTTAGAAAGCTTGGCCTTAAGCTATTTAGTCAATAGTTGAAAAGAAAGAAGTTCTCCCTTGTGAAAAGAATTGTGTGAATCATTACATGAAATTTTATAAGAACGTAAGTTAAGAATTAAGAGACACTTTAGTAAACAAGAAAATTTAACAAGAAATTCCTCATGGGATGCCCTAGCTGTGAGTGTGTCATGTGGATTGGACTTCCATGTTGTCTTGTCAAAAGAAGAGTACATTGTCCTTGATAGGTGTGAACGTTTCCGTGCTGACCTTGTGGTCTCCCCCGTAACAAGTGGTTCCTAGTGTTGGTTGTAACCTTGTGACGACATGTTGTGTCGTGTTGTGTCAAAGCAAGTCAAAAAAAAAAGTTATCCTGTATTTCACTGTGTTGTCCTTGTGTTGGTATTTTTGGTGTGTTACACTTTGGTATCAGAGCGTAGGTTCATGCTCTCGAACCTATGGGCCGGATTGGTGTTATATGATGATGTTACATGGTGGTGGTGGTGTTACATGATGATACTGCATGATGATGATGATGTTGCATGATGGTGGTAGATATTGGAAGAGTAATGTGCTTTAAACGTGATGTGATTATTGTCGTAATTGTGATATTGTGAACGCACATTATGGGTATGTCACCTTGTGCGTGTTTGTGATCATGTTGATATGTTGGGGATGGGAGTATTCTCTCTCCTTCTTGTGGATTCTAGGAAGAATTCACGTGTGAATTATTGTTTGTGATGTGTGAAAAGAATTCTAATGTGGATGACGTAGTGTTGGAGCATTGTGGCATATTGTGATATGTGGGTGTATCAATGTGTTGTATGACTAGTTGATGTTAAAAGAAATGAGTTGTATCATGATGTTTTTACCATGTTTTGAAGAAATGTGTGTACCACCTTGTTATGTTGCAATGGATGTTATGTTGTGATGTACTATGTTCATCGTATGTATGACTGTGCAAATAGGTAATGCTTCATGTTGTGATTTTGGGTCATACGGTGAGTGTATGAACCCTATCGTATGGTGATTGCACTTTGGGTGCAGAATGTGGTAAAGTGATGTATTACGCCCTGTGGATGTATGATTGTGATCTACCCTGTATGCATACCATACGTGAGACGTTATGTAGTAGTTACGTGTGTGTGCCACCGTTATGTTAGTGATGTTGTTGTATGTTATGTTGTGAACCTTACGCTAACCGATCCTGAGGGAAATCGGTAGAAGTGTATGTTGAGAGTGAGGAATGGTGTACCATGGGTCAATAACTCGAGCTAAAACTCGGTTTAGTAGATAACATGTGATTCTTTCTCTCTCCCTATGTGGTTGTATGTATGCAACCTTAGTGTATCTATGACTATGTTTAGCCTTGTCGAAGGGTGGCGGGATGATTCGGATGGAGGTGATGACGGTTGTATTATTGATATGTATTTTACGAGTGAGGCTCGATGTTCCGAGTGCTTAGCAACTCGTTGAGTACCCCTTTGGTGGCTAGATAAGGCCACACGGTTATCGTAATGTGACATTATTATAAGTTGATTTTATTAAGTAAATTGAGCTTTTACTTTATTTTGCAAGGACCAAGCATCTTTTCTTGATTGCAATGCTTTACAATTTTGGGCATTTCCTTGGTTGTGGCACTAACATGGGGATTTTGATACTAACTTTGGCTATTTGGCCATTTATTTTAGCTTGATTTGGGGTCTTCTTTTAAATTTGGAATTTTTACCGCCTTGCCCAAGGCTTGTACTTTGCCACTTGGCACTTTGATTGGATTGTTGTGCTGGTTCTAATGTCGTGATGTGTGGAATAGGGTCATGGGATGCACCATGGATTGGTTGGACCTATGGACCCGCTTCGTTGTATGGGGGTACGCCCCAAGGGGTACATATAACTAGCGGGTTGTTGAACCACGCGTTATTATGTCACTTGGGTTAGGAGTGTTCGAACTCTATGTGTCTTGGACCATAGGGACAACCGGCCTCCTTGAGGGAGGCATAAGAGTTTGAGGGAGGCATAAGAGTTTGAGGGAGGCATAAGAGACTTGAGGGAGGCATAAGAGTTTGAGGGAGGCATAAGAGACTTGAGGGAGGCATAAGAGTTTGAGGGAGGCATAAGAGACTTTGAGGAGGCATAAGAGTTTGAGGAGGAGGGAGTTATGATATTATGTTGTATGGTTGATGTTCAGGATATATGTTGAGTTATTGTGATGTTTGGTAGTGGTCTTTTGATGTATGTGTTACTCATGTCAGATGGATATGTGTTGTGATGTTGTGGTTATGTCATTGATTCCCTTGTGGACACTATGTACCTGTAGCATGGTTTGGTGTTATGTGAGTCTTTCATTGATGCAAATTGAGGAAATGTCTGGTGGATTGTAGTACTCTTTTGTTTGAGTATTTGGTATGTCAGTCATTGATGTGTGATGAGTACTATGTTATGTGGCTGTGCCTATTCCATTCCGTATTTGAGTAACCTTTTTGTGGTGTAATACAATCTTGAAGTATATACTTGTGTACTTGTGAATCTGTAGTGTCTTGTGAACCTGATAGGGTGTTGTGTTAGCAGTTCATGTTGGGCACCCACAATAAGGAATAAATCAAAACTCTTCAATGATGATATTTTATTTTAAAAGAAATTAAACTAAGAAATAATGATAATGGAAAGAGACTAATGAAAATAATAAACAAGAAAGAACTGCCAATCTTCACAGAACATTGAAAGTTAAAAATTCTACCAAATGTTCCTAAGGCTACCTTGTGACCGTGCTTTAATCAACTAAAATTTTAAACCATAGGGTGTAATTTCTTCTTTATCTATCCTTTGTTGTGTACCATTTCCTTTCCTCTGTGTAATGTCGCATCGAGGACGATGCTTTCTTAAGGGGAGGAGAATGTAATGCCCCCATTGCCTACATTGGTCAGCTCAAGTTTTGTCCCCCCAGCGTGGGCTCCAAAATAAAAAATAAAAAAAAAATTTTTGCTATTTGTCCTTGTATGGCAGTAGGTGGGAGGTTTTTTTTTTTTGCATTGTTTTTTTTGGGAGTGAGTGGATTTTTGGGAGGAGTCACCTTTTTGCGCATTGGGTGATTTTTGGATTGGGAGGAGGAAAATTTTTGACTTTGATGTTCTCACTGTCGTCTGTCTCCTGTTCTTTTCTGCTAAACGAACCCTCTTCCTCTTTTTTTTTGGTTTTCCTCCATCCCAAATCAAATGCTTTGAAATGTGTGTGTGCTTCGGCGTGGATGGATGAGTGGATTCGTTGATGGTGAAATGAAGGTCTGTCGTCACCGGTGGTGTTGCGTGAGAGGGTTTGGATCCTCAAAAATGTTGTGTTGTGTGAGCGGTAGTCTCGGTGGAGCGTAGAGAACCGAAATCCTCCTAGGAAAGAGCCGTGAGGAAGTGTGCAGTGTTATGCTGCAGCTAGGGGGTCGGAAAAGTAAACTTATCTCGAGAAAATCAGTGGCCCAGGAGAGAGAGAGAGTGCGATAGCGTGGAGTTTCTGCTTGTGAGGGTGAGCCCAAGGAACCGTGTGTGTTGATCTTGATGTTCGGTTGCACGCGACCAGTCGATGATGATCATTGTTGCAAAATCTTGCAATTTGTAGTAGAAGAAAACGAGATAAAGTTTTAGTTGATTTTGTCTTGCCTTTTCATTTTGGGAAAGTCGCTTCTGTCGGTGGTGAATCTAACATGGAAGAAGCTCGATCGATCAAATCTTGAGGCAAGTTTTTGCAAGAGGTGAGATTTGAGATTTCACTTCCTCTTTTTTTTTTTTTTGACCAGGAAGTTTTCAGCGCCTAGCCATGGGTTTGATATGGTGGTTATAGATGAAGCTGAAGCTAGTGAAGTAGGCGTGTTACCTCCACGTTCATTGGGTGTATGTTGTGGTGTGTTCTTGTTGGGGATCCACACAACACTGACTTGCTGCAATAATTATTAGCTAGCATGTTGCAGTGCATTTTGCATTTTAGTAGTAGAAGCTTTTTTGAGTGCTCAACAAGCAGTGGTGGCCCAGTTTTGTTGTTTATTCGATTTGATCGATTACATCCTCAAAGTCGGGATTCTCCTTCAAGATATTTTTATCAAAATCGATTAAGTGTGAGAGATTGAGTGAGAGAGGCTCTCATGGCGAGGGTGAAAAGAGTGTGAGGAAGGAAGGAGATCGATGAAGGATAGAGGAATTAAAAAGAAACTTGGATGTAGTTGGTTTAAAGGCAATAAAATGGTGCATGTTTTGTGTAAGTGTAATGACGAGATCACACCCACGGGCACAGGAGATCTATGCAATGTTGGAGAAAATGTCTTGGGAGATGAAGGTAGCGAGGATATTTCTCAGAGATGAGGATGCATGATTGAGTTTTGTATATCCAAAAAAAAAAAAAACCGATTGTTGTGTGATGAGTGGGAGTATTATTGACGAGAAGACTGATGAAATTTATTGTTAAGTTTCTCTATTGTTTTCTTGTTGTCTTACATGATGTAACCTCATGGAAGAGAACCTCATAGAGGTGGACTATTTCATATCAGATTATTCATGAAGCATGTTTTACCTTGCAATTTTATGAGCATATTTTCAACGAGTCACTGATGTTGGCGAGGCATAAAGGTTCTTGTTGGAATTATCAACACCTTACAACACCTTACAAGCTTATGTTTGCACCGAGAGTTTGATGTTGTCCCCAAATCTGATGAAGGAAAAGGATTGTGTATCAATACGGTAGATGCCTTTCAGAACCAGGAGCGATGTAATCTTTATGTCTTGTGTCCGAGCTTCAAACCATGGTCGGTGTTTAGCTTTCTAGCGCAAGTGCTCTCGGACTGAGTGGTAAGCAGTTCGACTCTCACCCCCAAAGCAGCTGCATTGAAGCAATCTAGTGTTTGGACAGCCACCTATTGCATTCTTCTAGTCGTGCCTTCAAAAGGGAATCCTGGTGTGGTATATTGCAAGAAAAGACCAGTGAAGCAGAGGATAAAGCGGAAGGCGTGTGGCTGTAGCAGTCCCTGCTGGATGTTCACGACTGGTGGATGCGTTAAAACAGGCAAGATAGACTAACCATATACATAATATGCTAGTATCTAATAACCTCTTGAAATGAAACTTTTTCTTTCTAGAAATTGGTTTAAATCTGTGATTTTGTGGATTTGCGTTCAGTACATGGTTAACAGTTTGTTACTTCTGGATTTGCCTCTGTTGGTTGTTCTTGTTGACGTGATCAACCCATTTATATATATAAAACAAACAAAGGTTCTCAGTGTATGCTTTGATTGATCATATGAAATATATATATATATATATATATATATATATATATATAATTTAAAGTTACTTAAAGTTACTTTACAAAAATGTCGTTGTTTCTTTTGTGAACCTGGGTATGTAATCGCCCCTAGAACGTTGCAGCGTTGACTAGTATTGGTTTCCTGTTATGTTGTTGCCCTAGAGGAAAACATACAGTTAAATTATTATTATTATTTTTATGATAAGCGTGATTATGCACTTCGTGTATTGTGCAAATTATTAGGGCTTTTGGAAATTAGAAGTTCAATATATATGCTTGTTAAGAAGGAAGTTTTGGGCCGAAAATATGTCCTGGGTTGATAGAAGGGCATAAATTATTGATAGAACCCCATTTTGATTCTACTCTTTCTATGAGTAAAATTTGATAAAATTAATGACCTTTATGGTGTTAAGATATGGTATGTTGATGATTCCTTGTGTGATCGATTTAATCATGTATAGACATAATGCCTTGATGGAGTAAGGTAATATCTTTCACGGTTCGTGAAAGTTAAGGTTTTCATCAACTGCTTAAGGTAACATGAAGTTCCTTAATTTAGTCAAACTTGTTTTGTACTTCCTTCTTGATGAGTGACCTTTCATTGCAAATTTAGAATGATTGTGATGGAAGGTCGTGAATATATTTTGTTGTCAAAAAGGGAAAAGAAGCTATGGAATAGTTTGTTTATGTGTCGAACGTAATAATTGTAATTACATCGTTATAGAAGTTCGTTATTGGAGGATATCTATCTTCAATGGTATATTATGTGTTTAATCTCTGCATAGGTTACCATAAACTTAGTGATGAGATGTAAATTAAGGAGAGTTGAGAGACCTTTTCCTTTGTATACATCGTTTATGATATTAGGAAGTGAGTTGATGTCGGAAAATTTCAACCAAGTCTAGATTCATGGCTATGTTCCTCTAAAACGGGAGGATTATAAATCTAAGGTATTATGAAAATTGCAAGGATGTGTTTAGAATGCTAGATTGCCTACTCAACTTGGGTATTAATGAGGCTTGTCGCTATTCCGGCCCTGGTTATGTTCAGTAGGTAGGTGTTAGGCAATACCTATTCCGGACATTCTTACCGTCCTTTCCACTCATCCTTATTAGCTATGAAGTCACTTATTACCTAAGATATAATGGTTGTGGGTTTGAATATAAGATTTTCATCCTTTAAACCTTTTTGATTACATGATGGAACTTTGTTTTTACCCTCGTTGTTCGTTTATAGCCTATTAGGCCTATGGCCCTACGGAACGATTCCAAAACTATATTCTTTTTGGCAGCTAAGATCGGGTCTGGTTTTTATCTTTTGACTTCACCTTGAGAATGTGGATTGATGGGTTACACTTTAGATTTCAATCACGTAATCTACGGGATTACATGATTGAAATCCTAATACTCTCAACTCTTGTGTCTAATCATTTAAATTTCATAGTCTTGCGTATTTGGTTGTCAAACTTTTGTAGTTTTAGAGGTATTTTCATAACTAAAACTTATGGTTTTCTTCTTAGTTGATATGTTGAAAATTATATCTTGTTTCAAAAGGTTGTTAGAGGTTAGAACTTTGATCCATTTCTTGAAATAGAATGTTTCCTTTCATGGTATTGTTAGCTAGTAGCTTATTGTTGCTATGTATAGTCTTATCTTGCTCAGTTCTCGTGAACTGACTCAGGTTATTAATTGTTGCAGATGGCTTACGTGGTTAGATGATGGAAAGACTTGTAGATTATTGCATCAATCTTGGTTATGATGTTCCTTTGTACGAATGAGTATTATGTTATAAAAATTTGGAAAGGGCCTTTGGACATTTTAGAAGAAGGGTCAGTGCCTTAGTAAATGTATTGTAGAGTATTGTTGTTGTAACTGTTGAAACTTTGGTTTGTTTGGTTATCATGTGAAAGATGAAATTTGATTACCGCTTGGTTATGGGATATTCTAGTGAATTTTAACCCTTAGTATAGTAGCGGGGCATGTCCCATGTTATTACTCTCTTGCTCCCTAGTCATGGTTCAATAGAGATGGTATGTCCCTTTGATTTGTGCATCATGTTGGAATGAATTGATATAACCTTGTTTTGTTTCCGCAAACGAGTACTGTTAAACTTTGCTCTTGAGTTAAAATGTTGAGTTGTAAATCCTCCTAAGGCTTAGTAGCAATGAGTTTGTAAGCACTATAAAGTGAGCTGGATAATCCTGATAAAAGTTAAACTAAAAATTTATATATATGAATATATTATGTAGATGTGATCTACTTGATAACCTTTGAGACCTGGAACAATCAAGAGGAAACTATCTTTTGTAACGAAATATGATAACTTATTATTATTATTATTTTTATTGAGCCAAGCTAATAAACATTATCCTTTTATGGTGAAATCTTAAATGACCTCATGGTGAAATCAATGGTTAGATTTTAGAAGATGATAGGATTTAATAAGTAGGAGGGAAAATGATTAATTAAACCTTAAATCTCTCTCTATCGTTTGAAATGTTCTCCTTTGTCAAACTTAATTAAGTAAAGTCTAGATGGAACATTTAACCAATCTTGATAAACTCTTAACCTCAATAAAAGACGGATAGTAAACAATGTGACCCTGAAGCTAAATTTTGTTGTCCTATTCTGTTAACCCTTGCCTTGATTCATGGTGATATTTCTTAAGCAAGGTCAAAATTTAATCCTTAAACAAGAAGGCTATTGTTATGAACCCTAAGCGGTACTTTCCACTCAATCGGAGCTTATGCCTTCACCTGTGCAATAGAGTTGTGGAACATGTGTTAGTGGCTTGAGTAAGATTAATTAACCTTGTAAGAAATGGAAAATGTTCTAAAATCAAATGAATAAGAAAGATTTGGACATAAAATTGATGATCCTAGTTTAGAAAGCTTGGCCTTAAGCTATTTAGTCAACAGTTGAAAAGAAAGAAGTTCTCCCTTGTGAAAAGAATTGTGTGAATCATTACATGAAATTTTATAAGAACGTAAGTTAAGAATTAAGAGACACTTTAGTAAACAAGAAAATTTAACAAGAAATTCCTCATGGGATGCCCTAGCTGTGAGTGTGTCATGTGGATTGGACTTCCATGTTGTCTTGTCAAAAGAAGAGTACATTGTCCTTGATAATTAATGGAGGTAGGTGAGAAACACAGGACAACCCAAAATGGTGAAGCTGTATTTTTAATTTTTAAGAACTATGGGTGAGTAGCAGACGTCAATAGATTTCCAAAAATCCTCTCTTGCACATGTCAAGATACCGAGTCCAAAGTAATGGCCATCGAAGGTCAAGGTGTCATTCTACAAAAATGGTGGGTTCTTGATCTGTCACTCTTGAGTCTGAAATGCATGCAACCTCCGAAATCCTAAATTGCGGATATCGGACATTTTTTTAGAGAAAAAAAACTATTCATCTATGAAATTTACTTAAGAGTTCCGAAAGTATGAAACCCGAAAGTTTGAAAGGTTAAAATTTTGGACTTTCAGAATTCAAAATTTTAGACATTTTGGGAAATTTTCATGTTTTGGGGCTCAAGATTTCTGAAACTCTGAAGTCTGAAATCTCAAAATTCTGAAAGTCCAAAATTTCAAACTTTCAAAAATTTGAAATTTTAGACTTTTGCTCGCTACTTTTCTAGCATGATTCCCAAGGTCGACGAAACCTTGAAACCCCAAAATCGGATATTTTAGACTTTCGTAATTCTAAATTATAGAAATTTTCATTCTTTTACCATTTTGCGCATGAGAATTTCCGAACCCCAAAAACCCTAAAGTTTGAAATTTTGGACTTCAAAATTTCAAACTTTTTTGACTCTTTTTCCCCTATTTTCCTGAAGTTGAGAAATTTCCAAAATTTGAAAACTTCAAGGTTTTATCCATTGTTTTCCTCTTGAGCTCTAATCTTGTTTGACATTTCCATTGGCCAGTGATTTACCACCCTTGCATTTCCATGGTGATTTCGTCTCTGACCTAAATTTTAAAAATCACCTATGAGCTCACATGATCGAACCAACACTTCAATGTTTCCTGTGCAAGTTCATGTTTGATCAATTTTTCCTGAGGGGAAAAATTGGCTAACAACATCCCCCCAATGTTGTAACAAATTTTTGAGGTAGTCCACGGCTAGGGAGAGTGTGTTCACTTGGACATGAATCTATAGGAACTCATTGGAGATAACCATATACTTGTTATACATAGAAAATTGCTTATCAACTTTAGAATTAGCAAAGAAAAAAGAATTTTTTATTTTCATATCTAAAACAATCCTTCCCCTCTGAAAGCATGCCTAATTTGGGCCAATATAGGAAGAAGCTTGGGATTATCTCCTAAAAGGATATCCTATAAAATCAATGGGGTTTAAGCAAAAAGAAAAATGAGTGGATCTAATTCAAAACAAGTGAGCTTTCAGACAAAACTAGAAAAGAATAGTTATAATTTCCAAGTGGCCATGTAATTGGCACTTGGGAGCTAGAACCCCAATTTGAACAAGCAGAGACCCCATAGGAAGACCTTGGTGTAGAATACACCAGAAAAAGTGGTTAATTTTACACTCCACACATATAGACCAAACGGTGTCAAATTACCTGCTCCAGGAAGATGGAGTGGAATGAATCCCCCATCGAGTGTTGAGTTTTTCAACTATGGATAAATGAGGTGAAAGCCAATGGTAGAATTTACTGGTTGAATAATTGCAAAATGGGGTGTCAACATACCATTTCTAGTCTATCCACCAGGGGTGAGAGGAACACACAAAAATCTTGTGCTAAAGTATGTGGTCAATGTGAATTGAGCACTATAGTGATGTCAATTTGATGGTTAATGGAAAGACCATTCTGAAATCCATCACCTTTTCATTTAATCCATGGTTTGATATACTCCCATGCTTTCCAATTTCTTTTAAGTACAAAGGTGCCAACAACTTTAACAAGATACTGGAGAAATAAGAAGGTTGAAAACCCCCAGACCTTTCCATTCAAGGCAACCTTAATGTGATCCTTCTTCAATGCCATGGGGAAAGAGAACTTTCCATGCTTCTTGGCCTTAGATGCATCGAACAATCCATTTGGCACAAATTTCCATCCCTCGATGATGAATTTCAACAAGGCCCAACCCCCCTAGAGTTGTGGGGAAGGAAACATATCTCCCAAGCAACACTATAAAAGCCTTTGCTAGTGAAAGTGTTTTCCCAAAGAAAGGATTTGAGGAACTTCTCCCATTTCTTAATAGAGGCTTTGGAAGGAACCAAATAGGAGGAGTAATAAATGTGCGTGGCTACTAGGAATTTAGACCTAATTTGGAATTTTCCTGCCAAGGAAAGAGGTATGGTGATCAAATAATCCAATTTTTGGCCACCTTTTGAATAACGTATTGCACCATCTTGGTCGATGATGCTTGAAAGGAAAAATAGATGCCAAGAAATTTAATCATTTGTCCATGTGTAAGAATCTTCCACTCAAAATAGGCTAGCCAATTGGGAATTGGGAGGAAAGATTTGGTAACACCGAGTTTTCCGCCATTGAAGGAAGAACCATACTCTAAAAAAAAGATATCAAGGAAGTTCTGGCATTGTTAATATTGGATTTATCCTCAATAAGCATGAGAAAGGAATCATCTTTGATGTGACCATTAAGAAATTGACAATTGCTTACGAAGGTAATCAAATTCCCCTAATGAGTTCTCAATTTTTGGCATGGGCTAGTAAATACCAAAAGCCTTCATCTCTGCAAGCATAGAGCTTCTTATATTATAACAATGATTTGAAAAATATGGAATTGCATAGAGCTTCTCATCAACATACAATTGTCTATAGTTCATATATTTAAGTTTGGTACAATATTATGCTCACCCATTCAAAATGAGAATAATATTCTAACTTGAAGGTCATTATCCTTCTTCCTCTATAAATAATCAAACTATCTTACAACTCTTGACCACTCTTATGTATATATTACACATCCTCATATATATTATATACACACTACACATAATGCACTCACGTCATAAAGGTTTCTATATGGGTCGACCATATGTGATTGAGCCTTCCAGCTACTTCTACTTCAAAGGATCCCTAGGTTTCAAAAATTATTCTTTCACTACCATCTCCATTTCAAATTTTGGAAACCTTTAGAACCCATCTTATTATTCCCTCCATGCTTATCTAATTTTAGAAACCTTTAGAACCCATCTTATTGTTCCACCCATGTTTCTCCGTTTATGAGATTCAAAGGATAATTATTTAGTGGAGAGGGGATCATGGTCTATCATTGTTTAAAATTTAATTATTTGGGGGTTGACCCCAATTTTTGCATAATTCTACCAAACATTATCAAATATTAGGAAATAAAGACATCATTCTTTGAAGTGTCATTTGTTCAAAAGTATAATTTTTTAGAAACATTTTTGACATCTAGTATTTTCTTATGATTTTTCTTGGTAACCTAAAATGAATAGAAAACATAAATATCCTCATGGACCTCATGGAGCATTGATGTTGTTTGACAGAATGCACTCAACAAGTATTCAATGCGACAACCTATGCCAAAAATCCTTGCCTTTTCTTGCAACAAACTTAAGTTTTTTTTTGGTTGACAATAATCCCTTACATGTTTTATGTAGTTTGTGGCCCGATCGAAACTCATTAATCCAAAAGAAGAGCTTATGTTTCTATAGATGTAAAGATAAAATAAGTGAAACAATAAAGCAACTCTATCAAGATAATTCTCCATCAAAGTATTAAATAAAGCAATTCTATGGTTGGGATTTGATGGAGGTTCTTTCTTATGCCAATCAAATGACTGGACATAATATTAGGGATGAGATATTATTTTGATATCCATAAAGGAATTTCACGTTATAAGGTACACTAAAGAATTATATAGAAAAATATTTAAAACACTAATTTTGGATAATCTTGATTCATCGAGTGTAATGTATAGTGATTATAATATGCTTGAATTTGAAATTTATGTTTATTTTAAAATATTTTAATTGTCATTTTACTACATTATACTAGCGAATTTTTATTTTTTGAGGAAAAGAGATCTTATATTATATTAATTCAATAATATACAATATAACTTTAAAAAAGCGAGGCCGTATGAGATCACTCCCAAAACCACAAATGAGAAAACAACAAGAAAACTAGCTAGTCAATCCTAGGAGAACAACAAACTAGGAAATGCCTAGGAGATTAATAGAACACAAAATTAGCGGGAGCGGAAAATTTCCTAAAGCAAGAGGATCATGGTCACCCAACCAACATGATTGTGATGGTCCTTATCGACATCCGAATGTCCCAATGAGTGGGATTTTCTTCTTCATTTTCTGCCTCCTCCTGAGTGGGGATGGTGAGAGAGAGGTGGGGGAAATTTTTAGAAGGCTTCAGTGTTGGTGGGGATAGATTCCATCCATTAGGTGTGTTCGTATTGGGGAAAGTGGTCAGCCCCCACCCGAGATGATGAGCAGGGGACCCCCAACCTTGATGGCGAGATGGTGGTGAGTGACTCTGCTAATGGTGAGAGTTGGGCAAGTGATGAGCTCATTTGAATAAATGCCATTGAGAATGGTTGTGATGACAACCATGGCCATGCAGTGAGGAGCGTCGAGATGGCAAGGCTAGTTCCCAAGTTACATTGAATGGAACATCCCCCAATTTTGTAACAAAGTCTAAAGGTGGTCCACCTCAAAGGAGACTTTGTTTGGTTTGACTTGAATCTATAATAACACATTGGATATGACCATATATTTATTATACATAGAAAAAAGCATTTATTTCTTTCCATATATAAAACAGAATTTCCCCTTTGAAAACATGCCAAATTTGGGAAAATATAGGAATAATATTAGGATTATCTCCTAAAATGATATTATTCAAAGTAAAGCAATGGGGTCTGAGTGGAAAGAAAAATGACTAGATCAAATTCCAAACAAGCTGAGCTTTTAGAAAAAACTATAAAATATTAATTATAGTTTCCAAGTGGCAACAAAATGGGCACTTTGGAGCTGAGGCCACAATTTGAAGATGTTAAGACCCCAGAGGAAGAGCTTGTTTTAAAATACACCACAAAAAGTAGGAAAGTTTATTCTCCACACATATATACTAAATGGTGTAAAATCACCTACTCTAGGAAGATGAAGTGGAATGAATCCGCCATCGAGTGTTGAGGTTTTTGAGTATGGGTAAATAAAATGAAATCCATTAGTAGCCTTACCTAGCTAAGTAACTATGAAATGGGTTATCAACATACCATTTTTGGTCAATCCAACAGGGGTGAGAGAAATGCAAAGAAATCTTGTTCATCACATGGTCAATGACAAATTTGATAAGTCTAGTGATGTCAACTTGATCTGCTTCGTTAGCCAATATCGATATTTAAGCTCGGGCCAAGAGAACCATGATTGAGATTTTTACAAAAGAAACCTTGGATAGTGAAAATGTCACACTTGAAAATTTTTAACCCAAGAATCCCGAGATGTATTTAATATGATTATCTTGAGCTGAAAAAAATTGGTGAACACTATTGGGAATGATGGTTAGTGAAGAGGTCATTACGAAACCCATCGCCTTTCTAGTGTAGCCATGGTTTGTGTTTTCACGTGGATCATGAACCCATTGAATATCTTGTTCATCCGTGCAACGTTAGAACATCCCCAAGATGTGGGACCTTGTCACCTTGGGGTGAACCTCGAGATAGGGCTGAATTCCTTTGAAAATTGGAACACTCGCTTTAAGATCAACATCCAAGGCTAAAACATTTGAAACTAATTCTATTCTACTCCTTTGAAGACCTTAAAGTAAGAGATAACAAAAGGAATAAGGTGATGCACCAAGTATTTTGAACAAATAGACCCACTTAAATGAACAATCAACTACCCAAAAAAATAAACGATATGCACATGTCTTTCAATCCTATTCTATTCATGTTTATAAAAATAATGAAACCTTATAACAAAAAGGAAACAACTTTTCCACATCTGATATAAAAGTAACTATATCACTTTTCACATGAATTGAAACAAGATAAGCTGGGATAAACGAAGATTAACCAATCACATCCGAGAATTAAAGTTTCAAAAATTATATATTGATCAATGATTAACACAATAAACAAAATGTTTTCATGGAAAAATATTGTTTTGAATATAAATGAAAGGCTCAAAGTATATGAAGCACTCTTTTAAGCTTCAAGAGTAACTTCTCCAAATGATATATATCCCTAAACTTAATGCAAGTCAACTATTTATAAGTTCTAAAGGTTGAGCGATTACAACTAAACCTTAAGTAACAAATTATTAAAAATAGAGTATAATAAGTTCATGGGAACATGCTCCCATAAAACTAGAAAAGTTGTTTCTAGGTGTGACTAATTCAACCCTACAATTTTGACTAATTGAAGCTTAGAGCCATCCCAATCATGCCCGATTGGCTCAACATGAAATTGCATCATCTCTCTCTTGTTTAGTTTTCCCCGATCTTCCTCTTCCCACATAGCCATATATTGTTGGTAGTCGATGAAGCGTTTGATGATTCCTATAACTCTCATTATTTTCAGCCACAAGCATTATGATTCACCACATTTGTTGTACCAATCTCCCTTGCAATTTTAGCTAGTAACCTTTTCAACTTATTCACCACTTTCTTGACTGATTTATTAAATTATGGCATGATACCAACTTTGTCGATTGAATTATTATAAAAAATTTAGTTATTTCATTATATTCCTTTACCAAATATTTGAAATTTGATTTAATTTGGTGTACTCGAAGAGCATAAATATTCTCATTGAAAAACTTGTAGTTGATATTATCAAACTCCTCTGAAATATCATTTAAACCATCCATTATTTCCATGCCTTTGTCATCCAATTTCTTAATCAAATCCTACAACACTTGGGATCTAAATTCCATGGCCTTCTTAAACTAAAAAAATAGAAACATCATCAATTATTCCTTCTTGAATGAGTAAATTTGGGTCAACATTTATTCTATTCTATTCTCACTCCATGTAGTTAAATTTATATTCAAATTGTTAATATCCTTAGAGAGAATTTTATTTTTCCTGCAAATAGAAGTCCTCTCGTTTAATAAATAATTATATAATTTAACTTGATTATTTCAACCAAAGGATTATCTTTCTGAAGCATTCATTCTATCCTTACATCCATTTATCCTCCCTTCTGACCTATCTTCTCAATTTCATGATATGAAATATTATCTCAACTATAAGAAACTGTAACAGCAGTTGTAGTTGAAGGATAAGTAGTTGGAGTGGGTTGCGTTACTTACCTTAATAGAGTAGTGAGTTATTCAAACTTCAACTTTAATTCATCTTTGGAAACCTTATCTTTATCATATTTCTCCAAAAAAATTCCAAGGGCCATGTGAACATCCTATTTAATGCCTTCCCTAGCCAAAACCTAGAGATCTCATAAGTTATTGTTTTATAGTTTCTTTATTTTTCCCTTCAATGAGGGTGGCTACTTCCATGATCCATTCTTCTAATCAGTTTAATGATAAACTAGAGATGATCTTGGGTCATTTGTCTTGTCTCTTTAGAGTAGGTTCTAGGACACTCATATCTATCACATCTATAAGGGGAACCTTCTTCTTCTACTTTGGGGTTTGGTGATATATCCATTGAGTTATAGTGGATGTAGATAAAAGTGGCATGGTTGATTCATCACCTAGAGCACTAGATAAAACAATAGCACTCGTAATATTAGTCGAAATGAAATAGAGGTGGTAATGACAGAAGGGGTGGAAGTATGAATAGCCTCGGGAGTGGATGTAATAAGACAAGAATTTGAAATGGAAGGAAATGAAAGTTCTTGAGGGAGTGGTAGGCGGAGAAGCATCATTTCCCCTACTGAGAGGACAAGACGGGATGAAAATACTTGGGCCATTGATGGATATGGAAAAAGAGAGGAGTGAAGGAGTAGAGGATAATGATTGGGAAAGTGGAGCTGAAGATAATGGAAATGGTAATGAAGAAGGGGGTGGTAATTATTATGACACAAATGAAGAATCACTAACTTTGAAAAAATTTTTTACTTTTATTTTTGGGGAAATAACCTTGGCAATGGAAAATTCTAGAAGAGAGGAACTCTCAACAAAAATGAGATCTTCCTTGGAACTATATTAGGCTTTTGAGTAGACATTTTGCCTTTTTGGGTGTAGGGAGACTCAATTTTGGTTGGGATTCTACTCTTATAGATTGATCTATCCATTTTTGTGAAATTACCAAGGTAACCAACCAATCATATGTCCTATGAAGAATGGGTGCCGCCCTTTCCTTAGTATTGGAAAGTTCTTCGTTGGACCAATCTATCAATGGAAAAGTTTGATCGAAAAATTTATTGTTCTTCATGCAGTTGATCCAATACCGTACCATCATCATCCATCTCTTTTGAAATATCTAGGATACTTAATTAGATAAGCTCCTTCAAAGTCAACCTTTCATATTATCATTGGCTAATGCTGACCTCATTCCGACAATGAATCCAAATACCCTCTAGCTCGGGCACATGAGAACTCGCAAACCCTCTTTCACTTTAGAATTTACCCCAATAATAGAAGTTGGTTCGGGATGGAAAGTTCTCAAAGTAACTTCCAAAATTTATCCATCCACATTATTTGCTAATAAATGCTAACACAGTGTATCTTCCTATTGAAAAAGGAAACCAAACTCTTGCCTTAGATCGTTTGTTTTAAATTTTATGATAATCCAACAATTGTCAAACCAATTCTAATAAAATTCATTTGTCATTAGGACATCTTGGTAACTTGCTTAGGGCACCCAAGAAACCAAGAATCTTGATGTATGTGAATGTTAGGAACATAAGATAGATGGCTCCCCATTCCTACTCCTCTTTAAAAGCTTCATCATAAATCATTCGATTATACAAATCCTCACTAAAATGATAAAGGAGGACAAAAAAAAAGTAATCATCGACTCTATGAAAATGTTTGTTTCCTTCTTCCATGTAATTTGAGGATAAAAGTGATAAATATGTGACACGCTTCTGATTAGTGTTCAAACCATTGAATTCCCCCATGGTGGCGGTAGCATAAAGGAGAAAAGAAGTCATGAAGAAGTTTTTAGAAGTTAAAAAATTTCCTAATTGAAAACATATTGAGTTGTTGATATGTTTCCCCATCTTACGAACTACTTTTTTTTTATATATTAGCAATGTAGAGGAACATCCATTCCTGAAACTCCTTCAAGGAAGCTAGACCCAAAATTTGACTCAACAATACAATAAGATCACTTACTTCTTGGATGAGGTCTGAGCGGAACAATATTTGAGGAATCTTAATGACACTCTTGGCCAAGTCACTCTTTATTATAACCTTCGTACACAACTCATTTTCTTTATCTCAATGTTCCACAATGAATTCTAGTGAAATTTTGCATATCCTTAAACATCACGGAAGTTTAAAAAAATCCTTTAAGAAATCATCATCAACCTGATTACAACCTTTCCATCATCATATTTTACCGATTCACAATCCTTATCAAAATGGGATTCCGTTTCTAAAATTAACTCAAGACAATGCATGGATAAAGGAAAACTTGTAGTGAGAGCGAGTGCATTGTCGAATATGGCCTACATCAAGGATTCTTATTAGGAGCTTTTAATATTTCCCGAAATCTGAAATATCTATTTGTCAAGGTCAAGTATCTCAATATTCCCCAAATCTAAGGATATGCATGATTGAGGAGAAAATCCTAAAAATGTGTACTTCATCTTTCCTTTTCCCTTTGATGAAGAGGTTGACTTTTAATTCAGAATTTGGAATCTAAATGGCCTTTAGAAATTTGGTAAAAAAACTATAAAGGCTTTGAAATGTCGAAGTCCAAAATTTTCAAAAATGACAACTCCAAAAAGGATATGGCTCTAAATTATAAACCTCGAAAATCTAAAACATAGACCTACGAACCTCTAAAAATAAAACCTCTAAAAGTCCGAAAAGTAGAGTTGTGAAACCCCAAAATATTTAAAACTACGAAACTTTGAAAAATAGAGTTCGAAACCCCAAAATATTTAAACCTCGAAAATCTAAAAGTAGAGTTTTAAAAAGGTAACTACAAAATTTGAAATCGTTAAAGGGGACATAATGAAAATTGAATGCTTGTGAATATTTGGAAGAAATTGGTGCACTAGTTTTTACTATATGCCTACAAAAATTTGGATTTGCAGTTTTGGAAATTAGACAACATGGCTAAAGGAAAAATGGTGGATGATGAGGTTTCCATTTTGAAACAAGAAACAAAGAACAAACAAAAGAGAAATAAATAAACGAATAAAACCCAAAATTCTCATAAACCAATAATAAATAACCTAAAAAAACTTTCCTTGAAATTTATGCCTTGAAAGTACAAAATGGTGTGGTAAAATCAGTGTGTCAGAGAAAAAGCCGGTTGAAAATGATAGGTAAAAATTTAAGTTTATATATAAAAACCACTGAATTAATTATTGAAAAGTGACACATTCGGGTAGTTGAAAATTAAATGCTCATAGAAGATATGAAATTACAAAAGCGAAACTCGAAATTGAATGTGATTTTTGCAATATGAAAGCGCTTAGTACGAAACCCTAAAAAGATGAAGTTCCAAAATTTTAGAACTTGGTGTTTGAACTTCGGAACTCGGGGAACAAAATTATCAAAAGGTGACTTGAAACTCTAAAACCCGAAAGTTTGCACTCCTAAACTTTTGGAACTTTGGAGTTTGAAACTTTGAAAAATGGAAAGGATTTTCCAAAAATCAATGTGAAACTTTGAAACCTAAAAGTCCAAATTTCTGAAATTCTAGAACTTCATAATTTGGACATCAGAATTCCAAGTTGAAAAAAGTGAAAAAACGCTGAAGATGACTTTGAAACCTAAAAGTCCAAAGTTATGAAGTTTCAAAATTTCATACTTTTGAATTTCGGAACTCCAAAGTAAAAAATTTCGTTTTGTAGTGGCTTGTTCAAAAACCCCGAAAAATAATATCCCGAAATTCGAAGTCCTAAATTTATGTTTTTAGAGTTTCATAAAACTCTAAAATTTCAAACCACTTTTGGGAGAAAGAATTTAGTCAAGTTTTGAAAGCATCCTCATTTTAAAGTAAAATCTAAAGGTTAACATTTATGGTGACCTCCAAGGAATGCATGCTTGTTAAGATTTAGGCCAGTATCCTTATACAAACCATTGGGCAAAAGAGTCCTGAAATAAGAATACATTCAAAGCACACAGTAAAAGAGAAAACATAAAAGAAAACATCACAATATATGAAGCACTTGGAGGAAAAGTCAAAACAAACATTGTACAAAAGAAACAAATGTCGTCAAAAGAAAGCTTTGAGATGAATCCTATTCACATGGATGGGCAATTCTTTTCCATTGAGTCTTGATTAAAAAAATGAGTTTGATTCCTTACAACTTGTGATAATATATGGCCCTCTCTAGAGGGGATAAAATTTAGCATGCATACCCATCTTGGCCTGTCGGCATCCCATTTGAGAACTAAATCTCCTTCATGGAACTCTTTGTTGGATGCCCTTTTCTTGAAATATATTTCAACCTAAGAATGATGTTGTTATAGAGTCTTCATTGTTGCATTCCATGTTTCTTCTAGCTCCATTCATTCGGAATAAATGATGGTCATTGAATCACTTTCCATAAGTTCCAGTTGATATGCTAATTTCAAGGAAGGCGAGTTCTAGAGATAGTGGGAACTTGGCTTCCCTTCCGAAACTAGCATACACGGTGGATTTCCAATAACTGTTAGGTGTGATCCAATCTACCCACAAGGTGGTTTTTAGATGAGTGTGCCAAGTTCTTTTATTGGTTTCCATTGTATGTGATGATGATCCGTATGGTATTTTTATTCTTGGACTCACTAATCCATTTCCCCGTGGGTAGTAATTTGGTGAGTTTTTTTAGATAAACCTCATTCTTGATAGCCCATTCCATTAATTTCAAACCAAGAATTGCCATTGCATTATATGAAATTACTGTGAATGGAACACCAAAATGTGTCATTATTACTTCAAGAAAATCAAGAACAACATTTTCATTTCCTTCTTTCGATTGCCATGGCTTCTTTCCAACAAGTGAAATAGTCCTTCGTAGTCATGACCCATTTATTTCCATTGCTAGATGGAGGATTAAGCATACCGATGAAATCTAGTCCCACTACAAAAGGGTTGATCAACCTGATTTGGGTGTAGAGGGAGGGCTGCCAATCTCTTTTTCCCTCGAAAAGGCACATTCCTTGCATTTCTTACTTAGAGATGAGTATCCTTGAATAAATTTGGCCAATAATAACCGGCCCTCATGATTTTTTCCATTGTATTCTTTTCATAGTAATGTCCTCCAAAAAAACCATTTTGAAATTCTTTTAAAATACTATCGATCTTTTTGGCCCTATACATTAAAGTACAACACCGTTTAAATATCTACAAAAATAACATTATCCACCAAGGCATAAGGAATGGATTGAGGATGGAAACTTTTGCAATGATTTTTATCCATGTCGTAGGATATATCCCTAACATTAGGAAATTTTTCATATTTGACAACCAATCAGCCTGGTCATTTACCTAAGGTTGATTCAGAGCACTATGTCTTTTACATCCTTTGTATCTAGATCTATAGCCAACCTGTTGACATAGACCCTTACCCCTAACTAGATTAGTGACTTTAATGTGTACATTGTATTCCATAACTTTAGTAACCAATACAACACATTTTTCATTCATGTCTTTATTTAGCAAAAAGTCCTTAACTGGGATGAGACGCCATCAAATTTATTTTGTTGTTGGATAACATATGTTTGAATTTCTTCAAAGACAAAATGAGAGAAAAGACTTGTTTCTCAACAAACTAATTCTTTAGCTCATAATCTTGTAGGGATTGACTAAAGAAGGCAATTAGTTGTTTTGTTGATTCATTATTTTGTTGGTGAGGATACTTGAAATGATTTCTTGTCCTTCAAAAGCATAAAGAATAAAATATTTATCAAACCTAGGGTTCATTAGTGTGTGTGATTGAGAATTTTTTTCTAAATGGCTTCAAAATTATCTTTCCATTATTTTGTCCATGAAAAAGGGATGTTCTTATTCAACATGGTTGTCGGTGGTTTAGCCAATGCTACGAATTGAGAGATAAATATTCACATGAAATTCATGGTTCCAAGAAAAATTTGCAGACCCTTCTTATGACTTGGGAGAGAGAAAGACACAATTGAAATAATCCTACCTTGATTGATTGATAGTCCTTATGCTAAAACAACATGCCCCAACAACTTCCCCTCATTCATTGCAAAAATAGATTTGTTAGGATTGAGTGAAAACCCAAACTCCCTACACCTTAAGAAACCTTACTTAGATGTGTGATGTGGTCTTCCGCATGCTTAGATTATATAGTTATATTATCAAGTTAAACCAAGATGATATCATTGATTAGCCCCTTAAGTTCCATGTCCATGGATCTTTCAAAAGTAAGCACCAACATTGAATAATCTAAATGACATTATATCATAGGCATGTGTACCCAACTTGGTATTGAATGTTGTCTTGAATTGATTAGAATACTTAACCAAGATTTGATTATATCCATAATATCCATCAACAAATGAAAACCTTTGCACTCCTTCTATTGTCTGGAGAATATTCTCCATCAATGGAAAATAATAATGATCTTTAAATGAGGCACGATTCAGATCTCTAAAATCCACGCATAGCCAAAAAAATTTGTTCTTCTTGCTAACATGGACTAGATTGGCCACCCAAGATGAATGTTTGATAGGAAAATTTATACAAGCCTTGATGAGTTTTGTGAGTTCCTTCCTCATTAGTGGCTTTATTTTTGGAATGATTGGCCTTTGTTTATGACAAAATCGCTTGGCATGAGGGTCAGTTCAATATTATATTTTGGTAGACTTGGATCAAAACCATGCAGGTCTTTGTAGCTTCACGCAAAAATGTCATGATACTCTTGAAAAATCTTGATGAAAGCTTCGTTTATTTGAACTACATACTATACCAATCTTCAAAAGCTTCTCATTTGCTACCTCAAATTCCTCAAAATCTTCCTCTTTGACCACCATGTTGGATTTTTACCTTTTGGCTTGATCGTATGAAGTGAAGATGGATTCCAAAGTAACTAATCCTTTCGTGATCTTGTTTCTTTTCAATTGTATGATTTTATTTACATATGATTCTTCCAAATTAGCTTGACCTTTCATGGAAAACTCAAACTCTTCTTGTAGAAGTAGGAAAATATGTTGGTCACTATTAAACACTTTCCATCTTCTCACAATATCAAGGACTTCAGTCAAACCAATATTTTGACATATTTCCATCCTTATTTTGTGATATCAACTGGTATGTCATATTAAGATCCAGTCATAGAAATCCTATCACCATCTTGATTTTTATTTCTAGGATTAACATGGATCCCAAAATCTTTGAAATATTCAATTAAATCCAAGACTAGGCTCTTGTATTAGCTTAAAATATCATTTTGGATGCACTACGTGTCGTCACTCAATGAAATAATAACTCATTGTATAAAAAAATAGTAAGGGCTTTAATACCCCTCTTTTGATCAAGAAATATTCCTTGCACAAGGGCCTCGTATTGTACCACATTATTAGTACAACTGAAATGCAACCAGAAATATAAGAATTATTTATCTTCTTCTTGAGAAATTAGCATAATACTCACACAAGATCCATTCTTACTCCTTGAACCATCAAAGAACAATTTCCACAGTCCCTTAGGATTACTTTGTGTTATGAGAAGTTGTGGTATGGTTAGACCTTCTTCATGGATTCGAGTACCTACCCAATCCCATCTCTTCCAAAATTAGTAAACCAACTTCTTCCTTTGCCAACACATAAACGTAGGGATCATGCGATGGTCTCAACTCACTTCATCCAACACGGTGTCATGGAATTCCTCCACATGAGTTGTTTTTCCATGATTAGAAACTTCTTCCTTTCAATCATGGATGGTATAATTCCCATTTATAGAACTAGCCATGTGGGGTTCTACATGATTATGGAAAATTGGTTCCTCTATTATAGTTACCTTGGTTCCGTATTGAGTCCTAAGAATCATAAGTGACCAATTAGATGATAGATAACCACCCATTTTGGTAGTGAAATCTCGTGATAGGAAGATGAAAAGAGAGGAGGGAGATCAATGATTGATATGTCTTTGGTGAATGAAAAACTTGGGCATGAATGGATTATAAGTTGAAGTAATTTGATAACACTAATAGTCTTGATGGCTATGCCATCCAAATTTGAACAACTCCTTTTTCAACCGAGTATATTGTATGCCAAGTACATCTATAATTTGTTTGGGCATGAATGAGCTACCCACACCATAATAAATCATGTAATTATATACCAGGTGGTCACCAATGATCAGGGAAATATAGGATGGTGGTGGTTTGTTCCTGAAAGAATACTTTTCCCTTGTGGTTGACATAAATTCCTAGCGAGTTGTTGCCCCACGATTAGATGATTCATCGGTTGTGCAAAATTGTTTTGAGCCTCTCACAACAAGTTTCTTTAATAAGGGATTGAGAGAGCAAAGGATTGAGAGTGCATCCCACATAATAACACTCAAGTTGGTCTTCATCATTTTTCTATAATGATGAAGGGAATTGATCCTACTTTATTGACATTTCTTTGGGCATTAGAATCCTCTTTTTGTAAATTACTTGCTAGGTACCATGATGTTTGAAGAACCTTATTTCCTTGATTATTGGCTACCAAGTGTTTCTACTAGTTTCTTTCCCACATTTATATCAATCACCACTTGTGACTGAAGTTTTGAAGTGGATTCTTGATTGGATTTGGAAGGTTGAGAATCCATTACTCTCTTTTTGGAATGAGTGTTTTCTGCCAATGATGAGTAATTTGTATTCAACCTACAAAAATCTTCTACTTTCCAATTTAGTAAAGTGCTTTCTTCAGGTGTCTACGGTTGATCTATTATTTCTAGCGTAGATGAATTTTCTTTTGGCTCGAAGGTGCAAATATGCTTTGAACCATAAGGGCCTGGATAATAACTCCATTGGGACAAATATTTTTATTGTGAGGTTGAGAATAGGGATAAGACTATTCAAAATCTTGAACTAGATTATTATAGACAAGTATTATGGCTCTAAATGAGCTACTAATGACAGGGTTCCAAAAGTTAAAAGGCATTACATTCACATCTTGACTTGCAATTTGATTTTAAGGGTTATTGATCCCTTGAAAAGGAGGAAGGTGAGCCTAATATTGTTTATTTTGTGGATGGTATGGATGATTATTTTGAAAGTGTTTACTCTTGAGTGCAACAAGCTCATTCCTAGAAGTTTATCACAACAACATGATTTCAAAAAAATCATTTGAACGGAGAGGGTACACTTAACTACTTATTTGTAAGCTATTGGGATAGGATCAATGGTAGGTGAGTGATTGTATGATCCGAAGAAAATGGCATTGGAAGTCATGGACCTATCTTTTCATCCTCAATCAAGGAATTCTCCGCTCTTGTGGCAACTTCATATGTATCGTGTAGTGTAGTCCCTCCCATAGACTAGATCATAACTACTACATCGATATTTAAGGCTCAAAAATAGTACAAGAATGCATTATTTGGAGAACACTTTATGAGTGCCGTAATCCTATTCTAAGTCATTTGGAATATGAAGTTGAAATCACTCATGTATTCTTGGGGATATCTCTTCATGGTAGTGAGTTGTTCCAAGAGTGACAAGTTATCACTCTTGCCTTCAAAATGTTTACATATATTTTCTCCCAACAGATCCCAAGTGGTTATATTACCATCTTTAAACCCACAAAATCACTAAAGTGCTTTTCCTTGAAGGAAGTGGCAAGGAGTTTTCTCGCAGCATTGTCTTCTATAATATTATGTATCGCGCAAATGTTGGATACATGAAGAATATGTTTCATCGAGTAATATGAGTTTCCCTATGTAAAAGGGAAAACTTTTGAGTTGTGCACTAGGTATAGAATCACATTGATCCAACTCAAGAAGATTGCTTACATTGAAAGGAGGAAAAATTTGGTTTCTTGCAGTAGGCTTTCCATACCAACAAGAGGTTGATTTTTCCTAGCTAAAGGAAACCTTTTGTAAAGAGGAGTTGAATGATCCCTATGATGTGATGCTACAACTGGTGATGTTGAAATGACTTTTCTTCTTCTCCTTGGAGGATAAAATGATAACTCGATATGTTGATAATTTCCTTCTCATCGGTAAAAATCTTGTTTGAATTCTTCGCATAAGTTAACACACTAAGATTTGAAATCTAGAGATATAGAGTCATCAAGTATTTTGATTTGTGAGAGTGAGAAGAGAAGTACCAACTCTTGGTACCACCGTGCATGGCAATATTTTTGTCACATGGATCATGCATCTATTGAATATTTGGTTGATCTCATGTAATGTTAAAACATCCCCAAGGTGTGGGACCTTGTAACCTTTGGATGAACCTCTAGATAAGGTTGGTTTCCTTTGAAACTTGGATCACATTGTTTAAGATCAATATGAAAGGATAAAACATTTAAAAATAATTATAATCTACTCAACTAATGAGCTAAAGTAAGAGATAATAGGAAGGAATAAGGTGATGCAACAAGTATTTTGAACAAATAGACACAATTAAATGCACAATTAACTACCCACAACAATATATTATATGCACATGTCTTTCAATCCTCTTCTATCCATGCATATAAAGAATAATGCAACCTTATAACAGAAAGGAAACAACTTTTCCACAACTGATATAAAAGTAGTTATATCACTTTTCACATGAATTGAAACAAGATAAGTTAGATAAAGACAGATTAAATAATCACATCAAGGATTTAAATGTTCACAAGTTATAAATTGATAAATGATTAACACAATAAACCCGATGTTTTTACAAAAAAATATTGTTCGAATATAACTAAAAGGTGCAAAGTATATGAATAGCTCTTATATGCTTGAAGAGTAACTTCTCCAAATTATTTATATCCCTAAACTTAATACAACTCAACTATTTATAAGTTCTAAAGGTTGAGCCATTACAACTGAACCTTAACTAACAAATTAGTAAAAATGGATTATAATAAGTTCAAGAGAACATTCTCCCATAAAAATAGAAAATTTGTTGCTAGGTTTGAATAAGTCACCCCTGTAACTTTGAATGATTCAGAGCTTAGAGACATCCCTACCACGACTTCTTGGCTTAGCTTTGATCTACATCATCTTTTTCTTGTTGGTTTCCCTAGTCTTCCTCTTCCCACATAGAAATCCATTATTGGTAGTCAACAAAGTGTTTGATGATTCCCTATACCTCTCCTTCCTATTGTCCGGAAGAATAATCATTCACCAAATCTGTTGTATCAATATCCCTTGTAATTTGAGATCGTAAAATTTTCAACTTATTCATCAATTTATTCATCTAATTTATAAAATTTTGGTATGAGACTAACTCACAATTGAATTGCTATTGAAAATTTTAGTTATTTCATTGTCTTTCGTTACCAAATATTTGAAATTTGATTTAATTTGGTCAAGTAGAAGAGCATCAATATTCTCATTGAAAAATTTGTAGTTGATATTATCAAACTCCTCCGAAATATCATTTAAACTGTCCATTATTTCCTCGTGTTTGTCATCAAATTTCTTAATCAAATATTGCAACATGTTGGGATCTAAATTCCATGGCATTCGAAACTCACACAATTTAGAAATATCATCAATTAATCCTTCATGAAGGAGTAAATCTGGTTCCATATCTTTTATCTCACTCAATGTAGTTAAATTCATATTCAAATTGTTATTATCCTCGAGAGATAATTTCATCTATCCCGTGAATAAAAGTCCTCTATTTTTGTAAATCATTAGAGAATTCAATAGTTGTTTTAATAAAATGACTAGCTTCCTATAGAATTTGTTCTATCCATTCATCCATTGAGCGTTCTCTTGTCCAAAATAAGCTAACTCTTATTTTTAGTCAACTAATGCCCTTTTCCCCATTTGTGATTAATTTGATTTTTATATATTTGAAGCACTAAGGGTTTCTTGAAAATATTTTCATTAGATAGGAAATTTCTTCCCCATTTTGAAAATGTAAATAAGTCCTTCTAACTCTTCAGCATATATGCAAGTTACGGATCGGGCGGGCACGGGAAGGATTTTTCCCAAATGAGGACCCTGCAAGCCTGGGAAGACTTTTGCCACGAGGAAAATTGTAGTTGCGGGTTGGCAAGAGATATGTTGGTATTTTGCACTTTTAAAAAAAAGGTACAAGTTATAATTACAAAAGCCAGCGAGCCCAAGAAGGATTTATTTTGCTAAGTGGAAAATGTAGGGCCATAGAGGAAATTTTTCCCAAGTACAAATTTAATGACAGTGCAGGGCATTTTGGAACTTTTGTAACTTTTTGCAAAATCACGTAGTTTTAGAGTGTGGGCTTGTGATCCTGTGAAGGTTTTTTCACTAAGTTCAAAGTCCTAAAGATGCGGGGCCATAAAGGTTTTTTTTCCAAAGTAAAATTTTGATCCTGAGATGTCTTTTCACCAAAAGTGAAGTTTAGGAGCGAACCTGTGGAGAATTTATACACTTTTACCTCTTTTCCGTAAAGGTGTAGTTTATGTTTACCATCTGCGGGCCTTGTGATTTTTTTTTCAAATGGAAGGTTGCGAAGTTGCGGATCCATGGGGTTGGAGGAAAATTTTGGACTTTTGCAATTTTTACGCAAAAAGTGCAATTTCAATTTTGGGCCCGTGGAGACTTTAGGGATAAAGTAAATTTCGGGCTGCGAGGTTACGGGAGGTTTTTTTATAATTTTTCATTTTTTCATAAAAGGTGCAAAGTGAATTTTGGGCCCGGGGTTCCGTTTTGCAAAACTTGTTTTTTCACCATTTTTGTATGGATTTGATTCAAATATTCAAATGGGCATAACTTTTGATCCAGTGCTCGAAATTCAACAAATTTGGTACCATTGGAAAGGTCTAGATATCCTCTACACCATAGAAGCTTAAATTATTATTTTTAGAAGGATTTGATAGGTAAAAATATTTTAAAATTATTTCAAGACATTAATATGGGATTTGATTACTTCAACTACCCATATCTGATCTGATTTTCCATCTTTCCTTCTCCTACACGCTAAACAGACATGGGGAACCAGAATTGATAGATTGTAGGTAGATTTGTAGGGGCATTGATTATTGGTGGTGAGCTTCCAAATATGATTTCCAACCTCATTTTCGTCTCCTCTCTTTGCTTCATCTATAAAGGTAAGAGCTTGGCTCATTGTAAAGGGTTGGAAATATTTTTTTACACCCTCCTTTATTCTCGGTCCATGGATGAATTCGTGGACTTCAAACCTTACATTAAGACTGTAATGTATTTTTTTGCCTCTTGGCCATTGTAATGTTCTGTATCAATTTGTAAAACAATAATACATGTCTCTGGATGATTTCAATGCTCTCTTGTGCTCATTTCCTTTATCCGAACTTTCATTGCAATATTGGTTATCTGTGCATGGTGGTTGTATTACATTTTAATGGTCTGTGTTTGATAGCAAAGCCGGTGTTCAACATTCCTTTGGTGCATCACCTCTGTTAGTTTATCTTTAATTTCATGCATCTTCTCAACCTTTTCTCCTTGGCAAGTTAGAATAGATTTTAGAATAGATCCGATGCAAATTTTATCTATGCACTTGAACAAAGGAATAGGAACTAGCCTTCATCCGATGAGCTTTGTGATTGTAAAGTCCCATACTTTGGGAAAAGCTCCACGCTATATAATGATACTTGAGAGTCTCAACCCATCGATTTGCAAACATTTAGGGGTGCTATGATTTTGCATTAACAGATTTTGGCATGCCCGGTGGGATCAAGAGGTCTTCATTTTTAATGTAAACAATTTTTGATGTGCACTTGCTGTAATTTTTCAGCTTGTAAGGAGCTTTGAAATTGCACATCTCACGACTCCAAAAGAGGTAGAGTCCGCTAGTTTCAACGTAGCCTAAGCATGGTAGATTTATGAGAAGAATTCAAACTAGATCAATAACTAGAGAAGAAGGATTTTTGCTTATTTACACTTGTCCCCAGACAAAGGGAGAAGGGGAAGAAGAGCTCAAAGGTCTCCATCTCCACCAAATAGAACCTTTTCAACACCTCCCCCTGGTAGGCCTTTCATTCAATCAACAAGGGTTCTTAGGCCAATCATAATGGCACATCCACAACCCAATCCCTATGTCAACTTCACTAGCAGTAACCCACTCACTCTCAATGCACAAAATCTAGTTCCAATTGTAGCATTGAAGAGCATTCCATATTTCACTGGAGAGAACTAGACTACTCCTAGTGACCACATTCAAGACATTGCAAATGTCTATGCAATTCATGAAATCATTGAGATGGACATTGCAGTCAAATTTTTAGCCTCTTCATTCAAGGATAAAGCTTTCAAATGGTTTAAGAGTTTAAGAACAAGCTCTATTAAGAATTGGGACCATCTGTTCACATCTCTTAACGATCAATTTGGAGAAAAGGAGGATAACCTATCTCTATTGGAACAATTTAAAATGATTAAGAGGGATCCTAATAAAAAGTTGTGATTTCAACTTCAAATTTAAAAGGACATGGGATAGGATTCCATTGTCCGTGAGACCAACATCTGAAGGTGCTTTCCTATAATTTATTTAAGCTCTAAATTCTGATATTTCTATAATGATTCAACCCATGGGAGGTGTAACCTTACCTACAACCTATAAAAATTCCATTAGAGCTTAAAATTATTTAATTCAGGCTAGTAAATTTGCACCTAGGCCACGTATGCCTCTATATCTAGAATTAGGAAGTCCAAGCACTACTCAAACACTAGAGTTGAATCCCATTCCACCCCCTAGAAATGAAATCAACAACGAGGCTTCTATTTCTTCAAGCATTTCAAAAGAGTACCAGGAGGTCTTGAAACAACTACAAAACATAAAAAATAAGATAGTGACTATCGAGAGACAACAAGCTTAGAGTTCTAGGCTATATTAGCCTCAAACCTAGTATCAAGCTAGGTCCCCATATCGGAAAAATAAACCACCAAGTCATGACACAAATCAAAATTTGAACCAAGGATAACCTCAAGCTATGACACCATTCTGACCATATGATCCAAATGCAACTTCAACATCAGAAGATTTAGTTCTAACACAAAACAACATGGCATAGGAGTACAACTGGTGTTACCTCTATAGTCTAACTCAAAGGAAATCAACATGTTTCAATGGTGCATTGAACCATGCCTTGATGGTATAGACTGTTGGTGTGTCCCAAGAACCTTTTCAAGAGGAAAATAAGTAGCAAGAAGTTAAAAAAGATACACCTCTAAATCTAACTATATAGATTAATTAGAAAATAAAAGACTTCTATGGAGTTAACCACGCCCCTTCTCAAAGTGTACCTGTCAATACATGGTCCAAGAAAAGGAATATTGGAGAGGGAAAATAATCAAATTCAAGTGATCCACAACCCTCTATTACTCCACAAGGTATTAGAAATTAAATTGCAACTCCCAATGTGCAAGGTTAGCCTAGGCCATCCCCATGACCATCTCAAGTGCCAATTGTAACAACCAATGTGCAAGAGAAGAATATTAAAGGTAAAGGGAAATGGAGAGATATCTCATTTCCATTCAACATCATTAATTGGATGAAGAGGAGAAATGTAAACATCTCAATGTGGGATTCATTGGCTATCCCAAGATAAAGACACCTATTGCAATTTGCTATGAAAAATTGGTCAACATCAAATCAATCACCCAATCAACAAGAGAAAGTGCTTACCAATGTAGCTGATCTTGAAGGAAATCATGGAGGACAACAAGGTAAAAATTTGAATTCCCCACCATTCTATATCTCTTTGATCATTGGAGATAAATTGGTTCATAATTGCATGATTGATTCTAGAGCATGTAGTTCGTGATGAAATAACAAAATTGCTGATCGGCGAGGTCTTCAATATGAATTCATTCCCAAAGTTATGTACAATTGGATGGTACAACAATAAAAACAGTTGGAGTAATCAAATATTTAAGCCTCACATTGCATGCATGTCCCAATGTGATCATCTTGAAGATGTATCAGTCATAGACTTGCTACCACTCTTTGCATTATGTTTGTCAATAGACATCACCGCTAAAATTGAAGGTGATTTTTCTACTGATTGGTCACACATGTTATTTAGAAAAAGGTATGGAGCTAAGAATACAATCAGATCTGATCCTATTGCAAACTTCCATATTGAGTCTCATGCACCGAGTCTAATCAATGAAAATTGTTTAACATTTGATCAAGAGGATTATCCAAGCACCCATGAAGCCAATACCAAGGTTGGATGTATTCCAGACTTTACCCTTGATGAATGGGAAAACAAGAGGCATGCTTTTTACCCTTATAAAGAAAAATTATAGAAGAATTTGAATTACGATTTTATTGCTTGCATGAAGAGAATCATCCTCTCTCTAGCATCATTAAGAAAGACCAAAATGATGATAATGAGGTATGGAAAATGTTCTTTGATGGCTCAAGAAGTAGACAAGGTGCATGAGGAGAAGTTATGATTTTTTCACCTCAAGGTACAAGATATTACTCATCTTTTCATTTCAAGTTTTCTTGCTCAAACAACACACCTGAGTATGAGGCTTTCATTCATGGACTTCATTAGGTCGGAGGAGAGACATTAATAATCTTTGAATATTTGGTGATAGTGATCTGATTGTGAACCAAGTTAGAGGATAAAATGCTGAAAATAATGACCTATTTAGGAACTATAAAAATGTGGTATGGGACCTCATTTAGGACTTTCAAGATTTCAACATTGTGTCCATCCCTAGGAAAAATAATGATGCACGGCAGACAGTGGCGAAATTGGGGCAATGTTTGATGTTATAGAAAATATAAAAAGTGATAAGTCTCAACCCCATATCAAGGTGGTTGTAAGGCCACTTGTCCTAGATAATAATAAAAGTTGGCATTACTTCAAGAATGATTAGAAAATTTTCAATTTTCTACAAGAAGAAGTTGAGTTCTCCTCCGAAAAGAAAGACAAATTGGAATACTAGTATGACGACCAAGTGGTGCAACTGAGAACTAATAAATTACCAAAAGGTCTTATAACTTTGGAGTCAATCTCCAACCCAAATGATCAGTCCCAGAAGGAGAAATAAAACATTCAGGTAAAGGGTGAAGACTCAAAGCTCATTTCAAAGTAGATGAAGATAAGACATTGAAAATTGGCATAAGTAAGTACTCCACAAGAGAAAGCTGATTTTTTTCAACTTTGTCGAGGATTCCCATATGTTTTTGCATGGAATTATAAGGATTTAACAGGTTTGAACCCAATATTGGCCGAGCATACAATTGAATTAAAACATGAATCGAAGCCTTTCAAACTGAAGCAAAGGCTAGTAAGCCCTCACATTGAACGTCTCATGAGAAAAGTGTTGAACAAGATAATTGAGGCCAGCATCATCTTCCCTCTGAAGCATTCAAGTTGGGTTGCAAACTTGGTTCATGTGAGGAAAAGAAATGGAGAAATCAGATTGTGTGTAGACTTCCATGATCTAAATAGAGCATCACTCAATGATCACTACCCACTTCCATCGATGCAGCAAATCTTGCAAGTTGTAGTTGGCTCGAGAGGTTTTGATTACTAGATGGATACTCATGCTATAATAAAATAATGGTAAAACAATAAGATAACTTCAAGACAACCTTCACCACCAAATTGGATACATATGCTTATAAGAAGATGCCATTTGGACTATCAAATGTTGGAGCAACATTTCAGCGAGCTATGGACATGGCATTCAAAGGCTTAATCAACAAGATAGTGCTTGTGTATCTAGATGATATCACCATCTTCCGAAAGAATTTTGTAGACTATCTCTTCAACCTTAGGAAGGTATTTTAGAGGTGTAGAAGGTTCAAAGTGTTATTGAATCCAAAGATGTGTCTATTCTTGGCACACAAGGGAAAATTGTTGGGGCACATTGTCCAAAGAGAAGGGTTAACAATTGATCCTAAAAGAGTTGAATCCATCCAAACACTTCCATTTCCACACCGTAAGAAGTCTCTCCAAAGATTGTTGGGGAGGATAAACTTTGTTCACATATTTTTGCCTATTTTTTCCACTCTTGTGAAGCCTTGACAATGATGTTGAAGAATATTCTTGCATTCAAATGGATGACAGAAGGAAAAGAGAGTTTTGAAGCCATCAAGAAGGCAATATCGAAGCTCCAACTCTTATCAACCTAGAATTTTCCAAGGACTTCATGTTGTATGATCCTAGGGGATCAAACACAATGTCATCTATCTTGGTAAAGCTGAATAGATAAGGATCAGAACAGCCCATAGCCTTCTTGGTTAGAGCCTCGAAGATTACTAGGTAAGGTATTATTTTATTGAAAAGCATGTCCTTGTTGTCATTAGGAGTTTGAAGAAGTTTAGACACTTGGTATTGAACAACAAAATTCAACTACTAGTGTCTCATGTTGGTGTCAAGGAATTTCTCCTAAACAAGGAATTGAATGAGAAGAGAGCAAGTTGGATCACCCGTGTAATGGAATATGATATTGAAATCAAGGTGAACAAGATGGTTCGTGATAAAGGGTTGTGTGAGGATCTCACTTCTAGACAACATGATGAGTTAAAATGGGAAGAAGAGGAAATCCTACCACTTCAAAATGATTAAGAATGGCTAGCTAATGGTACACCCATTCCATGTTGGACCCAAGACTTGGTGCATTATCTCCAAAAGGGTTTATGCCCTCAAGAAATGAGAAAAGAAAAGAGGAGATACTTCATATTACAAGCCATTCCATATGTTATTTTCGATGGTGTTTTGTTCAAGAAAGAGATCAATAGTGTTCTATGGAGGTGCATTGAGACAGGCCAAATTGAGAGGGTGTTGCATGAGTTCCATGATGGAGAAGAAGGAGGCCACTTTGATCCTATGGTGTTGCATGAGTTCCATGATGGAGCTCTCAAAATCAAGAAGGATGGTTGTTATTGGCCTACGGTGTTTAGTGATTGCTACTCATGGATCAAGAAATGCAAGAAGTGTGTATTCTTCAGAGGGAAAGAAAGGTTAACATCCCCCCCTTCGTCCAATTTTAGTAGATCAGTCATTCGTGCAATGGGGATTAAACTTCATAGGAGTGAGTAACTCACATTCAAGTCAACACAACAAGTGGATACTTATGGCAACAGACTATTTCACCAAGTGGACTGAAGCAGTGGAACTTAAGGAGGAAAATGAATCAAATATCTTGGATTTCTATGAAGGGATAGTCACTAGGTTTGGAGTCCCTACAACTAGCATATCAAATAATGCATTGACATTTCTTGGTACAAGGATCACTGAATGGGTTGTCAAGAATGGTATATACCTCAGCACTTCATCAAACTATTACCCTAAGGGTAATGGTCAAGTAGAGTCCATAAAAAAAACTTATTAAGAATCATCAGAAGGACCCTTGATGAGAAGCAAAAGACTTGGCACAGAAAGCTCAAATCAGCTCTATGGGCTGATAGGATCACATCCAAAAGTTCTACTGGAAGCTCTCCATACAAGATTTTATATGGAAAAGAGGCAGTGTTTCCCATATCATTGGAGCTACCCACTTTGGAGCTCATGAAATAGTTGGAACTAGCTGATTTTTATCCTATGCAAATAAGGTATGTAGAGCTAATAGGAGTAGAAGAAGCAATAGAAAATGCAATACAGATCACGAAGAAAGATCAAGCATTGATCAAGAAGCAGATTTGATATGAAATCTAAATCAAGGACATTCCAAGTTGTAGGCTTGTACTGAAGTGGGATGTTTAATGTGTAATTCCAAGCAAGCATTCCAATTTTGATGCCATATGGAGTGGTCTATACATGATCATCGAATGCAAAGGTATGATGACTTCCACCGCTAAGCTGGATGGCTAAGAATTATAGATTCCAATCAATGGGATCTACCTCAAGCACTACTACTAAAAGGAGAATTTCTCACCCTTGTAAATATTATCCTAGGTTTTAAATTTCTCAAAGTGGGTATGCACATTGTCTTGTTATAGTTTAGGTTTCAATTTTTCTAAGTGCTGGTGCACATGCTCTATTACTTTTGATGTATGATTGTATACAGTTCATCTCACTTATGGAAGAGAATTGTTACCACAAGAAATTAAATCTACTGAGTATCCATATTGGAGTAGGTCGGATGTTTTCATTACACTCCAACAGATCATATTTGCATAAAATCAAATGAGGGAGAAGTTTCCAGGTTTTAAACAACTCTTTACTCTCACATATCTTCAATCCAATATTTTCTTGCAAAGATAAGAGTGCATGCAGCGGACGATAGTTCCAGACCATATTTGAAATTACCAGGTAGACTTCATGCCCAATGGATGCTTCAAGGCCATGGATCATCTCATATAATACACATATTCCCTTATATGAGTCGCCAAATTGATGTCTAAAATAAGCTCACTCTTATTTTTTAATCAACTAACCCCTTTCCCCCTTAATTGCTTCAAATTGATTTTTATATATTTTAAGTAATTAGGATTTCCTAAAAACATCATTATCAGATAGGAAATTTCTTCCCCTTTCCAGAAATATAAAGAAGTCCTTTTAACTCTTCATATTTTGCAAGTTATGGGTCGGCGGGCTTACGAAGGAGTTTTTTCCAAATGCGGACCTGCCTGCTTGGGGAAGACTTTTCGCCAAAGGGGAAAATTGTGGTTGTAGATCGGTAGGAGATATGTTGGCATTTTTCACTTTTCGCAAAAGGCACAAGTTATAATTTCAGGCCCATGAGCCTGGGAAGGATTTCTTTTGCTAAGTAGAAAATGTGGAGCCGTGGAGGAAAGTTTTCACAAGTGTAAATTCAGGTTGGCTGGTGTGCGGAACATTTTTGAACTTTTGCTACTTTTTGGAAAATGGAAAAGTTTTCAAGTGAGGGCCCATGAGCCCATAGAGGTTTTTTTGTCAAGTGCAAAGTCACAAAATTGCGGGGCCGCAGAGGTTTTTTTGCCAAAGTAAACTTTTGAGCCTAAGGGGTCTTTTTTTCAGAAGTGAAGTTTCGGGGACATGGGATTGCAGAGGATTTTTAAATTTTTGTCTCTTTTACACAAGTGTGTAGTTTACATTTTCCATCCTAAGGGGCTGGAGAAGACATTTTCAAATGGAAGGTTGTGAAGTTGCAGAGCCGTAGGCTTAACTTATGCACTTTTGTAATTTTTGAGCAAAAACCACAATTTCAATTTTGGGCTTGCTGAGGCTTTTGGAAAAAAATAAATTTTGGACATGTGGGGTTGCGGGAGGTTTTTATAATTTTTCATTTTTTCGCAAAAGGCGAAAGTGAATTTTGGGCACGGGAATCCATTTTGAAAAACTTGATTTTTCACCATTTTTATACCGATTTAATTCAAATATTCAAATGGGTATAAATTTCGATCCAATTCTCAAAATTCCACAAATTTTGTACCATTAGAAAGGTATAGATCTCATCTATGCCATAAAAGCATAAATTATTATTTCTATTAGGATTTGATGGGTGAAAATCTTTAAAAACTCTTTCAAGCCATTAATACGAGATACGATTACTTCAACTACCCGTAGATCTGATTTGATTTGCCATCTTTCCTTATCCAACATGCCAAGCAGGACATAGGGAGCCTAAATTGATAGATTGTAGGTGGATATATAGGGGCATTTATGGCTGGTGGATGAGCTTCCAAATCAGATTTCATTCCTCATTTCCTTCGTTCTCTTTGCTTCATCTATAAAGGTAAGATTTTGGCTCATTGTATCTATAAAGGTAAGATTTTGGCTCATTGTAAAGGGTTGGACATTTTAGTTTTGTACCCACCCTTCTTCTCAGTATATAGATGAATTCATGGAATTCAAACTTTCCATTAAGAATATAATGTATGTTTTTGCCTCTTGGTTATTGTAATGTTTTGTATCAATTTGTGAAGCAATAATACATGTCTGTGGATGATTTCAACCCTCTCTTGTGTTCATTTCCTTTATCTTATCTTTCATTGTAATATTGGTTATCTGTGTATGGTGGTTGTATTACATTTTAATGGTATTTGTTTAATAGAAAATTTGGTGTTCACCATCCCTTTGGTGCATCACCTCTATTAGTTTAGGTTTAATTTATTACATCTTCTTAACCTTGTCTCCTTTGCAAGTTAGAATAGATCCTTTGCAAATTTTATGTGTGCACCTGAATAGAAGAATAGGAACCAACCTTCATCTGGAGAGCTTTCCCAATTTCAAAGTCCCACACTTTGGGAAAATCTCCATGTTATGTAATCACATCGAGAGTCTTAACACATCGTGTTACAGACATATCGAAGGGTTTGTGATTTTCCGCTAACAATTTTGGCACGTTGGGTGGGACCAAGAGGTCTCCATTTTTATTGCAGCCAGATTAATGTGCACTTGTTGTAAGTTTTCAGCTTGTAAGGAGATTTGAAATTGCACATCTGTTGACTCCAAAAGAGGTAGAGTCCCTTTGGTTTCAGACATCCCGTGCTTGGCATATTTATGAGAAGAATTGGACTAGATCAAGAACTAGAGAAGAAGGATTGTTTATCTATCTACACATGTCGCCAAATAGAGGGAGAAGGGGAATAAGATATCAAAGGTCTCCATCTCCACCAAATAGAACGTTTACGAAACCTCCCCTTGGTAGGCCTCTCATTCAATCGGGGAAGGGTTCTTAGGAATATCATAATGGCACTTTCACAACCCAATGCCTACGTCAACTTCACCTGAAGCAATCCACTCACTCTTGAAAGAGGGTTTTAAACCTGCAAGAGAGGATCATGAGGGATGACATGCACATAAACAAATGTGTGAACGATAGCATGAAGAGATCTCGGGAGGAGTGAGCATCAACCGAATGTGCATGTAAATATTTGAAACACGGGTAGAACCTAGTTAAGCCACAAAACTCTCTTCTATCTCATAGATCAAATGGGGTGTACATATATAAGGTCTTTGAGTAACCCTCAATGCTACAATCATGACAACTTGAGTAGAGATGGGGAGTTACATTCCCATAAAAGAAGTGTAACTCTCAATGATGCATATGATTCACTGACGTACTGACGCATTAATGTGTAAGAGAATCTCATAATGACCCCTAAATGACACATGGACCTATGATCTCACCTAAGTGAGACAACTCACCTAATGATGTGGAAAACAATACACAACAACACCCCCCTTCTTCATAACTTAGGATGAGGCGGCAAGTCGAAATGAGAAATGGGTCCCAACACAAAGCCCGATGAGGTACCCATGCACAAGAAAAAGGTCCCAAGTAGTGAAGGAAAACCAAAGTGGGAAAAGCATCCACCACAAGAGAAAAAAAAAATATTTAATCTAAGAAAGATGCCAAAAATGGGTCCTGGCCATAGATGAGCCTAAAACGTACCCATGTACAAAGAGGCAATCTCTCGAAAAGAAGAATAAGAGAGAAGAAGAGGAGATGAGAGGAATGCGAGAAGATTCCATGGATGGATCTCGAACTCGCAACTCTAGGAGGTCTCCCAAAAAATGTCATTGATGAGATCCTCTACCACTACAATGAAGAAAATCCACCTACAACGAACTATGTGCCTACCCTTAGGAAGGATAGAAATGGAGTGCTAGAAGTCTACCCACTTTACAAAGGAAATCGAAGGTAGTAGTATGAAGAAATTTGAGTTTGGTCCATGAAAGTGTGACATAGGTCTAGCAAATGAGCACCTAGGAACCAAAGGTAATGCCACGTGTGTAGAACTTTCAAGTGTGAAGAGTGAACACCTATAGAAAGGATTTCCACGTGATGTGAAGGTAACAAAACATCCCCCACAACAGAAAATGGATGCACAAGCAAGGGTGGATCAATGAAGGTCTCTCGAAAAGTGGAAGTGGTAAGAGTCCCAGAAGAGGAACTCCCAACAATGGAGATGATGGACTCCTATGAAACACCTTTAGATGGATGAGAAACCTATAGTGCATGACAAGTAAACTCTGCGAAAAGATAACTAAGGTCAGGAAGATACTTGTACCAATGAGGGGGCTCAAAAAATAGAAGAGCGATGTCAGATAGGTATGAGTCATCCAATGAAGGTAGAGGAGTGAAAGGGGCCTCACACACTGAAGGTGGAAAAGAGGTGGGTGTGATGACTGTATGAGACTATGTAGGAGACTGCTCAATATATGATGAGATGTGGGATGTGTCAACACTCTCTGGAATAGTGAGAGAAAGAGGAGAAGAGTCCTCTGTAGTACTCTCAACATCAAAACTAGGTGCAAAATCCTCGTCATCAGAAGTAGAACCAAGCGAGTCTATGTTAGTGGAACTATCATCACATGAAGAAATAGAGGAGATAACTGAATCAACAGATAGCAACAATGGAGGTAGTATGTGAAGGGTCTCTATAGAGGGACTGAAGAATGCTCCAAACACGGTGGGGTGGATCTGAGTCTACCACATGAAACCAGAGAGATCTAGAGACATGCATCATCAAGTGACCAAAGACATGGTTACAAGTGTCAAGAAAGTCCTCCAAATGATGATGATCAGTGGGTGCAAGAATTGGCCCAAGTAAGAAGGGTGAAAGACCCTCATGAGTGAAGTAATGTTCCATGGAAGCACACCAAGTTGAATAGTTCCCTCTCCTAGTGAGAAGTGGCAGAGGCTGTAAAGTGATCCTACGATGCTCAAGTTTGGAAAGAGAAGTCTCCATGATGTGGAATCAAAAGTGCAAGGTGCACAAAAATAAGACGTAAGACTCTGCCAATAATGCATCTACGTGTAAAAACCCAAGAGAACTAGTCAACCCCCCTAGAATGCGGAACTTTATAAAGTATTTCATTTACAAAATGATAATGCCATCACATAAAGTGTGAGAAATCATGCAACTTTGACCAAGGAAGTGCTCAAAAACAAGTTGCGAGTCAAAAGTTATGGCATTAAAACGATTCCCACAACTAATGAAAAATGTCAATAAACACTACAAATGCATTAAAAAAGTGCCCAAAATGGGTGCAAAGGGTATCATGTGAGTGCTCATTGGAAACGACATCAAATTTTAGGCATAGTTTGGTTTTCTTGTGAGGGGGGATTAGCCTCTTGCCAACCCCGGACCTCACCCTCCATCTTCAACATCCATAGGAAGGGCATAAACAAGCAAAAATATAGCCTTAAAACATATTACAATGTCATGCTGAATGTTTTTAATCTTAAAACATTAAAAATAGATTGGTTTAACTTGCCAAACAAGTCTAAAAGGGAAAGGGCCCACGTTATGGAGGATTCAATGCCACATAAGGAGCAGGTTGCTGCGAGAGAAGGAAAACCGTCGTGCAAGAGGTTTGTGCTAGGTTGGAGGCAGCAGGTGGAAGGAGGAGAGCCCACATGGAGGAGAGATGTTGGAGGTGCTGCAGGTGAGTTTGAACATCAGCGAAGGACTGAGAACCCGGTCAATCAAACACAGCAACCAAATTTTTTGTTTTAAATGATTCTCTCAAAGAAAAGGGTGCAGATTCCAAACGGTGCACTCAAAGAGTGTAAAATCCAAATGTTTTTAATGCAACCAAAACATTTTTCAATGCACCTCAACAACCAAAACATTTTTCAATGCACCTCAGCAACCAAAAACATTTTTCAATGTAACCAAAATGTTTAAACTCAGCAACCAAAATGGTTTCAAATAACTTCAGTTTGATTAAACGAAGAATTCAAAACATTTTTCAATGCAGAAAAAAGCCACGCTGTAGGAGAAAATGTTGGTGTAACTATTAGAGCTGAGTGAAATGACTTTTTTTATGTCGAAGGAGTTGGAGCTGAGTGAAAACATAGGAGGTGCTCAGGTCCGAGCTAGAGCGGTTTCTAATGTAGAGGTTGAAATGTTGTTGTGGTGTCCATGTGGTGTAAGGGAGGTGCTAGAAGTGCTTGAGATGAACAATGCACAACGGTTGAGGAGTCCGCTCAAACCAAAAAATGAGTTGCAAAATTTGAGCTAAAGTAGGGGTGTAAGTCTGAGGAGCCAAGGCAGATGCAAGGACAACAAGCACACAATAAGACATTGGAAAAAATCCTCTACATTGGTTCGGTCCAAGAACTACATTGGTTAGGGTAAAGCAGAGTGACAATAAGAGCTTGAATAAGATCTTGAAAACGGAAGTTAGAGCTTACAACAAACTGAACCAATGTAGAGAGGACCAAACCAATGTAAACTAGATCACAGTAATAACTCATAGGTCCATGCCAAGCCAAAATTGAGGTCACATGAATGAAAAAATCATGAACTCAACAACGGATAATGCAAACCCGATACAAAACAACACAACAACCTTTGAAGACCACATGCAAAAGCTATAAAACCACGAACACCCCAAAAACACCCACGATCACATGAACAACCATAAAAGAGGTATGATACCCAAATCAATGTAAGAAGAGCACGGTCAGAATAACCATTACGACGCATGCAATGAGAATATGAATATCACGCCGAAGCCATAAAACACATGAGCAACACTGAGAAGTGCACGAATCCACAAGATCCACTTTGATACCATGAAATAGGGTTTAAAACCGGTAAGTGAGGATTATGAGGGATGATGTGCACATCAACAAATGTGCAAACAATAGTGTGAAGAGATCTCGGGAGGAGCAAGCATCAACCGAAGGTGCATGTAAAGATTTGAAACATGGGTAGAACCTGGTTAAGCCATAAAACTCTCCTCTATCTCATAGATCAAATGGGGTGTACATGTAGGAGGTTTGAGTAACCCCAATGCTTGTAATCATGACAACTCGAGTAGAGAGGGCAGTTACATTCCTAGAATAGAAGTGTAACTCCCAATGACGCACATGACACACCGACGTCGATGCATAAGAGAATCTCATAATGATCCCTAAATGACACGTTGACCTATGATCTCACCTAAGTGAGATGACTCACCTAATGATGTGGAAAATAATACAAACCAACAACTCTCGGTGCACAAAATCCAATTCTAGTTGTAACATTGAAGAGCATTCCATATTTGACTGGAGAGAACCAAACTACTCCTAGTGACCACATTCAAGACATTACAAATGTCTATGCAATTCATGAAATCATTGAGATGGACATTGCAGTCAAATTGTTAGCCTCTTCATTCAAGGGTAAGCTTTGCAATGGTTCAAGAGTCTAACAACAGGCTCTATTTAGAATTGGGACCATATATGCACAACTCTTCACAATAAATTTGGAGAAAAGGTAGAAAACATTACTCTATTGGGACAATTTATAACCGTTAAGAGGGCTCCTAATGAATAGTTGATATATTTCAGCTTCACATTTCAAAGGAAATGGGATAGGACTATGTTGGCCGTGAGAGCAACAGCTGAAGGTGCTTTCCTATACTTTCTTAAAGCTTTAAATTCTGATATTTCTATAATGATTCAATCCATGGGAGGTGTAACCTTACCTGCAGCCTATAACATTTCAATTAGAGATGAAATTTGTTTAATTAAGATTGGGAAACTTACACCTAGGCTACCTATTCCTCTATATCTATAATTAGGAAGTCCAAGCACTAGTCAAACACAAGATTTGAATCCCATTACACACCCTAAAAATCAAAGCAACAAAGAGGATTCAATTTCTTTAAGCACTTCAAAAGAGTACCAGGAGGTCTTGAAACAAGCTGAAGAACCTAAAAACAAGCTAGTGACTATTAAGAGACAACAAGCTCTGAGTTCTAGGCCATATCAGCCTCAAACTCAGTATCAAGCTAGGTCCCCATACCAACAAAATAAACCACCAAGTCATCCCACAAATAAAAATTGAACCAAGGACAACCTGAAGGTGTCAGCCATTTCGACCATATGATCCAAATGCATCTTCAACATCAGAAGCTTTAGTTCCAAGACAAAACAACGTGGCATAGGAGTATGACTAGTGTTACCCTTGTAGTCTACCTCATAGTCAATCAATGTGTTTAAATGGTGCACTTAACAAGACCTTGATGGTCCATAACATTGGTGTGTCTTAAGAACATTGTCAAGTGGAAAATCAACAGTAGCAAAAAGCTCAGAAGAGACACCTCTACCTCAAACTATGCTTTGGTTAATTGGAAAATAGAATACTTCTATGGAGTTAACCAAGCACCTTCTCAAAGTTTAGCTTCCAATACACCATCTAAGAAAATGAATATTGGAGAGGGAAAATAATCAAATTCAATTGATCCAAAACCCTCTATTACTCCACAAGGTATTGGAAATCAAAGTGCATCTCCCAATGTGTAAGGTTAGCCCAAGTGACCCTCTAGATCAACTCAAGTGTCAATTGTAACAACTTATGTGCAAGAGAAGAATATGAAAGGAAAAGGGAAACAGAGAGATAGCTCATCTCCATTAAACATCATTGAGCAAATGAAGAGGACAAAAGTAAACATCTCAAAGTGGGAGTCATTGGCTTTCCTAGGACAAAGAGACCTAATGCAATCTATTATGGAAAATTGGTCAACCTCAAACCAATCATTCAATTAGCAAGAGAAAGTGCTTAAAAATGCATCTCAACATGAAGGAAATCATGGAGGAAAACAAGGTAAAAATTTGAAGCCCCCACCATTTTATATCTCATTGATCATTGGAGATAAATTGGTGCATAATTACATGATTGATTATGGTGTAAGTAGCTCTATGATGCCGGAAAAAATAGTTGATCGATGGGTCTGCAATATGAAGTTATTTCCAAATTTGTGGTACAATTGGATGGTACAAGAATAACAATGGTTTGAGTAATCAAATATTTGATCCTCATCAATGTCCCAATGTAACTGTCTTGCAAGATGTATCAATCATAGAATTGCTACCACTCGTTGCATTGTGTTTGTCAAGAGACTTCACTTCTAAAATTAGAGGTTATTTGTCTACTGATTGGTCACACATGTTATTCAGAACAATGTATGGAGCTAAGGCTATAATCAGATCTGAGCCTATTGCAAACTTCCATATTGATCCTCATACATTGAGTCCAATCAATGCAAATTGTTCAACATTTGATCAAGAGGATTATCCAAGCACCCATGAAGCTGATATTAAGGTTGGATGTATTCTAGACTTGACCCTTGATGAATGGGTGAACAAGAGGCATGCTTTTGACCCTTACAAAGAAATGGAAGAATTTGAATTAGGAGTCTATTGCTTACATGAAGAGAATCATCCTCTCCCTAAGCATCATCAAGCCAGACCAAAAGGATGATAATGAGGTATGGAAATTATTCTTTGATGGGTCAAGAAGTAGAAAAGGTGCATGAGAATGAGCTATGCTTGTTTCACCTCAAGGAAAAATATATTACTCAAATTTTCGCTTCAAATTTTCATTTCTCAAACAAGACAGTTGAGTATGAGGTTTTGACTTGTGGACTTCATTGGGACAGGAGGAGAAGCATTAAGAATCTACAAATATTTGGTGACAGTGAGTTGATTGTGAACCAAGTTAGAGGAAAACATGCCGAAAAGAATGACCTACTCAGAAGCTATAAAAATTGGGAATGGGACATCATTGAGGACTTTGAAGCTTTCAACATTATGTCCATACCCAAGAAAAAGAATGATGTAGTAGACATAATGACAACAATTGGGGAAGCATTTGATGTTATAGAAAGTATAAAATGTGATACATCTCATCCCCATATCAAGATGGTTGTAAGGCCAGATGTCCCATATAGTAACACAAGTTGTCGGGTCTTTGAGAATGATCAACAAATTATGAATTTTATACAAGAAGAAGTTGAGGTTTCCTCTAGAAACAAAGACAAATTAGAACATCAAGTATGGCAACTAAGTAGTGCGAGATGAGAACTAACAAATTACTAAAAGGTCTTGTAACCTTGGAGTCAATCTTCAACCCAAATGATAAGTTCTAGAAGTCAAAAGAAAATATTCGTGTAAAGGGTGAAGACTCGAGCTCATTTTAGTAGATGAAGGTGTTGGTACCCAAATTGATTCTCCCTCAAAGTTAGAGCAGCATCGTGAGGTTTCGCAGGAATGTTAGAGAAAAATGGATCATGGTGATTTTTGTAGGTGGGGATGTGATCTAACTAGCCCTCTATCACTCAAATGTGGATAAATGGATAGCACCCTCAAGAGGATTTGATCTATCCTCACTATTTTAGGTTGTGCCTTTCAACCAAGGTAAGAGAACCCTTTCATAGCCTATTGTTTATATGGAGGAGATGGAGATATCCTTCCTAATGAAGTTGTTAAGGATACCTTCAAGAAAATATGATCAATGCAACAAAATCTAACTCTTACGAGTTTTCACTCTAGATAGTGGAGATATTTTCTGGGAAAGGTTCAGACCAGTAAAGACATTTGAAATCTTGATTGTTTCTACATGTTTTGGTAGAGGAAATTATGCATTTGTGCACACACATGACAAACAGGGGTAGTATGGGTAGGATTGGTTGTTTTAAATAGATTTTTGGTGGGAGGTGAGGTAGAATGAACTTGATTTTCTAGATCTCTAAGAACTCTTACAAAATGGAAAGTCTAGACAACAAGATGCTTTGAAGCAAAGCTAAAATGTTCCTTGACTGAATATGTGCTTCAATGGAGGCCCATATTAGCACTTTTACACAATCTATGAGATTTTAACATGAAGGATCGAGTTAGAAAACCCAACAAAGTATTGAGATCCAAACCCAATCATGCCTGAGGTACACCCAGAGGCTTACAGACAATCTCTGTCAACAAATGAAAGAAAAGTGATTTTAAATCATTTATTTCATTCCAAGATGAAATCTCTTTCAGGAAATAAAATTACAGATGCCAATAAACTATCACAAGGATTGAGACTCGTGTGATTAAGAAAAATTTTGATAAAAGGTTGCAATAGGAATAAAAAACTATACGCGAGACACTCGTAAATGAAACAAACAATTTTTCTCATGATCAACATAGAATAACTCGAGTTTGATTAAATTTATCAGCAAAAAAAGTTTCTAGAACAATATCGAGCTTGTCAATGGGTGTACACTTGCAACCACCTTGACATGATCAAATGTAATACAAAAGAGATACACAAAGCTTCTCGATGGCTTCTCGAAAGACATCCCGTGTCAAGTTTTCCTCTTGGGAATTTTCTTGGACCTATAACACTCTAACCTCCAACCATTTGCACGAGAAATTTGTGCCATTTATAACATTTACAACAAAGCCCCTTTTCCTCCCAAAAACAATGACATTGAGTGTTACCAGTGCTCGCGATGATCACGATCACGATTTTTAGAATCAGATTTGTAAAAATTCACCAGGTGCTAAGGGGGAAAATATTTTCAAATATCTCTTGCATTCAACTCCTCCTTCTAGTAGATCACTCTTTCTTAACTCGCCAACCACTTCCACCCCTAATCTGTAAAATCTAGTTCCTTGCATGTTCAGGAGAAGAAAATGGAAAATCATATCGAGATTGAGAGTCAGACAATTTTAATGGTGAAAGATGTCTCTAGATCTCTCCCACCAAACTTAGATATCAAAATTAACTTCCCTATCTGTTTGGCATGTAGGAAATACAAGGAAATCATGAAGACTCACACTTCTAGGTGTGTTTCAATCAAAATGGGAGGAAAATCAAATTCAAACTCACAGTTGTCATTGATCTTTACTTTGAATTTGGACCATCCATGAGGAAGATTCATTTTAAGACAGGCTCGGGGTTATTCTTTGACCTTTTACAACTTTTGGAAAATGTAAAATTTTCACATTTTTCTGTGCCTCCACCCTTGAGAAATGAGCCTGACACGTTTCCTAAGGTGGGTCGAAAGGAACCGTAAGAAAATTCTCCTATTTCACCTCCTTTTTAGAAAAGTAAAATTTTTCAAGTTTTCCCCTCAGCTCCGCGCTTGAAAAATGATCCTAACACATGTCCTAATGTGGGTCCCATTGGAACCACGATTCCTTTTTCACTTTTAACTCTTTTCTCCCAAAAGGAATTTTTTCCAAATTTCCCCAAGAGTCTGCACCTCTACCATTGACTGGAGAAAGATTTGACCTTTCCTCTATCGGGCTTGTGGACCATTTTGATGTTTTAATATTTTGAATATCGGGGAAAAAATGTAAGTTACCCCCGATGGTCCGCCTCCCCACCCTTTTGACTTTAAATTTTAACCGGTCCTTTGTTCGGAGCTTAGGACTATTTTTGATATCTTAACCCTTTTGAGAATAAGAGGAAAAATTTCTAATTTTCCCCTAATGGTATATTTCCCCACCCCTTCTGAATTTTCAAATAGCCATGCGTCACAATGGCACACCTTGAGATGGTCCCCATAATTTGAGAACTTGGAAGAGTGCGGGTTCTCCACGTGTCCTGGCCAAGAAAAAAAAGTTCTTTAGGTTTGAAGCTCAACAGAAGGCACCATGTGTCATGCTCCGAGGCAATCTCCTTTAGCCATTGAAAAGTCCAAGAAAAATTCAAAGTGAGTGGAGGCCTCCAAGTGTCCTCCCTGGCACTTCTTTAAAATGAAACTAAATGAGCACGGGCTCGCCACATGTCCCTAATTTCTGCCAAACTGTTTTAGCTACACAAAAAAATTTCTAAGTCTGGGAAAAGAAGTGAAAACTTCCACGTGTCCTCCCGATGCTACTCCAAGGCCAAACCAAAAATTAGATCTTCAACTGAGTTCCATTCCTCCAAGTGGACAAATCTTTAAGTTGAGGATTTTCATAGAATTTTTGAAATACCCAGTTGAGCCGTGTCTAACCAAAAGAGGCCACATTTCCTGCTGATGCAAGGATGCAAATTTGACTAGGAGAAATCTTTGGTCAATTTGTAAAATGTAGAAAAATGACCATTTGATCCTCGAAGATGAAATTTTCTCTAAGGATAAAAAGTTCAGGACCATTACAAGGCTGAAATACATTCCTTAGAGTTACATCCACCCATTATTTTTTCATGTATTCAAGGCAAAAAAAACAAGAGAAGCAAATCCCAACCGTAAAAAATGAAAGAATGGGAAAGCCCAGGTTTTTGAATGAACAGAGGATGGGAGAACCAAGTTTAAGACATCTTCTTAAAGAAACAAAGAAACAAGGACACAAATATGGATCCATATGTGATCTTTGACCAAAGGAAATATTAATTATGGCAACAAAAGAAAGAAGATACTTCCTAGGCATAACACGAGGAAATAAAATATGGCAGAGGTCGTAAATCAATAGATTTTCAAAGGAAAAATGGGGCAAGACTATTTTGAGCACCAACATCAGCTCTGACTCGAGGATGGGCACTTCCTGTGAGTGCCACAAGAACAATAGCAGACAAAGTGCCAAAATATCCATTGGACAATGGAGTCAGCTCACAGAGCAGAGAAAAAAAGCCATCTCCAAAAAAATGAAATAAAGAAACCAACAAAAATAGGTAACCAAGGACCGAATAACAAGAACAGACCACAAAAACAAGTAGCTATACTGATGTAAAAGAATTTTACCATGATTCTAGGGAATCAATCCAAGAAATGCTTCAAATTCCTTCCATTAATAGGTAATTTAAGAAAATCACCATCCAAATCCTTCAAGAAGAAGGTGTGTTCACCAATTCTAATATCAATGGAGTAAGGGCCCATCCATAATGAGTCAAATTTTCCATGTTTGCCCTTATCTTCATGTCTGTTATCCCATAACAACACAAGATCTCCAACATTGAAAGATTTGGGAGTGACCTTCTTGTCAAATAAGTTTTTCATCTTTTCTCTAAACTTTACATGCCTCTGGTGGGATGCCCTAATTTCTTCATCAAGTTCAACAATCAGTTAATGCGAGCATCATAAGGACTTAACTCTTGATCCTTCAATTGTTGAATGAACTGATATGAAGATAGCCACATATGCAGGGGCAGCAAGGCCCGAGTTCCATACACCAACTCAAATGGACTCTTTCAGTGGCCCTTTAACAATAATTCAGTTTTCTCAAACATCAAACTTCAACTACTCACCCTATTTTCTCTTATTCGGCTCCAAGGTTCTTCGATAATTTTCAGAAAATTTTTATTACTAGACTCAGATTTTCCATTTCCTTGGGGATTGTAATTAGAGGCATATTTCAAGTTGATCCCATATTCTTTGTGCATTTCCACCAAAGGTTTAGCTCGAAACTCATTGTATTATCAGCTACAATTTTGACTAGAACCCCAAACCCGTAGATGATGTTGTTTATCATAAATTCCATGACAACTTGGTGTGTTACCTTCTTGGTGGGGATTTCCTCCACCCATTTAGTAAAGTAATAGTGGCTACAAGAATCCAATTATAACCAACACTCGAAGGTTCTAAAATATCACCAAAAATCCATTACCCATTTCTTGAATGGGGATTTAATTTATACAGGATGCAAAGGAAGGGATCCTGAAGATTTCAGCCTTGTAAAGAAGTGTTGGCAACTCTCACATCTTCTAACCAACAAGGTTGTATCCTTGAAGAGATTTTTCCACCAATAACAAGCTCTCAAGATCTTGTGTGTTGTGACTCTTGTAGAAAAAAATCCTCCAAAACTCCTCCATGGAGATCGGTGATTATCTTGGGTCTTCTTCTTCAGTAATGCATCTTAAGAGGACTCCCTCTGGGTTATTCCAAGGTAACCCATAATTAGTAATGACATATTTCGGGAAGCCAACTTAAGGGCTCTTTTCTGGTTCTTACTTAAATACTCAAGGTAGTATAAGTGTCTAAGATAAAAAATCACATCCTTGTACCACTCATAACTCATCAACCTTTCAAAGAAACCCGCCTGTTCTTCCTCTACCTCATTTACCTCAATAGTTTACAAGTTTGCTCTCACCATAACCTTATCAAGCCCAAACCTCTCACCAACTTTGTGGTTTGGATATCCATATCATATTCTTGAAACTTTTTCACCCACCTACATCTTTTCCTGAAGACTTCCTTCTCGATAAAATGTTTTCCACCATGGTGTGGGGATGATAAGCAACAATATTAGAACTCAAAATGTAAGGCCCGAAAACCTTTATTACTTTTACCAAGGAAAATTCTTGTTTTTCCATAACAGTGTACTTCATCTCAACCCTCTTGCAAGGCCTTACTAAAAATGCCGTTGGCCTCACATCCCCTTCATCATCCTTTTGTAGCAGGACATAAGAAATAGTATTCTCTAAAGCACAAGAAAAAAGTTAGAAAGGCTTCATATATTCTGGAGCTGCTACAACAGGTGCATGCTTTAACACCTCCTTGATCCCATTGAAATCATGGATGGTAGCCTCCTCCCTCTTGATGAACTTGTCCTTCTTTAACATGGAAGTGATTGGAATGGTCAACTCAAAGCAAAGTTTGATATGAATCTCCTTATGAAGTTTATCTACCCAAAGAAAGACTAAATTCCTTTCTCAGTTCTTGGAATAGGAACCTTGCTGATGGCCTCTACCCTCTCTGGATCAATCATCACCCCTTCTTGTGACACAATGTTACCAAGAAACTTCACCTTTCGAACTCCAAAATGAAAATTCTTTGGATTGAGTGAGATGCCATATTATCTAAATCTTTTCAAAGATCTTCTCCAAATGCAAGCAGTGATCACTTCTCTTCCGATAAATACAATTACATCTTCTTGATAGACAACAATAAAGTCATTGATGTAACCAGCAAAAGTAACATCCATTACTCTTTGAAAAGTATCCCCAAAGCATTCATCAAACCAAAGCACATTCTCGACATATATATAGGTTCCCCAAGGAGTAGTAAAGACTGTCTTGATCCTTTCCTATTCCTTCACCACAACTTGGTTATAACCAGAGAAACCATATAGGGTGGAGAGAAATTTAGAACCAGTCACTAATTGCAGCATGTTTTCCATATTCGATAAAGGATAATTATCCTTCATTGATGCTCTACATAGATTCCGAAATCTACACATAGCCCGATTTCACCATTATTCTTTCTCATTGGTACTAGGTTTCGCAACCCGGAAGAATACCTTGTGGGTTGAATACTCCCTCCATCTCTTAGCTTCTTCAGTTCCTCTTGCATTTTAAGAGATAAGAGTGGATTGATTGGCCTCTGTTTCTTCCTGAATGGCTTTGCATTAGACTCCAAGGGAATCTCATGTTGAAACAAATCCTCTCTGTATGCTTTTAATTTAGAATAGGTCCAAGCCATGCAATCTTGGTATTTTTCAACAATTGGATGTATGACTACTTTTCCTCTTTGCTGAGATTGCTACCTAACCAAATTTTCCTTGGTTTCTCCTTTGTACCAAGATCATGCTCCTCAACATCCCTCGAGGCTTCCATATGCCTATTAATAATGCAATCAACATTACCAAAATTGACTCAACAAAGAATCTATCCCTCTATGAATGATATTAGTATTTAGCTGAATGATGCCCTTTTCAAAATAGGTTTCCTTCCCTCTATGGCACCTACCATTGGCTTACAAATCAATGCATTGATCAAGTAAACTCTCCCTTGTTCTATAGGAATCTTCTCGATCTTAGCATTATCATCAAAAACTTGCCAGTGTTTAATATTGTCAGGGACAAAGGGTCTTGTCAATAATTCCACATCATATTCACAATATGTGGACATTACCCAATTGTAAAAACAATACCCCAATAGTACAAGATTGTTTGCAAATTCATTGAACTTCCTATCATGATGCACAATGTTGAATGAATCAAACATCTCAATGAAATCCCAAACTGCATGCTTGTATTGTTTCATTCACTAATTTTTGTGGCATATAGTTTTCTGACTTGTTTGACAACTAATTCTAAATCTCCCTTGACAATAATGTCCTTGACACCATATTTCCAAGAAAATATTAAACCTAACAACAATTTCTCATACTCAAAATGTTGTTGGTGCACTCAAAGTTGAGTTTGAAGGAAAAAATAAATTTTTCCTGACCTGGAGAAAGAAGAACAACACCAGCTCCATTCCCAAACATGGAGAAATCTCCATCAAACAATAAATTCCAAGGAGAGCCATCCTATTCAATACATCTGCATTCCTCAAACATGTGCTCCTTTCCAATAGAAAATCCTACCAAGTTATCAACATCAACATTTGTGTACAATACTTCATAGGATGCATTGTTGGGATCCTCAATAAGGTGCAACATTTTATTTTCCCCATACAACCTAAAAAGGATGCCCTCAATTCAAATGGTGGCATAAGACACATCCATTTGGAAACTCCCACCAACACTTGCAACGCATTTTATAGATAACAAAATACCCCACTTGGCTAGATAGTCAACAATGACAACATCAAGTTTTAAATTTTTGCCTTGGTAAGCTGCAAGTGCACCATAAAATCCTTCACACATCCCACTACCGGAACTTCTATGGAGTCCAAGAAAGTGCACTTTCCATATGCTGTTGTCACTTTGATATTCAGCTCATTCATGACTTCCAGAGGCATGACATTACATGATGCCCTTGAGTCAAACATGAAGTTGTGCAGCAGTGTATCCTTAATGATCAAAGTGGTGAAGAATGGATCCAAATTCAGCTGAGAGTCCACCAAGGATGTCCCTAAATAGATCTCAGGTGGTTCACCTAGTCCTCCAATGTTGGTCGTGCCTCTAATTCTTCAATGATTGGAGGAGTCTCAACAATTTTTACATTTTTTCCTAGGGTAGTCTTCTTCTTTCAATCCCAAGTATTCAAATGCTCTCTTTTTGTACCCAAGAATCCTAAGCAACTCAAAAATTGGAACAAATATTTTTATTTCTCTTAAAACTTGGGCAATGTCATATGGGACATTTTTTTCGGCAAGGTAGTATTGGAATGAAAGCTAACAAACTCATCAGGTGGTACAGGATGTTTGATTGCTTGGACATGAGGAGGGGTATAATTTTTGTTTGGAACTGCATGGATTTTGGCAGATGAATCTTTCTTAGGAGCCTCTTTAGGAATGTTTGAAAGTAAGGGATCTTTTTTTATTTTCTTTGGGCCCTATCCCTTTTTGACAGCCTTACTTCTTGTGTTATATTCCCTCTCTTGAGCAACAAAAACATTCATCAAGAATCGTCTATCTTATTTAGATGGGATTCTTCCATCATACTTCTTTATCATCAAATCCCTTAAATATTCAAATTCATTATTGGGTTAATTCAAAAGCTTTTATAATATCTACTTCTAAAGTATGAGAGGGAGGGAGAATAGGTACTTTATGAATGGAGTCCCAAAAGGGGGCAATAGTCCAGGCACTTACCACCTCATTTTAATTTTCCCCTTGTTGGAAGCTTGTGGAGCAACCCATCATGCAGACATCATTATCATTATCATCATCAACTTCTTCTTCTTGCTGATCTTCTTCACCAAGGGCATGGGGCATGAAACATCTGTCACACCAATCAATGACATTTGTCTCCTCCACAACAACAACTCTGGTAGCTAAAGGATCAGGCACCATTCTATTTTCCCTACCTTCGGGCTGCCTATTTCCAAATCTAACAGGTCCTTTGCCTCTATCATCAGATATTTGGTGATTTTTAAACCTGTCTTGGAGTTTTTGCTTGTCTTGGCCTTGTGAGATCTTCCTAATTCCTTTCTCATCCCAAGCTAGTTTGTAGGAAATTTCTTTGACAACCCCTACCAAAGTTTTCACAACTTCTTCCAAATCAATAGCCTTTCTGCATGAGGCTTTTCTAGATTAATCAGCTTCACACCATCCTTTTTGGAGGTTTTCCAATTGCCTTGATTTTGTTCTCTATTTTGCAAAGCCATGGTGAACGCCTCTGTCTCAAATTATTGGGGTTTTTTCCTCAAGTAGTAAGCAACCTTTTTATCAAATACATCTGAATATTTGATCAAACATGATTTATCACATGACCTTATCCTAATAGGCTATTTCCTCAAGGTCTTATTAAACCTTGTGTTTAAATCATGTACTAACTCATTAGGATTATTTTGATGTTTTCAAATTATGTCAAAAGAAACCTAGGGTTAGTTCTATCACCATATTACAATCTAAATGCATTTCTTATCTTAGTCCAAGAGTCAATAGAGTTATATTGCAAAGCCTTATACCAGTCCCTAACATCTTCTTCCAAGGTATGGATAAACAACTTGATATATACATCTTCATGTTCAATCTTAATGTCTTCCATCATATCGATAAAAGCATTAAATGTTCATCACTAGTTATAGTGTTGTTTCCTTGGAACTTTGGTAGTCTGATTTTGCTTACATCTTGTGATGAGAAGGAACTCCATTTGATAACCATTGCCATAAAAATAGCACAAAATTTAAAAATGGGACCAAAATGTTTACAGATGAAAATGGACTAGTGACCTTCCACATCTTTCTAGGTGTCCTTTCATATTTATAAAGGTAACCGGAAGGAGATATCATCTTTGAGGAGGTCTTTGAGATCTCTTTTCGGAGATAGGGTAACAAACTGTTCCTAATAAGGGGATCACTAGTTAGTGGTGGAACTTTGGTAGTCTTTTGAACATAGGAGCCATTATAAATTTTACAAAAATGGATGTGGGGGCCATATCATTTTGAGGAGGTGACCTGGAGGGTAACAAACTAATAAAGGCCTTGTATTTTAAAAATCCCTATCAACTTTGTAACTTCTAGAAAGGGGAGAATGAGAAGAAAAAAATTCAAAATCATATGAAGGCCCTTCTCCAACTAGAGAATTCAATTCCACAAAGAGGCTACCGATTCATAAGAACTTGAATAGTAGTATTCAATGATAGGCATGTCACTTTCATCAATGGAGATCCCTCTTCTTTTCTGCTGATCTCCCACAACTCTCTAGGATTTTCTTCCTTCTAATTTTGCTTTTCCTAGCTCTGGAAATAATGTCCTAGTAGGATCCTTAGCAAAGAAAGACCTTCCTTCCAGACTTTGCAAAGGTTAGTAACAAATCTCACTTGAAAGAGGTTAAGACACTGGTATTCATTAAGAATCAGATCAACAGGGAGTCGCCACTAAGGATTTCCACCTTAGTTGTGAAAATGCACTAAATATGATCTGTCAAATGTTTGTCCACACTAGGAACTGGAAATGGAAAGATTCTGACCTTTCTTTACCCAGATTTGTAAATGAAACTTAGTGCAATAACTGTAGAAATGGAAATATTGCACACAACACTTGTAACCTTGCAACTTCTCACAAGCCTAAACACAAGATGATGCCTGAAAAGATGTATTAACACTTTGAGCATGCAAGAAGTATTTACCAAGATCTGAATATGAACTGCAATCACTATGTCCACCAAAATGATGCCACTTAGGTGTTGTTGACAGGATAAATAGATATGAACTGGTAGTGAATTAAAAATTAGTCTCAGCAATGCAAATCAATTCCCAGTAATTTAAAACATTCCCCAACAATGGCGCCACTTAGGTTTTGGTACACAAATTGATTCTCCCTCAAAGTTTGAATGGCATCACATGTTTTGTGAGGAATCTTAGAGATAGATATATCATGGTGAGTCAATTTGTAGTTGGGGATTGGATCTAACTTGCCCTCTATCACTCAGATGTGGAGATTTGGATAACACCCTCAAGAGGATTTGATCTATCCTCACTATTTTAGGTTGTGCCTTTCAACCAAGGTAAGAGAACCCTTTCGTAGCCTGTTGTTTATGGAGGAGATGGAGATATCCTTCCTGATGAAGTTGTTAATCAGAAATTGGAGAAAATATGATCAATGGAATAAAATATAACTCGCACGAGTTATCACTCTGGATAGTGGAGATATTTTCTTGGCAAGGTTCAAGCCATTAAATACATTTGAAATCTTGATTGTTTCTGCATGTTTTAGTAGTGGAAATTATGCATTTGTGCACACACATGAAAAACAGGGGTGGTATGGGTAGGGTTGGTTGTTTTAAAATATATTTTTTATGGGAGGTCAAGCATAATGAACTCGATTTGCTAGATCTCTGAGAACTCTTACAAAATGGAAAGTATAGACAACAAGATGCTTCATAATAGCTAAAATGTTCCCTTAACCAAAATATGTGCTTCAATGGAGGCCTAGATTAGCAATTTTTCACACAATCTATGAGATTTTATCATGAAGGCTCGAGTTAGAAAACCCACAACGTACGATATCAAAACCCAATCATGCCTAATGTACACCCAAAGGCTTACACCAATCATCGTCAACAAATGAAAGAAAAGTGATTTTAAATCATTTATTTCATTTCCAGATGAAAGCTATTTCAAGAAATGAAATTAAAAATGCCACTAAACTATCACAAGGATTGAGACCCATGTGACTAAGACTGATTTTGATACAAGATTGCAATAAGAACAAGAAAACTATTTGCAGAAATTCAAAAATGAAACAAACACATTTTTCTCAAGATCAACATTGAGTAACTCGAGTTTGATTAAATTTCTTAGCAGGGAAAAGTTTCTTGAACAATCTCAGAGCTTGTCAAAGGATGTACACTTGCAACCACCTTGACACAATCAAACTTAATACAAAAGAGATACATAGGCTTCTTAGATGGCTTCTCAAAAGATAGGCTTTGTCAAGTTTTCCTCTTCGGAATTTTCTTCGACTTATAACACTCTAACCTCTAACCATTTGCATGATAAGTTTGTGCCATTTATAACATTTACAACAGATCCCCTTTTCCCCCAAAAAACAATTATATTGAGTGCTACAAAGGCTTGCCACGATCATGATCATGATTTCTAGAATCATATCCGGTAAAATTTGTCGATGCTCAAAGGAAAATATACTCGAATATCTCCCGCATTCAACTCCTACAACTCGGTAGATCACTCTTTCTTCAACTCACTAACCACTTTCACCACTAATCATCAAATATGGTTCCTGTGTGCTGGGAGAAGAAAAATGGAAAATCATATCGATCCCGAGAGTTAGACCATTTTAATGGTGAAAGCTATCTTCGATCTCTCCCAACAAACTTAGATATAAAATTAACTCCCTCTCTCTATTTGGCATGTAGGAAATACCATGAAATCATGAAGACTCACACTTCTAGGCGTGTTTTAGTAAGTATGGGGGAAATCAGATTCAGACTCATAGTTCGTTGATCTTTACTTTGAATTTGGACCATCCACATGGAAGATTCATTTTAAGACGGGACCAGGTTTCTTCATTGACCTTTTAAAACTTTTGGAAAATATAAAATTTTCACATTTTTTCCATGCCTCTATCGATGAGAAATGAGCCTGACATGTGTCTTAAGGTGGGTCCCAAAGGAACCGTGACCAAATTCTGCTATTTCACCTCCTTTTTGGAAAAGGAAAAATTTCCAAGTTTTCCCGCAGCTCCACCCTTGAAAAATGGGCCTAACATGTGTCCTAATGTGGGTCCCAGTGGAACCACACTTCCTTTTCACTTTTAACTCTTTTCTCCCAAAAGGAAAATTTTCCAAATTTCCCGAGAGTTTGCACCTCCATCATTGATTGGAGCAAGCTTTGACCTTTCCTCTATCAGGCTTGTGGGCCATTTTGATGTTTTAATCTTTTGAATATCGGGGAAAAAAATGCAAGTTACCCCGATGGTCTGCCTCCTTGCCCTTTTGACTTGAAACAAACTTTGACCGATCCTTTGTTAGGCTTGCCGACCATTTTAAGAATAAGAGGAAATTTTTCAATGTTTCCCTCAATGGTCCACTTCCCGCCGCTTCTAACTTTTCAAACCTCCACACGTCACTATGGCTCACCTTGAGATGGTCGCCAAAATTTGAGATTTGGAATATCGTGAGATCTCCAGTGTTTGGCTCAAGTAAAATTTGTTTGAAGGCTTCAAGCTCGGTGGAAGGAACCATGTCATGATCCGAGGTAGTCTCCTTTGGCCATTTGAAATGCCAAGTAAAATGCAAAGTGAGCGAAGGTCTCCAAGTGTCCTCCTGACGCTTCTTTAAAATGAAACTAAATGAGCACGGGCTGCCACGTGTCCCTATTTTCTCCCAAACTATTTTAGCTTCATAAAAAATGTCAAAGTCTAGGAAAAGTAGCGGAAACCTCCATGTGTCCTCCCAGCACTACTCCAAGGTCAAACCAAAAAGTAGATCTTCAAACGAGTGTCATTCCTCCATGTGGACAAATCTTTAAGTTGAGGATTTTCGTAGAATTTTTGAAGTACCAAGCTGAGCTCCATCCAACCAAAACAAGCCACGTTTCCTGCTGATGCAAGGATGCAAATTTGACAAGGAAAATGCCCGTTAAACCATAAAATGTATAAAAATGACCATTTGAGCCTGAGATGAAATTTTCTCCAAGGATAAAGAATTTAGGACTGTTACAAGGCTCAAATACATTGTTAGAGTTACATTCACTCTTTTTTTTCATGTATTCATGAAAAAATGACAAGGGTAGAAAATCCCAACTATAAAAAATGGAAAGAATGGGAAAGCCTGAGTTTTTGAATGAATAGAGGATGGGAGACCCAAATTTCAGACCTCTTTGGAGAAACAGAGAAACAAGGACACAAATATAGATCCATACGTGATCTTCGGCCCAAGGAAAGATTAATTATGGAAACAAAGGAAAGTAGAGACTTCCTGACATAACACGGGGGAATAAAATGTGACAGAGGCCGTAAATTAATAGATTTTCAAAGGAAAAATGGGGCAAGACTATTTTGAGCACCAATAGAAGGGAAATACATTACAAATTGGCAAAGTAAGTACTCCACAAGAGAAAGTTGAATTTCTTCAACTTTTTCAAGAATTACCCGATGTTTTTACATGGACTTATAAGGATTTAAAATATTTTAACCCAAGATTTTCCAAGAATACAATTGAATTAAAACCTAAATCTAAGCCTTTTAGATAGAAGCAAAGGCCATTAAACCCTCACATTCACCTCTCATGAGAAAAGAGTTGAACAAGCTAATTGAGGCCAACATCATCTTACCTATCAAACATTCAATTTGAGTTGTAAACTTGGTTCCTGTGAGGAAAAGTAATGGAGAAATCAGATTTTGTGTAGAATTATGTGATCTAAACAAAGCATCACTCAAATATCACTACCCACTTCCATTGATGGAGAAAATCTTGCAGGTTGTAGATGTCTCAAGAGGTTTTCATTTCTAGATGGCTACTTAGGCTATAATCAAGATAATGGTAAAAGAAGAAGATAAGTTCAAGACATCCTTTACCACCAAATGTGGTATATATGCTTATAAGAAGATGCCATTTCGACTATAATGAAATGCAAGTTTTGCCTCTGTTGCCCATTATAATCTTGAGTATCAATTTGTGAAGCAATAATACATGTATGTTGATGATTTCAACCCTCTCTTGTGTTCATTTCCTTTATCGATATTTTATTACAATATTGGTTATCTGTGCATGGAGGTTGTATTACATTTTAAGGGTTATGTCAAATAGCAAAGATGGTGTTCAACAATCCTTTCTTTGTATCACCTCTATTAGTTTAGGTTTAATTTCTTACGTCTTCTTAAACTGTCTCCTTGGAAAGTTAGAATAGATTTTATAATATATCCTCTACAAATTTTATGTGTGCACTTGAACAAAGGAATAGGAACCGACCTTCATTCGAGAGCTTTCTTGATTGCAAAGTCCCACACTTTAGGAAAATCTCCGAGTTATGTAATCACAATGAGAGTCTCAACCCATCGAGTCAGAGACATTGGCGGTGTTTTGATTTTACACTAACACTTCCCTTCTAACCTATCTTCTAAATTTCATGATATTAAATATCATCTAAACAACAGGAAACCGTATGAGAAGTCAAGGGATAAATTTTAAGGTCACCTCTACCCGTCATGAAATGTTTTTGTGATGTTTTTTAACTAATTTTACCTCGCACATGAGGTTGTTTTTTTGTTTTGACTTTCATGATTTTCACATAAATACCAGTATCTACAAATGCTTTCTAGGGTTTTGTATGACGAATAAATAAATCTATGGTGTATAAAATTTAACTCCCGAAAATGCCATAATTTCAATTTAAAACCACAATAGCAAATTGCGGATACACCTATAGATTATAGATAAGAGGTTAAAAATGCTATAAGATATAACATATTCATTTTAGTCCTTAAATTTACTCTCTCTCTATTTCTTTTTCCTCTACTATTTTTTATCCAATGAATCATTCGGACTTTAGACCATAAGGCTAGTCCCAAAAACTAAACGAAACAAGTGGAAAATAGTTTTAAAAACAAATAATTCTTTTAAATGTCATGATGTAAAACCTCAAAACATCCCAAGAAAAAATCTTAAACATTAAAATCATATTCACAAGAAACAAATCCAAATTTTTAAAAATCCTGGTTCTTCCAAAAATACTTATCCCCCATTAAGTATGATTTAGAAAATATAGAGTAAATAAATAAAAATTACAAAGAAAATAAATAAATTCGTACTTAATAACCAATTCAAAATGCAAATGATTTCTAATCCCGAAAAGTTCCGCATTAAATAAGGTAAATGGAGAATTATTAAGAAGTATTAACTTGATTTTTGAGTCTCGAATATGTCTCATCTTTCCAAGTAAGAAAATGGGTACAGTCCTCAAATCAAAAGTTCGCATTTTATCTTTATCTCTCCGATGTTGATCTCTAAAAAAAAACACAAATGAAATGAGACGTTAACAAAATAAAATGCATAAAACTTAACCATCTCCAATGACCACTCCACGCTCTCATTCCCTCTATCTCTAATTAGAGTGAACAAATGTGTAGTCCATTGATATTTCTTCTACCAAAACATTGTTAGCATCTGGATTCTGCACAATCAATAAAAGTGAAACATATTATTTTGGAAATACATTCATGTGGGAAAGATATTAAAATTTGAATTTTCATATTAAATATAACTTGAAGTGCCCATGCAGAGACATGACATAAAAAAATAAAAATGGTTTATAAGATAATGGTTTATTTAAGATACCTAGAAAGAATGGCCTAGGAGGTTTAGAGAGATCTTTGGTGTAGCCATTGGTTCAGTATCGGAAATGAATGGATACCCACCGAAACAAGAAATTATCTCGATCGCGTATTGAATCTTGTATTTATGAGGGAGCTGGAAAATTTTCTTTAGAATTTTATTAGGAGTTGCAAATTTTAGACATATACTCATCCTAAGACATGGAAAAATTTATGACTCAACATTCTATAATAACTTCAATCCTAATTTCGCACATCCTATAAGATACCTACAAGCATATATATATATATATATATATATATATATATATATATATATATATATATATATATATATATATATATATATATATTAAAATGGTTGAATTGGTAGTGTGTATGTCAATGTGATAGGTAATTAAAAAATTCCCCATTCATGTCAATGGATTGAAAAATAGTTTACTTGTTTTTTACAATTAAAAATTGAAAAAATGTGTAAATGGGTGTCAATTTTAACCCCTAAGAGAAGTTGTAGTTAAAGGACTAGTGTTAAAGAGGGTTGTGTTACTTTCCTTAATAAAGTAGTGAGTTGTTCAACCTTCAACTTAAGTTCACCTTTGGAAGCCTTATCTTTATCATATTTCTCCAACAAATTTCCAACGGCCACCGAACATCCTATTTGGCACCTTTATGTGTTGCCTTCCTAGCGAAAGATCTAAGAATCTGCTACTCTTTGTTATAGTTTCTTTTGTTTTCCCCTCAATGTGGGTGGCTACTTCCATGATCCTTACTCTTGATTTATTTACTAATAAACTATAGATTATCTTTAGCCATTTGGCTCATCTCTTTGGAGTAGGTTCCAAAACACTTAGATATATCACTTTTATAAGACGCACCTTCTTCTTTTGCTTTGGGTTTTGGTGATATAGCCATTTAGGTATATTGGATACAAATTAAAGTGGCATGGTTGATTAAGCACCTAGAGCACTAGATAAAACAATATCACTAGTAATATTTTGGCAATGAAATAGAGGTGGTAATGATAGAAGGGGTAGAAGTGAGAATAGCCTCAAGAGCAGATGCAATAAGACTTGAAGAATAAATAAAAGGAACCGAAAGTTGCAGAGGTAGTGGAGTGGAAAATGAAGAAATAATCATTTCCACTACTGAGAGAACAAGAAGGGCTGAAAATACTTGAGCCATGGATGGACATGGAGAAGGAGAGAGGAATGAAGAAGTAGATGATAATGATTGGGAAAGTAGAGTTGAACATAATGGAAATGGTAATGAAGAAGGGGTGGTAATTCTTATGACATAACCTGTAGAATCACTAACTTCAACAACCCTCATTATATGTACTATGGAGGAAAAACCTTGGTAATGGAAAAATTTGGAAGAGAGGATCTCCAAAAAAAATGAGATCTTCCTGAAACTATATTGGCCTTTTGAGAGTAGACCTTTACCTTTTGTGGGTGCGGGGAGACTCAAGTGCTAGTTCATCTTCTACTCTTATAGATTGATTTATCCCTTTGGGTGAAATTCCCAAGGTAGCTAACCAATCATATGTCATTTGAAGTATGGGCCCCATCCTTTCTTTACTTTTACAAAGTTCCGCCATGAATGAATCTCTCCATGGAAAAGGTTGATTGAAACATTATTGTTCCCGGACACTGGATCCAATACCTCATCATCATCCTCCATCCCTTCTAGAATATCCACGATAAAAACTTTCTAACCTCATTCAAGGTCAACCTTTCATATTGTATTTGACTAATAATGACCTCATCCCGACAATGAATTCAAATATTCTCTAGCCGAGGCACGTGAGAACCGGCCATCCTTGTTTCACTAAATTTAACCCAATAATCAAAGTTAGTTAATGGATCAAAAGTGCTCAAATTAACTTTCGACATTTCTCCATCCACATTATTTTCTTTATAAATGTTGGCATATGTGTATCTTCCTATTGAAATAGGAAACTAAACTCCCACCTTATGTCATTTGTTATCAATTTTTGATAATCCAACAATTGCTGAACCAATTCTAGTAAATTACATTTGTTAGTAGGACATCTTAGTAAATTGCTTGGCATTCCCAAGAAACTAAGAATCCTAATTTATGTAAACGTTTGGAAATAAAGATAGATGGCTCCACATTCCCACACCTATTTAAAAGCTTCATCGTAATTCCTTTGATTATACAAATCTTTATAAAAATGTTAAAGGAGGAAAACAAAAATCCATCATTGACTCTATGAAAATATTTTTTCCTTCTTCCATTATAATTTGAGAATAAAAGTGATAAATCCATGACACACTTTTGACACCTTTTGTGTTCAAAGCATTGAATTCCCCATGACGGTGGCAAAGCATACATGAGAAAAGAAGTCATGAATAAATTTTTATACATTAAAGCATTTCCCGATTGAAAATAGATTTAGCTCTGATATGTTCCCCCATCCTATGAACTCATTATTTTTTTCATAGTATAAATGTAGAGGAACATACATTCCTGAACATCCTTCATGGAAACAAGAACTGAAATTTGACTCTTTAAAACAATAATATCGGTTACTTTCTAGTTGAAGTCCGAGAAGAACAATGTTTTAGGAAGCTTAATGACACTCTTTGCCAAGTAAATGTTCATTATCACCTTCGTAAAACTTTAATTTCTTTGTCCCAATGTTCCATGGTGGCTTTCGTGAAATTATTACATATCCTTCAACATCCTGGAAGTTTAAATAAATCATCAAAGAAATCGGTGTCCAACCCGATTATGAATTTTCTGTCATCATCCTTTACCGAGTGAATCTTTAACAAAATGGGTTGCCACTACCAAGATGAACTCAAGAAAATGCATGGATGAAGGAAAACCTTCAAGTGAGAGAGATCCCACTGTCAAATATCGCTTGCATCCAAGGCTTCTTATTACAAGCTTTTAATCTTTCTTAGAAATCTAGAAAATCTATTTTTCTAAGATTGGTATCTTCAAGATTACTCAAATTTGAAGATAAGCATGAGTGAAGACCAAATACTAAAAATGTGGACTTAATCTTTCCTTTTTCCTTTGATGATTAGGTTAACACTTAATTAAGAATTTGAAATCAATGCCTTTTGGAAATTTCATAAAAAAAAAAAGCGTAAAAGCTCCAAAATATGGAAGTCTAAAATTTTGAAAATGGAAACTTTGAAAAGGCTTTGGCTCAAGTATAAACCTTCAAAACTTGAAAGGTAGACCTCCAAAGCTCTAAAAACAAATCTCTAAAAGTCTTAAAATTAAAGTTTAAACACCCCGAAATATTTAAACCTTGAAACTCGAAAAGTAGAGTTCCCAAAAGGAAATTACAAAACTCAAAATATTTGAAGTGTACAGAATGAAAATTGAATGCTTATAAATATATGGAAGAAATTGATGTGCAATATAGGACTAGATTCTTGCATGAATTTAGATTTACGTTTCTGGAAATTAGATGACATGGAGAAAGTAAAAATGATGGATGATGAGGGTTCCACTTTCAAAGAGGAAAAGAAGAACAATCAAAAGTGAAATAAAGAAACAAAGAAAACCCCAAATGATCATAAAACAAAAATAAACAACCTAAAACAAAATTACCTTGAAAAAGATACCTTGAAATTACAAAATGGTGTACTAAAATCGAGTGTCGAGAAAAGTCCAGTGAAAATGACAGGTAAAAATTTGAGTTTATATAGAAAGACACGAAAATAATGCTTGGAAAGAAACACGGGGTTAGTTGAATATTAAATGCTCATAGAAGCTCAAAATTGTAAAACCTAGAACTCCAAAATGGAATGTGAGTTTTGTAATATGAAACCGAAGTCTGAAACCCCAAAAAGGTGAAGTTCAAAATTTTGAAACTTTGAAGTTTCAAACTTCATAACTCTGGGGATAAACTTATAAAAAGTTGACTTGATACTCGAAATCTGAAAGTACAAAGTTCTAAAATTTCATAAATTCATAGCTTAAGACTTCATATTGGAAGAGGCCTCTCGCAAATAGAATTCTCGCCAATTGAATGAAAATGGAGCCAAAGCCAAGGGATTGTAGTTTAGTGAGGATGAACAACCATTAAATCGATCATAGGCTTTCTAAAAATCAATCTTAATGAACAAATCAAATTTATTGGAATTTTGGCCCATTCCATTCCTTCCCAAATAGCAATGATGTTTTCTAGTATGTATCACCCCTGGATGAACCAAATTTTTTCTATTTGAATAATGTTGGGGACAATATTACAGAGCCTCATATCTAGCACTTTAGAAATTTTTGTAGGAGACATTCAACAATATGATAGGGCTTTAAGAGGTAATTTTCTCGGGATCCCCTAGTTTGGGTATGAACTTGATATTCGGACCATTGTTCATACACACTCCCAAAGAGGGGTTCTAAAACTCCTCAAGATAGATTTGAAGAAGGTATTGACCGATCGAATCCCATATAGCTTCAGTAGAATTCATAAGGGAATCCATTTACTCCGGGAGCCTTATCATTGAAAATTTCTATGATGGCAACGTGAAGGTCATCAACGATGAGCATTTGGTCTAAGGAATCTAGTAGTTTGAGTCATAACATCCCCCATGCCCGAATCCGGTTGGCATGCATAGGTGGATGAAAGCTCTAACAATGACTAGATCGAAGAGCCAAATTTGACACACGATTTATATGATTGAGATTGATACCATGCTGCATTAAGGTAGTGTTAAGAAAGGATTGGAATTTATGAAAAAATGTGCTTATCATGTGAAGTGATACAAAATTGAATGTGAGGGTGACCAAAAAGAAAAATTCAGGAATGACCTCCATTACCATGTAATAAATGTTGTCAAAATTAAAATAATTCAGAGAAAATACATATCTCAATTTATCTGTTTAAGAACATGATTTGATCCTCCTGAGATTGGAAAAGTGAACCATGCTTTAGAAGTAGGAGTATGTAAAGCATTAGGGTCATAAAACCCAAACTTATTATGCATGAAATACCACACCTCCAATTCACCACTATCCACCCCATTGGCGGATGGTTACATTTTTAGTGCGTGACTCAACCATATGAAAATCACCACTTATGACCCAATAAGTATCAGGAATGATGTAGGCTACCCATCACCAAAGATCAGCCTTTTTGTGACATCGTTCGAGGTGTAAATATTAAGGAGCCATCAACATTAAAGAGGACCCATATGGTATGGTTGGTGGGGTTGATGCCATGGTCAATCAACAAGGGCCACCATTTGGGAGAAAAAAGGGAAATTAAACCCCCACACCTCACTTCATGATTACTGCAAAAGGCCAAGCTATTAGGCTAGATGGATTTACAAACCACATGTAACTGAAAACCTATAATTTTCACCTCCTACAAAAACAAAACATCTAAATTGGAAAATATTTTCCAAGCATCACGAATAATATACTTGTGACAGAATCTGAAGACGTCAAAAATTCCAAGATAGGAAATTCATGGATGATGTTGGTCAAGAGCCATGCCTTTAACATCCAAGCCATCAAGGGCATCAAACTGGTTTTGCAAGAATTACACAAAGTGTTATGCTGCAAAAAATCATATAGATTAATTGTTCTTTTCCGTCATATTCTATGGTGTATTTCTCTTCTATTGAGTCCACATTGTGCATTGAGCTATGGTCTGAGAGATGTGAGGAGGACTTTAGGGCCTTTTGTATGGCCCCTATGAGTTTCTCGTTAAGAGAAGTGACAATGGTTAAGGCATGGTGACATTAGAAATAGAATTGGTTTGGTCTATGAGAATCAAGGCCACCTTGGGTGTGTTGGAGTACTTTGGTAACTGGAAAGATGAGTTGGCAACAACAGTTGGTTCCTTAACAACAATAATTGGCTTCTTATTTTATGGGATATGTGGTTGTTCCTCAACAAAGGCTCACGCGACAACTCGAACCAAAAGGCTTCAATTAGATATTTTTGTTCTTAATTTTCCATCCACCGACCATTTTCCAACCTTCCTCTTGCAGGGGTTTTGTTGGTTCAGGGATACTTTGAAATTGTACATTTTTGAGGGACATAAAGGGGACAATCCTTGATCTTATGATCAAAGGCCTGACAATGGAAACAAGTGTTAGGTAGGTTGATATACAGAATATGTTAGGAGTACCACTTATCTCTCATCTAAATTTCCTCAAATTCTTTTAAGGTCTCGATAAATACAAACCTTGATGTAAACACACTTTTGTGGGTGAGCATGGTAAAACCACTTTGGAAGGAGGCATACCATCACCCGAATGCAGGAAAAAATATGATGCATGAAATGGGTGCAAGGAAAGGTTAGGTGGGAATTTCTACCCATATGGGAAGTTTGAGTACAACATACTAGAAACCACAAAGTCTTTGGTCCATGGAGAGAAGACCAGCAAAGAGTTACAAACATACCAAGTGGCTTGTCAGGACAAAATGTTGGGGGCATTAGATGGGAAAGAAAATTGTGAAAGGAAGATTACTTTGGACATATTTTTTATGATGTCAAGTCAAACCCCGTGAGGATTCCATACCAAATTATCCCATGCTTTAAACATTCTTTCAAAGGGGATTCAACCCATAAAATATTCAATGAGAAAGAATTGTTCCAACCATTGACAAACAACATTAAAAATAGGAACATGTAAAACCACACCAGGAGGAGAAACATTACCTCATGGAAGACTTTTGGGAAAAAAATTCAAGGATGTTTCACATGCGGTGCCATTTCTCAAAGCTCCACTATCTCGAGCCATGGTTATAAAAACCTGACTTGATGATGGATGTTTCATTACATAGGGGCACCCAATGGGCAAGAAACTAAAAAAACTGATGGTATTAATATCCCACAGAGCCCAAGAAGGTCGCAGAATGACAAGTTTGAAAGCTGGAAACCATAACTAAGTCAACTCCAGAGTATATTTATAGATCTCCCTCTAACCCATGACGGAAAGGGCATTAAATTTTTTAGTATAGTAGTGAATTATATTTTAATATGGTTGATTTATTTTTGGGTGCATTCATGATAGTAATTTATGCTTTTATAGGTGAAATAATGTACTTTTTAATTTCAAAGTGTGGCATAAAAATCTTAATTAGAATTAGAATTTAGAAAATTTACATGTTTATCCATAATGCACTATGAGCACTATGAGTTGAAAATGATGTTACTCATGCAACCAAATTATTTTAAAGTCATTGATTAAGGATTACAAGCTAAAGCCAAATTTAACAAAAAATTAATTATCAACATTTACAAGTTTATCCACTAAGGGGGATATGTTATTTAAATTTTTTATGATTGAGTGTTGTACAATCCATTCAAATTGGATCTTGAACTACTAAGGGGGGTGTGGCATTAAATTATTTCTTAAGAATGATGTTTTTTTATAGTAATATAAGTAATTCGTAAGTCCAAATGCATAACTAAATATTCATAACGAACAAATGAATCATTATATTAGAAAGATGGAAACATCCATTTTAGCATCGCCTTTATTTGCTTAAGGATCGTGGTATTTTAGGGTGTATATGTTATTGCGGATCAAACCTTTCAACCAAAATGACATTAATATTTTTTATTGAATGATGATTTCTAGATTTGTAGATGTAATATAAGGATTTACTTAAGATATAAATCCTTCTTTAGGTAGTAAGGCATGTATTTAAAGGTAATTGTTTTGGATTTTTTAATATAAAGTTATAGATGAGGATTGGGGAAGGGAAAGTAAAACTCATCCTAGAAAGTAAACTTACTCATCCTATAACCAATCAACCACTATATATATATCATAGGATATATATATATATATATATATATATATGGGAAAGCAAATTTACACTAAAATGAGGTGTATTTATCTATAAAAATGTAAAGTATAATTATTAAATTTATAATTAAAAAATAAAACAGATATAATTACTAAGTTATTTTATAGCATAGAAATTTATGGGATAATTTGTAGTCAATTATAAATACTCTCTTAAAATTGTTGATACACTATGTTTAGAATTTCAATTCACACTCATGAAACCATCAAATATAACATTTCGGAAAACTATCATAGAAGAAAATTATATTTTTTTGATTTTTTTGTTAGTTTTCAGGCATTCAAAACCTTCCTCAATTTTTTTAAATTTAATCTAGATCTCAAAAAAATTGATCTTCTTCCTTGCAATCCCTAGTAGGGAAACTAGGTTTAAAAAATGATAAGGAGAAGGATTTTTGTTGGCTACCATGGTATACTTTTATAGAATCAATGTGAAAGAGTGATAGATAGATATAGATTTTAGGAAAATTGAAAGTTACAAAACAATGTATGATATCCATAAAAACCCTTTCTATGTTGTGGATGTAATAAAGGTTTTATCAACACACATTTGATATCATACATCTATTGGATTTTGTACTTGTTTTAGCTAATATTTCCTAAGACAAAAGTGATACTAGTGATGTGTCATCCCTAGGGTCACCTACTATTGTATTTTTCTTAATACAATGGTACCTTTCATATGATTAAAATTTAGAATGTACAATGGTGAGTAAAATGGATGCAACTAATCTTAATAGTTTTGTCTCAATGTATAATAAATTTGGTCTAGATTATTACAAATAATCTAACACAATAATGAAAACAAAGAATATAAAATACTATATAAAATTCATCAGGGATATTGTGTTCATCTAGAGATAGCTTCTTATAAAAATTCTTGATCCTATAATCTAGGAGTCAAGTCTTATCACTTAGTCCTCCTCATATCTTTCTCTTATCTCTAGAATCACTCTAACAAGCCTTTATTCTCTCACACACCAAAATAGCTAGGTGAGTTGTTCTCACAACTCACCCAAATACTAACTATAATATTAATATGATTTCATATAAAGTCATTATTAATAATATTACAATATATTAATAATATTACACAATATATTTATAACAGTGTACCTATTAAAAATTAGAGATTAGAACAAGGTATTTTTCGAACCGTCCTCTTTTTTCAAATCAACAAAAGAAACATTTTTCATAGCCATGACTTGTCCAATCTACCATACTATCACCAAACCAAATCCACCACCACTTTCAGAGGTCATAGAAAAACTTATTATAGTCATGGGAACTATTTGACTAAATCCTAGTAGGATCCATTGAATTGGTATCCCAAAATCTTATGAGAAAACAATTATTAAGGCATAATAGGAAGTGTTTATTTTAGATGTTGTTACTGCAAGTTCCCTATTTGATACATATATCAAATGTGGAAACATATACAAGGCATGTGAAGTGTTTGACAAAATTCCCCAGAGATATGTCATCTCATGAATGCAAGTGATTTTAGAATATTCACAAAATGTGGTTATTGAAAATGCCTTGGGAAAATTTATAGCATACTCTTGGGTTGTGGAAAAATAATAAATTTTGGAAATATATGGAAATCCATAAAGGTATATTAGGAAGTGTATTTTTTATGTTACTACATTGTTCACTCCTCTAAATTTCACCCCTAATTACAAATCCAACAAACTTAACATTGTTATCCTCTTCAACATAATTCGTAGCTGACGTAAAAATACTAGTGTATATACACTACACTTAATTTATTCATGTCATGAAGTTCGCTAGATGGTATTATCATATGCCAATCACCATTCCACCCGCTTCTACATCAAAAGATCTATAGCTTGCACGAATTGGTCTTTTAATGGCATCACCATTTAGAATTTTCAAAGCACTTATATCCGCATTATGGTTTTCCCCATGTTTCTCCATTTATCAAAGTCAAGAGATAAATATTTACTAGAGAGGGGACCATAGTATAAATTTTATGTTAAAATTTATCGTGGTGGGATAAAATTTTGTGCATAAGTCTTCCAGACATGATCAAATATTAATAAATAATAAAATAAATTATTTAAAAATAAATGCACTAAACATGTCATTGTGAGCTAAAAACTTCTACTTGACATTCACAAGTCTCTTTTTAAAATATGGTAAATTTCATTACTATTTAAATATTGGCATTAATTATATACATCTCTTTAGAGACATTTGATAAAATTGGAACGATACAAACAATATTAACATGGCCCTTACGCAAGAATGACATTAATTATATACATTCTACACAATAGAATTGATATTCACATGTGGCATAAATTAGAGAAACTAATGTTGTGCTTAAGAGGCCAGGAATGGTGCACGTGCAAAGCAAGTAGGAGTTGATGGAAACCATTTCCAAATGAAATTGAAATGAGTAACTTTTTTCCCTCAATGTCGGTGTAGCCTAGGTTTGATATTGAATGGTGACTCCTTTTTTTGTAAGAAAATCTATGATAGTGTATACATTTATTTACATTTCAACTTAAATTTTTAGTATTATTTTGAATTTACTAAAAAATAGATCTTATAAATATTATTTATTCAAGACACTAAATTGGTGAATTTAAACAAAAATTTGGAATATTATTTTAGATTTTTTAATGGTGAATTTTTTTCTTGAAATACACATAAAAATTCAATATTATTTTAGATTTTTTAATAAAAATAGATATCATAAAACTTAATTAATCAACAACATAAAATGGTAAATTATTTTCTTAAAATAAAATAAAATAAATTATTATAACACATATAAATGAAAATTTATATAAAATCAAACTTTTAGTACCACAATACTCTAATTCTCACATGAATTTAGATTTAAAATTTGACAAGTGTTTTATTGAACGAAAGGAAAATATGGTTTCATATAAAAATTTATTAGTTTTTTTAATTTATAAAATTGTAATTTTTAAAAATAAAAATATCAAAAATATTCATTTCTAAGAATATCTATGATAATATACAACCTTAGACAATATTTTAAACTAGAAATTTCTAACGAGTTACAAATTATGTCGGAGAGGATAACAATGTTAAGTTTGTTGGAGTTGTAATTTACAGCGAAGTGAATGCAAACTTAAAACTAAACAAAAATTTTTCTATAAACTCGAATAATGAAGCACATAATGATTATTATAGTGCAATCTTATTTTTTTGAGATTGCTTCATTTAATCATCTCCAATAATCACCACAAAAAAAATCTCCCTTTTTATAGAGAAGGAAATGGTTCCCATATTTCTCACAACAAATTCTCTTACAACAATCTTGGAGTTAATTTTTACTACAATGTGGAAATGAGCACATAATACAATGTTCTTGACATTTGTAATAGTTGTTCCATGGGGGCGTGTTTAACCAATCATATGTCATTGCCAAATTTTTACTATGGTGGTAGAGAAATATTTCTCTAAGTCTCTTGACCTTAGGGTTCTAGGGTAAATGGATAAATTTCCTTTCCATTATAATTTTTCATATGTTGATACCCTACTCTAAGGCTCCCATTTTAGCTACAATGAGTATGCTAGCAAAGGTTGTAATTTTATCTTTACACTAAATGATTCCACAACTTTTTCAACAACCATATTTTGTGTTAGTGCAATCCATATTATTTTCCTTATAATTTCTTTATTTACTTGGAATATTTCCTACATATATTGAATTATCTTTCTTAATTGTCATTGTCATCATAGGAGTTATTATGTAGTGCCCCGCCTCGAGACATTGGGAAACAAACCAATAAGTCGGTAAAAAAAAAAAAATTGATAGTGAACTATTGCATCGCTCAACCATTTCTCACTAATTAATTTATATATATTTAATTAATTTACGAAATTAAATTAATACAAACCCAAGAACTAAATCATTTAAATCTAAGTTGATTTACCCGATTTCTAAAAACACTAACCCCAATTAATTTTATTTATTTAACTACTTGCCTAAATCCTCGATTTGATTATTTAATAAATAACACTATCTTGAATTTACCTTACTAACATCACTAGGGTCACTTGAAAATTTACACCCCATGTCATAATAATTTGACTCCACTACCCTCCTTGGGTTTTATTTCAAAATCTCATTTTATTTAATAGTCTTCCCACACACCCCACAAATGTTATTCTAATAATCTCATTAAAATATTTTGACTCAAAAGTTTAGGATTAAATAAGGACCCTAGGATCAATCCAATCCTAACCCTTGTTTTTCAACTCACCCTAAAATTACCCTAATCCTCTCTTTTTTTTTCTTCCATTATATTCTTAATTTTATTTTCATTTTTTTTTGGTTATTTTGGGTTGTGTTGGAGGAGCTATGGAGTTTTATTTTGTTAAACCCGTATTATATTTTAATGAGAATTTTATTCCAAATCAAGGATTTTTCTTCCCATTTATTTTTATGGCACATAGTTATTTCATTTTCTTTTTTTTTTGGAAAAGAGGTCATGGATTTGAAAGAGGAAGGGCTGCGTGAGGTAGTGATTGCATAAGTCGGGGAGGTTAGCCATGGAGGTGGTGGCGTGACAGGAATGGCCGCATGGAGAGGGATGGAGGGGATGGCATGAGAAGGGGGAAGGCGAGGGTTAGGGAGATGGCCGCGGTGTGTGGGGATAGGCGGTGGTGTGAGGAAGTCGGGGACGGATATGTGCGGAGTCTGGGAGGGTAGTGTGGGCTATGGTGGAGAGGAGGTGCGGGGTGGGCGGGGATAGGGCTACATGCCACAGAGGAAGGGGTGAGGTTCGGCCTTCCCCCTGAAAAATTGAAAAAGAATTTTTTTTTTTTTTTTTTGTTTTTTTTTGTTTTCCTTTATATTCATTTTAATTTATCAATCATATATATATATATATATATATATATATTTACTTAGGTTATTAATAAAATTGTTTATTATCAATAATATATGATTTATATATATATATTATATATATATATATTTATTATTATATATATGTATTTATATATAATAAAATAATAAGTATAATGATTATTAAGATGGACTTAATAAAAAAATCAACTTCTTAATCTACTCACTTAAAGGAACCAAAACAAATTTTCATTTTTTATTAATATTATTTTCAACAATAAACTACAAGAGCAATATGAAGGAGAGTATTTCCATTTAATAGTAGTCATATGATCCAATGCTTAAAAATTTGATTTCATCTCTAATGTTCTAACAAACCTCATTTTAGATTTTTATCTAAGTAGAATATCCAACAAGAAATATACATATATATCTTTTATTTATTATTTATTTATTTTTATAGAAAGAATCAAGAACAAAATACATTCGCAATCTTTAAACCTCCTTTTCAAATATAGTCTAAACAAATTTATACCAAAGGAATCCATTCTTTTTAATTTCAAATTATTTTCAATGAACTTAACCTTCCTTCAAGGATAAGAGTTACATAAAGTTTTTATAAAAGAAAAGCATCTAATACAAGTTTTCTTATCAAGAAGTTCAAAACTTACAAAATGTTTCTTCAAGATACATGAAATCACTCAAGAAAGGCATATTACAAAGCTCCTTTACAAGGATGAAAGAGGTTGCTCAACTAATCATTTCTCAAGTTTACAAATAATTTTCAAAACAAAAAGAAGAGGAATTACAATAAATAGAAAGTTTCCACAAAGCCACATCCAAAAGGAATACAATGACGTAATGTCCACAAAGAGAATGAAGATGACAATGAAACTCCAACTACCACCAACTTCCATCTTGAGATCCAACTTTAAATGCCTTCAAGGAATCCATGCAAGGAGAAGAAGCTTGTTTTACCACCCAACCATAGGCATCATTACATGTCTTTCCCAAGGTTGGGATGCATGCTAGCCTCCCCCAAGCCCATGGGAAAGAGGACAACTATCCACAACTATGCACAAGAGTGAGGGTGAACAAACAACATTACATCCACACAAAAATAAGGCAAAGATTAAAACAAGACTCCAAATTTGTAAAAGTGAAAAGGAGGAGAAACCAAGTTCTACCTCTAAAATGGGGAAGAGAAAAGAGGAGTTCTCCAAAATTTATAACCATCATTAGATGATCTCCATACCCTCCTTATTTCTCCAATTTCATTCAAGCCCTCCTTATTTCTCCACCATTTCACAAATCCTTCTTGGAAGGATTTTCAAACCCCAAAGGGTTTCCTCACCAAGAATGGGGAAGGAGGTTCAAGCCAAATGATGCACCTTCCACACCTCAATCCATTTGAAGAGAGAAACTAAATACTACAAGGTTTTCCCATCAATCCTATGAGGATTGAGAGGGAAAATCCCTCTCTCTTCCCCCACAAACTCCAAAACTCCATCATGCCATATGATGGAGGGAGCAAAATCAAATAAACAACAACAAAATTTTCATGCAACAACAAACATTTCCAAGTAAACAACTTATTTATAAGAACCAAAATAAAGTTCAAGAAGCCTACCTCAAATAAAAGCTCTCCAAAATCAATCTCTTCCACTTCTCGACCCAAGTAAACTCTAGCTCTAAATCCACAAGCCTCTAAGCAAAATCTCCAAAAAACGATTCTCCTCTTTTCCCATGAGGGAGAATTTGAAGAGGAGCAAAAAAAATCCTAAAAACTTGAGGGGGTGACATGTGTCACCCTTCTCATCCATCAAGGTCAAAGATTCCAAAGATAAAAGAGAGAAATGATAAAATGACTTTTAGCCATGTTCTCCAAAATTGCTCAAATCGATAACAAAATAATCTTGTGCAACTTTTAACAAAGCACACTTATCCATACCCCTTACATGAATTTGACTAAAGGGGAGGCAAAAAGGAGGGAAACTCCCTATGCCTTGTAATTAAGCCCCCTACCTATTAGGTAGGGTCCAAGGGCCCATTTTCATGCTAAGGGAACTCCCAAACTAAAAGGGGTCTCTAAAATGCCTAAATTAACCCAATTTCGGGTTTGACAAATTTAGCACAAGGGTAGAGGGTGTGGGGTCCACATAAGGCTTCACATGTGACCCTAAACCCTTTTGATTAAGTACAAAAGTAAACAAATTCAAAACTTAATGTAAGTGGGGCCATTAATTCCCCAAAACAAGTTTACAACACAAACTAAACACCCTAAGCAAAATTAATAATACAAGACATATTACATTACAAATGAGGGTCACCCATGGTGCCCAAAACAATAACTCTAATACTAAGGCCTCATGCAATAAACACGGCTAGGACTTAGCCATGTGGGTTACTTGTGCAAAATTGTGTAGCTGGCCTAAATCCCATGTTCTCCCGTGACCTGTCACCTGCACACTCATTGCACACATTAAACGCACCTGTCCAATACAAGAGTAAACTAGCTACTCACTAAGTGAATAAATTCAAACATGTAAATTAACGATATCACCATCATCAACGTGGAATGCACAATCTCACAATTCGTATGTTAGGTATTACAATACATACAAATGTCATATCACCATGCCATCATGTATCCTTATCAGCAAAATGATTACGTTACAAAATCAAGGTACGTGACTAAGCTAATTATCCAACATATAGGAATTAGGCCCAAATCGCATAGAAAAGTGTTAGTATCCACAATCTCAAATAAAGAGTGTCAATCTACTAATCTAGTCAAATTGGCATTTCACGCCCCAATTCACCATACATGTCCATGAAGGCCAACCAACATATCATAACGTCAAAAATTATGTCAAAAACCATGTTAAGTCACAACTATGGGTTAAGAATTCAACAGGTAATTGAGGCTAGAAAAATGTGGGCACTACATCCCCCTCTCCTAAAATTAGACTTCCTCCAGAAGTCACTGGAAGAGATAGGGATAAGATTTTATGAGGTATCACATCGTAGTGTAAGTCCAACATTAAGGTCATTTTTAAAGGAACTAAAATATTTTGTTTTGTCTTAACAACATGTCTTTTCAAGTGTAACAAGGTCCAAGAACAAGTATATTTCAAATAGGATAATATTAACCAAGGGGGATTGTATAAACCAAATTCATTTGCCTCATCATCTAACTTTCCTATAAGGGTCCAAGTAAGAGGATGTACAATATAAGGCATAAAATTAAATGAAAACCTATGATGGGTGAGTGAAGTGAACATAAATGTTTTTTTAAAGAGAATTAAAAATTTCTTGTCTATTAATTTTATATGAGTCCTACATAAAGAAGTTGACTTAATTTGGCCATTATTTTTATGGTCACTAAATGATAGTATTCAAAGAAAACATTTGTGGGTGAAATACATATATAGTCAACCACTAGGTTAGGATTGGTTTTCTAGTTTGGTTTCCAAAGTTTTCATAGTATGTATTGTTTTAAAGAGCATTTCCATTCCAAGCCAAGATTGCTTTAGAAGTCTCCTAAACAAAAATTGAATTTATTATTGTTTATAATTTATTTACATATAAGTTCACACTATGACAAGGAAATTTTGAACTTTCTATGCCCCAAACAAGCCATAACTCCTTAATGAAACAACAAACCACAAATTTCCAGTTCAATACGATATAAGAAAAGTTTTACTTAAATTTTATCATTTCTTAATTGTTATAATCAAAAGAAAACATGAATGAGTTATGGAAAAAACAAAATCCATTTAAAGAGAATGTTTCCGAATCTTATCAACATATTTATCAGAATTTACAAAATACCAAGCATGATGAAAGAATTTTTTTTCAGTTCATACTTTCCTCAAGCGCACAAGAGATCAACACTCATCTTCCTTCAATGAAAGGTAAGGTCTAAATCTCTTTCAAGATATCCGACTTATGATAACTTTTACTTAACAATTATTTGGTCATAATTTGGCCCATTAGGTATAAGAGACATAATGTAAAATACACTTATTAACTAGGGTTGCATTCATATTACACAACGAAATTTGAATTACGCCACCCTATTTGAGTGGAAATAGAAAATAGAACCATGTTTTAAAGAGGACCCCAAAAATAATTTTTCACATTCATTATATATATATATATATATATATATATATATATATATATATATATATATATATAAAACTAGTGCTTATACTGATTACAAAGGACGTCTCTACCTATGGTAGGTGGAAAGGCTAGTTAGTCATTATTGTTAGTCCTTGCAATAAGGTCTTACATCATTTACATTATAATAACATACTAAGAGTTCTTATATGTGAATGAAATATTATAAAGGAGTTTCCTAAGAGTCCAATAGTCAAAGGCATATCGGATTTGTGAGATCATCACAACCATTCTATCAATTGTATTAACTTTCTCACCTAAACATTTAGGAAGAAAAACAATACCTAAGTTTCTTACAAAATTCCCAACATTAAATATGTAAACAATATGAACATCACAAGAAAAAATAGTAACCAACATCTATCACAACTGAAGGAATAGTTTTAGGATTGCCCCAATTTTAGCTTTTTAAGGGGGTAACAATGATTAACATTGTTTATCCAACCAACGTTGTTTAGTTATATATATATAACAAGTTTTCCAAGATACAAATAATAACAATATTCCATTATTTTTACAAGGTAAGTGTACACAATTGTGCTTTTAGATTTATAAATAAATATATTATTTTGTGGGTTTTAAAACATTAGTTTCACCCCTATTGGACCACATTAATTGTTCTTTCACAGACAACGCCATCATCAATACAACATAATGCCTAACCAAGAAAGTGTTCAACACTAATTCATTTCATTTTATTTTCTTTCCAAGAAAGAGATAAAATATGATTGTTTATATTTATTATATATATAAAAATTTTGCATGACCATTGTTCTTCTAAGTCCATGAATTTGAGGTTAGAAAGAGGGTGATTCCCTTATTTCTACACAAAGTAAAAGTAGTATAAACATGATCACTCATAACATTTTAAATCAACTTGAGGAGAGTTAAAATCATATGTGTAATTACTAAGGTAAGAATGTTTTAACCAAGTTACCATGCAACAAAACTTAATAAGAGGTTATGGTATAGAGATAGGTTTATCGAGCTTCAAAAGGATTAAGAAAATTAACTAGATCATTTCTGAAGTTAACTCTAAAATTTATACAAATAACTTCGATGATAATTTTGAGTTCGTGAAAACTAGATTCATTTTATAATATCACACTATATTCCTACGTTACGTGAAGAGGATAAACTAGCTAAGAGATATCACTTCAAGCAACACCATCCTATAATGAAAGATACTAACTTTCCTTTCCTTTATCATTTATTGTTTAGAGAAAAGTTAGCAAATTATTTTCATCCAATTATACTTAATTTTAAATCATAATTTTGAAAAGGTAATAACAAGAACATAAGATCTTCTGGTAATTTCCTTATAAAAGGGTTATAAAACTAAGATTAGCAACATTAACAAGAGGAGTAGGAATTATTTCAAATTTCATAGTAATGAAATATCAAGACGTGGAAGACTATTATATCACCTTGGGTGGTTTTATACAAGATACAATTATTTAGTTTACACCCATACCGAAAGGGTCTGATTCGATCTAAAGAGGTGCTTCTAACATGGCGGTTGCGATTCCTAAGAAACAAAGGATCACTAAACAAGAAGCAACCAACACAACGCCATAAACATATTCCTTATATCAAGATAACAATTCTACAATCCTATATTATACCTACTACTTATTTATGACACCAACAACTAGCCCTTTTTGATGTCCAAAAGGATCATCCTAACCAAGGCTGTTAGTATTCAAAAATGACTTGTTGTACCAAATTTTATTTTGGGTCCTAGCATTCAACCTAGAACACGTAGCTTAAAACAATAACCATATTGTAACATGTTTCACTTTCCAAAGGTGTCCTAAGAAACCTATTTGTTTATTAAGACCTAATTTTCTTGTTCTACGAACTAGAGAAAATGGCTACAAAGGAATCCTGCCAAGACATGTACCCAACACCCAAATGGTGAAACAAAGCTTTCAATCAATTCTCTATTATACAGAGCATCAAACAAGACGTACATTTCTAATTACTGGTGAATAGGTTTCAATTAGGAAGCGCCTTCTCAGAGCCAACTATTAGAGTTTTACTATTGCATTACAACATACTTTTAGTGAAAATTGGTTACAAAAAGGGCCTAGAAAATAACCGATACCAACTTGGAATTGAGTTTTGCCATCTTGAATCTATTCTCCTATATATAGAGAACCCGATGCAACTTACAAAATGTAAAACTAAACACTAATACTCTAGTTATGATCTTCTTTCGGAGCTAAGTAATGTTATTGTGAAGTTTGTGTTTTGTACCAAAATGTCTAGAGACCTCCTAAACACCCTTGGAAAACTAACCTTCCATTTCCTTTTTTTTTTAATCTAATCATTGTAGATAATGGACATGGAGGAATACTACAAGTTAGAAGTCAAAAATTTCAATTTCCTACTAACACTCTCCACTTTACAGGTCCAAATCGAAATGATTTTACTCCAATTTTAAGTTGTTGTCCCAAACAATATGCGATTAAAAGAGCTAAAAAAATTTGATTTTATCTATATGATCAAACGATTTTAAAAGTTGATTTTAAAAGTTGATGTGGCTTCCCATGTCACTAGGGAACAAGATTATCCAAATCCATTACTACTATGGAGACCAAGAAGCCATTTTGCACGTTATCTAAACATGACATTTTCTTAAGTTTTATTGATTGTTTTAAACAAATTAGGTGATCAAAATGTGCCTACCATCTATTGTCTTAGCAAACATTTTACTCCAAGTGGTTACTCGAGAGATAACTTTACCCATAGAATAGTTTAGCGGAAATGATTTTAATTGTTTTACTTTTAATATTATGAAAACATTTATAACTAGTTAAAAGTTCTACCCAAAGCATCTACGTGTGCGAACCTCTACTCTAATACAAAATGTAGTGCCCTGCCTCGGGACACTCGGGAAAGCAGACCAATAAGTCAAAAAATAATTTTTGATAGTGAACTAATGCATCACTCAACCATTTCTCATTAATTAATTAATTTATATTTAATTAATTTACCCGAAATTAAATTAATACAAACCTAAGAACTATATCATTTAAATCTAAACTGATTTTCCCAATTTCTAAAAACACTAACCCCAATTAATGTTATTTATTTAACTACTTGCCTAAATCCTTGATTTGATTATTTATTAAATAACACTATCTTGATTTACCTTACCAACATCACTAGGGTCACTTGAGAAATTTACACCCCCTTTCATAATAATTTGACACCACTACCCTCCTTGGGTTTTATTTCACAATATCATTTTTATTTAATAGTCTTCCACACACCCCACAAATGTTATTCTAATAATCTCATTAAAAGATTTTGACTCAAAAAGTGCAGGATTAAATAAGGACCCTAGGATCAATCCAATCCTAACCCTTGTTTTTCAACTCACCCTAAAATTGCCCTAATCCTCTCTTTTTTTTTTTCTCTTCCATTATATTCTTACTTCTTATTTTGTTTTGTTTTTATTTGTAGGTTTTGTTGGCAGGAGGAGCTATGGATTTATATTTTTAAACCCAGTATTGTATTTTGAGAGAATTTCATTCCAAATCAAGGATTGTTTCTTCCTTTTATTTTTTTTTTGCACATAGTTATTTCATTTGTATTTTTTTGTAAAAAGAGGTGGCAGATTTGAAAGGGGTAGAGCTGCGTGAGGAGGAATTGACTATGCAGAGTTAAGGAGGTGGGAAGCGGTGATCGTGGAGGTGGCGGGTGTGAAGGAACGGCCACGTGGAGAGGGATAGATTTGATGACATGAGAAGGGGGGGCAGGGCAAGGAGATGGCCGTGGTGTGGGGGAGAGGGCGGTGTGGAGGGAAGTCGTGGAGGGACAAGTGTGGGAGTCGAGGGGGCATGGGCTATGGTGGAGGGAGGCGCAAGATGGGCGTAGGTTGGGGCTATAGCCTTAGAGGATGGGAGGGGGGGGTTTGGCCCTCCCGAAGCTGTAATTTTTTTTTTGTTTTTTTTTTTTGTTTTCCTTTATATTCATTTTAAATTTATCAATATATATATATAGAGGTTATTAATAAACTTGTTTATTATTAATTATCTATTTAATTATATAGTGTTTAATATATATATTTATTATTATATATAATATATATATATATATATATATATATATATATATATTCATATATAATAAAATAATAGGTATAATGATTTTTAAGATGGACTTAATAAAAAAATCAACTTCTTAATCTACTCATGGAAGGGAACCAAAACATATTTTATTTTGTTTATTAATATTAATACTTATTTTCAATAATAAGGAAGAGGAATATTGAATAAGGAGAGTATTTCCATTTAATAGTAGTCATATGATCCAATGCTTAAAAATTAGATTTCATCTCTAATGTTCTAACAAAACTCATTTCAGATTTTTATCTAAGTAGAATGTCCAACAAGAAATATACATATGTATCTTTTATTTATTTATTCTTTTTTTTGTAGAAAGAAACAAGAACAAAACACATTCCCAATCTTTAAACCTCTTTTTCAAATGTAGTCTAAACAAATTTATATCAAGGAACCCATTCTTTTCACAACATTTATTTTCCAATGAACTTAACCTTCCTTCAAAGATAAGAGTTACATCCAGTTTTTATAAAAGAAAAGCATCTAATACAAGTTTTCTTATCAAGGAGTTCAAAACTCACTAAACATTGTTTCTTCAAGATACATGAAACAACTCAAGAAAGGCATATTACAAAGCTCCTTTACAAGGATGAAAGAGGTTTCTCAACTAATCCTTACTCAAGTTTACAAATAATTTATCAAATACAAAAAAAGGAGGAATTACAATAAATAGGAAGTTTCCACAAAGCCACATCCAAAAAGGAATACAATGAGGTAATGTCCACAAAGAGGATGAAGATGACAATGAAACTTCTACTACCACCAAATTCCATCATGAGATCCAACTTCAAATGCCTTCAAGGAATCCATGCAAGGATAATAAGCTTGTTTTACCACCCAACTATAGGCATCATTACATGCCTTTCCAAAGGTTGGGATGCAGGCTAGCCTCCCCAAGCCCATGGGAAAGAGGAAACTATCCATAACTATACACAAGAGTGAGGGTTAACAAAACACATTACATCCACACAAAAACAAGGCAAAGATTTAAACAAGACTCCAAATTTACAAAAGTGACAAGGAGGAGAAACCAAGTTCTACCTCTAAAATGGGTAAGAGAAAAGAGGAGTTCTCCAAAAGTTATAACCATTAGATGCACAAAAAATGATCTCCATAACCTCCTTATTTCTCAATTTCATTTAAGCCATCCTTATTTCTCCACAATTTCACAAATCCTTCTTGCAAGGATTTTCAAACCCCAAAGAGGTTTCCTCACCAAGAACGGGAAGGAGGTTCAAGCCTAAATGACCCACCTTCCCACCTCAATCCATTTGACGAGAGAAACTAAATCCTACAAGGCTTTCCCATCAAGCCTATGAGGATTGAGAGGGAAAATACCTCTCTCTTCCCCCACAACTCCAAAACTCCATCATGCCATATGATGGAGGAGAAAAAATTAAATAAACAACAACAAAATCTTCATGCAACAAAAAACATTTCCAAGTAAACAACTAATTTATAGCATGTTATAACAACCACAATAAAGTTAAAGGAGCCTACCTCAAATAAAAGCTCTCCAAAATCAATCTCTTCAACTTTTTGACCCAAGTAAACTCTAACTCTAAATCCACAAGCCTCCAAGCAAAATCTAAAAAAAAAAGTTCTCCTCTTCTCCCATGAGGGAGAATTTGAAGAGGAGGAAGAAAAAATATTGAAAAATGAGGGAGTGACATGTGTCACCCCTCTCATCCTTCAAGGTCAAAGATGCCAAAGATAAAAGAGAGAAATGATAAAATGACTTTTAGCCATGTTCTCCAAAATTGCTCAAAATGATAACAAAATAATCTTGTGTAACTTTTAACAAACCACACTTATCCATACCCCTTACATGGATGTGACCAAAGGGGAGGAAAAAGGGAGTGAAACTCCCTCTATGCCTTGGAATTAAGCCCCCTACCTATTAGGTAGGGTCCAAGGGCCCATTTTCATGCTAAGGGAACTCCCAAACTAAAAAGGGGTCCCTAAAAATACCTAAAATAACCCAATTTCGGGTTTGGAAAATTTGGCACAAGGGTAGAGGGTGTGGGGCCCACCCAAGGCTCATGTGATACTAAACCCTTTTGATTAAGTACAAGAATAAACAAATTCAAAACTTAATGTAAGTGGGGACATTAATTCCCAAAACAAGTTTACAACACAAACTAAACACCCTAAGAAAAATTAATAATACAAGACATATTACATTACAAATGAGGGTCAACCATGGTGCCGAAAACAATAATTATAATACTAAGGCCTCATGCAATAAACATGGCTAGTACTTAGCCCCGTGGATTTGTCGACACTAAAATTTTCCTCTGTAATTTCTATTTCATTAATGTATGTATTAGGAATAGGATGTTGTTAAGTATAATTAGTAGTAAGCGTCCGGTAGAAGATAACGATGCTTCCAGACGATGCCTCCAATAATGTATAGTACGATTATAGTCAAAAGTAAAATAGGAATGTTGTGGAAAAAAGTAAATATTTGTTGTAAGTGGTCCGGTAATGTTAAAATTTCAAAGTTAGGGTAAGTAGAGAAGTAGGGTCTATATGACTAGGAATTAGAAATATTATATTGGTAATAAGGACAAGGAGTGAGGTCATAAATATTTTGTGTATTTTATTTGTAACAAGTCTAAAAATATGTAACCCATGTGAAATGATAATGTTTATCTTATCTTAAAAGATGAGCTTACATGTATAGATAAGAATTAAGGTATGAAATATGATTTTTCGAGTGGATTTTTATCCTATCTTAGAGATAAGATGGATAATCCTGGAAGTTCTATAAATAGAGAGTCCACCCCCTCATTTAGCATAGAAGGAAGTAGTGAGAAATATTGTATGAGTAAGTGTGTAAAGGAAGCCATCATTTTGAAGGTGTGTTAAAGAAGCCATTAAGAAGTGTAATTGTGAAGTCTCTCCCATAGTATTGGTGGAAGGCAGGTGAAGTCAGTAACACTTGAAGTACATCATGGGTGAGATTGTAAAAATTTCATGTTAATATTATAATTTACACTGATATTTCAGATTTATCATCATTCCTTCTTATCATAGTCTATAGTATTATTGTGTTATGTTTGTTGTTGTGTTTCCAGATTACATCCACCAAAGTAAAAGTTGTGCATTAGTAAATAATCATAGCACGAGGAGTTCCGATAAGGAATTATCATAGTGCTAGTTTGGTGTTGACATTTTGGTTCCGTTCTCGGGACTATTCCTCGTTAGTAGATTTTCTGGAGAGATATTCCCACTTAGTCGAGAAAACATTTCGAGGGTAACCTTGTTTTTACTGTGCATAGTAGTTACTATGGTAAAGTCACTTTTTCCATGAATAGTATTTACCGTAGTAAAGTCACTTTCTTGTGAATAGTATTTACCGTAGTAACTTCACTTTTTACTATGAATAGTGTTTAGCACCGTAAAGTTAGTTTTTACCGCAATAAGTCAAGTTTTACCATAGTTTACCATGGTCATTTCTATTTTGTATTATAGTGATTCCATTTATTTGTGCACATAAGTCTTGTTGATTGTACTTGTGGGTTGGTATTTGACTATGGTTACTTTTGAAAATGGGGAAGATTCTGTTTTCTCGGCCTAATCTAATGAATCGCTTCCTCTTTCATTCAAGAGTTTAAACGATCTTGTATTTGTAATGGCCTTATAAGAAGGGAACAATGGACTGAATTTTTCCTACCTTTTTGGATGGTTCAGCCCTTATATGGTTTGAAACACAAGGTGATAATGTGAAAAAATCATGGGATTTATTAACTCAAAGTTTTCTTGAAGAATTTGGTGAACAACGAAATATGCAGAGCTCGTGATCGATATCACAAAGATATCCCAAGGAGAGAAGAAGAAGATAAGGGATTATCATGCTCGTATTCTAAAGCTAAGGAGGAAGCTCGATGCCCAGATCGGGAAGGAAGGATTATCGGATGGGTTGATGAATGGCGTGAATAATCTCCTCTGTGAGCACTTCATTCTTGGGATGAAGCCAGAGATCAGACAACGAGTGAAGTATGACCGCCCAACTACCATTGAACAAGCAAAGGAGATGCACAAGGCAAGAAGAAAGCATGGAAGAGGAGCTCAAAGAAATTGTTGCTAAAGTAGAGCCCACACCAACACCTTTGGTCCAGAATCTACAACCACTCTCGGTGAGCACAAATATTTCTCCTAGTACATCTACTAAGTATGAAGATCTGCTCAAAAATATGGGTCAGTTAACTATTAATCTTCTTCAAGGAAAAGAATTTAGTTCTCAGGGAGGAGATAGAGGTCCAAAATGAAATATTTCTGAAATTGTATGTTATGGTTGTTATAAAAGGGTCATTATAAGTATAGTTGTCCAGGATAGAGCTTCTACATCCGGTACAAGAGATAATGATAAAGGAAAAACACCTATGAATTCTTTTGATGTAGTAGATAAGAGTATAAATAATGAAGTAGATGTGTTTGTGAAAAAAGAAAGAAAGAAAAATATAACCAAGATGGAAATGATCCTAAGAAGATGAAAGGAGAAAATATTAAGAAACATAGGAGAAGAAAGTTAGGTGTGTAGGATTTTCGATTTCATAGGGACAAGGACAATTCTCCATCTTAGAAGATCTGTCCAAAAGGCTTGCAAATATCACATGTGGTCAACTCTTGGCTATGTCTTCTCGAGAAGAGGTGGGAGCTGCGAAGTGGACTCAATGCTAGACAAAGGAAGGAGGTTGAGGTCCCTATTTTGGAGGAAGAGATAGATCCCTATGCTTCACAAGCTGAGGTATTATGTAATGGTATTTTCATTCATGATGTCCTAGTTGATGGAGGTGGTGCAGCTTAATGTAATGATTGAGTTTGTAATGAATATGTTGGGTTTAAAAATTGATTGCCCCTCAACACTTATGTTAAGGTCATTAACTAAGGAAAAACTAAACAGAAGGTGTTGTTTCAAATGTGAAATATCTCTGTTATGGGTGTTGTATGTGTGGTAGACTTTCAGGTGATAAAAATGGTATCACAGATACCCAATACCCAATGTTGTTGGGAAGACCATGGATAAGAAGAGTTCATGCGAAACTACTGAAATGAAGGCTTCATGACATTTGTACATGGTAGAGAGAGGGTAAAGATAAGCATGATCCTCAACATCATAAGACATAACCTGTTGATTCATGTGATGAAACTGATGATTGGACATCCTCTGATTACTCTAGTACCAATGAAGTGGACATAGAAGATGAAGAAAGTGAGGTTGATGTTTTGGTCATGGATATCCTTCCAGTCACACTGACTCATGAACCCATAAAATTATCTGAAGAAGAAATATATGATCATCTCCAACAAATAAATATTGGTGATACTATGATGGAGAGTGAGAAGGAATCCTACCTACAACTCTTTCGAAGGTACATACACCTATTAACTTTTGATTACAAGGAAATCAGTCAAGTAAGTTGGGTAGAACATTCTACTGAGCTAGTAGATGATGTTAAGCCCATAAATCAAATGCCATATAGAATGAATCCTAATTTTTCCAAGATTGTAAAAGAAGAAATAGATAAGTTTTTGATGCAAGATTCGTATTTGTTGTGGAGAATTCAGAATGGGTTTCACTGTTGTGATCTCAATAAAAAGAATGGGAAGCTAAGAATTTGTGTTGATTATAGGAAGCTCAATAAGGCAACAAAGAAGGATCACTACCCTCTTCCATTCTCAAATCAGCTCTTGGACGAAGTAGTGGCAAGGAGTATTATAGTTTTCTTTGATGGATATAGCGGATACAACCAATTTTGTATAGCAGAGAAAGATCAGCTGAATACCACGTTCATCACTCCTTGGGGAACATTTTCTTATAAAGTTGTGACTTTTGGGTTGTATAATGCTCCGGCAACATTCCAAGCATTTGATGAATAGGGTGTTCGAATCCTAAATTAGGAACTTCATCATGAGTATTTCTAGATGAGTTTTACATCTATGGGAGTAAGATGGACCACTTGCACCAAATGGAAACAACATTTTAAAGGTTAGATAGAGAACAAGTGTCACTAAACACTACAAAGTGTGTCTTTGGATGTTCTAAAGGTGTTTTGTTAGGGCATGTTGTATCCAGAGATGGTATTGGTATTGATCCTGATAAAGTTTCAAAAATCAAAGAGTTAACATTTCCTATGAATAGAAGTAAGTTGAAATCATTTTTAGGCCATGTGGGTTACTATAGAAGGTTCATCAAGAATTTCTCAAAGATTGCACAACCACTAACCCAATTCTTGAAGAAGGATGTTACTTATGAACTAGGAAATAAGGTGCATGAAGCTTTTGAACAACTAAAGGAAGCCTTGGTGTCTTCACCTATTTTAAAGAATCCAGATTGGAGCAAGCCATTCATTGTGTACATTGATGCCTCAGATGCAGCACTAGGAAGTACTTTGAGCCAAAAGGATGAAAATGGGAATGAACATCTAGTTTACTTTGGGAGCAGACAAATGAGTAGTGCTAAGGTAAATTATACTGTAACTGAAAAAGAGGCTCTAGCTATCATTTTTTTGTAAATAAGTTTAGAAATTACTTGCTAGGGAACAAATTTATAGTTATAACAGATAATCGACTCTAAAATATATTGTAAATAAGCCTAACCCATCGGGGATGATAGTAAGATGGATAATTTTGCTACAAGAATTTGAATTTGATATTATAGATAGGCCAGGGGAAAGAATTATTTCAATGCAGATGCACTCTCTCGAGCCTATGATGGTTTAGATTCATCTTTCGATGATGATGATTTCCTAGATGTAACATTGTTATCCCTTGACATAATCCCTAGTGAATACATCGATATATGGAAATATCTAAATGAATTCAAGTTTCTTGATGGTGCCAATGCAAAGACTAAGAGGAAGACTACTCAAGGAAGTCATCGATATTCTATTCTACATGGAGTATTATTTCAAATAGGACCGATGGATAGTACAAGACGGTAGTTGGACATGATCAAGGGAAGGAGCTGATAGAATAATTCCACAATGGTGTGGAGGGCACTTCTTTGGACAAATTATAGCAAGAAGGATCTTGGATGAAGGTTATCACCGGCCTACTCTTTTTAAAGATTGTTATAATTATTGTAAGACATGTGATATTTTCCAAACACATGGTAACCGTAAGACTTCATCAGCTCCATTATGCCCTATTCCTCCACTTGGTCCTTTTTAAAAGTGGGGAATAGACATTATAGGTCCACTTCTAACTACCCCATGCCAAAATAAGTATATTGTAGTTGCCACAGACTATTTAACCAAGTGGGTTGAAGCTAGGCCATTGAAAACAACTTCCATGGATGAAGTGGCAAGGTTCATATATGAACGCATTATCACCGATTTGGTTGTCCATTAGAAATTGTAACATATCAAGGAATCCACTTCATTAATGAGGTGGTAGAAGCCCTAGTAAATAAGTTTTCTTTTAAGCACAGGAAGGAAACAACATATAAGCCAAGCACAAATGGATAGGTGGAACGAACAAATTTTGTGTTGTGTCAAATTCTAGCAAAAGATGTAGCCTTACAGTACATAAGTGGGATGAAAAGATTCATGCAACATTGTGGGCATATAGGGAAACATCGAAGTCAATAACATGATACTCCCCATTTCAATTGGCTTATGGCATTGATCCAATTCTTCCTATTGAGTTTGATATTCTCACTGTGAGAGTTATGAAAAATGAAATGATCGATGAAAGTGATTCAGTAAAAGAAAGGTTGGTACATCTTCATTTACTAGAGGAAATGAGGGAAATAGTGAAGGATATAAGCTATAAGAATAAAATGAAGCAGAAGGAATACTTTGATCAAAAGATCCATTGGTCTCCATTTCATGTGAATGACTTGGTCCTAGTATATGATTCAAGATACAAAAAAGAAGATAGAGAAAATTATTCCAAAATGGATGGGGCCCTACAAAATAGCAGTTTGTGCACAAAAATGGTACATATTGTTGGAGGAATTGGATGGCACTCCCATTACGAAATGGGTCAACCAAAACAAGATAAAGATTTTTCAAGCACCAGAATAGTCTACTCTGAGGATGGAGTAGAATCTAGGAAGGGGGAAGATTTCGACACTAAAATTTTCCTCCGTAATTTCTATTTCATTAATGTATGTATTAGGAATAGGATGTTGTTAAGTATAATTAGTAGTAGCGTCCGATAGAAGATAATGGTGTTGTCGGTATGATGCCGCCAATAATGTATAGTACGGTAATAGTCAAAAGTACAATAGGAATGTTGTGGTAAAAAGTAAATATTTGTCGTAAGTGGTCCGGTAATGTTAAAATGTCAAAGTTGGGGTAAGTAGAGAAGTAGGGTCTACATGATTACGAATTAGAAATATTATATTGGTAATAAGGACAAGGAGTGAGGTCATAAATATTTTGTGTATTTTATTTGTAAAAAGTCTAAAAATGTGGAACCCATGTGAAATGATAAGATTTATCTTATCTTAAAAGATAAGCTTACATGTACAGATAAGAGTTAAGGTATGGAATATGATTCGTCAGAGTGGATTTCTTATCCTATCTTAGAGATAAGATGGATAAGCTGAAAGTTCTATAAATAGAAAGGCCACCCCCTCATTTAGCATAGAATGAAATAGTGAGAAATATTGTATGAGTAAGTGTGTAAAGGAAGCCATCATTTTGAAGGTGTGTTAAAGAAGCCATTAAGAAGTGTAATTTTGAAGTTTCTCCCATATTATTGGTGGAAGGCAAGTGAATTCAATAACACTTGAAGTACCGCATGGGTGAGATTGTAACAATTTCATGTTAATATTATAATTTATACTGATAGTTCAGATTTATCATCATTCCTTCTTATTGTAGTCTATGGTATTCTTGTGTTATATTTGTTGTTGTGTTTCCAGATTACACCCACCAAATTAAAAGTTGTGCATTAGTAAATAATCATAGCATGAGGAGTTCCGGTGAAGAATTATCATAGTGTTGGATTGGTGTTGACAGGATGCTTATGAAAAATTGTGTAACTAGCTTTGAATCCCACGTTCTCATGTGACCTGTCACCTGCACACTCATTGCACACATTAAACACACCTATCCGATACAAGAGTAAACTAGTTGCTCACTAAGTGAATAATATCAAACATGTAAATTAACGATATCACCATCATCAACGTGGAATGCAAAATCTCACACAATTCATCATATGTTAGGTATTACAATACATACAAATGTCATATCACCATGCCATCATGTATCCTTATCAGCAAAATGATTACGTTACAAAATCAAGGTACATGACTAAGCTAATTATCCAACATATAGGAATTAGGCCCAAATCGCATAGAAAAGTGTTAGTATCCACAATCTCAAATAAAGAGTGTCAATCTACTAATCTAGTCAAATTGGTGTTTCATGCCCCAATTCACCATACATGTCCATGAAGGCCAACCAACATATCATAATGTCAAAAATTATGTCAAAAACCATGTTAAGTCACAACTATGGGTTAAGAATTCAATAGGTAATTGAACTTAGAAAATTGTGGTTTCTACATAATATGACATGTCATACATGTCATAGTGTGTCACAAGATTTATATATGCATTCTAGAATGTAATTCCCCATGATTATTCTCCTATTTATACACACTAATTAAGTTATTATGAGGTTCTAGATCTTGCACAATTTTTGTGTTTGTAATTTAATTTCATATTTCATTACTTGTTAGATACCTCTTATAAGTTTTGCAACTACATGTGTGAAAACATTATTTATTAAAGATTCATGAGGAATCTTATATTTTGTGCATATTATTGCATCATAGCAATCCATGAAAACCACATTTCTATTAGGCATTTTGTCAAACAGTTCACATGCTTTGTATATACTTCAACATTTTCATTCATATGAAAAAAACAAAGTAGAAACTACAACATATGACAACAATTTTCTATTATGTTCTTTTCGATGTCCAAAAATTGTTCCAAAGTTCTTATTTTTCCATAGGCTGGGAGAATGTTGGAAAAGGCGAGCTGATTAGGTTCGGTAGTTTTGAAAAACTGTGTAGCAAATGCAAATCCCATCAGTGATGAAAGAGTGGATTTTATTTTCCCTGAATTTTTATTTTATTTTAGAAAATAGACTGCAATGGTTTAAGATAAAGTAGAAAGAGTGTATAGGGGTTTTTATGTAGTAGGAAAAACTTTTAGTGCCTCATTGAACTATCCCACTTTACATAATAAAATATTTCTAAATATAAAGCATAGCCTAAAAGTTGCACCACATTTAGATTGAAAGATACATAATTTAATTGATAAGAGGTGGTAGTTTAATTGAAAATACTAATCAGAATCCTAAAAATACACATTCCTAAAAATACCCAAAAATAAACAGAGATGAGACTGATCCTGGATTATAATCACAAGTGAAATTGGTTTCTTTTTCATTAAAAATTGAGACATGTTTCATCATTGAATTATTTATAGAGTTGCAAACCCTCGGACGACTTGTTTTCTTACACTAACATGATATCTAATCATTTTTAAAATAAAATGAAATTATATACCTCTAACATTTGGGAACCATACTTTTCAAAGTGCTCGGGGAAAGGCACAACTACTATTGGAACTAAAAACCTTGTTTTTTAATCTTTTCCAAACAATCTTGAATAAACAATTTTTTTTGACAAATTCCCTATTGTGGCTTTTTATTTATGTAAATACCAACATCAAGCCATTCCTCTAAACCCCAAATTAGGCACACAAAATTTAGAAATTAATTTTTTTAAGTAAAAAGCACAATCGGAAATTATAGGTAGGCATGAACAGTGTGAAGGAATTTGACTTCCGGAAAAGGTTGTCGGAATTTGACACTTTCCGGCAGGAGCATATTGAATGATGGAAGTCTTGCAATGAATTAGTTTAATTAATAATACCAATATTATAAACACCTTTGAACATGTCAAAGCATTACACAAGACAATTCCATTTGAAAATACTAAGGACTTTTTCAAAAAAACTATCCCTTTCAAACTAAGTTTGTTTCTTTTCTAAAGGATTTGAAAAAAATTATTTAAGGATTTATAATCAGATGGAAACCTATGATAAAATCATAATATATAATAAAACACATATTGAAGTTTATGAAAAAAACATGACAATGGAATAAGACACTAGTTTAATTTGAGAAGTTATTTTCCTTATGTACTATTAAGGACTTTTTAGTTATCGTATATATTAAAATATTTAATTGTTTAAATTTTATTAAAAATTATGTTGTTTTATTTTCTATATCTCAAATTTTTTGGGTGATTTTTCTAGATCTCACCCGATTCGAGTGCGACCCTTTAAATATATGGATAGGGACGATACAAATGGATAGATGTGGGACTAAAATGTTTTTCTATAGTTTATAATCTATAGTCAGGAATCATTCTAACACTAAATGGTAGAGGCCCCCAAATTTTCAATTCGTAAAGCACACCAATAGATGGTGATAAGAGGTACATAATACAAATTTGCACAAACACACACACACACACACACACACACACACACACACACACACACACACACACACACACACACACACAACCGATTTAATCTAAAACTACTAGTGCAATAAGATCTCAATTATTTTATATGAATCTTAAATTCATAGCTATAATATAAATGATTAAAATATGAATGCTAAAAATTGAATTGGATTCACTAATGAAAGGAAATAAGAGGGATAAGGAACTTACCTTGATTTAGCTTACCTTGCAATGACTTGGGACCGAGCAAAGTGTGATGAAATACAATAATAAACAGTCATGCAACAAACCATGAAGAATGCAAATGAGATGGGCCCGGTTGGACAAGGGAACATGGAAAGGGATGGGGCACTGTGGGCACCCTGTATTATTTATGGAGATCATGGTATAAAAAAAGGTGGGAACCTGGTTTCGATATGGGCAATAGGGCTTCCCACTATTCACCTTTTTGTCGCATGTATGTTGTACTTGGACAATCAGTGGTACATGTAAACTGTAATGATGAAAAAAATTGTAAAATCCTTAAATAGACATCAAATACTAAAAATAAATATGCAAAATGAGGGGTTGGACTATCCTCAACCGCCACAACGGTGGACTTACAACTAAGTGTTGCACTACATCTCGGACTCCAACATAGTTTTGTGTGCTATTGTGTGCAATAGTGATACTAAGTTGCCATTATGCTTATGTCGCCATCATAGAAGCAAATGAGTAGATAAAAATGGAGATTTGTGGATGGAATAGAATGAAATCTCTTTCATATGTAGTGTGTATGTATAGTAATGGCCCAAATGTAGTCCCTTGCTCTATGTAGATAGCTAGCCCTTGATAAGAATATTCCACCCATATAATGGTATGTATGTTATGTTTATATAGGGATCTCTTGTTTGAATTTCAACACTAATGACCCGACATGCCGAATAGTACCTCAGAAGATGAGAGGGAAAATCAAAAATACTGACCTAAAATGTCAAAAATAAAACCAAATAAAAATAGAAAAAGGGTGCCCTGGGATGGCCAATGGTGCCTGGCTCCACTATCCAACCCTAAGTGTGAGTGTCCAAAGACCAAGTGACAAAAATGAGTGAGAAGTGACATACAAGGATCCCACGACACCTAAACACAATTGTGTGTATGAGTCACAAACGTGCAAGACAAATAGCAATAAAGACCAACAAGAAAAATGGATGGACTATGGAATGGGTCATTAGTGAATAATTTTCTTATGTAAGATCCATAAATAAAACAACATACTTGGCATTATAATAATAGTATTAAGTGCATGATTTTGTGTCTACATTTTGCCCCACTTTATGTTGGTGAATGAAATCCCAGTAACATAAAGTAGATAGAGATGTATACCTAAGAATTCCATAGAAGTCCATGTCATTCAAGTATGTGAAGAGTGTAATAGAAGTATGTTTCAAGTAAAAATTATAACATGAAGAAACATGGATCAACGTGTTGATCCATTTGGTGTAATGAGAGATGTGGGACCATTATGAGGAGCACTAAGTGAGATTAATTATTGTGGTCTTGAATGATTGAATGTATCGATTTTTATTGATGGAGATGTGATGGGGAAGGAGTGATTAGTTCCCAACCTAATTGCATGTGTATGAAAAAATGATGATTTGCGGGTCCTTCCTCCAAAGGTAGATTGTAGTGAGGGAGGTCTAGGTTTACTCTCCAAATTTAACTACATCCTCAAAAGATCTAGCCGATGAAAATCGACAAAGACTAATTTTTTTTTAATTTTTCATCCAATTTTCTTATAAAACATGATAAGCCATATAGGAGTAGTATAAGAAATGCAATGATGTCTCATTTTCCCCACTCCAAGGGTGTCACTATAATGCATGTGTGGTTCCTTTCATGTTAGGTAATTTGGAATCAATCAAAATTTAGAATAAATTCCCATGTTAGGTCATTTGGGAAAGTGGTTATGAAACTCCCAAGTTAGGCCATCTTGAAAGATAAATGCATTATGTTGTGTTGATTGATTGATATGATTTGTGGAGATTTGAATTTATGTGATTGATTGATTTGTTACTCAAGGAGATATTTTATGGTTGTTGTACTTAGGTTAGGTCAAGTGAAAGGGATCACTCGATGGTGATCTAAAATGTTGTAGTAAATTATCGATAATGATGGATTATGAATGAAGTGTAATCATGTTGTGGTTTGAGGAGAATTATAGGATCAATGAAATTTTGTTCCCCCTTTCAGTGAAAGGGGGCATGATAATAAGAATGAACATTGAGCCAAAAGTAAGCGCATAGTGATGTAATGGAAAATGTATGAGAGATATATCAAAGTGTGTGTATAATGAGTAAAATATGATTTCAAGGAGAAATATTGTGTGTGTAATGTGTACAAGAAGGAAATTTTTAGAGGAAAATATTTGTTAATTCCAGAATATTACGCTTTTTGAAATTTGAAATTGGTGAATTTTTGAGTACAAGGTAGGACTAGTTCGCCAAAATTTTCGTGGTACAAGTCTAATATTATATGGGTCATTTCGCCAAGTAGTTTTCACCAATAGTTGATTGTTATCATTCAAATCTCCCTTAGTGTGAATTCAAAATATGCCAAGTTTGCCTCATATATATATACTATTTAAGTATTTATAATTCATTATTCATAGTTCTAAACATCCAAATTTATTCAAAATAGACAATTCCTTTCTACTTATTGTCATCGACCGGTCACCGGATATTTCCTTCCTAGTTTCAAGGTACTTTAATTTGTTATGTAGCATTTTAGGTGCATATTTTTTCTACCAATTAAATGCATACTCCATGCAGATTATAGACATGATACAAAACAATTCCATTCGGTATCATACTATATGGAACCTTTCAAAAGATAGAATATGCTAGAGGTCGATAGCATATTAGGTCGACCGAAAATTTGCATATTATATGGATTCTTCATGTAATCAATCGGCAATAGCAATATGCTACTAACCCATAACATGGATTATACCGATGATCAACAACATGCAATATGCTATCGGTTAAGAGCAAGCAATATGCTATCGGTTAAGAGAAAGTAATATGCTACAACTTGTTGTCGGTCGGTAGCATCCTACTTACTACAAATGCCAGAGTGTACTACATGTTGCTACCTGGTAGCATTTTTCATGTTTGGCTGGTAACATATTGCATGATGTCGAATGATAAGATACTCCATGCTACTAGTTATTAGCATACAACATGGTGTTTGCCTCGTATCATCCTTCATATTGTCATCGGTATAATACTACATGTTACAAAGTCAAGTAACATAGTGCATGCTCCCGATCAGTAGCATACTGAATGCTTCTTGTCATAGCAGCATGTAGTTTTCTCTCGGCCGATAGCATAATATTCATTCTAAATTTTATTTGGTTTACAAATTTAAAAATATTTTTAGATTTTAATTAAAATGATATATTTTTAAATTTCACATGGATAGTACAATGGATTCTTTGAGAAATAAACAAAAGGAAGATAAAATAAAAATAAAAAGTAGCATATTAATTTTTTTAGCTAAGCAAAAAAAAATAAGACCCCACACACATTCACCGGAAATATTAACATGGGTACTGGTAAGTTGTAACAGATTACCATAACCTTTTCCCTCTTTTTGTTAGTTTAGTTTAATTTTTTAATATATTTTTAACAAGTGAATACATTTTTAGTTTTGAATACATAAAACCCTAGTGTTAATTGTATTCAACATGAAACAGTAAACCAAAACATAAACCCTAAAGAAAAATTGGTTTCATTAGATGAAGATATAATTGATCGGGACCCATACATAGCAGAGAGATAGAAGATTTTCCATATTTCCTAATGCATTCAATACATGAATTTTAAAAATTAAACATTCCAAAGATAAGATGATATTGACATGACACTTGAAAAAAATAAATCTGTGAGATAGAAGAAATCATCCTAGAAAATAGGAATGTCCTTTCAAGTAGATTTGGGATTAAAATATGGATTCATTGGATGTGTACATCTAAATAATGGGTAGTGCTTACTCCTAAAGAATGTAGATTTAATATTTTTAGTTGGAAATTCGGTAAAAACATAGAATGTAGCCTAAATTAGATATTATAGAGAAACATTGTGGCAAACTATATTACACAGTCACTAAAAATTATGGAAAAATAACGAAGTCTCATAGATGGAAAACTGTACAAGAGTGCATGCATGTAAAATATAAGGAGGAGTATGAAAATAAAATGAAACACGCTAAAACACTTCATGAGAAAGGAGTAATCATTAATGCAAATTTTGGAAAGGATGGAAATGAATATCCGAAGGAAAAAACATGTAGTTTTCAACTATATTCTTTATTCTTAAAATGGGCAGACCAATTTCATATTTTCCATAATATAATAAATTCTTCAAGTTTAATGTGTTTCCAAACCTTCCACATTCACATTGGTTAGAGATCAATGCTTGGGAGATGGTGAGATGTATTACAATGATTGGAAAAAAGATTTGAAAGAAAATGTCAATAATGCATGTTTTGTCTCCCTTTCAATTGATGAGGTTACAAATTTTGACAACAATTCTTGGGTTTGCATGGATCTATATACTTTCCGAACCACATACAGACACCTCATCTACTTTTTGATCATAAAATTCAAGAAAATTGCAATGCTGAAATTTTTGCAAATTGGTTATATATAATTTGTGAACATAGTAGGAATGGCTAATTATTTTATTGCTACAAATAATATTTGCATTGGTGTTGATGGTGCATCGGTGATGCAAGGTCATAGAAATGGTATATGTGTGTGTCTCCAAACATTTTTTTCTCCTTATATGAGTCATACTCATTACATGTCTCACATGATGAATCTTACATATAGGATAGTAAGAACATTTGAATGTGTTGAGAAATTTAAGAGCTTATATGTGAACTCTAAAACTATATTTCAAGTAGTCTTAAAATATTCCTAGAGTTTGAAGTTTTCACTTGGGGTAACAAATGCTAAGAAATGTCTTAAAGATGTAATACTAGATGGATTTTTATGTATGAGCCCACACGCAAAGTTTTTGAGAAATGTCCTTCTTTAATTGGTTTCATGTTTAACAACCATTGGCAAGTTGACAAGGAAAATTATTTTCTTTACCAACTAACAGATTGGAAACATTATTTGCACTATACAGGATTCTTCCAATGTTACATGAAATGAATTGCATAACAAATATTTCTCAAGAACAATCCATTTATATAGAGGAATTCATTTAGTTTAGGAAAAGGGTGTTTCAGAATCTAGATATGTTATATAATTCTGATGAATGCTTTAAAGGACATGTATTCAGTCATTGGAAAGCTCGATGATTTAAAGGATCATAAAAACTACTTCATATTCAATATATGTGGTCATATTTGTATCTTTGTTAATGGGAAGAGTATCCAAATGCACATATTCAAAAAATGAGTGGGTTTTGTTATATCGAGCTTGAAAAAGTTTGTGTTACAAATAATTTATATGATGCTATTATGTCTTAAATAAGAAAAAATTGCACAAAACCATACAATGCTTATACAACAAGATCAAATATCCTTTTTAAAAAGGTGAGATTCTTGAGGCCGTGGGAGTGGTCAATCCTAACTTTTGGAATTCATTTACAGGAAGAGCTATAGATGATTAATTTAAAAGACACATAGGTATTATCATAAAGAATTTTGGACAATCTATTGAACATAATGGTTTTCATATTAATGGTGTTCTTCTAATGGAATCACTTGTCTTGCAATCAACTAATTTTTGCTGTAAGGAGTGAACAATTTGAATTACTGAGTGAGCCAACATAAAAGTAGCAATTACACTTCTATGGAAAAATTTGTATCCTAGTACCATCCTTTATGAAATTATTAGTGAATATTTCCAATTGTATGAATTATGTCAAACAATGATATTGGGATTTGTTGAAGATGAAAGAGTTTTCAGCGCACTAACATTTATAAAATCAAAATATCGGAAGAGATTGGATGAAAATATCAGAGACTTTTTCGAGATTCTATGTTTCATTATTTTATGTGAATACATTCCCTTATGAACAGTAATTGCAGTTTGGAATCCTCTTGTAAAGAGGAAATGGATCATTAATTCTAATACGGATCGATAATAACAACAAAGCGTGAATGAAAATCATAATGAAAGATTAGATAACAATGTTTTGAACCAAAAATATATGTTTCAGTTTGATCTAGTTGATTTAGAGTAAAGAAGAATGAATGTACATTTTAATTCTAGAAAGAAATATCATATTAGAATATAAGTATGTATATTGTTATTTTTGTTATTCACATGTTCATTATTGAATAATATTTTGAATGTTGCAATTTGCTTAGATTTTGTAAATGGGAAATTTCATACTTATTTTTTTGGTTTTCTTTTAAATTATTTTAATATCATTTCATTTATGGTATATTTTTTAGTCTTATGCATGAACATAGTAGTATAACAAATACAACAACATATAATTTTTCAATTTAATATGAAATAGTAATATCAAACACTATTAATAATAATAATCACATTAATAATCCACTTGAAAAACTTATGCACTAATATAAAAAAATTAAAATTAAAATGCCACATTGATTGAAGTTTGAAACTTTCAATATTTTCATTAATAACTAAATATATTTATATGTTGAATTTGTAATAGTTTTACAAAAAGATTCTAAAACCAACAATTACAATTTCAAAATTTGTTTTTATAGCAATAACATCATCGTTTTCAAGATTCTTCTATGTGGATTTCTATTTTTACCTCCTTTCCAAGAGAACTTTCTTTACAACACTGATTTGGAAAATATCCTTTGTTGTAGCTTTAATTTTCACAAGAATTTTTAATTCTAGATTTGCTAAATCACCGACAAATAGCAATTTTTATCATATTCTCGATTTCTTCTTCAATAGTATCTCCGGATCCATTCCGCGTGCCTTTATCATCCTTCTTGAATTCAATAGTAACATTTAAAATTTTTTCGGCACTTTCTAAATGTGCATCAAGAAATGTAGCTTCATTTTTCAAATTTTCATACTTTGACTCTATTTCAAAATAGAAAATTAAATAATAAATCTTCAAAAAATGTAATTTTTTTGAAAATTTAGTAAGACTTACCAATGCTTTATCTCATTTCGGATTAGTAATAACTACAAGGCCCTTGTCTCTCAACCACATATTATGGCAGGCTTATGCTTCCACATTTAAATTCTCGATTCTATTAAACATAATGTGCAACACTTCATCATCATAATTATTTTCAAAATATACAAAACTAGACACAACTTCATTCAACAAAATATCAAGCTTAGTTGCCTCGTTTTGAACTGAAGAATACCAAATATGTCTTCGGTTGAGATTTTTAAATCATGAATTTTTTTATTTAATAATAACTTTAGCCATAAACTTCCACAGTTTTAATTGTTCAATATCCTTCATTATAACATCAAAATTGGATTCACAACTATCACCCAAAAAGACAATAAGTGCAAAAGTATTTTTTGTCATCAATTAATGTAGTATGTACTAGAGAAGGTGGGATAGATCCATCCACTCCAATTAGAGAAGGTTGTCTTTCCCCATGAATCATATCTTGGGGATTAAAAGTTCCATAGGCCTAAACCCTACTTTCAATCCCTAGATATTCCTCATTAAAATCATTATCATTCAAAACAGAAACACCCGTCCACTAGAACAATTTCCAACAAAAACATTAGACACTAAGCTACAAAATTAAGGGTGCCCCCTCAAAGTGGAGGAACAAATGTAATATGCTTTCCACTACACCTTATCATGATATTTTTTTGGAGAAGGAGGTGGCATCTTTCTCTTCATACGAGATGTATTTTGAATTGGATGAGGAGGAGGTAGTGAAAAAATCAAATGTTAATTTGTAAATAACATAAGAAAAGTCAAATGAAAAACATAATAGTTTAAAAATAACCATGAATGTAAGATTATATCATATACGATTATAAATATTACTGTGTTAAAAGGATTCCATCTGAGGTGTAAATTGGTCCTCATATAGTTGATGTGGTTGTAGAGAAGTAGACTTAAGTGTCTAGGAATTATGCGGGTAGGTGTGTCATAAAACATTAGTAAGCATCAATGATTGATGAGCTTGTTAATTTTTTTAAAGAAAAAAAAATGAATACAATACAAAAATAATTCCATTCTCGAAGCCAAAGAGTGAGGTATCGAAGATATTTTTAAGTCCTATTTCATTTCATAAAATTCAAATAATTGTTTTTTGGGCTACCATAAGCTCGATGATATAATCCTATGTTGTTAGAGGTTTTTGCAGCAAAGCAATATAAGTTACAAGAAATATTGAAACATATACAAGTTATTAATAATTAATTACATTTATTTTCAAACATATTGAAACATATGTCATATATACATCATAAATAAAAATACCTACTATTAATGACTATGGTATGGTGGATGTGGTTTGAAGGTTTACATAACTCCTCACCCATTTGAAAGATTGTGGAGTAGTGTGCTCCTCATGCTAATCGTCGATACCATAATTTAATCTCTTGAACACAGTGGCAAATGTCCTTTCGATAGCGGTGTCCCTTCACGATGTAGGCATTTCAACTATTTTTCTCGTTATAATTTACCAATAAATTGTTTATTAATCCTAAATAAAAAAATACTAGATATATATTACAAAAAGAATAATAATTACAAATGAAATAATAAAAAACTAGGACTCACCTCCTACTCTTGAATTGTTAAGGACAAAGCCGATAGCTTTGCATTCATTGTTGTAGGGAGTGGTGCCACATAAATTATAGAGGGATTCATAATATAAACCAAGAATATTTTTTTGCAGCCGATGGTAACATTTTCATTCAAATGAACATTGGCCAAATCACCTCTTATCCCAGAGGATAAGTAATTACACTAGTCAAATTTCTACCCACTTAGGGTGTGAATGATATAAGCCAAAGCCCACCACAGAATATCTATATATTCACATTGCAATATAATTGAAGAATGGAATAACTACACCATGGCCTAAAGAAATGGGTGACTGAAATCCTTGATTTGATTTTTTCTTTTTGAAGGGTTTCGGGAAGTTGTAAGTGTAAATAAAAGGAGACATAGTTAATAATGGAATGAAATTTAAAATTGAAAATAATAAAAATTGAATGTAAAACTAAAAATAAACTTACAAGAAGTAGAAACTACAATTACATCAATAGATAATTGAAAATGAGACTCCAAATACTTGCAATATTCATCTGATAAGACAACCTTGGTTGCGGACAGATCCACGTCCTTGTGTGGTAGTCCTGTTAGATGCTCAATGTCCTCGGTGAAGTTCCAAATGACTGTTCATGAGATGGGGGTTGGTAATGAAAAGTTAAAGTGAAAGTGTCGTAGTTGAGTAGAAGATTGTTGAGTGTTTTTGGTCTATCTAAAATTGGGGCATATACACCAAACCTCTGAAATTGGATGCTTCGATCCATTGGGAAAATGCATTAGGATCCTCAAGAAATGTGTACAGTTGAGGAAAGACAAGGATCTTGTATGAAAACTTCTTCATATTTGTTGTTGATGTAGCTGGGATCTTGGGATGTGTGGAAATTGTCTTTCTTCTTGGCATTTTCGATATGTTATAAAAAAATTGGCAATTGCTTCTGTTTATAACTGTCATTTGGTGTTCTATTTTCTCCTTCTAGATTCTGCAGATCACCTTGTTTACTAAATGTTTTTACTCATTTTTTATGACATCTCTCTTTGTGTAGAGTAAAAATGAAATTATGAGTTCCCTTCTTGTATATATAGGACTATTTAATATAGCTATAGGTTGGTCATATATATAATTTCACCGGTCAATGACATATATAAAAGGCAACCAGTCGGTAGCATTCTACATGCTACCATTCGACAACATGCAAAATGTAACTAGACGTCAACATGTAGAATAATATCAGCCAATAGAATAATGGTTTCTACCGGCCGATAGCATTCTACATCATGCTACCAATCAGTAGCATTCTTAATTCTACCGCCCGGTAGCTGAAAAAAAAATACTACCATCCGATGACATGAATATTGGTACGGTCATTAGAATTTTGTATGTTGTCGAGACGATAGCATGAAGAATACTATCCATCAAGTAGCATGTAGAATGCTCTTGGTGCAGTAATAGAGACAATGCTACCGCCAAGTAGAATGCGTGATGGTACCGCCACTAGAATTCTACATGCTACCGGTCGGGGACATGTAAAATTATACCAACTAGTAGCATTATTTAGGTTGTCATCAAATATCATGTAGAAAGCTACTAGCCGATAGTAATATGCATGTTGCTTAACACTAGCATTCCATATTCTACCGGTAGGTAGCATTTAAAATTTTAGCGCATGTTCATTCAGTAGTGCCTACCTTTCAAAGAATGATGTTAAAAATTTTCCTTACGCATCAAATAAATTATCTTGAGATTCACAATACATGCGAAAGTGGTTTTACCAATATTCACCAAATATTTTCTAAGGATTTTTTTAAGGGACCCTTAAAATTTTCCTAGTGTATGATGATAGTATGTGGAATTCCTAAAAGAATGCCAAAAACTTTATATAAAGCGGAATAAGAATTCTCAAGATATGATTAAAATCATGTGATGTTCATTATTTGGGAAAGTGAGTGAAAAAAATGACTACAAGAAATTGAATAATGGAAAGTGACTATAAATAGTAATGTGATAAAGTGATTAGGCAACTCATTTGTCTTTTGTGTGAGTGTGATAGTGAGCTCGAGTATGTGATAATGCCACAAGTTAGAGCATTGTGATTGATTGGATTCAAGATGGTAGAAATAGTCATGGCATCGTGTATGACGAAGGAGTTGGTAAGCGTGATTTTTATGAAAAATGTGCTGATATTGGTCATTTTCAATGATTTTTTACGAAATTTGTGTTTTTGAATTTATTGACATTTTGGACTTGGACAAAAATACTGAAGTTGTGAATGACCTTCAAGATAGGAGTTCCCAAACATGGGCCTTTGGTTTTCTAGTCTTGGGCACCCTAGTATTTCTTCTGGGTTCCTGTGTCAAGAGAGTGTGAGTTGAGGCTAAAGTGATGTGAATTTGAAAGTTGATGTGTGTTGATGTTATAGATGAGCTTTTTTGTGTATGTATTATGTTCTAGTGTTCTCTTTGTTGTTGTTTAGTAGTGTGCAGAGGGACATCCATTTGAGAGAGTTTCATGGTAACCATCATTTGAGTTCCTTGCTCAGATTAGGGTTGTCGGATGATTAGTGGGATGTTATGGACTGTGATGTCCGATGGCACATACCAAGGATGTGGGATGTGCCCCATAATATGCATATGATTACAACATTGTGTGAGAGGTGGTGTTCAGATACTTGCACCTTTTGGTTACCTATAGGAGATACAATTTACACTAGAGGATGTGTAACGCATATTGTGATTACCTAATGTTCATGAGAGGGTACACATTATGGTAGCGGATGATATGTAGAGAAAGATGAGGGTGTTAGGAAGTGTTTTTGGAACTCGAGTTCCGACCAAATCCCATATTAGCCTATATGTTATTATGAGATTAGGAGTTCCATGATTGTGGAAGTATATTTCGTTGTGATAGCATCATTGATTACAGTGGATGGTGGTGTTGTAGACATATTACATACATTGTATGATATCTATCGCCATATAGAGGAGGAGAACACTAGGTATGGGTGGGAAGGATGTGTATTGGCCCATTTGGACAGGGATCTATACAAAGTTACACAGGATGATCATGGGGGTGGCATTGGAACTATGAAATTTTTACATGTATGGGCCTATGAGCATATTGCAAAGTATTTAGGTGAGTTGGTGGACCTCAAGGAGAGTGGGCGAGGCGAGATACATTTTCTAGGAGATGGGTAGGCTTGTGTCAAAGGAAGATGGATATAGACACTTATAGAGCCATGCTTTAGATCGGATGGGGCTAGAAGCCATGATATAAAGGCCATATCATAATTACACGGGATGGAAAAAGGATGTGGAAGAGCTACGATGCATGTGACAAACGATGTGCTTATAGGATCGGTTTCCGGGGGTAGTCGAGTTATTTTAGGTTGAGCGGGTTTCATGATATTTTTTTATGGCGAGGACATGCCCCAGAGCCATATCTATGGGTTAGAGATAATAAGGCACTTAGGAGGGTTTGAGCTAAGCTAGGGCCCACATGAGTGTAGTGAGTACCGCCTAGGCCAGATGAGGTAAATGTGGTGATAAAGTTGATAGACATAGACAATGTGGGGTGTATAGAGGTATACCATTCATTGTGGGCCTCACATTGGTGGGTTTTTTTTATAGTGTTAGTGGATGCGGTGGGATTACTAGTAGAAGGATGAGTACAGGGGAAATCACTTACCCCAGGTGGAGTAGTAGTTGTGATAATAGAGTGTGAGTATTTGTATAGATATGTTCTATGATTTTCGACTTGGTTGTGTAATGGTCATTATTATCTAATGTGTTATTCTTTGGTTATAGGTGATGTGTATTGGTTATTGGTTTTGGACACTTCCTTCCACACATTGACAAAAAATGTTCCTTGCCATTATACTCTTAGGTGGAGGTATGTTAGAGCATGTAGATGATATTGCGGGAGAACACGCACAATTTTTTTCTAGCTAATGGTAATAGCAGCAACACCGTGTACCATGTTGTTGAGCAAGAGGGACAAAGTGCACAAGGAGACACAACAAGATAGAGATTCCATACGTAGTGGTCCCCTAGTACAAGATGTATTTACTCATTACGTGGAGTTACAAAGTCACTTCAGAGAGAAATGTATCGAGAACACACTACTACGTACACAGGTAGAGACATATAGAGGTCACGATCATCGATGCAAAGTTAGTAGGAGGCTTCTAGTTCTATAGCTCTTCCATGGTAGATAATGATAGTGATGACGAGATTTCATATATTTTTATGTATTGATGTAGAAGGACTTGCCCCCATTGATGGGATTTTTGTAACTATGATTTTGATCGAGATATATATGTACTATTAACATATGTTGTTATATTTGATTTTTACTACGATGCTTGAGACTCGTGTGTCGATATATAATGTGTTGATGATTCTCATTACATTGGATGTGTTCATGCTTTTGATATTGTTGTATTGATTTGATTGTGGAATGTATAGTTGTTGATGATGAGTAATGATAGTATAATGATGATGTAATGTATAAGATGATAGATAATGTATGTAGTATGATTGAGATGTGTAATAGATAAATGATGAAAGAGTGCATTGTATGTATGAATAACATTGTGATGAATGAATAATGTGAAAGAGTATGTGAATAAGATGATCATAATATTGTAGTGAATATTGTGTTAGTGTGATGGAGAAGTGGGAGGATAATGGTGATGCCCCCCAGTATGTAGATGATAAGGTTCATTTATATAAGACTCCTTAGCAGTCAATAATGAACCATAAAGAAAGAGTGCATCATAGGGAAATGAATCGATAATGTGCACTAGATGAATTGAGAAAGCATGTGAAGAGAGGTTCTTATTGTAACGGATCCCTCAATAGTCATGTAAGAAACATGAGAACACAAATCCCTTAAACTAACATCAAATCCTAACAAATAAAGATGCAAAAGGAGGGGTCACACTATCCTTAGCCGCCACAACGGTTGACTTACAACTAAGTGCTGCACTACATCTCACACCAAATGTAGTTAGATGTGCTTGTGTATGCAATATTTATCACAAGTTTCCCTTTTTCCAATGAACCAAAGATAGCGGGCAATAGGTAGATAAAAATACAAATGTGTGGATGGAATAAAATGAAGTCCCCTTCCTATGTAGTGTGTATGCAGAATAATGACCAAAATGCAATCCCTTTCTCTAGATAGATATCTAGCCCTTGATAAGAATAGTTTGCCCATATATTGGTATGTATGTTATGTTTATATAAGAACTTCTTGTTTAAATTTGAACACTATTGACCAGGCATGGTGACTAGTACCTCGGAAGATGAGAGAGAAAATAAAATAGACCGACCTCAAATGTCAAAAATAAAACCAAATACAAAGAGAAAAAGGACACCTAGGATGGACGGGGTTCCTAGCGCTACCGTCCGATCGTGGGCACTAATGTCTAGAGACTAATGACGAATAGATGAGTGAGAAGTGATAGAAAGGGATTCGTGAGACGTGATCAGAACTGTGTATGCGTGACAAGCGTGCAAGACAAACATCAATAAAGACCAACAAGAAAATTAATGGATGGACTATGGAATGGCTCATCAGTGAATACTTTTGTTACGCAAGATCCATATATTAAACAACATACTTAGCGGTATAATTATAATATTAAATGTGTGATTTTGTGTCTACAACTATCAATACAACAACCCAAATAAATGCAGCTCCTTCCACAACGTATCTAACTGCTAATGGGATGTCTCTTTCAAAAAGTCCGTAAGCATTTTTCTTGTTTCAGTTGTAAACAATTAAGATAAAATCGGAAAATACACTTGGATCATGCGAGGTACGCAAAATTCGAAGAAACTGGTACTCACATGTGATCATTTTTAGCAAAGACAATTGTTTAAGTGAGAAATGTTTTTAAAAATGTTACAGTACCCAACAACCTAAACTAATTGAAACGAAATGAAGAAGCTCTAGGAAGCAGTAATCTCATTGGATACTTCCACTGGTAAGTGACGATTAAGAGCAACATTCATTCGGATGAGGGCATCGTCTATGGTCATTCTTTCGTGTATGGCATGCGCATTGTGCACAAGGGGTTATACGTTTGATTTATGTTGAACACCATGATAACTTGTATGGTAGTTAAGGCTTTTCCATGAAGATATCCACATTCAAAATAGTCATCGACAATGTTTTATGAAGGCTTGATTATTAGTAAACTCCAATAACATCAAAATTTTGTAGGAATATATACTCAACTTTTACCTCAAAATATTTAACTTACCACAACATTGTCATGTTGATGTCATTACAATGAGATGAATTACTCTCGTTGTTTTAAAATATCAAACAATTTATAGAACAAACAACCATTTGAAGGTATAGTCCGGTATGGCTAAATTTAGTTTCATATTTGTGTCGATCATAGAAATTCATATAATCCCAAACTGAAAAAAATCAAATACATTAACCAGGATGTACCTCTCTCTTTCCATTACAAAGGTTGTATCTACACTTTTATAAAATTACATTTGGAATATATCCACTGTTAGACAAACAACCATTGCACCAGATAAATTTTGCAGAATTTATTTGCGAAATGTTGACTTTATTTTTATCGTTGACTTTATGTTTAGACTACCTTATTGAGATAAGAATGAGGTCTTCGTATTGAGTACATCATAGAATGGTAAGGATGAGGAATAACGAAGTGGGGGAGTGTATTCCAATTGGGATTCCGGAATAATTCCACCGCTTCTTCAAACTGCACCCTGCTTAATTGGTTTCACACAAATTCTTATGCGTGAAATTCAAGCAGAATCAAACCATTATAGCTTAACTGCAATGAATTAGCAGTATGAAATTATATCTCATAACACAAGACTCATGTAAAAAACCATTATAGCTTAACTGTAATCAATTAGCAGTATAAAATTTGGACTGAAATGGAGCTAAAATTTTACTTTTATCTGTTAGATATGTGCCAACAAAGTTAAATATTTGTATCGATTTGTGGTGCGGTTTATACCTCACTTCTTAAATGGGGTGTGGGAGGGATTTCCCTCCCACTCTTGTTACTGAGGAGTCCAAGAGGGTGGCGACATGTTATGGAGCTCACCCTAGTGAGCGTTCGCGGGGTAGAGCCCCGAAGCAAAAAATTAAATAATCAATCCTTTGTTTTTAGAAAGACGAATTCAATTGAATTCTATTATTAGGAAGGAAAATCATAATGGGTTTTTTCTACTAAATTTTAGGACCAATACTAATTGTACTTTGAAAATTAGGTGTATAAATTTTTGTGGAGATTTAAAGTTTCTCATAATAAGTTTGCATGTAATTTGTTCATCTTGAGTTGATAAAGTTTGATATCTTTCACTTTGTGGATGTTTCCCCTAAGCACTCAGCTAGTATTTTATTATGTAATTCTAGTGTTCGTATCTTACATGTTTGGTATTTCATATATTTTATTTTCCTCTATCTCTGTAAACTGGTATTTTTAATTCTAATTTCTGTGTATTCATTATTCCATAATCCTTGGTTTCCTAATATTATCAAAAATACCAATAAATGAGATGGAAGAAATAGGATTTTCTTTTTTGATTAATAATTTGGAAGGTATGGGATGGATTGAAGAAACGGACACGATTTTGATCTCAAAGATACATAAACCAAGGGAGTTTTGTTTTTAAAGATGAAGTGGACAATGACGTTATAGATAAAATCATCTAGAACTAATACATGGAGAAAGTAGTTGGTGGCTGATGCATTCGGTTTTTGAGGAAATTGGACTAGTAATGACTTGTAGTTGCTAAAAATGATAAAGACTCGAGAAAGTGAAAAATGGGGAAAAAGGTTAATGTAATATCTGGAGATTCGCGCACATGAGGTGTAAAATGTTATTTAAGTGTGGTCGAGAACTCCTAGAGTACGTCCATACGTCGTTTTTATAGACTATCATGCTGCCAAAGATTGCTTCCCTATTCCGTGGAGGAAGCGGCTACCCTCCACTCAATTTGCACCCATGTATGGTGTGCCCACCATAAACACATGCATCATGACTATTATTTGTGGAGTATGTGGTAGGGGAAGGACAGTCGCACAGGGTTAGTGCCGGAAATTGTTTGAAGGAGCCGCCTAATCTTCATCGAATCATCCGTATTACAAGAGTGGAGGGTAGCTTCTTCCTGCATTAAATGTCATCTCTTTAATGTTTTCTTTTCCTTGTATATTTACATGCATGCATAGGAATGATTTCAGTTTTTATGGTTTTTAAAAGCTTCCGCGGGAAAATGTGAAAAAGTGATAATATTATTTATTTTATGAAACATTTTAATATATGTTACTTAGTAAGAAGTGCATTACACAAAACAAATTCAGTTTATTATTAGTTTATAATGAATTTATCTTTGGCTGCACTATTTTAAGTTAATATATACCTTGTTTCTATTTTTTTGATAATTTATTTATATGTAATGTTTTTATATAATATTAATTGTAATTATTATAGAATTATTTTTTATTAATTATATGTTTGAAATATATACTTTATTGTAATTTTCGATAGATCTTTTTCCCTATATTTTAAGTCTACCGTATTATACACTATGTAAAAAGTTGTTTCTTTACTTACAAGATTGTTAACATCCATTCTCACGTATTAGATATGGAGTTGTAGTGATCTATATGGTGTAATTTTGTGCCTTCATCAACATGTACTTTTTAAAAGAGGCATGATAAACTTAAAATTAACATAGTTATCGGCCTAGTCATGAAAATTTATCATGCCATCATAGTCTACAGAAAAATGTATTGCTATCACAATCTATAGAAAATGTACTATATCATAGTTTGAAGAAAATACTGCTACCATAAAGTTAGAAAAATAATAATTTCCATCTAAAATTAGAAAAATAATAATTTCCACGTTATTAAATTTGACGTCAATTTAACAAACAATCATAAAAAACCAAACAATAATATTGAAAAAAATCCTAAAATGGCCACATATTTTGAAATACATACCACAAAAAGCTCATGCACATACAAAAAACTTGAAATTAATGGATGTAGTGTTACCTCATAGATGTGCAAAAGGGTCGAGATTGTTCTAGTGGATATTAAAGGACCCAAAAAAATTAGAAAATTATTGGAATAAATGTGTACAATATGGGACTTAACGGGGTGCATTAAATTTTGGGGACCTGTTATGGTTGTTATGTCACATCTTACAAGTTGGGACACATGGATGTTCCTATATTTTTAGTTTTGAAAAATTAAAATAAACCGTGATGGAATAAGATATAAGCAATCACATGTGAGTGGAGCAATGGAGATGTCGAAGGAGGATGTGTTAAAGAAGTTAAACTTGGTGGAGGAAAACATTATAGGAGGAAGGAGAACAATGGAGAAAGGAATTGAGTGAGGATAATTACAAGGGTGGGGACAATATTGAGAGAAACCTGTTAGTGCAAAATCACAGCACCCCTGAATGGCCCGGGTGTGAAGTAGGGCATTCGGTGTGATTTCACAACATGGGACCATCTCTCAAGCTGTGGGACTTCCAAACTTGAGATGTGGGACTTCCAAACATGAGATGGCCCTCCGGAGAAAGTTGGTTCTTGCTTCCTAATCTACCTACCACAAGCTACTCCAGTGCAGGAAAAACTTATTCTATCCTAATCTAACCATTCTAAGGGGACAAGAGAGAGAGAGAGAGAGAGAGAGAGAGAGAGAGGGTGAAAGAGCCTACACTAAGCGGTGATACACCATAAAAGGAAGTGGATGATCACAGACCCGATCGCCTAAAGTGTAGAGAGGTGAGCAGAGGAGTGGGTGGATAGAATGCACCACGGACCAGAGATAGATTTCACATAGACACCACTTCAAAACCCATTAAACACATCTCCCATGACCTACAAAAAACATTAGAATATGCATAGTATACCCTACAACGACGAGAGGTAAAAAGAGACAATAAAATGAGCCAAGGATGGACAGATGCAACACGAAACAAATTCTACTACTCCAAAAAGTTACATGGTACATTATTAGTGGGAAAGAGGCATGGAAACACCATTACATAGACATGGGAGGAGGATTAGACTCGACATTCTACCCTAAGGAAGAAAGAGAGAGGGGTTAGAGGAGAAAAAAGGACCAACCATTTCAATATGCCCCTTCATTACAATATATAGGAAGAATGAGAGAGAGGAGGGAAAATTTTGAATCCTACTTTAACCACCCTCGTTATGCATTGAATCTTACTCGAAAGATCAACCACTATCGCTTAATGCCTATTACGAGATCCATCTACAATCTATCAATTATGGTTCTCCGACAGATCAAATCAAATCCAATCTAGTAGTTGAAGAAATCAGATTCTATATTAATGTCTTAGAAGATGTTTTCCCATTTTTCACCCACCAAATCTTGCTAAAAATAATATTTTATGCTTCCATGGTGTAGAGGATGTCGAGACATTTCCAAAAAGTCTTCTCCCACCCAAATATGAGTTTCCAGTCAAAAGATATGGCCATTTGAATATTTGGGTCACGAGCACGCAATATTTAAAGAGTCTATCTATACAGAGTCCACGTGGCAACTTCGCGTACCTTGCAGATTTGGCACCTACCTTTCACTCTTGAAATAGTAGCCAACCGACACGTGGTGGATTTTGTGTGCTCCACGGTTTTCCTTTGTATTTTCCTAAGTCCTTCATGTTTTTAAGAGACACTTATGCCTAACCTAAGACACATGGAGGCTTGACGCTCATTCGAAACTCACCCCAAATTTTACTCTTAAAATAGCGTCATGTGGACACTTTGCTCCCTCCACTAGCCTGCATCTATTTTTAATATTCAACCCCGACTCTGTCCCTTTTTGGATTTGGGACACTTTGAAGTCCCACGCTAATTTGGGAACTGCCTCCAAAAGTTCCTTTTGAAATCACGCCAATGAGACACGTGGAGGCTTCCGCTGGTTCTCTATACTTAATGAATTTAGGCTCACTTTAATTTTTGACCTTTGTTGACCATTGGCCACATGGAGGGCTGGTGCAAGTTTGAGTCTTCACTCGGGATCCACATTTTTAAATGTGCGTCATTTGGACACTTTGTAACTTCCGCTGTGTCCTGCATACTTAGCCAATTTTGGGGCTCACTCTGAATCATTTGTAGATCTTGAAGACTTTGATCCTTCTCCATTTCTTTTCCTTTGAGCATCTACCTTCTTTGACATTGTTTCTTCCTACCGAACCTCTGCTACTCAATTTTAGAGCCCACCTACAACCTGTTTGTTGGATTTGAAGCATGGGCTCACTCGACGGAACCATTTCTTGAATTTCTTCCTGCATGGGATGGTTTTTGATCTAATTTTTCTAGGGGCAAAAGTTGAGATAACAATTGGTGACTCGGAGGGGACATCTTCCTGCTAGATGAAGGGACCAGCAACCTTGAAGCATACAATGGGCATGGAGTCAAGAATAATTACCTGATACTTATCCTTTTGCTTTGAAAATTTGATCCTTGAGCCACTGCGAGCGACTTCTTTCTCTTGGTGACCACGAACATGCCTTGAAAATGGATTTTCTTGAAAACATTTTTAGTTTCTCTACATTTGTTTTATTTTGAAATTAGCAACTATCACAGGAAACTATGGGTCTTTCTTCCATGAGTACTGAAGGTTCTTGTCTCATGAACCCCAAGAGTAATGTGAACAAAACTTATGTACCAATAAAAATCATACATGCCTCAAATGAGATATGTAGAGTGTGCACAAGTAGTTCTTCTACTGAAAACAAAGTCTAGTCCTACTCCTACACTAACTAGAGAGAAAGAAGCTAAACAAAGCCTGTAACTGGTAGGGAGAAGTAGCTTCCCTTTCTCAAAAGGGGAAGCCATGTAAATGATTTGACACTAAACATGGCTACTTGTATGAGTGAAAAACTAACTATAAGATGGTTCTCCACCCAAATCATCAAGGTATCTATATCAACAAAAAATACCTCATCAAGTTGATTGGCATTGGACTCCTAGAGGCGCTATTTTGTGACCCTTGGTACTTTGCTTTCATCCTCATGCCCTAAAGTAGGCATGACTTTTTTTTAGCATATCCATTGGCTCAATGAAGCCAAGTATCTTATTTGGCATGGTGCGATCCTTTGAATGTGCCCTTTTCTCTCAATTAAAAATCCAAGAATGAAGTCTTCTGATGGACCTTCCTGGGTGGATGGCATGAGAGATATGATGACATATTCTTTCCTTTTCTCTTCCTTATCCTATGAAGAACATGGAAGACTCATATCTTCCAACCTTGGTTTTCGAGGGCTGCCATGAAATGTAAGTTGTTGTACATCAATGTTCTCCTTAATGGAAGCAGGATCATGTTCTTGGAAGATGGATGGAGGAGGAGAAAATAATGTGATATCCATGGGTTCCTCTCCATCAAAGCAATCTTCCAATTATGACAGACATTATGCCTTCTTAGTGTCATGCGGTATATGCTCTACCTCCTCCATGATCTCCTCTTGATCTGTAACTAGCTCACCATGGTTCCCTTTATAAAAAACATGAAGTTTGAAATATCAAACTCTTCTTCAACATTAGAGCTTAAAGGGGATGAAGTGGGAGGAAGAACTGAAGGTTCTTATTTGGCCTTCCCCACACTGGAACCTCAAACCTGTATGATCCTCATCCATCATGGGTATCAATCAAATATGGACCTTGAAATGAAAGAAAAAAATCTCCAATGATGCTTTCTTCATTGAGTGGCTTCAACTTTGATTTTATCTCTCCCAGCTACTCCTCTTCAATGGGACTTGGAGCTGATTGTTCCTCTTCCTTAACTACTTATACAGATTGGGTTAGATAAGAATCCTCTTCAAAAAGAGTTTCATTAGGGACACCGCTTCCGGAGAAAATAGACTACTGATCTTCTTGTTGTTGTTTTTGTTCCTTCTCTGCTACAAAATCAGCCTCAGCCACCATTGTTTCTTCAACATTGACCTCCTCTGTTGGCTTAACCATCAAGTGGATCTTTGTAAACCCAAATTTAGTGGCCAAAATCTTGATTGTCTTTCATTTCTTCTCTGTTGGGCTCCACTTCTTGATGTTTTCCTTGACTAGATTCTTGAGTCTCTTCCCAACATGGACTTGGGAAAGCAAGAGGAGTGCCAGTTTGGGTTCAACCATCTTTTCTATTGTTTTTAGCGGGGGGGAGGTGGAACCTCTTGTATGTTTGGAGGAATGAGCTGCTTGGAAAGAAATAGGGAAAATAATCGAGATGAGGTGGAAGATTAGGAGATGGAGAAGGAAATAAACACTTGGGCAGCAGATGGAAAGCTTGGAAATTTTATCTTGGGTTGAGATGGTGCTGCTTGAGAAAGACAAAAATAAAATCTATGAGTTGGTGGACTTACCCATTGACAAGTTTGTCCCGACTCTAACTCATAAGCCTCAATCTCCTCATCCATTGTGCAAGTTGGGGAAGCATTTCAACCACAAATTCTATCTTCTTAGAAGGGATGTAATGTCTTGTAAACGGTCTCCCCATAGACAAGGTGCCCGTAACCAATCTTGAATGCTTTCATCTATGTTATGGCCCTTGACTACACCATGCTAGCCTCCATTTTTGAATTTTCTCGGTAGATCAGCATTCTCAATTTGACTATTTTCATTATATGCATACCCCTATTCTTGAAAAGCTTCATAGCTAAACTATTTTTGGCAATTGTCATATGGGTAAGCATGGTTATCCCGGATCTTATCATATTGTTGATCCGGAGGAGTGGAGAAGTGCATTGGAGGTGGGACTGGATTGCCGCTATAAGTGTGAGTTCTATGAGGGAATAAAGTCATGATTGAACAAATTAATGGAATGCGAGAAAATGAAAAATGTGGAAGAATAAAATGGATGGAAATGGGTAGGAAAGTTTTACAACTTAAAGGATGGGTTATTGACCGGATGGAGTCACCGGATGTGCTTTTAATGTACCTCTAAAGGCTGAATATCACCAAGAACACATCAACTTGATGAAATAAAGTTAAAACCTCTTATCCCACCTGGGTGTGCCAAAATTGTTAGTGCAGAATCAAAGCACCCCTAAATGGCTTGGGTGTGAAGTGGGGCATTCGGTGTGATTGCACAACATGGGACCATCTCTCAAGCTGTGGGACTTGCAAAACATGATATGGCCATCCCGGAGAAATCTAGTTCTTACTTCCTAATCTACCTACCACAAGCTACTCCAGTGTAGGAAGAACATATTCTATCCTAATCTAACCATTCTAATGAGATAGAGAGAGGGGGTGAAAGAGCCTACACTAAGTGGTGATACACTAGAAATGAAGTTGATGATCACAGACTTGATTGCCTAAAGTGGAGAGAGGTGAGTAGAGGATAGGGTGGATAGAATGCACCATGAACCAGAGATAGATTTCACATAGACACCACTTTGAAACCCATTAAACACAAGTACCGGGACCTGTAAAACATATCGAGAATATGCATAGTGTACCCCGCAATGATGAGAGGTATGAAGAGACAATAAAATGAGCCAAGGATGGAAAGATGCATCACGAAACAGATTCTATTGCTCAAAAGCTACATGGTACATCGTTAGTGGGTAAGAGGCAAGGAAATGCCATCACAGAGCCATTAGAGGAGACTTAGAATCTACATTCTACCCTAAGTAAGAAAGAGAGGGGGAAGAGGAGAAACAATGACCAACTGTTTGAATATGCCCCTTAATTACAATATTTAGGAAGAATGAAAGAGAGGAGGAAAAATTTGAATCCTACTTCAACCACCCCGTGACACATTGAATCCTACTCGAAAGCTCAACCACCTGTCCTTTAATGCCTGCTACGGATCCGCCGACAATATGTCAATTTTGGTTCCCCATTGGTTTAAGTCAAATCCAATCTAGTAGTTGAAAAAATTGGTATCTATATTAATGGCCACGGAAGACATTTTCCCATTTTACACCCACCAAATCCTACAAAAGATAATATATTTTGCTTTCATGATGTAGAGGATGTCGAGACATTTCCAAAAAGTCTTCTCCGCCCAATCTTAGTTTCCAGTCAAACTATATGGCTATTTGAATATTTGGGTCGCAGGATCACAATATTTAAAGAGTTTTTCCATACATAGTCCATGTGGCAGCCTCACACACCTTGTAGATTTAGCCCCTACCTTTCACTCTTGAAATAGCATCGGATTGACACGTGGTGTGTCTTTTGGATCCATGATGTTCCTTTGTATTTTTCCTAAGTCCGTCATGTTTTGTGTGGACACTTCTCGACCTAAGACATGTGGAGGCTTGGCGCTAGTTTGGAAACCCACCCCAAATTTTACTCTTGAAATAGCATCATGTTGACACTTGTGTCCCTCTGCTGACCTACCTTTGTTTATACTATTCAACCCCCAACTCTATCCTTTTTTGGATCTCGGGACACGTGGAAGGCCCGCATTCATTTGCGAATGAGCTCTAGACTTTCATTTTGAAATCAAGCCAATGAGACATGTGGAGGATTCCGATGGTTCTCTATACTTAACCAATTTAGACCGCTTTCCTTTTTGACCCTTTTTACCATTGTCCACATGGATGGCTGGTGCAAGTTTGAGTCTCTACTAAAGATCCCGCTTTTGAATGTGTGTCGTTTGGAACACTTGGCAGCTTCCATTGTCTCCTCCACACTTAGCCAATTTTGAGGCTCATTACGAATCATTTTCAGAGCCCAAAGACTTTGAGCCTTCTCCTTCTCTTTTCCTTTTAGTCTCTGGCTTCTTTGAAACTATTTCTTCTTCCCGACCCTATTACTCCATTTTAGAGCCCTCCTGCAACCTGTTTGTTGCATTTGAATCATGTGCTCACTCAACAGAAAAATTTCTTGAATTTATTCCTACATGGGGATGTGTTTGATCCAATGTTTCTAGGGGTAAAACTTAGATAACAAAACCTATGTGAAAAAATATTCTTTGTTACATTAAGGAGCATATGGACTATGTGTTATTTTTGTTAGTTGGTATAAGGAAAAAAGGAGTGCGTTGGAAGTTTTGTTTGCAATGTCATCACTATATGTTCCCTTTTCTCTAAGATAATCAAAATGTATGGTTTGGGCACACTTAATTTCACATATCATAAATTCTAAAGAGGAAAATTTTACAAGGAATCTTGGATTATTTATGATTAGCCTCTCCATGTCACATTTTGTCATGCTTATCTCTACTACCCATACATTTTTCATAGGAAAGCCATATTTCCTAAAGATAAAACCTACTCCATATCCACTTAAATGGTTTCCCATGCTTATAGTCAGACATACTCTAGCTTGGAAACTGAGGGATGTCATATTGTTTTTAATGGAAAAGTTTCTTTGGCCCATTTTCACGTTAAATGCTACTCACGACATCTTTTAATTTATATTTACCTTGACTGGATCCAATTTCAGGAGGTCGATGATAGTAAAAGTGGGGGTGTGAGAGGTACGGAGAGGACCTCATAATTGTGTCCACCACTAGACATAAATCTTCCACCTATGTTATTTGTGAAACTCAAATGACATTAGTACATGCTCCCCCTCTCCAAGATAATCAAAGCGTAGGGTTTGTGAACTTTTGATTTCACAAACTATAAATTTTGAAGAGGAAACTTGTGTACATAATTTTAGTTTTTGTTGTTGATGATGATGTGAATGAGCCATTTTTTATACCATTCCCACTCAAACATGAGATGAACACTCCAATGTTTGCATCTTTATTTCAATTTGGTGACATACATGTTAACATAACATCTCTACATTCCTAATTTATGACATTTACCACAACAAACAAACTAATAAATATCAAATGGATACGAATCCCATGATAAATAACCCAAAATTTACAAATATTCAAACCCATCAACCAAATATGCATTGTCTCTCCCCTTCACTTTGTTTGGCATCATGCTTGCATCAAACATTATACTTTCACCGATCTTGACTCTATCCCTTGACTTTGATTAGTATGGGATATCATTGAAATTGGAAGAAGCATAAAAACACAACTTGAAGAAGCAACAAATAACACTTCACTACTGCCATATTCAACCATTTTCATGCATCTCACAACACAAACAGATGTTGGCTCTTAAAGAGGAGAAAATTCTATTGTTCCAAATCTCTTATTTTGATAATCGTCACCGGGGGTTCACTTAGTAAAAGTATGGTATACCACATTAATTTGAAGTGTATTAAAGAATACCCTTAATTATAGTTTTTACCTCTAATTATTCAATTTATAACACCCTCCAGTTATATTATTACAATGAAAATACCCCTAATTTTTCTATGTACCTTACTTACTCATTTTTCCATTAAAATTTTATTTACCCCTTTTTATTCTACCCTAATATATTAAACATAAAAAATATAATATTTCTCACTCATTTTTTAATATGTATTTTCTCTCGAAAGATAGTTTGAAGCCATTCAAGACCTATTACCAATTTACATTATAAATGTTAAGCTTTAATCATTTCTCAATAGTTCTTCAAATAATTAAGATGGTGAAATAATATCACTTGTGTTGAAAAACATACTCAATCCTAGTTTTCTACCATCTTATTATTTCTTGGTTAAGAATATCTTAATTGAGATTTCTTTATTCAAAAAGAGATTATAATTTAACTTTATGACCACACTCCTTTTTTAGTTTAAAGGTATTTAGTTTTAAAAACTAGGGTTCAAATTTTTTAGTTTTATATTAAAATTAAACCTCCCTTTCCTTTGGCCCACCTAGGCATTTTTTCATATCCCGAAATAATTGAGATGACATATCTTCTAGGAATTTTCTCATTTTATCATTTGTATACATATATTTCTAGAAATTTTTCAAACAATTTACATGCTTCTTCATTTGCAGACATATATGCTAGTGCACTTGCAACTCAAGCATCTATTGAAAATACCTTGCTCATAATGCTTATGTGGATGTCAACCTCGATGCACTTTTTTGAACGCATTAGTAGCATGCTAGCAAATGTGAATTGAACATAGTGGAGACATGTTAGCCTCATTTGGTGAAATAAAATTAATGATCCGTAAACCTCTACTTTGGAAATCTACAAAATCACACAATTTTACCGTTCTACTTTCAACTTTGGAAAATGATAGTTTTAGAGCTTCGTGATTGATTTTCGTAGTGTTTTAGAAAGGAAATCACATAGCATGCTAATTAAAACAATACAAAACATAAGGAATTTTTATCCTAGAAACCTCCAAAGGAGGAAAACTATTTAGGAAGGGAAATTTCTCTTTCTTCCTACTTGTATTGGTCAATTACTCAAAAATACAGATTACAATAAGTATGGAAGAAGCAATAGTGTACAATATTCTCCTAATTACTTGCTTTCTCTACTTCTTACACCCTTATCCTAAAAATCCTCTCTAACACTGAAGATATTGCTCACTTTCTCTCATTACACTTATAATTTTGTTGTTTGATCTCTTTGGATCTATGAATTCCCATTCTCTTTCTCCTAGCATGAATTTATAGCCTCTCCCAAGTGCTCCAGTGTACTAGAGAATAGGAAAAGTTGAGGCAGGGAAGAGAAAAGTTCAAACTATTCTAATTCACATCCATTCACGTTTAATTTCTTTTTCTATTCCGAAGTGTCGGGACCACCACCCGGTGTAGACTAGTGGTTTCAGGACCACCACCTTAACTAGGCGGTTTTTATAGGACCGCCAACCTTGAAGCCGAGTGGTTACAACCACCTCTCTACACAGAGTGAAAATTCTATCTAGAACCTATGTTTACCTCATTTCATTCATTTTCTTCAATTCTCCTTCTTGGTGCTGATTGATATGATGAAGTGGTGTGTTTTTCGGATCCCTTTAAATCAATTAATTATTTTAATGGTTACCTAGTATCAAAAAACATGGATATGAAAGGCCCCACAAACTCAAATTGTCAATCCACATTATCCTTACCTACAGAGGCTTTTCAAAGCCTCCTTCACCATCGACTATAGGTTGTGTTTCCTCTCTATTTGATGGTGAGTGAGATGAGGGATATTCAATCTCCATTGCAGCTCTCAATTGAGATTCTTAGCTATAATGGATAACTAGACTTACCTTTTCCATCATGGTAGAATAAATATTACAATAAACACAAATAGTAAATGACTTGATGGGGTGCTTTAAATTTTGGAGACCAACTGCAACTATTATGTCACATCTTATAGAAGTTTGAACACATAGATACTAGATTCTAAATTTTGAAAAAAAGTGTCATAATAAGACATGAAAATAGTCATTTCAAGCGAATAAACTAATAAAAAATTATAACAAAAAGTCAATTTCAATTTATTTTATAAAATGATTTCAAAATTGTATTTATTTATGTTTATTCACTAGAAGCAAATAATTACTAATAAGTTATGCATACCTTCCCTTTTATTTGTGTTGCCCCTCTCAAAATTATAAATTACTCAATAAAATAATGAATGAAGGGGGAATGAAAATACAACTCCAAACATTAAAGAGAATAAAATAAATAAGGAGAAAGTATAAAGAACAATATTAAATTTATAATTTTATTTCTTTCTTTCACGCCTCTATTAAATGTAACATTTCCATATAGTGAAAGTTAGATGAGGAACTCTGAATCAAATACACACGTATGAAAATAACATTATAAAAAGACCAAAATACATCAACAAAGTTGAAGATTCCACTTACACAAAAAAAAACGAAATGTTTGGTATAATTTACAAAAATATTGCAATAATATTAAAAAAATATGAGATCCGAAGGTCTACAACACAATAACTATAATAATTAAAAAAATCTAGAAGGGCATATAAATAGTTCTGATTGTATCAAACAAAGTAGTAGTTTTTATGAGTGTACAAATTAAATTATGAAATATTCCAATCTAAAAATATGATTAACATAACCCCTTACGATGAATAAAATATATGAAATGAGAAAATCACCATTTATGCATTCTCTTCGTATCTTTTCATGTTGTAGGGATTCCTCTCTCTCCACCCCTGATAATGATTTTGAAATGAAATCAGTACCCTCTCACTCTTTGAATCTCTTCAATCATTCACAATATCCATAGTCCCCACACATTTTTCTCAATAGTCCCAAATTTTGATGAGGAGAAACCAAAGTGTTAGGAGAATATAACCCAATATAGAATACCAAAGAGAGAATAAAAAGAATGGCGTGCCAAAAACCCCACTAAGTAAGAATACCATGTATCAAAGTTATTCAAAGAACTATGTTATCTTCCCTTTAATTGTAAGAGGAAAAAAACATTTTCCTATAAAGATATTATCTACTTTGATACTTTCTATGACCCTAGGATCACACCGTTGCAGATAGATCTAGGCCCAATTTTGTAAATTAGGACACATAGTAGAAAAGAGGATGAATGCCCCCATGGCCTTCCCATGTGCTACACAACTGAATAAAAACTTAAATGCATTGAAATACAAATAGAAAAAGGAGACTCATGGCCCAAAGATATTTGAATTTTTAGTATAAACCAAATTCCACTACAAAAAAATAGTGAATTACTTCAAGCCCTGTACACTAGTCTTAATTGACTTAACATAGCCTGAAATTGCGCCAAACTTGAGAATGTTGCTAAAAACTTGAAACTAATAAAAAAGTGATGTTTCTTCCCTGTGGGAAAAACATATTGTAGGTTCATGATTGTACCATATGGTGATGAACAATATGTATGGTTCTGAACATGTGTAATTTTATCATATCTAAATTTCTCTACTTTTCTTTGATTTTTGAGTACATGTACCCTGTTTGTACTTATATCATATCAAATAATTCTTGTTGCGTATGTTCTAAGCGTAGAATATACCCATATGAATGCCCCCACTTTTTTGAGGCATGTGAAAAATTATGTTGAATGCTTGGCTCAAAATAAATAGATGTGTGCTCATGTAAAATATGTTTGAGAAGTTGTAGAGGACTGTAGGATGTTGGAGAGGTGGCCACATTGAATAACCTACACCTGCAAAATGGAAGGTGTTTACACATGGTGGAAACCATGACACACAAGAAAAAGTAATGACAACAATTGATAGAAACCACATAGCTAATAAAAAAGTTTTCTAAATACAAGTAAATACAACAATAGTGCAATTAGATGCAAAAAGTATGCAAAAATGTCACACACAAGGTATAAATCCTACAAATATGGGATAAACACAACATCATAAGATAAACAAGGCCTATATGCCTATAAAGAATAGAAAAAAATAACATACAAGATAGGCATGATTCCACAAATATGGGACACCCACGATGTCACAAGCCAATAAAGGCACATAGGCCACAAACAATGAATACAATAAAGCAATAAGACACACCCATAAACAAGTATGCATGAAACAAGAGTGTCAAAACATGATAACATAATAGAGTAGCCAATATAGGTGAAAATATGTGATACACGAGATGTCAACCTTGCACATAGACACATGTGTTAGTCATATTTGATTGACAAGATAACATATACATAATAGTTGTAATGAAGCATCATGAGGAAGTAAAAAAGAGCTGTAATAGACCGATAACACTTGGATGTAGTGTAAAATAGATTCCCGGATATATAGTAAGTTTGGCTAAAGGGTTGACCAACATATATCATTATGTACCACTTTGTGTATGCCCTACATCATACTCAAAATACCTCGTGAAGACATATTTGTAAAGCGTAGTAAATTGTATGCAATGGAAAGTTGCAAAAGCTATGGAATGAGGTTAAATAACCTCAAAGATTTCCTTTACTCATCCATGCACCATGAGATAAGAGCTAAATAAGAAACTATCTATGCATATATAAATTTGAAACAAATATTCAAACCCTACTATATATACTACTCTCTACTCCATGAATGCTTAATGAAAGTGAACCTAGTTAGATTCTAAGCAATCAAATTGTGTGTTCTTTACTCCCAAAAATAGTGAAGAGATCTCTCCAAGTTGGCTACATGTCCAAACTTTAGATCTTCCCCTACTAACTATATTTGGAATGGATGAATGCAAGATGAAGGAGTATACAATGGAGTATGGCCAAGATCTAAATGTTTTATAGCTTAAATATATCACAAATGATTTCTAATGCCTTTCCAAAGTGGTTGAGAGAGAAGGGCTACTAGGACATGGCCTAAGAATAGAAGGGAATGGGCTACTAGGAGGTGACCCACAAGTAGAAAATGGAGAGCTACTAGGATGTGGCCCGTGATAGAAGAACATGATGGACTACTCAGTGGTGATCCAAGGAGATATTTTGATTGAGGAATGGTAATAGATAAGGAATGATTTGGTAACAAGAAGATAGGCCATGGCTCAATCCTAGACCCCAACATCTCATCATGCTTAGAAGAAGGTGAAGATGGAATAGAAGAAGAATAAAGCTCCATGACCTTAGGCTTTTCCTCTATGCTCTGATAAAAGGAATCAAATTATTTTTCCCAATACACGAGTGTATCAAGTTCTAGAAAGAATTCTTGTTTGCAATCCTCTAAAGTGATATCATCATGTAGTCTAATTGTTCCTTCATTCTAAGAGAAATCAATTAGTAGATGTTTTTATTCTTTGTTCATAGAAGGTTGAATAGAAGAAACATGTCTAATAAGTGGGGATGATTGATTGATAGAAGAAGATGACTCAAGAGAGGAAGTAGGATTGGTGGTAGGTGTCTCATGAATGGACAATTTAGATCTGCACCTAGATTGCTTTTCTAGAAGACGATGCAATGTAGGAGAGAAAATAGGATCACATATCCATTCGTTAAGTTGTGACATAGGAGTCAAATTAGATGATTGACTAGAGGGAATCTAAGTTGTGGAACTCTTCGATGGAGGAAGAGGTCGTTGAGATGACTGATGAAGGAGGTCCTATGAAGAAAGGGAGGACCGTGACTCAGAACCGAATTATATATTCGATAGATGGAAATGTGGAGTCGCATGATTCTTCAAAGTAGGAAGATGTCATTGAGGTGATTTGAAATAAAGTCTTGCGAAGGAAGGGAGGACTCGATTTAATATTTGATATAGGGGTATCCGAATAATAGTTGAGATCCAAGTCTTCATTAGAAGAGTGGGAGTCCCAATGGTAGTTTTGATCTCGAATCGGAATAAGAAGAGTGGGGGAAACCTGAATAATAATTTGGATCAGAAGCATCCAAACCATACCACTGACTATGAGATGAAGGTTGGGAACAGAGATACCCAAATGGGTCCTCTAGAATGAAGAACCAAACAAGGTTTATTCATAATGGGATTTTTTGATTTGAATTGCTAAACCTAGGGTCCATATTGTAGTAAGTGTGAGAAACCGTGTGATAGTAAGTCATTGTTGGTGTTGTTTACATGTAAATGGATAGACCTAGATAGTGTGATGGAACTCCTTTAAAGGGAAGGAAGTGGCATGTCGATTCAAAAATAATAATGGCATCCAACTAGAAATTTTGTAAGTATGGAGATGCATGCATAATTTTCCGAAGTAGGTCTAAGGAAAATAGACATTGTGATGACACAATATCGACGAGATAAAAAGGATTTTCCTAGAATAATAAGTTTTCAAATGAATGATCACAAGGAACAATCATACAAGTGTGAAACACAAATCCAATCAACAAGGAAATACACCCTATGCAAATGCATGTGCAAAGTTATAGTTTGATGCCAGGATGATCAACACAATGTCAAAACTTACGTCAAGATCGAAATGAACAAGGCACAAATATTAACAAAGGGTAGATGTGACTCCCAATCAAAGGATACCACGACAAGTTTAACAACCAAAAAGGCCTAAATGTTAAAGGAAGAAGATTACAAATGTAAGTCACGTAACCACACCAATTGGACACGTTAATCAAGCTTCATGAAGAAGTGAGATATTAGTGCCCACGTGGTATCAAAATGACACAAACAAAGTAAGCGAAAATCTTCAATATTTTGGACAATGTTTGAAGAAAAAATAATTCAAAGTATACTAAAGATGTGCTAAAATGTGCACAACATAATGCCACAATGGGGATACTTAGATCACATTTATGAAAAACACGACATAAGTATCTTAATTGTTTGAGACAATGAAAACCAGGTAACATGTAAAAGGGAGATCAAATGATGAATCAATCCAAACTATGATGATGATCTTGAAATCAAGATGGAAGGACTTTTATCAAAGATACGAAAAGTGTACCTACACACTTTAGATGTTTAAAACTCATTTTGTAAACATGGATGGGTGTAAATGGATAAAAAAGTGGTGAGCACTATCTCTAATAAAAATGTGTAAGGTATGCACCTTTCTCACCCCAAAAAATGGGTGGTGAGAATGCAAGGGTATAGATCAAAAAGATGAAAACAAACCAAGCACCACTTGGGCAGAGTTTTGCCTTGTCCGAAGACAAGAATAAAACTAAGTGAAAGTGGGACGTAGTTTAGTTTTGTGATGAAAGACACTTAGATAAAACTCACAAGGGTTCTTTTCCTTGTTCTAAAAAAAAGGTTCAAATTCAAACTAGTTGTCACTTCATGATGGCTTGACACAACAATGGACTAGTAAAGTGGGCTCAAAGACAGAATGGCCTACTTAATAAGTTCTCTCAACTAGGTGTTACAAAGCTATCTTAAGCGAGCGTGATTTACCCAAATAGTCCCTTTCCTATCTTGGGAGTATCTCAGATTTAATTTACCCCCTTCGAGCACAAAGGGAAACTAGTGTGTCCATGTGTTCTCTCCCTTAGATCTCCATACGGATAAGCTGGTAACACTAACTCACAAGGAAAACTAGTCAAGTGGGTAGCGAGAGCGATTCCTATTTCATCCACGAGGTTACTCAAGTAGTGGATTACTTTAGGGTTCCTGGAACCACCCCCATTGTTGTAGCTTAAGGCGTTATACCAAGGGGTTATGTTCTAGTTGAGTGGATAGGGACATACCCTTTTCTCGAAACCTGCAATACAATGTTTTGAATATGGTGTGTTTTTTATCTTTGCTTAAATTAATGTGGTTTTAAGTGGCACACCATTTGACAACCTATAAGAAACATGTGTATTAGCGGTTTTTTTTTTTTTTTTTTTTTTTTTAACGTCTTTCTTTGACAAGTGTTAGGTCTTGTAGACAACGAGTTTATTAATTTTCCATTACAAAATGATATCAAGAAAGGAGATTTACACCTTGCTTTTGATTCCTAAGATCACCAAAGGGTGCGAAGGAAGAGCATACATAGTGTGAAAATTCCTAGTAAATCACCTAAAAATTATTTTATCTTCTCTAGAACAAGTGTTTTTAACATACGATTCAAAGTTGTGCAAGTGTTTTTGATCTAGAAGATTTCTTTTGAAGGCGTAAGGAGAGAGCATACACACCTTATAAACCTTTCTCAAGCTAAGAAATGAAACACTTAACTAAGTTAGTAAAAAATAAAACCAAAATAACGTTGAAAACAACTTATTAGTGCTACAAAAATCTTTCAAAGTGTTAGAACGGTCAAGAAAACAAGTTTTTAAACTTTAAGACATGTTAAAAATGACTATTTTGTAATAATGCAAAACCATAAATTTTTGTAGCTCAAAATCCTAATTTTATGATTTCATTGTGTATTTCTCTTCAATACCTTTCCAATGCAACAACAAAAAGTCATTTTGAGCTTGGGAGCAAACGTTATGGCCTCCAGAAGATTGGTAATGAACATAGTTGATGCATACACACCCAAGTACTAATGGTACATGCCTAGTTCAATGAGTACGCACCCAATTCATCAGATACGCACCCTAGTGTAAGACAAAACATAGTCACGATTCTGAGAATACGCACCAATAATGATTCATGCGAGCTGTTTCAATGATCACGTGCCCAATTCAATGGAGATGTGCCTTTTCGATGGAAACGTGCACTGCTTTGACGATAGAGACTTTCTTGGTGAAAAAAACATAGTAATAGTGATGGATACACACCTGAATGATGCATACGATGCCCTTTCAACAAAAATGTAGCTTTTTTTACGGAAACAAGCCTTTTTGATGGAGATGCACAGTGCAAAAAACACGTGATAATAGTGATAGATACGGGCCCCGAATGACGCATACATGCTGATTTAGAACATGTACGTGCACCTCAGTAAAACATGAAAAATACACGGAAACAAAAAAATTTCAAAAGCAAACAGGTTAGTTGTTAGTCAAAGCAACATATTTCTAAACCAAACCCACAAAATATATGCAAATGAAGGTTATTTAGCTAGTATTAGAAACAAAAATGAGGAAATAACAAGCTATTTAACCAAAAAGCTTGCAAATGAACTTTGAAGAACTCAAAAGACCTCCATTAATGGAGGATGGACATAAGGTCCCACTAGGCATGCCAAATGTATGAAATGGAAAGTTGCAAAAACTATGGAATGAGGCTAAATAACCTCAAATCTTTTCTTTACTCATCAATGCACCATGAGATGAGAGCTAAACAAGAAACTATCTATGCATATATAAATTTTAAATAAATATTCAAACCATAACATTTATACTACTCTCTACTCCATGAATGCTTGATGAAAGTGAACCTAGTTAGATTCTAAGCAATCAAATTGTGTTTGTTTACTCCCAAAAATAGTGAAGAGATCTCTCTAAGTTGGCTACATGGCCAAACTTTAGATATTCCCCTACTAACTATATTTGAAATGGATGAATTCAAGATGAAGTGACTCTCAACAATGAAGTATGGCCAAGATCAAAATGTTCTATAGCTTAAGGCTATCACAAATGATTTCTAATTCCTTTCTAAAGTGCTTGAGAGAGAGGGGCTTGTAAGTGAAGTTGTAAGTTTGAGAGGGAGAGGTAACCCTTCTATTTATATTTTTCCAAATGGAAGAGTTTAGAATTTTGGTGCATGTGGGACTAAAATCTAAAATAATTTTAGGAGTAGATTAGGATAAACATGCTTTAGGCTTAGTTAAGCTTGGTTTAGGCTAGTTAAAATTGATGAACAAGTGATTAGAGACTCATTGAGAGTTGGGAAGGGTGTGGATAACCAATTTTGAGTGATAGATATCCTACGAAGCCAATATAAGTGATTCAGAGAGAACTAGGGAGGTTCTAAATGATCAAAAGGAATATTTTTTAGGTAATAAGAGAGATATTATCAAAATAAGCTGATTATAGGAGGAATACTATTGAAAGAGTGTCGTAAATGGGCATCCGAGAGTGGAGCGAAGAAGGGTTGATTAACGAAATGTTGTCAATTAGTTGAATGGGAGGAAATGCTAAGTGTAAGCATATTTTAGGTGTCTCCATAAATAAAGTATGTTATTTTTCAAACCAACGTGACAAACAACATGTATAATGTAAAGTGTGAACAACTCAAGTGAATTGTACAAGTCCTGATTTTCTATTTTTGAAATATATCAATGTTTTTGCATTTTGAAACTATATCAGTAAGATGCCTAATGCATCCATGATAGTTATAATAAATATTAACATCAAAACTTGTACTTTGAGTCTTGCTCGCATCAACCTCAAATGGTGGAGGAAGATATATGAGATTAGACTCTTGAGTAATTGTTAAAGTATAATGTGTGGAGCACAAGGTAATATTTTATAATGCATTTGAGAGAGAAAAAGAAAAAGAAAAAAAGAAAAAATGGATTGTTTTGAGGAAGAGTGAAAAATATTTTCTCAACTTTTAAGAGTTTTATTAAAAATATGAAAAAATTATAACGAGTTTGACTTGATGCTTTTTTTTTTCAAAATCCACATCTGATTGGATGTGAGGCCTACCTATAGTCCGAAGTAATAATTCACTTTATTTCTTGAACATTCAATTTAGAAACCAATATCATAAAATTCAATGTATTCTTGAATGAATTGATCATGACAATGATAAAGTGTTGGTCTTCATAGTTTCCAATTTAGGGTAAGAGGTCTCTTTCAAGGCTTATATAAATCCATTCAAGGTATCTATAGATATGATTTTTTCATCCTAGTTATTACAAAAAAACAATAGCCATTTAACTTCCTTTCATACATGTATGCATTTGGTTTCCTAACTTACTTAGGCCTCCTTGTGATTTTCTTCATGATCACTATCATGTATGTTTACATGATTGGACCATCCTTGTCATCCTCTTTCTTTTCAATAGGTTCTCTCTAAATCTTGTACTTGGTTTATCACTTGGTTCTATTTTATGATCAAAGATTCCATGAAGAGATTCATAGCTCTATTTAATTTTATGACAAATTTTCAACCTGCCATTTTCATCTTCTAGTTCAACCTTAAATATTTTCAACTCTTCTTCATGCTTCCCATAGGCATCCTCATTTTCTTACAAATATTTTGTAACATTAAAAAAAAATAGTCCATCTCCTTGAGTGTTTGGCCATGGCCATATTCCATGTGCTTGATTTCCTTCTTCAGTCCATCAATCATAGATTGATAAATCTCATACATCCTCTTGAGGATTGATTCTACTAATGTACCCATTCTTGTGCCTAAAGGATCACCTCCATGATTTTAGAATTGAGTAAAGACGACCAAGATCTAATACAAAATATTTGAAATTAAGACACTAGGAGGGGGTTGAATTAGTGTACATTAATTTTTTAACTCGTGATTCAATTCACTTAATTTGTGACGGTAATACAAAACCAACAACAAAAATAAGTAACATGAGAGAAAGCACAGAAAAACATAATTTGTGTGTGAAACCCAAACTGGGAGAAAAACCCACTAAAACCAAGAACTAGATTGGGAAAAGATTGTTTTGTAAATGTTACATTGATTTCAAGTTGAGCATTTACTCAACATGGAGCTGGGTCAAAGCATATAACTGTGTCCCACTTTTTTGTAGTTTTTGTACTTTCAGCAAACTATGTCTGACAACCAAAACATGACCAAACACATATAAAATGACCAAACATGCATTTTTAAGAGGCTATAAATACCAAGGTGCAGGGCATCCAGAATTTACCTGATTTTTTAAATTTTTATAGTATTTTTTAATTATTTATTTACTAGTCAGATTTTAAAATATTTATGGCCACAAAGTGGGACACACTTGTATGCTTTGACCCTTGCAAGTGAAAAATTAACCAAGCTCCTACTTAGTATTTAACAAGCTTCAAATTTCTAGTAAGCTTCAACTCCCAAATTTAGTCCAACACCTACTAAAATTCTGTAAGCTTTAACTCCCAATTTTTAAGATTCTACTTACACTTATGCAAGGTTTTGATCACACTGCGATTTTATTATCTCAAACAACTATTAGTGACCACTATATTATCTTATTCTTCTTCTCTTCTCATTCTCATTTTTTCCTTGATCTCATAAAAAAATCATTCAAAATTTTTGGTCACACTCCACTCTTTCAATCTTCAAAGATACATCCTACTATTATCATAATCCTATTCTCTTCATGATCATAGCTTCTTCATAAATCAAGACCTATTCTTCATGTATATTTTACTTCTTCACTCTAATGGCACCTATCTCTACAACATGCATCATCAAAATCCTCTATATTAATTCTTTGCATTTCATATTCATCAGCAAACAATATTTCATCTCATCAAAACACCTATATACTTCAGTATAATCTCACATACCTATGTCTTTCTCTTCTACTTTCATCTCATAATCTCTTCTACATCAACATTTCTACATCCAACATAAATCTTATAGCTCTTCCAAGCTTCAACAATATTTACTTGACCCAAAAATTATCTTGTGTAGTTGACCATTATGATCCTCACATAACTTTCTAACTTTATATTCTAAGACTCTTCATTTTTCTCATGTCATAACTCATACAAGGTAGGTTAGGAGACTTTTAGTGTAACTACCTAAGTTTTCATGATCTCCTTTGACATGATTTGTGTTACATTCTAAAGGTTTGCAACATATTCAAGATCCACTTGAGACTAAAAAAATGAAACATCAAGGCCTTTAATCTACCTTCACAAACTATTCTTACGAAAAACCTCATTTCTTACTTCTATATTCTAATTTTTAACATTTTTCTCATATTTATAGCCTTTCCTTCAATGAGTAGTTGTTTTTCTTGTATTATAACTACCCTTTTCATATTTAACTCAGATGGATGAACATTTTTCAATAATAAAATATACTTTATAACCTCTATTTATGTCTCATTTTTCTCCATTTGTGTTGCATGACTTCGATTTGAGCCTTTGAGCTAAGTTAGGTACATGAAGAGGCCATCACATTTTTGAACATGATGAGTGAGTATGCATATGAGCTCATATAAGGTTGCAATTAGGATATTAGTGTTGAGGAGGCAATCACCAACAATCGTAATTTTTAAATCAACAAAAAGAAGAGTATGGAGCTTTTGTTCATTGTTACTTCAAAACCTCTAACTCACAAATCACATATAAGATCAAGAGAAGCTTGATTAGACACAAGAAGTTCTCATGGAGCCTAACTAATCTTTAAAAATATAATTGAGGTCTATAAACATTCTTAAAACAACATAAAGAGGTGGAGCATCATTAAATAATTTTTGTAGTATGATTTTGAAACAGAGAATGTAATGATTAACTAAAATGTGGAATTATAACCAATTTTATAGTTAATCTAACATTAAGGAGAACAATAAATAAAAAATGAATGTATAAACAAAATGACCCAAGCAACTAAGAAAGTAGGTGTGCCAAACCTTAAAGTGAAAAGTGAGTTATAAATAACTCAACCGATTCAAAGAGATTTCTAGAGTGTGTCATAGGGATGGTGGAGAAACATGAGGAAATGAATACACCGAAGACTAGAAAAGTGCAAATCTAGGAACTCGAGTAATGAATGACATGCATGGATAGGTACAGAGGAACCCTCATATGTGAAAAAACTTTGTAACCTTCCTCTAAGGTGTTGTTTTACAGTTTCTTTGATTCTCTTCCTATCGCACTAACTTTGATGCACTACGACATATGTCACTGGTAATCGGTGATGAAGAAAATACCTGTAAAAACCCAAGACAAGCATCAAAACCCTAAAAAAATAAAGATGCATATGAAGGGGTCGGACTAACCTCAACTACCACAATGGTGGACTTATTAACTAAGTGTTACACTACATATCATACCCGATGTAGTTTTATGTGCTTGTGTGTGAAATCATGTCTTAGGTGCTCTTATGTTAGTCTCACATTGTGAAATTAGGGAGCAATAACTATGTGTAGAAAATTTAATAGAATTTTGGATGGAATAGAATAAACTTCCCTCCTATGTAGTGTGATGTAGATGAGCCGGCCCTGTGGCTTATGATGGAGCTAGATGGATGTAAATGAATCCTTTAATGGATGTAACCTTAGGTGATGATAGTATTGCTTAGTGCTTGCTCCCTCATTATGGTCTCTCAAATTTATATTTATATGGTTATCTTATTCTAATTTCGTAATTAACATTGGAAAAGTCCAACCACCAAAAATATAGAAATCTAAAATAGCTAAAAAGTTCCCCAAAAGTGGAAGAAAGTTTAAAAGGATTAGGGAACCCCGACTAGGACCAAGGTCCTGGTGGCACCCGAGTGAAGTGAAAAATAACACTCGAATGACACAAACAAATTGGGAAAGTATGTGGTGAAGGTTGGGAATGATGATAAAAATGGACAAAATATGGGGGTTAATTAGTACTTTCTTCACTAAAAAACCATATAAATAGTAGTATGAGACCACGAATAAATAATACTCAAAGTGTGTGAATTAGTGTTTACATTTTCCCCCACTTTATCTTTGGTTAGCAGAATGCTCAGTAAAATAAATTTGATATAGATGTATCTAGGATGTCCATGTAGAGTGATGTAGAAGATGCGTCAAAGGAATAGAAAACCGTGGAGTGACCAAAATATCATGGAGCACGGAAAATAAAGATGTAAAACTACAAAAACGTGAAGAGAGTCAACCTAGTATGGGTGGAAACTGTGTGTAGTTATCATTGTGTGTGATGTAGTAAAGGTAAAGACCGAAATGAAAGTATGTTAGTATGGTGTTTCCTGAGCTTTTGGGTGATCCGCGCCATAGGCCGAAGAAGTGTAGGGAGGAATTCTTTGTATCCTCAAACCTTTCACTATTTCCCTGAACACGTGTAAAATGTTATTTTTGATGTCATTTTTGTGTTTTTGATTGTTTACTTCTGATTGATGAGCAAACATCATGGAGGTTCTCTGTAAGAAGAAGATGATCAAGTAGTCAAATACTCTTGTATATATGTAAAAATGCATGTATATAGTAAAGGTAAAGACAAAAATGCGAAATGAAAGTTTGCATTTGGGACAATCGGGCCAGAAGTATGCGGTGGGCGCGAAAATGTCGCCTTTGGGACATTTGGGACAAATGGATGCGAACCGGCAGTTCACCCAAAATCAGCACAAGCGATTCGAAACAAAGTGGTACAAGTGGGACAAATGGACGTGAACCACGGTAGGCTTAACAAGGTGAAATGGGAACAAGCGATCCAGAAGGCAAGATACATTTAGAATTGAGGACATTTGGGACAAATGGCCTCTCGCATATGACAATAAAATTGGCAGCGCGATTTTCCCAAAAATTAGACTTTCTGGGCGCAACAAACTTTGTGAAAGTCAGCGTTTGACCTGAAACTTCAAACGGACATAACTTTTGACTGGACTCCGATTTTCACAAAATTAGTTTTCTGGGCGAGCGTGTAGATATATTTAATTAAGAGATTCGGCTCCAGTCGATTAATGTTCATTCCCGTCATATGACGAAAAAATGCGGACCCAAAATAGCTGAATGAGCCGATGCACATGATGAGTATGGGAGCCTTTTGCAAGTAATATACAATCATTTCACTCAATTTAATGGTGTGAAGGATAGAGGATTTATTTTCCCATGTCCCTAAGCCTTTTGGGTGATGTACGCGCCAGTTTTGGGTAGGCCGAAGAAGTGTAGGGAGGAATTCTTTTGTATCCTCAAACCTTTCACTATTACCAGAAGCAATAAAATACAAAGTTTGTGGAACTTTGTGTTTTCTTGCATTCTTCTTGCCCCCTTTTATCTTTCTGTAAAGATATTTTATGTTCTTGCAGGAATTCACTAACATTGTGTATGCTTGGAATATTTTTTGGGTGATCGACACCATTTCATGAAGTAGTGTAGAGAGGAATTCCATTGTATCCTCTAACCTATAATTGTTCCCTAGAATGCTAAGCACTTCCATGTCCTATAAAATCCATTTTCTACAAGGTTTGTATTCAGAAGATGGTATTAACTCAATTGTTGTGCAACCCATAATTCTAAGGGATGTGTAGGAGTAGTTTAGGAAGAACCAGCTTTTCACGGAAGTGCATGTGCAAGTAGCAAGTCCCACATGACTTGGAGATAGTACCCATGTTATCCAATCACCTTTGTGAGTTCAAATACATGCACGGGAGTGCTGTGATTGATGATAACAACCATTTCATGAAGTAGTGTAGAGAGGAATTCCATTGAAAATAAATTGAACTTAACTAGTGTAGAAGCAATGTATATTATGTAAACCCAAATTATTCCCCCTCTTTGGGGGCACATGCAACATCGTTGAGAGAAGCATGCGGCAGAAAAAAGAGGACCAAATGCATTAACTTTGCCTTCCGGGGGAAGGGAAAGTGCTTGGTAGAAACCAAGGAGGAAAAAAACATGAGGCTATCCAAAGAGAAGTGTTAGTACAAACAAGCATTTTGTTATTAGAAAATCATGTAATCTATGAACATAGTGTATAAGTTACCAAGAAATGTAGTAATCTAAAATTGTAAGAAGACAAAGTAAGTAAGACAAAGCAAGATCTAAACATGGCATATCACTCATGATGTCGCAAGACATGCAAGGCCATAAATGGCCACATACAAAAAAAAAAAAAGTGTGCACTAAATGAAGGGAAATTCCGCATAAAATAAATAAGTGTGTACACCAACTAAAGGGAAATACCTATTTCTAGTTCAAAACCACAAAATATATGCGAACAAGGGTGATTTTACTAGATTTAGAAATGGAAAAAAGAAAATAACAAGTTGTTTCCTCTAAAACCCTATAAGTTAACTTTGGAAAACTTAAAATACATCCATTAATGGAGGATGGACAAAATTTTCACACTTTGGGATTGCCAAATGTATGCAATGGAAAGTTGCAAAGCTATGGAATGAGGCTAAATAACCTCAAAGCTTAACTAACTCAACCATACACCATGAGATAAGAGCTAAATAAGATTTAATCCTATAAATGCATCATAACTTTGACAAAAACATCAAAACCTAGCATATATACTACTCTCTACTCTTTAGATTACTTAATTAAGAAATTGAACCTAAAAAGATCAACTTAGCAATCAAAGGTGTGATTAGTTGTTTATGGTTTTCAAGCTTTCAAGAATGGATTCTCACCATTAATGGCTTCAAGGACAATGGTTCTCTCCATATTACTCAAAACTTGGTTTAAGGATGCAAATGGAGGTGTTAGCTCAACAATGGAGGAAAGAAAGCTTTAGATCAAATGTCTAATTAGCTTAAAGCTAATACAAATGAGATCCAAGATTTCTTAGGCTTGTTTTGGTTTTGTGTTATGTAAAGTTGTAAGTTTTGAATGGGTAGGATTAGCATTGTATTTATAGTTTTCCACTTGGGAGAGATTGGAATTTGGGTGCATGTGGGACTAAAGCTCAAAAATTATTTTTAGATTAGATTAGGATAAACATTCTTTAGGCTAGTTAACTAGGGTTTAGGCTATTTAAACTTGATTATAAAGTGATTAGAGACTTGTTGAGAGTTGGGAGGGGTTTGGATAACCATTTGGGACTGATAAATAGTTTAGGAGGCTTGCGAAGTGGTTCGAGAGAACTAGGGAGGTTATAAATGGTCAAAAGGAGAAATTTTTATCTACTAAGAGAGATATTATCCAAATAAGTTGATTATAGGATGACTACGACCAAGAAGGTGTCATGAGGAATTTCATTATATCCTCTACCCTATAATTTTTCCCCAGAATGCTAAGCACTTCTATGTCCTGTAAAATCCGTTGTCTCTAGGTGGTTCGTATATCTTGGTCTAAATGCACTTGTTGTACAACCCAAAATTCCAAGGGTGGAAACTAAATTGAACCGAACCGGTGTAGAAGTGATGTAAAGTATGTAAACCCCAAATGATGCCCTCCTCTTTAGGTACACATGTGAAATAACCGAGAGGATCATGTGCCCGAAAAAGAGGACCAACTTGTAAACTCCCAAAATTTCTTGTAAGTTAAATCAACTATGGTTAAGTCTAAACAAGACTCGACGAGATCATCATTGGGTGTAAAATTCATTTGGTTCATCGTATAATGACTCACATATTCTATTGCAGGGCATGACACTATAGAATGAATAACCCGACATCCACCTTGATGATCCTTGCTAAAACATGATTAGGCCTTAATCATAGGTAAAACGGTTCATAAATGATAGTGAATATTTCAGTTATTTGTATTCCGGTTACTTTATTTTAATTGGTTTGGTTGTCTTTTGTTTTTCTTGAATTTTGCATGACTGCAAGGATAATTGTGTCTGCGTTTTATTTAACAATGCTATATCAAGCCAACTTTATGAGAATATTCGAATTATTATTTATGGACTTGGTGATTTTCGTATTGGAATGTTTTATATAAACCTAGAAATTCAACTAATTTTTATGGTAATATATTGTTGGAAATATGTGGACTTGTATTATGAAGGTTAATTTTAACTTAACCATTAAGCTGGGTAACAACTAAAGTAAAAAAATGTATCAAATATTAATTAGTATATATATATATATATATATATATATTAGAGGGATTTGGCATCAAGCCAAAAGTTTTATTTAGTTATTGAAATTTATGGGTTTCATAAAGTGAAACACCTTCACATGGCACAAGTGTGTGGCATGCGATAAAACATGTACCAAAGATTGGTAAGCCCAAAAATTCTTCAATATGCTACCCAACCAAAGTTCTTTAATTATATATTTGATAGTGATAAATGTATGAAGCCGATAATTGGGTAATTATTGTAACAATCAATTGTATTTTATTTCTAAATTAAATAACCTATTTAGTGGCATAGCTTATCAAAGGAATAATTAAATATACATGTTTCAATATATATTTAATTCATCCTTTCGGTAGACTTGGTATTAATATGATAAGATTGTAAATCCTATTGCATAGAGAATGGAAGAGTATCATTGTAAAAGGTAATTTAAAGTTAAAAAATCAAACATCAAGAAAAAAAGAGACTAAATTTGATGGTAAATAGAGGAAAAGATCCATTAGGAATATTAAGGGATAAGTACATGTGGAATGCTGATATAGTTACATTTCAGCATAATGAATGTACTTATGTCATAAAGATCTAGTTGTCCATTGGCATCTATCTCAATATAAAATCTTACAAGATAGGTTAAATTGAAAATAAAATAATACCAAAATATAAAGGTCTAGCTTACTATGTAAGGGATAGTTATGAGGTGGTGGAAGACTTAAAACTAATAAGACTAGTGTGTTGTCTTTAATTTAGCCGTAACCCTCGCATGGTGATAACTTTGGCCAAAGTATGCATTAATGGTTGTGCATTGTCGATCACCTAGTCCTCCAATAAAATAAAATAAAATTGTTTGTAACCTAATCATGGGAAGTTGAAATACTTAACATGATGTAGACCATGGTCGGATAGCGAGAATACGAAGTCGGGAAACTAACTTCGTGGTAGACCTAAGAAATTTCACATAGTTCCCATGAACATTAAAAGGTTGAGCTGAAATGCTAGTAAGCATTGTCACTTGAAGTAGTGATGAAGGGAGATCATGGAGATCTAGATACACCCTTCTTAGCTGCACATGGATTACATGGATGTTATCGGATAGATAAAAAGAGAAAAATTGATTAATGAATTTGATTAAATAAATATGTACGATTACAAATGTGTAATTTTTATTATGTTTATGTGTTAAAAATCCTTCATTTTACATATCTTGTAATTTTGAGTGTTACATTTTTGGTATCAGACCCAGAGGGTCAAACACTTTGACATTGATGGGAAAAATGTTCTAATAAAATTATCATCTTTTATAAAATAGGAAACGATGGCTAGGCCGGCAACAAGAGCTACTATATAGCAAGTGACAGTGGGGTAAATATTGATGACATGCTAGATAATATGGCTACTAAGTTAGAAGAAATCCTCAACCTTTTGAATGACACCAAAACCGAGTTATTGCCTTAGAACAACAAGGTGAGGGTGGAGAAGAGAATGACGATCATAGGGATGAGAATCGGGTGATGAGCAATATGATGATCAAACCCGGGCACCTAAATGAAAGGGAAAATAAGAAAGCAAGGTTGGCTATTGATTTATCAAAGGGACATTAAACGAATATCCCCACCTAAATTTGATGGTACAACTCTTGGGGATGTAGCTGAAAATAAGCTCTCTGAAATGGAAAATTATTTTGAGATTATGGTCTTTTTAGAGGAGAAAAAAGTAGTATGGATAGCCTACCAATTATCCCGTGAAGAATCTTCCTAGTGGGATAGCTAGAAAATGGAACTAGGAATTGATTCTAGTATGATCACGTGGGAGTAGTTCAAGGCATACTTCCATCAAAGATGGTTACCTCACCTATACTTTGGTCAAAAGATGGTAGAATTCCAAAATCCGAGTCAAGGAAATTACTCGGTTATAGAATATTAGGAACATTTCACTTGATTGCTAAAATATGTTGCTTTGTATCAAAAGAATGAGAAGTTTAGAATGAGAAAATTTATAATGGGATTGAATCCTAGTATTGGTGGTGGGGTAGATGTTCATGGACCTACCTCGATGGAAACAATGTTTGAAAATTCTATCAAGCAAGAACTAAAGTTGCAAAGTATTTATGCCTCTAAAGAGGAAAACAGAAGGAAAAATAACAATTTCCAAACATCAACCACAAGTAAACTAACATGGAAAAAGGGAAACAACAAGTTTAGGCCTGTCAATAAAAGAGGAATAGTGGGTAGAACTGTTGTGAATAATAATAAAAATGGGCAACAAGGAACAAGTTTCAACAAAATAAAATTGAGAGAAAAGGACCATTGGGAGGATGTTTTAAGTGTGGTGGTGATCATTTTGCTAACAACTATCCACAAAGAGGACAATGGAATAATTAGCAAAAGGGATTTACTACAGTAAATAAAGAGGGGAAACAACATAAGATTTATGTTGCAGTCCATAATAAGAAAGAGGAAAAACAAGTGACTCCAATAAAAACTTCAGGTAAGCTTTTTGGAGAACCTATTTTTGTTTTATTTGATTCCAGTTCAACAAAATGTTTTGTTTCATCTAAAGTTACTTATAAACTCAAAATAAGAGTTGGGTACATGGAACACACTTGGACTATACAAAGTATGGAAATAATGTTGTACGCAGAGTGAATTAGTGTTTGTTTGAGGAACCACTAGATTTACCTGAGTTCATGACAAGATTAAACCTATATGTGGAACCTCTTGGATCCTATGATGTTGTCATAGGTATAGATTGGTTAAGTCAACATAATGCAAATCTTGGATTGCTTATGGAAAGGTATAACCGATTGCGATGATCAGCATAAACTAGCAAGTGTTTGGGGTGTTAAAAGAGAGTTTGTCACTTGGAAGATTTCTACCTGTAGCTAAAAAAGGAAAAGTGAAAAAGGTTGCCATCCATATGCTATAAAAATAACAAATTTAGGAAAGGAAATTGAGCCTGAAATTGAAGAATTTCCCATCCTAAGGGAATTTAGAGATGTTTTCCAAATGAGTTTCCCGAACTTCCACCTAAGTGACAATTTGACATCACAATAGAGGTCAAACCAGCAACGGAACCAATCTCCAAGGCACCATATAGAATGACAACAACTGAATTAGTTGAGTTGAAAGCTCAATTACATGAATTTTTGTCCTTGGGTCTAATTAGACCAAGTATATCACCATGAGGTGCACCGGTTATCTTCTTAAAAAGAAGGATGGGACCCTCAGACTTTGTATTGATTACCGAATGCTCAAAAAGGTAACAGTGAAGAATCGGTACCCGCTGCCCCGAATCGATGATCTATTTGATCAAATGGGGGGCACAAAAGTGTTTTCCAAGATTGATCTTAGATCCGGTTATCATAAAATGTGAATCAAGGATGAAGATATCCATAAAACCACTTTTAGAACAAGGTATGGGAATTACGAGTTTATAGTTTTTCCCTTTGGTCTAACAAATGAATTTACCGCTATTATGAACCTAATGAACAATGTCTTTTGGGAATACTTAGACCAATTTGTACTTATTTTTCTTAATGATATATTAGTATACTCTAAGAATGAGGAAGAATATGATGAACATTTAAGGATTGTGCTGGGAATTCTTAGAAAACATAAATTATATGGAAAATTATCTAAGTGTGCTTTCTATCAATACAAAGTACAATACTTAGGCCACTTATTAATTAAAGAAGGAATCTTGGTGGACCCTTCAAGATCAGTGCCATCATGGAATGGCCAACACCAAAGGATGTGCATGAAGTGAGAAGTTTTATGGGTCTAGTAGGCTACTATCAAAAGTTTGTAAAGAACTTCTCTAGGTTAGTAGGACCTATCACATCTTTGCAAAAGAAGCGTAAGAAATTCATTTGGGAAAATAAGTGTGAAGAATCCTTTAATGAGTTTAAATGTATACTCACAAGTGCTCCAGTGTTGAAGATTTTGGGTCCAAACGGGAACTTCTTAGTGGTAGCCAATGTTTCAGGGAAGGCTTTTGCAGAGTACTACTACAAGATGGGCATGTGGTAGCTTTTTAATGTAGGAAGTTGAGGGTGTAGGAAGTAAATTACACACCACATGATCTTGAGCTTGTTTTGATTGTTCATGCGCTTGTAGGTATGGAGGCACTATTTGCTACGAAAACCTTTTCAACTCAAAACAAATCATCTTTGGCTCAAGTACATTTTTATGCAGTGAATCTAAATGCAAGGCGGTGAGGATGGTGGAGTTCCTAGAAAATTATGAATTTGATATAAATTACATTAAGTGAGAAGAGAATAGGTGGATGATGTCATAAGTCGCAGAAAGTAGATTGTTGCTATAATTACATTAAGAACCCATTTCAAAGATGAAGTTAAAAATGAGTTAACCAATGACCCCTACTACGATCATATTAAAAAACTCTAGAAAAAGATCCACGAGACAAAAGGTATGATGGTTTCAAGGTGGAAAAAGATGGAATTATGCGTTATAACAAGAAAATATATTTACCGAGAAGGTAAAGAACTCATAAATAAATTCATGAGATAATTTCATGATGCTCCTATTCGGGACATCTAGAGTAACAAAGATGATGATAGAAATCAAAAAGTAATACTACGGAAAAAGATGAAAATGTTGTGATTCTTTACGTCTAACAATGCCCGGAATGTAAGCAAGTAGAGGCTAAACATTTACATCCAAAGCAGACTATTATATGCTCACAACATGCCATAATATAAGTGGCAAGTTATAAGTATGGATTTTATCTAAGGTCTAACTATGTCCAAAAATAAACATGATGTTTAAACTTGTAGTTGTAGACAATTTAACTAAAGTGGCACATTTTATAGTAGTCAATTTAATGATAATTCACCCATACTAGTAAAAAGATTTGTACAAAAAAATTTCTGATTACATGGAGTTCCAAAAGTAATAATTTTAGACAGGGACTCAAGGATAAATTCTAGATTTTGGTAGCATTTGTACGCTACCTTAGGTATAAAACTAAACATAAGTTTTTCCTATCATCTGAAATTGATGGTCAAACCAAAAGAGTAAATCAAGTGTTATAAGATTTACTAAGAATGTATTGCATGGATCAGCTATAAAAATGGGAAGAGTATCTTCCTTGGTTGAATTTGCCTTTAATAAAACTTACCATTCTTCCATTCGGATGGCTCTTTTTGAGGCCTTATATGGTCGTAGGTGTAGAAAACCTATAAGTTAGGATAATCCCAAGATAGGGTACTAATTGGACCATAAATGCTTTCAGAAATGGAAAAATGAGTTAAATTAATCCAAGAAAGATTAAAAGAAGCAGCAAATAGGTAAAAAAGTTATGCAGATTTAAAAATAATTGACAGAAAGTTTAACGTGGGAGATAAATTTTTTCTTAGGGTCAAACCTAAAAAGAGTTCCATTTCATTTGGCAAGTCAGCCAAACTATCTCCTAGGTTTGTAGGACCATTTGAAGTCCTAGAGGTCATTGGACCAGTAGCCTACAAGCTAGCACTCCCTCCCACTCTATCCAGGTTGCACAATGTATTTCATGTATCCTTGCTTAAGAAATATGTACCTAATTTAACACATGTACTTAATTAGGATTCATTGCAGGTTCTGAATCTAGGGGTAATCACGGTTGATCCTATAAGGATACTAAAAACCGGAAGTTACACTTGAGAAACCATGAGGTTTCACAATGTAGGGTCTAGTGGGACCAATATTATGAAGAAAGTGCCACTTGGGAGAAACTGGAAGATATCCAGACTACTTTTTTGCATGTGTTTGACTGATTTTTATGAACATGTTTTGTTAAAGTACTAAATTCAATTTTTTTGTAAAAGTGGTAGATAAGAAAATTTTGTAGATAAGCCTACAACTGAATATTGGGACCAAGATACTTTTTGATTAATAGTTACTATTGAAGATTTTGTTAATGAACCCATAAAATATGTTGTTTAGGCAGTAATGTATTATGTCTACACTTTATATGACTAATTTTATATATGTACAAGGGTTGTTGTGACCTTTATGATTCAACTGAAATAATATTGCTACAAATTCAAAACTAATTTGAAATATATTTATGCAATAAATGAATAATGGGTTAGTTCATCTATTTATCCTGAAATCATCGAGATAATGATTATTCTAAAGGGTGGAGTATGTAACATCCCAAAATTTCTTGTAAGTTAAATTAACTATGGTTAAGTCTAAAAAGGATTAGACGAGATCATCATTGGGTGTAAAATTTATTTGGTTTGTCATATCATGACCCACATGATTCTACTACGAGGAATGACATTGCGGAATGAATAACCCCGCACCCACCTTGATGATCCTTCCTAAAACATGATTAGGCATTAATCATAGGTAAAACAATTCATAAATAATAGTGAATCTTTCGGTTATTTGTATTCTGGTTACTTTATTTTAATTGGTTTGGTAATCTTTTGTTTTGTTCCACTTTTACATGACCATGATGATAATTGTGTTTTTTTATTTAACAATGCTATATCAAGTCAACTTTATGAGAATATTCCAATTATTATTTACGAACTTGGTAATTTTTCGTATTGGAATGTTTTATATAAACCTAGAAATTCAACTAACTTTTATGGTAATATATTGTTGGAAATATGTGGACTTCTATAATGAAGGTTAATTTTAACTTAACCACTAAGTTGGGTAATAACTAAAGTAAGAAAATATATGATATATATATATATATATATATATATATATATATTAGAGGATTTGGCATGTAAGCCAAAAGTTTTATTTCGTTATTGAAATTTATGGGTTTCATAAAGTTAAACACCTTCACATGGCACAAGTGTGCGCATGCAATAAAACACGTACCATCATTGGGAAGCCCAAAATTCTTCAATATGTAACCCAACTATAGTTCTTTCATTATATTTTTCTACTATTTTTCCTTTGTCTATTTTCATTCTCCCCTTCTGGAATACCTGTGTGAGTTTTGGAGGAAATAAGGATTCAACTTGTTGGAGTGGGAAGAGTAGAAGGTTTCCGATTCTGGGTTTACTTCAGGCATGAATATCTTCTTCTTTCTCTACTACATTATTTGTAAAACAAAAGAAGAGGAAATAAACATTCTTTTTTAATGGCATTCAAGGAAATTGTGCACAACCTTTTATTTAATTGTTTGGAGATGAAGTATGAAAAGGAAATTGATGGATTATGTATTGTTTTTAGTGTTCTTTGTGTGGTTTTAACCTAACCCAAAAAATACAAAGATGGGGTTTTGGGTTTTGATCAGCAAAAATAAAGTAAAAGAAAGTTTAAAAATTCCTTCTCTAGATTATAATAAATTATACCCAAAAGGAAAAGAGTTGGGTTTTTCCTCTACAAGAATAAGGAAAACATTTTGTGAATTTGTGTGTTTGAAATTGATTTGTGTTTGTGGGTTTTCATTTTGTTATACTAAAATTTGGTTGTGTGTTTTATGTAAACGAATCAATTTGGGTATATAAATTGATTTGCATAAAGGAATCGAGTTGGGTAACCCAATAAATATGGGTATGCAACTGGTTGGGGTTTTGTATTTTTCTTTTCGGTTGTTATATGCATGTTTGATTTTTAATTTATTGAGATATTTTGAATGATAATTTATGGGTATCAAGCTCTTGCATTCGAGCTGTATTTTATAGACATTTTATTATTATGGACCACTAAATCAGTTCATATATAAATGAGGGTGTCTTGTTATGTGTGAATAATTAAAAAAATGGCATTGAGCCTATAACTTCCAGCCTGGAAATATGACTTGGATTCTTGTAAGACTGTGAAAAAGAAATTGCTTGTCTTGGTAAGGGCATGAAATCTAGGACAACTTCACCAAGATGCACCAAGGAGTAATTGGAGGCATGATTGGGTTTAAAATAATGATATCTTATGAAAGAAATTATTAGTTGTTCTTTTACTAAAAAGACTATGTTTAAATGATGTAACCATGGTGCTACTATATTGTTGGTTGGGATGTTTTTTTACCAGATAGAACATGTTAAAGTGATGTAAATATGGTGATATTTTTGCTGATTTGTAGAGCTGCTCATTGACTGAAAAAAATACTCTTCTTAATCATATTGTTTTTACGAAGTTATGTAGAAATTTCAAATGTCAAATTCTCATTGATTGATCTTTGGAATACGATGTATTGACTTTGTGATTAGAGGAAAAAAGATCGCTGAAATAGAAATTGGTTGTTGTATTTGTGTGTATCGATAGTTGTATCTTTATAGAAACCAGGTAGTAATATATTTTTAGTTGTATTACCATGTCCTTGTTGATAAAACAACATGTATATAATTTCATGCTTTATTAATTAATTGCATCAGAAAATGGAGTTAATATTCATGCCAGTTCATTTTGAACTAACATCATACCACTACTTCAGTCTTGTAGGACCATTAGCCGTTACATTTAGATGTGTGAAAACTCATGTCTTGTGAAGTTTTATCGTAGCATGGATCTAAATGAGATACTTGGATTTCGATTGGTGAAAGGATGATATCCTTGAATTTTTGGCTGAATTATTGGGACTTAGACCCATTGTAAATATTCAAACCTCATTATGTGAGAATTATTATACCAGTTATTTATTTCACCTCAACAAAGATATGTAATATATCATTTAAATAAAGAGACGATTACTTTGTGTGTAATAATATCTCAATATGAGTAAATGATGAATACTTGAGTTGTAAAATCTTACTTTTCACAAATTGTTGTAGACATTTATTTGATAGTTATCAATGTATAAGTCGGTAATTTTACAATTATTGTAACAATCAATTGTCTTTAATTTCTAAATTAAATAACCTATTTAGTGGCATAGCTAATCAAAGGAATAATTAAATATACATGTTTTAATATATATTTAATTCATCCTTTCGATAAACTTAGTATTAATACGATAAGATTGTAAATCTTGTTGTATAGAAAATGGAAGAGTATAGTTGTAAAAGGTAATTTAATGTTAAAAAATCAAACATTAGGAGAAAAAGAGACTAAATGGGATAGTAAATAAATAAAAAGATCCGTTAGGCATATTAAGGGATAAGTACATACGAGAATGCGATATAGTTACATTTCAAAGCATAAGGAATGTATTTATCTCATAAATATCCTAGTTGGCCTTTGGCATCTACCTCAATATGAATTCTTGCAAGATAGCTTTAATTAGAAATAAAATAAAAGCAAACTATAAAGATCTAGATAATTGTGTAAGGGATAGTTGTGAGGTAGCGGAAGAGTTAAAACTCATAAGACTAGTGTGATGTCTTGAGTTTAGATGTAACTTACATTGTGAAAAATTTGCCCAAAGTAATGCATTGATGGTTGTGCATTCTCTAATCTCCTAGTCCACCAATAAAATAAATTAAAATTATCTCAGTAACCTGATCATGGGAAGTTGAAATACTAAACATGACGTAGAAAATGGTTAGATACCGGAATATGAAGTCGCAAAACTAGCTTCATGGTAGACCCAAGAAATTTTACATAGTTCCCATGATCTTTAAAAGATTGAACCGAAACGCTAGTAAGCATTGTCACTTGAAGTAGTGATGAAGGGAGATCATGGAGATCTTGATACACCCTTCTTTTTGCACATGGCTTACATGGATGTTATCGGATAGATCAAAAGAGAAAAATTGATTAATGAATTTGATTAAATAAATATATTCAATTGCGGTTGTGTAATTTGTTATTATGTTTTAAAAAAACCATATTTTTTAGCACTTTTAATTTTGAGCCTTACACAACTGCATTAACTCTTCCCTATAGGGGGAAGGGAAAACACTTGGTGGAAACCAAAGCGGGCACAAACATGAGGCCAAATAAAGATAATTGTTAGTATAAATAAGCATTTTGGTATTACAAAATCATGTAATCTATGAAAATAGTGTATAAGTTACCAAGAAATGTAGTAATCTAAACTGTAAGAAGACAAAATAAGTCACACAAAGTAGGATTTAAACATGACACATCACTCATGATATCAAAGATATGGAAGACCATCTTGGCCACATATAAAAAACAAGTGTGTACACCAAATAAAGGGAAATTCCTGCATACAACAAACAAGTTTGTACACAAAATGAAGGAAAGACCTATTTCTATTAAAAATCCACAAAATATATGCAAAAAGGGTGATTTAACTAGATTTAGAAATGGAAATAAGCAAATAACAAGTTGTTTCCTCTAAAACCCTATAAGTTAACTTTGAAAAACTTAAAAGACCTCCATTAATGTAGGATGGACATAAGTTTCCCACCGGGCATGCCAAATGTATGCAATGGAAAGTTACAAAATCTATGGAGTGAGGTTAAATATCTTCAAATATTTGCTAACTCATCTATGCACCAAGAGATAAGAGCTAAACAAGATTTAATTCTATACATACATGATAACGTTGACAAAAACATAAAAACCTCGCATATATAGTACTCTACACTCTTTAGATTACTTAATTAAGAAATTGAACCTAAAAAGATCAGCTTAGCAATCAAAGGTGTGATTAGTTGTTTATGTTTTTCAAGATTTCAAGAATAGAGTCTCACCATTAATGACTTCAAGGGCAATGATTCCTCCATATTACTTAAAACATGGTTTAAGGATGCAAATGGAGGTGTTAGCTCAAAATGGAGGAAAGAATGCTTTAGATCAAATGTCTAATTAGCTTGAATCTAATACAAATGAGATCCAATCTTTCTTAGGCTTGTTTTGGTTTTGTGTTATGTAAATTTTTAATTTTTGAATGGGTAGGCTTAGTATTGTATTTATAGTTTTCCACTTATGAGAGATTGGAATTTGGGTTCATGTGATACTAAAGCACAAAAAGTACTTTTACATTAGATTAGGATAAACATGCTTTAGGCTTAGATAATATTGGTTTAGGCTAGTTATCTAGGGTTTAGGCTAGTTAAACTTGATTAGAAAGTGATTAGAGACTCATTGAGACTTGGGAGGGGTCGGAAAACCATTTGTGGATGATAGATAGCCTAGGAGGCTTACGAAGTGGTTCAGAGAAAACTAGGGAGGTGATGAATGGTTGAAAGGAGGAATTTTTAGCTACTAAGAGAGATATTATCCAAATAAGTTGATTATAGGATGAATACGACCAAGAAGGTGTCATAAATGGGCATCCAAGAATGGTGCAAAGAATAGGAATTAACGAAGTGTCATTGATGGACTAGATATGATGAAATGTTAAGTTTAAGCCTATTTTAGGTGTCTTTACTACTATTTAGAAGTTTTCGAGTGAAGAAAGTGCTAATTAATTCCCATCTTTTGGCCATCTTATTGTGTTTTATTTTGTCATTCCCGACCTCTTGCACCCACATGCCTAGTCACCTTTCATCATTTTGTGTCAATTTAGCTTTGACTGGTATGCCCATGCTATTATTGGTGTGCCCATGGGTGCTCTGGTTCCATTGGAGGTGCCCTAATCCTTTTTGAACTTTCCTACCTCTTTTTGGTACTTTCTATCCATTTTAGATTCTTATCATTTGGAATTCGGCTATCTCGGGGATAATTATGAAAATAGTTCAAGAGAACCCTTTAAATATAAAGTTAAGAGACCATAATGAGAGACCTAACACTAGTCACTACTATCCTCTACCTAGGGTTGTATTCATCTAAGGAATTTGGAGATCATTTGCATTCACTTAGCTCCATCACAAAGGATAAGGTTGGTTCATCTACATCACACAAGCATATGAGGGGATTTTATTCTATTCCATCCACCATTCTACTACATTTTTACATTTAGTTATTGATCACTAATTCACAAATTGTGATTAGCATAAGAGAACCTATGACACATGATGCACATACACCATAACTACATTTGGGTTGGAAATGTAGTGCAACACTCGATTACTAAGCCAATTGTTGTGGTAGATGAGGTTGGTATGACCATTCATTTGCATTATTATCTTTTTAGGGTTTTGATACTTCTTGTGGTTTCTTGTAGGTTATCCATCATCTTGGATTATTATTGACATCGAGCGTAGCGTAGAAACCTGATGCGACACACACCAAGTTTTTCAAACCACCTTCGAATGTGTGAAATGTAGTTTTATACCTCCTACATAGACCAGGTGCCCATTTTGTAAACTAGAATACCCATAGGTTCCCCTTTCCCTCTCTAATAACTCAAGTCTAGCTAGATAGCTCGGATCCATCCTTTTTAGGGCCTTTGTAGAGTCATTCCTACTTCCTATTTCTCAAGTCACCGATTTGACATAGTTCCGCAAGCTCATCAAATCAGCTAAGTCACTTCCATACTTCTCTTCCACATTATGGTTTCTAATTTCATTATATTAGTTGCTTGGATCATGTTGACATTTTTGCACCTTGTGTGAAAAGAGTCAACTCGAAACTTTTAAGTTTCTCAGATTGGTCAAGTTACGAGTTTGGCTAGGTTTGGGTCAACCACCTCGGATTAAGATATTTTTTTACTTAATTGTTTGTTTTGGACAGTCTTGGAAGTCACATTTGGATCAAAACTACAACTTGGGTGTAATTACAGAATGCCATGCCTCATAGATGCAGCCATTCCATTTGTTACCCTTGTCAGAACTATGCAACAACCATAAATGACCATTGCAATTCCCTGAAGAAGGTAGGAATGGTGGCATGTACTAGACATGATGTTCTTAAACTATAAACAAGTTGTAGGTTTGAATGACAAAGTACAGTTTTACAAACAATTTGTATTTACAATGAGTGACAATAAGGTACACTTGATTTTTTATTTATTTCTATGATTAAGTGAATTATTTAAGTGTTTTGAGTTGTATAAGTTCATTCATTATCCATACAAATGAAATAAAGTACAGAAAGGAAGGACATACATCTCATTACAAAAAAATATTTTCATTTATTCATGAGTAATAATTGTAAATTATTTTCTCACACGAGTCATGAGAAATAACTAAAGGAAAAACAATGCATATATTTATGAAGCTGAAAATGTAAGGAGGTAAAGTAAACCCATCATTGCCTTGAGGAGGTTTTCTTTTCTTTCTAAATTGTTTCTACAGTTGTCCTCTACAAAATGCACCATGGTACCTCAAAAGAGAAAGAAATGGTTGTCAATTTTGAGATAGAGGTTTTATTTTAAATCCTTATATTTCAAGCTTCAGAAAAACATGCATTCAAAAGGTGCAAATATGGTATTCATAGGAAAGTTGCAAGTACATCACAAACAAATTAGATTTCAATAGATAAGTAGAAATACATAATATCATAAGTTGAGGAGAGATTTGAATTCAGAATGGTAACATCATTGGTTAAGTTCAAAAGAATTCATCTTTAGCTTCAACAAAGGTACAATATTCATAAATGTAACAGGTGCAGAACATCCAATAAAATTCCATATACATCCTTGAGCTGACATGATTTGATTTCAGATAACAGAAGAAATATCATAGTTTAAGTACATCATAGAATACATATTACACCAAGCCATTCAAGGAAATGAATGCCATAATGCAAAGAAGAGTTGTATCATCTATGCTATTAGTAGCCACTGTAAAACCAAAGTACAAATAACAATATCAATTGTATATCTAGTTTCATACTTCAATATTTCATACTTATGCAAAGATAAGAGAACTAATACAAATATCCTGAGGTACTTATGTAGATCTAGGACTTCAAAAGCACAACCATGCCAATGGAAGCTAGAGTTTGAAATCTTGAAGGTTAAACTACTAACTCAGTGCAAAATATCATACAAAATGAATCTCGAGATAGAGAGAAAATACCTAGAAGATTTCAAAAGCACTCAAAACATCTAGTTACATAAGTCTCAAGGGAACCTTAAGGACATCTTACAGTCCAAAGTGAGTTAACAGGTTATAAGGTTTCAAATTGATAATCAAAGCCACAAAGTATTCAACAAGCAAGGTTCAAGCAACAAAAATGAAAATGCAGTGAAAACAACTAGCGCCATTACCGCCAAAGCCATTGTTGAGTCTCAAAATAATTTCAAGTTATACGAAACAAGTTTAATGTAGAACTTTGTACCTTTTATAATGAAAACAAGCTTAATACATAAATTAGCGATACAAATATCAGCTTGAGCAATAAACAATGGTGGACCTCAGGGTTTGAGGCCTTAAACCTAGAAAAGGGAGTTAAAAATGGAAAACCAGATTACATTACAGTTTGATGGCCAATACAACACAAAATGGAAATAAAGGTGAATCAATTGAGAAAAATAGAATTTGAATCACTTTAAAAAAGGATCAAAAGGCTTAACTTATAAACTAAACAATGAACTAGAAGGCTCCACCTTCGCAGAATATGACATTGCTCCCCAAATGGGATCTAAAATAGTATAATAATATACATTCAAAATGAATCAGAAGCTTCAGAAAGAAATGAAAACCCTCCTTCGAGATTGCAGAGCTCTAAAAGCTTGAAAAAACCATTACAGAGTGTCAACATTGCTCGATGAGTGTTTTACCAATCCACAATAGAGTGATAACCCAACAGATGGCAAGAGCTCCAAAATTATTCATAGATCAAGTTCATGGCCGAAATCTAAGAAAATAAAAGACTGCAAGATCGAAATATCAGGTCATGGTCGAGCCATTCAAAGTCTTTCATCAAGTGCAAAGAATACTAAATGTAAAGCATAATCATGAATATCTAGGGTTTCCAAAAAAGACTCAAGGATTGACCAAGAACTTACCAGTTGGGGTTGAGGTTAACAAAACCTTGAAATTCATCAAATTTCGAGCCAAAAACTCACACCGAGTAGCCATTTTATATTTTCTTTATAGAGACAGAGCTCAAAATTTTTAATGGCCACCATTTAGGAGAAATTTCACAGAGCTTCACTAGCTCGAGAAGAGCTCAAGTGAAAATGCAAAAATATTAGGTTTCCAAAGTTTTGTCATCGGATTCAACATGAGTTACTCTAACTCAACCATGGTGAAAAAATTAATAGCTATAGATAAAAAAGGACACCAATCAATGCTCGAATCAAGGCACCAAATTTCAAAGAAAACCACCATGGTTACAATGCCACCGACCACATTAAAATATAGATAAAAAACCCTAATCGAGGATCAAGATCGATGATTAGAGATGAAGCAAGTGATAGAATCAATGGCCGTGTTGGATTTAAGTTATCAATGCATAATTAGGGTTAAAGTTAACTTGACCCGAGTTAGATGCCACCGAAAAAACATGTGGAGGGGTAAGTCATTGTTGAAAGGGGCCAACCCCAATGATTCAATAATTATCCACCTTGACCTTCTAAGGTCCAAACAACATTATCTCTTGTCAGATAATTATCTCAAAGAACACATGCCGACAACATTATGTTTCACAATGATGATCCCAAAAGGGGCCAAAACTAAACACATATGCAAAATACATTATATTCCAAGGTGCATGCTAATGATCAAAGATTCCATGATTTTGAAATCAAGTATATATGCCAAAGGTATAATAATCAATTGATTATTATTCAAATTATCATATTTCATTTCACACAGTCAAAGAAGGGCCTAATGTGGGTCAAAATCCAATGAAGACCAAGTATGAAAATCAAAAGTGTTCCCCACACATTGGATGAATTTCGTAAAGTATTGTAGATTAATGGAATTATTTTTCTCACATAATGTGAGATAATTTTTGCTTGTGCATCCAAGGAGGAAAGTGCATCAGGAAGTTACAGATGTCACATCAGGCACAAGAAGATAGAAATTATGTGCACCTAGAAGGAGACTTTCTCATTAAGCAAGATTTATTATTAGAAAAATTATTCACCCATGCTTTTTAAAAATAGAAGAGTCAACTGCAGTTTGACTGAATGGTATTTTTGTAACCAAATGCTATTAATGCCTCCTTGTAATAACATGATTATTTTTATTAAATAAAGGGTAAAAATAATATGTATGGGTGATCTGATTTTAGCCTATTAATAGGAGGGATTGGATGAATTAAATTGCTATATATTGTGTGAAATTGCAAGCACAAAAGGAGGGATGACTTTTGGACACATGAGTCTTTGAAGTAGATTTTGCCAGTTTTCCCTCTGAATGAGAAGTATATTCTTCCTTTCCAATTATTTGCAGTCTTGTGTATGTTTTATTAATCCTTGTGAATGTTGAATTCCTTGATTAATCATCTTACCCTATTGCAAATTCAGTAATTTTTGTATGATATTAATGTGCATGTGTAACTTAAAAGTATGTTTGTGATAATACCCCCAATACATCAAAGTGCTTTCCTTAATATTCTACAAAAACTTGTTGGTTTTTGCATCTAGAAATCATTCTCATATCAATTGTGCATGTGCTAGTCAAAGACCTCATACAAATTTAGTGTATAACCTTGATTTTGAATCTATTTACAGTTAATTTTTACCCTAGAACCCCCATAAAATTAGTTTAGGATACATCAATAAAAAACCGGCCATGATACAATCGAGAGACTCACCTCAAAATAGGTATACACGCAAACTTGAGGTGTTTCCATTGTATCTACAAAAGAGAGATATCAAATTTTCAAGCTTAAAACACCTGTAGCCATTTCTCTATAGGGTGCACTTTAGAGAGATAATGGTCATTTTCTATACTTATTTATTGCATTCATTTCTTGTATTTACATGTCGTTAGATATGAGATCAACTACTATTATTCCACATTATAGTTAGTTTTAGTTAATCATTTTGGTGAACCCAACGTTTTTCACACTTAGGATCCTCATTTTTCCTCTATCATGGGTAAAGTTTCTTTATCTCATTTAGTTAAGAAATTTCCTAGTTGCCATGTTATTTTACAAAAATCCTTAGACACCATGTATTTTATGAGAATATGCTGCCACATGAACTAAGTCCTACTATCACTTGTATATTTACCAACCTTGGTGATCCTCAATGTAATCAACCCCTATTGGACTCGATTCAATCTTTAAATTATTTATTTCAAGACAATTTTACTACTAGGTAATCCACAATCACATCTCACAAATATGAAATTATCCAACATCTTAAGGATGCTTCTCAAGTTCATGTTTTTTCTCCCTCTAGATTTAATCTTTATTCTATGTCCACTACATGTCATATAGCTAAACCTTAGGTCATGCCATTTTTGAGCCTCTCATTTTTTAACGTAATACTAAGAAACATGGCATTCTCACTCATTTCCTTAGACATCATTTTATCACACTACCGCCTACTGATTACTATCCTCCTTATAAATTAGTAAAATATTAAGGTCATCCATATTGTAATTACCATATAATCAATGGAAATAATGAAAATGATTGCCACACTCTCTACTGATGAAGACTCAAATATCTTGAGTGTCAAGGATTTATTTCATTCACCGCATAATAGTCTATTGTGTCCCCATCTACAAATGTTACACCCACATGGGTTCCTAAATTTGCTCCTTCTTCAGCTAGTCATAAGCCTCCTAAGAAATCACCTATGGCATCATAAAGTCAACATAATCAACCACCTATAAAAATTATTTCACCACTTCCTCCTTCTAAGTAGTCTATTATATTACCAAGTCCACCCAAGTAACATCCTTTAAAACTTAGTGCAACTTGAACTCGTCTTAAGTATAAGCTCTAATTAAATAATTTTGTCAAAGAAACTAATCTTTATACTATTGGTCATGACACATTTAAAATTCCACTAAAATTTCATAATGTTACTTTTTCCGACCATGCTTCCACCGTTAAACACAAAATTGGTCTTATATAGGTGAAACTTAACTCTACCATCATGAGGATACACTCATAATCTTATGGTTCTTATATGACTATTGAGGGGTATGTTATGATTAAGAACCTCGTTTCATCTTACATTCACATATCTATCCATTACATAACCACTCATACATACATACATCTATAATCATCTATCACTCGTCACACATACTATACAATTTCTCATTATTTATCCCATTACTAAATCAATCTTACAAAATTTATGATACTTCACCACCTTCATACATCATTTATCGAACAATATATGCACCATCATGCATGTGGGGGCATATCACTCATACATCCCTTCATTCATATTAACATCATCCCATCTTTCATTTTTTAATAGTTATACTATCATATCCTCACATAGGCATATTCATCACACATTTTAACATCGTTATTACCCGATGAAACATTATTGTGATTTAGTTCACACTGATTGTTCAGTCTTACTACACATGAACCCACACACCTCACTATAGACACAACATGTCTCATCTCACACATTCTACATTTAGTGCATATCATTTCAAAAATTTGCATATTTGTACATCATGCATCATACTAGTCTTCATCATACTCATCTAGCATTGCATCCTAGATACTATAGGCTCGTAGGTTCACTAAACATGTTGCATTCAATAATTTACACTACATACACATCACATGGTCTTTTTTCATCCTAATTACATAACTCTATAATATTCTATGTGTTTCACTCACTATCCTATGACACACTTTAGTTCCTTGGTCCATACTCATTGCCGAGGTTTTAAAAATATAATGGACCTCACATTCATCACACATTTATCATTCTACATTTCATCATGAGAAATTTTTAGGATAGTGACACACGTTATAGGATAAATTTTCAATTACTCTATTCATCATGTAGAGGTATACACTTTAGGCTACATCACCACTCCTTATTATTCATCTTGTAGTGATACACATTTTAAGGCTCAATCATCACTCATACATTCATTTTGTCATGATATACACTTTGAATATAAGGTTCACGTATGTCTCTTCTATATGTCACATATTGATGTATAAATACTCATCATATCACATTAAACACAACACACATAATTTGACTATTTCTTGATGATGTAATATATTTTATGGTTAATTCTTTAGTGTTGATGGGATAAACCAAATGAAACCTCACTACATACATGTACATTCACTTGGGGTAAATGCAACTCCTATCATCCATCTTGCATTCCATTCCATCAATCCACAACATACTCACTATTAATGTTGCTTTTACTTTTTTAATTTTTCTTGTTCATGCTCACTTAATCACTAAGGCTAGTTAGATTACTTATATGTAATTTTTCTATACCATCCACACATGTGTGTTCATTTCTCTTTCTATTTTTGATCATAGATACATGTCTCTTACACATAGCATGGATTCCCACCTTCTACTTTTCCTACACTGATCATTCGGGGCATCCACATTTGTCTCTTCTAGGTGGTATTGTTTCAGTTCATACTTAGCACTTAACATTACTTGGTTATACACACTTTTTACATACTAGATATATTTCTAATGGCTATGATTCTTCATGTTTAACATTTTTATGTAGGGATATTTTCTTCCATACTTGTTTGTTATATTACTTGTCTATTGTTTCCTCTTGTTTGCATGACTTCCCCTATATTTTGTGTGCACACATGTTTATTTATATGCGACCATGATGCCATTCTATGTATTGCAACATCATGAGTGATGTCCCATGTTTGTAGCCCACTTTTTACTTCTTATTTGTCTTCCTCCATGTTATCATTAGTTTTCTTAGTAGCTTATGCATTGTTTGTGTAGATTACACATTGCTTTATACATGCATGCTTGTTTGTAATATGATTATATTGGATAGCCTTTTTTTCGCATGCCTTGGTTTATACCAAGCAATTTTTGTTCCCCTACAGGGAAAAATGTTAGAGTTCATGTGGTTAATCTCTTTTGGCTCCACATTCACATAACAATGATGTTGCATGGGGCCCCAAAGATGGGGGCATCATTTGAGGTTTTACATACTACACAACACATTTACATCGCTTGATTGAGTGTAATTTCCACCCTTGACATTGTGGGTTATATACAATGAGTGGGTTAAAACTAGTCTAGGAACCTCATACATAGTTGATTTCATAAGACATTATAGTCCATACAATTCTTGAAAGTAGTTAAAGGTTACATGATACAAAGGAATTCCTTGGGCTATACTTATTTATTCAATGGCATCGGATCACCCAAACAACGAGGATGTACAAAGATATCTTCACACACATTCAAGGAAGAAGTTACCGGTTAGAGAATACAATGGAAATCCTCCCTACACTTCTTATGCATATGGCATTGCATCACCAAATAAACACATGCAATACAAGATATCTTTCTAATATATCTTTATCAACATGGATTAGGTGTACATGTTCCATTTATATTTATCATTTATGTATTTTACATTTACATAATTCTACGTGCATATTTTACATTATGTTTTTATAAATAAAAAATATTTGACTACTTGATCATTTTCTCCTTGTAGGTCCGAATGTATGAAAACAGGAAGTCAAATGGGAGCAACAACAACAACAACAAAATTTTACGGTAGCACACACCATACTAACCATGCGGGCACATCATAGACATCAATGAGTACAAATGTGTTTCAACCCTAGCTTCACTCTCATCACTATTGTTTCACTTCTTCATCTTTAATTTCCATACGCTATCATCATTTTGTCATTCCACATTTTTTCTAGTCCTTCTACAAATTTTTTAGTACAATATTTGTGAACATCAGGTATGAATATCTATCTAATTTATGTTACTGAGATTTTATGTGACCAACATAAAGTGGAGGCAAATATAGACAAAAAATCATGCAATTTATGCATTATTTAGTCCATGGAAGAAAGTACTAAGTAACCCCATGGGGATTCAATAAGAGTGAAGAAATTACTAAGTAAGAGTTCATGTGGAAGAAAGTACTAAGTAACCCCCATATTTTGACCATCTTACTTTGTTTTATTTCATCATTTTTGACCTCTTACACCTGCGTGTCTAGTCATATTTCATCGGTTTACATCATTTGAGATTTGAATTAAAGCCCATGGGCACCATGGTTCCACCAATGGTGCCTCGATCCTTTTTGAACTTTCTGAGCACTTTCTATCCATTACACATTCTTACCTTTTTGGTGGTTGGCCATCTCAAGGTTAATTACTAAATTAAATAAAGAGAACTCTATAAATATACAATTATGAGATCATATTGATGGACCAAGAAGTACTCACTACTATTATCCACCTAGGGTTGTATTTATCTAGGGATTTTTTGGAGATCATTTACATTCAATTAGCTACATCACATCGACAAGGTTGTTTCATTTGCATCACACAAGCATATGAAGGGATTTTATTCTATTTAATTCACCATTATACTACATTTTAACATCTAGTTATTTCTCACTACTTCACAAAGTGTGTCCACATCACAAGAGCACCTAGGGCACATGATGCACACACAGTAGAACTAATTTTAGGTCTAAAATTTAGTGCAACACTTAGTTAGTAAGACCATTGTTGTGGAAACTGAGGTAAGTCTTATCCATTCATTTGCATTCTTATTTTTCAAGGTTTTGATACTTCTTGTGGTTTCTTGGAAGTCTATCTATCATCTTGGATTATTAGTGACACTTGGTGTAGTGCGGTGAACCGTATGTGACACAAAACAAGGGTTTTAGTTCACCTTCTAACGCTTATGAAACTTAGTTCGGACCTCCTCTTAGTAGGCGCCGCAGTCCCTCTCCGTGTGATCCGGTCAAATAGATATCTCAAATCCATCATTTTTGGGTCCTCTGTACATTCATTCCTACTTCCAATTTCTCCATTCACTTCTATGACACAATCTTGCAAACTCATCAAATCGGATAAGTCACTTCCTACTTCTTTTGCATATTAGAGTTTCTAATTTCATTACATTAGTTGTTTGGGTCATTTTCCATAACTTTTTATTGCATTAATTTATTGTGTTTACATGTTGTAATAGATTATATTAACTTTTATCAACCCATATTTTAGTTAATTTTAGTTAATCACATGTGGAATAAAGGGACCATATACAAGCAATCTGTTAATAAATATAAAAGAAACAAAGATATGCAACATGTTATAGATGGGTGAAATGTAATGCAAGATAGAATGATAGGATTCGAGTGCCCGTTGACTGAATGGAAATGTATGTATAGAGGTTCATTTTTTCATCCCCTTCACTAGTCAAGAATGAACCGTAAGTGAGAGTACGTCATCGGGAAATGGTCGAGAATGTGTGTTTTGTCTAATAATCTTTGATGAGTGTATATGTATGTTTATGAGATGTGACCTATAAATTATGTGTGATTGATCCTTATATCCAAAGCGTATATCACGACAAGATGAATGAATTAATGATGATTTATCCTAAAGTGTATATCACTACATGATGAATAGAGGAAGTGGTGATGTATCTTTAAGTGTTAACCATAATAAGATGAAGGAATGGGTAACCATTTACCCTATAGTGTATGTCACTAACCTAGTAATTTTGCATGATATAAGGTCAAATGATGAACATATAAGTATGATACGGTTCATTTGATTTGTAAACACTCAGTGATCGAGTGTGGACCGAGGAACTAAAGTGCATCATATGGTGGTGAGTACAACACATAGAAGATGATGTAGTGTACATAAAAAAAGATGACCATATAATGTGTAGAAATTTGTAATAAATGATGAATAGTATGCAATACAATGTGTCTAGGTAGACTAGTAGTGTAGAGATGTGTGCTACGTACTTATGTAGTTTGAGTAGTATCTAAGGCTATAATCATAGATGATAGGAGTATGACGTGTATGATGTGTACTCTATGTATGATGTATGATGTATAGATGTGAAAATGTCGAAATGATATACACTAAATGTAGAGTGTATGATATAAGATTTAAGACATATACGCAAGATATGTGAAGAAACACAGTGTGTAATACCTAATTTATAGTGTGTTGGGTTCATGTATAGTAATCCCTCAATAGTTGAGTGTGAACAAAACCACAAGAGTGTGTCATTAAGATATGATGACATTATAGTGCATATTAAGATGCTTATGTTAATATATTGATGTATGATAATGTAAAGAAGAGAGTTGTGTTGATGTTAAGAGGGGGATGTGTTGGATTATATGCCTTCAAGTGTGTGGTAATGTGTTTATTTTTGATAAATTATATATGAAGGTGGTGAAGTATCATAGATTTGGAAAGATTGATTCAAGTAATGGGAGAAATAATGATATATCGTATGGTGCATGACGAGCGATAGATGATTATAGAAATACGTATGTATGAGTAGTTATGTAATAGATAAGTATGTTAATGCAAGATGAAACGAGGTTCTTTATTGTAAAGTAACTCTCAATGGTCAAATAAGAACCATAAGAATATGAGTGTGTCATCAAGAGGGTAGAGTGACAAGAGTCAACTACCAAAGAACAAGAGTGTGTGAAGCGGTGGAAGCATGGTGGGAAAGAGTAACAATAGGACCATGTGGTGGTGGAATTTTCAATGTGTTTTAACAAGTAGTAGAAGGGTAGTTTATTTGAAAAGTATGATTGATTTCTGAAGTGCTGATTGGGAAGGGACTTTGCACAATGGTGACTTGTTTAGGGATTTTGCAAAATACTTGATTTGAGGCCAAAATGAACTGATCTTTAGTGGAGGGTGTTTAGATAAACTTGGTAATGTTACGGATAGTGTGAGTGGAAGAGAAGTGGAACCATACTTGAGAGGAGGTTGAGTGGATTGAATAGGTGGAGCTTGACTAACAAAAGAAGGTACCCAGAGGTGATAGTATTATGCTCATTAAAAGGAGGAGGTTTACGATCCCATTGAGATGTAGAATTTTTAGATGGGCATGCAAAAAAATGTTTCATAGTGAATTAGAAAAATCCACTGAGACTCAATATGTTTGATTGTTTTATGTAAAGTGTGGAAATAATTATCATTATGTCCATTGATTCGATGGTAATTGAAATTCGACACCCTTGATATTTTTCTAATAGATAAGGAGGATAGAAATGAGTAGGATAAAATGATTAAGTGAGAACTAAGGATCTCAAGTAAGAAGGTTATGTTTTCAAGTATTGGGATTGAGGATGATAGGCTCTAGTAATGGTATGACTTGAGGCTCTGTCGACACTAAAATTTTCCTCCATAATTTCTATTTCATTAATGTATGTATTAGGAATAGGATGTTGTTAAGTGTAATTAGTAGTAGCGTCCGATAGAAGATAACGGCGCCGTTAGTACGGTGCCGCCAATAATGTGGAGTACGGTAACAGTCAAAGTACAATAGGAATGTTGTAAAAAGTAAATATTTGTCGTAAGTGGTCCGGTAATGTTAAAATGTCAAAGTTTGGGTAATTAGAGAAGTAGGGTCTACATGATTAGGAATTAGAAATATTATATTGGTAATAAAGACAAGGAGTGAGGTCATAAATATTTTGTGTATTTTATTTGTAAAAAGTCTAAAAATGTGGAACCCATGTAAAATGATAAGGTTTATCTTATCTTAACAGATAAGCCTACATGTACAGATAAGAGTTAAGGTATGGAATATGATTCGTCAGAGTGGATTTCTTATCCTATCTTAGAGATAAGATGGATAAGCCTGGAAGTTCTATAAATAGAGAGGCTACCCCCCTCATTTAGCATAGAAAGAAGTAGTGAGAAATATTGTAAGAAGTGTGCAAAGGAAGCCATCAGTTAAAGGTGTGTTGAAGAAGCCATCAAGAGGTGTAATTGTAAAGTTTCTCCCATAGTCTTGTTGAAGTATCTCATGGGTGAGATTGTAACAGTTTCATGTTAATATTATAATTTATTTTGATATTTCAGATTTGTCGTCATTCTGTCTTATCATAGTCAATGGTATTCTTGTGTTCGGTTGTTGTTTTGTTTCCAGATTACATCCACCAAACTAAAGGCTGTGCATTAGTAAATAATCATAGCACGAGGATTTCCGGTGAAGAATTATCATAGTGCCGGATTGGTGATGACATTTTGGTTCCGTTGCCGGGACCATTCCTCGTTGGTGGATTTTCTGGAGAGATATTCCCACTTAGGCAAAAATTAATTGGAGGGTAACCTTGTTTTTACTGTGCATAGTAGTTACCATGGTAAAGTCATTTTTACCGTGAATAGTAGTTACCATGTTAAAGTCATTTTTGCCATGAATAGTAGTTACCTTGGTAAAGTCCTTTTTGCTGGGAATAGTAATTACCACAGTAAAGTCACTTTTTACCGTGAATAGTATTTACCGCAGTAACTTCACTTTTTACCGTGAATAGTGTTTACCACAAGTAAAGTCAGTTTTTAAAGTAGTAAGTCAGTTTTACCATAGTTTCTTGTGGTCATTTCTATTTTTTTGTAGAAAGGTGTAAAGTCACTTTCTAGTATAGTGATTCCAATTATTTGTGCACATAAGTCTTGTTAATTGTACTTGTGGGTTGGTATTTCACTGGTGGTTACTTTTGAAAATGGGAAAGATTCTGTTTTTTCAGCTCAATCTAATGAAGATGCTTCTTCTTTCATTCAAGAGTTTAAGCGATCTTGTATTTGTAATGGCCTTATAAGAAGGAACAATGGACTTAATTTTTCCTACCTTTTTGGATGGTTCCGCACTTAGGTGGTTTGAAACACTAGGTGATAATGTGAAAAATTCATGGGATTTATTAAGCGAAAGTTTTCTTGAAGAATTTGGTGAACAACGAAATATGTAGATCTCATGATCGAGATCACAAAGCTATCCCAAGGAGAGAAGGAGAAGATAAGGGATTATCATGCTCGTGTTTAGAGCTAAGGAGGAAGCTCGATGAGATCCGGAAGGAAGGACTAGCGGATGGGTTGATGAATGGCATGGATAATCTCCTCTGTAAGCACTTCATTCTTGGGATGAAGCCGGAGATCGACAACGAGTGAAGTATGACCTTGACTACCATTGAACAAGCAAAGGAGATTGCAAGAAGGCAAGAAGAAAGCATGGAAGAGGAGCCCAAAGAAATTGTTGTTAAAGTAGAGCCTACACCAGCACCTTTGGTCTAGAATCCACAACCACTCCCGGTGAGCACAAATATTTCTCCTAGTACATCTCCGAGTATGAATATCTTCTTAGGAAGATGGGCCAGTTAACTATTAATCTTCTTCAAGGAAAGGAATTTAGTTCTCAGGGAGGAGATAGAGGTCCAAAAAGAAATATTTCTGAAGTTGTTTGTTATGGTTGTTATAAAAAGGGTCATTATAAGTATAATTGTCCAGATAGAGCTTCTACATCTGGTACAAGAGATAATGATAAAGGAAAAGCACCTGTGAATTCTCTTGATGTAGTAGATAAGAGTAGAAATAATGAAGTAGATGTGTTTGTAACAAAAAGAAAGAAAGAAAAAGATAATCAAGATGGAAGCTGATCTAATAAGATGAAAGGAGAAAATAGTAAGAAACATAGGAGAAGAAAGTTGGGTGTGCGGGATTTTCTGATTTCACGGGGCAAGGACCATACTCCATCTTGGAAGATCATGTCCAAAAGGCCTGCAAATATTACATATGTAGTCAACTCTTGGCTATGTCTTCGAGAAGAGGCGGGAGTTGCGAGGTGGACTCAATGCTCGAATAAGGAAGGAGGTTGAGGTCCCTGTTTTGGAGGTAGAGCGAGATCCTATGCTCCACAAGCTGAGGTATTATGTAATGGTATTTCAATTCATGATGTCTTAGTTGATGGAGAGGTGCTGGTGATTAATGTAATGACCGAAGTCTGTAATGAATATGTTGGGTTTAAAATTGATCGCCCTTCAACACTTATGTTAAGGTCACTAAATAAAGGAAAAACTAAACCGAAGAAGGTGTAGTTTCAAATGTGGCAATATCTGTTATGGGTGTTGTATGTGTGGTAGACATTGGGTGATGAAAAATGGTAGTGCTAAGTGCACCCAATGTCTTTGGGAAGACCATGGCTAAGGAGAGTTCATGCAAGAAACTAATAGAATGAAGGTTTCATGACACTTGGACGTGGTAGAGAGAGGGTGAAGATAAACGTGATCCCTCAACATCATAAAGCGAAACCTGTGGATTCAAGTGATGAAATTGATGATTGGACATCCTCGATTACTCTAGCACTAGTGAAGTGGACACTTTGAAGATGAAGAAAGTGAGGTTGATGTTTTGATCATGGATATTCTTCCGAGTCCACACCAACCCGAGGACCCCATAAAATTATCGAAGAAGAAGTTGATGATCATCTCCAAAAATAAAGATTGGTGATTGTGATGGAGAGTGTGAAGGATTCCTACCTCCGGCTCTTTCGAAGGTACATACACCTATTCACTTTTGATTACAAGGAACTCCGCCAAGTAAATTGGGTAGAACATTCTATTGAGCTGGTAGATGGTGCTAAGCCCATAAAGCAAATTCCATATAGAATGAATCCTAATTTTTCCAAGACTATAAAAGAAGAAATAGATAAGTTGCTTGATGTAGGATTCATATTTGCTGTGGAGAATTCAGAATGGTTTTCTCCCATTGTGATCTCAATAAAAAAAAGAATGGGAAGCTACACATTTGTGTTGATTACGGGGAAGCTCAATAAGGCAACAAAGAAGGATCATTACCCTCTTCCATTTTGGATCAGATCTTGGACGAAGTAGTGGCCAGAGTGCTATAGTTTCTTGATGGATATAAATGGCTACAACCAAGTTCGTATAGCAGAGAAAGATCATTTGAAGACCACGTTCACCACTCCTTGGGAATGTTTGCTTATAGAGTTATGCCTTTTGGGTTGTGTAATGCTCCATGCAACATTCCGAGCGTTTGATGAGCAGGTGTTCGAACCCTACATTAGGACCTTCATCAAAGTATTTACGGATGATTTTTGCATCTATGGGAGCAAGTTGGACCACCTGCACTAGATGGAGACATCATTTCAAAGGTTAGATGAAGCACAAGCCTCACTAAATCCTACAAAGTGTGTCTTTGGATGTTCTAAAGGAGTTTTGTTAGGGCATGTTGTATCTAGAGATGGTTTTGATCTTGATCACGATAAAGTTTCAAAAATCAAAGATTTACCATTTCCTATGAATAGAAGTAAGTTGAGATCATTTTAGGCCATGTGGGTTAATATAGAAGGTTCATCAAGAATTTCTCAAAGATTGCATAGCCACTAACTTGATTCTTGAAGAAGGATGTTGCTTATGAACCAAGAAACAAGGCGCATGAAGCTTTTGGACAATCGAAGGAAGTCTGGTGTCTTCACCTGTTTTGAAGAATCCAGTTAGAGTAAGCCATTCATTGTGTACACTCGATGCCTCAGATGCAGCACTAGGTAGTACTTTGAGCCAAAAGGATGAAAATGGGAATGAACATCTAATTTACTTTGGGAGAGAACAAATGAGCGGTCTTGAGGTAAACTATATGTAACTAAAAAAAGAGGCTCGGCTATCATTTTCTTTGTAAAGAAGTTTAGAAATTACTTGCTTAGGAAGAAATTTATAGTTGTAATTGGATCATCGAGGCTCAAAATATATTGTCAATAAGCCTAACCCATCGGGGAGGATAGCAAGGTGGATAATTTTGCTACAAGAATTCGAATTTGATATTATAGATAGGCCAAGAAAGAAGCATGTCAATGCAGATGCACTCTCTCGAGCCTATGATGGTTTAGGATCATCTTGTGATGATGATGATTTTCCCGATGCAGCATTGTTCTCCCTTGACACAATCCCTAGTGAATACATAGATATTTGGAATTATCTGAATGAATTCAAGTTTCCTGATGGTGCCAATGCAAAGACTAAGAGAAAGATTACTCAAGCCAGTCGTCCATATTCTATTCTACATGGAGCATTATTTCGAATAGGACCTGATGGACAGTATAAGAGGGTAGTTGGACATGATCAAGGAAAGGAGATGCTAGAAGAATTCCACAATGGTACATGTGGAGGGCACTTCTCTGGACAACTTACAGCAAGAAGGATCTTGGATGCAGGTTATCACTGGCCCACTCTTTTTAAAGATTGTTATAATTATTGTAAGACATGTGATATTTGTCAAACACATGGTAACCGTAAGACTTCATCAGCTCCATTATGTCCTATTCTTCCCCTTGGTCCCTTTGAAAAGTGGGGAATAGACATTGTAGGTGCACTTCAACTACATCACGCCAAAATAAGTATATTGTAGTTGCCTTAGATTATTTAACCAAGTGGGTTGAAGCTAGGCCATTGAAGACAGCTTCTATGGATGAAGTGGCAAGGTTCATATATGAACGTATTGTCACCAGATTTGGTTGCCCATTAGAAATTGTAACATATCAAGGAATCCAATTCATTAATGAGGTGGTAGAAGTCCTAGTCAATAAGTTTTCTATTAAGCATGGGAAGGCAACAACATCTACAAGCCAAGCACAAATGGACAGTGGAGCGAACAAATTTTGTCTTTGTGTCAAATTCTAGCAAAAGATGCAGCCTTGCAGGTACATAAATGGGATAAAAGGATTCATGCAGCATTGTGGGCATATAGGGCAACATCAAAGTCAGCAACAGGATACTCCCCATTTCAGTTGGCCTATGGCATTGATCATGTTCTTCCTATTGAGTTTGATATTCCCCCTTTGAGAGTTATGAAAAATGAAAGGATGGATGAAAGTGATTCGAGAAAAGAAAGGTTGGTACATCTTCATTTGCTGGAGGAAATGAGGGAAATAGCAAAGGATATAAGCCATAAGAAGAAAATGAAGCAGAAGAAATACTTTGATCAAAAGATCCAGTGGTCTCCATTTCATGTGAATGACTTGGTCCTAGTATATGATTCTAGATACAAAAAGAAGACAGAGAAAATTTCTTCCAAAATGGATGGGGCCCTACAAAATAAAGAAATTGTGCATGAAAATGGTGGTCTGCATTGGAGGAATTGGATGGCACTCCCATTACTGAAATGGGTCAACCACGACAAGTTGAAGATTTTCCAAGCACCAGAATAGTCTACTCGAGGACGGAGTAGAAGATAGGAAGGGGGAAGATGTCGACACTAAAATTTTCCTCCATAATTTCTATTTCATTAATGTATGTATTAGGAATAGGATGTTGTTAAGTGTAATTAGTAGTAGTGTCCGATAGAAGATAACGGTGCCGTCAGTACGGTGCCGCCAATAATGTGGAGTACGGTAACAGTCAAAGTACAATAGGAATGTTGTAAAAGTAAATATTTGTCATAAGTGGTCCGGTAATGTTAAAATGTCAAAGTTTGGGTAATTAGAGAAGTAAGGTCTACATGATTAGGAATAAGAAACATTATATTGTAATAAAGACAAGGAGTGAGGTCATAAATATTTTGTGTATTTTATTTGTAAAAAGTCTAAAAATGTGGAACCCATGTAAAATGATAAGGTTTATCTTATCTTAACAGATAAGCCTACATGTACAGATAAGAGTTAAGGTATGGAATATGATTCGTCAGAGTGGATTTCTTATCCTATCTTAGAGATAAGATGGATAAGCCTGGAAGTTCTATAAATGAGGCTACCCCCTCATTTAGCATAGAAAGAAGTAGTGAGAAATATTGTAAGAAGTGTGCAAAGGAAGCCATCAGTTAAAGGTGTGTTGAAGAAGCCATCAAGAGGTGTAATTGTAAAGTTTCTCCCATAGTCTTGTTGAAGTATCTCATGGGTGAGATTGTAACAATTTCATGTTAATATTATAATTTATTTTGATATTTCAGATTTGTCTTCATTCTATCTTATCATAGTCAATGGTATTCTTGTGTTCGGTTGTTGTTTTGTTTCAGATTACATCCCCCAAACTAAAAGGTGTGAATTAGTAAATAATCATAGCACGAGGAGTTCTGGTGAAGAATTATCATAGTTCGGATTGGTGATGACAGCTCGTTGATATGAGTACATGTAGAAAGCATAGAAAGAGAATGAGATGTACAATGTGAATAAACATGCTCGAGAAGCATCCTTAAGATGTTGAATTTAAGATTTTAGAGATGTAATCGTGGATTCCATGGCCTTAAATTTGTCTTGAAATAAAGCATGTAGATCTTGAATTTATTACAATAGGGGTTGATTAGATGGAAGAAAACTAGTACTAGGGTCATAAAATAGAATTTGGAAGATAGGACTTATTTCATTCGATGGCATATCATGCAGAACACCATATAGAGTCTATCTCCTTTTATATAATGTTCGAAAGTCGAGATTTATTTTAAGAAAATAAGACAAAGGAACCCGAGTAACTTTATGACCCATGATATAAGAAAGAGGAGGATCCTAAGTGTGAAATATTTGGGTTCACCAAAATGATTAACTTCAAGGTGGAATTATAACCAATTTTATAATTAATTAAACATTAAGGAAAATAATAAATAATAGATGAATGTATAAAGAAAATGAACCAAACAACCAAAAAAATTGATATACGAAACCCTAAAATGTAAAGAGAGTTTGAAATAAATTAGTTGATTGAATATCTTTATGGACTATGTCACAAAGATGGTTAGAGAAATAGGAGGAGGAAACAACTCTTCCAAAGTCTATAAAGTTCTAGGTCCAAGAAATCGAGTGGTCTAGGATGCTTTGATATGTATAAGGGTACCTATGGTGCCCTAGTCTACAATATGGGATTCTTGGTCTATCCAAAATCTCTATAACCTTCCTCTGAGGTGTCACTTGATGGTTTCCTGCCTTCACTTCCTATTACACTAACTTCATTACACTTCGTTGTATATCGTTGGTAATCAATGATGAAGAAAAGACCTATAAAACCCTAAGAAAAACATCAAAACCCTAAAAATGAAAGATACATATGAAGGGGTTTGATTAACCTGAGCTTTAACTATGGTGGACTTACTAAGTGTTTCACTACATCTAAGACTCGATGTAGTTCTATGTTCTTGTGTGTGCAATCATGCCCTAGGTTCTCTTGTGCCAGTCACACTTTGTGAAAGTAGCAAGTAATAACTATGTGTAGAAAATGTAATAGAATGGTGGATGAAATAGAATAAACTTCCCTCCTATGCAATGTGATGTAGATGAACCATCCTTATGTCTTGTGATGGAGCTATATTTATGCAAATGGAGCCTTTGATGGATGCAAGCTTATGTGACGATAGTAGTGCTTAGTTTTGGTCCCTCATTATAGTCTCATAATATTATATTTATATGGTTCCCTTGTTCTAATTTCAAAATTAAACTCGAAAGGTCGACCACAAAAACATCAAAATCTCAAATGGCTTAAAAGTTCCCAAAAGCTGGAAGGAAATTGTTAAAAATATTAGGGCACCTTGACTAGGACCAAGGTGTATGTTGGCGCCCAAGATACTAGCTGCGCTCCCAATCAAGTGAAATATAGCACACAATGATAGAAACAGACTAGGAAAGTATGCGTTGAAGGTCGCAATGATGACAAAAATCAAAGTAAAATTCCCAAAAGATGAGGGTTAATTAGTAATTTCTTCACTTAAAAACCATATGAATAGTAGTATGATACCAGGATTAAATAATAGCCAAAGTGAGTGATCTAGTGTCTACATGCACTTATTTTCTAACACATAAATACATCTTCAAGGTTTCAACTAGTCCTCACAATTTATCGGTCAATCACAACTTCTAAAACATCTTTAAATTAAATTGAGGATGAAACATAGCTACACATGTCAATATTTATTTCATATAATGCTTGTAGATCAACTCGGCTTGATTTTCAAGTGATGAACAATTAGCATTTGAACCCACCAAACACTAGCTCATTATTTAAAAGCTCTCAACACCTTATCCTTCACTTTTTTTTTTGTCATTGTATGATCACTTCAAGGAAGTTATGACTATAGTCTCTAATGCTTATTTTTCATTTAATACACAAGGAGCTTCATGATTCAACGACATTGTTACAATCCTTCATAAATGTTCCAAAAAAACAATTATTTTCTTCATATATGATTTTATTTTATTAGGTAAATTATTTCTTAGACTTCTAAGGTAACATTATGAGATGGATACCTTCTTTGTATCATTTTTTTATGATATAACCACCATGTCAAGGAACCTAAGAATGAAACACAAGAATATTTTAGAGTAAGTGTACATATCTTGACACACCACAAGGTATGCTTGGTTTGGAGCTTTCTTATCATTATACATTTTCTTACTGACTAACTACGTATGATTTATTGAAGAGGAAATATATACACCATCACCAACCACTTATGTGGACAAGTTGTGAAGAAGTGTTAATCGAAATTGTCTCTATTTTGCTAGTTTCTTAGTTTAGTGAACACAATAGTTTAGGACTTGGAAAATTTGAACTTCCTAATACTTTAATAAAGTATCAAATGGTTTCAACAAGTTTTCTAGGACCTTTATAATAAATTTACATTAATTTCTTGGCTCAGAACCATGTTAATCCTGAAACATTTTATTCAAGCACCATGGTAGGTTTAGTTTGAAGGTCCTTTTGGTGGTAAGAGAGGAGAATGGACTGAGAACACATAGATATGTAATGAAATATCATAAAAATACCTCAAGAACTATAAGCACACATTGCACACCATCTTCTTGGAGTCTTAAATTTGGGACTATATGGTCAAACTTTTTAAAAAACAATGAAAAACTTATATGGAGGAGTTTAACCTGAAGAGCCAATATGCCACCATTCTAACATAGAAGGATATTACTACAACTCTAAGGGGTTTTAATGAAAAATCCAATTGATTTGGAGGTCAAAGAAGTCATTTAACTCATGTCTCTTCAAGAAGGAGGTCTAAAGAGACAAAAAAACTCTTATAAAAGGAATAGAATTTTTTTTTCCTTATTCAATTGTCCTCAAATTTTTGAAAATTATCATTCTTGGAGTGCTATTCAAAAATTCATTCTATGTTTTATATGAATGAATCTTGAAAATTTTATTTGAATTCTAAGAAGAGAGTGTGCTAATATTTCCTTTCCTAAGAACCTAGTTTTGGTAAAACTTGACTAACTTGCACAATATTCTTCAAAACACGATGAGACTTGACATGAAGCCCTACAACACATCCCTCTACTTGATTGATAGATTTAGTTCTCATAAATGATCATGTATAAATTATACCATTCTAATTTACATAAGCTTCCATTGTTAGTTCTTGAAAGAAGTTTTTGTGAGATCTTGATTTTTGCCTCTAAAATATAAAGTAATAATTGTAGATGTTCCTACATGCTCTAGGAAGTTTTATTAGACTCCTACCATGCCAACATAGTATTTTCATGGCCTTATTTGATATTTACATTTTTTAGGCCTTAACTAGGGCTAAATGGGCTAGTTCCAACCGTGACTTGTAACACCTAACACGATGCTCACCCTAGAAGCTCTTCCACATCCTAGAAACATCATTTCCAACATTTAGTGAATTTTTTATAAACCAATGAAAATTTCCTAGAGAGTAAATCATCCTGTGGGGAATATTAATGACCTCAAATTATATGAATAAAGGTGATGAAGATGTTTTCTATGTGACAATTGATTTGTGAATTTTTATTTTTCTACGAAATGATGGTCTCAAGGTATGTTCATCTGCTAAGATAGTAAATTTGGAGGAATTTGGAGATAAGTTATGTCATATAGAGAAATGAACTTTTGACTAATCCGAGATACGATGATATGAGAGTTTTCAAACCTTAAGAGTATAATATCCAAGGAGTTATGTAGGGTGATGTGTTCCATGTCTAATGATGAAGTGCAAAAAGGATGTCTTAAGACGATAACAAAAGTTCTATAGAAAATGTTCACGGGGTTTGTAAGAAGGCTTGATTCACAAAATCAGGTAAGAGATACCTTTCTCTCTATTGTTAAAAGGACTAGTTATTGTTAATATTATGATCATGCTCAAAAAAGTATTAGGATTGTATTAGAAGTACTATTTGATAGGTTTGAGTGAATGATTATAAGCACATTAAAAGTTAAACTTTTCAAATTTCTAACAAGTAGAGATTTCATGAAAAGAAGGGTAGATTAAACTGGGTAATCACTTCAAGATTATGACATTTGGATTGACTTATCTTTATGGCATGTACTCAAGGTAAGTAGAAAAAATTGCTAGAGATTAGACACAAATTAATTTCAAAATTGCTTAGATTCATCAGCAGGGGAAAGCTTCCAAAGAAATCTTAGTACTCGTCAATGGCTATACATATGCAACCAACTTGACATGATAGAAAATCTAACATAGAAGAAAATAATAGGTTATCTCGGCTTGGTCTCTCAGGAAGACGACTTTCTCAAATTTTCTCTTAAGAATTCAACCCTCGACCATTTGCAAGAGTATTCTTATTGCATTTATATATTTTAATCACTCAATTTTCCCCTTAAAAGAGAAGAATATTTAAGGGAACTTTGCATGTTACCAATTTTCCTTTGAAAGCGACATTTAAAAATTCACATTTGAACACTACTAGTGGACCAATTGTGAACTGATCATGTTTCTTGGGCCCTTTACTAATGACTAGGTTGTCATGCCATAACTTTTGGCAATATTTCTAAAACATTTTATTCGTCATGTAAGAAATCCCTTTTAATCATTTTCCGGAGGCTCTGCACAGCTGGATATGACAGGTAATCCTTTTCGCTCTCGAGGCAACACATTTGTCATCTTTTGCACCTGTAACTTTCATCATTTCATCATTTTCCCTTTCTTTCCTCTCAGTAACTCTGTCCTGCATCAAGATTCTCTTGTGATGCCCATTTTGGAAGTTCCTAAGCAATTCTAACTCAAAATATCAACCTTAACAAATTAATTTTCGAATCCATTCAATGGCACTTCTGACAAAGACGAAAAGGAATTTAATAAAAAAATGATTGAAAACAATGCGTATTTGCATCTCCAAGAGTCTTGGAGTAAAAATGACACAAAACTAGACGTGATGCATAACAACCATTGATTTTGCCTCTTTTCTTCTTTATATTGTATCCGTCCATGTGTTTCCTTGGTGCAAATGTAAAGGAGAAGTATAGTGGCAAGTTTCCAAATGAGCGTGGGCCTTCCACATGCCTTGGGCTTAAGAAAAACTTATTTTGGCCTTTGAAAAATCTCAGTGTAAAAAGGATCCAGTGGAAGCCTCCACATGTCTCAATGGCACATTTTGAGATAGTCCTCAAAATTAGAGACCCCAATCAAGTGTGGGTTCACCAACCTGTCTCATTTTGGAAGAGTTGGTTAAATTTTGAAATTTTAGTGGAAGGAACATGTGTCTAGGGTATGATACATTTTTCTTTGGCCGTTCAAAATTCCAAGGAAAGGGAAGAGTTAGCGGAAGCTCCAAGTGTCCTCCTTGTGCTTCTTTAAAATAAAATTTTAGCGGCCGATATCCAAACTAGCGCGGTCCCTCCACATTTCCCAGGCCCTTCAAAATACTTTGAAAAGTTTAAGTATAGAGTGGAGCCAACGAAAGCCTCCATATGTCTCTCTATCACACTTGTTAAGGTGGGACCCTGAGGTGGATCCTCAAATGAGTGCCAGCCCTCCATGTGTACTAGGCCTACTAAAACTATATTGGCAGCATAATTTTTTTTTCTAAGTCCTGGGCAAGGCAACGAAAACCTCCACGTGTCTCTCTAGCGCAACTCCAAGGCCAAACCAAAAGGTGAATTTTTCAGATGAGCGCCGACCCTCCACGTGGAAAATTTTTGAGTTTGAAGTGGGCCTTAGAGTTTCAAAGTTCCCGACCGAGATGCATCCAACCAGAAAGAGCCACGTTTCCATAGATGCTAAGATGTAAATTTATGGTGAAAAACACACTTGTCAAATTGTAAAATGCATGAAAAACAACATTTGAGCCCAAAAAAAATGTTTCTTTCAAGATAGAGAATTTACAAATGATATAAGGCCCAAATATGATCTTCCAAGCTTCAGCCAATCACATTTCCATAGATATTTGGGACACAAATGACAGGGACAACAAAACATGAGTGTGGAAAATGAAAAGAAAGTGAAAACCTGAGTTTTACGCCCAAGTTACATATTCTTTCACACGGACAGAGGAACAAAAACCAAATTTTGGAATTTAAGTGATCCTCGAATAAGGAAAAACTAATAATGAAAACCAAATGGAGGATAGAGTTTTCATAAATCAATACAGGGAGATAGAAAACATGATAGAGCCCACAAACTGAAGAATTTCAACGACAAATGGGGTGAGACCAAATTGAGCACCAAAATTAGATCCGACTCAGGGATGGGCACTCCCTATGAGTGCCACGGAAAAAATAATAGACCAAGTATCAAAACTCGACCATTGGGCAATGGAGTTAAGGAATAAGCTTATAGAGCAAAGAAACAATATACATCCTCCAAAAATGAACTGAGAAACTAGAAAAACCAGGTCACCAAGGAATAGAATGAACAAAAACACAAAACCAAAATGAAAAAAAAGAACTATACACTATACAAATGGATTATACCTTGATTTTGAGACATAAATCAAGGAAATGTTTCAAATGCATGCCACTAAAAGGTAATTCAAGCAGTTCCTCGTCTAAGTCTTTTTGGAATAAGGTAATTTCACTAATTTGAATATCAATTGAATAAGAACCTATCCACAATGCATCAAATTTACCATGATTTCCCTTATCTTCATGCCTGTTATCCCATAATATCATAGGATTCCTAATGCTAAAAGCTCTTGGAGTCACCTTCTTGTCAAATAACTTCTTCAACTTTTCTCTCGGCTTCACATGCCTCGATGGGATGCCCTTCTATCTTCATCTAACTCAATAATTTGAATGATTCGAGCATCATATGGACTAACTTCTTGATCTTCAATTTGTTGAACAAACTAAAATGAAGAAAATTACAAATGAAGGGGCAGCAAAGCTTCAGTTCCATATATCAACTCAAATGGGCTCTTACTAGTAGCTCTTTTGATAGTGATTCTATAAACCCAAACAACAAATTTTACATGGTCACCCCACTTCTTTTTGTTTAGCTCAAAGGTTATTCTAATGATATTCAACAAGTTTTTATTGTTGAACTCATCTTGTCCATTTCCTTGGGGATTGTAGTTAGAAGCATGTGTCAAATTGATTCCATACTCTTTACACATTGCCATCAAAGGTTTGGCTCTGAAACTCATGGCATTATCAGCAACAATTTTAACTGGCACTCCAAATCTGCATATGATTTGATTTAGCATGAAGTCTATGATAACTTGGTGTGTTTCCTTCTTGGTGGGGATTTCTTCCACCCACTTAGTGAAATAATCGGTGGCTACAAGAATCCATTTATGACCAAAGCACTAGAAGGATCAGAAATTTCTCCAATGAAATCCATTCCCCATTGCTTAAATGGGGCTTCAATTGACACATGCTACAAAGGAAGGGAGCCTAAAGCTTTCATTCTTCTAGAAAAATGCGGCAACTTTCACATTTTCTAACCAATAGAGTTGTATCCTTGAAGAGATTTGGCCACCAATAACTAGCCCTTAAGCTTTTATGTGTTGTAACTCTTCCAACAAAATTTCCCCCACAAACGCCTCCATGGACATCAGCAATTATTTTTGGGGCTTCATCCTCAGCAATGCATCTTATGAACATTCCCTCCGGGTTCTTCCAAGCCAACCCAAAATATATAATGACATATTTTTGAGATGATAACTTAAGAGATATTTTCTAATTTTTACTCAAATATTCAGGGTAGCATAGATGTCTGAGATAAAGGATTATATTCTTGTACCATTCAGAGCTTACCAACTTTTCAAGGACATCCACACTCTCTACTTCTACTTCATTCACCTCAATAGTCTAAAAGTTATTCTCAGCCATAAGCTTAGCTAGGCCCAAACCTCTTACCAATTTTGTGGTTTGGATATCCATGTCATACTCCTACAACTTTTTCTTGAGACCTCCATCTCTGATAAGATGTCTTTCACCATGGTGTGGGGAACATAAGCAACAAATTTAGAGCTCAAGATGTAAGGTTTGAAAAACTTTGTTGCTTTCACCAAGGAAAATGCTTTCTTCTCCATGATGGTGTACTTCAACTCAACTCCTTGTAATGCCTTACTGAAAAAGGCAATTGGTCTCTCAGCCCATTCATCATCCTTCTGCAAAAAAATAGATGCAATGGTGTTTTTGAAGCAAAAGAAAACACTTGAAAAGGATTCTTGTAATTTAGAGCTGCCAAAACAGGGACATGCTTTAGTGATTCCTTGATCCCATTGAAAACTTGAATGGAAGATTTTTCCCATTTGATAACTTGGTCCTTCTTTAGCATACTAGTAATGGGGATGGTCATCTCAACAAAGTTAGACACAAATCTTCTAAAAAATTATTTGTACAAAGAAGGATTGAATTCGCTTCTTAGTTCGAGAATTAAAACCTTGTTGAAGGCTTCCACTCTCTATAGATCAATAATGACCCCTTCCTTTGATATAATGTGACCAAGAAAATTTTCTTTTACACTCCAAAGTGGCACTTCCTAGGATTCAATGATATGCCATACTCTCTACACTTTAACAATATTCTTTCCAAGTGTTACAAGTGATCATTTATTTTTCTAGAAAAGACAGTTACATCATCTTTATAAACACCAATGAAATCATTGATATAGCCAACAAATGCTACATCCATTGCTTTTTGGAAAGTTGTTCCAGCATTCATTAAGCCAAAAGGCATCCTAACATTGATAGAAGTTCCCAACGATTGGTAAAGGTGGTATTTATTCTTTCTAAATCCTTCATAACAACTTGATTATAGCGGAGAAACCATCTAGCTTGGATAACAATTCAAAATCAGTTACCAATTATATCATATTCTCCATGTTTCGCAGAGGGTAATTATCTTTCGATGATGCTTTATTTAGGTTCCTGAAGTCTACGCATATCCTTATATCACAATTATTTTTCCTAACGGGCACCGGTGTTTGCAACCCAAGATGAGTACCTTGTGGGATGAATCATCCCTCCATCCCTCAACTTCTTTAGTTCTTCTTGCATCTTAAAAGAAATGATCAAATTGATGGTTCTCTGGTTTTACCTAAAAGTGGAATTTCATGTTGTAATAAATCATCCCTATATGCCTTCAACTTAGAGTAAGACCAAGCTAGGCAGTCTTTATATTTCTTCAGCAATTTAACATAGGACTGCTTCTCTTCCTTGTTGAGATTGCTTCCTAACTATATTTTACATGTTTTTTCCTTTGTGCTCAGGTCATGCTCTTCCACATCTCTTGAAACCATAATACTTATTTTAATAATGAAATCAACATTATCAAAATTTGATTCAAGAGCTACCAAACCTCTAAGAATCATGTTTATTTTCAGTTGGATGATGTCTTTGCCAAATAAAGCTTCCTTTCCTTCAGCAACACACACCATCAGTTCCCAATCTATATTTTGGTCGGTAAACACACCTTGGTTTTGTAGAAACCATTTCACCTAGGCATCATCTTCAAACACTTGTCAATTTTTAACGTTATTAGGGAAAATGGCCTTGTTAGTATTTCAACATCATACTCACAAAATGGATACATTGTATAATTTCCAAATCTAGATCCTAGCACTACTAACTTTTCTACAAAGGCATTAAGTTTTCTATCATGGTGCACAATATTAAATGATTCAAACATTTCAATCAAATCCCATACTGCATGGTTGTATTGTTTCATTCTCTGATTTTTAGTAGCATATAGTTTTCTAATTTGCTTGACAATTAGTTCTGAATCTCCTTTGACAATGATATCCTTTACACCATATTTCCATGCAATTATCAAACCTAATAACAATGCTTCATATTCAGCAATGTTGTTAGTGCATTCAAAGTTGATTTTGAAAGAAAAAGCAAACTCTTCATGGCTTGGAGAAATCAGAACAATGTGAGCACCATTTCCAAACTTGGAACAAGCTCCATCAACTAAAAAGGTCCAAGGTAAACCAACTTGTTCAATACATTTACACTGATAAATCTTATGCTATTTGCCATAAAAAAACCGAACAAATTTATCTCGCATCTACATCATCATACAAAACTTCATAAGAAGCATTATTGGGGTCTTCACGAGGTGCAACATCTTCTTCTCTCCATACAACTTTACAAGGTTGCCTTCAATTGGAATGGTGGAAAAAGACATATCCATCTGAACACTTCCACCAACACTTTCAGCCCACTTTATTGATAATAGCATGCCCAATTTGGCAGGGCAATCAACAATGAAAACATCAAGTTTTAGGTTCTTACCTAGATAAGCTGCAAGTTATACCACCAAACCTTTTACACATCCTACAACATGCACCTCTCTAGAATCCATTGTAGTACACTTTTCATAGGTTGCTATCACTTTAATGTTTAATTCATTCATGACTTCTAGAGGCATAACATTGCATGATGCTCCAAAATCAAACATACAATTGTGCAGCAGTCTGTCTTTAATAATCAATGTTGTAAAAAATGGATCAACATTTAATTGAGACTCAACCAAAGATGTTCCCAAGTAAACTTTAGGTGGTTCACCTATCTCGTCTAATGCTGGTGGTTTTTCTAGGTCTACAATGGTTAGAGGAGGAGTGTTTACATTATTTATATTTCTTTTTTGGGTACTCATATCTTCTTCCAGTCCAAAGTGTAATCAAAAGCCCTCTTCTTGTGCTCAAGAATCCTAAGCGAGTTCAACAATTGGGACATAAATATTTATCGACTCAAGTCTTGGGCAATGTCATAAGGGATGTATTTGGGAAAAGTAGTATTTAGTGAAAGATTGACAAACTCATCCGATGGCACAAGATTTTTCAAATTTTGGGAATGGGTGGCAACACCGAACAAGTTCTACTTGAGACAATAAGGCCTTTTCTAGATGCATCTTTCTTTGGAGTTTCTTTTGTGACATTGGTGAGAACTAGAGTCTTTGGTTGAATTGAGGCCCTTCCCTTTGATAACTTTACTTATTGTGTTATACTCTTGTTCTTGGGAAAAAAACATTCATTAAAAATTTTCTATCCTCTTCGATGGGATTCCTCCATCATACTTCTTAATCATTAGATATCTTAGGTAATCAAAATCATTATTAGGAAGTTCAAATTCTTGTACCATATCTAGTTATAAAACATTATAGGGAGGAAGAAGACGTACCCGGTGAATACAACACCAAAAAATAGCAGCAGTTCTTAAACTTATTACTTCATTTAAGTTGCTTCTTGTTGTGGACTTGGAGAGAATTCCAGCATGCATACATCATCATGAGTGTTTTCATCATCATCATGATTCTTGAACTTGCTGATCTAATTCACATAGTGAGTGGGATAAGAAGCATTTGTCACACCAATCCATTTGATTTGTCTCATCAACAACAAAAACTCTCACATTTAGAGGATCATGCATTACTCTATTTTCCCTAGCTTGGGGTTTTCTAGCTCCCATGGGTCCTTTACCTCTATCATCGATATCTCGATCATTTCTTGGATGGTTTGCAAATCTATCTTGTCCTCATTGCTTATGTTGACCATGAGAACCTTGTCCAATTCCTTTCTCTACCCTAGTTAGCTTGTAAGATATTTTTTTAACATCCCCAACAAAATTCTTTAAAACCTCCTCGAGATCCACAACCTTACTTGACTGTCGATTTTATTGGTTGATCAGTTTAAAACCCTCCCTCTTAGGAGGTTTTCCAACTACTTTAATGTTGTTCTCAATTTGAAAAGCCATGGTAAAGTCTTGCCTCAAATTTCTAAGGTTCTTATAACTCAAATAATAAGAAAATTTCTTATCAAATGCATTTGAATACTTTATCGAGATGATTCATCACATGACCTCAAATTTACAGTAGGCTTCTCAATGTTTTGTTAAATATAGTATTGAAATAATGAACTAATTCATTAGGATTGTTTTTATATTTTCAAAATATGATAAAAGAAACCTAGGGTCTATTTTATCACCATACTTTGCATTATAAAAGCATTCTTCATCTCTGTCCAAAAGTCAATGGAATTATCTAGTAGAGATATATACCAGTCTCTTGCATCTTCTTCTAGAGTATGGATAAACAAATTAATGTATACATCCTCAAATTTAATTTCAAATTCCTCCATCATATTGAAAAATAGTTTCAAGTGTTTATCACTAGTGATTGTAATATTTCCTTGAAACGTAGGCAATTTGTTTCTTACATCTTATGGCACAACATTTGGATAGCTAGCCATACCTCTAAAACTGATGGGACCAAAAGTATTAAAAACAAATTAAGGTCTTAGTGGAGGCTAACCCATATTATTATGAGGAGGTGATCTTATAGGAGAAACAAAATGATGAGGTGTGAGGGATCAGTGTGGTACGGGGATAGAATTTTTAGAATGAATTCCCTCTAAAGGATCTATTTCTTGGAAAAATCTATTAGATTAGGAAAATATCGGGGGAAGATTTAGAAGTAAATGTTTCAAATATAGAAGAAGGGCCCTCTCCGGATGTAGAATTTAGTTTAACAAAGAGACTACCTGATTTAGAAGCACTTGGGAAGTACTTGTAATCTTTAATCAAAGTGATCAACTTCACCAATATAGATCTCTTTTCTTGATGCTTGATCTCCAAAACCCTCCAAATTCTTCTTCTTTTGTATTAGAATTTCCCCTGATCTTGAAACAACCTTCTACTAGGGTCCTTGGTGAAGAAATATCTTCTTCCTTCCAGCTTTGCATATATTAGTGACAAATATTACTTGATATATGTTAAGACATTGGTATTTATAAAGAATTTAAACAACACAGAGTCGCCACTAAGGATTTTCACCTTAGTTTGTGAAAATGCACTATGAAAGACCTATCAAATGTCTATCAATACTAGATTCATGTAAAGATTACAAGATCTTCTCTTCTTCTACCCTAATTTATCAATGATGATACAAAATTTAGTGTAATATTTGTATAAGATGGAAATATTGCACTTAGAACGTACAAATTTGAATAATTCTTATAGATGCGAACAGAGATAATGTTGTTTCAAAAATGTATTAGCACACAACATGTGTAAGAAGTATTACCAGGGTTTGTATGTAATGTATTTTTAAAATACTTCAAATAGTCCTCGACAATGGCACCACTAGTCTTGGTATCCAAATTTATTCTCCCTTTCAAGCTGAGTAACATCACTGATTGGGCACAGAGCTTAGAGATAGATATATCATAGTGTGTGTCATTTTTTAGCCATGGATGAGATCTAACTAGCCCTTTGTCACTTAGATTTGTGGAGAGATGGATAGTTCCTTCAAGAGGATTTGACCTATCCTCACTACTTTAGGTAGTCCTTTTGATTGGGGTAAGAGGACCCATAGTGTAACCTCTGTTTGATGAAGGAGATGGAGATATCCTTCTTTTGCACAAATTTTATGAAGAAAGCCTTGGGAAAATGTGGTCAATACTCCATAATTTAACTCTTAAGAGCTTTCACTTCTAAAAGATAGAGATAATTTCAACACAAGGCTAAGGTTGTTGAAGACATTAAGAAATCCTAATTGTTTCGCATATTTTAGTAAATAGATTTTGTTATTTTATTGATATACATGGGAAAAATGGGTAGTTCATGATGGATTCATGATTTTGAATGATTTTGGTGGGAGATGAAGCGGGATAAAGTTGATTATACCAAGATCTTTTAGGGACTTCACAAAAATGGACAACTCAACAACATAAAGCTTCGAATAGTTAAGACGTTCCTTTAACTAGAAGGAGTGCTTCAATGGAGGCCCAGATTAGAATGTTTTAACACAATATTTAAGACTCTAACATGAATTATCGAATTGAAATACTCAATTAAACATCAAAATCTCTTATCAATCATGCCTAAGGTACACCCAAAGAGTTACGATAATGTTTATCAACAAATGATAGTGAATTGATTTTAAATTTTTTTATCTCATCACAAGAGGAAGGTTGTTCTTGAAATGAAATTGAAAATACCATTAAACTATCACAAGTATGAGATCCTATGTGATTTCACAAAAATTCAATGTAAGATTGCAATAGGAACATAAGAAACCATTTGTAGACATTCTGAAACAAAGCGGACACAAATTGCTAGAGATTGGACACAAATTAATTTCAAAATTGTTTAGATTCATCGGCAGGGAAAGATTCTAGAGAAATCTCGGTGTTCATCAATGGTTATACATATTCAACCAAATTGACATGATAGAAAATCTAACACAGAAGAAAATAATCAGTTACCTTGGCTTGGTCCCTCAAGAAGACAACTTTCTCAAATTTTCTCTTAAGAATTCAACCCTAGACCATTTGCAAGAGTATTCTCCTTGAATTTATATATTTTAGTCACTCAATTTCCCCCAAAAGAGAAGAATATTCGAGGGACCTTTGCTTGTTACCAATTTACCTCAAAAAGTGACATTTAACAAATTCACATCCGAAAGCTGCCAGGTGGACCAATTGTGAATTGGTTATGTTTCTTAGGCCCTCGAATAATGACTAGGATGTCATGCCACAACATTTTTCAATCCATCTAATCATTCTAATTTTTTCATGCGATAAATCCCCTTTATAATCATTTTTCAGAGGCTCTGCGCAGCTGGATATGACAAGTAATCCTTTTTACTCTCGAGGAAACACATTTTTCATATTTTACGCCTATAACTTTCATCATTTCATCCTTTTCCCTTTCTTTCTTTTGTAACTCGTCCCACATCTAACTTCTCTAGTAATTCCATTTTTGCAAGTGTCCGAGAAATTCCAACTTCAAAATATCGACCTTAACAATCCTTAGACTCACAAATTAAGTTCTGAATCCATTTAATGGCACTTTACAGATAGAGATGATAAGGAATTTCATTAAAAATGATGAAAAATAGTGCGTATTTATATCTCAAAGAGTCTTGGACAAAAAATGGCAGAAAAATAGACGTGATACACAAAACCATTGATTCTACCCCTTTTCTTCTTTACATCATAGTTGTCCGTGTGTTTCCTTGGCACAAATGCAAAGGAGAAGTGCATGGGTAAGTTTCCAAACAAGCGCGGGCCTTGCACATGCCCGGGCCCAAGAAAAAATACATTTTGACATTTGAAAAGTATCATTGTAAAAAGGAGCTAGTGGAAGCCTCCACGTGTCTCAATGGTGCATTTTGAGATAGTCCCCAAAATTAGAGACCCAAAAAGTGTGGGTTAACCACGTGTCTCAGTTTGACAGAGTTGGTTAAAAAATTTAAAATTTTAGTGGAAGGCGCCATGTGTCTAGGGTCTGAGACATTTTTCTTTGGCCGTTTAAAGGTCCAAGCAAAGGGAAGAGTGAGCAGAAGCCTCAAAGTTTCCTCCTAATGCTTCTTCAAAATAAAACTTAGAGGCCTATCCCCAAATAGGCGTGCTCCCTCCATGTGTCCCTGGCCTTTCAAACTTACTTTGAAAAGTTTAAGTATAGAGCGGAGCGACGGAAGCCTCCACATGTTTCTCTGTCTCACTTATTAAGGTGGGACCACGAGGTAGAATCTAAAATGAGATCCAACCCTCCACATGTCGTAATCCTATCAAACTATTTGGAAGCATAAAATTTTTGTCTAAGTCTGGGAAAGGCAACAGAAACCTCCAAGTGTCTCCCCGACGCAACTCCAAGGAAAACCCAAAAGGTGAATTTTCAAATGATCGTCGACCCTCCACGTGGACAAGTTTTGAGTTTGAAGCGGGCCTTAGAGTTTCAAAGTGCCCCACCAAGCCGCATCCAACCAGAAAGATCCACATTTCCATAGATGTTGTGATGTAAATTAGACAGGGGGAAAAAACATCCACAAATCGTAAAATGTAGGAAAAACACCATTTTAACCCATAAATGAATCTTTCTTTCAAGAAAAAGAATTTGGAAATGATATAAGGCCCAAATATGATCTTCTGAGCTTCATCCAATCACATTTCCATAGATATTTGGGATATAAATGATAGGGACAACAAAACATGACTGTGGAAAATGGAAGGAAAGGAAAATCTTGACTTTTACACCCAAATTACTGAGACTCTTTCAAATAGACAGAGGAAAAAAACAAATCCTTTAATTTTAAGTGATCCTCGACCAAGGAACGGAGTGATAATGGCAACCAAATGGAGGACATAGTTTTCATGCATCAATACAGGGAGATAAAAAACATGACAAAGCCAACAAACTAAAGAATTTCAATGAGAAATGGGGCGAGACCAAATTGACCACCAACATGATCTATCTTGGATAAGTTTTCAATCTCTACCCACAAAACCTTCTCCCTTGTAAGCTTCTACTTGCCATGAACTGTCCTCCTTTAAAGGATTTTCCACTTAGCCTTTTCTATTGAAATTCGGTGCTCACCTTGAACTCTCTCCTTTTTATTATGGTAACATCGTTTCCATTCACCACAACCAAAATTCTTCAATGTTTTTATTCTTCTTCATACACTTCACCTCTATGATCTAAATCATTTTGTTTCTTGCCTTGATGCACTTGTTTTTTCAACTCTCTTCCTATATTCCCTTCATCTATCCATGAGATTCCTTTACACATTGTATACTTTCACACTTCTTTCACTTTCATCCTCTTATCACCTTTCTTCCATGTACACTTCTCTCTACAAATTCTCTTGGTGTGCACTTATTTATGGTGTTTCTCTCTACACACCTTCTCTTCATAGTCTTTTCGAGATATCTTCTCTTGAAATAATCTTCTTTTCACATCCATCTATCTACACACTTGTGTATTTGGAACCAATGTATATCATCCTTCTCTCAATATTATGATCTACCTTTTCACTTCTCCATGTTGGGTTGTCTTCCATTATGAGTCTTCATTTCCAACTACTTGCAAAATTATTCCGTGTAGTATTTGATGATGCCAAAATGTAATATTATAGCCTAATCTAGATGTTATAATAGTAGTAAATAAATAAATAATCTAATACTGAAATTGATACCCAAGGAACTAAGTAATGAAGTAAGAAACACTAAGTAAAAAGAGGGTTGGAAGATCCTTAGATGATTCAAAAAGTTTTTTGGACTATCTCACAGTGGAAACCGGCTAAACAAGAGTGGGAGAAATTCACACATAAGCCTATAAAATTACAGATCTAGTAGATTTAGTTACACTAGGGTGCTCTGGTCTATTTACTGGGTACCATGGTCTATGCAGGAGGTCTAAAATCCAATTTCACATGGTTTCCAAATTGTGTGAAACCATCATTGTTTGTCACAACTTTGTCGGTGAATTTATTGAATGTCATTTTGGATCTAGAATGAATGAATCACCTATAAAACCCCAAACAAAGCATCAAAATGTAACAATAAAGATGCAATTGAAGGGGTCCTATTGTCCTCATCAACCACAATTGTGGACTTATAACTAAGAGTTGCACTACATCTCGGACACAATGTATTGATGTTTCATCCCTTATTATGATCACATAACTTTATATTTATATGATTTTGTCCCTTGAATTTCATAATTAACCCTAAAAAGGCTAACTACCAAAAATATAAGATTCTCAAATGCTTAGAAAAGAACTAAAAAGTGTGATTAAAATACAAAAGAGGACGGGACACCCAATGAGAATGAAGATGCCTAGAGCTAGCGTCTTGGATGGGCATGTGAGTCTAGCAAGAGTAAAGTTGAAGTGTGAAAATATAGATTAGGATAGTAAAGGTACAAGACCAAAAGTAGAATAGAAAACAATGAATATGTCCAAAGACATGGGTTAATCAAGACGTTTCTTACTTAGGAACCATGTGAATAGTAGTATGTAATCAAGACTAGATAATTTCCCAAATTTTGTGATTTTGTGTCTACATTTTCCCCCACTTTATGTTGGTGAGAAGAATGCTTGGTAACATAAAGTATATAGACTTGCATACCTAATATCTATGTTGATTGATTTTGAAAGTGTGCCGAGGGACTAGAAAAAGTGTGGAGTGATAAAAATATGGAGTGTGGAGAATAAATATGTAAAAGTGTAAAAGTTATGAAAATGAACCTAGCATGGAAATGTGCGTGTAGATGTTGATGTGTGTGTTGTACTTGTTTTTGTGTCGATATGTTTGATATTGAGTGTGTTGACTCTTTCGCTTCCCATAAAAATGGACCTACAAGAGAGAAGATGATCAAGTATTCAAATACACATGTATATGTATAAAAATATGTAAGGAATTATGTAAAAAGATAAACTTGTTAAAAAGGAACATGTGCACTGATATGTGATTAGGAAAGAGTGTTAAAAGGATCTTGTAGATGATGTAAATGTGCACAATTTTTCAGGTGATCTCATGCTAATGTAATCAAAGAAGTATAGGGAGAAAATGTCTAGTGTCATTATCCAACCTTTAACTTCTTCCTGAAACTTTAATAAGTATAGAGAGGAAGGTTTGACGTTATCCTCTAACATTTAACTTCTCCATGAAATAAAAACCCACTATAGATGATGTGTAAAATGCAAGTGATAAAGACAATATGCCCTATAAAATCCATTGTGTAGAGTTCTGTAGAATATGTTGAACCCAATCGTTATATAACTTCCCCCGGTTATAGGCACACCACAAAAGGAATTGTTGTACGAAGGACCCAAGTTTGATTCTAAGCCCTAAAGCTGTGGTGTACCAAGATTTTTGTTGTGTTTTATATACTTTATATGGGGTGAATTCTTCTCCCAAATAATGCCTATCATCTTTGGGGTGCATGTGACGTCGTTATAGGATTATGAGGTCCAAAGGAGGAACACCCACTAAAATTGTGCCCCTGGGAAGGGAGTGTGATTGGTAAAACCAAGGCACATGTAAACATGTGGCTAGAAACAAGTGTTCATACAAGCAAATAAAAACATGCATGAAAAAGACAAAGTGTAAGATGAAAAACATAATGTATAAGCTAGAACACACAAGAAGACAATATAGACTATGAAAAATCGGTTGCAAAAATGGGACACCATTCATGGTGTTACAAGACAATCAAGTTAATAGGGACCACAAAAAAAAGTGTGCACACAAGACAAAGGTAAAATTCTGCATACAATGACAAATAATGAAGAAAAAGTACAAGCAATATAACAGATAATCATGGTGGAAAGTAGTAATACAAAACGAACATTGCACATGAAGCACCCATTAACATGTTAGAAAGATAAAATATATGTAAAAAGTGTGTATAATAGATAACTTAGTGGGTTATGAAACAAATTTAAACAACATCACCTGTAGTATACGTATGGATGACCCAAAGAGCCAGTATGGAACTGGTGCTAGGTATTGTGCCAAGTACCCATGTTGCATGTAATGAACCTATATAATCTACTATGACAACTAGAAAATAAAGTGATCATGTATGTGTGTATGATAAAAATAACGACATAAAAGATATCTATCTAGAATGTGTAATAAGATGAACATGTGTTGTCACCCTAAAAATCTCTCCCCCTCATTTTCTAAGTCAAATTAGAATATTTTGAGCTCACGTCCTCCACACATGTTCAAGTAAAGTTGGAACCCTGAAAAGATAGAGAAATTCATGCTTTGAAGTTGTTTAAATTCTCCAGTCTGCACTTTTTGATAAGTTTTTCATTTTCCTGTCTAGACACGTGAAAATTTTATTGTTGTCCTCATTTGAATGAAATTGTCAATATTTTTATGGTCATGTATCATCAAACCTTCTATTGTTCTCAATTCCTTGGTTCGTGAAAGAAATTTGAAAATCGGGCATGAAATGGTGGATGTTTCCTCTTCTCTACATTTTTCCATATTCGTTAATGATGGACATCTTTTTCCCTTCAAATATTGGTCCCATTATCCATGGGTACATGGACATATCTAATTGGAGGTGGGCAGAGAGTGATTTGAGTTTTTGACCATTTTTGTTAAAAGGGCTAAAAAAATAAAGTGACCCGTAGCTCCGATCATGCTAAGGAAAAATTCAAAGCTTGAGCCCTCTGTTGGAAAGTCAAAGTGGGTCGGTGGGAACTTTTGAGGTTTTTAGCTGTTTGAAAAAGGAAAAATTCATAAAGTGAGTCACGGCCCGATCATGCTATTAAGAAAAATTCAAATGTTCAGCCCACATCAAAAGAGTCAAAGCGGGAGGTAGATCGTCAAGGAGATTTGAGAATTTGAGCCTTTTTAATTAAAGGGGCTTAAAGTTAAAAATTGACCCGTAACCCTGCCAAACAAAAAGGAGAAAGTAAAATGTTGAGCCCATATCAAAAGAGTCAAAGCATGGAGGTGGGTCTATGGAGTAATTTGTGTTATTGAGCCCGCATAGAAAAAGGTAAAATTACAAAAGTGACCCACGCGACTCTATCTCCATTCAAGTGAAGTCACGTGTCGAGTTTATATCAAAAGTGGAAGGTGGACCAAAAATGTAGAAAATGCCAAATCTCTATAATGTCACAAAATGTAGAAGGCATCCTCCACGCCTGCTCTAGTAAATTTGTCCCATGTGGAGGACTCTGGTTTAAAGTTTCAAAGGCTAGATGAATGGTTCAAATTCAAAGTCTAGTTTTTTCTACCATCGGTGTTTCTTTATGAATCAAGAATCAATAGACGTGAATGACTAAAAATATTGTCAACATTTCTTACAATATATTTAATGGTTTCTTCATGGCATTGTATGGGGTTAGAAATTGATCTTGTAAACTCACAAGTGCATTGTACTTAGAGAAAGCAAAGGAGATAGCCATTTTCTTCTATTTTCCTCCATTCTCAAATTTATTCCATTCCTACATTATGTACAACATTTTTTAAGTATTAATACAAGAAGAAGGATTTTTAGCCTCTTTGATGAGGAGATTTTAGAAACTTTGAGTTCACAATCTTATCTCGTCTTGTTGTTATTTGCATAGTTCTTTCTTCTCATGAATGCACGTGTTGAAATTTATAACTAGTGCGTGCAAGAATCTAATTTTCTACCTACAACATTAGTTATCCTACCTCTTTTCTCAATCCCTTTCCCATCTTCATAGAAAATTCCTCCCTTACAGATAACTACAAGAATTTTTGCAGGGTCAGTGGAGTGCCCCTATTGGATCCCTTGCTGAAAGGCCACCCTAGAAATCCATACTTTTTCACACATGCATATATGGCAGCTACACCGGTTAAGTAGAGGGACTTAGATTCCCAAAGTGTTAGCAAGGAATCTACAAGTTTATCCACCTGAAAATTACCTCCCCAACCATTTTGGCACCCACTATGGAGTAGATTTAGCAGCATCTACACCCACTCTACGAGCGCAAGGTCAGAAAATTAAAAATTCAAAAAGAGAAAATTTTCTAGAATTTGAATGGCTATATGAGCCACATGGATTCAAATCATGGCTATTCCAAGAAACCCTCCTGTTGAAAGACATGAATTGATCTTCCACATCCAAGAAGACATTTCTCTAGATTTGAGGGAAGCTATCTGATATAATAGACAAAGTGACAATCACTACTTCATTTCCACCAAAATGATGGACCTTGAAGAAGAACGCACTGCTGAATTGGAGAGGCAAAGACAAATTCCAGCACTACAAAGAAGATTGTATATTTTCAAGTTGGTGGATAGAAGATACACCCAATAATAGAGATAATGAGGAAAAACTTATCCCATTTTTGAGGAACTTCAAAGGAGACAAGAGCTACTTGGAATCCAAAGGCTTCCTTCTCAGGAAACTGGTCATGTTGGGAATTTCAATTTTGCCAATCCTTTGGATAGTGAATTTCCATACATCAATGAGATCCTTGAATATTTCATCGACGTAGAGACCGAGGAAGAAGCTAGAGAAAGAGAAGCAAGAGCTGAAGAAGAAATAAGAGCTCAAATCGAAGAAATTGAGAGACTTCAAGCCAAGGTAGATGAAAGAGTAGCATTAGAATCTGTAGCCTTAGAAAGGTTGGAAGCTAGAAATAAAAATAGAATGGGGGATTGTGATCTTGACCATGAACATGATCGCAATGCTCATAGGCCTAATGTACCATGGGGAGGAAACACCCACCGGCTCTTGCTAACCACTCCATGATATACCAAGAGTGCTGGAGAAAAAACTTCCCCAAATTTAGAGGGGATGGTTTTCAATCGCCTTAAGAGTATGTAGCAGCATTCATCACTGCGTGCGGTGTGTTGGGTGTTGAGGATGAAGATGTGTCAATCTGACTATTTGTGGAGTCACTTTAGGAGAAAGCTACCGAATGGTTCTACAGTGTACCCCCAAGGTCCGTCACCTATCAAGAGGATATAATAAGTGCATTCAAACACAAAGTTCAAGAGCACAAAATATTGTTAGGATATCTTTTGGTCCAATTGGTAAAAATGAATAAAGAAGCATCCAAGTCAATGAGGAACTTCGTAACAAGATAAGAAGGATAGAGTGATAAGAAGGATCCTGAAGATGTGGTGCCTCCTGAAAATAATTTGAAGAGGTTTTTCATTAATGCTCTTCCATTCGAAGAAGGTTTCTTCCTTAGAAGATCCCAACTAAGAACATCGAGGCAAGTGAAGGATTTGCAATAGAAACCGATGATGATCTAAACCTTTCTAGAAAGTTGAAATGCCCCAATGGAAAGAAAAAGGGTCAAAATTCAAACTTTATTACCACATATCTGATGTTCCAAAAATGGAAAATGACTTGGTTTCCTTGAGGAAGTATCTATCTCAGATCACAATGCGGAATGCTTCAAGGAAACCAAACCGCTCGAGATAGGCCAAGAATTTCTCCGCCTCCTTGTCGACTTTCTCTTGAAGCACCACCAATCAATGCCATATTTGATACCAAAGAGTCGGAGGAGGAATCTGAAATTGATGAAACTAAATAAGAAAATATGGAAGACTATGAAAACTATCTTGAGGTTGAGGAATTTGACATGTACAATGGCCTAATTGAGTACGTTGATGGTGAAGATGAGAGTGATGAAGAAGCTCCAAGTTTCTCATGTGTTGTTTTCACTCGCGCACAATCCAGGAAAGGTGCTTCATCCTCAACGGTTTCGTTAAAGGATAAGAAGAATAAAGAATATTATCTTCCAGGGCTCACACAAAACAAAATCATCAGCAAAGGATCACCATTTCCACCTGCTATGGAGTCGGAAAAAGAAAAACCATACTCACTGGTTGTTAGGGATCATGCTACTATGCTAAATAAGTCATATAATTATTCTCCCTACTCAAAATTTGCTAAGAATAATTCTCCTTTAAATTTTGTTCCTACAAAAACAGCTAAGGTTCAATCAAAAGCTACACCCTCACCCCCTTCCAAGCAAATTGCCACGCCTGAAAAGGAGAATTCAACACCCAAAGTAGAAAAGCCTTTACCATGTAAATCTTCCTTCTTTTCCAAAACCTCTTCCTTGCTTACCATAACCACATTTGACTTTGTAGAACATGCAAGCAAAACCAAATTCCAGCTCTCAAAAATAGAATACCTAAAAACACACCTGCCCCCGGTTGTGAGTTCATTTAATACGATTCGTGGTGGTAACCATGTATCCTTGAGCCTAATTCTAAGGACTTATTACCCACACCATCCAAACCACCTTCCCAAAACATGCTAGCCCTCAATTCCTCCAAAACCAACAAGGTTGAACCTTTCTACCTATCACTCCTCATTAAAGGCTTCTAGCTAAATAATTGTATCATAGATTCCAAAGCCTCAGACAGTGTGATTCCAACCAAAGTTGTAAATTCTCTAGACCTAACCTTGACTCGGGTAAATGGCACTGCTACCCAGTGTAATCCAAACAAGTGCCATTGGTAGGAAGAATCAAAGATGCGCTGGTAGCACTAGCTGATTTTCCAGAAAATAAGGTGCTCCTAACCATACTGGTAGCATACATCCCAACATCCTTTGGTATGCTATTGAGTAGGAGTTTCTGCATAGACCTAGGTGGAGAGACAAAAATGGATTGGTCATCTACAACTATCCCAGTAAAAGGAAAGATGAAGAAGTTTCTACTAGTAAGAACGATGAAGTTCATAGTACGAAAGTCTGATGATCCGAAAGCAAACATTCTCTTTCAAGATTGTGGGCTAGGAAACTACTTCCTCACATTAAAAAAGGATAACTTGCCACTTCTCATGGTAGAAGAGGAAGATAAAATTTGGATACTAGAATTTGATGGTATTCATTCCAGTGCGGGCTCGGGATCCGGTGTAATATTGTACTCTCCTTATAATGAGTTGTACCCATTTTCCTACAAGCTGCAATTTGATAATACAAATAACACTATAGAGTATGAAGCACTAATCTTAGGCATGAGTGCAGTAGAGGACATGGGAATCAAGAAACTGAGATGCCAAGGTGATGTAAAGGTTGTAGTAAAGTAGGTCTGCCAACAATATCAGGTGAAGAATCCAAGACTCTGGCATTACAGAAACAGAGTGTGGGACTACATTGAATCTTTTGATGCATTTTCCATTAAAGCTATTCCAAGGGAATAGAATGAAATGACTAATTCTCTTCCAAAGTGTCGACTTCCCTAGTGACACCTCATCCTTCTTTTGGTAAAGATAAAGTGACCATTTAAATGGTATTCGGGCCTAGTGTAATAGGCAATGTAAATCATTGGCAAATCTTCAATGATGATAACAAAATTATAGTGTTTTTGGAGAAAAGGGATAATTTCAATAATATCTTCTTTGAAGGAGGTGAAAATCCACACCGAGAAGTAGTCCCAAACAAGAGAAAGAAGGAATTTAAGGGTTTAATGATGAGGGAGTATGATGAGGGAGTAATCAAATTGAAAGGGAACAAAATTCGAAAGGCCTAGTATCTTCTGAAGACCTCTTTGACAAACATGATAGATTCATTCAAGAGAAAGAAAAGCAATCTTCTCGGTGCCCAGTTGATTTTGATAAAGAAAAAATTGGTACCCTAGAGGAGTCAAGGATGGTCAATATTGGAAAATGTTGCTCACTTGAAGAAAAAAGAAGGTTTGTTGCATTAGTTAAGAAATACTCATATGTCTTGGCCTACACTTATGATGAACTCAAATCCTTTCAGCCAAAGGAAATGCATCACTCAATTTCTTTCAAGCGGGGTGTTAAACCTTTCGAGATAGGAACAAAGGCCGTCTAACCCAAAGATTTTTGATACCATCAAGGAGGAGGTAACAAAGTTTTTATTGAAAGGATTATATTTCCCATCCACCATTCAACGTGGGTGGCTAACATTGTGACTATGCGAAAGAAGAATGGTGAAATAAGGATATGTGTAGATTTTCTCAACCTAAACCAGGGCATCACTAGAGGACAATTATCCTCTTCCTATCCTAGACCATATCCTATAAGCAGTCACTGGATCTGAAATGCTTTCATTACTTGATGGATTCTCAGGATATAATCAAATCAAAGTGGCAAAGGAGGACCGCACCAAGATAGCCTTTACAACACCTTGGGGCACTTCTCCCTACACTGAGAGAATGCCTTTTAGCCTAATCAATGTAGGAGCTACATTCCAAAGGCCGATGGATTTGGCCTTAAAATATTTGAAGCATTACATTGTCATATATCTTGATGATCTCACGATATTTTCAAAGAAGAGGGGAGATCATATCTATCACTTGGAACAGATACTTGTAAGGTGTAGGAAACATGGCATATCACTAAATCCAAAAAGTGCATTTTTGGAGTCACAGAAGGTAAGTTATTGGGGCACATTATGAACAAACATGGAGCACACATTGATCCTAAGAGGATTAGATCCATTCAAGCATTAGCCCTACCCACAAGCAAGAAAGGAGTTCATTCATTCTTTAGAAAGGTGAACTTTCTTTGTTGTTTTGTGCCTGAGTTTGCTGAGTTGAAGAAGCACATCACTTCCATGATGAAACCACAAGCAAACTTCAAATAGAACAATGAAGGGAAGGTAGCATTCAAAGAGATCAAGAAATCCATTTCCAAGGCTCGACTCTTGTATCTCCATATTTTAACAAATAATTCATCATGTATTGTTATGCATTAGAATATACACTCTTTCGTCATTTGTTCACAAAAATGATGAAGGCGTGGAAGCACTTAATGCTTTCATGAGTTGTCCTTTGAAAAATCATGAGATAAAATACAGACAATTGGAGAAGCATGCCTATGCAGTGGTCAAGGATGTAAAAAACTTCAGGTTTTACATCCTCAATTCCCATATAGTGGTGATGGTCCTCGGAAGTGCAATCAAGTCCATCTTGACACAACAAGATCCTAGAGCTAAAAGAGGAAATTGGATTACAAAGACTCAATAATATGACTTGGAGATTTTAACCTCCAATATGGTAAGGGGAAATTGCTTTGCAAGTTGATTACTTAAGATGAAACACTCAAATTTCAACATGGCGAAGAAAACTATGCTTGCTCAACTTGTTTAGAAGACAACCCACAGTTCTCTTTGTCACCACTACTGATGAGTGGTATGCTGATATTACCTATTACCTGAATTATGGATAATTCCCCCCATCTTGATTACAATAAAACGAGAACACTAAGTGAAGGCAAAGCTAGATTTGTAATCTAGAATCATGCGCTTTACAAAAGAGGCCTGGATGGTTGTTTCCTCAAAGTAGATAAAGAGAAATAAGAAAAGTTGCTTAAAGCATACCATGACCAAGCATGTGGTGGAATTTTTTAGAAATGGTCACTACACACAAGATCCTATGAGGAAGTTATTATTGGCCTACCATCTTTACAAACACTAAAGATTGGGTTTCTAAATGCAAAGCATGCCAACAATTCGTTGGAAGACCACAACTCACTGCATTACCACTCAAGCCTATGGTTATTGAAGAACCATTTCAACAGTGGGGGTTGGACTTCATTGGTTTTCTAAACCCTCACTCAAGTGTGGGGCACACCTATGTACTCACAACAATAAACTACTTCACCAAATGGGTGGAATCCATTCGGCCAAACAAGCCAACACTGAAACAGTATGCAACTTCATCAAGGAGAATATCATAGTCCATTTTGGAGTGCCACAAAATATTGTAGTAGATAATACTACCTATTTCTCTTCAAGAGATCTAACCAAGTTTTTCTATAGCTACAAAATCTCCCTATCTCATTCTTCTTACTACTATCCATAAGGAAATGGAAATTCTGAATCAAGCAATAAGAACATTGTGACCATTGTCCGCAAGCTTGGAAACACGAATAAAAGGAATTGGAATAAAAGGTTGTATGAAGCATTGTGGGTGGATAAGATCACTCCCAAGAAGGAAATAGGTATGTCACCATTCTAACTATTGTATGGAGTTGAAGCAGAAATTCCTCTCATGATCAAGATTCGAGCTCTTAAGCTACCTGCAGGAAATAGAAGAATGGTCGTATAAGGATTCCATTGACAAGAGGATCCTCTTTCTTGAGAAGATGGAAGAAAATAGACTCCAAGTGGTGGATCTCATTTAGGAGCACCAATTGAAAGTAAAGAATATTTTTGATAAGAAGGCCAATGCAAGAGAATTCAAAGTTGGAGACTTCATCCTGGTATGGACAAGAGAAGAGAACCAAGAGGTAGCCATGCAAAGTTTGATTCATTCATGGCTCGACCCATTCCGATTCATGAACCTTACCGTAAGAATGATTTTCTTCTCTCATATTTGGATAGAACACCACTAGAATTTCCTCGGAGTGGGAAATACTTGAAATTATATCATCAGTGAAAGCGGGTTGTCCCCGCCTTATACCATAGGTGATTGCTAGGTGTGTTTCCCTTCTTGTTGTGTGTCGTGTGTTTCCTTTTCTTCCTTTTCATGTGTGTGTGTGTTTCCTTATTCTTTCTCTCTTTTTATAGGTTGTACATGACTCTACAAGGCCCAATGGATAAGGCACTAGTCAACGAATTACTGTGGTCTAGAGATTGAGATTCGGATTCCCACGTCATGTCTTCACTATGCTCAGTCCATGTCCTATTCCCAAGTTAGAGCTATTTTATCACCCTCAAAATCCCCCCCTCATTTTCTAATTCAAATTAAAATATTTTGAGCTCACACTCTCCATAAGTGTTCAAGTAAAGTTGGAAGCCTAAAAAGATAGAGAAATTCATGCTTTGAAGTTGTTTAAACTCTCTAGTCAAGCACTTTTGATAAAGTTTCTTTTCCTGTCTGCAGTCGCAGAAAATGATATTTTTGTCCACATTTTAATAAAAAAATTAATCTTTCTATGGTCATGGATTGTCAAACCTTGTATTGTTCTCAATTCCTAGGTTTGCGAAAGAAATTTGAAATCAAAGCGTGAAATGGTGGATTTTTCTTCTTCTCCACATGTTTCCACATTCGTGAATGACAAACATATTTTCCAATCAAATATTAGTCCCAATAACTGGGTATATGGACATATCTAATTGGAGGATTTTTCCTCTTCTCCACATGTTTCCACATTCGTGAATGGATCAAATATTAGTCCTAATAGGCCACGGGTATATGGACATATCCACAGGAGTATTGTTTTTGAGCCTTTTTGTAAAAAGGGCTAAAAATTAAAACGTGGTCCGAAGCTCCGATCATGCTAATGAAAAAGTCAAAGCTTGAGCTTGCTATTTGAAAGTCAAAGCATTTCGGTGGGTAACTTTGAGGTTCTTAGCCTCTTTTTAAAAAGGAAAAAACTCATAAAGTGACCGCAGCCCCGACCATGCTATGAGGAAAATTCAAATCTTGAGCCCGCATCAAAAGAGTCAAATGGGGAGGAAGATCATCGAGGAGATTTGAGAATTTTAACCTTTCTCATTAAAGGGGATTAAACTTAAAATGTGACCAGAAATTCAAACTAAACACAAAGGAAAAAAGTAAAATGTTGAGACCACATCAAAAGAGTCAAAGTGGGGATGCAGGAAATGGAGTAATTTGTGTTTTTGAGCCTACATTGAAAAAGGTAAAATTATAAAAGTGACCCACAACTCTGTCTCCACTCAAGTGAAGCCACGTGTCAGGCTTATATCAAAAGCGGAAGGGTGGACCAAAAATGTAAAAAAATGCCAAATATCTATAAAGCCAAAAAATGCAAAAGGCATCCTCCACGCCTTTGCTCCAAAGTAAATTTCTCCGACGTGGACAACTCGGTTTAAAGTTTCAAAGGCCATATGAATAGTTCAAATTCAAAGTTACAAAACTAGTGTAATGGTTACATTATGAAAAGTCTGGTTTTTTCCACCATTGGCGTTTCTTCATGAATCAAGAATCTGAACAGACGTCAATGATTGAAAATATTACAAACCGTTTCTTGCTAACAAAGAAGAAGTTGTAACCATTTTTTGTAAGATATTTAATGGCTTCTTAACTCCATTGTACGGGGTTGGAAATTGATCTTCTAAACTCACAAGTGCATTGTACTTAGAGAAAGCAAAGGAGATATCTATTTTCTTATACTTTCCTACATTCTCAAATTTCTTCCATTCCCAAATTATGTACAAATTTTGTTTAAGCATCAATATAAGAAGAAGGATTTTGTAACCTATTTGATGAGGATATTTTAGAAACTTTGAGTTCACAATCTTATCTCATCTTGTTGCCATTTGTAGAGTTATTTCTTCTCATGAGTGAATGTGTTGAAATTTCTAACTAGTACGTGTAGGAATATGATTTTCTACCTACAACGTTAGTTCTCCTACCTATTTTCTCACTCCCTTTCACATCTTCATGGAAAATTCCCCCTTGCGAGATAAGCTGTAAGAACTTTCTACGAGGTTAGAGCGGAGTGCCCTTGTTGAATCCCCGGCCAAAAGGCCACCCAGAAATTCACGTTTCTCACACATGCATATACAAGCTTGCACCGGTTAATTACAGGGACTTATATTCCCAGAGCATTAGCAAGGAATCCACAATTTTTCCACCCGATAAATTTCCTCACCAACAACATGCAAAAGAAAATATAAGCAATAATAAATGCAACCAATATTTGTAATATGATGTGGAGGAGGCGGAATGGAATGCGCCACGAAGTGATATGGGAAACATGCCCACCGAGTGGATCGAATTATATGCAAAGTGATGCTAAATTTTTTATGCCCCCTTAGAAATCAAGAATGAATCATAAATGAGAGTGTGCCATTGGGAAATGGTTCAATCTATGTGTTGTGTGTAGCATGATGTGATGAATATTTAGTGATGATATGTGAGATAGAGATGAAGTGTAAAAATGTATGATGATTTATCCTATAGTGTATATCACAAGATGATGTTAGGGGAATTGATGATGTATCTTATAGCATAGATCACTAATCTAGCAATGTCGTATGAGAAAAATATTGAATTTTTGAATGTGTGAGAGTGATAAGGTCCATTTGTGATGTACACCCTCAATAGTCCAATATGAACCGTGAGACTAGAGTGTGCCATCGGGTAATAAACATTGGTTAAGGTGTAGTACTTTTTAAGATGCATGACATTAAGTGGGTTTTTCAGTGGATTTCCTAGAAGGGTGGAATGGCGATAAACTCCACCACTAAGTTTTTAAGTGATAACATAAGGACCAAGTTAATTAGGTTTAAATTTTCCTTTAAGAGGAGATTAACATTTTATATAGTTTTACTTTATTTTAAGATGAGGTTGGCTATATCAAAATCATGAGGATGGGTTTTCCGATTATATGCATGCCCGATGTGAGACATGTATGCATGAATATTATTGAGTGATTGGAAGTTACGTGAGTCTAACATTTTTAACTCGTGTAAACTATTTTTCTAATATGTATCATCTTTAAGGATACCCTTGAGAAAAACATGTAATGAGGGTATTTCATGTTGGAGTGGAATGAAGGCCTAAGTATTATAAACCAATAAAGAAAGAGTTGCATTAGTAGGTGTACACACACTAGTATGATAAGCCCAAAGAGCATAAAATATAATGTTAGTAATCCCCACTATAAGAAATTATCTTGTGCAAGAATTTGATAATAGTTTTATTGGTAGCTTCATATTTGCCATTACCTTAATGGTAATAAGTATTGGAGAATAATTGATTGATTTTAAACTTGGCATAAAAAAAATTTAACGTCCTTATTCTTAAAGGGTGATCCATTATCAGTGATAATTGTGGAGGGCACGATAAAGCGCGTAATGATATGAGTGGACAGGAAACAAAAAATGGTAGTACCAATTGTTATGTGTAGTGGGGTTTCTTCAACACATTTAGTAAAATATTTTGTGGTAATGATAATGAACTTATGGCCATCATTAGATTCATGATTTATCATGCCAATGAGGTTGAATCCCCAAAGTGAGAATGGCCAAGTGGGAGAAATTGCTAGTAGGTCAAAGACAGGTGTATGATGGAAGTTTCCATGATTTTTAAGATTATCACAATGAGTAGTGTATTAAAGGAAATCATGTTCCATGGTGGGCCAAAAATATCCTTTACGTAAAAAAATTTGTGACTTAGATTTACAGAGAAATGACCACCACACATGTTGTCATGGATTTGTGAAATGGAAATAGGGATATGACAAGCCCTAAGTCACGCAAGAGTCAACCATCAAGGCAACATTTGAATAATTATATGCCAACAATGACATAACAAGTAGCCTTATGTTACAAATGATGATATTCATGAGGTTATACAATATTAGGAATGGTTTATTTATATACTAAATTATAAATAGGAGTAAACCATTCAATATTTTCGTGATTACGCATGATGGCGCAAGCTACAACAGGTAAAATGGAGAAGAAAGTATGTCGCATGTGTGTAATTATGAATGTAGTTTTGTCTTCATGAATATATTTTGGGATGAGTGATTTCACACTATTCATGGATTCCACATGACGATTATCCTAACGAGGAATGGTAGTGATAGAGTAGGAATCAAATGTATCCAAGATATCTTTGACAAGCATGTTGTATGGGATTAATTGTTCCTCTTTTTTGTTATATGTATCATTTACTTGATTTATGACAAGATGAGAATCACCATGTATGCATAGGTTGTGAATGAGTATTTTTAAGCATTAAGAAGGCCAAGGATGAGGGCTTCATATTCAATGATGTTATTTGTACATGAAAACCCTAATTGATATGGAAAGGGGACCTGGATTGCCTGTGGGGTGATGAAGACTATCCTGGCCCCTGCAATAGAGTAACAATAAGACCCATCAAATTACATTATCCATGTGTCAGAATCAATATTATAGGTAGTGAAATCATCACGAAAGGAGTCAAAAATAGGATATCCATCAAGAAGGGGAGCTACCACTAATTGATCAACAATGATTTAGCCATTAATTATTTTTTATGGTATGAACTTGAAATCTAATTCGGTAATAAGTATAACCTAACGTGATAGACATCCCGACATGATTTGTATGGCATGGGAGGTATCATAATGGATCTACCTTGGTGATTATATTTACCTTAATATTAAGAAGATAGTAACGTAATTTGTCCACAAAAAGACAAGGTCGATACATATCTTTTCGATGTACCTATACTTGCATGTATAATATCTTAACATTCAAGTGATATGGTATATTACTCTTTCACAGTGAGAATCATCATTTTGTGCTAGTAGAGTGCCTAAGTGTGAAACATAGTTGTTTTGTACAATAAGAAATTATAATCATTTAGCGGAGGAACTAAGATAGGTGGGTATAAAAGATATGATTTTATGTCATCAAATGCTTGATGCCATTTACCATCCCATATGAATGTAGTATCCTTCTTTATGATCCTTAAAAATGGTTGAGTCTTATTAGCAAGTTATGGAATGAATCTCTGAATATCTTGAACTTTCCCTTGTAATGATCATAGTTGATATAAATTTTTAGGCAGAAGAATATTGAAAATAGTTGTAATTTTGTTAGGACCGATTTTAATGCCATGTTGTGAGATGATATATCCAAGGATTTTTCTAGTTATGACCCTAACAACACATTTTTTGGGATTGAGCCATACATGATATTGATGTAATCATTCAAATAATGTTTTTATATCCTTGGAATGGAAGGAATGAAATATATATTTAGCCAGGATATCATCAACGTAATCTTTGATGATTTTGTGGATATAATCATGGAATATGTGCATCATTGCTCATTGATAAGTGGCCCTAGAAATTTTAAGGCCAAAGGGCATGACGGTATAACAAAATGTTCCCCATGGTGTGGTAAAGAGGTATTCACCTTATCGGTGGTGTTGATTTTAATTTTATTGTAGCCTGAAATCCACTCATGAAAGAGAGAATATCATATCTAGTTGTAGAATCAATGATGGCGTCGATATGGGGCAAGGGGAAACTATCCTTAGGAAAATATTTATTTAAATCATGAAAATGATTAGAAAAATGAACCGGCCAACTAAATTCATTATAGGTATGATATTATATAATCATTTGGGATAGTCAACGTCACTTAATAAAACCCACATCGAATATTTTTTGAATATCTTCTTTGACTAAGAGTGCTGCATTGGGGTGTATTTTGTGAATTTTGTGTTAGACATGATTTACACTAGGGTTGAGGACAATATTATCCATTTCAATAGATGGATCAATACCTAGCATATCATTATAGTCCCATGCAACAATGTGAAAGAAATCATGAAGGACCTATTTTATATCTTTCTTCTCATCAAAAGTGAGACAGGTAGATAGAAGAAATATTCAAGGATTGTTAGATGTACAAGGTTGTATTTAATTTCTCTTGATTGAGAAGGCTAACTGATCATTCATGAATGGATCAGAGGAATAGTATCGAGAGGGTCAAAATTGTCGGAAGATATATCAGATTCACCAAAGTAAGTAGTATCATTGAGGGATGATGGAGAATGCCTTTATCATGGAAATAAGGGGATTGATCATAAACTCCCATGTGTCCTAGAAGAGCATAATCAGTAGAAAAAATTATAAATGATACCAAGCGGTGGATGCAACATCACTAATGAGTTCAGGATGTATAAGGGGAAGTGAGGAGGTATGCAAGGTGGTATAAGCTTCCCTACGAGGGAGAGGAGGATTATATCCAATTCTTAACTTGTGGGATTATGTGGGAAGGTTCATAAGTGTTGTTACCTTGTGTTCCTACTAACCTAAGATGGTATCAGAGGAGCCATAATGGCATAAGTATTCATACCCTAACCCATATTTAGAAAATTCTTGAGTATCATCAAAAGAACGAGGATTGCTAGATTGATCAATAGAATGAAAATACTCAAAAGGGGATGGATCAGTCGGGCCATCATAAACAATGTCTAAATGATGGAGTTTAAGTCGTGTATGTAGAGTTGAGTGGACCACATGCATGAATGAATTAGAGTCACCCGAGAAGAAGATTATAATTAAGGTTATTAGGCATGACATGACATGTAATAACAATTTTACATGGACCAACAATGACAAGTTGGTTAAAAGTGGCTAATACAGACTTGGAAATGTTGTTAAAGCCAAGAATATAGACTAGAAGAAGGTTCTAAAGAAGTTTCGAAATACGTAAGTGATGGAGAAAAGTTATGTTACAAATTTTAAGTAAAAATCCATTATCAACTCAAGCGTGTTTGACCCGACATTATTTACAAAAACTTGGTTATACAAGGGGGTCATGTTCTAGCATTTTCTCGAGAAGGTATCTCATCTTTTGTGAAAGTTATTTGATCTTCATTGAGGGATAGGTAGAAATTAAACTTATGGTATACATATTCAGTGATGTTTGTGGAGGAATATAAGTAGTTAGTAAATACTTTTAAGGTTATTGATACAATTCAAATGATTCTACTGATAAACATGGATATAAATATTCATGATTATATGACTCTAAGAGCATGGGGATCGATTACATAAGGTTCACCAAAATGATTATGCTAAAATGTAATATTATAGCCTAATCTAGATGTTATAACACAATAAATAAATAAATAAACAATAAAATATTGAAATGATACCCAAGAAAGTAATAAATGAAGTATGAAACCCTAAGTGCAAATAGGGTTGGAAGATCCTTAGTTGATTCAAAGAGGTTGTTGGATTGTGTCGCAGGAGACCGGCTAAACAAGAATGGGAGACCTTCACACCTGAATCCTCGGAAAATTACAAATCTAGTAGATTTAGCTTTGACTAGGGTGCCTAGAGAAGGATGGGGGAACCTAGAGTGATCTGGTCAAAGTTTTGGGTTCATGGTTATCTTAGGAGGTCCGGAAGCCAATTTCACATTGTCGCAAGATGGTGCAAAACCCTAGTTGTTTGTAGCTAATTTTTTTCTTAATTCCACCAAATGTCGTTGTGGATCTAGAATGAATGAATCAATTACAAAACCCCATACAAAGCATCAAAACCTAAAAATAAAGATGCAAATGAAGGGTTTGGATTACCTCACCACCAAAATGGTGCACTTACAACCGAGCACTACACTACATCTTAGACCCAATGTATGTTTGTGTGTGTGTGGAATTGTACCCTAGGTTTCTCTAGTGTGTGTCACACTTGAAGTAGTGAACAAGTATTTAGATGTAGAATGTAAATAATGTATGCATGGAATAGAATAAACTCCTCTCCTATGAAGTCTAAAGCAAATGATCCAAACTTTTTTCCCTTTTTATGGAGATATAGATTCTTTGATGGATGCAATCCTTAGGTGGTGATAATAGTCATTAGTGTTTGGTCCCTTATTATGGCCACATAACTTTATAATTCTTTAATTCCTTTTCTTGAATTTCATAATCAAGAAAAGGTGACTACAAAAAAATAATAAGCTCAAATGGCTAGAAAGGACACAAAAACTTTGAGTAAATTACAAAGAGGACTCGGGTACCTAGACATGATAGGAGTGTGTGACATTGGCATCCTAGCTGGGTACTCGAGTCTAGAAAGAGGAAATCTAAAGTAGGAACAAACACACTAGGCAAGTAAAGGTGCAAGACCAAAAGTAGAAACAAAAAGCTATGAAATATGGCTAAAGACATGAGTTAATCAATACTTTTTACTTATAAACCCTTTGAATAGTAGTATGCGATGGAAATTAGATAATTACCTAATGTGTATGATTTTATGTCTACAATATTCACCTTTGTGCTTGATATCTCTTTTTGTAGATTCCTTCTCTTATCCTCTTCTTGACCCTTAATAGGCCATTATCTATTTACTCGCAGACTTCTCTTTTCCTTTTCCTGTCACTAATCCACCATATTCTTCCCCTTTTAAGATACTCTTATATTTGAACACTCTTTCTATTGCCTTATCCTCTAGTTTTTCTCCGATTCTTCACCATGTAATTTTACTTTATGGTTTTAGGTCATATCTCCAATCCCACTTCAGAGGGTAGCTTCTTCTAGGGACTATGTTCCTTCTTCTCTTATTCCTTTTTGTAAGCTTCATTTCTCAACACTTGTGGAGCTTCTTTATGTTTCTCCCTTTTTATTTTGATTCATGTGGAAAAATTCTTCTCATTCATGCAATTCCTTATTTTGGTTTTATTCTACTTCTCTTATATGTTCCTTTCCACAATCTTCTTTCTTGAGATTTATGTGGATCTATTCCTCCTATAGTGATCTCTTTTTCATGTGTACTCATGTAGTCTCCTTGTGCAATGCACTACTTAAGTTACATTTAGGAAGCATTTTATTTTATTTTCCTTACATCCTCCAACATGGTGCTCTCACTTTCATGTGTACCTTTATCTTTGCATTCCTTAACTCCTCTTCTTGAAAATTCTCCTTTCATGCAATATTTTTCCCACTTCTACCTTTATACTGGATTCCCTCTCTTCCAAACTCATTTTCACACCTAATGTGTCATTTCCTTTTAGGAATATTCTTCTATGAAATTTATTATTCTCTTTGGTCCTATTAGGAATCCTTAAACTTCTATCAATTCCTTCTCGATGGCCTCGATTTGTGACATCATGTCATTGTTTTTAGTGTGCTCCTAGTGTTCTACTAGCATCTTCTCCTCTGCTTCCCCTTTCTCCTCATAGACATATATGGAGGCATAGCCATCAGGATTAAATGTTCCAACTTGAATTTCCCTTATTTTTGTTATATTTATGCATTCCCAAGTGACTTCATCTTCTCCATTCACCCCTTGCTCAACACATGAGCCAGCATTCTTAGTGCTACTTTTGCACCACATTTTTGGTATCATCCGCATGCTTAGTCTTCAAATCCTTTTCCTAACATCATGTGGATTTGGTATTCCATGCATTATAATCTCAATGACGAAAGACAAAATATCTTCACATCTCGGCACACCTTCATTTCGTTTTCTCTCCCATCATAGAGAATTTTTTTATCATATTTCTAGGACCTCCTCAACAAGAAATGACATGCATCGATAGGTAGGATGTCACACAATACTTGATCAGTGAATCTTTCAATCTAAATCCCCACTTCACATTGTTCACACATAATTCCGTCCTAATATTGAACCAACCAATTAGTCACCGTGTATGGTTTGGGATGCTCCAGTGTTTCAATCCCAATATACGTAACATCTCCTTAGTAAACAGATTATCGTGCTCTTGTTATCAACTACAACTAGGAAACACTTTCCTTGGTATTGCACCTTGTGGAGATTATTTTCTCTTATCTCCTCATTATAGTATCCTTCCTTTCATCAACAAATTTCTTGTTAAATTTTCTTGTTTACTAAAGTGTCTCTTAATTCTTAACTTACGTTCTTATAAAATTTCCTGTAATGATTCACACAATTCTTTTCACAAGGGAGAACTTCTTTCTTTTCAACTATTGACTGAATAGCTTAAGGCCAGGCTTTCTATACTAGGATCATCAATTTTATGTCCAAAGCTTTTTATTCATTTGATTTTAGAACATTTTCCATTTCTTACAAGGTTAATTAATCTATTCAAGCCACTAACACAAGTTCCACACCTCTGTTGTACAAGTGAAGGCATAAGTTCCGATTGAGTGAAAAGTACCGCTTAGGGTTCATAACAATAGCCTTCTTGTTTAAAGATCAAATTTTGACCTTGCTTAGGAAATATCACCATGAATCATGATAAGGGTTAACGGAACAGGACAACAGAATTCAGCTTCAAGGTCACATTGTCCACTATCAGTCTTTTATTGAGGTTAAGAGTTTATCAAGATTGGTTAAATGTTCCATCTAGACTTTACTTTCTTAAGTTTGACAAAGGAGAACATTTCAAACGATAGAGAGATATTTAAGGTTTTATTAATCAATTTCCCTCCTACTCAATAAATCCTATCATCTTCTAAAATCTAACCATTGATTTCACCATGAGATCATTTAAGGTTTCACCAAAAAGATAGTGTTTATTAGTTTAGCTCGGGAAAAAACAAGTAATCATATTTTGTTACAAAAGATAGATTCCTCTTGATTGTTCCAGGTCTCAAAGGTTTCAAGTGGATCACATCTACATTAATATGTTCATATACATAAATTTTCGTTTAACTTTTATAAGGAATATCCAGTCCACTTTATAGTGCTTACAAACTCATTGCTACTATGCCTTAGTAGGATTTACAACTCAACATTTTAACTCAAGAACAAAGTTTGTGATTCTGACATCAATATTCTCTGATGCATTTACTAAGGGCGACCCATCTTCTAAAATTTTCCCACTAGATGTTATCAATAGTTTAACCATAAAAGACAACGTACAAGCACCAAAGTGGATATCATCTATGCAACTACAACGGCCACTTCTTTCATACTTGAGCTCGGAAAAACAACCTGCAAAAACATGTTAGCTTTTGTCAGTTCAAAAGAACTGGCATGAGCATGCATTCCCTTTTCCTAGATATTTCATCATATTAATTGAATGACTAGTGCACGATTTCCATCCCAAGGCATAAGCAAAAGTGATTTGTATGAAGGTAAACAAAATAGATATCTAGTTAACAAAAGGCACACTGCAGAACATATGAAAGCCAAAATTGTGCATTTACTATCCAAGGTTACCCTTACACCCTACATTCTAAATTATAACAAATTTCCCACATAATACACCTTTTTATTTTCCTTAAGTAAGATAGCGATAATGACATCACATTCACAAAAAACAGAATAAAGGAATCGTACTCTGACCACCGATATAGAAATAATAAATTCTCCTGATAATGTCAAAACAAAAGTAACAAGATTTATTATTCCGAACATCCCTACTCAGAGCAAGAATGCCACACAAGTCCACTAAAACTCATACAGCCTATGAGGGGGTTATGGCCACTCAAGGACCCAATTCAAAGATCATGTAAAAAGGAATGCATTGCATTTGCGTACACCTTAAGAAAATGTAACTGACGTTTTTGATTACTATGCCCAGTGTTTAATTATATATTCAAGATTAACAACGTCCACGAATGATAAGTTGAAACTTTGAAGGCTCCCTTAAGCCGCTAGTGCCAACTCCGCACATCCCTCAACGAAAACCCCTTTATTCCCAACATAATAAAATATTTCAATGTTATACACTACTAACTTACTTACCGATATGACGAAGAAGGTCTCATAAAACATTGTTGCTTGGGGGGTAAATGTAATTTACCTTTCACGGGTCCCCGAAAGCATCTCAAGCCTCAGACTTAATTCCATGTTCACCACATCCGACATATACTTCATTGTTTGTTGCTCGGAAGGGGTAAAACACTGTTCATGCACTCACTACCATGGGGGCGTCGACAAGGAAGGGCTTTTCTTATATCGAACCCTCGAATTTTCCATCACAAAGAAGTCGGTGGACCTTTCGTAAGACCAGTTAGAGAGATAATACAAATGTAGGACTGACGAGGATATCCCTTGGCAGGTACTAAAATTTTTAAGGTCATCATAAGCTAGGTAAGCAAGTTAGATTTGGCCAAAACATGTTTGCATAAGACGGCGTCGAAAACCCACTATCTAGTCATAGCCAGTCACATCCAACAAGCATAATACACAGTTCGTTAAAGCTTCTAAAAGGAAATCGAAATTTACAATGTTCCAACCTTGTAGTCGACCTCCCAGGGATGAAATTGGGATGAGATTATACCAAAATTAGATTGCTAAAAGGAAAGAATGAGCAAGGGTCTCTCTAGTACCATTTCCAAGACAAAATTAGTACCAGATCTGATAACATCAAAAAGGCAATAAATACACAACTTCTCATGAGGTAAATATTTTTATTCATTATTATTATATATATATATATATATATATTTTATTTTATTTTATTTTTTTAAAATAGGACAAAACTTAAGCAACCAATAACTCATTGCCACGCTGAAGATGATCCAATACCAGGTCGAAAAGGACAAAACTACTCCTACAGGCATAACATAGATGTATCCAGTAAGACTCCACGCACACTTTATCCCAAAAGAAAAAAAAAAACTACAATCTTGCGGGAAAGGCGCACCACAACCACACAACATTTCAATTGATATTTTCACACACAAAGCTATCCCAAAACAAAAAAACAGCACACATTTACCAGGAGAACAAGCAATAATCATGCAATCATTATAAAAGAAATAGCTGGAAAAGGGAAAAACAGCTCATGCCTGTTCCTCCTGGTTCGACTTCGCTCCTGGCTCTGAAAGGCATCTACTGCAAATGGTAATTAAACCTTTTCCTTCATCAGATTTGAGGACAGCGTCAAACTCTCGGTGCAAACACTTCAGCTGTAGCTTATAAGGTGTGATAATTCCAACAGAAACCTTTATGCCTGCCAAATCAGTGACTCGTTGAAACAGACTCATAAAATTGCAAGGTAAAGCGTGCTTCATGAATAATCTGATATGAAACAGGTCGGCCTCTATGAGGTTCTCCTCCATGGGTTACGTCGAAAGACAAGTAAGAGGCAATAGAGAATCTTAGAAATAAATTTCATCAGGTCTGCTGGTAATACTCCTACTGTCACTTAATCGATTTTGAAGGACACGAACTCAGTGCATGCTCTGGATCTGAAGAATATCCTGCTACCTTCATCTCCCAAGACATTTTCTCCAACATTGCAAAGATCTCCTGTGCCCGTGGTGTGATCTGCCACTTACAAAAGCATGCACCATTTTATTGCCTTTAAACCAACTACACCCGAGTTTCTTTTTAATTCCTCTACCCTTCATCGATCCCCTTCCTGCACCCTCTCTCTCCTTTCACCTCTCGCCATGAGAGCCTGCCTCCACTCCTGCTGTCACTTAATCGATTTTGATACAAAAATATCTTGAAGGAGAATCCCGAATTTGAGGATGCAGTCGAACTGAACAGATAACAACATAGTGGACAACCTGCTCATTGGAAGCGCTCAAAATGGCCTGCTTCTACATTTGAGGATTTGATCGAGCTCTTTCCATGTTAAATTCACCACCGACAGATGAGGCGACTTTCGAAAATGAAAAGGCAAGACATGACTCAACAAAAACTTTATCTCGTTCTTCTACTACGTTGCAGATTTTCTACTGTGATCAGATTTTTCACAGAACATCGAGATCATGCGTCAGCTTAGGATGTGGTCACGTGCGGAGGAACATCGGGATAAGGCACCCACGGCTCCTGGGGGCATCTAGGAGAATTTGGCTCAGCGACGTTTCTCGCACTCAACATCAAAACTCTCTTGGGATGGCCTCCCGATTTTCTACGAGATAAGTTTACTTCTCTACCCTGTAGCTACTGCAAATCGCCGAACACCTCCTCACGGCACTTTCCTAGGAGAATTTCAGCTCTACGTTCCACGTTTCTAAACGCCCCCTTATCTTCTGCTATACACAAAAAAAAATGCCACTCCAGGCTCCTCCATTGAAGGTGCGACCAAAGAAGAAGAAGGAGGTTTCCCTAGAATCCTTGCTATCCTATTTAACTGCTGCTTTATCCATGAATAAAACTAGCTTCTGAGCTTCAATGCCCATCACAAATCCCAAAAAGGACGCACCCTCCAACCTCACGCGGCCAGAACACGGCAAGAGCAGGTAAGAAGACAAAATCTCAGAAGATTTAGTAATAACATCCCATTTTGAAATGCAAGCGGCCAGCATGGAGGAAAGTACACGGTGGTTGGGTAGTAAACACAGTTTGACTCTCCACCAAACCCACGCGCCCAGCAAAGCAGAAGCTTCCAGGTCTAAAAAGTCGACCCCTAAGCAAAATAATTCACAAGGACAGCTCACGCGGCTCGAGAGTCAAGGAAGGCGATGCACAACACACCAAACACCATACCTTCGCCAGCACCAAACAAGGACCTTTTGCAGCAAGGAAACAAGCCAACGTTTCAATTAGCAACTAGTTTCATTTAAAAAATGACCACGTGATCAAGTCAGGACGCAGCTAGAGTTGTAAGGGGCGGGGTAGGTGGTAGTTGAAAGGATTAAGTTGAGTATTGAAAGTATTCGTACCCAACCACACACGCAACCTCCCTACCCAAGCAAACGATGGACACCGAAGAAGCGGGTAACCAACACTTACTGACCAATTTGGTTAGCAACAAGGACAAACACAGCGACATGGCGAGAGAGAGAAGAAACACAATCATCTCATGCAAGTAGGACTAATCATCTAGGGAAGGAGATAAGGGCTTGGCGTTCGACAGAGAGACCACGAGAACAATGACCAACCAAGTATCAAAAAAGGAGACGCTCTTCTTTACGTGAACAGGGGCTCGGTTTGTGAAGCAACCAACCAAACAATAAAATTGTTTATCGATAATTAATCATAACGTTGATAACAATCGACAATGAGATACTGAAGTTATCGCCGATCGAGAATTAAAATAATAATATTATTAATATTTTCAATACTCTTATTATTACAACTTAATAAAAATTATTAATCATATTAAGAAGGGTCAACATACAAGCTCGACAAGGCGAAGACACAGACGTTTCAAAGGAAACACAACGGCATTCAACTCCTAGAAGCATGGTCGTCGCAGAAGCAAGGGAGCGACGATGAACGGGCATTACATTCTCCTCCCCTTAAGAAAGCATCGTCCTCGATGCGACATAACCCAGAGGGAAAGCAAGTTGTAAGCAAAGAGGAACATTTGGTAGAAATTTTAACTTTTAATGTTCTGTGAAGATTGGCAGTTCTTTCTTGTTCATCATTTCATTAGTCTCTTTCCATTAGCATTATTCTTAGTTTAATTGCTTTTAAAATTTCATCATTGAAGAGTTTTTGTTCATTCTTTATTGTGGGTGCCCAACATGAACTGCTACCACAACGCCCTATCAGGTTCACAAGACACTACAGATTCACAAGCACACAAGTATATATTTCAAGATTGTATTACACCACAAAAGGTTACACAATTACGGAATAGAATGGGCACACTCCACATAACCTAGTACTCGGCATACATCAATGACTGACATACCAAAATACTTAACCAAAACAGTACTACAATCCACTAGACATTTCCTCAATTTGCATCAATGAAAAACTCACATGACACCAAACAAATGCCACAGGTACATAGTGTCCACAAGGGAATCAATGACATAACCACAACATCACAACACATATCCATCGACATGAGTAACACATACATCAAAAAGACCACTACCAAACATCACAATAACTCAACATATATCCTGAAACATCAACCATACAGACAAATATCATAAGCCTCCCTCAAGTCTCTTATGCCTCCCTCAAACTCTTATGCCTCCCTCAAGTCTCTTATGCCTCCCTCAAACTCTTATGCCTCCCTCAAGTCTCTTATGCCTCCTCAAACTCTTATGCCTCCCTCGAGTCTCTTATGCCTCCTCGAACTCTTATGCCTCCCTCGAACTCTTATGCCTCCCTCAAGGAGGCCGGTTGTCCCATGGTCCAAGACACATAGAGTTTGGACACTCCTAACCCAAGTGACATAATAGCGCGTGGTTCAACAACCCCGCTAGTTATATGTACCCCTTGGGGCGTACCCCATCTACAACGAAGCGGGTCCATAGGTCGACCAATCCATGGTGCATCCCATGACCCTATTCCACACATCACGACATTAGAACCAGCACAACAATCCAGTCAAAGTGCCAAGTGGCAAAGTACAAGCCTTGGGCAAGGCGGTAAAAATTTCAAATTTAAAAGAAGACCCAAAATCAAGCAAAAATAAATGACCAAATGGCCAAAGTTAGTATCGAAATCCCCATGTTAGTGCCACAAACCAAGGAAATGCCCAAAATTGTAAAGCATTGCAATCAAGAAAAGATGCTGGTCCTTGCAAAATAAAGTAAAAGCTCAATTTACGAATAAAATCAACTTATAATAATGTCACATTACGATAACTGTGTGGCCTTATCTAGCCACAAAGGGTACTCAACGAGTTGCTAGCACTCGGAACATCGAGCCTCAGCTCGTAAAATACATATCAATAATACCATCCCGCCACCCTTCGACAAGGCTAAACATAGTCATAGTTGCACTTAGGTTGTGTACATACAACCACATATGGAGAGAGGAAAGAATCACATGTAATCTACTAAACCGAGTTTTGACTCGAGTTATTGACCCATGGTACACCATTCCTCACTCTCAACATACACTTTTACCGATTTCCCTCAGGATCGGTTAGCGTAAGGTTCACAACATAACATATAACTACATTACTAACACCATGGTGGTACACACATAGCTACCATAACGTCTCACGTATGGTAGGTATACGGGGTAGATCACAATTATACATTCACGGGGTGATACATCACTTTACCACATTACGCACCCAGGTGCAATCACAATACGATAGGGTTCATACACTCACCGTATGACCCAAAATCACAACATGAAGCATTACCTGTTTGCACAGTCATACATACGATGAACATAGTACATCACAACATAACATACATTGCAACATAACAAGGTGGTACACACGTTTCTTCAGAACATGGTAAAAACATCATGATACAACTCGTTTCTTTTAACATCAACTAGTCATACAACACATTGATACACCCACATATCACAATATGCCACAATGCTCCAACACTACGTCATCCACATTAGAATTCTTTTCACACATCACAAACAATAATTTACACGTGAATTCTTCCTAGAATCCACAAGAAGGAGAGAGAATACTCTCATCCCCAACACATCAACATGATGACAAATACGCACTGAGTGACATACACATCACGTGCGTTCACAATATCACAATTACGACAATAATCACATCACGCTTAAAGCACATTACTCTTCCAATATAAATCATCATCATGCAACATCATCATCATCATCATGCAGTATCATCATGTAACACCACCACCACCATACTGACATCACCATACAACACCAATCCGGCCCATAGGTTTGAGAGCATGAACCTACGCTCACGATACCAAAGTGTAACACACCAAACCATCCAACACAAGGACAACACAGTGAAATACAGGATAACTTTTTTGACTTGCTTTGACACAACACGACACAACATGTCGTCACAAGGTTACAACCAATCACTAGGAACCACTTGTTATGGGGGAGACCACAAGGTCAGCACGGAAACGTTCACACCTATCAAGGACAATGTACTCTTCTTTTGACAAGACAACATGGAAGTCCAATCTACATGACACACTCATAGCTAGGGCATCCCATGAGGAAATTTCTTGTTAAATTTTCTTGTTTACTAAAGTGTCTCTTAATTCTTAACTTACGTTCTTATAAAATTTCCTGTAATGATTCACACAATTCTTTTCTGAGGAGAACTTCTTTCTTTTCAACTATTGTCTGAATAGCTTAAGGCCAGGCTTTCTATACTAGGATCATCAATTTTATGTCCAAAGCTTTTTATTCATTTGATTTTAGAACATTTTCCATTTCTTACAAGGTTAATTAATCTATTGAGCCACTAACACAAGTTCCACACCTCTGTTGTACAAGTGAAGGCATAAGTTCGATTGAGTGAAAAGTACCGCTTAGGGTTCATAACAATAGCCTTCTTGTTTAAAAGATCAAATTTTGACCTTGCTTAGGAAATATCACCATGAATCATGATAAGGGTTAACGGAACAGGACAACAGAATTCAGCTTCAAGGTCACATTGTCCACTATCCGTCTTTTATTGAGGCTAAGAGTTTATCAAGATTGGTTAAATGTTCCATCTAGACTTTACTTTCTTAAGTTTGACAAAGGAGAACATTTCAAACGATAGAGAGATATTTAAGGTTTTATTAATCAATTTCCCTCTTACTCAATAAATCCTATCATCTTTTAAAATCTAACCATTGATTTCACCATGAGATCCTTTAAGGTTTCACCAAAAAGATAGTGTTTATTAGTTTAGCTCGGAAAAAAAAACAAGTAATCATATTTTGTTACAAAAGATAGATTCCTCTTGATTGTTCCAGGTCTCAAAGGTTTCAAGTGGATCACATCTACATTAATATGTTCATATACATAAATTTTCGTTTAACTTTTATAAGGAATATCCAGTCCACTTTATAGGGCTTACAAACTCATTGCTACTATGCCTTAGTAGGATTTACAACTCAACATTTTAACTCAAGAACAAAGTTTGACAGTTACAACATCAATATTCTACAATGCATTTACTAAGGCACTGACCCATCTTCTAAAATTTTCCCACTAGATGTTATCAATAGTTTAACCATAAAAGACAACGTACAAGCACCAAAGTGGATATCATCTATGCAACTACAACGGCCACTTCTTTCATACTTGAGCTCGGAAAAACAACCTGCAAAAACATGTTAGCTTTTGTCAGTTCAAAAGAACTGGCATGAGCATGCATTCCCTTTTCCTAGATATTTCATCATATTAATTGAATGACTAGTGCACGATTTCCATCCCAAGGCATAAGCAAAAGTGATTTGTATGAAGGTAAACAAAATAGATATCTAGTTAACAAAAGGCACACTGCAGAACATATGAAAGCCAAAATTGTGCATTTACTATCCAAGGTTACCCTTACACCCTACATTCTAAATTATAACAAATTTCCCACATAATACACCTTTTTATTTTCCTTAAGTAAGATAGCGATAACAACATCACATTCACAAAACAGAATAAAGGAATCGTACTACAACCACCCGATATAGAAATAATAAATTCTCCTGATAATGTCAAAACAAAAGTAACAAGATTTATTATTCCGAACATCCCTACTCAGAGCAAGAATGCCACACAAGTCCACTAAAACTCATACAGCCTATGAGGGGGGTTATGGCCACTCAAGGACCCAATTCAAAGATCATGTAAAAAGGAATGCATTGCATTTGCGTACACCTTAAGAAAATGTAGCTGACGTTTTTGATTACTATGCCCAGTGTTTAATTATATATTCAAGATTAACAACGTCCACGAATGATAAGTTGAAACTTTGAAGGCTCCCTTAAGCGCATTAGTGCCGACTCCGCACATCCCTCAACGAAAACCCCTTTATTCCCAACATAATAAAATATTTCAATGTTATACACTACTAACTTACTTACCGATATGATGAAGAAGGTCTCATAAAACATTGTTGCTTGGGGGGGTAAATGTAATTTACCTTTCACGGGTCCCCGAAAGCATCTCAAGCCTCAGACTTAATTCCATGTTCACCACATCCGACATATACTTCATTGTTTGTTGCTCGGAAGGGGTAAAACACTATTCATGCACTCACTACCATGGGGGCGTCCGACAAGGAAGGGCTTTTCTTATATCGAACCCTCGAATTTTCCATCACAAAGAAGTCGGTGGACCTTTCGTAAGACCAGTTAGAGAGATAATACAAATGTAGGACTGACGAGGATATCCCTTGGCCAGGGTACTAAATTTTTTTTTTTTTAAGGTCATCATAAGCTAGGTAAGCAAGTTAGATTTGGCCAAAACATGTTTGCATAAGACGGCGTCGAAAACCCACTATCTAGTCATAGCCAGTCACATCCGACAAGCATAATACATAGTTCGTTAAAGCTTTAAAAGGAAATAGAAATTTATGATGTTCCAACCTTGTAGTCGACCTCCCAGGTTTGAAATTGGGATGAGATTATACCAAAATTAGATTGCTTAAAAGAAAAGGATGAGCAAGGGTCTCTCTAGTATCATTTCCAAGACAAAATTAATACCAGATCTGATAACATCAAAAGGCAATAAATACACAACTTCTCATGAGGTAAATATTTTTATTCATTTATTATTATTTATTATATATATATATATATATATTTATTTTATTTTTTTTTTTTTAAAATAGGACAAAACTTAAGCAACCAATAACTCATTGCCACGCTGAAGATGATCCAATACCAGGTCGAAAAAGGACAAAACTACTCCTACAGGCATAACATAGATGTATCCAGTAAGACTCCACGCACACTTTATCCCAAAAAGAAAAAAAAACTACAATCTTGCGGGAAAGGCGCACCACAACCACACAACATTTCAATTGATATTTTCACACACAAAGCTATCCCAAAAAAAAAAAAAACAGCACACATTTACCAGGAGAACAAGCAATAATCATGCAATCATTATAAAAGAAATAGCTGGAAAAGGGGAAAAACAGCTCATGCCTATTCCTCCTGGTTCGACTTCGCTCCTGGCTCTGAAAGGCATCTACTGCAAATGGTAATTAAACCTTTTCCTTCATCAGATTTGAGGACAGCGTCAAACTCTCGGTGCAAACACTTCAGCTGTAGCTTATAAGGTGTGATAATTCCAACAGAAACCTTTATGCCTGCCAAATCAGTGACTCGTTGAAACAGCTCATAAAATTGCAAGGTAAAGCGTGCTTCATGAATAATCTGATATGAAACAGGTCGGCCTCTATGAGGTTCTCCTCCATGGGTTACGTCGAAAGACAAGTAAGAGGCAATAGAGAATCTTAGAAATAAATTTCATCAGGTCTGCTGGTAATACTCCTACTGTCACTTAATCGATTTTGAAGGACACGAACTCAGTGCATGCTCTGGATCTGAAGAATATCCTGCTACCTTCATCTCCCAAGACATTTTCTCCAACATTGCAAAGATCTCCTGTGCCCGTGGGTGTGATCTGCCACTTACACGAAAGCATGCACCATTTTATTGCCTTTAAACCAACTACACCCGAGTTTCTTTTTAATTCCTCTACCCTTCATCGATCCCCTTCCTGCACCCTCTCTCTCCTTTCACCTCTCGCCATGAGAGCCTGCCTCACTCCTGCTGTCACTTAATCGATTTTGATACAAAAATATCTTGAAGGAGAATCCCGAATTTGAGGATGCAGTCGAACTGAACAGATAACAACATAGTGGACAACCTGCTCATTGGAAGCGCTCAAAATGGCTTCTGCTACAGCTGCAGGATTTGATCGAGCTCCTTCCATGTTAAATTCACCACCTGGACAGAAGCGACTTTCGAAAATGAAAAGGCAAGACAGCTCAACAAAAACTTTATCTCGTTCTTCTACTACAGCTGCAAGATTTTGCTACAACTGATCATGACTGTGTGGTCGCGTGTGCACCAGAACATCAGGATCAGCACCCACGGCTCCTTGGGATCACCCTGTGGCAGCAGTCGCACAAAACTCTCTCTGGAGGCCACTGATTTTCTGAGATAAGTTTACTTCTCTACCCTGTAGCTGCTGCAAATCGCCGAACACCTCCTCACGGCACTTTCCTAGGAGAATTTCAGCTCTACGTTCCACGTTTCTAAACGCCCCCCTTATCTTCTGCTATACGCACACAAAAAAAAATGCCACTCCAGGCTCCTCCATTGAAGGTGCGACCAGAAGAAGAAGGAGGTTTCCCTGCTGCTATCCTACACTATGAATAAAACTAGCTTCTGAGCTTCAATGCCCATCACAAATCCCAAAAAGGACGCACCCTCCAACCTCACGCGGCCAGAACACGGCAAGAGTAGGTAAGAAGACAAAATCTCAGAAGATTTAGTAATAACATCCCATTTTGAAATCAAGCGCCGGCATGGAGGAAGTAAGTACGGTGGTTGGGTAGTAAACACGGTTTGACTCTCCATCAAACCCACGCCCAATGAGCGAAGCTTCAGTCTAAAAAGTCGACCCCTAAGCAAAATAATTCACAAGGACAGCTCACGCGGCTCGAGAGTCAAGGAAGGCGATGCACAGCACACCAAACACCATACCTTCGCCAGCACCAAACAAGGACCTTTTGCAGCAAGGAAACAAGCCAACGTTTCAATTAGCAACTAGTTTCATTTAAAGACAGCCACGTGATCAAGTCAGGACGCAGCTAGAGTTGTAAGGGGCGGGGTAGGTGGTAGTTGAAAGGATTAAGTTGAGTATTGAAAGTATTCGTACCCAACCACACACGCAACCTCCCTACCCAAGCAAACGATGGACACCAAAGAAGACGGGTAACCAACACTTACCCCAACCAATTTGGTTAGCAACAAGGACAAACACACTGACATGGCAGAGAGAGAAGAAACACAATCATCTCATGCAAGTAGGACTAATCATCCTAGGGAAGGAGATAAGGGCTTGACGTTCGACAGAGACCACAGAACAATGACCAACCAAGTATCAAAAAAGGAGACGCTCTTCTTTACGTGAACAGGGGCTCGGTTTGTGAAGCAACCAACCAAACAATAAAATTGTTTATCGATAATTAATCATAACGTTGATAACAATCGACAATGAGATACTGAAGTTATCGCCGATCGAGAATTAAAATAATAATATTATTAATATTTTCAATACTCTTATTATTACAACTTAATAAAAATTATTAATCATATTAAGAAGGGTCAACATACAAGCTCGACAATTATTATAAATTTTATTTACTCGACATCCTTCATTACTCACTATTTTTAGGAGTTCCCAAACTTCTTTGAGAGTCTTCCTCCATGAGATAGGTCCATACACCTTGAAGTAGCTTATGTAATTATTAATATTCGTTGAGAACTAAAAGTGTAAATGGTGAATCCATTGAGATAACACAAGAAGGGTCATGAAATGAAAATAAATAAAACCCTTGAAATTAGGATATTGTTCTACAACTAGATTAAGCCCATTGGCATGATAATTTTTCATGAACAAGCGTTTTTTTACTTTTCTTATCCCAATAGGCATGTTTTTTTGAAGTGGACCTTGTGAAAGATCTACAGGACAATCTGAATATTCAATTTGGGTCCCTACAAATCTCTCAAAATGTGGAATATATTAACTTCCCTAACATGTGTTTTTGTTGTTAGGCCCCAAACCATCGCATTCAAAACAATACTCTTATGACCCGTTCAAGCCCGCATCTACATAACCAGGTGTGTTGAAATCTAAATTTGACCTTGTGGATGATGGTTGGGTTGTGGTTATTTATTAAAAGAGTTTGGGATTAAAACCTTTTGTTCAATTTCCACCTTCTTCTCCCTTTGCGATCCAGGGGATGAGCCTAGAGTTGTGCAACCTAGTCCTTCAGTTTCCATTCCTTCCAAGCCTTTGCATAGAAAATTTGTTCAAACTAATTCGGAAAATACATGGAATGTTACTTCAACCTCTCTTCCTCTATGACATTCACATAGTCTACCTTGATAGGTTTAACGCGGAATGCGAGGGAGGAAATGGGGCCAAATTCTACTCCATTCATGTTGAGCATAATGATTCATACCAACTTCTTCTTGCCAACAACTTTGCCATTCTCGACTCAAAGGATGGAATTCTGACGGGCAGGGGGAATTTGATATGTCTGATTTTTCATGAATTTTATGTCATGGAATGTTCGGAGGTCTAACAGAGCCCTCCCAAAAATTCTCTATTCATTTATCTTGCCAATTAATTAGTAGTTTAGATGTGATTTGTTTACAGGAAATTAATATTTTTGGTTTTTTTCTATAGACTACTCTGACGTGTATTGTCCTTGATTTTATGCATTTCCATACTCAGCATATTGATGATAGAGGTGGTCTTTATCATTTCCATACTACCAAAATTTTTGGCATTTTATTATTCCCTTGGGTTGAGTCCCCAGTAATAGGGATGTGTGGGTGATTATGAATATTAATTATCTTTCTTTTGGTATTCTAAATATTTATACCCTAATGAAGGTCCCGAAAGATCATTATTATGGAATTCATTACGTGACAACTTACCCATTGCTTATTGGTTGGTGTGTGGTGAATTTAATATGGTGGAGCACCGGATGATAAATTTGGTGCCCTTCCTATCTGCTGGTGTCTCGGATAATGTGTGGCTGTTAGTACTTTAAAATCCATTAGGTATTTTTAAATCCATTGCTTAGATGGTGGAAGGAATTTTAAGATACCATGGTTCACTTGGACCAATATTTGAAAAGGATATGATCGGGTCTTAAAACACCTCGACCATGCACTTCTTTCATAATAGCCTTATTTTGATTTTGACATGCAAGGATCCTCCATTATCAAGGTTTGGTTAGAGGTGCTTTTTTATACCACCATCCAATCACATTTAAGGTTGTTTGGAAGGGGACCCTCCCAAGGTGCCCAAAACTCAATTCTATCTTAATATTTATCTATTGAATCATCCTGGAGTGATCCCTCTCATTACCAATATATGGAATATGGTGCCATGTCTTCCATTTTCTTCCAGCTATATTTCGTTGTAGGAGGCAATTATTCATCGCACCACCAAGTTCTTCGTCGGTTCCATAATTAAGCTATCAAGATTCAAAGGTAGGCTAAATCAACTTTGGAAAAAAAAATTAGAAGGGTCTCCCTTCTTCTTGAGGCCAATTCTTTGGACTATCACCCTCGAGCCAAGAAGCGATATTATACACAAGCTTAAACTCATTGAATCACATTCAGCCTGTGGTGTGAAAATCTATTCGATAATTTGTTGGCTTGTGGTGGGAGATAAAGCCTCAAAACTATTTTTCAAATCCATCCAAGCCAAGCATACTTGGCAAAAATACAATCTATTTATGATTCTCACCAACAACTTATGGAGCTCCTAGAGATCACTTGATGCTTTTGTCAAGCACTATCATCTGGTGTTTCAAGCTTATGAGGATTCAATTGAGCGTGCTACTACTTTACAGAAATGTATTGATGTTGTTCCTAATAAAATTAATGTCGGATATCACGTTCTCTATGACACCCCTCTCACTTTGGAGGATATTCATGTAGCATTTTTTTGTCTTGTAGATGACAAGTCTCCTAGTTTGGATGGATTCCGTAGTGAGTTTTACAAAGCCACCTGGTCTTTTGTGGGGACCGATCTACTTCAGTCTATAATGAAGCTCTTAAAACTCACTCTCTTGGGAGTTTCATCAATCAAGGAAACATCAAGTTCATTCCAAAAGTAGGAAATCCTGAATAGATAAATAATTAGTGGCTGATCACCTTGTTAAATTTTTCTTACAAAGGTGATGGCATTCCGCATTGTGGATATTCTACCTAAGATTGTTTGGCAGAGAAAACTAGTATTATCAAAGGACGTTACATCCTATAAAATATTAATGTAGTCTAGGAAGGCATGGAATAGGAAGGGGTTTTACGCATGTATAGGATTCTCTTCCTCAATATTGATTTTGAGAAATCTTATGATCATATTGAATGGCCCTTCATTCTAGCTATGCTTAAATCCCTAGGGTTTGGAAAATTCTTTCAAACAGATGTTAGAATGTTTTGTCTCTCCTCTCCATTTATGGTCACTTTGATCTAGTGTCATTGGATTTTTCTTCGCTTTATCAAATAGGGGTACCCCTCTTATTTGGTGTTTTTGTAATCATTTTTGATACCATGGGTTACCTAATTTCCCATCAAACTACCCAAGGCCACATTCAAGGTTTTATCTTTTGGATCATGTGACGTAACTCGGGGAATTTTATTGATGATTCCTTTCTTACTCTCATTGAATCGGAGTAGAATGTTTCTATGGTCTTTGAATGTCTTGACACCTTTTGCTTGGCTTCAGGTTCTAATATTTAATGGCTATATTTTTGGCTATCAAATTTATTTTTACCTCCTCTAGATTGGTTAAAGTCCTACCCCTAGAAATGGATTAGTCGTGGAGAGCAATTCAAATTTCTTGGCATTCCCTTTTCCTTTGATAGTGACTCTGCGACTTTGTGGAATTATGTTCTTAATAGAATGGAGTAAAATGTTATAAAATGGTCTTCCAAACCCTTATCTTTGGTTGCTAAATTCCATGTTTTCACAAAAATCCTCGCCACTACTCATGTTTATTATTTTGTGTGTTGGTGTCGTTCTTATAGTTTGTTCCATCGACTTCGCAAAGCTGATTCGGGACTTTTTATGGTCTAAAATTTCTTGTTTAGATGGTTTTCAAAGAGTTACCTAGAATGTCTATTATTTTCATCGTGATCAAGGTGGCATGGTAGTCATTGATATTTATCAGTAGAGTGTGACATTTTGTGCCAAATGGGTTATTCGCTATCTTTCGGGTAATTAGACCTAGAAAATTATGTTACATTATTGTATTGAGTCTCGACACCCTTATGACAAGCAGTCTTTGGAGAAAATTAAGGTTGCATTATATTATTATCATTTCAGCTCCTATTAAAATTACTGGTACCTTTATCACCAAGATTATTTGGAAATCCTTCAAATAGGTGAAACCATTAATTAGGTGGATTGGAGATGGTATTCACACTGGGATTTCCTTTATGTCGTAAAACATTTGGTGGTCTCATATCATCATTGAAGGTAATATCCCACTTGTTAAAAACCTAGGAATTTAAGCAATTTGACTTTTGTAAAGGCATTCATACCATTTGGGATCTTATGCACCACAAAGAGTGGATTAAATGGCCCGAGCTCAAAGTTAAATTAGATATGAACAATTCAGACCTCATGTCTATCTACAAATTTCAAGAGATCGTATTCGATGTTATGTTCCACAAGTTGGGGCTCCAACTCTCGGCAAAGTGTGGTGGCATGTTTGGGAGTAGAATCTGGAAATTTTTTTCCTCAATACAACACTCGAAAAATTTATAAGTTGTTAAGTATACTCTAACCAGCCATTGATAAACTCAATGATCAGTGGGGTTTACATTTTGTGCATTCCATCGGCTTCGCCCAATTTCCTGTGCACTGAAACCTCTTATTGAGCCTAAAGTTAACCATTTTCTATGTTACTTATTTACCAAAGTTTGTGGGTGGGTGAAAGTCTTAGGCATATTGGCATCCCTAATCCTAAGCGCCATTATTTCTCCAACTACGAGTCATTTATACACATTTTCTTGTTATGTCCCTGTCTTAAATCTATTTTGAGGTGGATCCATTCCTTGTTTAAACCCTATCACCTTGACTTCTTCCCTGGCATGGGCTTTATTTGGTGACTTTAATGTTTGGCCTTGTTATATTGATAATCTTTGCGATTTGTTTTGTGCTTGTATTTTGCTTCATATTTGTAAAACTCGTAATGCTTTAAATTTCAAGCAAGATCATTCAATTATATGCTTTTACACTAATGATAAGGTAGTTATTCCATCTAGTGTTCACATACATATTCAATCTCAAGTCACCAAGGTTGTCTTTGAGTTTACACATCTATAAGAGCTTCATCATCATTGGGAGTGCGTCATTCACTATGTAATATCCCCTTCCCAATCGAAGAAATTCGACCTATTTTGTCAACTTGAAGGCTAAAAGAAAACCATAAGGGTGACTTAAGTCAAAATAAATTATTATAAAGTGCTATTAAAAAATAAAATAAAATAATTAAAGCACTTATATTAATTTATTTTTCTTAATACTAATAAAGTATAATCCTATTGTAAATACGATTTTCCTTGAGGGGAAAATATCATTCTAAAAGGGATTTATTATATTTTATTCTTCTTAGAGAGGATAATGGCGACTTGGGCCAAAGGCTAATAATGAAGTTTAGGAAAGATAAAAATATCATTAATTTTGCATTCCTCGTAAGGAAATGTGATGTGTCCTAGGAAGGGAAGTGGAGGGTTGAAAATGCATCGAAATAATCATGAATGTTGATTGGATGTAAAAAGGGTATCTTTTGGGTATCTTCTTCCTTTATAAGGAGAAGTCAACTAGAGGGGAAGACATTTTATGATATTTGATAATTTCTTATTTGTGTCTTAAGCTTGAAGCTTTTGCATAAAAAATTCTAAGGACGAAAACCCTTAGTATTTTCCCTCTTGTGGACGAAAACCCCAAGAGTTTGAGAGGAATTTCTATTCAGGAAATTCTATTGAGCTTACACAGATTGTTTGAGTCATTTCCAGCAGTGTATGAAGAGTATTTTGCAAGCAGAGTTGAAGAATAAATTGCAGCAGTGGTTTACTTCATTATACATAGTGGAGCGACCCATTTTGTAGTTGATTCTTGTTGAATACATGACATTCCAGGTCTGAAATCTATTGTTGCTTATTGTACTAAATTTTGGGAATCAAAATAAATTAATTTCATAATTTTTGTAGCTGATTTGATGCCCTAAATGTGTTGGGTGGCCTATTTTTAGGGAGAAATAAAGGTTTCAAGTTTGTTGTGTGGAAAGTAATTTTGGAATATTATTCTTCATATTTTTAGCTCAACATCCAAAATTTCAGCTCATTTGGACTTCTCTAGCAAAAGATATGAATTTTGAAGTTATGTTGCAGATAGGGTTTTTAAATAATTTATTTCAGTCATATTTACATCAGAAATCTGCATATTTTACCTGATTTGGGCCTTATAAAATCATTACTTTTGTTTTGAATAAGAAAACTTAAGTGTAAGGGCTGATTTAGTGGAGTTTCATACTCTACCCTAGTCACAATTTTTGAAATAAATTTCGGACATTCTATGTTATTTGATAAATATTCTAAGGATGAAAACCCTTAGTATTTTCCCTCTTGTGGATGAAAACCCCAAGAGTTTGAGAGGAATTTCTATTCAGAAAATTCTATTGAGCTTACATAGATTGTTTGAGTCATTTACAACAGTGTATGAAGAGTATTTTGCAAGCAGAGTTAAAGAATAAATTGCAGCGATGGTTTACTTAATTATACATAGTGGAGTGAACCATTTTGTAGCTTATTCTTGTTGAATACATGAAATTTCAGGTTTGAAATCTATTGTTGCTTATTGTATTGAATTTTTTAATCGAAATTAATTAATTTTGCAATTTTTCAAGCTAATTTGATGCCCTAAATGTGATGGGTGACCTAAGTTTTAGGAAAAAAATAGGGTTTCAAGATTTTTGTGCGGAAACTAATTTTGAATATTATTCTTCATATTTTTGTGGCCCAAGATCCAAAATTTTAGCTCAATTGGACTTCTTTAGCAAAAGATATGAATTTTTGATGTTATGATGGAGAAAGATTTATTAAATAATCTATTTCAAGTCATATTTACATAAGAAATATGCATAATTTACCTGATTTGGGCATTATAAAAGCACTACTTTTGTTTTGAATAAGAAAACTTAATTTTAAGGGCTTATTTATTGGAGTTTCATACTTTACCCTAGTCGCAATTTCTTAAATAAATTCCACATCTGCATAATAGTAAATGAAAATATATTTTTATAAGTTGCTTTGGTGTTGGATTTGCATAAAATCCAAGTGAGGTAAAAAATTTATTTAGGGACATTATAGTGGTATCAAAGTGGTGTATCCTCCCAATATGTGAGGAAAGAAAAATCAGATCTTAATGTAGTTGAAGGAAAAGATGCAATGGTACAAAGTCCCTTTCATTGATAGAACTGAGGAAATATCCGCTAGATGTTGGTTAAAATAATTTAAGAAATATTTTTGCTATAATCCTATGTGTCAAGATGATGCCCTCGAGCCCATCTCTAGATACATGGTGGGAGAAGCACATAAATGATGGCGTCATTCGTTTAAGACCCAAGGGGTCAAATCCATTGAATCACTTACAGATTTCGCACAAAAATTTCTAGAGAGATTTGATGTGCAGGTTGAGCAAGGAAACAAAATCATGGAGTCTACCAAATCAGATCTACACTTGGAGAGAAATCAGCCCATGGTGTATTCCAACATGCAAGAAGAAGAAGCTCCAAAAGGTATGATTTCCATTGAGCAAAATAATGGTGTTAGTGAAACTTTGCTTGCTAGAGAAATTGATAATAGACATGAGAAGAAATTCATATATGCAAGCAAGGAGGATGTAATGGAGACTCTAAGAAAGTGTGAGGAATGGAATAAAAGAGCTAAGGCTGCTAGATCAATATCCGCTCAAGAAAAATAACATCTACAAGAGTACAAGGCAAGGTTGTGGAAAACGATGCAAGGGAGTCTACACCCATGAAGGAAGACTTTATGGAGCAACTTGCACGTGAAGAGGAGCCTCCCATGGACACTTTTGTGGAATTACAGCCTGCTGCAATTTCCAAATCAGCAGTCGTTGATCAGCTTTCAGATACATTTAAGAGGCACATAGACAAATAGTATGGGGCACTCAACATATGTCTATCTTGAACACTTGGAGCATAGTGATGGAATTGAAAGGTATGAGATAAGGTCATATTTATTGCTGCATAATAACTCATTTTAGATTTGTTTTATTCATGAGGTGTATGGTAATGCAAATGATAGAATAAAGCATGTGGATTCCTTGTCCCAAATTAATGAATATGGGCATTATGAGAGCTATCTATTTCTTCAAAAGCTCTCGATTTGACAGTATAGGTACAAGGCTATTGGAACACTTCAACATCTTTTGTCTCTTGTGCATGGCACTTGGACAAAAAAAATTTGGAATTTCTTGAGGGAAAGCAATTTTGGGAAGGGAGGATTGTAATATCCCCTTCCCGATTGAATACCTTTGGCCTATTTTGTTAACCCAATGGTGAAAGGAAAAACATAAGGTTGACTTAAGTCATGATAAATTATTATTAAGTGTTATAAAATTATTCAAGCACTTATACTAATTTATTTGGCTTAATAGAAATAAGTTATAATCCCTATGGTAAATATGATTTTCCTTGAGAGGAAAATATTATTGTAAAAGAGATTTATTATATTTTATTCTTCCTAGAGAGGATAATGGCGACTTGGGCCAAAGGAGAATAACGAAGTTTAGGAAGGATAAAAATAGAATTATTTTTGTATTCCTCATAAGGAAATGCGACTTGTCCTAGGATGGGAAATGGAGGGTGGAAAATGCATCAAAAAAATCATCAATGTTGATTGGATGTAAAAAGGGTCTCTTTTGGGTCTCTTCTTCCTTTATAAGGAGAAGTCAACTTGAGGGGAAGACATTCTATGCTATTTGATAATTTCTAATTTGTGTCTTAAGCTTGAAGCTTTTGCATAAAAATTCTAAGGATGAAAACCCTTAGTATTTTCCCTCTTGTGGACAAAAACCCCAAGAGTTTGAGAGAAATTTCTATATAAAAATTCTATTGAGCTTACATAGATTTTTGAGTGATTTCTAGTAGTGTATGAAGAGTATTTTGCAAGAAAGTTGAATAATAAATTGCAGCAGTGGTTTACTTCATTATACATAGTGGAGTGACCTATTTTTTAGTTGATTCTTATTGAATACATGACACTCTTGGTCTGAAATCTATTGCTACTTACTGTAATGAATTTCACAAATCGAAATAAATTAATTTCATAATTTTTAGAGCTAATTTGATGCCCTAAATGTGTTGGGTGACCTACGTTTTAGAAAAAAAAATAGGGTTTCGAGTTTGATCTATGGAAACTAATTTTGGATTATTATTCTTCATATTCTTGTGGCCCAAGATCAAAAATTTCAGCTCCTTTAGACTTCTCTAGCAAAAGATATGAATTTTTGAAGTTATGTTGTAGACAAGGTTTTCAAATAATTTATTTCATTCATATTTACATCATAAATCTACATATTTTACCTGATTTGAGCCTTAAAAATTTTGTACTTTTGTTTTGAATAAGAAAACTTAAGTGCAAGGGTTGATTTATTGGAGTTTCATACTTTACCCTAGTCGCAATTTCTGAAATAAATTCCAGATCTACATAATAGTAAATGAAAACATATATTTATTGGTTGCTTTGGTGTTGGATTTTCCAAAAATCCATGTGAGGTCATAAATGTCCATTTGGGACATTACACACTATGAGTCAGCTTCTGTGGGATCCTTAGTTGCCACCACCTCGGCCTTCACCGCCCCAACGACCGTCTCCTGCGGACCTACATCAGAGGTGTCACTCGCGTAACTACTGTTCTACCTCCCCTCGAGTCCGCCCCTTCTACCAAGTCCTCCTGGACCGGTTTGAGCCACCTCTACGAGGAAAGGTCTTTTTAAAACTCCGTAATGGGTTCTCTCACTTCCTGACCATGCAAACACTTGCAGGATCTCCGGCCCCCGGTTGGGGAATTATGGTTCCATTGAAAATGCAGTATCCTGATAACGATGGTTGATAGGTGGACCCTTTGTATGCTAAGCCTAATAGTGGAGCTTTCATCCCTCCTCGGGATGATCCTCCCCCTCCTCTTAGTGCAGCGGCATGTGCTTAATGGTGGTGCTTTTCTTTTGTTCTCTGGTTTACCCTTATTGCGTGTTAATGTAAGCCCTTGTGGCATGTCTTGTTGATCTGGTGCCTTCGTAACATTTTGTGGGACCGTGTGTTATCTAGTCACCCCTTACTATGTAACTCTCTTTTATTTTATTAATATAAAGGGCAATTCCAATACTAAAGTGTAAATTGTCACATCTCTTATGGAACAAAGAAATATTTATTAAAAGGTTTTGTCATCTTGTTGTATTGTTAACATTTTATTTTAACGTTTTGCTCTAAGTTTTTATAGGTTTGTTATGTTACGTAAGTTATGCCAAAGAAAGAGAGTGTACAAAGCAATGCTTTATGTACATTAAACCTTCCTTGGCGTCTACATCCATGCATTCTCTCTCTCTGGTCCCTTGGAATTTTAGGTTAGAATAGCTAGTGCATTAGAGCAGTGCGGAGGTGATCACTTGCTTTATTTGCCTAATTCTTCTAGATGTTTCCACGACATACTTGTAGATGCTTCCACAACATAATTCTAGAAGGTCATCATTCTCTTCCTCTTAAAACAGATTTTTCAGTTTTTATGACTCCTTTATCAATGACATGTGAATAATATATATATATATATATATATATATATATATATATATATATATATCATGTCTTGTTTCTCCACACCCAACGTATTCTTCCAACAAATCCCATTTCTTCAATCTAGGCCAAATTTCTTATGGTTATCAATTGCAAATCCATAATGGAGTGCATTGCATCAGCCACCTTGTGGCTGGTGTTGTACATAGGTCTTCTATTATTTCTAAGTTTACATCTTCGAGAATTTCACATGGAAGAATTGGAGTTAAACCAGAGCAATGTATTGCAGTTAGAAGGGGTGGAGTTATTAGGGCATCTCAATGCGAATATGCCCCTCCTCTTCGTTGTTCTTCGTCATCATCATCATCGATTGTATGATGATGTGCTCTAAAATATCATTCTGACGTTTTCCCTCCTTCAGGGAAAGAGGAATGCACTAGAAAATTCCTACAAATTCAGCAGGCCTACCAAACTCTCGCCGACCCTCTCCTTCGTGAGGATTACGATTGGAAGCTGCAGAACATGATGGAATTGGGTGAGAACGAGGGAAGATTTAACAGTATTAGTAATTATGTGTGGGAAGCTCAGCTAATGGAGTTAATACGAAGAAAATCGGGGAGTGGTAATAATTATTCATCATCATCATGGGGTAGCAGAATGAGAAACCGAAATCAAGACAGGACTGCTGCTGCTGCACCTCAATATTGATGGTCCATTTGCTTAGTCTTCTCCTTTGTTTTCGTTTGCAGGAGAAAAGCCACCAAGATGGGCGCACTCACTGATGCAGGGTGAGAGCTCATTTTTGTCTTTCAAGACCAGGTGTTGAGTTCCTCAACAATGGCAGCTGGACTGATGTACAAAGACATTGGAGATCAGTTGGAAGTGGTAAGCATGGCATCTTTCTACAACACCTTTGTGAATGGAATGGTGTTCCTCTGCCATCTTTCCTCAATCACACCAAATGATAAAACTCGAGGCCGTGTGAGATGTAGATGACGAAATTTTGTCAATGTACCCAATGTTTTCCTTTGGGGAATATATAAATTCGGCAAATTGTTTTTAGCTTGCTTGCATATGTTTTTTTTGGATTGAGGGTAAATTGAGGGTGTTTGAAAGGACCCACATCCTTGTACACATGAGGATTTTTGAGAGGATCCACAACCTGGTTACAATGAAGGGGACCACTTATTAGGAACCCAATTGAAGCAACCATGAAACCGAAGTGAAGATGCAGCGACCGTCGACAACGACCGCAGCGAGTGGGACAACTTAGAGCAGCTACTAGTGTTGGCAGTGAGAGGAGTAGGCACCGGGATCGCATGAGCAAACGGAGCAACTACAAGTGTCAGGAGCAAGAGGAGCAGCCACGACCGCAGCGAGAGGAGTAGCAAAAGTGAGTGGAGTAGCCACCAGCGTCAGCATGAACAGAGATGCCACATCTAGTGGTGAAACCACCTCCGAAGAGGATCGTGCCTCAGGGGGATTTGAAACCGGGTGGGAAAGCACACAACCAAGTGCCTTGACCGCACCACTCCCACCCCATGGCAACTTGCTTGCATATGTTAACCATTAACACATAGTTCTTTTTATTTCTAAGCTAAATATTTTCTTAAAATGATAATTTATTTGTAAGATGTATATGATTTCAAATGTTATTTATAACTCAAAATTAATGGGTTTACAAAAATAAAGGGTTTGAGAAAACAGTTTCTCATTTACAAAAATTATTCGTAATTTGTGTGACATGGATACTTGATTTATTCTTGTCATGTGAAGGATAGTTCAATATTTTCCCTTCACAATTAAAAATAGACCAACCCTTCAAATTGATCCTTGGTCATGACTCTTTCGATCAATATCGTGTCATTGTTGGACCCACGTCTATATAAATACACTCCAAATTATGTATGAGGAATCACATCTATTGTTTCTTTAATCCAAGCCAATCCTTCCCTATTATTTTATTAGATTAACGGTCCCTTTTGTTCAATCACTTGTTAATATTTGTTAGAGTTACTTATTGCGGTCGAGCTAAAATGAAGGTCGGCGCATCAACTAGTGTTTTACATAGGTGTAACAATTTTATGAGCAACATTGCTTTTGCTGGAATTTTACGCATTAGAATTGAAGTGAAACCAAAGCAAAGTGTAGTGCAATTAGAAGAGGTGCCATTATTGTATGATGTCCTCTCTTTCTCTCCTTTTTGAGATCGACAAAGATAGTTTCCTTGTAATGTAAGAATCTAATATATATTTGTACCACTTTTTGAAAAATATTGGAGTTTGCCAAATGTATTCAAATTTGTTTTGCTTTGCAAATTATATGAATTTTTATGGTAAGCATAAATATGATGTCTTGAAATTATTTTAAAATTTTGGTAATCAATTCTATTAAAAAAATAAGAATTGTGTGATTTTTAACTCGATGACATTATTTTATTGATCGAAATCTCATTTTAGAATATTCCTTATATTTTTTAATGGTATAGGAGTTTTCCAAATGAAAAAGACTTCACATAGCATTTTTAAGTAAAGGAGTTGGAGGGGTCACTTCTCGATAAACAAGATTTATTGAATTGAAAGTGATTTCAAAGTGTTAATAGTTTGTCAAATTATGTAGGAGAATGCATCCTTTTATTATGGCATAGTTTAGGGTCAATTAACTTGTAAATGTAAGTCCACACCAAAACACCAAACCGGGGTTCGTCGTAAGATACTTTCAATTTTTCTTAACATATGTATTATGATATCCTCTCTCAAGCGTCATAGTACAAACATGGTATATGGGATGAACATCAAGCCCAAACAATGTGTAATCCCCATAAATGGATGCATATGCTTAACACCTTCAATTGTAGTTGTGAAATCTCAGTGTGACCCTAAAATGGCCCACAGATTTGGATCTATATCGTGATGATGTATTTGATTCAAGCCCATGCTTATGGGTTTATAAAGAATAATATATACCATTTGTATTCACTGTTAAGCTTTGTTTAGATAGTAGCATGTGATATTCCATACGAAATAAAAGGAAAATTTAATTTTGGTGGTATACAAAATTTAGCTTCCTGCATATGTTAAAGGTCAACACATAGTATCTTCGATATTTAAAGTAAATATTTTATTTGAATGCAAACTAATTTCTAAAATTATACGATTTACTGAGTGTCATTTTGGGATTCATAATTGATGAGTTTCAATAATTAACAATATTTTTATGCTTATCACATGTAACATGAGATATGAATATAGGAGTTGTGATGGGAGGAGCTGCGACTTGGGCTGCAAAATTATTTGGGGAAGTGCATAGGGAACTAGTCAAGATCTTTCCATCCTAGAAATATATTGAGTCGCAGTTATCTATTCCAGGATCAATCATTGACAAAGCTAAAGAAAGATTCAGATTTGTGCTTGTTGGTAGGTTTTCAGGCCTGAGACTGAACATCAATTTTGTGAGAGATTGGTGTAGAAGGAAATAGTCTTGCGAGGCTTGAGGTCGGGAACTTGCATGAGAAGGTTTCATTTTTTCTTCCTAGATGAGTTAGAGATTAAAAAAAAATCTTGGGGCTCCTTGGTTTTATGGAAATGTTTCTCTTAGCCTCCACCGATGGGAGCCAGGTATGCCTCATGATTTTACTTTTCAGGTCTTTTTGTATCGATTCAAGTCCCTAATTTTATCTTGGATTTCTGAGCGAGAAGGTTTCTTGGGATAGCTAGATCCATGGGACTACTCGATAGCGGTTAATCTTGTAACCAAGTCTCATTCAATATTATTCTTTTCTCGGTGTTGTATTAATTTCCTTGTGGGTTCCAAAATACCCAATAGAATATTTCTTAACTCCCGGAGGGAAGATGGGAACAATGATTGATGTGGATTGTTACTTAATCTTCAATAACAAGTGAATTATGGTAAGGTATGAACACAAGACGTGTTTCTCATATGACATGCCTCTATGCCAAGTTTCGATCCATCATCTTTCGTATAACCGAGGTTAGATGCCATCCTACCCAGGTTATATGACAGGATAATGGCTGGTCGTCCATTGTCTACTAGGTAAGATGGATAACCGATGGATAGCGTAAGATGGAGTCATCAACCTAGGTTTTGGACGAAATCTATTGTTTATCGATGGATCCGTGAAGGATGGGTGGAAAACCCATTAGCCATGAACCTAATAGGAAAGTCATCATTAATCCCTGGGTTAGATGATTGTCCAACCGTCCTAGCCATCCGGGTTGGATGACCTACATTATTTGGGTTGGACAAATGTCTACATTGTTTGTCATCCATTCGTTGGATGGAAGTTCGATAGATAATGGATGACCATCCAACCTTGACAAAAATCCATACACTTAGGTTGAATGGTAGATCGAGCATCTAATGGATGGAAACCAGGTTGGATGTCATTATTAAGTGGGTACTCCTAAGAACTATCATTATCTGATAATTCTTCACCCGGGAATCCTTCTATGATTATTTACTAATGCTGACCTTTAGTTTAGATGGATGTAATACGGAAACAAAACAACAACCGAAACAAGAATACCATTGACTATGATAAGACCGACAAATCTGAAATATCAAAATAAATTATAATATTAACATGAAAGGTTGGATCACCCATGAGATACTTACAAGACTATGGGAGAAACTTTTACAACTACACCTCTTGATGGCTTCTTCAACACACCTTTGTGATGGCTTCCTTTGCACACTTCTTACAATATTTCTCACTACTTCTTTCTATCTTAAATGAGGGGGTAGCCTCTATTTATAGAATGAAGCTTATCCAGGTTAGATCTCTAAGATAGATAAGAAAATGGATCATACCATACCTTAACCTTATAGGTAGGCTTATCTCTGTTTAAGATAAGATAAACCTTATCATTTTACATGGGTTCCACATTTTTAGACTTTTACAAATAAAATACACAAAATATTTATGATACTCCTTGTCTTTATTCAATATAATATTTCTAACCTAATCATGATGGACCATACTTCTCTAATTACCCAAACTTGGATGTCATTTTAAGTGGGTACTTCCCAAATATTTACTTTTTCCAACCTATTGGCTATGTATTATACCTAAATGGTGAATACATGTATAAGTTCATCCTATTTTACATCATATAAATAGAAATTAGGAGGAAAATTTTGACCCATATAAATGACTTGGTGAATACATGTATAAGTTTAAGTTTTGGTGGTGACCCATATAAATGACTTGTCGCTGAAAACCTCAACCGACTATTGAAAATATGGCATTTTTAATTTCCAAAATCCATACTATTCGGAAGTTTATGAAAATTTGTCACTAAAATTTTCGCTATCATGGATGATGTTTCATCGGAGGAAGAGTGGGAATTTGTTAATATGGAGCCTATTTCTTATACCCTTGTTTACTTTCTTGGAATGGTTGACTGGAACGTGCAAGGCTGAAACATAGGTTCACGTGGGGGAGGAGCTAGAAGATAGTGTTGGCAAAAGGAGTGGTGGAGGTGGGACGAGAGAACACAACCTTTTTTTCTCATGCCAACCACCCATTAGCTATGGATTTGGTGTTGCATAGAGGGAGATTTGAACTAGGGTGGATGGGGGATTGATGGAGGAGAAGAGGTCAGAAATTAAAGGTGATAGGGAAGATCGGTTGACTAGGCATGTAGTGCCCAGTCCTCTTAGACACTTATTATACTATGATTTTATTATTGTTGATTATAGATATGGACACTTTATTAATATATTTCGATTATCATGTTGATAGATAGTATGGACATTTTGACTATCGATATGTTGTGACTCACATCATTGATGTTATGGACTATTAGCAGACATTGATAGATGATGATCTAGTGTTGTTACTTTATTATATACTAACACTTTGGATTCTTGACGTATTGATTATGATTAGATGATCAGTTATTCTTGTGATCTCATTGATGTTAGTAAAATGGTAGAAATGAAATGTTTAGAAATGGTAAATAATTGATAGAAATTCCTAATTTTGATGATGATGATATAGCTATGTGTATGATGTTATTGGATGATATATATGTGTGTTTTATTTCATGATGTATTTTATGTGGCCTTGAGGCTGAAGGGGTATTGTTTGATTGGTTATAGGAAATTATATCACAATAAACAAGAAGGGGATAGGAGACCAACCATGAAAGAATATTGGATATTGGAAACAAGGTCACCTTGGCAACTTTGAATTATATGCCTTGTTATGTTGTTGGAGGTTCTTATTGGGGAGTAATGTAATTTTTTACCAAGGGGTTTGAATGTTTTTTTATGTCCCTTACTTTATTTATTTAGTTGTGCATGTAGTTTATTTATTTTAAGGTATGGTATCTTTAATATTGCTTAAGTAATGTGCCTTGTTTAGTTAATTAATCATGTGATTAAGTTAAATTGAGATGTGACTATGTGAGATTTTAATGTGGTAGATAGTCCTTGTTATATTATTAATTTTGATGGATTTCATTTGATTTTGAGTTGTGTACTCAACCCCATCCTTCAAATCTCAAATTTTTACTTTGGATCCATTTTTAGAGGCTTATGGGACAAGTTAAGCTTATCCCCTACCTTTTAAACTCATTTACCAACCATACCTATAATGTGAGGGGTTAATTTTATCCCTTATTATGTGTTTTGAAGGATAAAAGTGGAAATTAATTACACTTTTGTTATAAGATCTTGTAATGTTTTCCTCGAAGTATGGAGTAGTGGTTCGTGTGTGAAAGGAAGCTGTTCATATCCTCACCCACCCATTTATGAGTCTTGGGCTTGGTGTTTCACTTGGTTAAGTGGATTGGAGGAGATTCGATGTGGTATCCTACATCTAACCATATCACCACCATCTCCTCATTTTCTATTTATGTGAGCTATTTTGGAGTTTTGGGGGTTACTTGGTTTATTTTCTCACTTGCACATTTTGGAGATTCTTTCTTGGTTGCTTGTTTTGGAGCTTGGAAGCTTGTTTTTGATTGGTTGCACTTGGAAGAATCTTGAAGGTTATTGTTTAAAGATTGAATATCTTATGATGGTAAAATAGGGTCTATACCCTTGTATTTATTTTTATTTGTTGTGTGTTGTTTGTAAAATGAATGAATATATGTGTTGTTTTGGATTGGGTAGTATGACCTTAAGGATGGTGTGGGAGAAGGAAAATGGGGATATTTTGAGGGAGGGATAAGATTTTTGTATATTCATTTGGAGGGATTTTGGGTTGGGTGTCCCACCTTGTGATGGCAAGAAATATTTCTTACTTATCTTTGTATGTTCTATTTGAGGGAGTGATAAGAGTTTTGAGGGAGAGATAAGAGATTGAGGGAGGGATAAGATTTTTGTTGTGTGGATGAATATTTTGGAGGCTTTTAAGGTGGAAACTTAACCCATTGGGAGGTATAAGGGATTCCCCATATTTCTCTTCTCCCTTGGCTTAGATTTTAAGCCTTTGTGTTTGGGAAAATTGTATATTGTTACTATCTTGTTATTGTGCTTGTTGTGTTGAAATTTTTGTTGGCATGAATGTATGTATTGTTGAAGCCTTTGTAAAGAGTTTCCATGGTTGCTTGATATCCCTTATTGCTTCATTGTTGGGGCTCAGAGGCCAATGAGAAGGATGGCTTCTCCTTCTCATTGGAATAAATTTTGGGAGGTGAGTGTTACCTACACCCCTTCCTTTTGTTGTGATTTGGAAATGAAGAAAAAGCTATGGAGTTGCAATATGTTCATGGGAAGAAGACATATGTATTTGAGACCAAAGAAAGAATCCTATTGTTGTAAATGTTATCATGTTGTTTCCACCTTTGAGTGGAAGGATTGTATATACTTGTATTTTAAAGAGAGTTTCTTGTAAATTTAATTATCAAGCTATGTATTGGAAATGGTTGAAGGAAGAACTTGTAAGTTGTATATTGTTGGAAATGTAACTCTTTCAAATCTGGAAATTAATTAAAAGTTGCATTTTATCTTCATTTTGAAAATGGTTGTCTTGCATTGAAAATACATGGAAGTACCTACTTGTTTTCCTTGAAATGTTTTTCATTCTTGTTAGTAAAAAGGAAAGAAATTTGTACTTAATAAATGGTTGGATTCATTCCTCTCTTTTAAATTAAATGCATTGTGGTTGAAATGAACTCTTGTAGTCAAGTTTTAAGAAATGTTATAAAGGAAAAGTTAAACATTTAGTGATTTTAATCAAGAAAGAAGTCTATTAATTTCACTTCTATATTTTGTTATGGGTAAGTGCGGGAAGTTGATGGTCAAAAATGAGGTCATCCATGGACGTCATATTGCAAAAAAATACAAAATCTCAACTTGTAGGGATTATTAGCAATACGCGTATTCAAAATTAGAAAAAATTATATAAATATGAATCATAGCATCCGGAATCTAGTTTCTAAAATACTATTTTTTTAAAAATGGACAAGTTTAGCTATATTAAACACTTAAAATTATATGACTTGGTTTTTTTTTTTTTAACTTATAAGATTGTAGTCCATTTGCCCATGATTTGGATGACCAAATCTTGTTTTTTTTTCATTTGGTGAAAAGTTAGATGTAGTTGTCTATCTTGGGATGGATTTTATTTTGTATTTTTTCGAGCAATATTTTTTTAATGATTTTTCCGTGAAAGTGGTCTGAAAATATTTAGAAAATGGAGCGCTTTCCGTTTGCCCGCCATAACTATATCAAAAAATATCGAAATAAAATAATTTTTTTAACATGTATAGAATTTTTCCACACTTAGAATGGTATAAGTTTTATCACATTTTGATAAGCAAAACAAAAGTTACTGATCTTGATGTAGACATGAACATTCACGAGAAAATATGTCTTAAAAACCTATTGTTAGTAAAACATTATATTTATCTTATTCTATTCACTTTAAAATCAATATTTCTCTAAAGCTAATAGTCTCCCCTACGTGATGGCACCATTTTTGTGAACTTTTTCAGTTTTTAGCATGGTTCAAGTCTTTGGAAGAGCAAATTTGAGGTTTTTGACCTTTTACACTTCATAATGACCTTCCATATCTTTGGTTGGGGAAAAACAAAGATTTCCCGAGGCTTAGGGTCAGTAGATAGATCCACCATCTCGATTTCTAAAGAGTGATCGTGGTTTTTATAACACAAACGAGTGTGCTTTATGAACAACTATTGTGGTTTATAAAATGTGCTCGTAGTTCTTAAATCATATTTACACACATCCTAATGTCTAAATTACCATGTGATTTTCACTCTCTAACTTACCATACAAATTCTTGTGAAATTCTATCTTTTTTTACATGTTTTTCTTATCACCGGAAGTGAAACATCATGGGAGAAAAGAAACGAAGTCAAAAATGAATTCATTAAGTAAAAAACACCAAACGAATTAGAGGCCAACAAAATTCAAAATTCTAAGCGAATGCGAAATCTTCATGAATTAAGAAGAGGTTCATCTTCAACCCCAAACTATTGTAAGCAATGAAGAACGTGTAATGTTTCTTACGCGATGTTGAAGTTGAATTAAATACTCATGATGAAGATATTTTTACCGTCAATGTTGAAGAAGAATTAAATACTCATGATGTAGAAAATGTTGAAATTGAAGGAGACAATGAAAATGTGAATACGGAAATTCATGTTGAAACTGTAGATAGGAAAAATTTGACAAAAACACCTCCTAGAATTTTACATAAGAAACCTAAATTTTTATTGAAATTGATGAAAAAAAGTTAAAACCAATGTCTGACAAAATTTCTGAACGACAAATCAAAAGAAAAGCCACTGAAATTTGGGATAATCATTTTGAAATTTTAAATGACTCCCAAAGATGTGAGTTGTTGGTTAGTTTGATGAAATTGATTAAAATGAGACCTACATTAAACACCTTAGGATTGAAAAATATAATAAACGTGGTCAAACCTCTACAATTGTTGAAAACCTTCATGATGCATATCACACTTTTGGTGTCAAGAGATGCACTAGGGATAGTAATATTGTGCGTCGTGTACTTGTTACTAGTGTTGTAAGTGAATCAATAAAAAAACAATGTTTGATTACAAAAACAAGTCGAATGTTGCAAGTTCATCGAAAAACTCTAATGAAATCAATTGAAAGATGTAATATCCTTCGATCACTCAATAATGTTGATTTTTTGGCATTTTCTACTAGAGCACCGCGTAAGGAAAAAAATAATTCGATGCTATAAGAGAAGTTATTATTCAATTTTGGCATGATAACACTAGAGTTTCACCTAATACATGAGATGTTATAAAGCGGAGAGTTGGTTCTACTAATCATGAACCACATCCAAATAATTTCTTAGATATGACTCAAACTCAATTTTTTCGTAAGTTTGAACAAGAGAATCTAGAAATTAAAATTAGTCAACATTTTTTGAAATGTTGAAACCATTCTATGTGAAAATCAACCATGGTTGCACCACTTGTTGTTGTAGGCAACATGTTGAATTTAAGATGCATTATGCTAAATTTTTACGTATTTGTTCTAATTTTCATTACGAAACTATGTTATCGAATATGGTGTTCAAGTTCCACCAATATCTTCCAGCGATCTCATTCCTACCATATTTATAGTCAGGATTGTTTAAATGGAAGTTGTAGTACATGCAGCGAATTACCTAAATTGGATAGTTACATCCATGAGAAAATTGAAGGTATAATAGGACATAATTTAGTTGAGTTTGATAAATATAAATCAGTTGCATATGAGTTGAAAGATGGAAAAGAGACTAAACAGTGTGAGCTAGTTACGTAACAAATGCCTGTTTTTCAATTTTGAGAAAATTTAAGAATGAAATTATTTATGAGTATGCTAGGCATACACATAGAGCTCGATGGTTGGATGAATAGTTCAAGAGATATGTAAGGACATATTTCTATTGGTACTATTGTTTCGGTGGTCAATTTTGCAAAGAATTACACATTATAACCACAAATAGAGGTTCAATCACAATATTACAACTCGGTCTGATTGTCATTTTTGTGCATATAGCATTTCTACATTCTCCTAATAGTACATTGAATGATCAATTTTTTTTAAGAGAGTAAAACTTTTATATCGGTGATGATCGTACTCATTCTACTGAATTTGTGCAAGGGTGTTTCACGTCATTTTATGAAAACTTGTTTGATAGGGACATCCACTTCAAACAACATTATATATGGTAAGATAATTGTATGTCTCAGTTTAAGAATGCATGAATATTTTATTGGATGAGCAGAATGCATGTCAAGATGGGTGTGTAACATATTTGGAGTTTCACCGAGGCTAGACATGGAAAAGGTGAGCATGATGGTGCAAGGGCATGTGTGAAAAGAGCTCTTGTAAGAGAAGAGTTGAAGTACAAATATGGTGCTAAATTAAAAGATGCAAAGAGCATAGTCGAATGGTGTATTGAAAAAACATGGCCCAAGGTTCTCAATAAAATTCCATAGTTTGCATATATTTTTGGTTGATAGAGGAACAACAAATTTCTAACTACGAGGATTGTATGAAACTCACTAGGTCCAGTGATATGCACTCAATTTGTAGCTCAGACGCTACTTCATGGGCCATATGGACAAGAAAGTTGACATATTTTTGTGTATTTTGTACCGAATTTGTCACTGCTGAGTGTGATTCACAAGAATGGGTCGATGGATGGATTTGTAGGCCTCTAACTCCACTTCCTAGTTATCAACCTCCACAAACATTATGACTTGTTTCGTAGACAAAGTTGCAACATCCAAGGACTTTGTGAAATTTTGATTTTGGTGCGACAAGGTATTTATGGTTATATATTTAATTTTTGTATTGAGTTATGTCCATTGAAATTTTAATATGTAATTTAAATTTGAGTTGTTCAACCTTTGTTTATTTTTAGGACATGTGTTTGTAGTTATTACGACAGAAGACAATGAAGAAGGAATAGACTATTTCTTATGTCATTGCATCGAGGAAAGAAAGAAGATGACTTCTCCTATTATAGATGGCGAAGATATTGAGTATCCTACAGGGTTAGTGGTAGTTACTGAAACTTGTCTTCGACGATATCCATTAAAAAACTCCTTGTTTGGTTGTTTGAAGACTTTGAGACACACAGGAAAATACTCTTATATTTGTATCTAGTTCTAGCAACAAATATTCAGTTGTATAGATATCAAGGAAGGCCTAATAATAAAATTCATTGGAAGGTTCGAGAGTTAGATCATGAAGCAATCTTGTCCGCTATTCAGAGTAGATCCGATCCTGATGGTTCATTGGAATGAATTTACAATGCTTATGTCTCCAGTATATATAATTTCTTTGATATATATAATTTTTTTATTTAGATAGGTTTAAGTTCATATATTTTATTTTAAATTTGTGTATTTTGTATATATCTAGTATGGTTTTTATTTGATACTTAAATTTCTTTGACTAACACTTTTATGTTCAAGTTAGTTGTGCTTTAGAAAAGCTTCCACCTTCACATGGTTGGCATTGTTAGTAGATAATTTTAAATTCTTGAAGCTAAGAGAAGATTTCATTGTTTTACAAGAAAAGAGAAGCAACTAACGGTTTATGTACCTATGGGGGGTTTTGGCTCAGGAGGAGGTAGCCCAGAATTCCATGGAGCTTAGAGAACCAAAACGATGGCTCCCAAGTGTTTAAAATACCATCCCTATGTGTGTGCACAGTCATTTTGGTACCACGACCCACTTGTTTGCAAAATATAGCATTTGTGCACCTTACATTGGCTTAAACTCCACTATTTCGCGCATTTGCAAACAATAGGGCAGTGAGAGCACCGATTGGAGAAGGAAAAAATTGAGAGAGGTTATTGTAGAGGGTCCCTACGCCAAGGTCTAGGATCAAATGAGACATCTTTAGGCACCATGGATTTTGATTAGTCACCCGTCGAAATTAAATGATATTTTGGTCTCAGGGCTCTTAAGGGACTACACCCAAATGAAGTAGCCGGAAGAAACAACCTTGTCATACACTGAAACAACACCTCCTCTAGTGTTCACCTAGCCACCCGAACATATCGACATAGTCGGTTCGGTGACACCACCCACCGTTTACAAAATATAGCATTTGATAGCCTTACGCAGGCCCAAACTACATTATTTCACACGTTTGCAAACAATAGGGCAGCGAGAGCACCGATCGAGAAGGAAAAAGGCGAGAGAGGCTATTGTAGAGGGTCCTTATGCCGGGGTTTTGGATTAGATGAGACATATCTAGGTGCCACAGTCCGAGTAGTCACTGTCAAAGTAGCCGGAAGTAATGACCTTGTCACGCACCAAAAAAATTCCTCCTCTAGCTTTCACTGGCCACCTAGATGTTTCGGCATAGTCGGTTTGGTGACATGACCCTTTTTGCAAAATATAGCATTTTACACTAGCTCAAATACTATTTCACGCATTTACAAACAATTTAACCGATTTGAGAAGGAAAAAACCAAGAGAATCTATTGTATAGGGTCCCAATGCTGAATTTTTTTATCAAAAAGACATTTCTAGGTGCCATAGAGTCTGAGTAGTCACCCATCGAAGTTGAATGATATTTTGGTGTGATGGATCTTAAGGGACTATGCCTGAATGAAGTAGCCCAGAAGCAATGACCTTGTCGCGCACCAATACAATGCCTCCTCTAGCATTCACCTGGCCACTTGGACATGTTGGCGTAGCCAGTTTGGCGGAACGACCCACTATTTTCAAAATATAGCATTTGACAACCTTACACTAGCTCAAACTACACTATTTCACATGTTTACAAACAATAAGGAAGCGAGAGCACTAATATGAGAAGGATAAAACCTAGAGAGGTTATTTTAGAGGTCCCTACATTGACATGTGGGATCTAACGAGATGTCTCTAGGTGCCATGGAGCCCGAGTAGTCACTGTCGAAGTTGAACAATATTTTGGTCTCAGGGCTCTTAAGGGACTACGCCTCAAACGAAGTATCCCGAAAGCAACGAACTTGTCACGCACAAAAAAAACCTCCTCTAGAATTCACCTAGCCACCCATACATTTTGACGCATTTGTTTGGTGGCATGACACACTGTTTGCAAAATATTGTGTTTAACAACTTACACTCGGCTCAAACTACACTATTTCACACGTTTACAAATAATAGTGCAGCGAGAGTACTTGATATGAGAAGGAAAAAACCAAGATATTTTATTATAGAGGGTCCCTATGCTTTGAGGTGTGGGATTTGACGAGACGTCTCTAGGTGCCACAGAGTTTAAATAGTCACCGTCAAAGTTGAACGATATTTTGGTCTCGGGGCTCTTAAAGGACTATGCGCCGAAGCGAAGTAGCCGGAAGCAACGACCTTGTCATGCACCAAAACAATGCCTCCTCTAGCGTTCACCTAGCCACCCAAATGTGTTAGCGCATTAGGTTTGGTGACACGACCCACCATTTGTACAATATAACATTTGAAAGTCTTACACTTTGGCTCAAACTACACTATTTCACCCATTTGCAAACAATAGGGCAGTGAGAGCACCGATTCGAGAAGGAAAAAACCGAGAGAGAAAATTGTAGAGGGTCCCTATGCCAAGATGTCGATCTAACGAGACATCTCTAGGTTCCATGGATTCCAAGTAGTCACCGTCGAAGTTGAACGATATTTTGGTCTCGAGGGCTCTTAAAGGAGTATGCTCGAACGAAGTAGCTCGAAGCAACGACCTTGTCACGCACAAAACATTTCCTCCTCTAGCATTCACTGGCCACCCAAATGTGTTAGCACATTAGGTTTGGTGACATGACCCACCGTTTGTAAAATATAACATTTGTGAGTCTTACACTGGCTCAAACTACACTATTTCACCCATTTGCAAACAAGAGGGCAGTGAGAGCACCGATCTAAGAAGGAAAAAACCGAGAGAGAAAATTGTAGAGGGTCCCTATGCCAAGATGTCGGATCTAATGAGACATCTCTAGGTTCCACGGATTCGAGTACTCACCCGTTGAAGTTGAACATTTTTTTGGTCTCAGGGATCTTAAGGGACTACGTCTCGAACGAAGTAGCCCAAAAGAAACGACCTTTTCGGGCACTAAAAAATGCCTCCTCTAGTATTCACCTTACCACACGAACATGTCGGCATAGTCGGTTTGGTGACACGACCCACAGTTTGTAAAATATAGTGTTTTATAGCCTTACAATGGCTCAAACTGCACTATTTCACACGTTTGCAAACAATAGGGCAGCGAGAGCACCGATTTGAGAAGGAAAAACCTAGAGAGGTTATTTTATATGGTCCCTACTTTGAGGTTTGGGATCTAATGAGACATATCTAAGTGCCACGAAGTCCGAGTAGTCACACGTCGAAGTTGAATGATATTTTGGTCTAAGGGATCTTAAGGGACTACACCCGAACGAAGTAGCCTGGAAGCAATGACCTTGTCGCACACCAAAACAATGCCTCCTTTAGCATTCACCTAGCTAGCCGGATGTGTTAGTGTAGTCAGTTTTTTGACACGACCCGCCGTTTGTAAAATATAACGTTTCATAAGCCTTACACTGGCTCAAACTACACTATTTCACTCATTTTTTAAATAATAGGGCAATGTGAGCACCAATATGAGAAGGAAAAAACTGAGAGAGGCTATTGTACAAGGTCCCTACACCAAGGTTTTAGATCAGATGAGATGTCTCTAGGTGCCACGGAGTCCGAGTAGTCACCCGTCGAAGTTGAACGATATTTTTGTCTCAGGTCTCTTAAGGGACTACGCCCGAACGAAGTAGCTGAAAGCAATGACCTTGTCGCACACCAAAACAATTCCTCCTCTAGCATTCACCTGGCCACTCAGATGTGTCGGTGTAGTTTTTTTGGAGACATGACCCACCATTTGTAAAAAAAGCGTTTGACAATTCTGTACACTCGGCTCAAACTACATTATTTCGTGTATTTACAAAAATAGGGAAGCGAGATCACCAATCTAAGAAGGAAAAACTGAGAGAGGATATTGTAGAGGGTCCCTACACTGAGGTGTCAGATCAGACAAGACATCTCTAGGTGCCATGAATTCCAAGTAGTCACCCATTGAAGTTGAATGATATTTTGGTCTCAGGGCTCTTAAGGGACTACGCCCGAACAAAGTAACCCGGAAGCAATGAATTTTTTGCACACCCAAACAACACCTCCTCTAGCATTCACCTGGCCACCCGGATGTGTCGGCAGTCGGTTCGGTGCCACGATGTCTTGAGGCATGACTTCTCACTCCTCACCTCCGTTCATTTCCTAGGACTCAAAACATTCAATGTCACTTGTTTACCTTCCATCTCTCTTGTTCTCTTTGGACTTTCCTCTATCCTCTTAGGTGCTTCATCACTTTCCTTTATTTTCTCTCTTGAGCTATGTTGTTGTGGTGATCTCTCTCCATCCTTTGCTGCCCTAGCTATGTGCTTACATGCTCATTATGTTTGCATTGTAATATGGTCATGCTCTTGGCTACCTTGAAACTTTTTACATAATTTTCATCCCTTAATGGGTATCTAATACCCTAATTATCATGCTTTGAAGATTCACAAGAATAAATCATTCCCTTGTTATTCTAATAGTGGATTAAGTATTTGAATATAGGTCAAGAATACTAAATGGAGTTGAAATTAAATGAGCCATAATTGCTTAGTGAAGGAAGAACTAGTGAAAAGTGGTGAGTAAAGGTAAGTCATGTTAAAGGAATGAAATGCAATTATTCATGTTTTCTAATAGTATGGTGAGAATGTGAACATATGAATAAGATTATCAATAAAATGCTAAGCCAAGTAGGTTCAAATTTGCATATTTGGATGGAATTTTAGAAGGAGAGTGAAGTGGCCAATCAAGTCACTTATGAAGAATCCTAAAATAAGTGAAGGAAACAAATAAGTGAGAGCCTATGAAGGAATAAGTGGAAAATAGTTTGCATGCATGAGAAAGATGAAGAAGAGAAAATAATTCTCATAATGGAGAACATAGCACGAAAGAAGAATAATGGAGGAGAAAGGAAGTGCAAAATGAAATGCTTAGAGAATAAATAGGTACTCAATCAATATGAAATGGGAAACAAGAGGAAAGTGGCAAGAAAAGGTTAAATTTTAGTTTGAGGTAAGCATGTCATGGCTGTGATCAATAAATGAAGAAAGTGAAGGAGAATTGAATACTTGTTGTCCATGATGAAATACAAATGCTTGAGGAGATATTTATGATAGAATATTCAAAGCAACAAGAGATAAGTCAAGAGAAAAAGAATGAACAATGGTAGAATAAGAAGGAGAAAGAAAGAAGTCTTGAATGTACAAGAAAATAAAAGGAAAGAGAGGATGGTAAGTCCAAGAAGAAAGAGACAAACAATGAAAATGAAAGAGAGAAGTGAATCTACTTTAAATGATAATCAAATTGAATGTTTAAATTCTTAGTTGATTGGCATATAGCACCAAATTATAAAGAGATAAGGTATGTACATCTATTGATTCCCTTAATTTCTCTAAAACAATGTAAATGCTTCCCTTAATTTCTTAACAATTGTACCATGTAATGTTGCACCATAAGTAATGTTATATTCATATAGTTCAATATGAACTCTACTCGCTTATTTCTATCAATGTTTGCATTAGTTGATATGAAACAAATGAGTGTTAGCTTTAAAAGAAAAAAATTAATTACGTATTGCCCTTTTGTAGTTCACCTAGCACGGTTTTGCTTAATGGAATAGGTTTGCTTAACAATTGTACCATGTAGTGCTCTAGGACATGGTTTTTTAATTTTAAATCAAACATACATATCTAGAACTAATAAATGGTTATGAAAACATACATAGAAGGATATCATACATGTAATGAAATTGAATCAAACATATAGAACTAATACCGTTATGAAAACCAACACACATGGATATATAAGAATAAAACAAAGTGTGCTCTAGACGCACATCTCTGAAAATATGTAAGTTCATAACATGTGTACATCTCTAACTAAGTGTGTCATACATATAGGACCACATGCGGTCGCAAAAGGCTATATATATACAATGGACTATATGAAGAAACATGTTCACTAGGACCAGATGGCCCATATATGTGTGTGTGTGTGTACATCCAGGTGGACTATGAATCTAATCATAAAACATCTTCCCTCTTTTCACCCTATTAGAAGTAGAACGTCCATGACACAGGGATGTAGCGGAGGGAGATGCCACTACGTATTTCATCCGTGTGGTCCTAAGCGTGGCCCCTAAGAAGGTCTGCAACCTAACTCGCACATTCATAAAAAATAAGTTTTAACCCCAAAATTTTAAAATACATTCAAAATTTAGAAACTTGTACAATTTAGTTAAAATGCATGTGAAATCTTACCGCAATGTCATGATCTCTATCAATTTTTTGTTGACGCATCGCGAGGACAACAATAGACTCACGAGGGTAAGCTACATACAAATAATAATTTTCAAATTGAATATTTCACATACATACAAAATTTTATATTGTAGATTTAAGTAATAAGAAATAATGAACCTCCAAAATTTAACAAATTTGAAAAATTCTACCTCAGTTAGTGGATCTGTAGATGCTATGGTAGTATCTACAACAACCTCCACAATCTGCATATATGGAGGAGTCTCTTTGGCAGTCATAAGCTATACAAAAAACATGTACAAAACAATATTAATCTACATGACTGCACCACATAATAGAGGTCCAAAGCATATAATCCATGTGAACTTCCACAATTAGAAACAAAGTGTAAAGAGAAACTAACCCGCGTAAAACTCATGTGAAGTGGGCCAGTAGCCTTAGTTCCTAGAGTAGATGATGACCCACCAGGCTCTTGTGTATAAAAGACAAACATATTAATATGTACAACATACACGTGAAACATTATAATAATAAGAGTGCAATCAAATGAAATTAAAAATGTAAGCTTGTACAACTTCAAATTTACGTTTGAAACACACCAAAAGTCAAAAGATAGTTAGCATGTTGACACTGGATGTTTCCTTCACCGGCTCTTGCTATTTAAAATAAAATAAAAAATAGTTTTTACATGTATGTACATGACGTACAATCAAATACATATATATTAAAATCTCAAACATGAATTAAACTATTGTATATATATATATTACTTATATTTATTTGAAATTTACCTGTGAAAGACCAATATCAGTGGCACCATTTCAAAAAGTATGATGTCTCACCCACAAATGTATATGGCACCACATGATCCACATTGGTGTTGTGCCCTAGAATTGACACCTCCACCAACATCACCAGATGCAATCTGGTCACTATGTTGGGTCAGAGTGTTAGTGAGCTCCCTCAATGCATGCAATGTGTCAGTCTCCACAACCTCCTTCACTGTAGGAGGGATAACTGAAGGAAGTGGGGGTTTTGGGGCATGGGGGATCCTTGGTTGACCTACGCATGCACCAGGTCTACTCTGTGCAGAGCCACCTCCTCACCCAAAAAGTCAGAAAAGTCAAAATAATTTGGAACCTCACTAAGCACGAACTCGCAATATAATTTTTTCAAAAAATAAAGAGGAACCTCATTGTTGTTGTCAGATAGTGGATATTAAAAAACCATCCACCATTGGTCCTAAAAATTGTTTTTGATTCGGTCATCATGGCACAAATGGATTAAAAACTATTTACAAGTAGTTGCGGGGGCATTGGTTCTCGGGTCAGTAAATAATGCACAAATGAGGTCTTTTCAAAAAAATTTGTCTTTTACGACCGCATGGGATAATTTATCCGCATACCACCACCTACAATAACCTCTAAAGGTATTCCATCTATGTATTTGGTTGGTTTTGAATCGACTTCGCCAATCAATGTTTGCAATGTGTTGGCTAAAGTGATGCGGATGATTTGTGGCATGATTTTGTCTTATAGTCTGAATAAGGTTCTCAATGACAATTTTATTTTCTCATATTCTTCCAACGATATTATCTTGTGTTCCTGCTAGATCAGTGGAGACAAAAGGAGCCACAGGAGGTGGATCTATGTTTGTCGAATGGTTTTGAGGAATGTTCGAGAGGGTTTTGAGGAATTTTCTGAGGGTTTTGAGGAATGTTTTGACAATTTACATGATTTCGAGCTTGCCACAAACAACCGAAAAAACAAGAAAATTGTATACATAAACAAACATTTGCAAAAAACAAAAAACCCATCAAAATGCAAAAATAAATGATTAAAACCGGGGCTTACCTCCTCCTCGTCTTAGCAAAGCATGGTTGAATCTATCACGATCGAGAAGTCCGATGAGAAATTTGGAGGTGGTATTCAAAGCTCTGTGAAAAATGTCTAGGATAAATCATGGTTTGAAATGAAAAATGAGGAAAATGAGGACTCACGGGACTACTTTTTTTTTTTGTCTCGTAGCTCGCGATCATGCGGTTTATAACCGCACTCGTGGTTCTAAACCATGATCTTTGTTTTAGGTTCATTTATTGTTGAACTCGTTTAAAAACAAATCCACAATTGTGGTTCTTGAATTTCAGGTTTTTATGTCCATGGAATTTTCCACCAACTTTGTGCACTTACCCTTATGAACTAGCAATATAGACCTCTATTTCATATATATAACTATTTATATTTCTTAATACATATATATATATCTATAATTTTTATTTTTATTTTTAAAATGTTTTGCACTGATCGACGTTGGTCATCCAACCGGTGTCGGTAGAGCAGAAACCAACATCGTATCTATAATATGCATACCATTTATAAAATTTGAATTTCTTAATTTAATTGTTCAATTATATCTCAAAATAAATAAAACTCATATTATAAGAAATATGAACTTCTGTAAAATTGTATACAAATGTATATATTTGAGAATATATACATTTTTGTATACTTTTATAAAATGAATCGGATTCATAGTAACTAATGCCGTAAGTCATCCTAGCATCACTAGAAGACAAGTAGGAAGCGCTATCGGTTAAGCGATCGGATCGGTCACCTATGTGTGAACCTTTTTTTTAAACTTGTTTTTCTATCCAAAATTGTATCTTGAATAAATATACTCGAGAAGAATGTAGATCTAGCTTACACACACACACACACACACATATATATATGTATGTATATGTATGTATGTATGTATGTATGTATGTACGTATGTATGTATGTATGTATGTATGTATGTATGTATGTATGTATGTATGTACGTATGTATGTAATTGTAAATACTCCTAGATCAAACAAAAGGGTTTTCCCCAAATGTTGAACTCAAAGAAAATGTGAGCAAACAAATACCCACAACCAGATCTTGGTGGGATCTCTACAACAAAACAAATAGATAACTTTGTAATGCTAAACCTAAGATCAACTAAACTAAAATGGAGAGTGAAATGGAGGAAGTTTCCTCCCATTTGCAAATCTTGATCTAAGAGAAATTCCTACATTATTTCCCTCAAGTTTCCATGGTCTCCACTCTCCTTCAACCTACAAAGAAAACACAAATGAACAAATGAAAGGATTAGGGCTAAGAAAAGAATAAAAAGGCAACATAAGGATTTTTAGGGCTTTACAAAAACCTAAAATCTAAGGGTCCATATTAATCTAATGTAAGGGTGGAGGATTGTCCCTACACATATTAAGTTGTGGCATTTTCATGGGAGTGGGTTTTAAATAAAAAGGTATGAGTATTAAGTGAATGGGGCCACTTAGTGGTTAGGTTAAGTTGTAACCTTTTTTTATAGATTAATAATTAATTAAATGACATTGGGATGTAGGAATTAAATAAATAATATTGTGCATGGTATTTTAGATAATGATCTAAAAGGGATTAAAGTAATTAAAAGTAAAATGTATGGTTAAATAATTAAATGATAGGTATTGATGTTAAGTTATTATAGGAGATAAATTTAAACCAACTCAGGGAATAGCCTATAATATACTTAAGTGGATTTAAATGAGGTAAAATAACATTATTAAGATAGTCAACATTTTAAATAAAAATCATTGGAAACCCTAGAAAAGGATTAAACTCTGAAATGGAATTCGGAATTAATTAATAATATTTAATTATTAATATAATTATGACTACGTTGTGAATGTTTGGAAATTATTAACAAGGATTTAATTGAATGTAGTTAATGTTTATCCCTTTGTTACCATTTTAAACTAAAAAAATATCCCTTAATTAATTTCGTAGGAAATTAACGAGGTTTGTCCTTATTTGGTGTGTCGTAAAATGTGGGTGTGACAAGGTGGGAACACAAGTTTCAAATCAGCCCCTTGACAGAAAGCTATATGTAGTTATTGCACCAGATTTGGAGGTTGTTGGGCAGTGGATTAGGGAAAGAGCCTCCTTTTGGCATAAGGATGGTTGACTCTTCAAATTGAAAGCTTGAAGTGATCCTCGGGGGCCTATTAACGATTATATTCTAGGATCCTCATATTCCAAGAATGATGGTGATAGATGGATGAAGGTCCATCACAAGAAACATTATGTGACATGAAGTTGGTCTAGGACGGCTTCGGGTGGCGAGCCTTAATGGTTTTTCCTATCTTTAGGTTGAGTCAAGTCTCCTTGACTTGTCCTTAGGTACGGCTTACCTTTCTCAGTTTCTTCTCCTCTGACAACTGTTAGAGGTCATTTCTTCTATTCCTCAATGTTATATCTTTTTTCTCCTTTGATTCTCTCACGATGTATCTGAATTTTAAGGCTTCTAGGAGCCACAATCCCTATTTTATTACCTTATCTAATAAAAAAACATGAGAAGTGAATTTTTACTACTATAATGAGATGTCCACTATAAAATAACCAAGTAAATTTGTAAAAATAATTTATTTAAATATAAAATAGTATCTATAAGTGGAGAAATTAAAATTTTATGTCTCAAAACTAACTTGTGTTGATACCTAAATTTGATGTATACACAAAAATAATGATATATTCCACACACTATAAAGGGAATATAAAAATATATTTGATATATGCTATGATACTACTATGAAGCTATTATTTATGCATATTATAACCATGGTTTGAAAAATATGGCATTGCATAGAGCTTCTCATCAACATACAATTTTATATAGTTCATATATTTCAATTTGGTACAATATTATGTCTCGCTTATTCTAAATGATAAGAATACTCTAACTAGAAGATCATTATCCTCTTTCCTCTAAAAACAATCAAGATATCTTACAACTCTTGATCAATATTGTTAATATTACACATCCTCATATATATTAAATAAACACTACACCTGATGTACTCACATCATCAAGGTAGCTACATGGGTCAACCATATTTCCATCAACCTTCAACCCACTCCTCCTTTGAAAGATCCCCTAGTTCCACAAATTAGTCTTTCACTACCATCTTCATTCAAAATTTTGGAATCCTTTAAAACCTGTCTTATTGTTCCCTCCATGTTATTCCAATTTAAAAACCTTTAGAACCCATCTTATTGTTCCACTACAAACTTACACAATATTGTAAATTAGTTAAATATATATATTATAAACACTACTGTCTAACATGTCAAGCTTTACACAAACCAATTGCTTTTTAAAATTTTAAGGACATTTTCAATAAAATTATCCCTTTCTATAGTGCCCACTTCCCTTTGACACCTTTTGATACTAATCATGACACTATTGACTATATTATGGACATTATTATAGTTTTGATTTAGTATGGTGTTAGATGTTAGATCATGGATTATTGTTGACTTTGATTCATATATGATGCATGTGGATTATTAGAGACATTTATATGGATATTGACATGTTGTTGACATGGTTATATTTATGGATGTTGTTCAGACATGTGATATTTTGATATGTTGAGTAGACCTAGAAAATTGAATTAAATGTGATGATCATATAGTTGTTGATGAGATTGCAAATGATATTGTTGATTTTCTGGATGTTGTTGTGATTCATATATATATTGATGATTTTGGAATTATAATTATATATATTTTGGATGTTCCAATTGGCCACAAGGCTGAAGGAGATATTGTGTTTTGCAGGTTAAAATATCACAACAAACATTAGGGGATTGGAGACCAATAACATTGGAATTCTATATGAATTCAACAAGGTCACCATGGCAACTTGTATTGTTCATGTGTGTGTGTTTGATTGTTAGGGTTTCCCATGGGGCAATCACCTTTAAATGTGACCAAGGGTTGTGAGTATTTATTTATTTGGTTCCTTTTATTGATGTTTGTATGTGTTTATTAAGTGATGTGTTTACCCCTTTCATTGTTTATTAATTGTGGTAAATTAATATGATTAATCATGTTGTTAAATTTAATTAATAAATTTAGACATAAGAAAGTAATTATTGGAGTTGTTGGCTCTTGTATTAAGTGTTGTAAAAATGTGTAAGTGATGTGTAAAAGATGTGTAAATTAATTTTATAGTATTCAACACTCCACCTTCTTTGAAATTCAAATTTTTCCTTTTAGGATGATTTTGGACGCTTGTGGGACAAGTTAAACTTGTTCCATACCTCTTAAATTTTCATACCAACCTTACCTATGGTTGGAGAGTCTAAATTTAGACGTTCTTTATGCATTTTTATAATTCAAGTTGTAGGTTGTAATTGCACTTTCTTACATGCTTTCAATTTTAGTCCTTATAAGGTGTGGGTTTGATTGGAGTGTGTAAGTAAAGCGCCTAGTTATTCACCCACTTATTTATTATGCCTTGGAGATTGAAGTTGACTTATGAGTTGGAGTTGAGGATGTGTGATGTGGCATCCCACATGGATCCACCTCATCCTCTTCTTTTCTCTTCTATATATTCAAATTCCTTAGCTTGTTTTTGGGTTACTTCACCTTGCATTGCTTCATTTTGGGCGACTTCTTTTGGTTTTGAGAGCTCTTGTAATTTTGGAGAAATTTGGAGATTGTTGAATGCTTGTGGATTATTGATCTTGGACTATTTTACATTGGAAAGCTTGTTGTTTTGAACTTGGAACAAACTCCTTCAGGGAGAGGTAAGAGCTTAGCTCTTGGAAATGATCTCTTTATATTTGTATGCATATGTGAATGGTTGAATGTTTGAATGTGCTATTTTTTTAATGTGAAGGAAATATACTCTATATTCTGTTTGTAAAAACAAATGTAATAAGAAAGAGTTGTGATTGTAGAGATTCATTTGATCAATAAAAAAAGAGGAAGTTGCAAAAGAAATCTTTTCAATTGAATAGATGTTGTTTTACCTTACACAATGAAGTTATCCTTGTTGAAAATCTACTTTGAAAATGTTGTACAACTCTTTGTTCGAATGTGGAAAATGTATTCAGAATTATTGCATCCTTAGTGTTTTGAAAAACACGTTCTTTTTAAAGGAAATAGAAATTGCTTTCTTGTTTCTACATTTTGATTGAAGGAAATAGAACATTGTAATATTGGATTAGAATGAAATCATATTTTAAAGTTTGGGAAATGTAATGGATTAATTCGAGTTGGAAGTTGGAGAGATTTGTTAGATCATTTTCAAATTGGCAAATAATTATCTTAAAATGTGCAGAATAATAATAATTAATAGAAGAAATAAAAAAACCATGTAGAAGAATAGAAAGGGAAAAAAATTCCATCTACCTCCCTTAGGAGTAAAATAAATAATTTTTCTTTTCCACCTTTACAAAATGACGAGGTATCATGGCCACCTTAATGGTGCTCCTTATAATGCAAACATGTGATATAAAAAAAAAAGGAATCTTTTAACTAAGAAAAAAGTCGTAAAGGAATGTGCTAGGAAAACAAAACTACAAATTTTGATTTAATTAGTTGAGTTATAAAATATGTAAGATTTTTATGTATTGAGTGTAATGTATAGCTGAACTTGTACTTTTGTCGCCTACTCAGAATTGTGGAACACTTGGTGGATATTAATGTGTACTAGTTACAAGTAGTACACTCTTGTTTATAGATGCATGTGCCTTTCTTGGTGGGATTTTTGGGTCATCATACCCTTATCATCCCATAGCTCAAAGAGTGTGAGTTGTGGTCCTTTTGGATTGAGGCTTATCTGTTTTTTAAGAAGCAACCTCCTTGCGTGTTGTCTTGTCCTTGGAGACCTAAGTTTTTGTAATTTTAAGGCAACACATGTTAAGGATACAAAATAACTTTGGGAAGTCTTCTTTTCTACATATTTTCTTGGGTCACCTTGTTATTGTTGTCCCTTTTCCATTATGATGGAAAGTGCAAGATGATGTTATTCACTTTTGATACGATGCACCCTTGGATTGTAGTTGGACCCCATGTTACTTGTTCTTCTCCCTAGCAACCTTGAGTGGTCCTTGGTGTTTCTTGTGCTCTCTTTATGGTTATTCCAAGCTTGAGCAGGAAATAAGATAAATAAATCCCATTTTACTATAATGTATGGTACTTCTTGTATTAATATGTTAGTTGCTAGGGGAGATATATATATGTATATATTTTCTTTTGCTAAATGGTTGAATTCTTTAGATTTGGTTGGTATGGTGTGTTCGATTCTTAAAACAAAAGTGTAAAAATTAGACTATAGGAAAACTTGTGGTCTTGACTTCGCTTGTATTACCATGAAAAGTTAATTGTACCCTCTCGAGTTATAGAAGTTCTTTCCTTGAATAGTTCCTTGATTTTAAATGTTTTGCTGATTTAGGTGTCCTTGTTGATTAACCTCATCCTATGTGATCCTCAAATTGTGGGACCTTGAGTAAACTTGTCCCTCGTGCAAATTTGGTCATAGTTGAGTTTTTCTAGTCTTGACTAGACAATGAACCTTGACATCATGGCTTAAACTTAGTAGAAACCTTAACTTTTATTATTGTAGTATGTTGTATTCCTTGCAAAACTATGTGGTCATTCTCAAACTCATGGAATTATCCTTATTATTCCTCTACTTGGTGTTTACTCTTAAGTTTCTTTTGATCTCTTCATGTTATATTGTTATGTGTGGTATCTTGGTTGATAGCGTAAATTTACTCAATAGATTTAAGTGTTCATAGCCTTACATGCAAAAAGTTTAGAAATAATCCATAGCAATCTCCCTTCTTCTTGTTGAATTGCATTGGACCAAACTTAGGTCTCAGAGACTCACACTTGTTTGAAGCAAGCAATCCCATAATGGAGTGATCCTTTTCTCGTTACATTTATTCCTATATCTCTTTCATGTGAATTCCAAGAGGAAGTTGAGTTTAATGGGAGGGGGATGTAGTGCCCACTTCTCTTTAACACCTTTTGATACTAATCATGACATTGTTGACTATATTATGGACATTATTATAGTTTTGATTTAGTATGGTGTTAGATGTCAGATCATGGATTATTGTTGACTCCGATTCATATATGATGCATGTGGATTATTAGAGACATTTATATGGATATTGACATGTTGTTGACATGGCTATATTTATGGATGGTGTTTGGACATGTAATATTTTGATATGTTCAGTAGACCTAGAAAATTGAATTAAATGTGATGATCATATAGTTGTTGATGAGATTCCAAATGATATTGTTGATTGTCTCGAATGTTGTTTTCATTCATATCTATATTGATTATTTTGAAATTATAATTATATAAATTTTATATGTTCTGATGTGGCCACGAGGCCGAAGGAGGTATTTTGTTTTGCAGGTTAAAATATCACAACAAACATCGAGAGATTGGAGACCAACCACATTGGAATTCTAGATGAATTCAACAAGGTCACCATGTCAACTTGTATTGTTCATGTGTGTGTGTGTTTGATTGTTAGGGTTTCCCATGGGGTATAACCTTTAAATGTGACCAAGGGTTGTGTGTATTTATTTATTCAGTTCCTTTTTATTGATTTTTGTCTGCGTTTATTAAGTGATTTGTTTACCTCTTTCATTATTTATTAATTGTGGTAAATTAATGTGAGTAATCATGTTGTTAAGAATTAATTAATCAAATTGGGAAATAAGAAAGTAATTATTGGAGTTGTTGGCTCTTGTATTAAGTGTTGTAAGAAATGTGTAAGTGATGTGTAAGAGATGTGTAGATTAATTTTGGAGCATGAAACACTCCACCTTATTTGAAATTTGAATTTGTCTTTTGAGGCTGATTTTGGAGGCTTGTGGGACATGTTAATCTCATCCCATACCTCTTAAATTTTCATATCAACCTTACCTACGATTGGAGTGTCTAAATTTAGACATTCTTTATGCATTTTTGTAAGTCAAGTTGTAGGTTGTAATTACACTTTCTTACATGTTTTCAATTTCAATCCTTATAAGGTGTGGGTTTGAATGGAGTGTGTAAGAAAAGCGTCGGTTATTCACCCACTTATTTATTGTGCCTTGGAGATTGAATTTGACTTATGAGTTGGAGTTGAGGATGTGTGATGTGGCATCCACATGGATCCACCTCATCCTCTTCTCTTTCCTCTTATATATATTCAAATTCCTTAGCTTTTTTTGGGTTACTTCACCTTGCATTGCTTCATTTTGGGTGACTTCTTTTGGTTTTGGGAGCTCTTGCAATTTTGGAGAAAGTTGGAGATTGTTGAATGCTTGTGGATTATTGATCTTGGACTGTTTTACATTGGAAAGCTTGTTGTTTGGAACTTTGGAACAAACTCCATCATGGAGAGGTAAGAGATTATCTCTTGGAAATGCTCTCCTTTTATGTGTATGCATATGTTAATGGTTGAATGTTTGAATGTGTTATTTTATTTGTTTGACTGGTTGGGTAGATGTCCTAGGTATGGTGTAGGAGAAGACTATGGGGATTTTTGTGGAGGCATAAGTGTTTTGGGGAGGTATAAGTGTGGAGGGAGTTGGTATTTTGGTTCCACCTTACAAAGAAATAGCTTGCATTTCTTTACTCGTTATGGGGTGCCATAAGAGGTTAGGGAGGCATAAGGAAATGTGAGGTATAAGGGGTACTTGGGGGAGGCATAAGGGCATGTCAGGGATTTGAATTGATATATTTTGGTGGTTTTCTTTCAGGTGGTGATACCCATTTCCCTTTGGGAGGCATAAGTAGCTTCCCCATAGTTCTTGCTCCTTTGTCTTGCATGATGAAGCCTGAGTGTTGTTTGTTTTTTTGTTCTATGGTGGCAAAATGTAGTTTTATTTTGGACTATGTTTTGAATGAGAAATTTGTCTCTATGTTGTGAAATCCTATTGTTTCCATGAGTTAAAAAAAAATTTTATTATTGCAATGTGGTTGGGGCTCGGGGGCCAATAAAGAAGGCTGACTTCTCCCTTTTCATTAGATGTCTTTGTTGGGTGGAGAGTGGTTCCTTTCCCCTGTTCTATTATGACCAAATTGGAGAATGATGTAAATTCATATTGTTGTTCTGAACCGAGAAACAATATAGATTGATAGTCCTTCACGAGATAATTTCTTAATGTAACCTTTTCCCACTTAAAGTGGATGATCTTGTATATTATTTGTGATGGAAATATGGTCTGTATGGGCTATGAAAGTTGTAAATTGAATTGTGAAAGAGATATACTTTGTTCTCTGTTTTTGAATAAATGTGGAAGAAATTGTATTTTGTATATTGTAATTGAGGAAGAAGACAAAGTTCTGATCCCTGTGAAACTACTTTTGTAAACCATTTCCCCACTTGATGTGGATGACAATTTAATATACATTTTGTGCTGAAGAGTTATTATGTTTTGGAAATGAAATCCCTTTTGAATGTGAAAGAAATATACTCTGTATTTTGTTTGTAAAAAGGAATGTAATGAGAAAGAGTTGTGATTGTAAAGTTACATTTGATGAAAAAATGAGGAAGTCAGTAAAAGAAATCTTTTCAATTGAATAGATGTCGTTTTACCTTACACAATGAATTTATCCTTGTTGAAAATATGCTTTGAAAATGTTGTACAACTCTTTGTTCGAATGTGGAAAATGTATTCATAATTATTACATCCTCGGTGTTTTGAAAAGCACTTTTTTTTTAAGGAAATAGAAATTGCTTTCTTGTTTCTACATTTTGATTTAAGGAAATATAACATTGTAATATTGGATTAGAATGAAATCATATTTTAATGTTTGGGAGATGTAATGGATCAATTCAATTGGAAGTGGAAAGCTTTTTTAGATGATTTTGAAACGGAAAATAATTATTAGAAAATGTGCAGAATGACCTTGCAGGCTAGGAAAGACATTTGAAAACATTAATTCAAGATAAGAAAGATCAAAATGATCCCAAACAAGATATAATACTTAAGTAATTTTCATAGAACCTTTCAAAATCGAGCTCAAACAATTTCTTAGTCGTTTTTGTTGTTAAATTGGGGAAATTCAAATTGATCTTCAATAAAACAATTTAATCCTTGAAATCTATCCTAAATTCCTCTAAGATCGATCCTCCATGTTTGTTTGGAATGTTGAGAAAGGAAGGAGGTCAAGTTAAACAAAATCTTATAAGTCAAATATTACTAGTTTGTATTTTAAAATCTTGTAGATCGTTTTCTCAAAATTGACAATTTAAACTTTATCAAAATTAAATTCTTAGTATTTCTATGCAAATAGGACGTCGAGATATTTCTAAAAATTCCTCGTTTTCCAAAAATTGAGTTCCCAATCAAAAGTTATGGCCTTTTGAAGTTTTTACTTCATTTGGCTTCAAAAATATTATAACTGTCAAATTTAATTATTAAAATATTCTTGGGTGGACCCGCGGGCTAAAACTTTTTTTTTTCACTTTTTGTCCAAAAAGGTGCAAAGTCATGAAGTTTCCCACCGCTCCGCTAACCCGCAAGCCTTCATTTTGTCTAAAAATGATCTAAGTCCAAAAGTTAATTTGACAATTTTTTCTCCACGGCCCGCAGCCCCGTAGCCAATCATTGATCGACATGTGGCTTAATTGGGTGTTTGCGGAGGCTAAGATCAATTTTAACCTTAAGCACTTTCAAAAATAAAATTAGAAAAATTTCTAAGTTTTCCTCGTCGGCCCGTAGCTAATCAGGTGTTGCCACGTGGCTTCACAAGGTGTCGGTGGAGGAGCGGATCTTTTTAAGCCTTAACGCTTTAGAAAAATTTTGGGAAAAATTTCCAAATTATCCTTGCCACCTTTAAATCATAGCCGGTTTCTACACGTGTGTCTTCTCGTGTCGGTGGAGGCACGGTTTCCTTTCGAACTTTTGCCCTTCCTTTTGAATAGTCAAATTTTCCAAATGTTCCCCACCGACCCACTAACCCGCAGCCATTAAGAAGCTGCCACGTGGCCTCCCTAGGCATCAACGGAGGTGCGGGTGTAAAATTTACTTTGTCCCAAAATGGAAAAAGTGCTAAATGTCTTCCCGATCCGTCGACCCGCGTATGGGAAAATTTTGCTTCCCCGCTTCGTGGTCCTGCTTTCCTTCTCCAGGTGAAATTTCTCTCCCGAAGTCCATAGGTCCGAGTTGGGGGAATTTTTCTCCGTAGGTGCGTAGGAAAATTGTCATCCCAAGGCCCGCCGGCCCAAAACTTGAGAAATATAAGGAGTTAGGAGGACTTCTTTATATCACTAGAAAGGTGAGGAAATTTCCTATCAAATGGGAATGTTTTCAAGATGTCTTGAGTGTGTTGAATATGAGAAAAATAAGATTGAATCCTTAACCAAGTTCTGGGAGTGGGTAAGTATGAATTTACTCTGATAATTTTAAATATGTATTTTTTTTCCCACTGTAATTAAACCTTGCTCTTGTCTTAGATCTTGTGGAATTAAATACCTTGGGTATTTAATTGTTTTGGTTCCTTAATCCTAAAATTTTAACTAGAAAATATTTATCTAAAATGTCAATGTAATCGGTGATTAAATTAATCTCTAAGGAGATTTGAACTAGGTGTGGATTTATTACACTTATAATTGCTTTATAATGTGGAATTAATTATTGTTATAATGGGAAAAGTTATCAGTTGAATTTAATTGTCCTTGAGACTTTGGTTGTTAACACTAAAAAAAAAATATTTTCTAACTAAACCTAGGTTGTTCATGGGTCTCAAGTGGGAGTTTTTAGCGGGCATTACACTTTCCAACTAAGTTGTTTCTTTTTTAAGGGATTGAATTTTTTTTTAGGATTTATAATCGAAGGAAACCTAGGATACAATCATTATATATACTAAAACACGTTGACGTTAAAGAAAAAAACATTACAATGGAATAAGACATGCAATAAGACACTAGTTTAATTTGAGAAATTATTTTCCATATCATATGCTATGTACTTTTATGGACTTTTTAGCTATGTTATATACCGATATTATTTAATGTTTATATTTTGTTCAAATGTTATGTTATTTTCCGTATCTTATTTGTTTTCATTGAGTTTTTTAAATCTCGCCGCTTCAAGTGCGACCTTTTAAAGATTTTCGTAGGGACGATGCAAATGGATGGACGCGTGACCAAAATATTATTCTATAGTTGCAAATCAAGTATAACATTAAACGATAGATTTTTTTATGGTAGAGGACCCCCACTTTTCAATTCATAAACCACACAAATTTTCAAAAACTAGGAATATATCAATTTGATATAGAAAATGATGGGACATAATAAAGGGTTGGAGCCATTCATGTCTATTTTATCTAGTTGGTGTTGATCTTATCAAAATTGTGGTATCCATTGTCCAGTTATAAAGTCATAAATATTACAAGATATTCAATATAAAATAAAATAAAAGTTATTAAAAATTACTTTATATCCCTCAACCGAAACAGAAGAAATTAGAAAAACATGGTGATAAGAGGTACATAATGCATTGTCTATATATGTATATGTATGTATGTATGGACACACACACAACGGTATATATATATATATATATAACCGATTTCATCTTGAACTACCTATACAACAACCCAAATACACATGGCTCCTACCAACACTTATCTAACTGGTGATGGGATGCCTCTTTTAAAACGTTCATAACCATTTTTTCTCGTTTCACTTGTAAACAATTAAGATAAAACCACAAATACGCTTGGATCATGAAGGGGTACATAGTACTAGAAGAAACTCGCATCTGATCATTTTTTTTTTAAATAATTGTCAAAGTGAGAAATGTCTTGCGAAATCTGACGCTACCCAACAACGTAAACTCTCTCCATCAACGATCATATTCAATAGTGGAAAGGAAATGCAGAAATAGTAATCTGATTACAGACTTGCACTCGTAAGTGACGATTGAGAGCAGCATTCTTTCGGTCGAGGGCATCATCTATGGTTGTCCATTCTCTTACGGTTATTGTCTATGGTCGTCCTTTCTTTTTGGGCTATCATCTATAAGGGCATCGTCCTTTCTTTTATGGCTATGGTCTATGAGGGCATCGTGTATGGTCGCTCTTTCCTTGTAGGCTATAGTCTATGAGGGCATCGTGTTTTGGGCATCGTCTTTGGTTCAATTTATGTTGAACACCATGCTAACTTGTATGGTAGTTAAGGCTCTTTTTTACCGCTACCTGGATTTTTTTTGTCGTTACTGTCTGAACAACACGGGCAGCAATTTCTGCATGTTAGTTAAGGCTCTTCACATATTTATGGAGTTTTAAAAATTTAACTGAGACTGGACACAGGTGACCCATTTTACGTACTTTGACATTAAACCATAGCAATCAACATACACACACGAGGTGTTTATGCTAAGTGGTGCCCACGTATACGAAAAGAGAAGTCGCTTTTTTGTATGGCAGCGGATCAACTGATCGTGTTGTGGATAATGACCCGAACTTAGTCACTTTTTCCTTTCACATACAAAAAAAAAAGTCATACTGCAATCAATTAGCAGTATGAAATTTGGACAGAAATGGAGCTGAAATTTTACTCTTATCACAAAATACCAATGAATCAGATGGAAGAAATGGGATTTGCTTTTTTGATTTAATAATTTGGAAGATATGGGATGGATTCTGAAACAAGACACGATATACTTAGAGAAGGTGGTGTCCAAGAATTACACGATGTTGAACTCAAAAGATACGTAAAACAGGGGCTTCTAGATGATTCAGTTGATAGTGAGCTTGTAGATGGAATTGTCTTGAAGTAATAAGTGCAGAAAGTAGTGGAAGGCCTGGGCGGCGCAGTTGGTTTTGTCGGAAACTGGACAAGTAATATCTGATTTACTACCAATAATTTCGAGATCCGTTTACCATGTATAAGCTTGCTGTCATTTTTTTAATACATGATATGAAATTCTATTGTGAGATTCGAAACTATAGTTAAATTTAAATTTAAATTTAAAACTTATAGTCGAGAGTATTAATGGAGTTATATTCTATATAGAATTTACCATTTCTAGCATGATGAAGCACCATAAGTATTTTTCTTCCATGTCATTCCATTATTATGACGGACTATTTCGATATAATTATGTGACGGTTGGTTAGTGACGTCAATCGCTCCATCCACATTTTAATAAATGCTATAAGCACATACACCTTCCAAGTTGGCACATCGCTTAATAATATCTCATTCACTATTAAATGTGAGTGGATTTTAATATAAAAGAGCAAGAAAATACATAAATGCAATTAGCTTTAAAACAAGTTAATTAGGTTACTAATGAAAAAGTCATCATGTTTTTCAACAATAATATAACCATAATTTTCCTATTAATGTTTTCAAATCTATTCCCTATTTCTTGTAGATAATAGGTTGAGTTGGTGATGACTATCATCTATACAAAATGCGCTTAACCACATCCAAAACACATTCCGGACACATGTATGGACATCCTGAGCCCATTGAAGCTGTAACTAGTTAGAAAAGGAGAATGAATGAAGTGAGTAGACAATGTAATTTTATACAACAATTCATTTGTGATTAATACCTTCCTTTGTGAAATTGTTGTGACGACTATTCTCTATATAGAATATAAAAACCTCATCCAAAATACATTCGAATTATCTTTATAGAAAAATTTAAGTGAATTTGAATACATAATAGAAAGTAAATGTATATATTTACCTACCTTTATAATATGCTTAAATTATTGTGGCTACATTTTATTTTCTATATTCAAATCCATTCACTATTCAATGTGGAGAATAGGTAATTACACAATTGCTGAAAATTTACAAATTGTTTAATGAAATGCCTTTCCCCCACCCCCAATGCATTTAGACTCCTCTATTAAGGAATGTTTATTGTGATTTTGTTTGAGGTATTTCTTCAAACAATTTACTTGGAAGGTATGTGTTTACCTTGATATATTACAGGAAAACTAATTTCATGTACTTGCATGGGCTGAGATGACCTACATTTGTCATTCCCCTTTCATTTAATCAACAATAACATAAGAAATCAATTTTAGTGTAGTTGTAGTGCCCCAGTTTCAACGCAATTCAATTGACAAGTGTAAAGATATACTCCACTATCACTGTCAACATCCCTCTCCCCTCAAGTTGTGCTCTCACCTCCCAAGAAACTTGTTGCAGCCTTTTCAGCTCCAACAGAACATGGAGAACGACACATCCTAGACTGCCTTTTAGACCTCTCATTTCTCTGCAGAATAATACAAGCACTCTTTTAAAGATCAAGAGGCGTCAACCACAGGGAAACCGAAGTTGACATTGTAAATTTAGTAGTAATTAGAAAGTTGCAATGAAAGAAATATGTGTACACCTTAGTTAAATTTCTGAACCTGACAGGGGTTGTTTAAAACAGATATATCTCCAATACCCATCTAAAATTAGTACGGTATGGGTTTATTTACTCCTGCACGCAAAAGTAAACATAAACCCAAAATTATCCTCTTTTTACCGCAGACAAATTGATTGGTCTAGATTTGTATCTGTATCCAAGGCGTTTCCCATATCTTTGATAATATCTTATGCCTATCGTGGGTTTGTTTCTTGTATGCAGAAGAAAAAGGTGGAAGATTATGAGGCACATCATTCGGGCATAGTTTCAATTTGTTTTGATTTTACCTCTTCTGCTTCTGTCCACCTGTGTTGTGCAATGTAACTTTTTCAACTCCATTCTCTTGGTAGTCGCTGCTACCACTTCGTATTCCTGCTCTTTATCTTTTAGTTGGATCAGTTCCTTTTATTAAGGCAAAGGAAGTTCCTTCTCCTTCTATGCAAGATTTGTTTGTTTCACTCTCCCACTGCGTAAGACGCTCTTTTTTTCCATTCTCTACCTCTCCAACGTTGATGAACTGTATTCGCTTAGATCCATGACAAATACGTTGCTCCTTTATATAAAGAGTGACATATCTAGTTCAGGTGAGCATGCAAAAGTAATAAGATAGGCTCTATCGAGGGTGCTAGTGTATTATCACCCATTATAAGGGTAGTTGAGAAATAGGCTGCAATATGGTAAGCTTCAAGTGGAGTGCACTGCTGAGGGTGTCATCTTCGTTGAGGCCACCTCGCCCAACACCCTCTTTGTACTTCGAGTTTTGGATGAGTTTAAACCTGTCATTTCAACAACGTCTATTTCATTTCCCTCAACATAATCTCGTCTAGAAAATTCATCCCTTGATTCTTCAGGCGACTCATTTCAGTCGCAGGGGGATTTGTAGTTTGTTGTGGGAATGAGTGTTCATCACAGTCTATGCGACGGAATAGGAGCAACTTAGTTTCTTAATGCACAAGGCATACATACTATCTTCGTAAAAATACTTGGGAGAAAATGTTGGTCTAAGGATTTATTTTTTCCGTTCCATTTGAAGTGGCAGTATAGAGAAGGAACGTGGACTATTTGACAGAATGCGTGGGAATGAAGAACCAAAAAAATGGATTCATTGAATGTCATGGTTGTTGGATATGCACAAAATGGATTTGGAGAAAAGGAATTAGAAACTCTTAACCAATGGTCAAAGTCCATACAAAAATTACCCAGGGAGATGCCTCCATCAAGTGTCAAAATGGTATGGAGCTTCCCTTTTCTCTTGTACTAAATTCTACTTTCATCATTTCTTGCATTTGGAAACTAAATCTTAATTATTAGGAAATGTAACTCAACCATAAACTTAACTAAGTAGTTTGAACTTAGTTAACGCCCTTGAATGTTTAATTTATAAGTCCACTTAGGTTACCAATCACTTTTAGTGATGTATTGTTTTAAGTAAATTGTAATCGGTTTTAGCTTCTGGTTACCACTTAGTTTGAGTGAGAATGAAATCCACTTCCACATATCCCTATACCGACAACAAGAGAATCAAAACCCATACGCATTTCAATGAAAATTCCTTTAGAGACTAGTTTTCATGAGTGGGTTTTGGGGCCCACTAATCACTGAGGGACAAAAGTTATTGTTGCAATTATGATAACTGGCTCGAGTTTCTCTTGTAACTTGATCTCTGCTCTTCGTAATAAACTTATATCAGACACGATGAATTCTATGTATGTGGGAGAGTACGCAGGAATCATCAAACTTTGTGTTCAAAATTAAAACAAGTGTTTTCAAGTCCCAATTTGTGAGCACTTTAGATGTTTCAGCCACTTGCACCAAAACTGCAACTTTAGCTAAACACACTTTCTAAGGATTATGTTAACTCCTAACTAACCATGGAACCTTGTACATATCATTTCTACACTTTATAGAGGATAAATTGATCAAATTATTGTATGAATGATTTTTGAAAAATTATGATGTTTCTCTCTCTTCCCTATTCTCTTTCTAGAAGTAACTATGATATTTTGACTAGTTCTAAAAATGTAAATGAGTTATAAATGTTCATGGGTTGGAAATGAAATGAAAATTTGATAATATATGTGATTATCATATGATGAATAGAAAGGAAAATGAAATTCTTATTTTGTCTCTCTTCCCCTTCTCTCTAGATATAATTATGAAAATATTGATTGGGTTTGAAAAAACAAATGGGTCAAAATGTATATGAGTTGAAATGTAATGAAAATTGGATACGAGATGTTTTAGTGATTTGAAAAGAAAATGAATCCTAGATTGTATTCCTCCTTCTCTTACTCTTTTGTCTCTCTCTCCCTATCTCTATCTCTCTCTATTGTCTATTCTAATTGTTTAAAATGATGGATGCGTGGAATTTTTGCTTGAGTGTAGGGGATTTCCATACTTAGTCCTAAGGACCGATGCAATGTTGGTTATAGGTACTCGGATAAGAGGAATTTAATGTATGTGATATGTTGTAATTAATGAGTTGTCATTCTAAAGTTGTATTCATCTTGCAATACATGTATTACCATAGAATAATGATATATATTGTATTTGAAGAATTGTTCTTGGTATATTTTGAAAAGGGAATACCAATGTTGTTATCTTTATAGCGCCAAATTAGATGTGAAGTTGTGCTCAATGTTTCACCTATGTTATAAGGATATTAATCAAATCTTTTGTTATGTTAATTATTAGTTTACTTCTTTAACACCCAAAATGCTAGGAAAATATCCTCTCATCAAAACTAACGAAATTAAAAGAACAATCTATAATTCCTATTGTACTTCCTCCTCCCATTTGGTTCTTATTTCCCAGGTTATAAAACATTGATCATGTTGAAAGAATACTCTAACCTAATTAATCATCTTCTTGTTTTCGCACCTAAGGTGTCTTACTAAGGACCTTTTTCTGAAATACTTTTAGAGGTGGTGATTGTATGTTGTGAAACCTATCATATTGGGCTAAGTGAGGTTATCATGTCTAGGTTCTATAGGACTAACCATATCATGAATAAGTTAACCCCTTGTATATAATTTCCCTTGGTACCCTAGTGGGTGGCTAAAGCCTTGTAAGATAGTTGGTGGTTGTACTTATGATTGATCTCTTGTGAGATCTAAATTATGTGAGTGGAGACTACATTTTGAATTTACTTGCATATTTACCCAACAATTTAAATAGGTCCTTAGGAGGATTTTTTAATGCATAAGATTGTTTGGGATATCTCTCTTTGCATATACACTCATACTTCGATGTCTAAGATCATTGAAATGATTTTTCTTGTGCGAGATCATACTCCTTGTACTCTTAAATCCTTAAGTGTTACATAACTATTTTAGGAATTACATTTGTTCCAAAATATTGATAATACATGTCAAAGTAACTCCGTGAACACATCGGTGAAAGGGTTAATAAGATTGAACTAAGGAATGACCGCTACAAAATTGGTACACCATTGAGTGATGTCAAAGCCAACTAAAATGTCAAATGTGATTATAAAATGAATGTGATAAAGTAGAGCTCCATGAATAAAACAACAACCTTATAAATTTGAAAACCAAATATGATGCATGATCACATACTTTGTATGCATGAATGTGGTTAAACAACAATGCTAATGAAATAATGAAATGTAGCCTTGAGATTAAGATACCTTTGGTTGTAGCCAAGGTCTTGTGAGTTAAGAAAATTACACTCTAGTTGGACTTGTAAAAGTTAGTAGAACCCTTGGCACAGATAGGAATATATTAAACCTAAGATCACTCAAGAAGTAGAATTTATGGTCGAAACATGAAATTAACCCATTGCTATTAGGAGTAAATCCTTAAGATGATGAAACAGATGTATTTTGAAATGTGAAATTCATCACTCAAATTCAAAGAAAAATCTCTATAATGGGAGTACATGTGTAATGTACCCTTCCATGTGAAATATGATTGTAAAAATATGAATTCCTAATTGGAGCAATGGATCGTGAATCAAGAAAGGTATAATTTAATTAGTTAACCTACATGGTTTTAATAACTTGAAGATGAAAAGAGTGTATTGTTAGTATCAAACAATGATATGAAATGGAATTGGCATAGGTCTTCTATTGATATAGTAACCTTCATTTTTCTTCTTGTGAATTTTCCTCATAATGAGAGTGTTTTTCCAAACCAATTATACTCTAATCTTTGAGACAAATCCATAAGTCAAATATTAAAAGGTGCATGTGTGTATATACGTTCCTAATCAAAATAAAGCTAGATAAAGTTATTTCCATAACGTAAACGAGTAAATTCTAAAGGAACCCCTATAGGTGAAATGTTAAAAAAAAACATGTAGCCTAGTTGTAAAGGAATGAAGGGTCCCACATTATAAGAATCTTTAGACAATTATAGTCAACTAAACAATTTTTGAGAAACAAAACTTTAACATAAGAATCAAATATTAGGAGACTCATAGTTGTTTAAAATGAATTTATTTAATAAAAAAGCTACGAGATAACTAATGGAATTGGAGAAAGGAACTAGCCACACATTCTCTGTTAAAGATTAATGCACTACAAAGTAAAGTAATTGAAGTTTGAAAAATATTAAATTTTAAACCTTATGTGTTTAATTTTGTTGAAAACTATTAGGTCATACAATGGATTCCTAAAGGTAATGAATATGTGAACCATGAAAAGTCCATGTCATGGAGTATGTCTATCCTATGTTTCTTATTGTTATTGGGTCATTGTCCTGGTTTACGTCATTTGAGTAAGACACTAATGTGTACCCTATGTTATCCTATTGTATGAGTGTGTTCATGTTTATGTAAGTGTCCTACATGATGTCGAATTTCTTTATTTGGATCTAATGTGGTGTTGTGTAGCATGCAATTAAAGTCAAAAATAAATTATTTCAATAATTTTACTATTTTATTTTGGTGTTGAAAATGTGGGCATTATAGTAGCTTAAACTTGGTTCAAAAATTATTTAAAAGTGTGTCGAGCTAGAAGGACAAAATGCTAGTGTTAATGCATTTTTGGATGTGGTAGTGATATGCATGTCACAATTTCATGTGATCATGCTAAAAAGGTTCATTGCTATGATGGAATGGTCCATCATGGTTGATTGGTTTGGTAAAAATAAGGGGTCCCAACTAAGATATGCTTATGAATGTGTAGCGGTGTAATAAAATGTGAAAAACATAAAAACACATTTAGATTATATTACATCTAGGAAATACAAGATTTAAAAGAATTGTGGCTCTTGAGCATCTCCTACACAAATTAAATGATTCTCAAAAGGTTTTACAATCAGTTATTAAAATCTATCAAATACATTGAGATCTCTTGAGACTCGTATTATAACTAAGAACATGTCAATGATCTTTTCTCTATATCCTTCTACTATGTGACCCAATTCATCTTATTTCAATGCATACACCATATTTCTTGAGCTCCCTAGCTTTAATCAATGGGGATTTGTATTTTTTAGATCAATTTATCTCTTGGGTAGTTGAATACAATTATCTATCATATTGTAGAAATATTTTCTCTTTCAACATGTCCCCCTAAGAAAGAGTCCTATCTATCCTAAGTGACTTTACAAATTATGTGTAATTCCAAATGTTTCATGGATATCTACAGTTGGTGCCCAAATAAATTTATTTTCATGAGTCTTTGCATATCAAAATAGAAAATTTTCTTACCCATGTTGGGTTTAACATGTGTAAGAAATACACTCAAGTCCTCTTACAATCAAAATGTCTTGGAGAGATTTTTCCAATGTGACCAAATCTATGCTAATAGATGCCCTCTTGTGACAATCACATCCCTTCAAATTCACCAATTTCATTCTTCATTCACTTTAAATAATAAGAATGAGATCCCCTTTGTGATTATGTTTCACATCAATATCATGGGATTCTTGTGCTCAAAAGACTAAAAAAATCTCTTTGAAATTCAAGAAGGGCATGTGAAACATGAACCCAATATTTTATAATATGTGATTCAAAGATCCACCAATGTCCAATTGAGTTATGAAAACAATAGAAAAGATGGGTTTTACATTTACAAAGATTACAAATTCAAAAATGTAACATGTTTCATTTGCATTTACTCAATTTCAGAAGCATAACATTATTAATTTGTGAGCTCAAAATTAAGTTGGCTCCAAAATAATATTCTGGGGGATCGTAAGCATAAATTAACACATGACCATTAGTATATAAAGGGACACTAAGGATTTAAATAAATCCTTCTAAGTACTTTTCAAAACCGTGTGTCTTGGGGTTTCCCTAACATCATAATTTAGGGCATTGCAATGTTGTGACTAAGTTGCTTTCAACACCAATATTAAGAGCACTTAAAGAAATGCAAGGGTCCCAAAATTATGTGGATATATCGAAGATATGTTATGGACTAATGTGAAGGCCTACATGAGCGAAAATTAATTAATAGAAAAATTTAGAAAAATTAGGATGTAAGATTGGTTGATGCCTTTGATGCTCTTGCATCATTTAATGATGGTTCTATAATTTATAATAATGAAAATCCACATGTCTTGTGCTATATTTGATAAGTAAAAAAATATTTACAATTGCTTATAACTGATTATCATAAATTCTATCATAACATAATCAATCATATAGATTTTAAAAATGACTTATTATAAAATAAAAAAATTCTACCTAAATCAAGAACACTATGTGAAACATTATAATATGTAAGAAATTACAAATGTTAAGATGGGTAAAGTTTGTTTTTTTGTATTTATTTGGTCAAGCTTACATACAAGTATCTAAATAATATTCAAGACTACATACAATTGGTTGATACACGAGAGAGTTAAAATGATTTTTTATTTTTTATTTTTAATCAACCTCCTATACTAATATCTAAATAGCAGCAAACAATACATATAAATGATTGATACCCAATAATAACAATATAGACGTTTACCAAATACCTTCTTAATTATCATAATACATGACCTTAATGGTTTCATAAAATGTGAATAATGTATGATCACTTTTATGTCAATGGATTATGCTTATCCAAAAGCGACGAAATATTATTGGAAGGCTTGAAAGTTGGTGAACTCCAATATCAATAAAAAGCAAAGTGCGAACGTATGTTATACTTCTACATTACAATGAAAAACTGTCATTTCGATATCGAAAGAAATTGTAATCAAATGGAGGAATTATTTCAAAAGGACATACTGTCAAGTAATTTCACTACTTGGCATTTAGCAATTCATATAATCCGCAAAGGAAAACTGTCACCTCACAATAAAACTGTCCATGTGTCCATCTCTTACAATCAGATGAAGTACTCGCACAATTTTCAGAACAAACCAACATTTGGAGGTGGTATGGTGATGGCTATGTTAAGTCTCCTATTTGTGCCGACTATAGAGATGAATACTTCGAAAACTGTGTATTTATGCTCAGCGGTACCCAGGCAGAGTGTGACCCGATCTTTGACAGATGCTGTGGACGATGACCCACCAGATCTTTTGCAGGCAGAGTGGATAATGACCTGATCTTGGTCGCCATTTTCCCTCTTGCAAACCAAAACAGAGGAGACTAATGAAGTGGCAGGAAATTAAGGCACCATCATCGAGATGCAGCAGCAGCAGCCGTCTGCTGGTTTCTGCTTCTCATCGCACTTCCCCACAATGACGAATTCTTAATACCTGTCGATCTTCTTCGTATCAACTCCATTATCTGAGCTTCCCACACATAATTATTACTGTGGTCAAACCCTCCTTCGTTCTCCCTAATTTCATCCTGTTTTGAAGACTCCAATCGTAATCCTCGTGAAGGGAGGGGTCAGAGAGTGTATCATACGCCTGCTGAACTTGAAGGAATTTCGAGGTGCATTCTTCTTTATCTGAAGACGGGCAGACGTCGGGATAGTATTGAAGAGCCATCTGACGATATGCGCTCTTTATTTCTCGCTCACTCACATTAGCAGAGACAGAGAGCACATTCCGATTGCGATGCCCCAAAAATTCCACCTCTTCTTCTCACTGCATCCTGCTTAATTGGTTTCACACCAATTTTTATGCGGGGAATTCCAGCTGAAACAATCTTGTTCATAACACAAGACCTATGTTAAAAACAAGTGGATGCACTACACTCCATTATAGCAAGAAATGGAATTTCCAAATTTCGAATAATAATTTGGAAGGATTGGTTTGGATTGACGAAACGAGACGTGATATATAGAAGAATATAGGATATTGAACTCGGAAGAAACGTAAGACAAACGGAGTCTTGTTTTTTTTAAAAGACGAAGGTGATAATGACCGGCATCATCTGGAATCATAATGAAGGTGATAAAGACGAAGGTGATAGTGACCGGGATCATCTGGAAGTCATACGTGGAGAAAGCAGTGGGAGGCCGGCGCATTTGTGTTTTCTCGCAAACTGGACAAGTAATGGCTTCTAGAACAAAACGTTAAAATCTTGGAAATGTAGAAAATCTGCAGTCTTATACAACAAACAACATAAAAGAAATAAACAGAATACTTAAATAGCTTGCATAAACATATGAATATTCAAACCAGCACTGCTGTGCATAATCTCCATTAATAAAAGCTTCATCATACTCAGAGCTTCAGCTCTTTACAATTGTGCATGCAGCTGTGTGCTTTCAATACACATCCTTCCTTGCTTGTGCAGATTTCACACCTTTGTGTGTGCATACAAAGCAATTACAATTGCTGTTATTTAAATAGAATAACTCACCCACTAACAGCTCTTCAACTGAGCATTCTAAATTTAAACTCATGCGCTTGCATGCTATGCATGATTTAAAACAGATTTATTTGATTTAAATCTAATGATAAAAATAAGATAAAGCTAACTTAACTAAAGCAAGACTAAAGCTAAAATTAGCTTTCCTAAAAAAGCTATAGTTGGAATTAAATATGCATCACATGCATATTTCCAACACTCTTAATTTCGGAACTCTTCTAGAGTTGTGTTTGCTTTTTCAGATCTGCCATGTGTGGATCACATACTCCCAAACAATCTCTCAAATATTCAAAACTTCTTTTGCTAAAGCTTTTGTAAAATGTCTCGCAAACCGATCTTCGATCTACAAAATTCAAGATGAATTTCCTTGTTGTTTACTAAACCTCCCGATGAAATGATACCTCGTGATCAATATGCTTGCTCCTCTTATGAAAAACATGATTTTGGACAACGCTATGGCTGAGTTGTTGTCACAAAAATCGTGTAAGCTTCCACTTGTTTCGTTGTAATCAACACTCTTCTCATCCAAACAACTTTGACATGCCGCTCCCGTTGCTGCTACATACTCGTCTTTGAAGATAACGTGACAATGGGCCGCTTCTTTGATGCCCATGAAACCACCTGTTCCAAAGTGAAAAGTATAGCTTTTCCGATCATCTATACTTCCACATTGTCACTATCTCAGAAAACCAATGAGTTTGAACTCATCTCGAACTTGAATAAAGAATTCCATAATTTCTTGTTCCACGACATACCTCAAAATTCTTTTTCCAGCCTTTGCCAATGTGAATCTTTTGGAGATTCCATGAATGATATGAGGCTTACACCATACATGATATCGTGCCTTGTGGCTCAAATACATAAGACTTCCAACCAACTTTTAAACAATGTTGGATCCACAAATGATCCTTCATCCTCTTTGCTCAACTTCAAACCTACCGCAACTGGTGTTGGTGGGCTTACAATTCAACATGTTAAACCTTTTCAAAACGTCACTTGCATACTTTGCTTTGTGAGATAAAAACTTCACCTTATGATTGTTGAACTTCAATACCCAAAAATAATGCATAAGACCAAGATCTGTCATCTCAAACTCCTTCTTCATGGCTGATTTGAATGACTCTCAGATAGATTTCCAGAATGATCAAATCATCTACATATAAACAAACAATTAAAATTTTACCTTGCTCATTTATCTTGGTGTATAAGGTAGGCTCTGCTCCTACCAAAACCATTCTCAATCAAATAAGAATCTATTTCATTACTCAAGCTCTAGGTGCTTGCTTGAGACCATAGAGTGCTTTCTTCAATCTGTATACTTTTCCTTCATGACCTTCAATCTCATAACCTTCTGGCTGATTTACATAAACTTCCTCTTCAAGGAATCCATTTAAGAATGCTGATTTAACATCCATCTGATAAATAGGCCATTGGTTTTGAGCTGCAATTGCTAAAACCATTCTTACCGTATCCAAACGTGCTACTGGTGCAAATGTTTCGTTGTAGTCAACTCCATATTGCTGCGTAAAACCTCTTGCAACCAGCCTTGCTTTGTTTGTACTTTTCCATCAACATTGTATTTTGTCTTGTAGACCCACTTGACTCCTATCACGTCCTTTCCTTTTGGAAGATCCATTAGCTCCCATGTCTGATTCTTCTCTATAGCATCAATCTCATCATCCATGGCTTTTTCCCAAACTTCATTCTTTATAGCATCTTCGTAATATACTGGATCTGCAGCTTGAGAAAATAATGCAAAAACTGAAAATGAATTAGTTGTATCAACATTATAAATCTCACTTAGACTTCTTGTTTTCCGCTGCACAGGAGTATTCAATGCAGGACTACTTTCTGGTGATGGAGTAGCTTCTGGTGTTCCCTGTGGTGTCTCTTGCATGACTGAAGATGGCTGAAATCTTGGTGACCTCCTGACTGTAGATGGAGGTGTAGCTTGTGCTACAACTTGTGGTGCATGTCCAAGATTTGTAGATACAGTAGCTTGTTCCTCTAAAGTTTCATCTGTCATATCATCATGTGGAATAGATGTTGCTATACTCACTGTTTTCTCTATACTTCCATCCCATGCTTCATTCTCAATAAACTGTACATCCCTGCTGATCACAACCTTTCTAGTGACTGGATTGTACAACTTGTATGCTTTTGTATTCTCTGAATACCCAACAAAAATACATTTTTCTCCTTTGTTGTCTAACTTCTTCCTTAGTTCATCAGGTACATGTGCATATGCTACACAACCAAAAACTCTGAAATGTGAAACACTGTGTTTCCTATTAGTCCATGCTTGTTGAGGAACCATGTTCCTAACAAGTTTCGTTGGACACCTGTTCAAAATATAAACAGAAGTTGCTACTGCTTCTGCCCAATACTCATTTGGAAGATGTTTTGCCTTCAACATGCTTCTCGCCATCTCCATGATGGTTCTATTTTTCCTCTCTGCCACACCGTTCTGTTGTGGTGTATACCTGGTAGTAAACTGCTTGTGTATACCATGATATCTGCAAAAATTCATAAACTCATTAGAAACATACTCACCTCCTCTGTCCGTTCTGAGAACTTTGATGTAGTATCCACTTTGCTTCTCCACTAATGCCTTGAACTGCTGAAATGTATCAAAGGCATTTGATTTATTTCTTAGGAAATAAACCCATGTCTTCCTTGTGTAATCATCAATGAATGTCATAAAATAAATAGAACCTCCAATAGAAGCTGTTTGCATAGGTCCACATAAATCTGAATGTACAATCTCAAGTGGTGCACTTGCTCTTGCTGTTTTGCCAACTGGAAATGAATCTCTGTGTTGCTTTCCCAAAATACAACCTTCACATACCCTTTCAGGTTTCTGAATCAATGGCAAACCTTTAACCATATTTTTTCTATATAATAAATTCAAACCTCCAAAATTCAAATGTCCATACCTTAGATGCCAAAGCCATGTTTCATCCTTCATAACTGAATGAAAAGCTGATTGTGTTCCTTCAGCGCAGACTTGATTTTCATTGGCGCAGGACTCATCTGTTTGAGTGCAGGACTCAACAAAAGACTCATTTGGCTTAACACATGACTTTGCTGCAAACAGATCTGATTTCTTCTTCTTTCCAGGTTTCAAAATCAATGGAAACATCCTATTGCTGCTCATCTTCACTTTTGCAATCAATTGAGTGCTAGGAGCTTTGTCCACAATCACGCACTCATTGTCTTCCATATAGACTCAGTATCCTTTCTGTACCAGTTTGTCCAATACTCATAAGGTTATGTTTCAAACCTACAACATAGTAAACATCTTGCATACTTGTTTGCTCCCCCTCTTGTTAGAATACTAATGCCCTTTCCTTTCACAGCACACAATATATTATTTCCAAGAGTTACATCACTCTTAACTGAATCATCCAAACTAGAAAACAAATCTAGATTACCTGTCATGTGATTACTGCAACCTGAATCTAAATACCATACATCACATGGACTCTCTTTTGACAAATTACATTCAATAGGGGATAAAGAAGGTATTGCTTCAGCAATCCTTGTGCATGCAATAAACATAGGTTTAGAAATAGAACTTCCAACCTGATTTTGATTTTGTCTCTCTTGATCATATTGCTTTTTCTTGCAATCATAAGCATAGTGCCTGTACTTCTTGCAATAATGACACTGAACATGAGACTTATCTTGTCTCTGACCATAACTCTGTTCTTGATTATGTCCTCTTCCACTTGAGTATGATGAACTGCTGCCACGTCCTCTGGATGGACTTCTTCCTCTGCCTCTTGGGCTGAAACTTCCTCTTCTTTTGCCACGACTACCTGCTGTCTGAGATGCAAAAGCCTGATCTACACTTGCATGTGATCTATTCATCCTCTGTTCATGATTGATTAGTGATGCATGCAACTCATCAATAGAAAATTGACTCAGATCCTTAGTTTCTTCAATAGCAACAACTAAAGGATCAAATTTCGTAGGCAAACTTCTAAGCAATTTTTCAATAATCCTTCTGTCCTCAAGAGTCTCACCATGGGATTTGATTTGATTGACTAAGCCAACTACATAAGTAAAAATGATTCTCTAATCGAATCTTTCATTGCTAAATTCTCAAAATCTCTACGAAGTAACTGTAGCTTGGCGGTTTTTACTTTCTCCTTACCTTGATATGCAACTTGTAAAGTATCCCATGCAGTCTTTGCTTGACTAGCTGCTGCCACTCTTGGAAGAATGCTTTCATGCATTGCCTGATGAATATAGAAAAGAGCTTTTCCGTCCTTCTTTCATAACTCCTTCAAAGTATCTTTCTCTGCTTGAGAAAGTGCAATATATGCTGCTGCATTTGCAGGCTCTGTGTACCCATCTTCAACGATCTCCCACACGTCTTGAGATCTGAATAGCGCCTTCATGGTCAACGACCGCATTCGTAATTCTTTCCATTAAATTGCGGTGTTCAGATATAATGATGGATGTAGAAGCCATAGCTTGCTACCAATTTAATAAGCTGCTGGAATAACCTTGCTCTGATACCAATTTGTAGAAAATCTGCAGTCTTATACAACAAACAACATAAAAGAAATAAACAGAATACTTAAATAGCTTGCATAAACATATGAATATTCAAACCAGCACTGCTGTGCATAATCTCCATTAATAAAAGCTTCATCATACTCAGAGCTTCAGCTCTTTACAATTGTGCATGCAGCTGTGTGCTTTCAATACACATCCTTCCTTGCTTGTGCAGATTTCACACCTTTGTGTGTGCATACAAAGCAATTACAATTGCTGTTATTTAAATAGAATAACTCACCCACTAACATGCCTCTTCAATCGAGCATTCTAAATTTAAACTCATGCTTTAAAACAACAGCATGCTATGATGATTTAAAAAGATTTATTTGATTTAAATCTAATGATAAAAATAAGATAAAGCTAACTTAACTAAAGCAAACTAAAGCAAGACTAAAGCTAAAATTAGCTTTCCTAAAAAGCTATAGTTGGAATTAAATATGCATCACATGCATATTTCCAATGAAAACGATAAATCGGTGAAAAGGTTACACTAATATCTCATTTCCTACCCCCACAAGAAAAAGAAGTTTGTAGATCCGTTTACCATTTACAATTGCGTTGTCATCCTTTTTACACACGCTCTGAAATTCTATTAGTTCTGAAAATCACAAAATCCGAAGTCTGATATCTGAAATCGAGAGTATCATCGGAATATTGACCTTGAAAATGACTCTACCGAGATGTCTACTCACCACCACACATGGAGGGCTAAAGCATGCTTTAACGCGCTTAATGCCCTCCGAACATTGACCGTAGAGAGCTTTAACACAGTTTGAGATGCAACCTAGGTCTATTTCAAAATTTCTAATTATTTTGTTAAATCAATCCATTCATTGCTATATAAGCCAATAATTTATGCCCACTTGTTAATAGTTGGGTTGGGCTTTGATTTTTAGATACCTTCATGTGCAGAAAATAGGGGAAATAGCTGTAGGACATAAGAAAAATGAGCTCGGTTTCGGCTAAGATTTTTATGTCATGTGTGCACCTATCCATTGCTAATGATTTGTTGAGGTGTGCAGAAGATTTATTTTTGTTAAGTTGTTAATATATTAGGGTAATCCTTATCCGACACGCACAAATGTGGTGGGGCCTCCATAATGAATCAATCATATAATTAATAAACAAAAAGTCTTTGCACATTGGTTTTATCCATTGGTGCAGAATGTAGGGCTCGCCTATTTGTGTGTGTTGTTTACGGTCATCCATATATTAGCAGTAGTATTAAAAGGAGGTCTAATGTTTTCTCGATAGTTAAATTTGAGGGTTTGTAGAGTCGTCAAAACAATTTTAAGATATAATGAAGAGGAATGTCTGACGTGAGTTATAAGGTACGTGAGGTTTGTGAAGTCATATAATCAATTCCAAGTTGCACCGAACCCTCATCAAAGAAATTTCAAGATGTACTAAAGAGGTATGTCTGATATGGATGGTAAGACACGTAATGTTTGTGGTGTCGTAGAAGCAATCTCAAGGTGCACTTAGCCCGCATCACCAAGCATGTCCATCATTATTGCCTCCATTAACAGGCAAAGCAATGCCCGAATAAAAGGATATGTCCTTGAGCACTCTACTTTTTTACTAGTTGTGTCTTCAATAGAGAATGAAGGATTTAAATGAATTATAGACTATTACTATTATAATAACAATATAATGATTGATTATAATTGTAGGTTCCAATCATTACACTAATATTATCGTTTACTAAATATTATGATAACTTCAACATATCGAATTATTTGTCAACATCTTGTCATATCGAAACCGCATCTAATATGAACTTGTATTTATTTGAAAAAGAAGATCAAAACATGTATTTCCTTGGCTACAAAGGAGACATTAATTACAAGTAGAAGATGTTGGTGCTCAATTTAATCTCGCCGTGTTCGTTCAAAAACATCTTAGTCCGCATGATTCAAAGTTTTTTATGTCTCCTTTATACGGATGTAGGAAAGCTCTTTCCTTCATTTGGTTTATGATCAGTCCTTTCCTTTAGTCGAGCATCACATTGAGTCATAATATTCTTTACCATTTCGTGTCCATGAGAAAGAATCTATAATCTGGGCGTGAATTGGTTTCCCCTTCCTTCGTTTTTCGGCAGCTTCATGTTTTCCCTATCAATTTTTGTCCCAACATATGTGGAAACGTGGTCCTTTCTGATTGGATGCGGCCCAATGGGTCTTTTTGGTGAAATTTGTCACTTTGTCACATTATGTAAAAAATACTAAATTGGCCCTGTGGCCCCAATAGCATCTAATTGGCTATTCAGCAAATATGAAGCGATAGGGAAAAAGTCTTACTTTGACCTCGAAGAAGGACATGTGGAAGTTTTTCATGTTACAAGTGGGAAGGCAGGTTAGTAGAACATTTTGAAGGTTTTTGCCTCTTTGTACGAGGGAGAAAAGTTATGAAATAACCTACAACTCCGTTGGGGCCCACATCAAAAGTTAGAAGTGGAGAGGCAGGTCACTGGGCATTTTGAAACTCTAAGGCCGCTTCAACTCAAAGCTTGTCCACGTGGAGGGCCGATGCTCATTTGAGGATCCACCTCTGGGTCCTACCTTAGTAGTTGTGCTAAGGAGACACGTGGAGGCTTCCGTTGGCTCCTCTCTATACTTAAACTTTTCAAGCAAATTTCTAAGGCCTAGGACATGTGGAGGGCCCGCACCTGTTTGGGACTTGCCCCTATACTTTACTTTTGAAGAAGCACCAAAGGGACACTTGGAGGTTTCCATTGGATCCTACCCATACTTAGACTTTTCAACGACCGAAGAAACTTTCTTAGACCCTAGGCACATGGCACCTTCCACTGGTCCTTAAACTTTTTCAACAACTTTACCGGGTTGAGACACGTGGTGAGCTCACGCTTGTTTAGGGTCTCCGATTTTGGGCACCATATCAAAAGTGTGCCAAAGAGACATGTGGAGGCTTCTGCTGGCTCCTTTTTATACTGAGACTTTTTCAAAGGCCAAAAGGCAATTTTCTTGGGCCCAAGGCACGTGGAAGGCCCGCGCTTGTTTGGGAACCTACCTCTAGACTTCACCTTTTCAGTTGTGCTAAGGAAACACGTGGAGGCTTCCACTGGCTCCTCTTTGTATCTTGATGACTCGAACTCACAACACATGAATGTGGTTTAATCTCGTGTGCAGACACTCATTTCTGAGAGGCATGAATGGAGGCATCCATGGGAGGGCACTCATTTCTCGCTGTGTGTACTTTCGAGGGTGAAAAGAATTATTTGTCAGATCCAACTAAACAGAGCCACCTGAAAATGATTAAAATGTGGATTTCTCGCAAGACATAATAAGAATGATTAGAAGGACTATCAAAAATCTATGGCATGGCAACCCATTCATGGTTGAATTTATGAGAAACATTATTAGTTCATGATTTGTCCACCTGACAACTTCAGGAGTAAATATTATAAACACCACTTTCTGAGACAAATTGGTAACAAGTAAAGGATTCCTCGAATATTCTTCTTTTGGGGGTGAAATTTGGGATGAGTGAGTGAGTGAATTGTATAAATGTAATGATGATACTCTTGCAAAAGGTTGGGGGTTTAATTCTTACGAGAAAATTTAAGAAATCCCATCTTCCTGAGAGACCATCTAAGAAACCTGGAAAAATCTTGTGTTTTAGATTTGATCGCATCTAGATGGTTACAAGTGTATAGCCCTTAAAAAGCTCTGTGACTGGTCAAGAAACTTTCCTTTGTTGATAAATCTGATAGATCTTGAATTAATCTGTGTTGATCTTGGGAAAAATTGTGTCTACTTTTATTTTAGAAAGTTTTCAAATGGTATTGATGTTCATGTTGTAATCTTATGTTAAACTTCCTCTGAATCACACAAGATATCGTCCCTGTGATAGTATAGTGGCATTTGTAATTTCATTATGAGAAGAGCCTTCATCCTGTAATGAGATAAACAATTTAAAATCACTTTACTATCATTTTGTTGATAAAGATTGTTTGTAAGCCTTTGAGTGTATCTTAGGCATGAGGAACCAGGGGTTGTTAATGTTTAATTGAGTCTTTAGCTTGAGGCTTTGTGTTGAATTCTCAAATATTGTGTGAAACCGTGCAGATTTGGGGGTCCATTGATGCACACCTTTTGGTTGAAGAAATATTTTGGATATTCTAAACAATTGTGTCTGGTACTCTTGCAATTGTTGTAAAGATTCTCAAAGATTTGGTAAAATCAACTTTAGCTTGCTTAATCCCCACCATCATTTTCAAATAGCCATCAATCCTACCCGAAGTACCCCTGTTTGTGCTATGCATCCACAAACAAGTAACTTCTACCTTGCAAAAATCTATAGATGCAACCGGGTTTTAAGTGTCTTCAATAACCCGAACCTTGCCAACAAAATATCCCCATTCTTTAGAAGTGACAACTCATGAGAGTTAAATTGTGGTGTATTGATCATATTTTCTCAAGGTTCCCCTGAAAATTGTGTAAATAAGGATCTCTTCATGTCCTTCACCGATGGAGATTATAAAACATGTCCTCTGAGCCTAATCGAAAGGCACTGCATAAAGTAGTGAGGATAGATCAAATCCTTTTAAATGGTGCTATCCATTTCTCTAGCGCCCGAGTGAGAAAGAGCTAGCTAAATCCCTTCCTCAGATATAAAATGACTTATGATTCATCTTTCTATGAGTATCTTGTTAAATATGTGATGCTACTCGGCTTCCAAGGGAGAATCAATTTGGATACCCACACCATTTTGATGCCATTATAGGGACGAGATTTACATTCTTTGGGAGTATTTGAACATCGGGACCTATTTGTGCAGCAAAAACACCATTTTGGAGCCATTGTTGGGGATCTTCAAAGGCATTCTCATATCGACCATGGTAATGTTCTTTACACGATCTAAGTGCAATTTTAAACGTCATCCTATCTTGAGATTTGTAAGATTTGTCCAAGTTACAAGTTCTGTGTGCAATATTTCGAGTTTCTAGTGGTTATTGCACTAGATTTATATCATCAGTGATAAACACTGGTAAAAGAGGGTAGATCTACTAAGCTTTGCAGGAATTAAGTGTTGATAGATATTTGACAATTCATTTATAGTGCATTTACACAACTAAGGTGAAAATCCTTAGTGGCGACTTCGTGTTGATTTAAATTTTGATAAATACCAATGCCTTAACCTGTTTTAAGTGAATCTATCACTAATCTTGACAAAGATGGATAGAAGAAGATCTTTCTTCACTAAAGACCCTACCAGAAAGTTGTTTCTAGAACTAGGAAAGACAAATTTAGAAGGAAAAAGAGTCTAGAAAATAGTTGGAGATTAGGAATCAAGAAAAGAGTTATCCATTATGAAAATTGATCAACTGTGGTTGAGGATTACCATTCTTCTTCAAGTGATTTTGAATCAGGTAATATTTATATAGAATTGAATTCTCCAACTAGAGAGGGGCCTTCATTTGTGTCTGATAAGTGTGCTTCTTAGTCTGTCCCTATATTTTCCAAAGTTGATAAGGTTTTCCATGAAACAGAGTCTTTAGAGGACATTCATTTTGAAAATTATACTCATGTGTTCCAAAGACCCTTGTCCCTCATCATTTTGTTTCTCCTGTAAGATCACCCCCTCAAAGAAATATGGCCCAACCTCCACCTAGACCTCTATTTGTTGTCAACACTTTTGGACCTATAGATTTTAGAGGTATGGCTAGATATCCAAATGTAGTGCCACAAGATGTTAGAAATAGACTGACCAAGGGAATAATGCTATCATTGGTGATCAACATTTGAAACTATTTTTCAATATGATGGAAGACTTTGAGATTGAATTTGAGGATGTGTATATAAAACTGTTTATTCATACTCTTGAGGAGGATGCATGTGACTGGTATAAGTCTTTACCAGACAACTCAATAGACTCATGGACAAAAATGAAAAATGCTTTTAGATTGCAATATGGGGATAAGATAGATCCCAAGTTTCTTTTGTCTGAATTTGAAAATATTAAGAAGAATCCTAATGAATCTGTTCATGACTTCAATACTCGGTTCAATAAGACCCTGAATAGGCTACCTGTAATCCTGAGGCCAAGTGATGTTTCTTTTTTGATAAAATATTATGATGCTTTTGACAAAAAGGCTTCCTATTATTTAAGGGACAAAAACCTAGGAACTTTGACGTAAGCCTTCACCATGGCTTTACAGATTGAAAATAATATCAAAGCAGTTGGTAAGCCTCCTAAAAGAGAGGGTATAAAATTTATAAATCCAGAGAAGCCTTAGTGAAGTAATATTGTGAATCTAGAAGAGGTTGTAAAAAATTTGGCTGGAGCTGTTAAAGAAATATCCTATAAACTAGCCAGAGCAGAGAAGGGGATTGGAAAAATTTCCCAAGGTCTGCACAAGCCACAAGGTCAAATTTTTTTGCATATCATCCCAAAGGTGATCATAAATCAGATGACAGTGGTAAAAGGCTCGTGATATCGGAAATAGATAGCCCCAACCTCGGGAAAAAGATTGGTGCTTGATCCTTTAGCAGAGTTGCTTCTACTGTGGAAGAGGTCCATGATATGGAGTGGTGTGATAGATATTTCTTGCCCCATTCCCCATGGAATGAAGAAAAGGTAGTTGAGGAAGAATTTGATGATGATGCATGCATGATGGATTGCTCTACAAGTTCAAAGCAGGTCAACCTCAATTGAACTAATAAGTGCCGAATGATCAGGGGATCATTTTTGAAAGTTCCTTAAACATCCCTAAATGGTTTCAGTGTAGAAGATCATCTCGAGAGCTTTCCAACGACTGTGAGAACGTGAAAAACGGACATCGGGAGCTCTAGATATGTTCGGTCAAAGTTTAGACATCAAGAAAGTCAAACTATGGTCAACTGGTCAATATTGGACCAATTGCACTGTGACATGTGGCTTGCCAACACTCGTTGAATTCACTCGATTTTCCTATCGGGAGACGACAAGTGGATTATATGTGATTTACCGAGTTAATTATTTCTATGCCACATTGTATGGGTCGAAATTATATTATCTTGGTAAGTCCACTTTCTAAATGGCACGCATATATGCTAAACCACACACACACACACATATATATATATATACATATATATACTATATGTATATATATATATATATATATATATATATATATATATATATATATGTATATATGTATTAAACGTGTATATATATATAGTGTATATATATATGTTTAAACATTAGTATAAACCGCCAAACCAAATACATGTTATTAGGGAGGCAAATGCCATACGTGGAAGCTTCCACATGGAGGAGGATGAAGTAATTGTTGGGGGTTTAACCCATGCGTGGAGATCCACGTGAATGAAGGGGTGGCTAAGGTTAATTAAAACCTTAGCAAAAATAAAGGGGCTGCCTAATGTGGGATATACCCACTTAACTAAACAAGCCGCTCCTTATGGGATTTTTATCCTATTTAAAATGCTAAGCGCCCATTTTGGGAATATTTTATCCCATTTAAAATGCAAGTCCGCCAAAAATGATGCTACTGGGATTTGATCCCCTGACCTCATGGGTCTAAAGCCAATCCTCCAACCAACTCACCTAGAGGCTTGGGCACATTATAAAATGGGTTGCTTCCACTTATACAAGAGGGACAGGTCTGTGTAAAAGCCAGGAGGAGGCAGTTTCAGAAAATGCCATTTTTGAAGGCCTTGCACTTAGATTGGGCACTCGGAGTAAAAAGATGAAATGAAGGAAATTCTGAGATGATTCCAAAAATGTAAGATTTGATGTCTTTTGTTGAGCTGTAACCTGTTTTTGGAAGCTTTGAATGCAGTTTTTACAGGATCTACAAGATAGCTAGTTGGAAAACACAAATTTCAATGCACTTCTAGTCCGAATTGTGACTTGGTGTAAACATGAAAAGTGTTCATAATTCAGAGATGATCTCAGATATATGATTTTTTTTCATATAATATTTTTAAATCTCCATTTGTAGGTGTTTTTATAACACAGTTGCAGGGAGATCACATTGTGAAAACACTGTAGGAGCCACAGATCGTTCTTGGGATAGTTTCTGCTATTTTTCAGAGTTCTTGGGACATTGATCAGCTCATTTTCAGGTTGTGATTCATTATTGGTTATTTGTAACATTTATTGTACTTACATTTCAATATTATTAATGGATCGGTTCAATCGAACCCAGGGGACATAGGAATTTCGAACCCCGTAAACAATCTCTTTTGTTATCGAATGTTTGAGCTTTTTGATTATTCATTTTCTACATGAGTTTTCCGCACTTCTATGGATGCATAATAATCAGAATCTAATCAATTTTTGGAGTTAAGAATACTTAAAATTGGTTAAGAAAATCATGATCTTTGGAAACTTTTAAAAGTATTAAAAAAATAAACACACGTTTTTAGATCACAGAACTGCTTTATTGATTTACGGGATTGCATACACCACGTATTACCTCTTCCTCCCAATCATACTTTTTAAATTGATATGGTACAAGATTTTGAGTTGCCTAATAATTATTTTGAGTACTTAAGGGCATTAATGATTAAAAAGTATGATGGAGGAATTCCTTCAGAAGAGGACAAACAATTGTTAATGAATGCAACAGTTGCCCAAGAAAAAGAATATAATACTAGGAGTAAGGTTTCCAAAGGGGCAGGGCCGTAGGCCAAACCAAAAATTCTAGTTCTTACCAATATCCCTAAGGAAACCCCTAAAAAGATGCATCTGGAAAAGGCTTTGTCACCCCAAATAAAACTTGTGTTCCTCCCCATGCTCAGACTGTGAAAAATCCCGTGCCATCAGATGAATTTGTAAACCTTCCTCCTAACATTGCCTTACCCAAATATGTTCCTTGTGACATAGCCCAAATCTTGAGTCAGATCAAGATTATTGTTCCTATTGTTGAATTTCTTAGAATCCCTGAGCATAGGAATAGAGCATTCAAATATTTGGGGCTTGAGGAAGAAAAGGTCACCCAGGGTAAAAATGTAAACAAAGTAGAGGTTCCTCCTACCATTGCAAAATTAGAAAAACCACAAGCATTGGAGGAATTGGGTGAACCACCTAAGGTTTATTTGGGAACTTCTCTGGTTGAGTCTCAGCTGAATGTGGATCCATTTTTTACTACTTTGATTATTAAAGATAGGTTGTTACATAACTACATGTTTGATTCAGAGCCTCATGTAATGTAATGCCTCTTGAGGTCATGAATGAGTTAAATATCAAAGTAACAATAGCTTATGGGAAATTTACTACCATGGATTCAAGAGAGGTTCCAGTAGTTGGATGTGTCAAGGGTTTAGTAGTGTAATTGGCAGAGTATCCAGGCAAGTACTTAACCTTGAATTTGGTCATTATGGATTTTCCTGCTAAATGGGGAATGCTATGATCTAGGAAGTGGGCAGTAGTGTGGGTGGAAGTGTGCAAATGGACATGTCTTATGCAACCATACCAATTGAGGGAAGCCTTGTGAAGTTATATGGTGAAAAGAAAATGTTATATCTCATTGAGGACCCCAATAATGCTTCTTATGAAGTATTGCACACAGACATTGATGTTGATAACTATACAAGCTATGTTGTTTTCAAGGATTATGAAATTGATCAATGCAAATATCTTGAGCAAATTGATTTTATTGGGTCTTTGATGTTTGATGCAGCCTTGAAAGATGTTGAAAAAATTGACCTAGGCACAAAGGATAAGCCTAAAAATGTGGTTAGATAACAACTTGGATGGAAAAGAGAAACAATCATATGAACAGTTGTTAAAGACATATCAGGACTGCTTAGTATGGTCATATCTAGGATTGAAGGCACTTAAAAATTCTCCTTGATTTTTTTCTCTTAATCATGGTGCACACCATTGTACAATGTATAGCATTTTGGTTTCATTCTACTTTCATGTTTTTATGTTTTGGTTCGTCCTGGTCCACGATGAACATTTTTTGTTGGTTTGTTAGTTCATCTTGGGGGATTTGGTTATTATCTTTCTACTCTGCAGATTGTTTCGACTCCGTTGCCTAATGGATTTTTTACACATGGTCTGTTGTTCTTATGGAAATCATAAGGAGTTCCCATCCCCGAGTCGGAGCCGATGTTGGTGCTCAATTTAATCTCATCTCGTTCATTTTCTCACCTGCATGGTTTGAAGTTTTTCCGTCTCCCTATATTGATGTGTGAAAGCTCTTTTTCTTCATTTGGTTTCCATGATCAGTCCTTTCCTTTGGTCGAGGATCACATTGAGTCCAGATATTATTTACTATTTCTCTATCCATGAGAAAGAATCTGTAATCTAGGCATGAATTCGGGTTTTCCTTCCTTCTATTTTTCGTAGTCATGTTTTCCCTATCAATTTTTGTCCCAACATCCATGGAAACGTGGTCCTTTCTAATTGGATGCGGCCGGCGGGTCTTTTTGGTGAAATTTGTCACTTTTTCACATTTTGTAAAAATACCAAATTGGCCATGCGGTCTGATAGCATCTAATTGGCTATTCAAAAAATATGAAGCAACAGGGAAAAAGTCTTTCTTTGATCCTGAAGAAGGACATGTGGTAGTTTTTCATGCTACAAGCTGGAAGGCGGGTTGGCGGAATATTTTGAAGTTTTTTGCCTCTTTGTACGAGGGAGAAAAGTTATGAAATAACCTGCAACTCCGTTGGGGCCCACATCAAAATTTAGAAGTGGAGAGGTGGGTCACCGGGGAATTTTGAAACTCTCAAGCCTGCTTTAACACAAATATTTTCCATGTGGAGGGCTAATGCTCATTTGAGCATCCATATTTGGGTCCTACCTTAGCAGTTCCACCAAGGAGACACATGGAGGCTTTCGTTGGCTTCTCTTTATACTTAAACTTTTCAAGCAACTTTCTATGGCATGAGACACATGGAGGGGCCACATGTGTTTAGGAACTTCCCCTTTACTTTACTTTTGAAGAAGCGCCAAAGGGACACTTGAAGGTTTCCGTTGGATCCTTCCCATACCTAGAACTTTCAAAGGCCGAAGAAACTTTCTTGGACCTTAGGCATGTGGCACCTTCCACTGGTCCTTAAAATTTCTCAACAAATTTGCTAGGTTGAGACACGTGGTGAGCCCGCACTTGTTTAGGGTCTCCACTTTTGGGCACCATATCAAAAGTGCGCTAAAGAGACATATGGAGGCTTCCGCTGGATCCTTTTTATACTAAGACTGTTTCAAAATCCAAAAGGTAATTTTATTGGGCCCAGGGCACATGGAAGGCCTGCGCTTGTTTAGGAACCTGCCTCTTGACTTCACCTTTACAGTTGCACCAAGAAAACATGTGGAGGCTTCCACTGGCTCCTCTTTGCACCTAGCTGACTCAAACTCATAGTGTAGGAATGTGGTTTAATCCATGCATGGAAAATCATTTCTAAGAGGCACGAATTCAAGAATCCATGCGAGGGCACTCCTTTCTCACGATGTATTCTCGAGGGTGAAAAGGATTGTTTGTCAGATCCACTAAACAAAACACTTGAAAATGATTAAAAAGGGGATTTCTCACACGAAGAAATAAGAATGATTAGAAGGAATGTCAAAAATCTATGGCATGGCATCCCAGTCATGGTCGAGTGTCTAAGAAACATAATCAGTTCATGATTTGTCCACCTAGAAGCTTTGGGTAAAAATTTGTTAAACATCACTTTTTGATACAAATTGGTAACAAGTAAAGGATTCCTCTAATATTATTATTTTTGGGGGAAAATTTGGGATGAGTGAGTGAGTTAATTGTATAAATGCAGCGAGGATACTCTTACAAAAGGTCAAGGGTTTAATTCTTATGAGAAAATTTAAGAAAGCCCATCTTCTTGAGAGACCATCTTAAAAACCTATTAATCTTTTGTGTTTTAGATTTGATCACATCAAGATGGTTGCGAGTGTACAGACCATTGAAAATCTCTGAGACTATTCAAGAAACTTTCCCTTGCTGATAAATCCAATAGATCTTGAATTAATTTGTGTTGATCTTGGGAAAAACTATGTCTCCTTTTATTTTAGAATGTTTTCAAATGGTTTTTATGTGCTCTGTTGCAATATTATGTTAAATCCCTCTTAATCACACAGGTTCTCATCCTGTGATAGTATAGTGGAATTTTCAATTTCATTATTATAAGAGCCTTCATCCCGTGATGAGATAAACAATTTAAAATCACTTTACTATCATTTTGTTGATAACGATTGTCTATAAGGTTTTGAGTGTATCTAGGCATGAGGAACCAAGGGTTGTTAAGGTTTAATTGAGTCTTTATCTCGAGGCTTCGTGTTGAATTCTCAAAGATTGTGTGAAATCATGTAGATGCGGGGTGCCATTATTGCACACCTTCTAGTTGAAGGAAAATTTTGGATATTCGAAGCATTATGTCTCGTTAATCTTCAAATTGTTGAAAAGGTTCTCAAAGATTTGGTGAAAGCAGTTTCATCTTGCTTAATCCCCACCAAAATTTTCAAGTAACCATTAATTCTACACGAAGTACCTCTGTTTGTGATTTGTATCCACAAATGAGAAAGTTATACTGCAAAAATATACAGATGAAAGCAGGTTTTAAGTGTCTTGAGTAACTGAACCTTGCCCATAAAATATCCCCATTCTTTAGAAGTGACAACTTATGAGAGTTAAATTTTGGCGTATTGATCATATTTTCTCAAGGATCCCTTGAAAATTTTGTAAAGAAGGATCTCTTCATGTCCTTCACCAATGGAGGTTACAAAATGGGTCCTCTCACATTGGTCAAAAGGCATGGCCTAAATTAGTGAGGATAGATCATATCCTTGTGTATGATGTAATACATTTCTCCAAAGACTGAGTGACAAAGAGCCAACCGAATCCCATCCCCGGCCTACAAAATGACTTATGATTCGTCTATCTATGAGTATCTTGTTAAATTTGTGATGTTTCTCGACTTCGAAGGGATAATCAATTTGGATACCAATATAAGACATGTGAACAAAACTAGCCATACACATCCCACAACTTCACAAATGTACATGTAGCGCCATACACACCGAATCCCTAGTTTAAAATAGTTAGTTATGCATCTTTCCGGTTATTGATCATGGTTTTCACTAATCTAACTCTTCCTAGGATTCCCCTTATTACCCCCGACCACCTAAGGATTCTCACTATAGTTCCCTTTAAATAATTTTCTTATGTACTCTTCATTTTGAAATCCCTCCTTGGCTTGCACATCCTTTGTGTCTAGTCGAGTTCATCCTTTGACTCCATCTATAGATCTTTTCTTTCAAGACATTTTAAATTTTTTTATTGTGTGGTCATTCTTCTTCGTATGACTATTATAATTTTTAGCTTAGGTGAGCTTAGATACCATTTTCTAGCTAGCTTCAACATTGATTCTAGGAATTTGTCAGTCCCCTCAGTGTTAGATGTTGTGGGAGTTCTCAAAATTGGATAAGAGAAAGTGTCTTACTCTTTTGAAGCTACACCAAAATGGACTGGTTTCGATGCCATATTGAGGGAAGATGAAGAGGAACAAGCACAATTAGAAAACACTCAGATTATATGTTTAGTATTTAAATAATCATGAACGTTGGAAATTAAGGTATTCCTTGCTTTCAATTTGTAATCATTGGTAAGTTACTTCACAAACACGGTGCATTACTTGCCTTAGTCTTATAATTACTTTCTCAAGCTTAATTACTGAGAATATGTCAAGAAACAAGATGCATATTTGGAAATAGAATAACATCTCCTGCATTCATTTTTATTATTAGAAAAAAACAATTGTTTTTGATGCATATTTTTTGTTTTATTTAAATTAAATAGTTTGTGTTCATCCTATTGTTAGGAAAAGCAATAAAAAGTTAAATTTGTATTTTAATATGTGGTTTGTTTGATTATTTTAGAGTTGTGCTTGTTATTTTTAGGAGAAAGATTTATTATATTAAGAAGGAAGCGTAATTGGTGTGATCATATAAAAAGATCAAATTTTAATGAGATGAAGCTCTAACAAAATAAGAGGAAATAAAATTATTCATTGTAGTGTTGGTTGAAGTATGAAAAATCATTTTTTTAGTTTTGCAATTCCTTTATTTCTATATTTGTTGTTTTTGTTTTTATATCATAATATTCTACAAATTTGTATCGATCTTTTTTTTACACAAGGTTATTAAGTTGAAACCAATTAGGGCTTCTACATCCGGTGCATCTTTGTTAGGTATGTAGCTACATTTTACACGAAAGAATTACGAGTATTGGTCGTTAACCATGAAGGAGTTATTCATATCCTAGGATGTGTGAGAAATTATAGAGAGTTGGTACAGAGTGCCCAGTAAATGCAACAACATCTAATGCATTCTCACAGGGTAGAGAAAGATACTTTTAAGGAATTTAGAAAGCAAGATGGAAAATATGTTTTCTTTACTCATCAAGCCATGCATAAAAGTATTCTTCATAGAGTGGCAACATCCATTCAAGAACAAATAACATGGGACACTCTCTAAGTTGCATATCAAGGTAAGAATAAAGTAAAAAACTACCAAAATACAATTAGTTTGAAGAGATTTTCAAAATTTGTGAGTGAAATATTGATATTTCATAGAGTTTTTCTTTACTTTTGTAGGTTTCCTAGTAAATCAAAATAAATCCCACATGTGAAACTAGTGAAGAGAGAAGGATTATTCAAAAGTTACTTAGAATTTTTCTTATAAAATTTGATCCTTTGGTTGTTTATATTGAAGAAACTAATTATCTAAGTTATTTTTCAATCAATGAGTTACATGTATTGCTAATAAATCATGAACATAGGTAGAATATATCACATGTAGAATTGTAGATCTAGTTTTTTCATCACAGATATAAGGAATTCATGGAAGAGGAAGAGAAAGTTTCAACCCTAGAGGTAGAGGATGAATTTCATCAGAGAGGACAAAATAACATTCCATCAAACTCAAGTGGAAGAGGACATAGTAAAGAGCACAATCATAATCCATTTTTTGGTCAAATACGGGATAAGTCCCATGTGTAATTTCACTATTACAAGAGTTATGGACATTATGGTTATGATTGCAGGAAAAAGAAGTATGATTAGAATAGGTAGAATAAAAATCAAGTTGGGAGATCTACTTAAAGCTCTATTTGTATTGAATGCAAAAATATTGGTGAAACAATACTGGATTAAACTAAAATGTAATATCCTAGCCTAATGTAATGCAATTTTGCTCTAAAGAAAATGAATAATGAAATATTGAAATAATACCCAAAAAAATAAGCAAGAAAATATGAAACCTTAATGTGCAAATAGGGTGAGAAGGGTATTATCTTATTCGTAGAGGTTTTTGGATTGTTTCATAGTGGAGGCTGTGATGGGGTTAGCACACTGGTTGTACGGGTATATTAATCAGATCTAAACATAAAATAAATCAATATGGAAATAAACAAGAAGAAAAAATACACAAGATTTAACTTGGTTCACCCAAAGTGTGGGCTACGTCTACCAAGAAACACCCAATTTATTATCACCGATCAAATACAATGAATATTTGCAATCTTCTACACCTTCTTGGATGTCCCTGTACTTTCTTCTCTACAAATTTATTATTTTCTTTCAAAAGTAAACTTCATTCTATTCTCAATTGACTTCTCCCTTATAAAACCATAGCTTTATGCTTATATATGCATCTACAATCTTAGGTCACTTTAGCTATGCAATTATAACCATTAGATTCAATTTACAACTAAAGATAGATCTAATTCCTGCAACTTAATTATAGTAGTCATGCACAGGCATTGTATCAGCCCACAAAATTCTCTACTCTCAAATAAAAAAGAAACTAATAATTTAATAGTAAAAATTACAGTAAAGTTTTTTTTCTTTGTTTTAAAAGGGTTTGCAAGGTTAGACATTATCCATAATTAATAAATTTCCCAAGTAAGGTTTCTACACGACCTTACATAAGTTAAAATTAAATTAATAATTAAATATTATTAATTTACTTCCTAAAAATATTTACTGATTTAAAACATTTACCAAGTTCCATTAGTTTACTTAATTACCATGCACCAAGTTTACTTTATTTCCTATAACAAAAGTTTAACTATTTTTTCTAGCCACTAAGTGGCCCCATTCACCCCATTACCCATGCACTTTTTATTTAAATTTCATTCCCAAAAAAATACCTCCCACTTAAGTGATGTAGGGTTTAATCTAAGCCATTAGATCAAATCTATCCTAGCCATTGGATTTGGGTTGCCCTAAATATCCTTATAGGTTTCTTTTTATTTTTATTTGCCCCAATTTCATCCTCATTTGTTTATTCTTATTTTGCAGGTTTGGAAGAAGAGAAAGAGGAGAAGCCGTGAAAGCAAGAAGTGACACCACGGAGAAATTTCCTTGGTTCTAGTTACAAATGGAGAAATCTTCTTCCACTCTTCTCTTTATAGTGTAGTTTATTCAAGGAATTACTATTGTAAGGTTCCTCATTTTCTTATTGTAGAGATTCCACTATGAATCTGGTTTTTCTATTTAATATATACATTCTTTGAGTTCAATATTTAGGGAAACCCCATTTCATTAGATCTAAGAGATTTTACACATTTGGATGCCCATAAGAGGATTTATATGCTTAAACAAATGAGTTTGATCATTTACTAGTTGTTAGTAGTTTCATCTTGAAGTTTTAAAACTTATATTTCTTTAAATTCAATCCGGATTTTTCATAGTCGTTATTTTTATTTTTCCATTCAAAGTGACTAAACAACCACCCTAAGTAGGATGGCAGTCTTGTTACCGCCATCTTGATTAGTGGGTGGTTCATCAACTGCCACTGCATTGGACAATAGTTTTGAAACTACAACTCGCATGGGTGGTAGTTCTATTTCGAAAACATAACCTTAAATTCAAGCATTTTTCAAATTGTTTTCTACTTAGGTTGGTTTCTAAGGAAACATTAACTTTAATTAAGGTGTCTACAATTCATTAGTTGATAGGTTGATGTCATATCTTTGTTTCATGACTTAAATTACCAAGTACATAGATTTTCCATTGCAATAGTGTATAAGAACAATTAAAAGATTTCCTTTTCAATAAAATTACTTATAAGCTCTAAAAGAGAGAAAATAAATTCAACCAATTACTAAGTACCGTTTCTTTTCTTTACACAACAAAAGTGATAGCCATTCCAACAAGGAAAATCAAGCATAACTTTCCTACATTCTTCTTTCACCCTTTTTAATACAACAAAACTTGATAATAAACTCTACAAGAACTTCTATTTTTACAATAATACAATTTTCAACAAAGCAACAATACACCCTCTTATAGTGCCCACATTTTTATAGCTCCAGTTATCTATTGGTTCCTTTATTCCTAGACATGTTTTGATTGAGACTACGATAGACTTTGGACATCTTACTATGATATTTTATCCTCATGGATATTATGGCATTTTGGGTGCATAATGCCAATTGGACTAGATTCAGATATCGATATATTTCATACGATGTTGATGACACTAACAAAGTTATATGATAGAACTTATTGGTTAGATGTTAGTCTCTCTTGGGGTTGATTTGATTAATGATGTAGTGCTTTGGATTTAATGATGGTAATTTTCATGCTAACCTAAGTGTATGTCATTGCAATTTTATTTGTGGATGATTCATGGCAAACTATGTGGGTAATTGTATGCATTGCACTATCAATTGAAATTTATGTTCAGACATTATAAGTTTGATTGATATTGTGATGTATAAATGATGTTTGTTATATTGAAAGATACGGTTAATGTGTGCAATGAGTGTGCAGGTGATAGGTATAGGAGAGCATGGGTGTTAAGGCAGCTACGGAATTGTGCACAAGCAGCCCATGGGCTGAGTCCTAACCATGCTAAATGTTTGAGGCCTTAGAATAGATGTATTTAATTGGGCACCATGGGTGAACACCTCAATTGTAATGTAATATTGTTTGTAAAATTAATTAGGTTTAGGGTGTGTTTTATTAAGTAAACTAGCTTAGGGGTTTAATGATCTTATCTTAAGTTAAGTGTTGGTTCTGGGAAGTGTGTGTGTGTTGGTAGAAGGGATTGGGGACCACATGTGAACCTTGGGTGGACCCCACACCCTCTACCCTTGTGCCTAAGCATGCCAAACCCGAAATTGGGTTATTTTAGGTATTTTTAGGGACCCCTTTTTAGTTTGGGGGTTCCCTTAGCATGAAAATGGGCCCTTGGACCCTACCTTACGGGTATGGGGGCCTATTTCCAAGGTTTGGAGGGGGTTTCCCTCCCATTTAGCCCTCTTTAGTCACCATCCATGTAAGATGGTTGGGTTGTGTGAAATTGTTAAAAGTTGCTCCACTTTGTTTTATTTTAGTTTTTGGTATTTTGGGTGAAAAGGGGTAAAAGGTGAGTTTACTCTTACTTATTTGGTTTTTGGAATCTTTGACTCTTGAGAGGAGAGGGGGTGACACTTGTCACTTTCCCATTGGTGAGGAAACTTTTGAGTTCCTCTTCTTATTCTTCCTCATGTGGAAGGAATATGTCTTCTTGGTTCATTTTTTTTAGAGCACTTGGAGGGGAGCTTGGACAAAGGGGAAAAACTTAGAGTATTGGAAAGCATTATAGAGTTAGGATACTTAACCTTCTTCTTCTTAGTTGTGCTTATCTTGTTAGCTATGTTTAATCAATAGAATGGTGTGTGTGAAATGATGTGTTGTGAGTTGAATGGTTAATGTAGTTGTTTGTTTGTTCTTGTTGTTTCTTTAATTTCTCTCCACCATCATTTGGATTGATGGTTTTTGGAGAATGTAGGGGAAGAGAGAGGGATTTCCCTCTCAAACCTCATGGTTGTTGGTCAAGCCATGAAGGTCCCTTCTCATCCCCTCATATGGTTTGAGGTGGGAGAAAGGTTCATATGGCTTGAAAATTTCCCCATTCTTGGTGAGGAAACCCTTTTGGGTTTGAAAATCCTCCCAAGAAGGATTTCTATAGCATAAAGGAGGAATAAGGAGGATGAATGACTAGGAGGTATAAGGAGTTTGTATGCATGTTTTGTTGGTGCTCCTATGGTTGGACACCTTGATTTGGGCATCCTACTTCCTCTCTTCCCCCTTGTGAGGTTGACCTTGTTCTCCTCATATTGTTGTTTTCATTGTATAGTAGGTCTAAGTGGTTGATTGGTCTTATGTTTTTTCTTGTTGTGTGTTTAAACCCATTATACTTGTGCACATTGTGGAAGCTAGTTCCTCTCTCCCATGGGCTTGGGGGAGGCTAGCATGACTTCCAACCATGGAAAGGCATGTGATGATGCCTATTGGTTGGGTGGTAAACAAGCCATGTTCTCTTGGAGTTGGATTCTTGTAGGAGTATTGGAGTTGGAGCTCAAGTTGGAGATAGTAGAGCCTCTTGCCATCTTGGTCTTTCTCATCTTTGGAGGAAATTTCCTTCACTTGTAAATAAATGTGGCTTGTCAAATCTTTACGCTCTTGTAAATAACCATTATTGTACTTATTGTTCCTTGAAAACATTGGTCATTACTAAGAAAGTTTCTATTTTATTGTTGCAAGAATCTTGTAATATTATCATATTGAATCATGAGTTTTCTTTTAGTTACATGTTATATTTTGAAAGTCTTGTTGTGTATAAATCTGCAAAGTATGATCATGCATGTTGCATCAAAACTGTAATTTTTAGTTGTGTCTACTTTACAAAAAAATAAAAAATGAAAGTTAAACATTCTTTTAGTTTGCAAAATTTTATGGCACCACATTTGGTATCAGAGCCATGGTTCAAATATCCGGACTCTTTGGGTAATTTTATTTTAGTTAAATCTTATTGCCTTGTTTCAAAACAAAAACAAAAAAAAAAAAAAAAACAAAATATGTATTTTCGTGTTGTTGTTGGATTCCCCCTTGTAGAAATCTACATTAATTATTTAGCTAATTTACATTGTAGAAAAGTTAGTGTTACATGAAGAGGGGTTAATATTGAATGAAAAACCATTATCCTAGTTGCCATATGTCTCTTCTTGAAATTTTTGTAGCACTATTTAAATAAAATGAGATTTGATGTTTCTTGTATGTGATAGTGAATAGTTGATTTTATTGAGAAAACCACTTTAGAATGTGCTCTTCCCTACAAAAAAATAAAAATAAATAAATAAATATAGTTTTGTTTGAATAAATACATTCTATTTAATAAAAGAGGTTTAAAAATAAAATAAAATGATAATAATAATAACATTATATTCTGATTTTGTTGCAGAATATAACATACTTAGTATATAATATATATTATTATATATTATATAATATATAATATATTATATATTATATAATAATATATACACATATTTTTATATTAAATAATAATTATGGATTCATGTAAATATATATATATATATATATATATATATATATATATATATATATGAATTTTGTTTTTATGTGTTTATTTTGTTTTATTAAAAATAATAATAATAATAAAATAAAAATAAGAAATAACAAAAAAAAAATAAAACAAATTTTAGTTATATATATATATATATATATATATATATATATATAAATATATAAATATATAAAATAAAAGATAAATAAAACAAAACTAAAAAAATAAAAAAACAAAACTTTTGGAAAATGAAGCCCCCAACCCACCCCATGACCCCCAAACCCCCTCGCAGCCCCCGTCCCTGTTCCCCGTCCCCCCTTAGGACCCTCCCGCCCGCCTAGCGCCCAAACCGTACCCTATCCCGCACCCCTCCCCGGATCCCTGTCCCTCCCCACGGCTCCGCCCCCAATGTCCCCCTCGAACCTCGCACCCCGCGCACTATCTCGCGCCCACTTCCCCACTCCACACCCCGCAAACCCTACTCCACCCTGCCCCCTCTACTTCCGCACTATTTCCTCCTGCGCCTCCCATGCAGCGGGCCGCGCCTTCTTACAAGGTAGAAACAAAAAAATAATAATTAATAAAACCCAAAATATATACACCGACCCCTTAGTTTCCCTCACAAAATATATATATATATATATATATATATATATATATATATATATATATATATATATATGTCCATTCAAAATATGAGTTTTTCCTCAATAAGTTTTACAAAAAAACAATACATGGATTTCACAAAAGAAAAGGAGACTCCATGAAGCTAAGATTCTATAGCTCCTCCACCTGCACAAGAGGAACAAAATGAAAACAAAAGGAAAATCAAATGAAAAGAAAAGAAAATAACATAAGGATGATTAGGTCAGAATTAGGGCAAATGTAGAAATCTAAGGCTCACATGGGTTTGATCCTAGGGTTCCTATTTAATCTTAACCCTCTTAAGTCATGGGGATTTTAAATTTAAATAAATAAATGAATGAATAAATGAATAAATAAAAGGGGGAGTGTGTGTGGATAAACTAAGTTAAAAGGGGGGGAAACAAAATTAAATTTAAAGAGTGTGTAGAAAAATAAATAAATAAATTAATTAATTAATAAAAGGGGGAAGACTAATTTATGCAAGGGGTGTAAATTTTTGTTTAAAACCCTAGGGAGCTTAATAGATTAAAATAATTAAATTATTGCGGGACGGTATTAATTTATTTCGGGAAAATAAATAAATAATTAATTAATTAATAAATTAATAATTATTATAAATTAATTATTAATGGGAAGGGGCATTGCTTTTGGTGTTATAATGATAATAACAATAATAATAATAATAATAATAATAAAAATAATAAAAATAATAATAATATAATGCTTCCAACAAACGTTTAGAAAGTTTATAAAACATTTTTTTATCTCGGGTTAGGATGGCACCCAAGAGGGGACGATCGGCTCGAGGTTCGGGACGTAGTGCACCTACGCGGGAGCCGCCGGCCCCCGATTTTGGGCCTCAGATATTAGAGACCCTATAGCAGCTGATAGGTGTCGTACAGGAGCGTCTTCCACCACCGCAGGTGCCGATAGAGGAGGACATTCAGTTGGGAGACGAGGAGTTGTTTGGTGAGGACGCACATCCAGAGCCACCTAAGCATGACATTCCGAGATGAGAGAGGTCACGCAGCCCTTCCATCCTTGGCGAGAGGGTGGCCTCATTTCGTCACAGCCGATCACACAGCTTTGAGGGACCTTTTGGAGATATGCGACCCCTCTCACCTGTTAGACCACATCGTCAGGATCGAGACACAGGTAGTGTGATTCGAGACCTTCTTCGCCTTCAGCCACCTACGTTTACTGGTTCAACAGATGGCTTTGGGGCAGAGTCCTGGCTCCTTAGCTTGGATAGTTGCTTTGGCTTGCACTCTCATGAGAGCAATGTCAAAGCTAGGTTCGCCATACACCTCCTTCGAGACGCAGCAGGTGTTTGGTGGAGGAATGAGGAGCGGAAGCTCCATTTGACTCGAGATACAGTGACCTGGGAGTTGTTCGAGGAGTGATTTAGAGCTCGGTATATGTCAAAGCATTTTTTACAGAAGAGGATTGATGAGTTTCATGACTTACGACAGGGTTCTAGCTTTGTGGCGCAAAGTATGAGAGTAGGTTCTTGGATCTCTTGCAGTATGTAGACTACCTGCAAGATGAGAAGTTGTAAGTAAATAGGTTCATTCGGGGCCTGAATGTAGATCTAGTAGAGCTATTAAGATGTTATATCCTCCCACCTCGAGAAGGCCGTTGAGAATGCCTACTTGGATAAGGAGAATAGGACCAAGGCTCGGAGCACGAGAGAAAGAAACAATAGCAAGTTCTAGGATAGGATTCGGGCATTCCAGTCGAGAGAGCATGGGGAGAGTACCACCCACAGAGGAGGATTACGGTCCTCTCCCAAAGATCGAGAGCTCCTCCACACCCATCACAAGTAGACACACCATCGGGAACACCAGCATCGAGAGGGTAGACAAACTAAGAGTTTTTAGTGAGGTGGGTCTAGAGGTGGTTTTGGTGGGTGTAGAGACAGTGGCCGGGTATTCATCACTCATAGTCAGCCCACTCGGCGGTAGTCTACTAGGGTTGGACCAAGAGGTCGGTTTGCCGGGAGCACAGAGGAGGACCACATCTCGAGAGGGAAGCACAGGAGGATGTTTTATTTGTGGAGCTCGAGACCATTATGTGCGTATGTGTCCACACAAGCCCACTACTATGGACATGCAGGAGCTCCTAGATCCGAGCGAGATGGTGGGTGACATGGGACGTGCCCATCGTGTGTATGTAGTGTTGACAACCGCCAGTGAGCATCGTGCCACGTCATTGAGACGAGCAGTACTATCAGGGGGTATTTGTCTCAAGTACTTTTTGATTTAGGTGCTTGATTCCTTTATATCACCTTCATAGTGGACCAAAGTGTGGGCTAGTGGTGGCTAGGTAGCCAGATAGATAGTTGGCAGGTTGAGTTGGCCTCTGGGGCTAAACTCGCCGTGGACTCATATGTGGAGAGTTGTGTACTCGATTTGGGAGTCTTCTCCACTACGCTTGACCTCCGAGTTATTCCTTTAGGATCCTATCAGGTAGTGTTGGGTATGGATTGGCTCGAGGCTCATCGAGCCAAGGTGGATTGTAGAGAGAAGGTCATTAAGTGTCAGGATGATTTGGGTAGTGTAGTTGTGATTTAAGGGATGAAAAGACCCATTTCCTTGCGCATGATCTCAGCTAAGCAACTCAAGAGGAGCATGTGTAAGGGTTGCCAGTTGTTTTCTATCACTATCAGTGATCGTTCGGACATTACTCCAGAGCATTCACCCCTTGATGATCACGCAGTTTTGAGGGAGTATGCAGATGTGTTTCCAGGGGAGCTTCCTGGTTTACCACCTAGTAGGGAGGTGGACTTCACCATTGACTTAGTGCCTAGATCTGCACCAGTTTCTAGGGCACCCTATCGGATGACGACTTCAAAGCTTCATGAGCTCAAGATTCAGTTAGAGGAGTTACTAGAGAAGGGTCTCATTCACCCTAGTGTATCTCCTTGGGGAGCGCCAGTCATATTCGTGAAGAAGAAGGATGATTCTCTTAGGATTTGTGTAATTTCAGACAACTCAACAAAGTCACAATAAAGAACCATTATCCGCTCCCTAGGATTGATGACTTGTTTGATCAGATGTGGGGAGCTAGAGTGTTCTCCAAAATTGATCTCAAGTCAGGATATCATCAATTGTGCATTTTAGATGTAGACATTCATAAGATAGCATTTCGCACACGTTACGGGCATTATGAGTTCACAGTGGTTCCATTTGGTTTGACCAATGCCCCAGCTATCTTCATGAGCCTCATGAATGGAGTATTCAGGAAATTTCTGGATCGCTTTGTTTTAGTGTTCCTTGATGACATATTGATTTATTCTCATTCCGAGGAGGAACATGAGGAGCATTTGAGGCAGGTACTTTAGGTTTTGAGAGAGTAGAAGTTGTATGGGAACTTGGAAAAATGTAGCTTCTTTCAGACAGAGATTCAGTACTTGGGTCATATCATATCAAGTGAGGGTATCTCTGTAGATCCCTCTAAGATTTAGGCTATCTTGGATTGGCGGCACCCACCTCGATCACCGATGTAAGGAGCTTCATGGGTTTAGCAGGGTATTACCATAGGTTTGTGCAAGACTTTTCTAGGATTGCTCACCCTATTACTTCTCTTCAGAGGAAAGGGAAGAAGTTTGATTGGTTAGAAAAATGTGAGCAGGCCTTTTAGTTGCTTAAGGAAAGGCTAACCACGGCACCCATCTTAGCAGTTCCAGACCCAACAGAGGATTTTTTTGTTTGCACCGATGCATCACTAGAGGGTTTGGGAGTAGTTCTTATGCAGGAGCATCGGGTTATTGCTTTTGAGTCTCGTAAGATCAAGGACTATGAGCTTAACTATCCTACTCACGACTTAGAGCTTGCAGTAGTTGTCCATGCACTTGTGCATTGGTGACATTTCCTTTTGGGTAGACCTTTCATCTTGAGGACAGATCATTGTAGCTTGCAGCATATCTTCTCTCAGCCGAACCTCAACGCTCATCAACGGCGTTGGATGGAGTTCCTATGTGAGTATGACATGGAGGTCCATTATATCAAGGAAAGGAAAATGTTGTTGCAGATGCACTTAGTAGACGACGGCATGTGCTTGCTTCTTTGACACTGTGCAGATTTGAGAGGTAGGATACTTGAGCATCTTCTAGAGGACAGGTTTTATGAGGGTGCTAGGTAGATGTTGGATTCTCAGGGTTCTTTTGAGGGTAGATATTCAAGATGCATGTTAGAGTCAGATGGTTTGCTTCGGTTCCATAGGCACATTTATGTGCCTAAGGTAGGTGATCTGCGTAGTTTCATCCTTACTGAGGCTCATCGAGCCCCATACAAGCACATCTAAGAGTGAAGAAGATGCATGCCGATTTGAGAGAGTTATATTATTGGCCGGGTCTTCGTCGAGACATAGCAGATTTTGTAGCACGTTGTCTTGAGTGTTAGAGAGTCAAGGCAGAGCATTCTCATCCCGCAGGACTCTTATACCCTCATGATATTCCCGAGTGGAAATGGGATGTGATCTCCATGGATTTCATAGTAGGACTTCCTATGTCCTCTTATCGTCATGATGCCATTATGGTCATTGTGGATAAGTTGACCAAGGTTGCACATTTCTCGCCAACCAAGGTTACCTATAATGCACAGGCCATCGCCAAAGTGTTTATGGAGGATATTGTCAGATTGCATGGGATCCTGAAGAAAATCATCAATGACAGAGACACCATCTACACATCATTTTTCTGGACTTCTTTTCAGGAGGCCTTGGGTACAGATTAATTTCAGTTCGGCATATCATCCAGAGATAGATGGGAAGACAGAGAGGGTTAATCGGGTTCTAGAGGACATGTTGAGGATGTACACGTGATGGACCAGAGAAGAAGTGGGAAGACTATTTACATTTAGTGTAGTTTTCCTACAATAACAGTTATCATAGCTCCATTGGCATGGCTCCCTATCAGGATTTGTATGGATGACCTTTCATGACACCTTTGAGTTGGGACAAACTAGATGATAGGATTATTTTGGGGCTGTACTTACTTCGGGATTTAGAGTAGTAGAGGTTTTTGATTTGGCGTTGTCTTGAGTAAGCTAGAGCACGCCGGAGGGTGTATGCTGAGACACCAAGAGGATCGATCGTCACTTCTCAATGGGTGACAAAGTCTTCTTGAGGGTTCATCCTCATAAGAGTCGATCCGTTACGGAAAGGGTTCTAAGCTATCACCTTGTTTTGTGGGGCCTTTTGATATTCTTGAGGTCATTGGTCTAGTTGCCTATCGTCTAGCTTTGCCACCATGCCTTTCACGGGCCCACGACGTTTTCATGTTTTAGATTGGTCGGCATTAAAGGTAGAGGATGGAGGGCGGTGGAGATTGGAGGCCGTATGCATCTTGGAAACCGAAGGTTGGCCCTTCGTGGGTCGAAATTTACACCAGGTTAGGGTGCATTGGGACCAATATGATGAGTCATCGCTACGGGAGGATGCTACACCACCGAGGGCTAGATATCCCTATCTCTTCCAATAACTTCCAGGAGGAAGTCTAATTCTAGGAGAGGGGATGTAGTGCACACATTTTTATAGCTCTAGTTATCTGATGGTTCATTTATTCCTAGACATGTTTTGATTGAGACTCTGATAGACTTTGGACATCTTACTATGATATTTTATCCTCATGGACATTATGGTATTTTGGGCGCATAGTGCCAATTGGACTAGATTCGTATACTGATATATTTCTTATGATGTTGATGACACTAACAAAGTTATATGATAGACTTATTGGTTAGATGTTAGTCTCTTGTGGTTGATTTGATTAATGATATAGTGTTTTGGATTTAATGATGGTAATTTTCATGCTAACCTAAGTGTATGTCGTTGCAATTTTATTTTGGATGATTCATGGCAAACTATGTGGGTAATTGTATGCATTACTATCCATTGAAAGTTATGTTTGGACATTATAAATTTGATTGATATTGTGATGTATAGATGATGTTTGTTATATTAGACAGATACGGTTAATGTGTGCAATGAGTGTGCGGGTGTCGGGAAGCTACGCAATTGTGCACAAGCGGCCCATTAGATGAGTCCTAACCATGCTAAATGTTTGAGGCCTTAGAATAGATGTATTTAATTGGGCACCATGGGTGAACTCCTCAATTGTAATGTAATATTGTTTTGTAAAATTAATTAGGTTTAGGGTGTGTTTTATTAAGTAAACTAGCTTAGGGGTTTAATGATATTATCTTAAGTTAAGTGTTGGTTTTGGGATGTGTGTGTGTGCTAGGTAGAAGGGATTGGGGACCACATGTGAACCTTGGTGGACCCCACACCCTCTACCCTTGTGCCCAAGCATGCCAAACCCGAAATTGGGTTATTTTAGGTATTTTTAGGGACCCCTTTTTAGTTTGGGGGTTCCCTTAGCATGAAAATGGGCCCTTGGACCCTACCTTATAGGTAGGGGGGCCTATTTCCAAGGTTTGGAGGGGGTTTCCCTCCCATTTAGCCCTCTTTAGTCACCATCCATGTAAGATGGTTGTGTTGTGTGAAATTGTTAAAAGTTGCTCCACTTTTTTTTATTTTAGTTTTTATATTTTGGGTGAAAAGGGATAAAAGGTGAGTTTACTCTTACTTATTTGGTTTTTGGAATCTTTGACTCTTGAGAGGAGAGGGGGTGACACTTGTCACTTTCCCATTGGTGAGGAAACTTTTGAGTTCCTCTTCTTATTCTTCCTCATGTGGAAGGAATGGGTCTTCTTGGTTCATTTTTTTTTTGGAGCACTTGGAGAATTTTGGGAGCTTGGAGGTGAGCTTGGACAAAGGGGAAAAGCTTAGAGTATTGGAAAGCATTATAGAGGTAGGATACTTAACCTTCTTCTTCTTAGTTGTGCTTATCTTGTTAGCTATGCTTAATCAATAGAATGGTGTGTGTGAAATGATGTGTTGTGAGTTGAATGGTTAATGTAGTTGTTTGTTTGTTCTTGTTGTTTCTTTTTTTTCTCTCCACCATCATTTGGATTGATGGTTTTTGGAGAATGTAGGGGAAGAGAGAGGGATTTCCCTCTCAAACCTCATGAGTTGTTGGTCACGTCAGCCAAGCCCTTGAACTGGATGTCCCTTCTCATCCCTTCATATTGTTTGAGGTAAAGAAGAAAGGTTCATATGGCTTGAACCTTTCCCCATTCTTGGTGAGGAAACCCTTTTGGGTTTGAAAATCCTCAAAAGAAGGATTTCTATCCCCTCATAGCATAAAGAAGGAATAAGGAAACCCTTTTGGGGATCCTGAGGATGACATAAAGAAGGAATAAGGAGGTATAAGGAGTTTGTATGCATGTTTTGTTGGTGCTCCTATGGTTGGACACCTTGATTTGGGCATCCTACTTCCTCTCTTCCCCCTTGTGAGGTTGACCTTGTTCTCCTCATATTGTTGTTTTCATTGTATAGTAGGTCTAAGTGGTTGATTGGTCTTATGTTTTTTCTTGTTGTGTGTTTAAACCCCATTATACTTGTGCACATTGTGGAAGCTAGTTCCTCTCTCCCATGGGCTTGGGGGAGGCTAGCATGACTTCCAACCATGGAAAGGCATGTGATGATGCCTATTGGTTGGGTGGTAAACAAGCCATGTTCTCTTGGAGTTAGATTCTTGTAGGAGTATTGGAGTTGGAGCTCAAGTTGGAGATAGTAGAGCCTCTTGCCATCTTGGTCTTTCTCATCTTTGGAGGACATTTCCTTCACTTGTAAATAAATGTGGCTTGTCAAGTCTTTACACTCTTGTAAATAACCATTATTGTACTTATTGTTCCTTGAAAACATTGGTCATTACTGAGAAAGTTTCTATTTTATTGTTGCAATAATCTTAATATTATCATATTGGATCATGAGTTTTCTTTTAGTTACATGTTATATTTTTGAAAGTCTTGTTGTGTATAAATTTGCAAAGTATGATCATGCATGTTGCATCAAACTATAATTTTTAGTTGTGTTTACTTTACAAAAAAATAAAAAATGAAAGTTAAACATTCTTTTTATTTGCAAAATTTTATGGCACCACACCTCTATTCTCAAGAGCATAGTTCATTTTTCTTTCAATACAAAAGTTCTTCTTTCCAACAATATGAAAGAATAAGTTACAAGTTACAAATTTCACTATTTCAACATTGAAACAACATTTCAAAGGTGCTTCTTTTGGCTCCAACATAGCATGACTCCTTCAAACTTCATTTTTTCTCTTCCACCTCTTCAAATTCTTCAAATCATGGTTCACAATACAAGGAAATGGGGTATAGGCGATGCTCTCTACCCAACCTATAATCCAATAAGAGGAGAATCCATCCTCTTATTGGCCCCCAAGCCCCAACCAAAGAACAATAAGGGGTATTATGCAACATTTGACAACTTTCACACAAGGCTTCCACAACATGCATTCCACAAAATAACACATTCAAATAACAAATTCAAATAATACACTCAAACACTTTTACAACTTTCCCAACAAGCAAAAATGTTGACAACAACAAGACAACAAGGAACAATGGAATATGGGAACCACCTCCTTTTGTCTCCCAAGTGATGTAGGATTTCCACCCAAAAGCCTCCATGTGCACAACTCAAAACATAATCAAATCCTTATTTCTACACTTGCAAATATGCAAAAATATATCCATGTTATCATTTTCACTCCCCATAGGTGGAACTCAAACTCACACTCCCTAAAAATGTATTCCTCACATCTCTATTTTCCCTCCCAATGCTCCCATAAATCCACATCCCACACATAATTTGAGGCGAACTACCCATTCACAATCAAACACAACCACAACATGCATACAATATACAAACAAACTCAATTTCTACCTCAAGTACATTAATAAAAAATGCAAAAGGAGGATATCCTACCTCTCCATCAAGATTCCAATTCCTTTTATCAACAATATTTAGAATCCTTCACACCATGCTCAATCCAAGATGCAACTCCAATAGAAAATGCCGGGCATGCAAACCAAGACCAATTTTCAAAAGAGCAAGAGAAGGAAATAATGAAAGTAACCCAAAATCCATCAAAATCATCCAATAAATAGAAAATGGATGTGCATATGATGAGGTGTCTCCATGTAGGATGCCACTTCATCATCCCTCCATTCCAACACAAAGGTAAACACATAGCCTAAAGTAATTAAATGCACATGTAAGACTTATGACATGCCCACATGACACTCCAACTTGCACACCATGCTAATCAAGGAAAAACTTAAATGTGGTAAGTAAAAATGCAATTATTGACCCTTTTTACACTAAAAATGCATTAAAATGGTCAAAATATGTCCCATACTTCATAAGTAGGGTTGGTAGGAGAGTTTGAGATGTGAGGGACAAGGTTAACTTGTCCCTCAAGTCTCTAAAAGTGGCCAACAAGGAAAAATTCGAATTTGGGAAGGATGGTGGAGTACACACCACCTAAATGCATTTAATTAAATTCACATCATGTAACAAACAAGGACTATCTACCCAATTTATTGCCCACATGTCATATCTTCCTTCTTAATTTAAATTTGAGCTAAACTAGTTAATTAAGATACATTAGCAAGTGTTAATAAAAGACAATATTTTCCCAAGTAATTAAACATTAATGGGGTTACCTTACATTAAACAAAAAAATTAAAAGAAAGGAAACACATTACACCCATGGTCACATTAATGGGGTTACCCCCTTATGGGAACCTCATAATAAATAATGCAAGAAAACAACATAACATTATGCACAAGTTGTCAAATTTTTGCCATGTTGTACAACACTCGAGATCCTTCTATGGTTGGTCCCCTATCACCTTTCGATGTGATAGAATTTCCTACAACACAAACATAATACCTCTCTAGCCTTATAACCACATCAAGAACATCGAGAATAATATACATATAGAAATAAATAATTTTCATCTAAAATTATAAATTCTATCATCTATCATCATACAATTTAATTCAATTTTAACATCCATAAAATCATAATTCTACTCAAAACATCCAACATAGGCTATTCATCCAGAATATGACATGTTAGTATAAAATTATAATACCGTAAATCAACATATATATCTCGTCTATCATCATCATCTAGTGAATCATAATCAAAATGTAAATCACAACATGTCAATAGTCCAAATATCTACATAGTCTATCATCTATTGATCAAGATATAATAATCATAATGTCTAAGTATCCATCCAAAAGTAATAACATCATAACGAGATAGTGTTGAAGAAGAGTGGGCATTACGCAACCAATGTCGGTTCCTCCTTTCCTAACCAATACCGGTCCATGGGTGATGGACGATAGTTCATCATGAGACCCTAGTTACTGTGTTTTCTAGCAAGTCTGCCAAAGCAAGTCGGTGAAGCGATTAATCTCGACAACTCAACAATCTCCACTTGGAGATAAATTTCTACACTATATTGTACAACTCTATCCTTCGATCCTTTCAATTGGCCTATTTCTCCCTCGTCAAGTCTCAAAATCGAAGACTAACAGAAGTGGAGTGTAGCAAGCTTCTCCCTTCCCAACAACTTTGTTAGCATATCTGCAGGATTTTTCTTTGTATGAATTTTCTCCAAGTTTAGTTTCCTATCCTCCAATACCTGCCATATGAAGTGATATGTCAACTGAATGTGTTTCGTTCTAGAATGAAATGCTAATTTCTTTTCCAAATGAGTCACAATTTGACTATTAGTGTATAATATGAAATCCTCTTGCTCTTTTCCCAACTCTTCCATGAATCTACTCTTCCATATCATCTCCTTGCTAGCTTCTATAGCTGTAATATACTCAACCTATGCAGTAGATAGAGCCACAACCTTCTGCAATATAGAAATCCAACTAACTATCGTGCCACCCTCGTGTGAAAACATATCCGGTAGTGCTCCTCCTACCATCCAAATCACCAACCATGTTTGAATACACATAGCCATGTAAAGAAGTATTTGAACCTCCATATCATAATTGCATGTCAGATGTGCCTCTCAAATACCTGATAATCCATTGGAATGGTTTCTAATGCTCTTTACTGGATTATCCATAAATATGCTCACAACTTCCACTACCTGTGCAATGTCTAGTCTCGTACAAACCATAACATACATCAAGATCCCAATTGTTGAAGCATACCGAACTCGTGCAATATACCTAACCTCCTTGTGTGATGTAGGACACTAATCTATACTCAAGTTGAAGTGTCCAACCATAGGTGTACTTACAAGTTTTGAATTTTACAAATTAGACCTTTCCAAAAAATTATTGATATATTGCTCTTGATACAAATACATCTTCATGTTCTTCCTATCTCTATGAATTTTCATGCCAAGGATTCTCTTTGCAGCTCCCAAATCCTTCATTACAAATGTGTGATCTAGATTTTCTTTAAGCTCACCAATTTCAGGAATACTAGATCTTGAAATAAGCATATCATCCGCATATAATAACAAAATAATATAGCTCCCATTTCCAATCATTTTGAAATAAAAACAATGTTCAGATTCACATCTCAAATAACCATGCTCATGCATGAAACTATCAAACCTAATATACCATTTCCTTGGAGCTTGCTTGAGCCCATATAGGATATTTTTCAATGTGCACACAATTTTCACCTTACCTTAACTTCATACCCAAGTGGTTGATTCATATAAATATTTTCCTCAAAATCACCATGAAGAAATGTCATCTTGACATCAAGTTTATCCAAATGCTGATCCTCTACTACAAATAAACTCAAGAAAGTATGAATAGAAGTCATATTAAAAACAAGAGAAAATATTTCACCAAATTCAATACCTACTTTCTATGAAAATCTCTTTACTACAAGCCATTCCTTGTATCTATTATGTTCATCGTCTTCTTCATTGATCTTGTAAACCCACTTGTTCTCCAATGCTCTTTTACCTATTAGAAACTTAACCAAATTCCATGTCTGGTTCTGCTCTAAGGAGTCCATCTCCTCATTCATGCCATGCTCCCACTTCTTGTGGTCTTTATCTTGCATTGCTTCTTCAAATATTTTTATTTCACCACTATCAATCAATAATAAATAAGAGAAGGAAAGTGAAATTTCTTCTAGAGGTTTACTTACCCTTTGTGACCTTTTGACTAAGATTTGGGGTGCCAGAGGCTTAATATTCTCATCATGTAGACTTGTATCTACTTGAAAGTGGTGATGCTAGTCACCTTCTACCGATGTCGATTCAACTAAGCGATGTCATTCTGTCTCATCTGTAACAAATGCCTATACAAGGGACTCTGGGTTTGTTAGGGGTAAACCTATACGAGCTCTTTGTGTAAACATGTAGGTGTTGATTTTAAATCGAGAGTTCATTTCATCCACAAAATTCTATATAGCTTCACCTTAATGTACCAAAACTTCATCCTTGTACATTCTCTATTCATTCTAATCAATTTCATGAATTCTAATTATCTTAGAACCTTCTAAATCCAAAAATTGGAATCTAAAATATCACGATTGCCATAACCAATGAAAGTACATTTTTGGATTTAGCATATAATTTTTTCTATTTTCCTTATCAATATGCACTGAAGCTTCTACGCCAAATAATCTAAGAAAATAAATATCAACCTCTTTTTAAGTCCACACTTCTTCTTAAATTCCACCTCTCGGTGCACTTGAAGGTCCACAGTTAATGAAATAAATTTCGTGTCTCGCTTCCCTCAAAAATTTAAGGGAAGTCCAATACGTATCCTCATACTTCTAGCATGTTTCATTATTGTCCTATTCTTTCTATTTTGCAACACCATTCTCTCATGGTGTTCTAGGAACCATCCTTTCTCTGCATATTCCATTTACTAAATAATAATCATTGAAAACCTTGTTATAGTACTCACCACCATTGTTAGATCTAAATAAATTTTACTTTGAATTTGATTCATTTTCAACAAGTTGGGATTTCCATCTATTAAAACTGTCAAAACACATCATATTTGTGATTAATACAATAGACCCATACCTTTCTTGTGGCATCATCAATGAAAGTAACAAAGTATTGGGATCTCCATGAAAAGCTACCTAGATTGGTCCCCACAAATTTGAGTGTACAAGCTCAATTTATGATTCTTCTTTGTTGCCCCAACTTCGAGAAATCTCACTCTCTTACGCTTTCCAAAAATAAAATGCTCACAAAAATCAAGATCTACACATTTTAGATTTGATAACTTACCCTTTTCCTTTAAGATCTGCATTCCTTTTTCACTCATATGGCTTAGCCGATTGTGTCAAATGCTTGTATCTGAATCTAAAGTAGATAGAACATAAAAGGAATCAGTAATAAAGGTAGATAAATACAATGATCCTATCTTCTTTCTCTTCCTCCAACATAAATATTGTAGCTCTTCCAAGCTTCAACAACATTTCTTGGACCCAAAAATTAGCTTTTTAGTTGACCATTATCATCCTCACATAGCTTTCTAACTTCATATTCTAATAATCTTGCACCTTTCTCATGTCATAACTCATACAAGGGAGGTTAAGATATTTTTAGTGTAACATCCTAAATTGTCATTATCCCCTTTGTGATTTGTGTTACATTCTCAACGTCTCATAGCATATTAAAAATGCACTTAAGATTGAAAAATGACACATTCGGGCCTTTAATCTACCTACACAAACTAATCTTACGAAAATTTTCATTTTTGACTTCTATATTCTAATTTTTAACATTTTTATCATACTTATAGCCTTTCCTTCAATGAGTAGTTGTTTGTCTTGTAGTATAGCTTTCTTTGTCAAATTTAATTGACATGGATGAACATTTTTGAATACGGAAATATACTTTATAACCTCTATTTATCTCTCATTCTTCTCCATTTTTTTACAACATCCATTTGAGCCTTCGAACTAAGTTAGGTGCATGAATAGGTCATCACATTTTTGAACATGATGAGTGAGTATGCATATGAGGTCATATAATCTTGCAATTAGGGTATTATGATTATAGGAGGCAATCACCAACAATCATAATTTGTAAATCAATAAAAAGAAGTGTATGGAGCTCTTGTTCATTGTTACTTCAAACCCTCAAACTCACGGTCACATATCAGATCAAGAAAAGCTTGAATAGACACAAAGTTCTCATGGATCCTAACTAAGCTTTGACAATATATTTGAGGTCAATACACATTCTTCAAACATCATAAAGAGGTAGAACATCATTATTTTATTTTTGTATTATGATTTTCAAACATAAAATGTAAAGATTAACTAAAATATGGAATTATAACCAATTCTATAGTTAATCTAACATTAAGGACAATAGTAAATAAAAAATGAATGTATAAAGAAAATGACCCAAGCAACTAAGAAAGTAGATATGTGAAACCCTAAGCTACAAAGAGAGTGAGAAATAACTCATCTGATTCGACGATCTTGTTAGATTGTGTTGCAAAGATGGATAGAGAAACATGAGGAAATGAATGCACCAAAGTCTATAAATGTGAAAATCTAGGAACTCTGAGTTGGTTGGGATGCCTCAAGAGGTACAAAGGCACCCTGATCTATGAAAAATATCTGTAAACTTCCTTTGAGGTTTCACTTTATGGTTTCTTGGCTTCACTTACTATCACACTAAATTTGATGCACCTTGTGATTTAGGTCATTGGTAATCGGTGATGAAGAAAATACCTACAAAACCCCAAGACAAACATCAAAACACTAAAGAAAGAAAAACACATATGAACTTGTTGGACTAACCTCAGCTACCACAACGGTGGAGTTACTAAGTGTTGTACTACATATCGGACCCGATGTAGTTCTATGTGCTTGGGTTTGAAATCACTCCTTAGATGATCTTGCTCGGTCTCACTTTATGAAAGTAGTGATAAATAACTATGTGTAGAAAATTTAATAGAATGGTGAATGGAATAGAATAAACTCTCCTCTATGTAGTGTGATGTAGATGAACCAACCTTATGCCTTATGACGAAGCTAGATGGATGAAAATGAATCCTTTGATGGATGTAAACTTAGGTGATGATAGTATTGCTCCGTGCTTGGTTCCTCATTATGGTCTCATAAATTCATATTTATATGGTTATCCTATTATAATTTCATAATTAATCCTAAAAAAGAAAAACAACCAAAATATAGAAAGCTCAAATGGCTAAACATTTCCAAAAAAGTGGCGGGAAAGTGTAAAAGGATTACGGCACCCCGACTAGGATAAGGGTACTTGTTGGTGCCCCAAAGAAGTGAAAAGTAGCACTAAATGAAATAAATAACCTGTGAAACTATGCGGTGAAGGTTGGGAATGACGAAAAAAGTAAAAAAAAAAAGGCCAAAAGATGGGGGTTAATTAGTACTTTCTTCACTCAAAAATAATATGAATAGTAGTATGAGGCTGTGACTAAATAATACCTGAAAGTGCATGATTCGGTGTTTACATTTTCCCCCACTTTATGTTGGTGAGTGAAATGCTCAGTAATATTAAGTAAATAGAGATGTGTACTTGATGTCCATGTAGAGTGATGTAGAAGATGTGCCAAACGAATAAAAAACCGTGGAGTGAAAAAAATATGAAGGAGCATGTAAACTAAAGATGTAAAAACACAAAAAAGTCATGAGAGTGAACCTAAGGTGGAAACCTATGTGTAGCTTCCATTGTGTGTGATTTACCTGCATGTTAGTATGGTGTGTGTTGCAACAAAATGTTTTTGCTGATGTAGTTTTTCTTGTTGTTGACTACTTGCTTGATACATTCGGACTTACATGAATAAGATGATCAAGTAGTCAAATATGCTTGTATATATCTAAAAAAACATGTATATAGTAAACCTAAAGAGTGAAATGAAAGTATGAAAAGTGTAAAAGGAACATGTGTACCTAATCCGTGATGAGACAAAGGGTGTATGATGAGACAAAGGGTGTATAGGGAGGAATTCTATTGTATCCTCGAACCTTTAACTATTTCCCTAAACATGTGTAAAGATATTTATGTATTGTTTGGTTTTTTGGGTTATCCAACACCATTGGATGAAGTAGTGTAGAGAGTAATTCCATTGTATCCTCTAACATGTAACTACTCCCCAAAATGCTAAGGACTACCATATACTTGTAAAAGCCATTGTTTACGGGATTTTAGACTAGTCTTAACCCACTCGTTGTATAACCCACAATGCCAATGGCAGAAACTAAAATGACTGAACCAATGTAGAAGCAATGTATAGTATGTAAACCCCAAATGATGCCCCCTCTTTATGGGGTCACATGCAACATCGCTTATAGGATTGTTCGGCCAAAAATGAGGACCAAGCTGCTTGAACTTTTCCCTATAAGGGGAAGGGAAAACGCTTGGTAGAAACCAAGGAGCCCACAAACATGAGCCCATTCAAAGACAAGTGTTAGTACAAACAAACATGTTGGTATTAGACAATGTGTACTATTCAAAAATAATGTATAAGGTACCCAAGCAATGTATGTGCAATGTAAACATGCAAGAAGACAAAGTAAATTGTACAAAGAAGGTTGTTAACATGGAATATCACTCACTATGTTGCAAAACATGAAAGGCCATTATTGCCACATATAAAAATCAAGTGTGCACACTAGATAAATGACAAGGCCTGATATAATAGCAAACAGATCGACATAGAAGTACAAACAATAGATAACCATGAAAGTAAGTAATCCTGTGAACAAATGTTACACATGAAGCACCCGTTACCATCTTAGAAAGATAACGAGTATGTAAAAAACATGTATACCCATGTAATATAGAGTGTTAAATAAAAAATGAAACAATAGCACATGTGAGAGACAAATGTGGATGCCCCCGGTGACTAATGTAGGCTAGGTAGAAGGTGAGCATACGTCTTATGTGAAAAAGATGAATATCGGTGATCACAACTAAGAAAAAGTGTTAATGTGTATGTTTGTATGGTATATATAAATTACATACAAGAGATATAATGATCATATTATAGACACAAAATCATGTAGTTTAGGAATTTATATTTAGTCCCATTCTTATAAAATTACCATTTAGAAGAGCAATTATATTTTGAGTGAAGAAAGTACTAATTAATCCCCATCTGAGAAAATTTGGAAATATTACATTGTTTTCTTTCATCATTAGCTGACCTCTTATACCCATATGCCTAATCATATTTCATTATTTTACATCATTTTAGCTTTGGTGAAGCATGCAGTCCAAAATAAAGCCAAGTGGGAACAAATGGCTAGTATTTGGGCCAAAAATGTGGCACCCATCGAGGCGGCCGAAGGCAAATGGGCATGGGACAAAAAGCGCGAATCACATTGGCAAGGCAGTTGCCTTTGAAATCAGCAAAAAGAAACCACCATGGGACAAAGGGACGCGTGGTGCCCTGATCCTATATGAACTTTCTCACCGGTTTTCGGTACTTTCTAGCTGTTTTAGCTTCTTATCATTTTAGAAGTCATCCATCTTGGGGTTAATTATCAAAATAAATCAAGAGAAACCTATAAATATAAATTTATGATACCATAATGATGGACCTATCACTAGTCACTACTATCATCCGAGCCTTTTGCAAGGGTTGCAGATTTCAGGATTCATCTATAAGGAATTTTGGAGATCATTTTCATTCACTTAGCTCCATCACAAAGGACAAGGTTGGTTCATCTACATCACACAAGCATAAGAGGGGATTCTATTCTATTCCATCCACCATTCTACTACATTTTTATATCTAGTTATTTCATTTTATGCATTCTCTCTTACTTCACAAATTTCTAGTTTTCTCCGCATTGTAGACAAGAAGAACACCTATCTCAAGTGGCACATGATGCACACACACCATAACTACACTTGGGTCTAAATTTTATTTTGAGTGAAATCGCTTTTCAATTACTAAGCCAACTATTGTGGAAGATGAGGTTCATACGACCCATCCATTTGAAGTCTTTTTTTAGGTTTTCATACTTCAGTTTTTGTGGTTTCTTCTAGGTCTATCTATCAACATGGATTATTATGATACCATAACACTTGACGTAGTGTAAAAAAATAATGCGAAACACATCAAGGGTTATCGGACCACCACAAACACGTGAAATGTAGTTTGGTACCTTTTACATAGACTAGGGTGCTCGTAAGTCTAAAATTTAGTGATTTGAACCCAATCCCTATCTAAGTGCTCTAGTCTTTTTTTTAGCTTCTAGATAGTTTGGATCCATCCTGACGTAGTTTTTGAGGCCTCGACATAGTCATTCATTCTTCTTATTTCTCCATGAACTAGGCCACTTCTACTATCTAAGATATTCTTGTAAGATGAAAAAATCGCTAAGTCACTTCCATGCTTCTCTCCTGTGCATATTGGGTTTCTACTTTCATTATATTAGGTTCTTGGGTCATTTTCCATACTTGTTTATTACATTCATTTATTGTATTTACATGTTGTTTGATATGAGATCAACTACTATTATTCCACATTTTAGTTAGTTTAAGTTAATCATTTTGGTGAACCCAATGTCTTTCACGCTCACGATCCTAATTTTTCCTCTAACATGGGTAAATTTTATTTATCCGATTTACTTAAGAAATTTCCTAATTGCCACATTGTTTTACAAAATCCTTAGAGACCAAGTTATTTTATGACAATATGTTACCACTCAAACTAAGTCCTATGCTAACTTTTCTATTTCTATGATAAGACAAAATGACGACAAATCTGAAATATCAAATAAATTATAATATTAACATGAAATTACATAATCTCACCCATGAGATACTTCAACAAGACTATGGGAGAAACTTTACAATTACACCTCTTGATGGCTTCTTCAACACACCTTTAATCGATGGCTTCCTTCGCACACTTCCTACAATATTTCTCACTACTTCTTTCTATGCTAAATGAGGGGGTGGCCTCTCTATTTATAGAACTTCCAGCTTATCCATCCTATCTCTAAGATAGGATAAGAAATCCACTCGACGAATCATATTCCATACCTTAACTCTTATCTCGTACATGTAAGCTTATCTCGTTAAGATAAGATAAACCTTATCATTTTACATGGGTTCCACATTTTTAGAATTTTTACAAATAAAATACACAAAATATTTATGACCTCACTCCTTGTCCTTATTACCAATATAATATTTCTAATTCCTAATCATGTAGACCCTACTTTCTAATTACCCAAACTTTGACATTTTAACATTACCTGACCACTTACGACAAATATTTACTTTTACAACATTCCTATTGTACTTTGATCTTACCGTACTCTACATTATTGGCGGCACTGCATCGACGGCGCCGTTATCTTCTATCGACGCTACTACTAATTACACTTAACAACATCCTATTCCTAATACATATATTAATGAAATAGAAATTTGGAGGAAAATTTTAGTGTCGACATCTTCCCCTTCCTAGCTTCTACTCCGTCCCTGAGTAGACTATTCCGGGTGCTTGGAAAATCTTCAACTTGTCGTGGTTGACCCATTTCGTAATGGGAGTGCCATCCAATTCCTCCAAATGCAGACGTACCATTTTCATGCACAAACTGCTATTTTGTAGGGCCCCATCCATTTTGGAAGAAATTTTCTCTGTCTTTTTTTTTTTGTATCTCTGAATCATATACTAGAACCAAGTCATTCACATGAAATGGAGACCACCGGATCTTTTGATCAAAGTATTCTTTCGCTTCATTTTCTTCTTATGGCTTGTATCCTTTGCTATTTCCTCATTTCCTCTAGCAAATGAAGATGTACCAACCTTTCTTTTATCGAATCACTTTCATCCATCCTTTCATTTTTCATAACTCTCACAAAGTGGGAATATCAAACTCAATAGAAGAATCGGATCAATGCCATAGGCCAACCGAAATGGGGAGTATCCTGTTGCTGACTTTGATGTTGCCCTATATGCCCACAATGCCGTGCATGAATCCTTTTATCCCATTTATGTACTGCAAGGCCGCATCTTTTTGCTAGAATTTGACACAAGACAAAATTTGTTCGCTCCACCCGCCCATTTGTGCTTGGCTTGTATGTTGTTGCCTTCCCGTGCTTGATAGAAAACTTATTGACTAGGGCTTCTACCACCTCATTAATGAAGTGGCTTCCTTGATCTCTACAATTTCTAATGGACAACCAAATCTGGTGACAATGCTCATATATGAACCTGCCACTTCATCCATGGAAGTTGTTTTCAATGGCCTAGCTTCAACCCACTTGGTTAAATAACTGTGGCAACTACAATATACTTATTTTGACGTGATGTAGTTGGAAGTGGACCTACAATGTCTATTCCCATTTTTCAAAGGGACCAAGGGGAAGAATAGGACATAATGGAGCCGATGAAGTCTTACTTGTTACCATGTGTTTGACAAATATCACATGTCTTACAATAATTATAACAATCTTTAAAAAGAGTGGGCAGTTGATAACTCGCATCCAAGATCCTTCTTGCTGTAAGTTGTCAGAGAAGTGCCCTCCACATGTACCATTGTGGAATTCTTCTAAAGCTCTTTTCCTTGATCACGCCCAATCGCCTCTCAGATGGCTCCATCGTGTCCTATTCGAAATAATGCTCCATGCAGAATAGAATATGGACGACTGGCTTGAGTAATCTTTCTCTTAGTCTTTGCATTGGCACCATCAGGAAACTTGAATTCATTCAGATAATTCCAAATATCTATGTATTCACTAGGGATTGTGTCAAGGGAGAACAATGCTGCATCGGGAAAATCATCATCATCACAAGATGATCCTAAACCATCATAGGCTCGAGAGAGTGCATCTGCATTGACATGCTTCTTTCCTGGCCTATCTATAATATCAAATTCAAATTCTTGTAGCAAAATTATCCATCTTGCTATCCTCCCTGATGGGTTAGGCTTATTGACAATATATTTCAGAGCCTGATGATCCGTTACAACTATAAATTTCTGCCCTAGCAAGTAATTTCTAAACTTCTTTACAGCAAAAATGATAGCCAGAGCCTCTTTTTCAGCATAAGATAGTTTACCTCAAAGATCGCTCATTTGTCTCGCCTCCCAAAGTAAATTGATGTTCATTCCCATTTTCATCCTTTTGGCTCAAAGTACTACCTAGTGCTGCATCTCGAGGCATCGTTGTACACAATGAATGGCTTGCTCCAACTGGATTCTTCAAAACAGTGAAGACACTGTGGCTTCCTTCAGTTGTCCAAAAGCTTCATGCGCCTTGTTTCCTGGTTCATAAGCAACATCCTTCTTCAAGAACTGGGTTAGTGGCTGTGCAATCTTTGAGAAATTCTTGATGAACCTTCTATAGTAACCCACATGGCCTAAAAATGATCTCAACTTACTTCTATTCATAGGAAATGGTAAATCTTTGATTTTTGAAACTTTATCAGATCAAGCACTAATACCATCTCTGGATACAACATGCCCTAACAAAACGCCTTTAGAACATCCAAAGACACACTTTGTAGGGTTTAGTGAGGCTTGTGCTTCATCTAACCTTTGAAATGTTGTCTCCATCTGGTGCAGGTGGTCCAACTTGCTCCCATAGATGCAAAAATCATCCAGAAATACTCTGATGAAGGTCCCAATGTAGGGTTCGAACACCCTATTCATCAAACGCTGGAATGTTGCCGGAGCATTACACAACCCAAAAGGCATAACTCTATAAGCAAACGTTCCCCAAGGAGTGGTGAACGTGGTCTTCAGCTGATCTTTCTCTCATATATACGAACTTGGTTGTAGCCGCTATATCCATCAGCAAAACTATAGCACTCCTGGCCAGCTACTTCGTCCAAGATCTGATCTGAAAATGGAAGAGGGTAATGATCCTTCTTTGTTGCCTTATTGAGCTTCCTATAATCAACACAAATGCGTAGCTTCCCATTCTTTTTTATTGAGATCACAATGGGAGAAACCCATTCTGAATTCTCCACAAAGAAATATGAATCCCGCATCGCAACTTATCTATTTCTTCTTTTAGCCTTGGAAAATTAGGATTCATTCTATATGGCATTTGCTTTATGGGCTTAAAGACCATCTACCACTCAATACAATGTTCTACCCAACTTACTTGATGGAGTTCCTTGTAATCAAAAGTGAATAGGTGTATGTACCTTCGAAAGAGCCGGAGGTAGGATTCCTTCTCACTTCCATCACAAAGATCACCAATCTTTATTTGTTGGAGACGATCATCAACTTCTTCTTCAGATAATTTTATGGGGTCATGAGTTGGTGTGACTGGAAGGATATCCATGATTGAAACATCCACCTCGCTTTCTTCATCTTCAGTGTCCACTTCACTGGTACTAGAGTAATCAGAGGATGTCCAATCATCGCTCATCACTTGAATCCACAAGTTCTACTTTATGATGTCGAGGATCACGTTTATCTTCACCTCTCTCTACCACGTCCAAGTGTCATGAAACCTTCATTCCAAAGAGTTTTTCGCATGAACTCTCCTTAGCCATGGTCTTCCCAAAAGATTGGGTACGCAACAAGCATACCATTTTTCATCACCCGAAAGTCTACCACACATACAACACCCATAATGTATATTGCCACATTTGAAATTACACCTTCTCGGTTTAGTTTTTCCTTATTTAATGACCTTAACATAAGTGTCAAGGGCGATCAATTTTTAAACCCAACATATTCATTATGCACTGGCCATTACATTAATCGCAGCACCTCCATCAACTAAGACATCATGAATTGAAATACCATTACATAATACCTCACTTGTGGAGCATAGGGATCCGCTCTCGCCTCCAAAACAGGACCTCAACCTCCTTCCTTCTTCGAGCATTGAGTCCACCTCGCAACTCCCGCCTCTTCTCGTAAGACATAGCCAAGAGTTGACCATATGTAATATTTGCAGCCTTTTGGACAGATCTTCCAAGATGGAGTATGGTCTCTGCCCCCGTGAAATCGAAAATCCCGCACACCCAACTTTCTTCTCCTATGTTTCTTACTAGTTTCTTCTTTCATCTTCTTAGGATCATTTCCATCTTGATTATCTTTTTCTTTCTTTCTTTTTGTTACAAACACATCTACTTCATTATTTTGCTCTTATCTACTACATCAAAAGAATTCACAGTGCTTTTCCTTTATCATTATCTCCTTACCAGATGTAGAAGCTCTATCCTGACAATTATACTTATAATGACCCTTTTATAACAACCATAACAAACAACTTCAGAAATATTTCTTTTCGACCTCTATCTCCTCCCCGAGAACTAAATTCCTTTCTCAAGAAGATTAATAGTTAATCGACCCATCTTTTTGAGCAGATCTTCATACTCAGTAGATGTATTAGGAGAAATATTTGTGCTCACCGGGAGTGGTTGTGGATTCAGGACCAAAGGTGCTGGTGTAGGCTCTACTTTAGCAACAATTTCTTTGGGCTCCTCTTCCATGCTTTCTTCTTGCCTTCTTGCAATCTCCTTTGCTTGTTCAATGGTAGTTGGGCGGTCATACTTCACTCGTTGTCTGATCTCTGGCTTCATCCCAAGAATGAAGTGCTTACAGAGGAGATTATCCACGCCATTCATCAACCCATCCGCTAGTCCTTCCTTCCGGATCTGGGCATCGAGCTTCCTCCTTAGCTCTAGAACACGAGCATGATAATCCCTTATCTTCTCCTTCTCTCCTTGGGATAGCTTTGTGATCTCGATCATGAGATCTGCATATTTCGTTGTTCACCAAATTCTTCAAGAAAACTTTCGGTTAATAAATCCCATGAATTTTTCACATTATCACCTAGTGTTTCAAACCACCTAAGTGTTGAACCATCCAAAAAGGTAGGAAAAAATTCAGTCCATTGTTCCCTTCTTATAAGGCCATTACAAATACAAGATCGTTTAAACTCTTGAATGAAAGAAGAAGCATCTTCATTAGATTGAGCTGAAAAAACAGGAATCTTTCCCATTTTCAAAAGTAACCACCGTGAAATACCAACCCACAAGTACAATTAACAAGACTTATGTGCACAAATAATTGGAATCACTATACTAGAAAGTGACTTTACACCTTTCTACAGTAAAATAGAAATGACCACGGTAAACTATGGTAAAACTTGACTTACTACGGTAAAAATTGACTTTACTGTGGTAAACACTATTCACAGTAAAAAGTGAAGTTATCATGTAAATACTATTCATGGTAAAAGTGACTTTATCATGTAATTACTATTCCCAGCAAAAAGGACTTTACCAAGGTAACTACTATTCATGGCAAAAATGACTTTAACATGGTAACTACTATTCACGGTAAAAATGACTTTACCATGGTAACTACTATGCACAGTAAAAACAAGGTTACCCTCCAATTGATTTTTGACTAAGTGGGAATATCTCTCCAGAAAATCCACCAACGAGGAATGGTCCCGGCAACGGAACCAAAATGTCATCACCAATCCTAAGCACTATGATAATTCTTCACCGGGAACTCCTCTCGCTATGATTATTTACTAATGCACACCTTTAGTTTGGTGGATGTAACTGAAACAAAACAACAACCGAACACAAGAATACCATGACTATGATAAGACAAAATGACGACAAATCTGAAATATCAAAATAAATTATAATATTAACATGAAATTGTTACAATCTCACCCATGAGATACTTCAACAAGACTATGGGAGAAACTTTACAATTACACCTCTTGATGGCTTCTTCAACACACCTTTAACTGATGGCTTCCTTCGCACACTTCCTACAATATTTCTCACTACTTCTTTCTATGCTAAATGAGGGGGTGGCCTCTATTTATAGAACTTCCAGCTTATCCATCCTATCTCTAAGATAGGATAAGAAATCCACTCTGACGAATCATATTCCATACCTTAACTCTTATCTGTACATGTAAGCTTATCTGTTAAGATAAGATAAACCTTATCATTTTACATGGGTTCCACATTTTTAGACTTTTTACAAATAAAATACACAAAATATTTATGACCTCACTCCTTGTCCTTATTACCAATATAATATTTCTAATTCCTAATCATGTAGACCCTACTTCTAATTACCCAAACTTTGACATTTTAACATTACCTGACCACTTACGACAAATATTTACTTTTACAACATTCCTATTGTACTTTGACTCTACTACCGTACTCCACATTATTGGCGGCACCATCGACGGCACCGTTATCTTCTATCTGACGCTACTACCATGAAATTATCACTCATTTCCTTAGTCATCAGTTGATCATTTTACCGCTTACTAATTACTATCCTCCTTATCAATTAACAAAATATCAAGGTCATCCATATTGTAATTATCTTCTAATAAATGTATATAATGAAAATGATTTTAAAAATTTGCATTGAAGAATCAAACATATTGAGTGTCAAGGCTTTATTTGATTCATCGCACAACAATCTATTGTGCCCCCATCTACAAATGCTACACCCACATGGGTTCCTAAATTTTTCCTTCTTCGACTAGTCATAAGCCTCCTAAGAAACCACATATGGCATTATAAAGTCAACATAATCAAACACCTATTAAAATTATTTCACCACTTCCTCCTTCTAAGTAGTCTATTATATTACCAAGTCCATGTTGAGATGTGAGCTCAATTACTTCATTTATCATGGTATATCAATTTACTAAAAACATAAGTAATCGACATCGATTATGAAGGGACCGACATCGGTCACCTATGAATGACATCGATCGAAATTAGGAACCATCATCGGTTAGGGTTAATTGACATCAATTACCTATTTGTGGGTGTTCTATTTAACTCACAAAAAATTATATCTAATTCTCATGAGTGAAATAAAACACTCATGCATACGAAACCAACACTGGTTAGTCCTAACTAATGATGGTTCCTTCTTGCCTAACCGATTTCAATCATAGGTGGCTAATGTCGGTCCCTTCATAACCGATGTCGCTTACTTTGTTTTTCAGCAAGTGTATATAAAATGCTAAACTTAAGTAATTGAGCTCCACATCTCAATAGGCCACCCAAGTAACCTCCTTTAAAACTCAATACAACTTAGACTCCTCTTAAGTATAAGCTCTAACCAATTAATTTTGTCAAAGCAACTAATCCTCTTACTAGTGGTCATGACACATTTAAAATTCCACTAAAATCACATACTGTTACTTTTTCCGACCATGCTTCCATAAAGCAAAACACAAACTTGGTCCAATGTAGGTGAATCTTGTCACTCTACCATCCTAAGGACACAATCATATTATTATGGTTCTTATGTGACTATTGAGGGGTCTTCTACGATTAAGAACCTAATTAAATCTTACATTCATAAATTTATCCATTACATAACCACTCATACATACATACATCTATAATCATCTATCACTCATCACACATACTATATAATTTCTCATTATTTATCCCATTATTGAATCCTCACCATAGCTTCATACATCATTTATCAAACAATATATGCACCGTCATGCACTTGGGGGACATATCATTCATACATCCCTTCATTCATATTAACATCATCTCATCTTTCGTTTTTACATAGTTATACAATCATATATTCACATAGGCATATTCATCACACCAATGAAACATTGTTGTGCTTTGGTTCATGCTCTCTTTTGTTGAGGATTAATACACATAAACCCCAAAAACTTCACTATAGACACCACACATTATGTCTCACCCATTCTACATTTAGTCCATATCATTAAAAATATTCATATATCTATACATCATGCATCATATTATTCTTCATCATACTCATCTAGGATTGCATCCTAGATACTATATTCTCTTAGGTACACTACACATGTTGCATTCAATACTTTACACTACATACACATCACATGGTCATTTATCATCCTAATTACATATACTACATCCTCTTCTATGCATTGTAATCACTACTCTATGACACACTTTAGTTCCTTGGTCCATACTTGACTCGCCAAGGGTTTAAAAATATAATGGACCTCACATTCATCCCACGTTTATGATTAGAATTTTCATCATGTAAAATTTTAGGATAGTGACACACACTATAGGTTAAATTGTCACATACTCTATTCATCTTGTAGTGGTATACACTTTAGGCTACATCACCACTCCCTATTATTCATCTTGTAGTGATACACGCTTTAACTCTCAATCATCACTTGTATATTCATTTTTTCATGATATACACTTAGGATATAAGGTTCAAACACATATCTTCTATATGTCACCAATCTATGTATAAATTCTCATCACAACATGTTGGACACAACACACACTATTTGATAATTTCCCGATGATGCAATTTCATTTACGGTTCATTCTTGACTACCGATGGGATAAAAAAATTAAACCTCACTACATACATTTACATTCACTTGGGGGCACACTTCTCCTGTCATCCATCTTGCATTCCATTCCATCCATCCACAACATAGTGAATATTATGGTTTCTCTTACTTTTTCTTAATTTTTCTTGTTCATGGTCACTTAATCACACAAAGCTAGTTAGATTACTTGTTTGTATTTTATCTATACCATCCACACATGTGTGGTCATGCCTTTTTCTAGTTGTGATCACATATACATGTCTCTTACACACAACATGGATTCTCACCTTCTACCCTTCATACACCTGGTCGCTAGGGTATCCACATTCTTCTCTTCCAGTTTATTATTTCATTTCATACTTAGCACTTTACATTACTTGGTTATACATGATTTTTATTTACTAGTTATCTTCCCAACATGCTAATAGGTGATTCATGTGCAAAATTTTTTATATAGGGATGTTTTCTTCCATACTTGTTTGTCACGTTACTTGTCTACTGTTTCCTCTTGTTAGTAGGCCTTTCCTTGTGTTTGGTGTGAAAACTTGTTTATTTTTATGTGACCATGATGGCCTTGTATGTCTTGCGACATCGTGAGTGATGTCCCATGTTTACAGCGTGCTTTGTGTAGCTTACGTGTATTTCAATGTGTTATCATTACTTTTCTTAGTAACTTATACACTATTTGCATAGATTACGCATTTCTTTATACATGCATGCTTGTTTGCACTTACACTTGTATTGGATAGAAATTGTTTTGTATATGCCTTGGTTTCTACCAAGCACTTTATATTCCTCAGTAAGGAAAATTTTTAGAGTTCATGTATAAGTTCTCTTTCGGGCCGCATTCTTCTATCAATGACGCCGCATGGGCCCCTAAAAAGAGGGGCATCATTTGAGGTTTTACATACTACACAAAACATTTACACCAGTTCGATTCGGTCAAATTTCTACCCTTGGCATTGTGGGTTAGATACAAGGAGTGGGTTTAGACTAGTCTACGAACCTCATACATAGTGGGTTTAAGAAAACATAGTAGTCCTTAGAATTCTCAGAAGTAGTTAAAGGTTACATGATACAATGAAATTCCTCCATATAATTCTTTGGAAAATGGCATCGGATCACACAAACAAATAGGATATACAAAGATCTCTTCACACGTATTCAAGGAAGCGATTCTGAGTTAGAGTATACAATAGAATTCTTCCCTACACTTCTTTGGCCTATGACATTGGATCACCCAAAAACCCTAGGCAGTACAAGATATCCTTCTACAATCTCTTTCTCAACATGGATTAGGTGCACATGTTACATTTATATTTTTCATTTATGTATTTTACATTAAATAATTTTACATGCATATTTCACATTACATTTTTATACATAAATGCATACATATATGACTACTTGATCATTTTCTCCTTGCATGTTTGGTCGTATGAGAAACAAGAAGTCAAATGGGAGCAATAACAATACCAATAACAAGAACATCAACAACAACATTTCATGACAAGACACACCATACTAACCATACAGGTACATCATAGACATCGATAAGTACACATGCATTTTCACCCTAGGTTCAATCTCATCACCTTTTTAAAAAAATCATCATTAGTTTCCACAATCCATCATCTTTTTGTCATTCACATTTTTATAGTATTTTTACATGTTTTCTACTACAATCTTTGTGGACATCAGTGTAGGAAGCTCTATCTACTTTATGTTACCAAGATTTTCTCTAACCAAAATAAAGTGGGGGAAAATATAGACATAAAATCATACACATTAGGCATTATTTAGTCCTGGTCTAATACTACTATTTATAAGTTTTTGAGTGAAGAAATTACTAATTAACCCCATTTTTTTCCATCTTACTTTGTTTTCTTTTTTCATTCCCAACCTATTACACCCACATGCCCAACCATATTTCATCATTTTGTGTCATTTGAGCTTTGATTGGGCACGCCTGGTTCCATCGGGGGTGCCCGATCTTTATGGATTTTTCCACCACTTTTTGAGCACTTTTTATCCATGTCATTTTATTACCTTTTTGGTGGTTTTCCATCTTCGGGTTAATTATGAAATTAGATTAAGAGAACCCTATAAATATATAGTTATGAGAGCATATTGAGGGACTAGCAAAGTAGTCACTACTATCATCCACCTAGGGTTGCATTCATCTAGGGAGTTTTGGAGATCATTTTCATTCACTTAGCTACATAAAAAAGGAGAAGTCTATTTCATTTGCATCACACAAGCATATGAGGGGATTATATTCTATTCCATCCACCATTCTACTACATTTTAACATTTATTTATTGTTTTCTATTTCACAAAGTGTGACTGACACAAGAGCACCTAGGGCACATAATGTACAGACACACTATAACTACTTTTGGGTTTGAAATGTAGTGCAACGATCGATTAGCAAGACTAGTGTTGTGGAAAATAAGGTCAGTTGACCCATTCATTTGAATTCTTATTATTAAGGGTTTTGATACTTCTCGTGGCTTCTCCCAAGTGCATCTATTGTCTTGGATTATTAGTGACACTTGGAGTAGTGCAACAAACCTAATGTTTCACACAATGATGGTTTGATGCACTTGTTGAACTTTTGACACTAATTCTCGCACCTCCTCCATAGACAAAGGTTCCCATTTTGCAAACCGAGAGCACCATAGGTGCCGCAGGTTCCTCTATAAGAACTCCCGGTCCAGCCTAGAGATCTTGGATCCATCCTTTTTGGGGCCTCTACATAGTCATTCTTGCATCTTATTTCTCCATTTACTTCTACGAAACATTCCCGCAAAATCATCAAATCAGCTAAGTCACTTCCATACTTCTCTTGCATATTAGTGTTTCAAATTTCATTAGATTTGTTTCTTGGTTCATTTTCCATACTTTTTTATTGCATTCATTTATTGTATTTACATGTTTTTATAGATTATATTAACTTCAATTAATCCATATTATAATTAATTTTAGTTAATCACATGTGTAATAAAGTTACCATATACAAGCAACTATTAACAAGAATAAAAGAAATCAAGATATGCAATATGTTGTAGATGGGTGGAATGGAATGCAAAATGGAATGATAGGAGCCACGTGTGACTCAAGTAAATGGAAATGTATGTACAAAGGTTCTTTTTTTTTTTTTCCCGTCACGAGTCAAGAATGAACTGTAAGATAGAGTGTGTCATTAGGAAATGGTCAAAATGTATGTTGTGTCTAAAAATATTTGATGAGTTTGTATGTATGTTGATGAGATGTGACCTAGAAATGATGTGTGCATGATCTTTATAGCCAAAGCATATATGGTTACAAGATGAAAAATGGAATGATGATTTATCCTAGAGCATATATCATCACTTCAACATGAATAGACGGAGTGCTTATGTATCCTAAAGTTTGTACCACTACAAGATGGAGGAATGGGTGATCATTTAGCCTAAAGCATATGTCACTAGCATAGTAATGTTGCATGATATAAGGTTGAATATTAAATGCATAAGTATGATCTAGCTCATTTGATTTGTAAGCCCTAGGTAGTCCAGTATCGAATGAGGAAGTAAAGTGTTTCTTATGGTTGTGAGTGCAACATGTAAAAGACAATGTAGTGTACATAATAATAGATTACCATATAATGTGTTGAAATGTCTAGTACATGATGAATAATATGTAATGTAATGGGTGTAGGTAGACTAGCAATGTAGAGATGTATGTTATCTACTATGTAATGCAAGTCTCATAGATGATAGGGTATGTTTCTAGTATGATTTGTATTCTATGTATGATGTGTGATGTATGATGTATAGATATGAAAATGTCAAAATGATATAGAATAAACATAGAGTGTATGATATAATATGTAAGACATATGACATGGGATATTTGAAGCAACATAATGTTTAACACCTACCTACTTTGTAGTGTGTGGTGTTCGTGTATAGTAATCGCTCAACAATAGAGTGTAAAACAAAGCACAAGTGTGTGTCATCATGAAATGAAAACATTACATTGCATATTACGATGCTTATGTTAGGAGATTGATGTATTATAATGCAAAGAAGAGGGGGATGTGTTGGATTATATGCTTTCAACTTTGTGGTAATACATGTGTTGTTCTATAAGTTATATATGAAGGTGGTGAAGTATCATAGATTTGGAAAGATTTATTTAGTAAGGGATAAATAATGAGATATGGTATGGTATGTGTGACGAGTGATAGATGATTGAGAGGTATGTATGTGTAAGTAGTTATGTAATAGATAGATATGGTAATGCAAGATGAAATGATGTTCTTTATTGTAACATAACCCTCAATAGTCATATAAGAACCATAAGAATATGAGTGTGTCATCAAGAAGGTAGGGTGACAAGAGTCACCTACCAAAGACCAAGTTTGCGTGAAGTAGTGGAAGCATGGTGGGAAAGAGTAATAGTAGGACCATGCGGTGGTGGAATTTGTAATGAGTCTTAACTAGTAGTAGAAGGTGTAGTTTATTTTAAAAACATGATTGACTACTAACATGGTGATTGGGAAGGGACTTTTCACAATGGTGACTTGTTTATGAATGTTGTAAAATACTTGAGTGTAGTCTAGATTGAACTAATCTTTAGTGGAGGGTGTTTAGATAGACTTGGTAATATTTTAGATAGTGTGAGTGGAAGAGAAGTGGGACCATCCTTGAGAGGAGGTTTAGGGGATTGAATAGGTGGAACTTGACTAACCAAATAAGGTACCTCATAAGTGATAGTATTTTGCTCATTAGAAGGAGGAGATTTAGGAACCCATTGAGATGTAGCATTTGTAGATGGGCATGCAATATAATGTTGTGCATTGAATGAGATAAATCCCTAATGCTCAATATGTTTGATTCTTTATTGTAAAGTGAGGAAATCATTGTCGTCAGATGTCCATTGATTCGATGATAGTGGAAAGGTTGATGCCATTGATAATTTTCTAGTCGATAAGGAGGATAACAATGAATATGCGGTAAAGTGATCAAGTGAAAACTAAGGATCTCAGAAGAAGGTAATGTTGTTGAGTATTGTGATCAATGATGAGATGCTATGGTTATGGTATAACTTGAGCCTCACTTATATGAGCACATGTATCGTGCATATAATTAGAATGATATGTAGAAGGTGAATAAACATACACTTGAGAAGCATCCTTAAGGTGTTCAAGGTTAGATTTGAGAGATGTAATCATCAATTCCATGGCCTTAAATTTGTCTTGAAATAAAACATGTAGATCTTGAATTGAGTCCAATAGGGGATGATTAGATGGAGGAACACTAGAAATAGGTTCGTCGATAGATGGAGGAAGATATGAATTATTTCATTCGATGACATATCTTTAGGAAAACATATAGAGTCTATCTCTTTTTCTATAACAATATGAAAGTCGGGATGCATTTTAAGAAAATCAAACAAGGGAACATTATGAAATTCATGACCCATGATAGAAGAAAGAGGAGGATCCTAAGTTTTAAAGCATCAAGTTCACCAAAATGATTAACTTACATGTGTAATTTTAACCAATTCTATACTTAATCGACATTAAGGAAGACAATAAATAACAAATGAATGTATAAAGAAAATGACCCAAACAACTAAGGAAGTAGATATGTGAAACCCTAAAGTGCAAAAAGAGTTATAAAGAACTCAGCTAATTCAATGAGGTTTTTAGACCATGTCCCAAAGATGGATAGAGAAATAGGAGGAAAAAAACTATGTGAATGTTCAAAGAAGTGCACGTCTAAGAATTCATAGTGTCTTGGGATGCCTGGATAGGTACAAGGGTGCTTGTGGGTGGCCTAGTCTACAATATGGGGGCCCTAGTCTATGAAAATCCTCTATAACCTTCCTCTCAGGTTTCACACTAAATTCAATGAACTTTTTTGTATATCATTGGTAATTGGTGATCAAGAAAAGACCTGTAAAACCCCAACAAAAACATAAAAATCCCTAAAAATGAAAGATATATATGAAGGTGTCGACCAACATCATTACCACAATGATGGACTTACTAACTTGTATTTCGCTACATCTCAAACTCAATGTAGTTATATGTTCTTTTGTGTGAAATCATTCCTTAGGTGCACTTGTGTGGGTCTCACTTTGTTAAAGTAGTGAGTGTTAGTGCAGAATCATAACACCCCGAGTGCCTGCAACTGATGGGCCGAGACTCTCTGGTGTGATTACGGAACATGGAGCATCTCTCAAAGTGTGGAACCTTATGAGCTGAGAGATCTCTCCAGATTAAGGCCGGTTCCTATTCCTCTATTCAGGTGCATACAAATAAATTGTAGAGGATCTACTCTAAATCTACTCTATCTTACCAAGGAGACAGGGTTGAGAAGATGTAAGAAAATAAACCTAAGCTAATGAGGTGATGCACCAAAGGAATGTTAGACACCCATTCTATAACTTAACACAGACCACAAGAATGCAATACAACACCATGCACAAGTAACCAAAATGCAATGAAAGATCAGAAAGACAACAATGAACACATGAAAGGGTTGGAAATCACCCACAGACATATATTATTTCTCCAGAGTTGATACAATACATTACAACATCCAAGAGGAAAGAAAATTTGTATTACAACTCGAATGGGAGGTTTGAAAGCTCCACAAATTCACTTGTGAACAAAAGAAGAAGGGAGGGCACAAAACAGAAATGTCTAACCCTTTATAATGAGCACGCCCCTTCTTTTATAGATTCAAATAGAGAGAAGAAGGAGAGAGAGGAGGAAAATGAATTTGAAGCTCAGCTACTAGCCATCAATGCCTCTAAAATATTCCCTAAATATGTCATCTCCACCACTTTGTGTGTGCTCGACATGTTGAAGAAGGGAAGAATGGCGGATCAAATCAAATGTGATTTGGTTGTTCGAGTAATTGGATCATGTATTAATGGTACAAAGAATTTTCCCCATTTTCACCCACCAAACCTCTTTGAAATTAAATTTTCATATTTCCATGGCGTAGGCGAGGTCAAGACCTTTCCAATAGTGCCAAATTTGTTGAATTTTGGGCAATGGATCGAAAGATATGTCCATTTGAATGTTTGAGTCAAGTTCATACAAAAATGGTGAAAACTAGTGAGCAAAATGGATCCACAGGCCCGAAATTGACTGTGTGCCTTTTGGCACCAAAAACAAAAATGCAAAATTTTTCCTGCAGCCCCACTTTTCACTTTTGGCAAAAAAATATTTTTGGGCCTAACGATCCGCATTTACATTTGGGTGAAAAGTAATTCCAAGGTCCACCGGCCCGCATGCAATTGAGGCTTGACACATGGTTCCTTGGGCATCGGCAGAGGCATGGCTCATTTTTTCACTTTATGTCTTCTTGGGGAAAAAATTTCAAACTACCTCCAATGACCCACCGGCCCACTTTGAATTTTCAACATGGCCACGTGTCCTTTTGTGGGCCTTAGGAATTTTTCTTTATTTTGGCTTTAAGATCCCCACGGGCTTGCATGGGGCCCAAAATTCACTTTGTGCCCTATTTGTAAAAGCACAAAAGTTCCAAAACTCCCAGAAAATGTGCCGACCCAAATTTTTCATTTGGGAAAAAATTTAGAAAATCTCCCGTCAAGCACACCTCTCCACATTGGAAAAAATCCTTAAAAACCCCTGTCAGGTCGCTTTTGGGAAAAAAAAACCTTCCAACACCCGTCGGCTCATAACTTACAAAATATGAGGAGTTAGAAGGACTTCTTTATATCTTTGGAAAGGGGAAGAAATTTCCCACCTGATGAAGATGTTTTTAGGAAACCTTAAGTTCTTGGAATATCTGAAAATTGGTTTGAAGCAATAAAAGAGGAAAATGGGTAGATTAACTAGAAATAAGCATGAGCTTATTTTGGATAACAGATTACACTTTACAAAATTATTAGGTGGCTGTTACACTCACCCACTTATTATGTATGCACCTCTTATAAATATATTTTTAACTATATACAACCTATTTCTTTGGCCTTTATTTGGTTTGTTTGACAATGAAACAAGGTTAGAGACAACCACATGCCATTTCAGAGCTCACATAGAGGAATGAAACAAAAGTTTTCTTCTACTCACTCAATGGATGTCACATTATCTGAATTAAACTTCTCTCTATGTATTTTTAAAATATTTCATGGAGCTTTTACAAAGTTTTAATGTTTATCATATGGACCTAACCTTGAGTAATTTCAATCTTAACTTGGATCTAATATCCTAGGGTGACTTGGTATAGCTCATCTAGCTTCAACACTTTCAACATGTGCATTAAGCAATGTCCCCTTAACAATGTTAATAAATTTTTCCACGTTTATCTTTCCTAATCTCTTTATGGCTCCTTGTTCTCTATTGAATATCCCTAAAATTGTGAATTCTTCCTTCCTTTATAACTTCATTTTCTTATTTCTCTCTCCTTGTTTTAATATCCTTTATACGGGCTACTCCATTCTAGATACTTTCCTATATTATTTATCAATCTAAAATTTGAACTTGAGCTCATTAGATGCACTTTGAGCTACCTCCTTCTAGATATTTTTTTTTATGCCACATAAATCAAGTCAATGGAGTCCTCTAATAGCTGAATCATTACAATAATCCTCCATTAGACATATTTTGATAACTATATTTTATTTTCATCCAACCACCAGTTCTATAATGCACTACTTTCTTGTATTCCTTTGTCATTCCTCTTCTCTATACTATCATGCACTCTTAGCTTCAAGATACACCTTGACCTTTATTTATTGCACTATCATTGGGCATTTGAATCTTCCTCCATAATCTCCTGTATATCCACTATCTTATGCTAGACCAAATCTTATTACACTTCCAAAATATTATGCATATGGCTAGATATTATTCCTCCACAATTATAATACACTACAAAACCTTCCAGACACGGTTGCATGCCCACTTATAAAACATAGTCTTATGTGCATATTTTCCTTACTAATTTCCATTGCACTTGAGGTATTCATGTCTTTCACCACAATCACCATCTCATTCTATTGTATTCCCTCTTCATGTTCCACGCAATCTTCAACTTTACATGCACCCACACTTAGAAAAATTGTGCATGATTGCTTTGGACCTTAGATTATCCTTTTCAAAGACCAAAATTGCTTAAAAATTTAGTTCTACCTTAAGTATACTAGACAAGACAAAGGAAAAGACAATGACAAACAAGTACAAGTAATATAATAGATAACCATGGTGGTAGCTAGTCTTGCAAAGAAAATGTTGCACATGAAGAAACCATTAACATGTTAGAAAGATAAAATGTATGTCAAAATAATTTATAATAGATAAAGTAGTTTGTTGTGAAATAAAATGAAACAACAACACTTGTAGTGTACAAAACCTGGATGACCCCAGAGCCATTGTGGGACTTGTATTAGGTACTCTAACAAGTATCCTTGCTACATGTAATGAAATTGTATATTCTTCTATGATAAATAGAAAATTAAGTGAAAATGTATGTGTGTATGATAAAAATAAGAAAAAACAAGATATCTATCTAGAATGTGTAATAAGATGAACATGTAAAAGAAAATGTAAGAAATAATAAATGAAACCAAGATATGCAATATGATGTAAACAAGAATAAATTGAGGATGTAGCTTATAACATAGATCATTAATCTAAGAATGCCATATGATAAAAATATTGAATGGTTGAATGTGTGAGTGTGATAAGGTCCATTTGTGATGTACACCTCAATAGTCTAGTATCGACCGTGAGACAAGATTGTGTCATCGTGTAATAAATGTTGCTTATGGTGTAGTATTTTTAAAGATGCATGAAATTGATTGGGTTTTTCAAATGGGTGGCTCTCATAAAAGGGTGGAAAGGAGATAAAATTCACCACTAAGTTTTCTAGTGATAACATAAGGACCAAGCCAATTAGACTTAAATTTTCCTTTAAGAGGAGCTTCACCTTTGTATACTTTTTATTTCCTTTTAAGATGAGGTCGGCTATATGAAATTCATGAGGATGATTTTTTCGATTATATGCATGCCCAATTTGATTTAAGTATCATGAAGATGATTGAGTTCTTGGATTAGATGCGAGTCTAACATTTTTAACTCATGTAAATGGTTTTTGCGATATGTATCATCTTTAAGGATACCCTTGAGAAAAACACGTAATGAGGGAATTTCATGTTCGAGTGGGATCACGTCCTCATAATCTGTAAACCAAGGAAGAAAGAGTACATTAGTAGGTAAGTTCACACTAGTACGATAAGCCCAAAGAGCATAAAAAAGATGATTATGTCCATGTTGATCGGAAGTAAATTTATGTGCAAGATTTTGATTATAGTTTTGTTGGTAGCATCATCTTGACCATTGGCTTATGGGTAAATAAGGAGTGGAGAATGATTGATTGATTTTGAACTTGGCAAAAAAAAACTTTTAAAATCCTTATTCTTAAATGGTGGTCCATTATCGCTGATAATAACAGAGGACACAATAAAACACGTAATGATATGAGTAGTGAGGAAACTACAAATGTCAATACCATTGTTTCTAGTGGGGTTACTTTAACCAATTTCTAGTGGGGTTACTTTAACCAATTTAGTAAAATATATTTTTGTAGTGATAATGAACTTATGGCCATTAGAAAATTCAAGATTTATCATGCCAATGAGGTTAAATATGCAAAGAGAGAATGGCCAGTGAGAGAAATTGGTCAGAGGTCATAAGCATCTACATGATGGAGGTTTTCATGATTTTGAAAAATCTTGCAATGAGTAGCATATTCAAGGAAATCATGCTCCATGGTGGGCCAAAAATATCCTTTACGTAAATAATTTTGAGAGATGGATTTACAAGAAAATGACCGCCACACATGTTTTCATTGATTTATGAAATGGAAAAAGGATATCGACAAGACCTAAGCAACACAAGAGTCAACCATCAAGGCAATGTTTAAATAATTTTATGCCAATAATGACATAACAAGTAGCCTCAACTTACAAATGAACAATCTTCATGAGGTTATAGAGTATCTCAGTAAGGGTTTGTTTATATAATAAATTATAAATAAGAGTAAACCATTCAATATTTTCGTGATCGCATGACGAAAAAAGTTACAAGAGGTAAAATGGAGATGGAAGGATGTCACAAGTGTGTAATGATGAATATGGCTTGCTCATCAATAATATATTTTAGGGGGTGAGTGATGCCACACTAGCCATGGTGTTTGCATGATGATTATCCTTACGAGGAATGGTAGTGATAGAGTAAGACTCAAATGTAGCCAAGAGATCTTTTACAAGTGTGTTATATGGGATTAAGTGTTCCTCTTTTGTGTTATATGTATCATTTACATGATTTATGAAAATATGAGAATCACCATGTATGAATAGGTTGCAAATGAGTATTTTTTAAATGGTGAGAAGGCCAAGGATGATGTTTCATATTCAAAGTGGTGATATTTGTAAATGAAAACCCTAATCAATATGGAAAGGGGAGTGGATCAGCCTATGGGGTGATGAAAACTATCCCGGACCCTGAAACAAAGTGATAATGAGACCCATCAAAGTACATCATACATGTGTCAAAATCAATATTATAGGTAGTGAAATCATCATGAAAGGAGTCATAAATAGGAGATGCATCGGGAGGGGGTGTTGCGGCTAATTGATCAATGATGACTTGGTTATTAATTATTTTTGTGGTATGAACTTGATATCATATTCGGTAATAAGTATAACCCAACATGATAGACATCCGATATATTTGTATAGAAAAGGAGGTATTGTAATGGATCTACCTTGGATATTATATGTACCTTCAAAGATATCGAGAAGATAGTATCGTAATTTTTCTAGCAACAAAGACAAGCCCAAGACATAGATTTTGATGTACCTATAATTATTTTCAAAAGAATATTCAACCGATATAGTATATTTCTCTTCCATTTTGAGAAACATCATCTTGTGAGAGTTCCTAAGGCGTGAAAGTGATTTTTACAATAAGAAAGTCCGATCAGCTAAGCGGAGGAACTAAGATAGGTGGGGATAAAAGATATGATTTTATGTCATCAAATGCTTGTTGAAATTTCTCATCACATATAAATGTACTATCCTTTTTCATGAGCCATGTAAATGGTTTATTCTTATTACAAAGTTATGAAATGAATCTCAAAATAGCTTCAAATTTTCACTCTAATGATCATAGTTGATGTAAATTTTTAGGCGAAGGAATATTGAAAATGGTTGTAAATTTGTTAGGATCAATTTCAATGCCATGTTGTGAGATGATATATCCAAGGAGTTTTCTAGTTGTGACCCTAAAAACACATTTTTTTTGTGGATCGAGGCGTACATGATATTACGTAAGTTTTCAAATAACGTTCTTATATCCTTCGAATAGAAGGAACGACATCTATATTCACTATATAACAAAATGTTCCCATGGTGTGGTAAAGAGGTATTTTCCTTATCATTAGTGATGATTTTAATTTTATCAGAGTCCGAACATCATCCATGAAAGAGATAATATTGTATCTAGATATAGAATCAATGATGACATCAATATGGGGCAAAGGGAAACTATCCCTAGGACAATATTTATTTAAATCATCAAAGTCCTTATAACAACAAACCCAACCATTCGGATTCATTACACGTAGGATATTAGGTACCAATTCGAGATTGTCAACATCATCATTAAAACCCGTGTGTAATAGTTTTTAAATATCTTCTTTGAATAGGAGTGCTACTTTGGGGTGCATTTTTAAATTTTCGTTAAACAAGATTTACACTAGGTTTGAGGAAAATATTGTGCATTTCAATAGATGGATCGATACATGGCATATCACTATAGTCCCATGCAAAAATGTCAGAGAAATCATGAAGGACATGTTTTATATATTTCTTCTCATCAAGAGTGAGATAGGTAGCAAGAAAAGTTATTCATGGATTGTCATATGTACCAAGGTTGTATTTAATTATCTCTTCATTCAAAAGACTAACCGATCATTAATGTATGGATCAAAGTAGGAATAGTATTAGGAGGGAAATGTTGTTAGAAGATATATTAGATTCACTAATGTAAGTAGTATCATTGAGGGATGATGGAGAATGCCTCTTATGGTGAAAAGAAGGGAATTGATCATAAATGCCCATGTGTTCTAGAAGAGCATCATCGGTAGAAAAATTCTAAACAATCCAAAGTGGTGGATGCAACATCACTAATGAGTTTAGGATGTACAAGGGGAAGCAAGGAGGTATGTAAGGTGGTATAAGATTCCATGGGAGGGAGAGATGGAGGATGATATCCTAGTCTTAACTTGTGGTATTATGTGGTAAGGCCCCAAAGTGTTGTTACCTTATGTTACCGCTAACCTAAGTTGGTATTGGAGAAGCAATAATCACCTACGTATTCATAACCTAACCTATATTTAGAAAATTATCGAGTATCATCAAAGGAAATAAGAGGATCACTAGATTATTAATAGAATGATAATATTCAAATGGGGATGGATTAGTCGAGACATCATAAATAATTCCTGGATGACGAGATTTAAGTCCTGTATTTATAGTAGAGGGGAACACATGCATGAATGGATCTAGATTCACCCAAGAAGAAGATTATAATAAATTTTATTAGGCATGACAAGGCATGGAATAGTGATTGTACATGGACCAATAATGATAGGTATGTTAACAAAGTGGCTAATACACACTTGGGAATGTTATCAAAGCCATGAATATATAATGATTAAGGTGCTAAAGAAGTTTCCAAAATACCTAAGTGATGCAGAAAAGTTGTGTTACAAATGTTAAGGAAAAATCCATTTTCAACTAAGGCATGTTTGACACTGACATTGTTAACAAAAACCTATATATACAAAGGGGGTCATGTTTGTTGGTTTGAAAATCTGTCACTTGGGAATATTTATGGATAAACGAGCCAACAGTGTGCAGGGCATAGCCCCTTTGAGTTAGCAAAGTGAAACTAGTTTATTGCTATTCTACCAGCAGGAATCTTGTGCAAGTCTCACAATATTCTACCTTCAGGGGTTGGATCTCATCCCTAGAGGGTAGTTCTGATGAAGAACAGAAAGGAATGAAGGAAGGAAAGGAAAGAAGGGGGATCGAAGGGAGAAAAGAAATGAATTCCAAAGTAGAAAGGTCGGAGGGTCTATGTTTTGGGTTGGTAGTAAATGTGAAATGAACCTACTTGCATAGACAAACAAAGCAATACCGATGAATAGATGACAAAAAGTAGAGATAGATCCAATAGAATAAACACACAGATCTGACATAAGAAAGATCAAATTCCCATAACACACATATTCAGCACAAAGTCTTAATATTTGTATTAATGTTTTTCTTCACAAAAAGTACAAAGCCTTTTCTTCTCACTTCTATTTTTCATCTAAAAATATCCACCCCTTGAATACAACAAGTATTCAAGTATATATAGAAGAAGAGAAGAAAGGAAGGCAAAAACAAACCAACCACCTAATTACAAAATATCTACAAAATATCTTAAAGTCATTGTTGACTTTTGACAACAGTGGATGACATCATCCCATGGTACAACATGGATGATGTCATCATTTGTGTCAACACACTTAAGATAATTTACAAGGAGAAAGTCGAGAAGAAGGAAACTATTCGTCGTCATCCTCGTGGATGAAAGGGTGCATCCCGCTTTTCGCTCATGAGACGAGATGTGGAACTCGGGCATGATATTCCATGAACTTGTTAATCATGGGTTGAAGTTGATCCCGGGAAGGATCCTTGTGTCGATCGCGATAGCCTCGCAAGTCTCCCACTCGTATGTGAGCTTTTCTGGGAGTTTGAATAATCATTTTCCGCCTCTATCGTGTACCCAATGAAGTCACGACATGCCAAACAGTTGTTGATGGATTCGGCGTCGAACGTGACTCTCGGTCCCAGCCCTGTGAAATTATCTACTTGAAGATCGAATAGTTTCATCGACTTTTCTTAGGGTGAAAGAAGGAGTGAGCAAACCGGAGACATCCTTAATAAAATTTGTTCCATCTCGATGCATTACATCCAGGGCTTCCTCCTTAATTTTTTCGATCTTCTCCGGGACGAACTCCAGCTGATCAACCCGATAATCCAGAGTAGAAAGGATTTTTTGAGGGATCTAGGGTGTCCAAAGATGCCGAACTTGACCAGATCTTCGATCAACAATCGAACATATTTCGAAAGGTCTCATGCCGCATCCGAGCATGGTCCAGCTCTTCGAGATGGGTCCCGCTATCGCTCGGAGTTCTTTGTTCACCGATTGATATTCTCGATATAACCCGGCGAACTTGGAGATTACTCCTCACTTTCTTTGAGGATTTGGTTCCTCCATGTGGAAACTTGCCATGCCCCGCTCACCGATTTTGGCATATTCATTAATCTTGTCCTCGGCTCAGAGGCTCAGGAGTTTTGGCGGCAGGCCAGTAGGAGGTGCACCGCCCATTTTCTATAAGGCATGGAGAAGATGTTTATTTTTCTCCTTTAAACAAAATTTTCTCTTCCTTTTCTTCTTTGGAGCTTCTTGAAAAGGGCATGTCAATCGTAGATAGGGCCTCTCCTTGAAGGCTTTCTGAAGATGTCCCCATTGTGACTTGAGTCACTATGTAATCTGTCAAGACAGATCCTTTTTATCCTTTAAGGGATTGGGGTATGTAATCTCCATTACTCTCTCCCCGACGCACTCGAGAGAAGCGGGTTAAAGGATTTTTCTTCTTGGTCCCTTTTGATGGGATGACGGAAAAGTCCATCATGTGCAATGGGAACTTTCCTCTTTTGTTGGCTCAGTGCCGGGAGATCCATGCTGGACTTATGGGGGAAGGACAAGAAATAGAAAAGGGAGCAAATGGTGCAGAGAGAAAGAAAATATGTGGAGACACTTGGAGGCGGCATTGAGAGGGAGGCCGAGGAAGTGCCCATGGGGGAAGGGAAACTGCAGGGGAGGAAGACATGGGAATGGAAGGGAGCTCAGAGATGAGGGAAGAAATGGTGGGGGACAGCTCCACGAGAGAAGAGAAGATGGACGATGAGGAAAGGGGAACAGTAGAAGATGGGGAGAGGACACGACCAAAGGAATGGTCGCTTGGGTCACTCGAAGAGGGAGGGAGGAGAAGGAGAAGGGACGGAAGGGACCTCAATAGTTGTAGTGGAAAAATCCGAGTGGATGTGCCTATGGAACATCTTCGGCCGCTTCTTCTTCTAAGCTTTATGGGATTACAACCCATTCTTGTGAAGCGGAAGGAGGACTTTCAGGAGCTTCCTCTTGGGTGGAGCTTGACTCACCCTCTTTGCCTTTCCTTTGCTCTTGGCAGCTATTTTTCCCGAGAAGGTGCGTTGCCCAACGGAGATGTAGTGAAATCAACTCGAGGTAAATGAGGCCATTCATTCTGCACCAATGCTCCATTCTCCACAGAGTTTCCTTGACCCTTTCTTCTATTGTCTGAGGTGCTTTGGTTCTGTCAATCACAGCAAAAGGCCAGTCGTCCCCATCCGTGTCAAGATATACCTGATCAACCTCTTGATCAGTAGTTTGATAACCCTTTGGGATGATGGCTATGCCGTACTAGATGATTTCCGCCAAGGCCAAGCGGGAATGATCTTTCCTCCTGAGCTCGCCCTCATGATATAGGTCGATATAAATATCTTCGATCTGAGGGATGTGGATCGGATCGAGTTTGGCCCTAGGGAGACAATTCCTTGGGTCGAAATTGGGCCTTGCTGGGAAGTTATGCTTTAGATTTAGCAGCTCCAGTTCTGCAAACATATCCTTCACTTTATGGTGAGAGAGACAAGTATACCTGCCCACTGTGAGGGGGAAAGGAGTTCCACCCTTCTTTCTCTTGAGACACTTTTCATGGTAGGTGATAAGTTGTCTTGACAGCTCCAACAGGATCAACTTGGGGCCGGCATATCTCGGTAGTTTGGTTGGTTCCCCCAAGAAGTTAACCGCCTCGAGATAAGTGAAGGTGGGGAATTGAGTGAACAAGGCCCCCATTTCTCTCAGAGCTACCACAATGCTCTTGGTCAAATACGACCGTGAGTCATGTTTGGCCTCATAAGGCAGATGATGCCATAGAAGAAGGCATCGTTAATTTTTGTGAACTGGGGGATACTATTTTCCAGCTTTAGTTCTGGATAATATTCATATATTTTAACTTGGGGCCAAACCCCACACCGCATTAAATTTGGATAATCCCTTTTCGAGGTCGCAACATAAACTACGTAGGAGTTCATATAGAACCTCCCCATTGTGGTAAGTTGTTGAGCCTCTGGATATGGTGCTGCTTATGATCTCTACCCACTCAAAGCGTTGATCTGGAACATTTTTTTTCATCGTTTCTAAGTATCTCAACATCCATTTGTGAAAGTAGTGGGCATCAGAAGCCCAAATACTCGCTAAGAATGTGATTGTATCACCGAGTTCCTCAAAAATCACTGCGATGAATGACTTGTGGCCACCTAGTCACCACCTTCTTGTTCTTCAGGTATACTTCATTCATCAGTTGCATACACTTGGTCTTCATTATCATCCCAATCCTTGATGCAATCTTCTTGGCTTACGGCCACAAAGTGCTGGTGGTGGGGAATGCCAAGCATTATCTTGAAGTGCCAGGCAGTGAGGTTGATCACAACCTTGCCCTTCTCATTATGGACACATCTTGTATCTTTGTTGTAGCAGTGGGCTACTACCATCATGAATTCATTGTTCACGGCACTAACTGGGATCCCCACAGCAAAATGCAGGCCACTGCATACCAATTTGTCCATCCATGGACTTCCCGTGACCTTCCGGTTCTCAGCCGTAAATCTTCCATGTCGATATGACCAAGTTCTGAGTCTCTGATATCCAAGTCACACTCTACCTGGGACTCGGGCATCCTGACCCTCCGATATTTGTTCTTCATTTCTTCCTCTGTGAGCTTGGCTTTGCCCTTAGACTTGGTGGGTTTCTTGCTTGATGTTAACATATGTAGTTCTAAACTTAGTTGTTGATCTACAAGAAGAAGAAGTGAAACCCAACGCAAGAAATTCATATTAGTTGTTTGATCTTCCATTAAAGTTTTGACAAAAGAAAGAGTTAGTGATTTTAAGGCCTCAGGCGCAGGGCGCATGAATACTTAGGTTGCGGGGGCTAAATAGTATGGGCACAGGAAAATGGTGTTACAGGGGACAAATCAGTGCCAAGGGCGTAGGCGCATGAACATTGTGCATATGACATTTTTTTGTTATTCAGTAGCGAGGAGTGTGCGGTGCCATATATATGCATTTTACACTGGGCGCATGTATTTTTCATGTTGCATGGGGATAGGATGTGCCAAAGGGCGCATATAATTTTTATGTTACATGGAACTTTGGTGTGCCAAAGGGTGCATATATGGTGTGTGTAACATATGCTTTATGTGCGCTAAAGAAACTCGGCTGGCGCGGCGCAGAGAGGGATTACATAACATTATGTTGCTGTAATAAGGGATGCACCTGCGCTAATAGTTTATACTTGGCGCATCTAAATTTGATGTTGCATAGATGCAGGGTGCACCAATGGTGGAAGGTTTTGCAATGTTGCACACAAGTTTGGTGTGCCAAGAGGGCGCAGGGAAAGTGGGTGTTGCAAGCAGAGGAAGTGCACCTTGAGGGCGCAACTTTTTTTTATGCAACAGGCATGGTAGATGCGCCATTGGCACGACTGTATATCATGTTGCAGGGGTGGCGGATGTGCCAAAAGAGGAAACAATACAATCTAATTTTTAAGCCTTGATTCCTTCTCTGAGGGGTTTACATGCTTTTAAGCTTCTTTTGCAAGGTTCCTTGGGTGATGAAGAAGCTAAAACAAAGAGTTTCAAGCAATCTCTTTACAAGACAGAGTCCTCTTTACCAGCAGATCTGGAAAGAGGGGGAAGTGCATGGGGAAGGATAGAAAAAACAGCAAGGGGGAGGGTTCCATGGTTTCACATCTCTTTTAATCTAATCCTCACAAACAAGCAGCCAAAAACCAAAATACAAAACACAAGAGCAACAGGGACCTCTTACCAGGAATATATAATGTGAGAGGTGTGAAACTGGGTCCATGACGTGATTTGATAACGACAGCGCATGGCGACAGGTATAGAGGGAAGAGAATAATCACGTGATTTTTGTCTGATGAAAATGACAGGGTAGATGCGCCTATATATAGGCAAGGTGGTAATAAATGTGCCAACCACTTTTTCAAGTGGCGTGCCAAAACGCCTATCGAAAATGGAAAGGATGCACCCTATGGCGCACCAAAAGACCTGCTAACACGAAGTTATGTGCACCTTTGGCACACCAAAAGTGTTGTCAACACAGAAATATGTGTGCCCTTGGCGCACCAAAATGCGCGCAACAAAAGTATTGTTGACATGAGGGCACATGTGCCCTGGTGCATGCAAGGAAGGCGCAACATGGTAAGGTGCACCAAAAGGTGTGTCGAAACTTAAAACCATATGCCAAAGGATTTAAAATGAGCGCATGCTTACACTTTATGTTGCATAGACATTATGTGCATCCGACCAAAAAAGACCAAAAATGGCTAAGTTCGGAAAACCAGATTTCCTGAAGGGATTTTGCAATGTTCCGAACGTAAGGAGTCCCTGACGAGGGACCAGAACAAAATTTTGGAAGGGTTACCCGTAAAATTACCCTTGCCAATTTTATGGGATAACAACTCGCTCTCTCTGGGGACTATCTCTGAGTGAACCTCAGGGGTAGAGAATCCAAGATTTTCACGTGCCTATCCATTGGGTAACAGAGTCAAAAACAAGGGCAACCGAAAAGGGAAACACACAACCAACAAAAAGCAAACACACGACAAAAACAAACACACAAAAAAAGCAAATCAGACAAAAAGAAGAGAGCAAGCTCTACTTCCTGAAGATTTTCAGATGCTGCCTGCTATAGGGAAGTGGGAGTTTAGTTTCGTCCAGATACGAGAGATAAAATATATTCTCTCCATTGAGCCGCTTGATCTTGAAAGGCCCTCTCCATAGAGAATCAAATTTTCCATACATGCCCTTCGGCTCTCTTCGCTTGTCCCACAAAAGGACGAGGTCTCCCACCTAGAAATTTCTTTTCTTAGCCTTTTTATGAACAATATTTTTACCTGATTCTAATGTTCGGTGATCATGTCGACCACTCTTACTCTCTTTTCTTCGAGCTCTGCTAGATACATGATCCTCTTTTCAAGGAATTTTGGAAAGTCTCATCTTCGATTTCTCGTGCCAAGCACAAAGCAGGGAGTTCCGCAGAAATGGGAAGCTCGGCATCGGTGCCATATAACACTTGAAAAGGTGACATGCCGAGAGACCTCTTGGGAGTAATGTGGTCTACCCACAAAGCGTCGTATAATGACTTGTGCCACATTTGTTGATTTTCATCCACTAACTTTCGTATGATGGTCACCAAGTTTTTATTACTGGATTCTACCTGACCATTTCCCTGAGGATAATAATCTGAGGCATGAGCCAAAGTTATCCCGTATTCATAGAAAAAACCAACAACTTCTCATGAGGAGAAGTTGGAAGCGTTATCAGCAACAATCTTGTTGAAACGCCAAACTTGACAATGATATTTTCTTTGATGAAACTGCAAACAACCTCGGAAGTGGCATGTTTGACAGGTATGGCTTCCACCCACTTGGTGAAGTAATTTGTTGCCGTCAGGACATAACTATGTCTGGCACTCGATTGGGGATTGAGTGCACCAATAAAATCAATTCCCCACTGCTTGAATGGTTCGTCAACAATGACCGGCCTGAGGGGAAAAGTAGCCAACTTGGGCTTGCCGACGAACTGCTGGCAAGGCTCACACTTTGCTACCCAGGTGGTTGTATCTTGGAAAAGTGTTGGCCAATAGTACCTAGCCCGGATGATCTTGTGTGTCGTCACGGAAGAAGAGAAATGACCACCACAGGCTGAATCATGAAAACTCTGAAGTAACTTTGTCTGTTGTGGTTTGTCAACACATCGCAAGAAGATGCCATCTATTCCGCATTTGTATAAACCATCATCCTAGATGACATATTTGGCTGCTCTGAGCTTTATAGTGTGCTTCTCCTTTGCATTTAGGTGAGTTGGGCATTCACCGTAGGTGAGGAAGAAAGCAATATCGAATACCACTCATCGCTGGTTGCGATAAATAGGACCATAGGCAGTGAATCGGGTTTCTCCAACCGGCTTTGTGCTTCATTGGTGCAATCATCTTTTCCTTCGAAAACTTTGACCCTTGGTTTTCGGCCATAAGTTGACATAGGCCTTTGCCTCTTACCAGCTTGGTTGGTTTTATATCTAGATCGTACTCCTAGACTTTTGCAATCCAATTCCCCACAAGCTTCCTAACTCCTGTTGAGTTAAAATTGACTTGACTGCCATGTCAGGGACCAACACCACTGTATGAGAGTTTAAAATGTAATACCTGAAGTTTTTGACTGCTTTGACAATGGCGAAGGCATGCTTTTCCAACTGAGACATTTTTAATTCGTGAGGCTTGAGGGGAGAGCTCATGAACGCAATTGGGGACTCAACATTCTCATAATTCTTTTGCATCAAGATGGTAGATACAGTATGCTCAGATGCATAGCTATACATGATAAAATCCTTGGAGAAATTAGGACATACCAGGACTAGTGCGTGAGCGATAGAAGCTTTTATTTCTTCGAATGACCTCTTCCCTTCTTCACTCCATCGGAAAGTTGGTGACCCTTTCATCATGTCTAATATATGATGAGTCTTTTCAAGCAAAGTTGGGATCAAAGCACCGAGAAAATTCACCTTTTCAAGAAAGAGTGGACGTCGGTCTTGCTTGTAGGAAAAGTAAGGCCCTGAATAGCCTTAACTCTTTCAGTATCTATCTTTGTTCCTTCTTTGCTAACAACATGTCCTAGCAATTTTCCTTCTGTGACTCCAAAACAGACTTTTTCGGATTCAGGGAGATCCCGTGCTCTCGACATCTAATCAATACTTGCTCTAAATGATCACAATGATCATTTTGTTGCTTAGAGAAAATAGTTAAGTCATCTAGGTAAACTACGATGACCTTCCCCATCATACCTTTGAACGCGAGGTCCATGGCCCACTGGAAAGTGGTGCCAGCATTGGTCAGGCCAAAAGGCATCCTGCTATAGGCGAATGTGCCCTGGGGGTAGTGAATGCTATTTTAAATTGGTCTTCAGGTGTGACTTCAATCTGATTGTAGCCTGAAAAACCATCAAGCATGGACAACATTTCGATCCAGCACTCGCTTGTAGAACTTGATCCATTATAGGAAGTGGGTAGTTTCCTTCAAGGATGCTGATTCAGTTTGAAAATCCACGCATATGCATATCTCACCATTTTTCTTGTGCACGGCACAATGTTTGCTACCCAAGTACTGTGATGGATAGGAAAAATGATTCTCGCATCCAGCATTTTCTGAATTTCAGCCTGGATAGTACCTGAGATCTTAGGGTTATAATGCCTCTACTTTTGGCGAAAGGGTTTGACGTCATCTTTCAATGGGATGTCATGTTGGACGTCCTTTGGCTTGAAAGACTTTAGATCGGCGTAGGACCATGCCAATACATCCATGTATTTCTTCAGCAGTTTGACAAACTTCCGCTTCTCTTGTGTGTGCAACATTTTCCAATGTTCACAAACTACGGATGTTCTACCGAACCTAAATTGACCGGTTCAGTTTCTGGGGAGGAATTAGGATCATCTTGTCTTTTCTTTTTAACAAAGCGATCATGCCTATTGAACAACCGCTCTAGGGAGACTAGGCCTTTTGGAATTTTATTTCCTTTGAGCTGACATATGCCGTCTCCTCCTTTTGATTCTTCATTTTGATTGGTAACTGATTCGGCATGCAGAAGTGGATCCTTCAAAATGAAGCTCACTAAAAATTTTCACCTTTTCTAGAAAGGCAATGAGTTGATTGTCATCGTTGAATACTTGCCAATGCTGAGAATTGTCCGCACGCTTGGGCGGAAGACCACTTCAATGGTGTATTTGTCTGTTTTCAAACCTGGGTGAGGGAGCATGAGGGATGCTGAAATGGCCAATGAATCGGCCATGTCATTCTGAGCTCTTGGAATGGATTCTATTGAAAAAGTGTCAAATTCTTTGATGTTGTCCCACACCACATTGCGGTAATGCCTGAGCCTCTCATTCTTCACTTGATATATCCTTTTAACTTGATTTACAACTAGCTCTGCATCACCTTGTACTTTCAGATTTTTGATCCCTCTTTCCTTTGCGGCTTGCATGCCAAGTAGCAGAGATTCATACTCAGCAGTATTATTTGTATTGAAAAACTGCAACTTGAAAGAGAGAGGAATAACCTCCCCTTTGGGAGATATTAGCATGGCTCCGGTGCCACATCCACTAGTTGCGCACAACTGCCATCAAACTACAAAGTCCAGATCTTGTTAAGATCTTCTTCTTGGATGAGGATATCCATTTTGTCAGACTTGGTAGACAAAAAATAGTTCCCCATTCCTGATGATTAGAAAAGAATTTGGGCTTTGGGATCCTCAGAGTTAGTAACCAAATACTTCTTTTGTGATTATGGCTCCAATGTTTGCATTACACCTTTAACAGGGATTCTAGCCTTAGACCAGTCCATATGAATCTCCCCACCAACTTCACTGCAAAAAATTCTTCCCAGCAAAATTCCATAGGCTGCTGGAATGTCGGCAACAAGGACGGTCATCTTTACTCTTTTCTCTGGGAATGCCACAAATGTGAACTGAGTGTCTTTGATCTGACCAATCAGCGGAACTGTTTGGTTTCCAAGGAATAACATCTGCCAAAAGGCTTGGTAAGGGTAAGGCCCAAAGCATGGGTGACTTTTTTCCGGCATGACATTATCGGAAGCTCCAGAATCAATTATGTAGTTGCTTAATTTGTGGCCATTGATTAGGAGGGAGAGATAGAAAGGTTCTATCTTTCCTGATGCGGAAGTCGAGGCAACATTTATGTGGGAGGAAGGAGGGGTGGAAAGGATTCCTTTCGGGGAAACCTGATTAGTTATGACAACCTGACTTTGGATGTATTCAGTCAACCTTACAAGTTGTTCGGGGTTTGACTGAAGGTACTCGGCTTCAGACATTTGGATCTTGGTCTTTTTAGCATGGTCAATTATGTCAAATGCGGCCAAGGGTTGCATTAATGGAGGAATGAGTCCTTCATTTCGCGATGGTAGGGTAAGGTTACTGGCCTTCGTGGAAATGGAAGAAGGCTGATTTGGAGGAGAGATGGGAGGAAAAGATTTCTTTGTAAAAGACTTAATAGGGGGATGAGCAGGAAGAGGATTACCTCTTTTAGCAATAGTTGGAGGCGGGTGAACATGACCTTCTTTTTTGCACACATGGCAAGAAACCTCTTCTTCTTTTCCTTATAAGTGGGTAAAAACAACATATGATTGGCCGCTTGCATATCCCTGGGTACCCTCCTCTTCATCAGATTCTTCCTCATCAAATTCCATATACCCGATGGTAGAGTTGTCAGTCGGTTCACCGACATCTTGATCATCTTCACCTTGAGACGAAGGTTCTTCATAATTTTCTCCTCTTCTTCAATCTCGACTAGAGCATTGACCGGAGGAGCCTCAAGCGCCAGCCATGAGTAGTTACAGGTAGGCACGGCCTTTGTGGAACATTGTTGGAAACAAAATTCCTCCGTGGGATATCCCGGTATGAGGTGCTTGGAGAAGCCTGAGCTAACTGTTTCTTTAATGCGAGCAAGTCATTTACCATCTTCTGGAATGCCGGATCTGACGAAGTGGCCTGAGAAGGATTTGTAGTTTTAACTTGGACGACTCTCATTTCAGTTCGCCAGATATAAGCAAGTTGTCCTCTATCCGAATGGCAGCAGCCTGGGCAAGAGGAAAGGTAGTTATTTGTTCATGTAGAAGCAAAAAACTTATTTTTGAGCTCATTGCATTCACAAAGAAACACTTTTGATTTTCTAGTGTTGGCAACATGGCAACAGGCACACGGTTGATTAATGCATTGAACCTGGTGATAAAATCATGCATGGTCTCATTGGCCTCCTTCTTTAGGTGAGTGATTTGTGATAACAATGCAAATGCATCTTCTCGAAGGCTTATACCTGTCTTCAAAAGCATCCCGCAAGGTGGCCCAACTAGTGATAGATCCGGCTGGCAAATGTTGGAACCATTCTGCTGCGGGTCCTTGCAAGGTCTCTAAAAAGAGGTGAACTGACACATCTTCATGGGTCACATCTAGGATACTGCATGACATGATGAATGTAGATATGTGTGAATCCGTGCTTTGGTTTCCGCTCCCATCAAATTTGGGAAAATTCTTTCGGTTTCCATGTGGGAGCGCGTGAACAGGATGTGGCAAAGCCAGGGGACCCATAGCATTTCCCCATGGTACTACCATTTGATGACTGGAAAAAGAACGCGGGCTGGAAACACAGTTCCACTGAGCAGCAAGGCACTACAAAGGATGTGGAGGCTCCTAATGAGAGATGCTTCCTTCATGGAGGTGAGACACTCCTGGATGACCGGTCAGCTGAACTTAGTGATGAGAAGCGAGCCGGTGTTATACTGAAGTTGTGCCTTTGAAGCAAGTCGAAAGTAAGATCGACTTCTCCATGAGCTCTCCTACTACGAGTAAATGGTTCACCCGCCAGTGTACCTTCCAAATCTGTGATGTTGTGGAGCAGATTTAAAAACTCTTTTTGGTTGTACTTGCTGATTTTCTGATTTTTCAAACAAAAACCAGCAGCATGTACTTTTCTGAATATTTAAATTTTATCCCTCTTTTGAAAACCGATTGTGGTTTAATGACAAAGAACAACGAGGATAAAACAATGGCCAACTTAGTAAGCTGATTTTCAGATCTTAGAGTTGACTTTTTGCAAGGGTTTGAAATTTTTGTAAAACTATCAAAATCTCAGATCTACGGAAAAATATGGGTTTTTGTAAAAACTCAGCGAACTAAAGATCTCTAACTGGGTCCGATCTATGGATCTCAGAAGAAAATTTTCAATTTGGAGTATTTTGCAAAAGTTTTGGATTTTAACAAAAGTTCAGATTTGCAAACAGGTAGTGATTTTTTTGATTTTCACTAATTTTTTAAACACACCACCATCATAGATCTGATAGATCTGTTCGATCCCTAGTAGAGTCACCAAAAACTGTTGGTTTGAAAATCTATCACTTGGGCAGATTTATGGATAAACGAGCCAACAGTGTGTAGGGCATAGCCCCTCTTTGAGTTAGCAAAGTGAAACTGGTTTATTGCTATTCTACCAGCAGGAATCTTGTGCAAGTCTCACAATATTCTACCTTCGGGGTTTGGGATCTCATCCCAAAGAGGGTAGTTCCGATGAAGAATAGAAAGGAATGAATGAAGAGAGGATGAAAGAAGGGGGATCAGGTCCAAGGGAGAAAAGAAATGAATTCCAAAGTATAAAGGTCGAGGGTCTATGTTTTGGGATTGGTAGTAAACAGAGCCAAACCTACTTGCATAAACAAACAAATAAATACCGATGAATAAATGAAAAAAGTAGAGATAGATCCAACAGAATAAACACATAGATCGACATAAGAAAGATCGATGCCCATAACACACATAATCAACACAAAGTCTTAATATTTGTATTAATTTTTTTCATTAAAAAAGTACAAAGCCTTTTCTTCTCACTTCTATTTTTCATCTAAAAATATCCACCCTTGAATACAAAAAGTATTCAAGTATTTATAGAAGAAGAGAAGAAAGGAAGGCAAAAACAAACCAACCACCTAATTACAAAATATCTACAAAATATCTTAAAGTCACTTGTTGACTTTTGACAACTTGGTGGATGACATCATCCCATGGTGCAACATGGATGATGTCATCATTTGTGTCAACACACTTAAGATATTTTACAAAAAGAAAGTCGAGGAAGAAGAAAACTATTTCGCCGTCATCCCGTGGCTGAAATAGTGCATCCCGCTTTTCGCCGCTCAGAGAAGAGAAGTGGAATCGGGCATGGTATTCCATGAACTTGTTAATCATGGGTTGAAGTTGATCTGGGAAGGATCCTGTGTTGATCGCCGATAGCCTCGTAAGTCTCCCGCTCATCGTGAGCTTTTCTCGGGAGTTTGGAATAATCATTTTCCACCTCTATCAGGTACCCAATGAAGTCACGACATACCAACAGGTTGTTGATGGATTCGGCGTCAAACGTGACCTCTGGTCCCAGCCCCTGTGAAACAATCTCCTTGAAGATCTAAATAGTTTCATCAACTTTTTCTTAGGGAAAGAAGGAGTGAGCAAACCCGGAGACATCCTTAAGACAATTTGTTCCATCTAATGCATCACATCTAGGGCTTCCTCCTTAATTTTGTCGATCTTCTCCAGGACGAACTCCAGCTGATCAACCCGATAATCCAGAGTAGAAAGGATTTTTTTGAGGGCTCTGGGGTGTCCAAAGATGTCGAACTTGACCAGATCTTCGACTGAACAGTCGAGCATATTCTGAAAGGTCTCATGTTGCATCCTGGCATGGTCCAGCTCTTTGGAGATGGGTCCTGCTATCGCCTGGAGTTCTTTGTTTGCCCGATTGATATTCTGATATAACCTAGTGAACTTGGTGATTACTCCCTCACTTTCCTTGAGGATTTGGTTCCTCCAGGTGGAAACTGCCATGCCCTGCTCGCCAATTTTGGCATATTCATTAATCTTATCCTGGCTCAGAGGCTCAGGAGTTTTGGTGGCAGTTGTAGGAGGTGCACTGCCCATTTTCTGCAAGGCATGGAGAAGATGTTTATTTTTCTCCTTTAACAACCTTTTCTCTTCCTTTGCTTCTTAGAGCTTCTTGCAAAGGGCGTCAACTATAGATAGGGCCTCTCCTTGAAGGCTTTCTGAAGATGTCCCCATTGTGACTTGATTCACGTGTAACTGTCAAGACAGATCCTTTTATCCTTTAAGGGATTGGGGTATGTAATCTCCATTACTCTCTCCCCTGACGCACTCTGAGAGAAGTGGGTTAAAGGATTTTGCTTCTTGGTCCCCTTTGATGGGATGACGGAAAATTCCATCGGTGTGATGGGAACTTTCCTCTTTGTTGGCTCAAGTCTTTGGGAGATCCATGTTGGACTTATGGGGAAGGACCAGAAATAGAAAAGGGAATAGTTGCAGTAGACGAAGGAAAATACATGGAGACACTTGGAGGCGGCATTGAGAGGGAGGCCGAGGAAGTGCCCACGGGGGGAAGGGAAACTGTAGGGGAGGAAGACATGGGAATGGAAGGGAGCTCAGAGATGAGGGAAGAAATGGTGGGGGACAGCTCCGTAAGAGAAGAGAAGATGGATGATGAGGAAAGGAGAACAGTAGAAGATGGGGGAGAGGACACGACCAAAGAAATGGTCGCTTGGGTCACTCGAGGAGGGGAGGAGGAGAAGGAGAGGAAGGGACAGAAGGGACCTAAATAGTTATAGTGGTGGAAACATCCCGAGTGGATGTGCCTATCGAACATCTTCGTTGCTTCTTCTTCTAAGATTTCTAGGATTACAACCCATTCTTGTGAAGTAAAGGAGGACTTTCAGAGCTTCCTCTTGGGTGGAGCTTGACTCACCCTCTTTGTCCTTTCCCTTTGCTCTTTGGGAAGTTTGTTTTTGCCTAGGAAGGTGTTGCCCAACGGAGATGTAGTGAAATCAACTCCGAGGTAAATGAGGCCATTCATTTCCGCACCAATGCTCGTCTCTCTGCAGATTTTCCTTGACCCTTTCTTCTATTGTCTGAGGCACTTTATTCTTGTCGATCACAGCAAATGGCCAGTCATCCCCATCCGTGTCAAGATATACCTGATCAACCTCTTGATCAGTAGTTTGATAACCTTTTGGGATGATGGCTATGCCGTACTAGATGATTTCTGCCAAGGCCAAGTGGGAATGATCCTTCCTCCTGAGCTCGCCCTCATGATATAGGTCGATATAAATATCTTGATCTGAGGGATGTGGATCGGATCAAGTTTGGCCCTGGGGAGACAATTCCTTGGGTCAAAATTGGGCCTTGCTGGGAAGTTATGCTTTAGATTTAGCAGCTCCATTTCGCAAACATATCCTTCACTTTATGGTGAGAGAGACAAGTATACCTGCCCACTGTGAGGGGGAAAGGAGTTCCACCCTTCTTTCTCTTGAGACACTTTTCATGGTAGGTGATAAGCTGTCTTGACAGCTCCAACAGGATCAACTTGGGGCCGGCATATCTCGGCAGTTTGGTTGGTTCCCCCAAGAAGTTAACTACCCTCAGATAAGTGAAGGTGGGGAATTGAGTGAACAAGGCCCCCCATTTCTCTGTAGCTACGACAATGCTCTTGGTCGTACGACCGTGAGTCATGTTTGGCCTCATAAGGCAGATGATGCCATAGAAGAAGGCATCATTAATTTTTGTGAACTAGGGGATACTATTTTCCAGCTTCAGTTCTAGATAATATTCATATATTTTAACTTGGGGCCAAACCCCACACCGCATTAAAGCTGGATAATCCCTTTCTGAGGCTGCAGCATAAACTATGTAGGAGTTCATATAGAACCTCCCCATTGTGGTAAGTTGTTGGAGCTGCTCAGATATGGTGCTGCTTATGCTCTCTCGCCCACTCAAAGCATTGATCTAGCACATTTTTGTTCATCGTCTCTAAATATCTCAAAGCATCCATTTGTGACATTAGTGGGCATCGGGAAGCCCAAATACTCTACTCAAGAATGTGATTGTATCACATTGAGTTCCTCAAGAAATCATTGCGATGAATGACTTGTGGCCACCATCGGGTCACCACCTTTTTGTTCTTTAGGTATACTTCATTCATCAGCTGCATACATTGGTCTTCATTATCATCCCAAGCCTTGATTTAATCTTCTTTGCTTACGTCCACAAAGTGCCGGTGGTGGGGAATGCCAAGCATTATCTCAAAGTGTCGGCATGAAGTGAGGTTGATCACAACCTTGCCCTTCTCATTATGGACACATCTTGTATCTTTGTTTTAGTAAATGGCTACTACCATCATGAACTCATTGTTCAATCCCTCCCGCAAAATGCAGGCCACTTCCTACCAGTTTGTCCATCCACGGACTTCCTATGACCTTCCGGGTTCGGCCGAAATCTTCCATGTCGACATGACCAAGTTCTAAGTCTCGATATCGAGGTCACACTCTACCCGGGACTTGGACATCCCGACCTCTCGATATTTGTACTTCATTTATTCCTCTGTGAGCTTTGATTTTCCCTTAGACTTGGTGGGTTTCTTGCTTGATGTTGACATATGTAGTTCTCGAACTTAGTTGTTGATCTGCAAGAAGAAGAAGTGAAAACCAAAACAAGAAAGTCATATTAGTTGTTTGATCTTCCATTAAAGCGTTGATAGAAGAAAGAGTTAGTGATTTTAAGGCCTCAGGGCGCATGAATACTATAGGGTGCAGGGCTAAACAATATGGCATATAGGAAAATGGTGTTATAGGGGAAAATCAATGCCAGGCATAAGGCAAGGGCATGAACACTGCGTGTATGACATTTTTTTGTTATTGCAAGCGGGAGTGCGCCTGCGCCATATATATGCATTTTACACGGGAGCACATATAATTTTTATGTTGCATGGGGACAGGATGCGCCAAAGGGCACATATAATTTTTATGTTACATGTAAATTTGGTGTGCCAAAGGACGCGTATATGTCGTGTGTAACATATGCTTTATGTGTGCCAAAGGAAACTCGGCTCGGCGCGCAGAGAGGGATTGCATAACATTATGTTGCTGTAATAAGGGATGCGCCTGCGCTAACAGTTTATACTTGGCACATCTAAATTTGATGTTGCATAGATGTAGGGTGCGCCAATGGCGGAAGGTTTTGCAATGTTGCACGCAAGTTTGGTGCGCCAAGAGCAGGCGCAGGAAAGTGGGTGTTGCAAGTAAGAGAGGAAGTGCACCTCAAGGGCGCAACTATTTTTATGCAACATGCATGGTAGATGCGCCATTGGCGTGACTGTATATCATGTTGCAGGGGTGGCGGATGCACCAAAAGAGGAAACAATACAGTCTAATTTTTAAGCCTTGATTCCTTCTCTGAGGGGTTTACATGTTTTTAAGCTTCTTTTCGGCAGGTTCCTGGGTGATGAAGAAGCTAAAACAAAGAGTTTCAAGCAATCTCTTTACAAGACAGAGTCCTCTTTACTAGTAGATCTGGAAAGAGGGGGAAGTGCATGGGGAAGGATAGAAAAAATAGTAAGGGGGAGGGTTCCATGGTTTCATAGCTCTTTTAATCTAATCCTCACAAACAAGCAGCCAAAAACAAAAATACAAAACAAAAGAGAAACATGGACCTCTTACCAAGAATATATAATGTGAGAGGTGTGAAACTGGGTCCACGACATGATTCGATAACGATAGGCGCGCTGACAGGTACAGAGGGAAGAGAATAATCACGTGATTTTTGTCTGATGAAAATGACAGGGCAGATGCGCCTATATATAGGCAAGGTGGTAATAAATGTGCCAACCACTTTTTCAAGTGGCGCGCCAAAACGCCTATCGACAATGGAAAGGATGCGCCCTTTGGCACACCAAAACACCTACTAACATGAAGTTATGTGTGCCTTTGGCGCACCAAAAGTGTTGTCAACACAGAAATATGTGTGCCCTTGGCACACCAAAATGCGGCGCAACAAAATTATTGTTGACATGAGGCGCATGCGCCCAGCACATGCAGGAAGGCGCAACATGGTAAGTGCACACCAAAATTTGTGTCGACACTTAAAACCATGCACCAAAGGATTTAATGTGGGCACATGCTTACCTTATGTTGCATAGACATTATGTGCGCCTTGACCAAAAAAAGACCAAAATGCCTAAGTTGGAAAACAGATTTCTGGGAAGGGATTTTACAACGTTCGAATGTAAGGAGTCCCCGATGAGGACCGAATAAAATTTGGTAGGGTTACCCGTAAAATTACCCTTTCCAAATTTTATGGGATAACAATGTTCTAACATTTCTTGAAAAGGTAGCTCATCTATTGTGGGGGTTATTTGATCGTCATTGAGGGATAGTGAGAAATTAAACTTATGGTATACATATTCGGGTGATGTTTGAGGAGGAATATAATAGTTATTAAATATTTTTTGAGGTTGTTGATACAATACGGATGATTCTATAAATAAGTATTGATATAAATATTCATGATTAGATGAATCTAAGAGCATGGGAATTGAGTACATGTCAACCAAAATGATTATGCTAAAATCTAATATTATAGCCTAATCTAGATGTTAGAACAACACTAAATAAATAAATAATAAAATATTGAAATGATACCCAAGAAACTAAGCAATGAATTATGAAACCCTAAATGCATAAAGGGTTGGAAGATCCTTAGCTGATTTGAAGAGGTTGTTGGATTGTGTTGCAGTGGAGTCTAGATAAACAAGAGTGGGAGACCTTCACATTTAAGCTTGGAAAATTATAGATCGGCATATTTTTCTAGATTGGGGAACCTCGAGAAGGATGGGGGCACCTGGGGTGTTCTAGTCTGATTTTTTGGTGTCGGGTGTCATAGGAGATCCGAAAGACAATTTCCCATGTCAAGAGATGGTGTAATACCCTCATTGTTTGTAGACACTTTGTTGCTGAATTAAATCAAATGTCATTGTGGATTTAAAATGAATGAATCACCTACTAAACCCTAGATAAAGCATCAAAAACCTAAAAAGAAAGATGTAAATTAAGGGGTTGGGTTGGTCTTAGTGACCATAATGGTGCATATAAAATTGAGAACTACACTACATCTCACTCCAATGTAGTTTTGTATGTGTGCATAATTATGCCCTAGGTTGATCTTATGTGTGCCACACTTTAAGTACAAAAAGTAGCTAGATGTAGAATGTAAATAATGTGTGCTTGGAATAGAATAAACTCCCTTCCTATGAAGTATGACACAAATGATCCAGGATTTTTCCCTTGTGATGGAGTTGTAGATGCTTTGATGGATGCAAACTTAGGTGATGGTAATACTGCTTAGTGTTTAGTCCATTATTATGGTTGCATAAATTTATATTTATTTGATTCCTTCACTTCATTTTTGTAATCAACCCCAAAAAGTTTGACTACAAAAAGATAAGATGCTCAAATTGCTAGAGAAAGGAGCCAAAAAGATTGAGTAAAGTACAAAGAGGACATGGGTTTGTCAAAACCAATCCGGCACTATGATAATTTTTCACTGGGAACTCCTCGTGCTATGATTATTTACTAATGCATAGCTTTTAGTTTGGTGGATGTAATCTGGAAACACAACAACAAACATAACACAAGAATACCATAGGCTATGATAAGAAGGAATGATGATAAATCTGAAATATCGGTGTAAATTATAATATTAACATGAAATTGTTATAATCTCACCCATGAGGTACTTCAAATGTTACTGACTTCACTTGCCTTCCACCAATACTATGGGAGAAACTTCACAATTACACCTCTTAATATCTTCTTTAACACACCTTCAAAATGATGGCTTCCTTTACACACTTACTCATATAATATTTCTCACTACTTCCTTCTATGCTAAATGGGGTGGGGTGGGCTCTCTATTTATAGAACTTCCAGATTATCCATCTTATCTCTAAGATAGGATAAGAAATCCACTCGACAAATCATATTCCATAACTTAACTCTTATTCGTACATGTAAGCTTATCTTTTAAGATAAGATAAACCTTATCATTTCACATGGGTTCCACATTTTAGACTTTTTACACATAAAATACACAAAATATTTATGACCTCACTCCTTGTCCTTATTACCAATATAATATTTTTAATTCCTAATCATATAGACCCTACTTCTCTACTTACCCCAACTTTGACATTTTAACATTACCGGACCACTTACGACAAATATTTACTTTTTACCACAACATTCCTATTGTACTTTTGACTATTACCATACTATACATTATTGGCAGGCATCATACTGGCAGCGTCGTTATCGTCTATCAGACACTACTACTAATTATACTTAACAACATCCTATTCCTAATACATACATTAATGAAATAGAAATTACAGAGGAAAATTTTAGTGTCGACATCTTCCCCATCCTAGATTCTACTCTGTCTTCAAAGTAGACTATTCAGTGTTCTTGGAAAATCTTTAGCTTGTCGTGGTTGACCCATTTGTAATGGGAGTGCCATCAAATTCCTCTAGTCGGTATGTACCATTTTCATGCACAACTACTATTTTGTAGGGCCCCATCTATTTTGGAAGAAATTTTCTCTGTCTTCTTTTTTTGTATCTCGAATCATATACTAGGACCAAGTCATTCACATGAAATGGAGACCAATGGATATTTTGATCAAAGTATTCCTTCTGCTTCAATTCTTCTTATAGCTTGTACCCTTCACTATTTCATCATTTATTCTAGCAAATGAAGATGTACCAACCTTTCTTTTACTAAATCACTTTCATCCATCCTTTCATTTTTCATAACTCTCATAGTGGGAATATCAAACTCAATAGGAAGAACTGGATCAATGCCATAAGCCAACTGAAATGGGGAGTATCTTGTTGCTGAATTTGATGTTGCCATATATGCCCACAATGTTGCATGAATCCTTTTATCCCACTTATGTACCTACAAGGCTGCATCTTTTGCTAGAATTTGACACAACACAAAATTTGTTCATTCCACCTGTCCATTTGTGCTTGGCTTATATGTTGTTGCCTTCTTATGATTAATAGAAAAATCTATTGACCGAGGCTTCTACCACCTAATTAATGAAGTGGCTTCCTTTATCTATTACAATTTCTAATGGACAACCAAATCTGGTGACAATGCGTTCATATATGAACCTTGCCACTTCATCCATGGAAGCTATTTTCAATGGCCTAGCTTCAACCCACTTGGTTAAATAATCTATGGCAACTACAATATACTTATTTTGGCATGGGGTAGTTGGAAGTTGACCTACAATGTCTATTCCCCACTTTTCAAAGGGACCAAGTGGAATAATAGGGCATAATGGAGATGATGAAGTCTTACGATTACCATGTGTTTGAAAAATATCACATGTTTTACAATAATTATAACAATCTTTAAAAAGAGTGGGCTAGTGATAACCTGCATCCAAGATCCTTCTTCATTGTAAGTTGTCCAAAGAAGTTTCCTCCACATGTACCATTGTGGAATTATTCTATCAGCTCCTTCCCTTGATCACGTCCAACTGCCCTCTTGTATTGTCCATTAGGTCATATTCAAAATAATACTCCATGTAGAATAGAATATGGATGACTAACTTGAGTAATCTTCCTCTTAGTATTTGCATTGGCACCATCAGGAAACTTTAATTCATTCAGATAATTCCAAATATCTATGTATTCACTAGGGATTATGTCAAGGGATAACAATGTTGCATCTGGGAAATCATCATCATCACAAGATGAACCTAAACCATCATAGGCTCGAGAGAGTGCATCTGCATTGACATGCTTCTTTCCTGGCCTATCTATAATATCAAATTCAAATTCTTGTAGAAAAATTATCCATCTTGCTATCCTCCCTGATGGGTTAGGATTATTTACAATATATTTTAGAGCCTGATGATCTGTTACAACTATAAATTTTTTCCCTAGCAAGTAATTTCTAAACTTCTTTACAGTAAAAATGATAGCTAGAGCCTCTTTTTTAGTTACAGTATAATTTACCTCAGCACTACTCATTTGTCTGCTCCCAAAGTAAATTAGATGTTCATTCCCATTTTCATCCTTTTGGCTCAAAGTACTTCCTAGTGCTGCATCTGAGGCATTAGTGTACACAATGAATGGCTTGCTCCAATTTGGATTCTTTAAAATAGGTGAAGACACCAGGGCTTCCTTTAGTTGTTCAAAAGCTTCATGCGCCTTATTTCTTGGTTCATAAGTAACATCCTTCTTCAAGAACTAGGTTAGTGGCTATGCAATCTTTGAGAAATTCTTGATGAACCTTCTATAGTAACCCACATGGCCTAAAAATGATCTCAACTTACTTCTATTCATAGGAAATGGTAACTCTTTGATTTTTGAAACTTTATCAAGATCAATACCAATACCATCTCTGGATACAACATGCCCTAACAAAACACCTTTAGAACATCGAAAGACACACTTTGTAGGGTTTAGTGAGGCTTGTGCTTCATCTAACCTTTGAAATGTTGTCTCCATCTAGTGCAGGTGGTCCATCTTGCTCCCATATATGCAAAAATCATCCATAAATACTCTGATGAAGTTCCCAATGTAGGGTTCGAACACCCTATTCATCAAATGCTAGAATGTTTCTAGAGCATTACACAACCCAAAAGGCATAACTCTATAAGAAAACATTCCCCAAGGAGTGGTGAACGTGGTCTTCAGCTGATCTTTCTCTGCTATATGAACTTGGTTGTATCCGCTATATCCATTAGCAAAACTATAACACTCTTGGCCAGCTACTTTGTCCAAGATCTGATCTGAGAATGGAAGAGGGTAATGATCCTTCTTTGTTGCCTTATTGAGATTCCTATAATCAACACAAATGTGTAGCTTCCCATTCTTTTTTATTGAGATCATAATGGGAGAAACCCATTCTGAATTCTCCACAACAAATATGAATCCTGCATCAAGCAACTTATCTATTTCTTTTGTTATAGTCTTGGAAAAATTAGGATGCATTCTATATGGCATTTGTTTTATGGGCTTAGCACCATCTACCAGCTCAATAGAATGTTCTACCCAACTTACTTGATGGAGTTCCTTGTAATCAAAAGTGAATAGGTGTATGTACCTTCGAAAGAGCTGGAGGTAGGATTCCTTCTCACTCTCCATCATAGCATCACCAATCTTTATTTGTTGGAGACGATCATCAATTTCTTCTTCAAATAATTTTATGGGTTCATGAGTCAGTGTGAATGGAAGGATATCCATGACCGAAACATCAACCTCACTTTTTTCATCTTTTGTGTCCACTTCACTAGTACTAGAGTAATTAGAGGATGTCCAATCATCAATTTCATCACTTGAATCCATAGGTTCTATCTTATGATGCCGAGGGATCACGTTTATCTTCACCCTCTCTCTACCATGTCCAAGTGTCATGAAGCCTTCATTCCAGTAGTTTCTTGCATGAACTCTCCTTAGCCATGGTCTTCCCAACAACATTGGGTACGCAACAATACCATTTTTCATCACCTAAAAGTCTACCACACATACAACACCCATAACAGATATTGCCACATTTGAAACAACACCTTCTGGTTTAGTTTTTCCCTTATTTAATGACCTTAACATAAGTGTTGAGGGCGATCAATTTTTAAACCCAACATATTCATTACAGACTCGGTCATTACATTAATCTACAGCACCTCCATCAACTAAGACATCATGAATTGAAATACCATTACATAATACCTCATCTTGTGGAGCATAGGGATCTATCTCTGCCTCCAAAACAGGGACCTCAACCTCCTTCCTTCATCAAGCATTGAGTCCACTTCGCAACTCACACCTCTTTCTCGAAGACATAGCCAAGATTTGACCATATGTAATATTTTGAGGCCTTTTGGATAGATCTTCAAGATGGAGTATGGTCCTTGTTCCCGTGAAATCGAAAATCCGCACACCCAACTTTCTTCTCCTATGTTTCTTACTATTTTCTCCTTTCATCTTCTTAGGATCATTTCCATCTTGGTTATCTTTTTCTTTCTTTCTTTTTGTTACAAACACATCTACTTCATTATTTATGCTCTTATCTACTACATCAAAAGAATTCACAGGTGCTTTTCCTTTATCATTATCTCTTGTACCAGATGTAGAAGCTCTATCTAGACAATTATACTTATAATGACCCTTTTTATAACAACCATAACATACAACTTCAGAAATATTTCTTTTTAGACCTCTATCTCCTCCTTGAGAACTAAATTCTTTTCCTTGAAGAAGATTAATAGTTAATTGACCCATCTTCTGAGCAGATCTTCATACTCAGTAGATGTACTAGGAGAAAGATTTGTGCTCACCGAGAGTGGTTATGGATTCTAGACCAAAGGTGTTGGTGTAGGCTCTACTTTAGCAACAATTTCTTTGGGCTCCTCTTCTATGCTTTCTTCTTACCTTCTTGCAATCTCCTTTGCTTGTTCAATGGTAGTTGGGTGGTCATACTTCACTCATTGTTTGATCTCTGGCTTCATCCCAAGAATGAAGTGCTTATAGAGGAGATTATCCATTCCATTCATCAACCCATCCGCTAATCCTTCCTTCCGGATCTGGGCATCGAGCTTCCTTTTTAGCTCTAGAACACGAGCATGATAATCCCTTATCTTCTCCTTCTCTCCTTGGGATAGCTTTGTGATATCGATCATGAGATCTACATATTTCTGTTGTTCACCAAATTCTTCAAGAAAACTTTCAGTTAATAAATCCCATGAGTTTTTCACATTATCACCTAGTGTTTCAAACCACCTAAGGGCTGAACCATCCAAAAAGGTAGGAAAAAATTTAGTCCATTGTTCCCTTCTTATAAGGCCATTACAAATACAAGATCATTTAAACTCTTGAATGAAAGAGGAAGCATCTTCATTAGATTGGGCTGAAAAAATAGGAATCTTCCCATTTTGAAAATTAACCATAGCAAATAATTGGAATCAATATAATAGAAAATAGAAATGACCATGATAAACTATGGTAAAACTTGACTTATCATGCGGTAAAAACCGACTTTACTATGGTAAACACTATTTACAGTAAAAAGTGAAGTTACTGCAGTAAATACTATTCATGGCAAAAAGTGACTTTACCATGGTAACTACTATGCATAATAAAAACAAGCTTACCCTCCAAATTTTTTCTGGCTAAGTGGGAATATCTCTCTAGAAAATCCACCAACGAGGAATGGTCCCAGCAACGGAACCAAAATGTCAACACCAATCCGACACTATGATAATTCTTCACTAGGAACTCCTCGTGCTATGATTATTTACTAATGCATAGCTTTTAGTTTGGTGGATGTAATCTGGAAACACAACAACAAAAATAACACAAGAATACCATAGACTATGATAAGAAGGAATGATGATAAATCTAAAATATCAGTGTAAATTATAATATTAACATGAAATTGTTACAATCTCACCCATGAGGTACTTCAAGTGTTACTAACTTCACTTTCCTTCCACCAATACTATGGGAGAAACTTCACAATTACACCTCTTAATGGCTTCTTTAACACACCTTCAAAATGATGGCTTCCTTTACACACTTACTCATACAATATTTCTCACTACTTCCTTCTATGTTAAATGAGGGGGGTGGCCTCTCTATTTATAGAACTTCCAGCTTATCCATCTTATCTCTAAGATAGGATAAGAAATCCACTATGACGAATCATATTCCATACCTTAACTCTTATCTGTACATGTAAGCTTATCTTTTAAGATAAGATAAACCTTATCATTTCACATGGGTTCCACATTTTTAGACTTTTTACAAATAAAATACACAAAATATTTATGACCTCACTCCTTTTCCTTATTACCAATATAATATTTCTAATTCTAATCATGTAGACCTACTTCTCTACTTATCCCAACTTTGACATTTTAACATTACCGGACCACTTACGGTAAATATTTACTTTTACCACAACATTCCTATTGTACTTTTGACTATTACCGTACTTATACATTATTGGCGGCATTATCAGATCGGCAAAGACCGTTATCTTCTATCGAACACTACTACTAATTATACTTAACAACATCCTATTCCTAATACATACATTAATGAAATATAAATTATGGAGGAAAATTTTAGTGTCGATGGTGGCACCTATAGGGGATGGGAGCGCCGACATTGACATCCTAGCTGGGTACATGAGTCTAGAAAGAGGAAAGATGAAGTGTGAATAGACAAATGGGCGATAAACATGTGAGACCAAAAGTAACAACAAAAAGCAATGAAAGATGGTGAAATACATTGGTTAATTAGTACTTTCCTTACTTAGAAACCATTTGAATAATAGTGCTTGATATCTCTTTGTGGTAGATTCCTTCTCTTATCCTCTTCTTGACTCTTACTAGGCCATAATCTACTTGTTCGCGAGACTTCTTCTACTCCTCTTCCTCGTGGATAATGTTCCATAATCTTCTCCTTTTTAGCACACTCTTATATTTGTGCACTCTTTCTAGTGCCATATCCTCTAGTAATTCTCTTGATTCTTCACCATGAAATTTTAATTTATGGTTATGGGTCATATTTCCAATTCCACTTCGGTGGGTAGCTTCTTCTAGGTACTATCTTCCTTCTTCCTTATTGCTTTGTGCAAGGTCCATTTCTCAATACTTGTGGATATTTCTTGTGTTGTTCCCTTTTGATTTTAATTCATGTGGAGAAACTTCTTATCCTTCATGTAATTACTTGTTTTGGTTGCACTCTTCTTCTCCTATATGGTCTTTTACACACTCTTCATTCTTGATATTTCTACGAATCTATTCCTCCTATAGTGATCTTTTTCACGTGTACTCTTGTAGTCTCCTTTGTGCACTACACTACTTTAGTTACATTTAGGGAAGCATTTTATTTTATCTCCCTTACATCTTCCAACATGGTTCTCTCATTTTCACGTGTACCTTGATCTTTGCATTCCTCAACTCTCTCTTGAAGTTACTCCTTGCATGCAATATTTTGCACGCTTCTACCTTTACACAAGATTACCCTCTTCCACACTCATTTTCACACCTGATTTTTCTTTCCTTTTAGGAATATTATTTTGTGAAATTTATTGTTCTCTTAGGTCCTATTAGAACTCCTTAATCTTCTTTCCATTCCTTCTCGATGGACTCAATTTGTGACAGCATGTTGTTGTTTCTAGTGTGCTCCTAGTGTTCTGCTAACATCTTCTCCTCCGATTTCCCTTTCTCCTCATGGTCATATATGGAGGCATAACCATAAGGATGAAATGGTTCAACTTGCATTTCCCTCTTTGTGTTGTTTCTATTTATGCATTTGCAATTTAATTTATCTTCTCCCTTCACCCTTGCTAAACTCATGAGTGGTGTTCTCCATGTTATTTTTGCACCACCTTGTGTGTATCCTCCATATGCTCATTATTCATTTCCTTTGTGTAATTCCATGTGGATTTGGTATTCCATGCCTTCTTCTCTCAGTGATGACAAATAAAATGTATTCACATCCTAAAACACCTTCACTTTATTTTCTCTCCCATCATAGATAATTTATTTATCATATTTCCAATACCTCCCCAACAAGACATGACATGCATCGATCGGTAGGATATCACAAAATACTTGATCAGTAAATATTCCAATCTTCATCCCCTCTTGAAATTGTTTGTACTAATTCCCTCTTAATATTGAACCAACCAAGTCACCATGTATGGTTTGGGATGCCTCCATGTTTCAATCCCAACATCTCGCACCATCTCCTTAATAAAAATATTTCAAGTGCTCTCATTTTCAACTACGACTAGGAAACACTTGACCTTGGTCTTTTACCTCATGAATATTATTTTTAACCTATCTCCTCATGCTACAATACTTCCTTTCAATAACACATTTCCTTCACTTCGAACTTCTCACATCTCGAGGCCTTGGATTTCTCTCTTTGTGCATCCTTTATCCACTAGTTTCTTATTTTGTTAGCTATCTCTTCATCATGTTTTGGGATATTAAATTGTACGATGCCCTCTCTCTTTACATACATAACAACATCAATTAAATATTACACACCAGTCTCTTCTCACCAAGAGAATTCTCCATCAGCCTTCTCTCTCTTTTACACTATGGGCACAATCCCTCATAATCCTCCTTATTACGTTGTTGAATTTTAACAAAGTTCTTTCCTCTTGTGCATCCATCATGCTTTTTTGTATGCCTCACATTCTTACATTGTTGAATCCTCACTGAATTCTTACAAATTTTATTTATGCAACATCCTTCCTTACTTGCTATTATCGGGAGTTCCCAAACCTCTTTGAGAGTCTTCCTCCATGACATAGGTCTATACATCTTTGAAATAGCTTATGCATTTATTAATATTTGTTGACAACTAAAAGTGTAAATGGTGAATCCATTAAGATAGAACAAGAAGGGTTACGAAAACAAAATAAATAAAACCCCGAAATGACGATATTGTTCTGCAAGTAGGTTAACCCCTTTGGTGGGATGATTTGTCATTAATAGGAGTGTTTTTCTTTCCTTGTCCTAACAAGCATTTTTGCGTTGAAGTGGACCTTGCGAAAGATCTGAGGGACCATATGAATATTCAAGTTAGGTCCCTAACAATATCTCAAAAGGTGTTTTATTTTAACCTCCCAAACATGTATTTTCATTGTTAGGCCCCGGATAGTGGCATTCATGACATTCCTCTTACGAAATGTTCCAAGCCCGCACATACGTAAAAAGTTGTACCAAAATCTAAATTTGACCCTCTAGATAATGGTTGGGATGTGGTTAGTTATTAGAAGAGTTCGGGGTCAAACCTTCTTTTGAAATTCCACCTCCATCTTCTTTCCCTCTGCTATCCGGGAAGAGCCTAGAGTGGTGCAACCTAGTTTTTTGGTTTCCATTCCTTCTAAGATTTTGCATAGATAATTTGTTCAATCTGTTGGTACACAAATTTAATCTCCTTCAAATAATGAGCAACATCATGGATTTGACAGGACACTCAGAGGTAGATAGATAATCATGTATGTAATTTTGTAGCAGGGAAAGCAATCTATCTAACTTGTTAGCAGTCAAATTTTGAAAAAGTGGGTAGCACCTTAAAAGGATGTGATATGATCCTAACAATTTTAGGTTGTGCCTTATAACCAAAGTAGGAGAACCTATTTTTTAAGCTATGTTATTGAAGAACAATGATGAATCCTTCTTTTGCATAAATTTTATAGAGAAGACCTTGGGAAAATATGATTAACACACCAAATCTTACTCTCACGAGTTGTCATTTCCAGATCATGGAGATATTTTCGCAACAAGGCAAAGGTCACAAAAGACATTTGGGACCCGATTGCTTCTACATGTTTTGGTGATGGCGATTATACATTAGCATACACATATGACAAACAGGGGTAGTACGGGTAGGTTTGGTTGTTTTTGAATAAATTTTTGTGGGAGGTAGGGTAGGATGAACTTGATTCACCGGATCCTTGAAGAATATTACAAAATGGAAGGTTAAACCAACGTAATGCCTTTGAATAGCTAAATTGTTTATTTAAATAGAATATGTGCTTCAATGGAGGCCTAGATTAGCACTTTTTCAAACAATCTTTGAGATTTTATCATGAAGGATCGAGTTAGAAAATCCTAAAAGCATCAAGATTTGAGTCAAATCACACTTAAGGTACATCTAGATGCTTACATACAATCTCTATCAACATATGAAAGAAAAGTGATTTTAAATATTTTATTCAAATACCAAATGAAATATCTTCTAAGAAATGAAATTACATATGCCACTAAACTGGCACAAGGATTGAGGCCTCTATGATTGAGTTAGATTTTAATACAAGATTGTAACAAAAACAAGAAAAACTAATCACATACACTTAGAAATAAAACAAAAACATTTTCCCTAGACAACAAAGAATAACTTGAATTTCATTAAATCTATCAGCAGGGGAAAGTTTCTAGAACAGTCTCAAAGCTTGTCAATGGCTATACACTTGCAACCACCTTGACATGATCAGATTTAATACAAAAGAGATATACAAGCTTCTCAAATGGCTTCTCAAAATGATGGGCTCTGTCAAGCATTTTCTATTAGAAAATTCAGTCTCGACCCCTAACACTCCAACCATTTACACGAAAAATTTGTGCCATTTATAACATTTACAATAGAGACCCTTTTCCCTCCAAAATCAAGACCTTGAGTGCTACCAGTGCTTTCCATGATCACAATCATGATTCTCAGAATCAGATATGTAAAAGGTGTCAGGTGCTCGAGGGGGAAGATCTCATCGAATATCTCTTGCATTCAACTCCTTCCTCTAGTAGATCACTCCTTATTTAATTTTCCAACCACTTCTGCCCCTAATCTGTCAAATTTGGATCCTTGTGTGCTTGGGAGAATAAAAATAGAAAATCCAATCGAGCATGATAGTCAGACCATTTTAATGACAAAAGACATCTTCCAGATCTCCCCACCAAACTCGAGATATAGACATTAATTGCCCTATCTGCCTAGCGTGTAGGAAATACCAAGAAATCATGAAGACTTGCACTTCCAAGCATGTTTCAGTAAAATGGGGAAAATCAAATTCAAACTCTCAACTGCCGTTGATATTTACCTTTGAATTTGGGTCATCCACATGGAAGATTCAATTTTTAAAACAGGCCCGGGGGTTCCCTCTAAATTTTTACAAATTTTGGAGAAATGGAAAAATTTCACATTTTTTTCCACATCTCTACCCTTGGGAAATGAGCCTAACACATGTCCTGAGGTGGGTCCCAAAGGAACCGTAGATAAATTCTGCCATTTGACCCTCTTTTTGGAAAAAGGAAAATTTTCCAATTTTTCCCGCAGTCCACCCTTCCACTTCAAGTTTCTAATGTGCGTCCCAGCATGGAACCATGCCCCCTTTTATACTTTTAACTCCTTTTCCCACAAAGGGAAAATTTTCCAAATTTAGTCTGAAGGTATACACCTCCGCCTTTGACTGAAGCAAACTTTGACCTTCCCTTAATCGGGCTTGTGGGCCATTTTGATGTTTTTATCCTTTGAAAATCAAGGGGTGAAAAATTCTAGTTACCCTGTGTGCTCCACTTCCCGCTCCTTTTGACTTATCAAACTGCCACATGTCACAATGGCACATCTTGAGATAGTCCCCAAAAGTTGAGACCTTGAATGAGTGTGGGCTTGCCACGTGTCTTGGCCTAGAAAAATTTATTTGAAGGCTTGAAGCTCAGTGAAAGGCACCAAGTGTCATGCTTTGGGGAAATCTCCTCTCGGTTGTTGAAAAGTCCAAGAAAAATGCAAAGTGAGCGGAGGCCTCCAAGTGTCCTCCTGGCACTTCTTTAAAAGAATTTGAGTGAGCACGGGCTTACCATGTGTCCCTATTCTCTGCCAAACTATTTTAGCTACATAAAATTTATCTAAGTCTAGGAAAAGTAGTGGAAACCTCCATGTGTCCTCCTGGCGCTACTCAAGGCAAAACCAAAAAGTAGATCTTCAAATGAGTGTCGTTCCTCCATGTGGACACATTTTAAAGTTGAGGTGATTCATATAAATATTGAAGGAGCCATCTTAGCTGCATCTAACTAAAAGACACCACATCCCCTGTCAATGCAATGATGTAAATTTGATGGGAGAAACACCCATCAAACTGTAAAATATAGAAAAAAATCATTCGAGTCTCGAAAATGAAAATTTCTCCAAGGATAGAGAATTTAGAAATGTTACAAGGCTCAAATATGTTCCTTATAGATACATCCATTCATTTTTCTTCAATTATTTAGGGCAGAAATGATAAGGAAGACAAATCCCATCTATGGAGAAAGGAAAATATGGGAGAACCAAAGTTTTTAGATGAATAAAGAACGAGAGACTCAAATTACAGAAATTTTCCATAAAAACCAAGAAACAAGGAGAAAAACATGGATCTATAAGTGATCTATGCCCCATAAACAGATTAAAAATGGCAACAAAGATTTACTAGACACAACACGGGGAAAAAGAAAGTGATAGAGGCCATAAATCGATAGATTTTGAAAGGAAAATCTGCTGCAAGACCATTCGAGCACCAAAATCGGATTAGACTTGGGGATGGGCACTCCTGTGAGTGCCACAACAACAACAATAGACCAAGTGCCAAAAATATCCATTGGGTAATAGAGTAAATTTGCATAGTAGAGAAATAAAGCCATCTCTAAAAAAAGTTGAGAGAAACCAACAAAAAAGGTCATCGAGGACCAGAACGAACAAAAACACAAAAGACAAGAAACAAACAACAAACTATACACTGTACATAAGATTTTTGCCTTGATTCTAGGGGAATAAATCCAAGAAATTCTTTAAATGACTACCATTAATAGGTAATTTGAGCATTTCACCGTCTAAGTCCTTAAGGAAGAAGGTATGATCACCAATCCTGATATCAATGGAGTAAGGGCCCATCCATAATGAGTCAAAATTTCCATAGTTTCCCTTATCCTCATGTCTTCTACACCATAGAGCACGAGATACCCAACATTGAAGGCCCTGAGAGTTATCTTCTTATCAAATAACTTCTTCATCCTCTATGTGAACTTTACATGCCTCTGGTGGGATGCCCTCCTCTCTTCATCAAGTTCAACAATCTGGTTAATGCAAGCATCATAGGGACCTACCTCTTGATCCTCTAGCTATTGAATGAACTGATATGAGGATAATTACATATGCAGGGGTAGTAGGGCCTGAGTTCCATACACCAAATCAAATGGACTCTTTCCAGTGGCTCTTTTAGTAGTGATCCTATCTGCCCAAACAAAAACTTCAACTGTTCACCCCACTTTCTCTTGTTTAGCTCCAAGGTTCTTCTTGATAATCTTCGAAATTTTTTATTACTTGGACTCAACTAGTCCATTTTCTTGGGGATTGTAATTAGAGGCATATGTCAAGTTGATCACATAATCCTTACACATTTCATTCAAAGGTTTAGCTCTGAAGCTCATGGCATTATCAGCAACAATCTTGACTGACACCCCAAACCTGCAAATGATATGGTTCAATAGAAAGTCCATGACAATTTTGTGTGTTTTTGTTTTGGTGAGATTGCCTCCATCCACTTGGTGAAGCAATCAATGACTACCAGAATCCACTTATGGCCAACACTTGAAGGGTTTGAAATCTCACCAATGAAATCCATTCCCCATTACTTAAATGGATATTTAATTGATACAAGCTGCAAAGGAAGGGAGCATGAAGCTTTTAGTCTTCCAGAGAAGCATTGACAACTCTCGCATCTTCTAACCAAAAGAGTTGTATCCTTGAAAAGAGTTGGCCACTAATAACCAGCCCTCGGGATCTTGTGTGTTGTTCTTGCAACAAAATTCCCCCACAAAAGAGTTGTATCCTTGGAAAGAGTTGGCTACTAATAACCAGCCCTCAGGATCTTGTGTGTTGTTACTCTTGCAAAATTCCCCCACAAATTCCTCCATGGAGATCAACAATTATCTTGGGGTCTTCTTCTTCAATAATGCACCTTAAGAGGACTCCCTCTGGGTTCCTCCAAGCTAACCCAAAATAAGTAATGACATATTTATGGGAGGCCAAATTAAGAGCCCTTTTCTCATTCTTACTTAAATGGTCGGGCAGTATAAATGTGTGAGATAAACAATTACATCCTTATACCACTCCGAACTTGTCAACCTTTCAAAAACACCCGCCCTTTCTTCTTTCACATCATTTACCTCAATATTTTTCAAGTTTCTCTCATCCATAAGCTTATCTAAGCCCAAACCTCTTACCAACTTGGTGGTTTGGATATCCATATCATATTCTTGCAACTTATTCACCCACCTACATATTTTTATTAAGACTTCCATCTCTGACAAGATGTCCTTCACCATGGTGTTGGGAACATAAGAAACCACTTTAGAACTTAGAATGTAAGGCCTAATTTTTTTTTCTTTTACCAAGGAAAATTCCTACTTTTCCATGATAGTGTACTTCAACTCAACCCCCTACAAGGCCTTCCTGAAAAAATTCAATTGGCCTCTCATTCCCTTCATCATCCTTCGCAGTAGGAAAAAGCAATAGTGTCCTCTCAAGAAAAGGAAAATAGTTGGAAAGGCTTCGTATAATGGATATGTCAAATCAAGTGCATGATTTAGTGCCTCTTTAATCCCATTGAAATATTGGATGGAAGCCTCCTCGCATTAGATGACATGGTATTTCTTCAACATGGAAGTGATTGGAATGGTTAACTCAACAAAGTTTGATATGAATATTCCGGTGAAATTTATCTTCCTAAAGAAGGATGGAATTCCTTTCTTGGTTCTTAGGATTGAGACTTTTCTAATAGCCTCCACTCTTTACGGATCAATCATCACTCCTTCTTGTGACACAATTTGACCAAGAAACTTCACCTTCTACACTCCAAAATTACACTTCTTTGGATTAAGTGAGATGCTATATTCTCTACATCTTATCATAATCTTCTCCAACTGCAGAAAGTGGTCACTTCTCTTTCTTGGAAACACAGTCACATCATCCTCGGTAGAAAATAATAAATGCTTTGATGTAACCAGAAAAAGAAACATCCATTTCTCTTTGGAAGGTGGCTCCAACATTCATCAAACCAAAGGCATCCTAACATAAACATATGTTCCCCAAGGAGTAGTAAAGGTTGTCTTGATCCTTTCTGATTCCTTCACCACAAGTTGGTTATAACAAGAGAAACCTTCCAAGGAAGAGAGAAACTCGGAACTAGTTACTAACTGCAACATGTTCTCCATATTTGGTAAAGGATAATTATCCTTCATTGATGCTCTATTCAGATTCTTGAAATCTACACATAGCTTGATGTCACCATTCTTCTTTCTCACTAGTACTAGGTTTGCAACCCAAGAAGAATACCTTGTGGGCTGAATAATCCCTCCATCCCTCAGTTTCTTCAGTTCCTCTTGCATTTTGAGAGATAAGAGTGGATTGATGGGCCTTTGCTTCTACCTAAATGGATTTACATTAGACTCAAGGGAATCTCATGCTGAAACAAGTCCTCTTTGTATGCTTTTAGTTTAGAATAGGTCCAAGCCATGTAATCTTGGTATTTTTTCAACAATTGGATGTATGACTACTTCTCCTCCTTGCTAAGATTAATTCCTAACCAAATTTTCCTTGGCTTCTCATTTGTTCGATGGTATTGCTCCTCAATATCCCTCGAGGCTGTTATGCATATGTTAACAATGTGATTAGCATTGTCAAAATTAGACTCAAGAGCAACCATCCCTCTAGGAATGGTATTGGTCTTTAGCTAGATGATTCCCTTGTCAAACAAGGTTTCCTTTCCCTCAGTTGTACATATAATTGGATCCAAATCAATGCATTGATTAGTAAAATCTCCCTTGGTTTTGTACAAATCTTCTTATCTCGAGTGTCATCATCAAAAACCCACCGGTGTTTAATGTCGGGAGAGGGTCTTGTCAATACCTCAACCTCATATTCACAATATGGGGACATTGTAAAATTGTCAAACCGAGACCCCAACATTGCAAGATTGTCTACCAAGTCATTGAATTTCCTATCATGATGCACTATGTTGAATGAATCAAACATCTCAATAAGATCCCAAACTACATGTTTATACTATTTCATTCGTTGATTCTTTGTGGCATACAATTTTCTGACTTGTTTTACAATTAATTTTGAGTCTCCTTTGATAATGATGTCCTTGATACCATATTTCCAAGCAATTATTAAACCCAACAATAGTGCCTCATACTCAACAATGTTGTTGGTGCACTCAAAGTTGAGTTTGAAGGAAAAAATAAATTTTTCCTGACCAGGAGAAAGTAGAACAACACCAACACCATTCCCAAACTTGGAGCAAGCTCCATCAAACAATAGAGTCCAAGGAGAGCCCACTTGTTCAAGACACCTACATTCCTCAATCTTGTGCTCCTTTCCATCAGTAAATCCCACAAAGTTGTCAACATCAACATTTGTGTACAATACTTCAAAGGATGCATTGTTGGGATCCTCAATAATTTGCAACATTTTTTTCCCCATACAACCTGACAAGGCTACCTTCAATTGGAATGGTGGCATAGGACATATCCATTTGGACACTCCCACAAACACTAGCAACCAATTTTCTTGACAATAGCATGCCCCACTTGGATGGGCAATCAACAATGACAACATCAAGTTTTAAATTTTTACCTGAGTAAGCTATAATCTGCACCACCAAACCCTTCACAAATCCCACAACTGGCACTTCTCTAGAGTCCATGGTAGTGAACTTCCCATATGTTGTTATCACTTTGATATTTATCTCATTCATGACTTCCAAAGGTAGGAAATTGCATGATGCCACTAAGTCAAACATGCAGTTGTACAATAGTCTATCCTTAATGATCAAGGTGGTGAAGAATGGATCTACACTCGGTGATATTCTACCAAGGATGTCCCCATATAGACCTCAGGTGGTTCATCTAGTTCCTCCAATGCTGGTGGCATTTCTAATTCTTGAATGATTGGAGGAGTCTCCACAACATTTACATTTCTACCTAGGGCCATCTTCTCTTCCTTAATCCCAAGTATTTAATTATCTCTTTCTATGCTCAAAGAATCCTAACCAACTCAATAATTGGGATAGAGACTTTTATTTGACTTAAAATTAGGTCTATGTCATATGGGACATTCCTCAGAAAGGAAGTATTAGAGGGAAAGCTAACACACTCATTAGGTGGTACAGGATTTTTGGCAACTTGGGCATGAGGAGGGGTATGATTTTTATTTGGAACTGCGGGGCTTTTGGAAGATTCATCCTTCTTAGGAGCATCTTTAGGAATGTTTGAAAGTAAGGAGATTTGGCTTAGCTTGAGTCCATTTCCTTTGAAAGCCTTACTTCTTGTGTTATATTCCTTCTCTTTAGCCACAACAACATTCATCAGTAACTTCTTGTCTTCCTCAGATGGAATTCCTCCATCATACTTCTTTATCATTAAAGCCCTTAAATATTCAAAGTCATTATTTGGCAATTCAAAAGCATGTATAGTATCTATTTATAAAATATGAGATGAAGGAAGAATAGGTACATTATGAATGCAGTCCCAAAAAGTGGCAGTAGTCCAAGCACTTATCACCTTAGTTGAAGTTGCCCCTTGTTGTGAGCTTGTGGAGCAACCCATCATGCAGACATCATCATCATTATCATCAGCTTCTTCTTCTTCTTGCTGATCTTCTTCACAAGGATCATGAGGCATGAAACATTTGTCACACCAATCAATGACATCTGTTTCCTCCACAACATTAACCTTGACCAAAGGGTTCTATTTTCCCTACTTGGGGCTGCCTATTTCCAAATCCAACAAGTCCTTTTCCTCTGTCATCACATCTTTGGTGATTTGTAAACCTATCTTGGCTTTGTTTCTTGTGTTGACCTTGTGATCTCTGCCCAATTCCCTTCTCATTCTAGGCTAGTTTGTAGGAAATTTCATTGACACCGCCTCGCCAAAGTTTTTACAACTTTTCCAAATCGTAGCTTATCTTTTTTGAGTATTTTCTAGGTTAACCAGCTTTACACCCTGCCTTTTTGGAGGCTTTCTTATTGCCTTTATGTTGTTCTCTATTTGTAAAGCCATGATGAAGGCCTACCTAAATTTTTGGGGTTATTGTCTCTTAAGTAATATGCACCTTTTTTATGAAATGGATCAGAATATTTGATCAAACATGACTCATCACATGACATTATCCTAACAGGAAATATCCTCAAGGTCTTATTAAACCTTGTGTTGAAATCATGTACTTGACTCATTAGTATTCTACTTGATGTTTTCAAATTCTATAAAAATAAACCTAGGGTCAGTTCTATCACCATACTACAATCTAAATGCATTACTCATCTCAATACAAGAATCAATAGAGTTATCTGGCAATGCTTTATACCAGTCCCCGACATCCTCTACCAAGGTATGGATAAACAACTTGACATATACATATTCGTGTTCAATCTCAAATTCTTACATCATATTGATAAAAATATTTAGATGATGATCACAAATAATTGCATTGTTCCCTTAGAACTTTGGTAGTTTTTCTTACATCTTGAGGCACTGCATTTTGATAACTAGCCATTACCACAAAATTTATAGGTCCAAAATATTTTACAACAAATGGAGGTTTGGGTGGGGGTTGGGCCATACTATTTTGAGGAGGTGACCCTGAAGGGGTGAAAAATTGATAAGGGGTTGAGGGTCCTTGGAACACAGGAGTATAATTTTCAAAATGGATACCCCCTAAAGGCCTTGTCCCTTAGAAATCAAGGGACAGGTGTAGAATGTGAAGCAAACTTTTCAAAATCAAATTAAGGCCCTTCTCTAGTTGGAGAATTCAATTCCACAAAGAGGCTACCTGATTCAGAGTCACTTGAATGATAGTCTTCAATGATAGGCTGATCACTTTCATCAATGGAGATCCCCACTCTTGGTGCTGATCTCCCACAACTCTCAAGAATTTTCTTCCTTCTTATTTTGCTTTTCCTAGCTCTAGAAATAGTGTCCTAGTAGGATCTCGAGAAAAGAAAGATCTTATTCTTTCCAACTTTATAAAGTTTGGTAACAAAACTCACTTGTGAGGTTAAGACACTGATATTAATTAAAATCATATCAACAAGGATTTGCCACTAAGGATTTCCACCTTAGTTGTGCAAATGCACTAAATATGATCAAATGTTTATCAACACTAGAAACTGGAAATGGAAAGACTTTGACTTTTCTTTACCAAAATTTATCAGTGAATACTAGTACAAAGACCTGTAGAGACTAGAAAATTTGCATACAACACTTATAACATGAAACTTCTTACAAGCCCAAATAGAAGATGCATCTAGAGCATATAAGAAATTCTCACCAAGGTCTGAAAATGAATTGCAATTACAATATCCATGGTAACGATGCGGAAGTGTGTTGGTACCCAAATTTAATCTCCTTTAAAGACCAAGGAGCATCATGGATTTCAAAATAAAATCGAAGGCAAATAGATAATCATGTATGTCATTTTGTAGTGGGGAAAATCTCTCTCGACTTGTAAGACTCGATTTTGAAAAAGTGGGTAAGAACTTAAAAGGATGTGATCTAATCCTAACAATTTTAGGTTGTGCCTTGTAACCAAAGTAGAAGAACCTATTTTGTAACCTCTGTTATTGAAGAACAATGATGAATCCTTCTTTTGCATAAATTTTATAGAGAAGACCTTGGGAAAATATGATCAACACACCAAATCTGACTCTCACGAGTTGTCACTTCCAGATCATGGAGATATTTTCGCAACAAGGCAAAGGTCACAAAATACATTTGGGACCCTGATTGCTTCTACATGTTTTGGTGATGGGGATTATGCATTAGCATACACACATGACAAACAGGGGTAGTACGGGTAGGATTGGTTATTTTTGAATAAATGTTTGGTGGGAGGTGGGGCAGGATGAACTTGATTCACTAGATCCTTGAGGAATCTTACAAAATGGAAGGTTAAACCAATAGAATGCCACAGAATAGCTAAAATGTTTCTTTAACTAGAATATGTGCTTCAATGGAGGCCTAGATTAGCACTTTTTCACACAATCTTTGAGATTCTGTCATGAAGGCTCGAGTAAGAAAATTCAGCAAAGCATCAAGATTTGAGTCAAATCATGCCTAAGGTACACCCAGAGGCTTTACGACAATATTTGTCTACGAGATGAAAGAAAATTCATTTTAAATCATTTATTCCAATCCATAAGAAATTTATTTTGAGAAATGAAAGCGTAGATGCTACTAAATTGTCACAAGGATTGAGTCTTGTGTGATTAAATCATATTTTAATACAATATTGCAAGAGAAACGAAAAAATACTCACATACACTCGAAATAAAACAAATACAATTTTCCCAAGACAACATAGAATAAATCGAATATGATTAAATCTATCAGTAGGGGAATGTTTCAAGAACAATCTTATTGCTTGTCAATGGATGTACACTTATAACCACCTTGACATGATCATATTTAATACAAAAGAGATATATAAGCTTCTCAAACAGATTCTCAAAATGATATGCTCTATCAAGATTATTCTATTAGAAAATTTTGTCCCGACCCTAACACTCCAACCATTTGCATGAAAAATTTGTGCCATTTATAACATTTACAATAGAGACCCTTTTCCCCTCTAAAATCTAGACCTTGAGTGCTACCAGTGCTTGCATGATCATGATCACGATTCCCAAAATCAGATCTGTAAAAAGTTACCAGGTGCTCGAGGGGGAAAATCTCATCAAATATCTCCCACATTCAACTCCTTCCTTTGGTAGATCACTCCTTCAATTTTCCAACCACTTCCACCCCTAATCTATCAAATTTGGATCCTTGCGTGTTTGGGAGAAGAAAAATGGAAAATCCGATTGAGCATGATAGTCAGACCATTTTAATGGTGAAAGACATCTTCCAGATCTCCCCACCAAACTTAGATATCAACATTAACTCCCCTCTCTACCTGGTGTGTAGGAAATACCAAGAAATCATGAAGACTCACACTTCCAGGTATGTTTCAATAAAATGAGGGTAAAATCATATTCAAACTCTTAGTTACCGTTAATATTTACCTTTGAATTTGGGCTGTCCATGTGGAAGATTCAATTTTTAAAACAGTTATGGGGATTCCTTTCCGAATTTTTACAAACTTTGGAGAAATAGAAAAATTTTACATTTTGTTCCATGCCTCCACCCTTAGAAATGATCCTGACACGTGTCTTGAGGTGGGTCCCAAAGGAACCGCGGATAAATTCTACCATTTGAACCTCTTTTTGGAAAAAGAAAATTTTTCCAAATTATCCCCGCAGCTTCACCCTTCCACTTTAAGTTTCCAATGTGGGTCCTAGCGGAAGCATGCTCCCTTTTATACCTTTAACTCCTTTTTCCCACAAAGGAAATTTTTCCAAATTTCCTCCAAAGGTCCGCACCTCCACCTTTGACTGGAGCAAGCTTTGACCTTCCCTTCATCGGGCTTGTGGGCCATTTTGATGTTTTGATCCTTTGAAAATTAGGGGGCAAAAATGCAAGTTACCCCCGATGGTCTACTTCCCTGCTCCTTTTGACTTGTCAAACTACCACATGTCATAATGGCACATCTTGAGATAGTCCCCAAAAGTTGAGACCTTGAATGAGCATGGGCTCGCCACGTGTCCTGGCCCGGAAAAATTTGTTTGAAGGCTCGAAGCTTAGTGGAAGGTGCCAAGTGTCATGCTCTGGGGCAGTCTCCTTTGGCCATTGAAAATTCCAAGCAAAATTCAAAGTGAGTGGAGGCCTCCAAGTTTCCTCCTGGTGCTTCTTTAAAAGACTCCCAAGCAAGCGCAGCTCGCCACGTGTCCCCTGTTCACCATCGAACTATTTTAGCCGCATAAAATTAAGATAAGTATAGGAAATGTAGCAGAAATCTCCACATGTCCTCCCGACACTACTCCAAGGCCAAACCAAAAAGTAGATATTCAAATGAGCATCATTCCTCCACGTGGACACATTTTTAAGTTGAGGCGATTCATAGAAATTTTGAAGTACCTAGTTGAGCCATGTCCAACCAAAATATGCCATGTCCCTGTCAATGCAAGGATGTAAATTTGACTGGGAGAAACACCCGTCAAACTGTAAAATACAGAAAAATGATCATTTGAGCCCGAAAATGAAAATTTCTCCAAGGATAGAGAATTTAGAAATGTTACAAGGCTCAAATATGTTCCTTAGAGATACATCCATTAATTTTTATTCAATTATTTAGGGCAGAAATGACAAGGAAGAAAAATCCCAACCATGGAGAATGGAAAATATTGGAGAACTCGAGTTTTAGATGAACAAAGAATGAGAGAGACAAATTACAGACCTTTTCCAGGAGGAACAGAGAAATAAGGAGCAAAAAATGGACCCATAAGTGAGCTACAACCCAAGAATAGATTAAAAATGGCAAAAAGATTAACCGGACCACAACACGGGGTAAAAGAAAGTGATAGAGGCCATGAATCGATAGATTTTTAAAGGAAAACTAGGGCAAGAACATTTCGAGCACCAACACAATATAACTCAAAAAATACTTGGAATGTTTCTTCAACCTCTCTTCCTCTATGAAATTTATATAGTCCACCTTGAGAGGATTCATGAAGAGCATGAGGACAAAATGGGGTGAAATTTTGTTCCTTTCGTGTTGAGCATAATTACTCGAACAACTTCTTCTTGCCAAAAATTTACCATTCTCAGCTCAAAGGATGAAATTCCGATGAGAAGGGGGAGTCTGATATGTCTTATTTTCCATGAATTTGATTTCATGGAAGTTTCTATTTCTAAAAGAGCCCTCCCAAAAATTCTCCATTTTTTTAATCTTGTGAGCTAATTAGTAGTTTATATGTGATTTATTTATAAGAAAAAATGATTTTTTTTTTTTTCTTTGAACTACTATGACGCACATTTTCCATAATTTTATGCATTTCCATACTCAAGTATATTGATCTTTTGGAGGTGGTGCTAGCATTTCCATATTGCATAATCTTTTTGGCATTTATTTCAACCTCGGGATGAGACCCCAGTAATATGGATGTATGGGTGATTATGAGTATTAATGATCTTTCTTTTAGTATTCTAACTATTTATACCCCTAATGAAGGTCTCAAAATATCATTATTACTAAATTGGTTAGGTGACAACTTACCCATTTCTTATTAGTTAGTGTGTGGTGACTTTAATATGGTGGAGCACCCATATAATAAATGTGGTGCCCTTCTTATGTGTTGGTATCTAGAGAATGTGCATCCTAGTATTACATTAAAATCCATTAGGTCTTTTCCCATCCATTGCTTAGACGGTGGCAGGAATTTAAAGATAGCATGTTTCACTTGGACCAATCATTGAGAAGGATATGATCAGGTCTTAAAATGCCTCAACCATGTACTTCTTTCACAACAACCTTATTTTCATTTTGACATGCAAGGATCCTTCATTATCAAGGTTTGGTTAGATTTAATTTTTTGAGCACCATCCGATCACATTTAAGTTTGTTTATAAAGGGGGCCCAAAAGTCAATTCTTTCTTAATATTTATCTACTCGGTAATCCCTGGAGTGATGTTGTTCATTAACAATTTATGGAATATTGTGCCATGTCCACCATGGTCTTCCTACTATATTTCATGGTGGGAGGTATCTATTCACTACACCACCAGGTTCCTATGTCGGTTTGGTAAACAAGTTGTTAGGGTTCGAAGATAGGCCGACTCAACTTTGCACAAAGAATTTAGAAGGGTCTCCCTACTTCTTGAGGCCAATCCTTTTGAATCTCACCTTTAGAGCTAGGCCAATGATATTCAACACAATCTTAAACTCATTGAATCACATTCGGCCCATGGTGGAGATCCATTCGAGAATTTGCTGGCTTAGGGTGGGAGATAAAGCCTCCAAAATATTTTTCAAATCCCTCCGAGCCAAGCATGATTAGAAATAGATCAAAGCTATTTATGATTCTCACCAATGTCTTATGGAGCTCCCAAAGATCACGATTCTTTTGTCAAGAACCATTGTCTCTGTTGTTTCAAGATCAAGAGGATTCAATTTAGTGTGTTACTATTTTACAAAAATGTAGAGATGTTGTTCATAATAAACTTATTATTAGAGATCATGCTTCTTTATGACATCCCTCTCACTTTGGATTCTAGCTATGCTTAAAGCCCTAGGGTTTGGTGAATTCTTTCAAATGGTTGTTAGAATGATTATTTCTAATGATTTTTCTTGTCTCTCCATTAATGGTCACAAGTCTATTGCCATTGGCCTTTTCCGCTATATCAGATAGGGGTACCCTCTTTTCCTAGTGTTGTTTGTACTCATTGCTAATGCCCTACGTTACCTAATTGCCCATGAAACTTCCTAAGGAAACATTTAGGGGATTTATCTTCTAGATCATTTTATATAATTTATCAATGGGCATTTTGTTAATGATTCCTTTCATACTCTCTTTGAATTGGAGCAGAATGTTTTCTACAATCTTTGAATTTATTAACACCTTTTGTTTGTTTTTCGGGTTCTAATATTCAAATGGATAAAATATTTGGCTATCGAAAGAGTTTTTACCGCTGCCTTCAAATTGGTTAAAGGATTACATCAGTAAATGGATTAGTTACGAAGAGTAGTTCAAATTTCTTGGCATTACCTTTTCCTTTGGTGACTCTGCGACTTTGTAGAATTATGTTCTTAATAGAGTTGGAGCAAAAAAATAAAAATGGTCTTCCAAACCCTTATCTTTGGCTTGTAAATTCCATGTTTGGACCAAAATGCTCGCCACTACTCATGTTTATTAATTTTCTTGTTTGTGTCCTACAAGTAGTTCATTCCATCGACTTGGAAAGATGCTTTAAGAATTTTTATGGTGTAATAAAAATTGTTTTAGCTAGTTTTCACTTGAGTTTCCTAGGATGTATATTGTCTTCCTCGTGATCAAGTTGGTATGGGATTCCTTGATTTTTATTAGTAGAGTTTAATTTATGTGCCAAATGGGTTATTTGGTGTCTTTCATGTAATCGGACACTGGAAAATTCTATTTTGTCATTATATTAAGTCTCGAGCCCCTTATGGAAAGAAGTGTTGGATCAAAATAGGGTTTAACTATATTATTATAATTTTAGCTCCTATTAAAATTATGGTACCTTTGTCACTAGAGTATTTGGAAAGCCTTTGAGTAGGTGAAACCATTAATGAGGTAGATTGGTGATGGTTTTTGCACTGGTCTTTCCTTTAAAAGTCACAGAAAATTTTGTGGTCTCCTATCATCACTGAAGGAAATATTCCACTTATTGAAACCCTAAGAATTAAATCATTTCAAATTTTCTACAAGGGCATTCATACGATTTAGGATCTTGTGCACCATAAAGAGTGGATTCCATGGCCCAAGCTCAAACTTAAATTCAATCTGAATAATTCAGACCTCTTGTCTATCTGCAAAATTCAAGAGCTCCTACCTGATGTTATGCCCCATAAGTTGGGGCTCCAACCTCTGGAAATGTGGTGGTGTGATTGGTGGGGAATCAGGAAATTGATATCCTCCTGTAAAACACTTGAAGCACTTATCGGTTGTTAAGTCCACTCTTAATGGCCATTGATAAATTCAATGATTGTGGGTTTACATTTTGAGCATTCCACCTGGCTTTGTCAGATTTCCCGTACTATAACCTTCTTATTGAGCCTAAATTTATCCATTTTCTATGTTTCTTATTTACCAAGGTTTTCCTATGGGTGAAAGGCTTAGGAATATTAGCATCCCCAATCCTAACTTCCATTTTTACTCCATCTCTTAGTCGTTTATACACCTTTTTGGTCATTTCCCTACAAGCAGACTACGTGACTAGAGGGTTGTTAACACATGACAAGGGACGGTTACAGATGGGAGAAAAATGAGTGTTGTTGACGAGTGAAAAGGAGGTTGCAGATGGTCAAAAAAGTGAAGCATTTTTTTCTGTCATGTGACAACATGGTTTTCTTTCACACGAAAACAAGCCTTGCTATTGCCCCGAATCCTTTTGTCGCATGATAACAAACCTTTTTATCGTACGACAACAAGGTTTTTTTTCATGCGACAAAAAGGCTTGTTGTCGGGTGACAACAAAGCTTTTTGTCAAGAGATAGCAAGGCTTGTTGTTGTGTGACATCAAACCTTGTTGTCACCCACCACCAAAAAAATGACGAGTTCTCCCCCTTAAGAAAATGACATGCAAAAATTTGAATCTTAAATCCTGGAAAGTTTTCCTTTCGATGAAAGTGGTTTGAGGTATATTTGTTAGGGTTTTTCCACCTCCAATTTACCAGAGGCTTCTTAAGATTAACCCTCCTGGTAATATGGAATATTTTGCATGATGGTGGTGTTTTTTCATTTATAGAAAGACTATCGGTCACTCTTTCGAGTAACGTCAATGTGATTGGGAAAGACTAATTTTCTTATTTCTACAAAGTCCATTGCGGTTGCGATAGGACTCCTATGTGGAAGGAAACATGTATTTTCAATTCTTGCTTCAGCAAGAGATGGCTGATTTCATGCATCCTAGAAAAATCCTACAATGTATCACTCGGGATATGAATGAGACTCACTTCGAGAACCTTGAGATAGGGTTACTCGAAATTGAGGAGGTTTCTCACGCTTGAGAGATGCTACAAATTGATTTATGGACCTCATATTTTTCTTCTTGCACATATTTGACATGATCTTAAGGTAAACATTCTCAATTTTCTATTTCAATTGCTTGAGAATGCCCTTAAAATTGTTATAGACTTGATGATTTCCCTTTCCTACACCAAGGCCTTTTTATTTTCTCTTTAAAATGGAAGCTTCCTAAAAATAAATTCCATGCTTTGCCTCTAAGCCAGAAAGAAATGTTATGTTCCCCTCTGTTCCACAACTAGCTCCCTATATCCATTCCCTTCACAACCACCTTGGTCTCCTTCCGACTTCAATTCAAAAATCAATATCATTAGCGCCCGTTATTTTTATCTTAGGTCTCCCTCATCTTTTATGGTGGCTCATAACCCTTAGGACACCCAGAGAACTCTCTTAAGGTCTCTGAACTACTTTTGGACCCAATATCTACTTCCTCTCCACCTCTTTCTAACACTTCTCTTTCTTCTCTTCTCATCTCCACCTGAAATTGTAATGACTACAAACCGTCTCAAATCCCCAATCATGAAACCATATGTGAATTCCCTCCAACCTTTTTGCATGGAAGTTATCATGCACTTGGAAATTCCGGATGTGATGTTGGATCACTCCTTGGTTAACCCTTATTCTCTCCTCATCGAGAAAATTGTCTCCCCACACTGACAAACTTTCAAAACAAAAGGAAAATTTAGAGAATATCTCTCCTGATATACACGAGGCCATCAAAGATTATATTTCACTTAGTATCTGCTATTAGGGAATGGAAAAGTCACATGGTCATGACCTGGATGAAAATCAACGAAGTCTTCTTGTAACACATTAAGTTAGTGGATGTGATGGTTTAAGGAATTCCTACTATTGATGCTAAGGATGAAGCAAATACTCTCATGAATATCCATAAAATGGAATTTGGCTTTGTCCAATTCGGGACTTTTTGGTTTTTTGGTTTTTTTTGCATACAAGATTTTCTCTACTTGTTTCACTGTAATACTTATCCATGAGGAATTTTTTGTGTAAGTATGTCGATCATTTGGAAAAACCCCCTTTTAATCTAATTCCAAATAGTTTTATGTTTTGCATATCGTAGTCATAGCTAAGCTCCTAATATGTTAATGAGTTTTCTTACATCCATAAGATCACTATGCTCCAAATTTTATGTCTTGGTATAACCTAGTGGCTTCTTAGATGAGAGTATCCTACTTTATTTTGATAAAACCTAGTGACCACCAAGCTCCAAAAATTTATGGTGTGGCATAATGTACCAGTGTCTAATGTCAAAATATAATCTTCTTACTAGTTAGGTGGTAGCAAAAACAAAAATCGGAATATTGTATTGTGCATTTAACACCATAAGAGTTTATAATATATACTACCTCTAATTTGGTAGATGTTGTAAAATATCTTAATTATGAATTATTAAACCCTATTAATGAAATCACAAAATAACATGGTCTAGAAAAACTAAAAGGCCACAAAGATCAAAACAATATATTGTTTAAGTACATAACAATTGCTAAGCTCAAACTATGTTGATTCAAATTTGTTAAATCTCAGTCACCATTAAGATCCAAATATTATGTTTTTACGTAAACCACAAAGCATCAAGCTAATAATATATTATTGATTTTGTTTAAACCTAGTGAGCGCTAACCACCAAATATTATGCTGTGTCATAATCTATCGGACGCTAAACTCAAAATATCATTCAGTAACATGTTAAATGATATCAACCACTATGCTCAAAATAATATATTGTGGAAGTACCTAGTCTTTGCTTGATTAAAAATATGTTAATTTAATTTGTTAAATCCTATCGATCATAGCCTCCATATATTATGTCTTTGTTTAAACTAGCATCAGCTAAGTTATAAATATTGTAGTGTAATTTTTTAACTGATGTAAAATATCGTAACTATGAATTATTGAACCCTAACGAGTTTAATCTCTAAATAATATGTTGTTGTAAAGGCTACTGGCTCTTAAGCTCAAAGTATCTGAAAACACCAGTAGTATCCAAATATTATGTGGTAGCATAACCTAGCGAGCTCTAAGCTTGAAATTTCTTAATTCTAAATCTTAAAATGCATACGTAAAACTCAACTAATTTATACTGGTCTTGATTGTTATAAGGATCTCCAAACTCAATGTCTTTCTTTTGTTTGTTAAATACTATATATTTTTAGCTCAAAATATTTATATTCCTAAGTTATTTCTTTCTTTTGTTGAAACATAGAGAATGATATGATCCTAATATTATGTTTTGGCATAACATAGTGGCGCTATGTTGAAAATATATTAATTTTATTCATCAAATCCTAACCATTAATAGGCTGCAAAGATTGTGCGATGGTATAAACTAGTGGGCACTATCCTCAAAATATCTAAGTTTGAAATCCTAAAATCATACAATAAAGTCTTACTTGATTTATACCAATCTTTATTGCTAAAAAATTCTCCAAAGTTAATGTGTTTGATTAACTTAGAGGTCGATAAGCTCTAAATAACTTAATTTCATTTTTCAAAAAGTAGAAAATTACAAGAGGATATGACATTTACAGCTTTAATGGTCATTTATGACATCGATAGTTTGATTTCATGTGATATATGAAATCAATTAATGGTTATAGACATGAAACATGTAATATGGTGTTGGAAATTTAAGACTCTTAATGGGAAGCGTGATATTTATGATAAGAATATCTAATTAATGATCTTCTGTACTATCACACTTACCTCCTTTGATGTATTGTGCGGTTGTGGCTTTATATCTCTGTGTTGGCTAGACATTTCACTACCCCTTTCCACTTTTTTCTTTAGTTATTGTGGTTCTTTGTTTCTCTACGATGGTGACATGGGTAGTGGTGGTTTCTTGGTTAGCATGAAGTGTGGTCCTAACGGGAAGAGTTAGAGAGCTTTGATAGGAAAGAACATTGAGAAATTGTTTACTTGTTGGATGGATGGGAAAATTTAGAATGTAATTATGCGGAATTGGCTCAAGAAGGTCAGCATAGCCCTAGATTGATTCAAAGAAGTATATGACAATGATATTTGTGAGAACATGTGTAAGATAATACTTGATCCAAATGATGCAAAAGCGAAAAGGAATGTTTTTTACATGGATCAACGGTTGAGAATGGAAAAAAATGTCCAACTCTTTAGGGAATTTTGTCTTACATAAGGAGAATAAGAAGCTAGAAGTGCATCTAGTCAGCCTTAAGTATCATTTCCATGCCTTGATATAGATGATGTAGGTGATTGCATGTGGTTTGGAGGTAGTTGCGGAAAATTAGGGCATAGAACTCCCTACTTGTGCTAAAGTGAAAATGTTGGAATGTTGTGTCAATTCATCCTCATCCTCTCATCAGAGTAAATGGGACATGGATGTTGAGATCACTGAAGAGGTGGAGCCAAGAGTTTGAACGACCTAATCTTTCTGGATGAATTTTTCTTTAGTTTTTTATTAAGGCCGGAATGACCATCTATATAGCAAAGTGAACAGATATAGGAAGTATTTATGGGTAAAGTGAAGATGATTATAAATCTTCCCCATGATTTGGCATATATTTAGTAAGATAAGTTGTTGGTAATCATTCTGGGAGTCCACTACTACAAGACTTATAATGGATTGGTTCCTCTTGCACTTTTTTCAAGACTTATCATCGAAATATCCTAGTTTAAAATCTTAAAAACATAGAATGAATTTATCTAATTATATATATTCTTTGTGCTACATACACTTGTGAATTGAGTACCCAAATATTATATTGTGGCATAACCTAGTGGCTGCTAAGATCTTAATACCTCAATTTAGTTGTTAAATCCTAACTAACACTAGGTTCCAACGATTATTTTGTAGCATAACCTAATAGGTGCTAAACTCAAAATATATTAATTTAAAATAATATGTTGTGGAATAACCTAACATCCGTTAAGCTTTTAATACCATTATTCACTAATATTGTATTATTATGTTCGCATAACCTACCCTCCACTATGCTTATAATATCTTACTTTCTTTTATCTGAAACCTAGAGACTTATAAGATCAAAATATTATTTTGTGTCATAAGATAGTGGACACCTAACTCAAAATATAATTGGGTTATATTGTGGCATAACCTAGCAGCCGCTAATGTCTTAATACCTCAATTTAGTTTTTAAATCCTTACTACCGCTAGGTTTCAACAATTATATAGAAAGCATAACCTAGTGGGTGCTAAGCTAAAAATATCTTAATTTAAAACAAAAGATCATGTTTGCAATACATAACCTATTGAATTTAATACCCAAATAATAAGTTGTGGAATAACCTAGCAGTTTCTAAGCTCTTAATAGCAATATTCACTAAGATTGTATTATTATGTTGCATAACCTACTTGCCGCTATGCTTATAATATCCTAAATTCTTTTACTTAAACCTAGAGACTTATAGGATCCAAATGTTATGTTGTGTCATAAGCTAGCAGATGTTAAGCTCAAAATATAATTAGGTAATTGGATAGATTATAGCACCCACTAAGCTCAAAATATTATACTATGGAAGTACCTAACACCTTCTTAGCTCAAACTATTTTAATTTAATTTGTTTAATCCAACCCATCGTAAGGTCTTAATGTTATACAACGTGATATACTATATGAATCCTGGTGGCCGCTAAGCTATTCTTAGTCATAAATAATATCATAGCTTGACCCAAAAAGTGTGTTACTAAAAAAAAAGCATATTTAACACAAGATAAATAGAAAATCAAAATATTGACCGAAAAGGTGTGTTGCCTATAACAAAATCTTGCTATCCTTGAGTCCACAAAGGTAAACGAATAATTCATCCAAATAAGAATTATAGCGTATAGATTCTACTAGAGTAGGTACCATTTTTCATTTAGATTGTATTAAAAAAGGAGTTTATATAAACATTAAAGAAATAAATCTATAATTTAGGTAATAGTATAGTATTGACTTGGACTCGATGTACCCTAATGATCGATAAGCTATACTTAAAGGCGAGTAATTTTACTTTTAGGATAAGAAAAGAAACCTAGACTAGTGACCAATAATTTATACTACAAGTTTTTAAATATAATGCGATCTACTCGTTCCACCCTAGCACTGCTAAGCTATTCCTAAAGGTAAATATATCATGTTCATAAATTTTATACATCTAAATTCTTAATGTTTTCTAGAAATCATATTGAAAATCAATACAAGAAAATAAATAAATCTTGTGTGTATATAATGGATACATAAATATACATGTAAAATCATATCTTTAATATGTTACATAGGTAAATGTATAGTTTTAGCTAGTTCTTACAAGATTTTGGAAGTATTATTTTACAATTATGAAATCATATGGAAACTCATAATTATGTCTTGGAATCTATAAAACAAGTTTTTTACATATGACATCATCTACTTGTTGCATCATAGTGTCACTAATATATTATTAAAGGTAAATATATCATGTTCATAATGAAGCTATTTTATAAATCTAAATTGTTAATATTTGTGAATATAACAACTGATGAAGAACAAAATCGATCGCTAGGACCAAAAATGCTATGTTTCCTATATAAAAACAACTTATCCATAAGGGGCCAAGGAATATGAATGATTTTTCCAAATTAGAATTATAGCCTAGCGGATGCTAGGGTAGACAACTTTTCCTATGGTAGAGTTTATTCATAGAAAAAAATCATATTGAAAAGATACAAACGATAACAAATAAATCCAGAATTTATATAATGTATATATAAATATACGTGTAGAATCTTGTATGTAATTTGAAATAGAATTGGGGTTTCGTAAATAGGTTTTCAAAACAACCAATTATATCATGGAAGCCTCAAAGCTATGTTAATTTTTGGCATAGATTAGTGGGCTCAAAAGGAAGAATATATTAATTATAAAATGCATATTGATTAAAATTATATTTAATAATATTATTGCATATATAATGTGTTTAACTTCCAATGTACATACCATAAAAGTGATGAATTCATTACATTTGGTTAATTCTATATGGAAAAACGTATATAATTGGAAATAATTATCATACAATTAAATTCTTAGTATAGTTTTATAGTTTTAAATTAATTTTTTAACCTCATATATTTTCCTAAAATATCTAAGTGGAAACCATGTAAAAAATGTAGTATGCATTAATTAGCGAGGTTTCTTTACATCATCTTGATGAACAACATTAGACTATTTTGGTTCTCCCGGTCAAAATAAAATTAAAAATAAGGTGATTTCTCCAAAAGCCATCATTATCCTAAAAACAATCGCATAAACGAGAACGAAAAATTGAAAATGAAAATAGCCAAAGAGAGACATAGAATGGCAAAAATGGGAAAGCGTTAAACAAAGATAAATACTAGAGAAGAAAAATGATTAAAATTTATTTCGTTAACACACAAAAAAGTGAGTTTTCATGAAGAAAAAGGATGTTTGGCATGAAGATCAAAAGCAACTAAAAAGTAAGTCTTGATCGTGGAGCACGATTAAGTACGACAAAAAGGACTTGTGTGGATTATGATTGGACTACCATGAAAAATATAGGAGCCAATAAACTACAAAGAAACTAATAGATCCCGTAATAGAAAAAGGTACACCTTTACTATAAATACCCGGTTTAGTAATATCTAGGCTAATTTCATGCTTAATGTTTATCTGTGAAACCTCGATTTGCTATCTCATTGAAACTATAGTCGTGATTATTTTTGCAACCTCTTTTTCTATCCTCCCTGTGTGTCATTTTTATGCATCCCTTTTGTGCTTATTTTGTGCACCTTTCTCTATGAACAAGATTATAATTGCATACAAAAAAACTAGGATTCGATCACTCAATTACCGCAATCTATAGTTTGTGTGTATTTTTTTATTTCATAGACATGATTTTTTTATCAACAAAAAAATCCCAAAACCCTACTCAATATTTCTCCGAGGTATTTAATAATTTGTTTACCACATTCCATGAAAGAAATTTCAACAATAGAAAAAGAAAGTGATATGAATATTTGAAATTTTCACTTTCCCCCTCTAAAAGCAAAAGGGCGGGCTATTGAAATTTCAAATATCTAAAAACTTACCCCATCTAAAAGAAAAAGGGCGAGCTATTGAAATTTCAAATATCTGAAAATTTCCCCCTCTAAAAGCAAAAGGGCAGGCTATTGAAATTTAAAATTTCTAAAAATTTTCCCCTCTAAAAGCAAAAGAGTGAGATATTGAAATTTCAAATATCCAAAAATGTGGGGGAATTTGAATTTCCCTATTTTTATTTTTCTATGGTTTAAAAATTAAAAACTAAACATTTTTCATTGTCTATAGCCTATAATAATATAAACATAATAATAAATATATTTTACAACATATAATTGAACCAAGTAGAGAAAAAAAAACAAAAAAAGAAAAAGGAAATTAATCCTAAACATAGTTTTGAAGATTATTAGAATAATGTATAAACATTTACATACCATTCTTTATCAAAATTTATTTTACATTATTAAATATAATGTATTCTTATGTAAATTAATTATCTAATGAAAATGTGCCACGTGGTAGGTTTGAAACATATATTTGTACGAAGATACATAATAATGCAGAGAAGCGATCCAAAAGACTTACAAATTAGTAACAAAGACAAAACAACGGCTTGTATGGCTATTAAAAACAAAAATAAGAAACATTTCAGCCTAGGGTTTGATAGCCATTTCAGCCTTTTTGTGCCATAAGTAAAGGACCTTAGTGGGTGCTAAGCATTTTATTTGTTAAGAAACGATGTGAAATATGTCTTGAAAACATTTTCCTTGTTAAGCATTTTCTTATGGAAACTACATACTAAGCCTAGCGATCCACAACTTTACAAATAATGTTTAAAATGAGAAGAGGTAAAGGTAGGAGCCTAGCGACCACTAAGCTAAACTGTGAGTTATTATTTTATATGAAATTTATAAATAAGAAAATTTTGAACCTAGGGTCTGATATGTCATTTTTGTCAATAATTAAAGGAGCTTAGCTGGTGCTACACATTTTCTTTGATTTAGTGAAGTGTGATTTGAAAACCGCTACATACTACAGGCCATTTTCTTAATGATAGGAAATGAAGTGAAGTATGAGTAAAATTTATACTATGTATATCATTAGAACTACATACCAAGGCTTAGTTAGGGATATGAAAATTATAATGATAGGGTTTAAAATGATAAAAGGTAAAGGTAGGAGCATAGTAGTCACTTAGCTAAAATGTGATTTATTATTATATGTCTAGTTTCAAAATAAGAAAATTTTGAGCCTAGGGTTTCATATGTCATTTATGTCAATAAGTAAAGGAGTTTAGTGGGCGCTACACATTTTATTTGGTATGAAATTAATTGAATTATGAGTTAAAAACCATGCATCACATTGGAACTACATACTAAGGCTAGGAATCAAAGCGTAATGATAATGTTTAAAATGAGAAAATGTAATGGTAGGAGCCTAGTAGTTGCTAAAATAAATGCTGATTTATTATATTATGTATACTTTCAAAATAAGAAAACTTTTGAGCCTAGGGTCGATATGTCATTTATTTTAATAAGTAAAGGAGCTTCTTGGGCTCTACACATTTTCATTGATAGGAAATGAAGTGAAGTATGATTTGAAAACCATGTATCTCATTGGAACTACATACCATGGCCAGGATCCAAAAATATAAAGATATTATTTAAAATGAGAAGAGGAAAGGTAGGAGCCTAGTGGTTGCTAAGCTAAACTATGATTTATTATTTTGTCTATTTTCAAAATAAGAAACTTCTTACACTAGGGTATGGTATGCCCTTTCATTAATAATTAAAGGAGCTTACCGGGTCTAGACATTTTTTTAATAGGATATCATGTCAAGTATGAGTTGAAAACCATCTCATTGGAATTACATACCAAGGCCATGGGTCCAAAACTATAATGATAGTGTTTAAAATGTAAGGATTTTTTTTTCAATAAGTAAATGAGATTAGTGGGTGCTAAGCATTTTTCCTATTGTAAATGAGATAAAATATGAGTTGAAAACTATGTATCTTATGGGAAATACATATTAAGTCTAGCAATCCAAAACTATAAAGATAATATTTATACTGATAAGAGGTAAAGCTAGGATCCTAGTGAACGCTAAGGTATACCATTAAATTCAATAGGTTATGGTGTTCCACTCAATACCTACAAAACACTAGTTGTCTCTATGAACTTTCTCTCATAAAATATATAAGTGAATTACATGTTACCAACAATAAGTCTTGTGAGTACTAGATAATAGATGACCACACAAGTAGCGACCCAAAGCTATATGCATATGGTATTTATAATGAATGGTAATAATGTTGGGATCCTAGTGACATATAAACTAGAGAATTATGTTTTACTTTATCAATTTTTGATCTTATTAAACTATGAACCTAGCATCCACTAGGCCTTTACTTTTGATAAGGAAAAAAAAGCTTAGAGTTCGCTAAGCATTTTCTCCCACAAGATCCGATGTGAATTTTTGTTTTAAAAATATACCTTATGGGAACTACATAAGTCTTGATCCCTCATTTACCATAATTTTATAAGGAATAACAACATAGGAAAAAAAATTAAAAAAATCAATTTCCTACCTTTAGTAATATAGGACCCAAACAATAGGATTTTTTTACCTACCTTTAACATTGTACCTTAATCCCTCTAAGGAATAACAACATATATTACCTAAAAAAATAAAACAAAAGATAATAACCCTAAGACCAATTAAAGATAAAGACATAGGATTTTTTCTAGTCTTCCTTTTAGCAAGAGGCCACAAAGTTGTAGAGGATTTATCGAAGAGGAATGGTTCGAAGGGTTGAGGAAAAATGCAGCCAAAATTAGATGCATCTCATGTTGTGGAGGTGTTCGTCTGTGTGACATGAGGAGAAGTTGGAGTGGGCTCTTCATTATCCCCTAAAACTGTTCCTTTGGTTCTTTAACTGAAGAAAATAGGAGATGACATTGCGAAGGAGACTGCAATATATTGGAATGGTTTGAGGGTTACCGTGAAGCTCACTTTAGAAATTCATCGGGACAAATTTAAAATTTTTCCCAGCACAATTTCCTTGATGATTAAAGCCTTGAAGGAACACGAACATGTCTGCGGAAAAACATGAAAAAGACTAAACATGCCTAGAACATATCATTGGACAATGTTATTTAAATTGCAAAGGTTATAAATCCACGATCCATGGCTAAAAATCTTGTGGGAAATGTGAAGGATATTTTTGGTATGTGTGTTTTTGTCAAGCAAACTATCAAGGGAAAGGATCCTAAGGATTTACAATCAGAGATCGATGAAGGAGAGGTTGAAATTATGTAGGATTGATATAAGAGAAAGCGATTTTATTTTCAAAGTATGTTTTATTTTGTTTTAGTGTATCGGGTATTTGTTTTTTTTAAGGTTTGATTGGGGAACAACGGATTTAAATTAATGGGTCTTTCATTAAATAAAAGGAGGAATCCAAATTTCTTTATAGTGGGTTTCGTTTCGTATATATTGTTTATTTATTTTCTTGTTTAATGTACTCTATATTTGTAGGCCTAATTTCCTTAATAAAAATGAGTTATTTTGGTAATGTTAGACTATAAATATCAGCTGGAAGCATTAAATCAAAATAAGAAGTAACGTGTAGTAAGATATTTATTGGCTAAGGTTTTTAATAATTTATTTTCACTTTATAAGAAAAATCTAGCTTCCTATGAATTTGGGGCACGAGGCTTAACTCATTGACACAAATTATCATAACTCGGTGGTGTAAAGGATGCAACAAGGTTGGGATTTGGAAAGTTGGAGAATGGACCAAATTTGTGATGGATATGTTGAGGGAAAGGGGCTTCTATTAGAATTTTATGCAGAGGATTGAACTTGGATTATGTACATTTGAGGTTTAAGAATTATGTAAGACCATATACAATTCCATTCTAGTGAGATTTCACTATAATCATATGAACTATAAATGGAATATCGATGATGGGTTTTAGTTCCGAAGCAACTATGATGGGAGACTAGTGACGGCTAAACTAGAGCATGATATTTTATTTTATCCATGTTTTAAAATTATTAAACTTTTGAACCTAGCATCCACTATTCCCTTACTTTCGTGAGAAAAAAATTCTTAGCGTCGCTAAGCATTTTATCCCACAAGATCCGATTTGAGTTATGTGTTTCAAACAATATACCTTATGGTAAGTACATAAAGCTTGATTATTCATGTACCTTAATCATTCTAAGAGATAACAACATATATTACTTACAAAAAGAAAAGAAAAGAGATAAAACCTAAGTCCAAGTACGAGATAAAGACATTGGGTTTTTCCTGTCTTTCCTTTTAGTAAGATGTCGGGGAGTTATAGAGGATTTTTGGAAGAGGTGCAATTTGAATAGTTGAGGAAAAATACCACCAAATTTAGACCCATCTCAGGTTATGGAGGTGTTTGTCCGTGTGACAGGAGTAGAAGTTGGAGAGGCCTCTTCATTGGCCCCTAAAATTGGTCATCTGGGTCTTTCACTGAAGAAAATCAGAGAAGCTATTGCAAAGGAGACTACAAGAGATTGGAAGGGTTTGAGGGTTACCATCAACCTCACTATATAAAATCATCAGGCTAAATTTTAAGTTGTTCCAAGTGTAGCTTCCTTGGTGATTAAATCCTTGAAGGAACCTGAATGTTACTAGAAAAAGATGAAAAACATTAAACATATCGGGAATGTTTCGTTGGATGATGTTATTGAAATTATGAAGGTCTTGATGCATCGATCCATGGAAAAAAATCTTGTGTGATTTTTTATTTTGGGTGCACTGATGATGATAAGGATCCTAAGGATTTACACTCAGAGATCAATGAATGAGAGGTCTAAAATTCAAAGAATTGATCATAAGGAAGCGATTTTATTTTGGGTATGTTTTATTGAGTTTTAGTGTATTAGGTATTTGTTTGTTTTTAAGTTTTTATTGGGGAATAATGGCTTAAAGATTTATGGGTTTGGCATTGAATAAAAAGGAGCACACCAAATTCGGTTATAGTGGGTTTCGTTACTTATTTAATTTTGGGTGTTTGCTTGTTTAATGTAATATGTATTTGTAGCCCTAATTTCCTTAATAAATATGAGTTATTTTTACAATTTTATACTGTAAATATCACCTCGTAGCATTAAACCAAAAAAAGAACTAACATCTAGTAAAATTTTTACTAGCTAAGGTTTGTAATAATTTATTTTCACTTTAAAAGACAAAGATCATTTCCTATGAATTTTGGGCACAAGGATTAACTCATTGACAAAAATTCTCATAAGTGGTAGTGTAAAGGTGTAATAAGGTTGGGGTTTGGAAAGTTGGAAAATGGCCTTAAACTTTGATGGCTATGTCAAGGGAATGGGGGTTCTCTGCTAGAAGTTGATTGAGATGAGTCAACTTTGATTACGTAGTTTTGAGGTTTAAGGATAATATAATACCATCTACAATTCCATTCCAGTGAGATTTCACTATAATCAGATGAACACAATATCGATGACAGATTTTTCAGTACCAGATAAAGGATGATGATATCCTAACGACTGCTAAACTAGAGCATGATCTTTTATTTTATCATTTTTTTCAAACTATTAAAGCTGTTTTACCTAGCATCCACTATATCATTACTCTCGATAAGGAAAAAAATTGTAGCATACACTAAGCATTTTCTCCCACAATATCTAATGTGAATTATGCCTTTCAAAAATATACCTTATGGGAACTATGTAAGACTTGATCCATCTATTTGGTATGCGGTGCGATTATTGTCTCCACGGGTACATTCCACCCAACATGATATAAATATAATCAATGAAAAACACTAACAATCCAAAGTTGTAAAGATAATGTTTACAATGGCCGTAGTGGTAGGAGCCTCATGGTCACTCAAGTAGGTCGTAATTTATTATTTTATCATAATATTCAAAGAAAGAAACTGTTGAAATTAGCATCGATGAGTTACTTTCGATAAGTAATGAAACTAAGCATTAGGTAAAGATTTTTCGATACAAAACATTGTAAAGACAACCATACTTACATTTAGGAAAAGTGTAATCCTTCGTGTTTATTTTTATATGTTGTTGCAGAATTTCCCACCAAGCGCTACACTTGCATGATATCATACCGAGAGTAGTAATAGACATTTAGACAATTAATAGTGTATGTTTGATATACATATATTTCACATTTCCTTATATAAAAAAATGATGAGCTATCACTAACACCATTAATGTGATTTTTTTCTCAAATACTCTCCTCAAAATACAAGATGTTAGATCTTTTGAACGCTATCCTTTAAACATGTCCATTACCCATCTTATAGGCATCTAATACTCACTACTATAGTATGACCGATATACACATAAATCACACAGTATTGTAAAATAAAAAACCCCAAGCTACGTCAAAATCTCTTTAAAATACCAAATATTACATCTTAATGTACTCTACGGTTTATCATTAAAAAGGTGTAAATGGCTTAAAAATTATTTTAGGTTGTTCTTTTATATGTTGACTAGAAGTCTATCTACCAGTAAAGTGTGTATTTTTTAACATTCCTATCATGCCATATATATAATGTTATGGCTTGTCTAGATCATATGTAATACTTTCAAAAGGTGTAAATGGTTTTGTATCTTTCAATGCATCATTATTCGATTTTGGACTTTTATAAAGAAATGTTATTATTGATTTGATCCACAAAATATGAATTATTGTAACGATTAAATGATACAAAATATGTCATATCAAAGCCTAGTGGTCCCTAACAATTAAGTTAATTACTTTATTATGATACATAGTAAAGAAGTCTACAAGTTGGTGTCCACTATGGTACTATTTCAATTCCGTAATAGACAATACAAGAAAAATACTTTAAAGTTCGTGAATGACCTAATTATTAATGTTTTTTTACTGTAAATATAGGTAAATTTTCTTCCATTATTCACGCTCCATTGAGAACAATCCCATTCATTGTAAGTGGTATTTGTTGGAAAAAAGAGAGCGGGGAATGGTTTGTGGAGCTTAATTCCCCTAAAAACTACCATGTTGACATGTGGTTGTTTCTTGTTATAGATGATAATCATGAGGAAGTTGGTATTGTTCTATCATCATAATTTATTGATTTGGGGACACTACATGTCTAGGTGGAAAACTTTTACTTTGAAAATAATAAGTGTCTTATTCAGGATATGGAGTTGGACATTTCTTTGTTCAGGAAACGTGAAATGCATGCTTCCATAAATAATGGACCAGATTCCTATTCAAAATAAGGTTGTAATTAGGGGATTCTAATAGATTCTGACACAATTGGTTGTTCAAATGTAGAAGTCATTCAAAATGGTATATTTACAGTATTCATAAAATTGTATACAAACAAGAAAAAATCTTTTGTTTGTCATTTTGCATAGAAAAGGTTTTCTTTCACCTATTAAACATGCTTAGTTATTTACTATGCTGCGGCAAACATATTTGACTAAATTGGAGATAAACCCATCTAAATCAAAATTGCATGGGTTAAAAAGGAATACTAAATCAATCGGGTATTTTGAGGCTAGTGTAATAGTAGAGACTTTTATTCTTACTGTCGAAGAATAAAAGAAGACATCAAAATGAGAGAAAAATTTCTACATTATTTAAGAAATAAACATCCGGATAATATTGTATTGACATCCTACAGTGAATCCAATGTAATCAAAAATTTAAATTGCATGAATCACACTACCACCAGTTTTTTGTATTGTTGGGTGAAGAGATCAATGGAAAAATAAAATATGATTCTTATATTGAGGAAAAAATGAAAAAATAGAAAAAATATCACGAGGTGGAAGAATTTCCTCTCGTCATGACTCAAACAATATTAGACAACTATGTGATGTCATTGGAAGGAAATATACCAGCAAGGGTTAAAGTCACAAACAATTTTTCTTATAAATGTGCATATCCATTCTAGCTTCCATCAATTTTACCAGCTATTCCTTTGCCTAATCCTTTTAATGTTGAATGTGTGATCATCACTAATTTTTGTAATTTAGCCAATGATATGTTTTTTGATGTCATAATGGAGATTCAAATAGTTATCAAAACCATTGTATTGGATTGTATTATTATTGTTCTAGTACCAAATGATCATTCAAAAATGTTAAGAAACACAATACAAAGATACATGGAAAAGTTTAAAGACATTGGAGTATCAATTCTTAATGGAATCTACAAAGCTCTACGATAAAAACGGGATATTCAATATTTTGTGTCTTACGTACATAATATCTTGTGTGCACACCTACAACAATAACAATAAATCTAGAGAAGAGGTCACTATGGATTAGATGGAGAAACTGCCACAAAAATTGGTAACTGCAAGTGAAATTGGCCTACAAGGAAACATCCATCCTTTTCTTTGTGAAAGATCATATAAGTTCTAGGATGAGATTTTCACTCGATGTTGTTCTGAAAATTCTCTAGTACTAGTGCTTTACGATGGAAGTGTTGCACTCTGTGCATTGGTGGATTCCAAACTATCTACCATTTTTATTGTTGAGACACATAATCAAGCAATGTTTCTAAAACATTACTATTCTCATATGAAGAAAGGTTCGTCTCTCGGAAACAATTTCAAGAATCAATTTTGTTTAATGGATTCAAAGAAAAGTTTAAGGAAATTCAATTTTAAGCTATGATAACAATTTAAAACTAACTATATAGAAATTAGCGGATTCTATGCATCCACATTCAATATAGAAATGGTTTGACTAAAAAACATTACTTTCATCAATATCTTGATTATTTACAATTGTATACTATCTACAATGTTTCACTGATTCACTACTACATACCGACACTAATATCTCAATAAAAATATTTTTGGCCTTAAAAGATGCCCGATATACCGAGAAACGAGGTTTTCTCATATGGGTAGTATTTTTGACCCATAGGTTTATGGGACAGTTTTTTCCCATGCTTTTGATACCCATAGTTTTGTTAAACCGCTTAAGCATTTATCTACTTATGTGGTTTTATGTATATGGTAGGGTCAATGTAACATTGCATATGTGTTTTGAATTTGGATGTAACTTCTATAGAGTTTGTTGAGCATAGCTCCAAAAGATATGGGTATTGTATTAAGAGAGTGGTGGCTTGTAATAAAATATGAGCAAGTGATTCTTGGTGGATGTAGCCAAATTGGGTGAACCACATTAAATATTGTCTCTTTGTGTTGTGTTATTTTATTCTACACTTTTATTTGAGATCTATAATATTTTCTACATATTAGTTTCTACTGTCATCGATTATGTGAGGGATTATTCTGCATATTTTATCCCTTATTTCCTAACACAAGGGATTTCACATCCTCTTAGAACTAGCATTTTCTGGGAAGCCCCGCATATACCGATCTAATCATATCTATTTGAGTTTTTCTAGGAATTATCACACATCTCTCTTCTTAGCACCCACAAATTTACATCCACATCCGATGCTCCATAATCCATCCATACTCCGACATTCTGGTGGATTTTGGGATCAAATCACTCACCTACATGAGAAAAAGGTTTCATTTCCAACATACTAGCACGCCCGATGGACCAAACCTAATATTTGGTCATTTTGTTTCTTACTTTGCTCATCTTTTCCATTTTTCGTAAGCATAACGGTCATCATGTTTCATAGTTCTTTCAATTTATATTTCTCTTAAGAATATTTCATTTTTCAACTTACTTTTCTTGGGGGTGTTAGTGTGGTCTCCATCAAATTGGTATGTCACTTGCATTTCTTACTTTATATCCTTTGTGATGTAAATGATTTTATTGTTTTCAACTAGTTTGTTATTCGATTATTTATAATTGGTATAAGTTTTGGTTGTTATTATTATTTAAAAGTAAAATTAAAATAAAAATTAAAAATAAAAATGAAACTATTATTATCATCCTAAACCACCCCCCACCTATCCCTATGCAACTCAACACCCCTTCCTTCCCCGAGCTATTTTCCTCCTCCCGAATTTCTACTTTTAAATCTCCCATCACCCTAACCGATCTCCTAACTCCCCTCGGATAACCTAACTACCCATGAGATCCACTTCCAAATCCCACATATCTCTCAGATTTCACACACTAAGACACACTCAACCCTCCAAATCAGCTCACAACATCCATATTCTCCACTCAACTTGAACCCTTAGAACTATATTCGAGCTACCACCCCTAACTCGACTACTCCCACCTCACACATGGATAAGATCTTCCTCGACTCCATATTTCTCCTCGCCAATCTATATAACGACTCCATACTCATGACCCTAATCCACCCCATACACACATACATTAACAACTCCAGATCCCAACTCTCTTTAACAAATGCTAATCCATTCCAACCCATACATAGACCCTGTGTTGGACCTTTACCCTACTTAAAATGTTATACCTACCCCACGACTTAGACCGACCCCTCCTCATCTCTCACTCAATCCCCACACATCCCCACCCACTCTGTCCTATTCCTCCCCGACCCATCTTACAATGAGCCATTATATGCAGCTCCCAACCATCCACCCACACCGATCTCACATCTTCCTCTCCTAACGAGTTAAAATACAATCATTTATTTTGAGCCCTCGGTTAGCACCCACTCTCCTCCAACCTCGACTCAGCCCTCAACCTTGAGCTCAAGCTCTACACACCTTTCCTGACCTTACCTCTACGTGATCCAGTCTTGCTAAGATTCTCAATATCTAAAACTCCTCTCCATTAACTAATCTCTTCTCACTATTTTTTCTCATCACAATACTCAACATTATCTCCCATCACTATATCCCAATATCAAGCTTTATTCATCACCTCATTAACCTAGATATTCCTTACCAGACACCCCACCCCAACCTCGGCCATGACTCTCCCATGTCTTGGCATCCAACTACATTGCATAAGTTTTTATTTCCCTCACCCGATCCATTCGGCTCTTGCACCACATTCCCACTTATTTAGATACAAGATCGATTCCCATTTGTTTGTATTCCTAATTCTAGTTGTATGTATACCAACCCAGAATCAGAGTTAAAAACATAAGTATTTCTGGACCATACCAATTCAAAAGCAGAGGGTAATCTAACAATATAATTCATTTTCCAGTCTTTGAATCTTCACAGCTCCCCTGAGCTCTCTTGAGCTCACCCAAACCCCTTTGTTTTTCTCTTCTCCAAGGACCCTATCGGACACCCACTCAACCGGAGTTCCCACATAACAAAAACTAGTCACTCACCATTTACACCCCCATGCATTCACTTTACATAAAGTGGAATTCAAAATAATCTGACATTGATTTGAACCAATTTACCATTGGTAAAGTTGTACTCATCATTGGTTCTTCTATCGGTGGAGGTCTAAATAGTTTGTCCCACATACATGGGCCATCGTAATGGAAGAAATTTTTTAAAATACATAACCGACGTATTTCCCCGTGGCTTGCGCCACGTATGTCCTTTTGTCAAAACTTTCAACCTATGTTGAGTTGTCTTCATCATTTATGAGCTATGAGGAGAAAATCTATGCAATGGTTGTTATCGGTCTTTGTTATAAATGAGTTGATTAAACTCGCTTAGGACAAAATCCTTTCTCATTAGGATTTTTTTTTAATTACTCCAATTCACCTTCATAAGATTAAATTAAACTTAATACATTAAATCAATTATCCAAACATTTTTGAGCTCTATCATTATCCATTCCTTAATAAATTCTATTAAATCAACAATCATTGTTATCATTATTTAAGCCATTTTGAATTTGTTTCATTTAAATAAGATTCATTCTTTCCTTTAATCTTTAATCCTAAGTAGTCTAATTTTAATTTGTACATTGTCGTATTCCGATTACTTATTTTTCTATTCCATTTGTTTTACGTATCGTATAACTATTTTATGGTCCTTTCATTTTCCGTGACACCATTTCAGACTAAGTGGCTAATTGTGTTCTTCGATTTTGTAGGGTAGCATCTATGACCTTGCAACCATCTAATTACGTTGTCAAAGATGATTATTTTTAAACCATAAAAACTTTGTGAATCTCCTTTCATTGACCCCATCTGCGATCGTAATGGTGCACTTTTAAGGTACCCAAATGTTCCCTCACACCGACCATCATTTCACATATGTAATTATCACATATAATCAAATAAAGAGGTAAAGAGATATACATGTATTCCTCATTTTTCCCTATTTTTCTCCTTTCTGCATTGTAATTTCCCTTTCCTGCGTGTGTCCTCATTGAAAGTTCACACTTTGTTTTTGGCTTAAAAAGAACCTTTCTTTTCTACATCCTTCCTAATCACATATCTTAGATAAGGGTTTAACTCTATCCATCACACATTTTATCACACACTACCTAAAAATTCATGAACAAAAAAATGCATCGAAACATTCCTCTCACCTAGTTCACTAATTGAGATTTGAACACCCAACAAGAAACCGTTTCAGACACTTCCCTAGCCAAAACTACTTGAAACTAGCCTTAGACTACCATTCTCTAGGGACCTTCATTATCCACTTTTATTTTCTTTTCATATCTCATAATTAATTAGGATGAAAAAAAATTTCTTTCTTTATTTGTTTGTTGAAAAATTTCATAAAAAATGTTTATCTATTTCACGCCTATTGTCACTCTCTCTCAAATTGAAACAAAACAACAATCCACTACATTAAATGATGTCACTTCCCCTAATGATCTCTCCCAACAAGATTCTACACTTGAGGTTGTGTTCAAAGAAAGGTTGCAAAAGCTATGGAAATGGGGTAAGAACACTTAAGAAACCCCAAAGCTTTGTGTAAAACCAATCAATGGACCATCAGATAAGAAGTAAACAAGGATTCCTACTTTACATGCATTAACTTTGAAGTAAACAAGCAAACTTAACAAATATAATTACCCTTTATTCTTGAAAGCTTAAATAAGTGAGTCTAATAAGGATCTAAGTAATCAGTTTGTGCTTAAGAGAATGGGAGCTCACCATTAATGGCTTCAAGGCCAATGGTTCTTCCCATTTACTCTATGGTCTGTGGCGTGTTGCAAAGGATAAAACAAATAGCTCAATAAAATGAAATAAAACTCCTAATCCTAGCAATAATACTATAGTTTATGTTAGAGGGAAGAAGTGTTCTTGTAAATGAGAGGGGGGTAGTGGGCTATTTATAGTTTTCCATTTGGGAAAGTGGGAGATTTGGGTGCATGTGGGACAAATGAAAAATCTCAAAAAGCACTTTAGTAAGTCAAAGTGAGATTTGACTAGGTTTTAGAAGAGGTTGACCATAGTTAGGGAGAATTAACCTACATTAGGCTAGTTAATCTTGTTTTAGTGAGAAATTAGGTTTTGAAAGAGTTTTGAGAGGTCTAATCAATCTAATGAAATTGATTGATATTCTAGGAAGCTAATAGAAGTAGTTTAGAAGAGGATAAGAAGAGGATTTAGCCAACAAGAGGCTTATATTAGCCTGTTTAATTGAATTATAAGTGGAATACGACTGAAAGAGTGTCGTAAGAGGGGAGTTAGATAGGTATAACTGAAAATATGTTATCAATTTTCAAGGAGGAGAATAGTTAGTGCAATTTTAAGAATACTAGTGCTTTGATTAAACTATAGGTGTCTACATTTGCCCCACTTTGAGGTGACGTAAACTACATCACTTCAAAGAAAGTAGACAAACATAAACGAGTAGAATTTTTTTGAAGGGGTAGAAAAAGATGTTAGCTAAAGGGATTCCCCTCTTGAGTGTCAATGGGGTGATGAAGAAAGTGATCGATGATTGAAAAGAGAAAGAAGAAACAAAATTGTGAAGAGAAGATTAGAGAACAAAAAGAGGGATATTGAGTTATCCAAAACCAATGAAAAAAATTTTAATCATCATTTTGCTTAGCATCCTCATCATCGGTCCTTATTAAAATGTAAGCACATGATGGAAGCATAAAATGACATGAAAATCAAAGATACAAACAACCGTCTCTTGCGAAGGAAACAACTTCAAGAAACATAAAAACAAGGAATGCAATACGAAAAGTAATCAAACTCATGTAATAGGGAAATAAGTACAATCTCACACACTCAAACCAACAATTTTCAAGATAGTTGCAAAAATAATTTGATATCGAGACATAGTCCCAAATTTTATAATAAACAAAAGGGTTTAAAGTGATTCCTCAAGGAATTTTTATATGCAAGGGAAAGGATGGAGGAGACTTGGGTCAATGGAAAAGTGATGTACATGACGAAAACAATACCATGCAACTGATAGTGCCCTAGAGTATAGACGAAGTAAGTAGCGTAGATTTTGTAAAATTATTGTAGAGTTAGGTGATCCATGAGTTGTTGTTTCAAAACATGTGAAAATGTCAGCAAGATACGAGATGAGTGCCATGTGAGAGACACAAATTTCAGCTGTAAGTGATATTTTTACCAATTTTAGTCTATTTTCAAAGTTTTAGGATTTTTTCATTTTTTGAATGGTTTTATAATTTTTAAAATTTTGATCAGTCAAAATAATTTGCATAAAATATCAAAGATATCTTAAATCATGAAAAACTTCTGAAGGTGAAGGCAAGGGTGTTAGATAGATAAAATTTCCCTACTGAGAGAATAATTACAAATAACAATATGTAATTAATTAAAATAAGCATCGTGATGGGGAAAAAAGAGGAAAAATAGAAGAGAAATGATAGGAAAATGGCAACTGGAATATTTGTAAATCATTCCAGGTTGAAGAAGTGACTACAAGGTGGTACCGAGTGCTCCAACATGAAGAAAAAATAACAATAATCATTTTAGATATAAAAATAATCATTTCTTTGAGAAAAAGAAGTACTAGAGTGATCACGAAGGAGGAAACATGCCCTGGGGGCATCGTGGCATCCTAATATACTCACCCATGGGGCTTAAAACAATCACCCGGTTCATTTTTAGCAGATCTCTTGTGAATTTTTAATGCGAGTGATAGTGATAGCCCTTGAGTGATATGTTGAGGCTACCAATGACGAAACAAACAAATCACATCCGAGAGTTTCTTTGGGACCTAGTAGACAAACCCTACATGAGTGCCCTATCCCTCCTTTTTCAATTATGCATTAAATGTGCTTTCTACTTCCTTTTAGGGTAGATTTGGAATTTATTTATGGATGCAGGTGTGTGCATGTGTCGAATAATGGGTACATGTACACGTATGTGTCGAAAAAAATGTATGTTCAGTGTATCTACCAAAAGGGGGTGTACATGTCCGAGGGGAAAATATGGATGTGCACATGTGTGTGTTGAATGGTGAGCATATACGTCACACTAGGGGAATATGCATTTTGGGTAAAATAGGAAGGATAGGAAGAAATTGTGGGGAAGCGTATGCACCTTTGGGTAGGGTACATATGCATCTAGAGGAGGTGTATACGTGTTGGGCACGTATACAACAAGATAGGCCCGTAGGTGCTGAAGTGGAGGCACACATGCCAGGGAAAAAGGGGAATTTAACTCCACAAGTAAATATCTAAGTACCAATGAAAAATAGACTAGATGGTTTGGAGAATAAGGTGAAAATTAGTACGTTAAAGTAATGAAAGAAGAATTTTTCTATAAAATTAGCTAGGAATAGATATTAAATTAGATAGAAGTGATTAGAAAAATTATATCCTAACATGCGCTCATTTGTTTCTAGTGGATACTACCCATTCTACATACTGCGAGAGGCATGTCCGACTAGTGGCGATAGAGTCATAGTTTGATGAAGATGAGAGGAGGATGTTGGATATCCTTTTATACGTCACATGATTGGCTTACATTGCCGATATGCCATAGATTACATTCGATCATGCCATACCGATAGTCGTGGTGAGAGGTGGAAGAATGACGAGTCGGTGCTTTCGGATCCCAATGGAAAGATCATAATAACACTAGAGGACGTCGACGTATCATGCAGTCCGCATTCGGGGTGAGCAGATCGAGTATACCCGTCACCGATCTGAAATTGATTAGTGTATTATTGAGCTAATTAGTGTCCCAGCAATACCACATCATGGTATGACCGTTAGATTGCCACATTTCATCGAGGATCTAGAGCTTGATCTTGTGGTAGTTTACATGATGGCATTTGTCGATGGAGTTTTATTCCCTAACAATACAGGTGCTTCATTTCCACTTGGTCTCCTTGGAGTGATATGTGGATTAATTGAGAGGGAGACATACTATAGGGGTCAGTGCATATTAACACACTTATATCGGGACCTCCATTTGATCACATACTACTATCAGAAGATGGTAGGACCAGCCGGATTATTGAGGATTATGGCATGGGACCATATTGTTATTAGTTTCCATATAGGTGAATTGAGAGCTTGAGCTCCAGAGGAGCCTTCGTATATGGGATGGGTTCAGATCGGGGATGACGTGTGGTAACATATAGGATATACCGACCACTTTCGTCATGATTCGGATGAGTTACAATAGGCTGTCATGGTATAGAGGCCCTACAGACACTTTCAGTGGGGACGGGGATGGCACAGTGCTCAAAGACTACGAATATTGAGCACTTTATGTTTGGCGGCACCGCAACTATATACGGGATATTTACATAGAGGACATGTGCTAGAGATAGTTTGATATTAACCAGGATGTATCTAGGCTATATTTTTGGTACACTCATAGGGCTAGAGAGTATTTTGATAGGGACTACAAGTTTGTAGGGCAAGTGTCCTCACCATTGTCTTACATGCGCTACTGACCATGTGGGTACCCCAGAGATAGATTAGAGATCCTGGTTGTATGTCATAGTATGCCTCCTTATACCATAGAGTGATTCGTGTCACTTGACTATTCCCGAGTGGATTATCATGTTGAGTGAGAGTACCCTGGTGGGGGCCTCTTAGCGGTGATGACGATGGAGTTGGCGGTGGTGATGATCATGATGATGATGATCTATTTTTGGCCAATTTCATGTTGGGGGTGGGGATATGATCCTCCATTACAATATCCTCAAAGATAGGGGCCCTAACTTAGGAAGAGACATACACATAGGGCTTCGATAAAGAGTTTTCTCAAGTAGGCATTCGAGCGGGAAATATGCCCTTTACAATAGATATTTCAGAGTAGGGTCTTCCTCCTCATGCTCTAGGGGTGGTGGTGATGATGGAAAGTTGGTTGTATTTAAACTTGATTACACAGTCGTGATAGCCATGTAGTTACTGATTGGCGGGGAGAGAGATGGGGATAGGCAAGGTGTACAGGCCCTTACATTAGAGCAATATCAAGCTAGCACCTGTGCATAGGTCTTGATAGCTAAGAGTGACTAGGCTAGAGCACAAGCCACCGATGGTTGGGATGGTGGAGCCTTACATCACTAGATTAGTCACTTGGTAGGGAAGGGGGCTAAGATATTGAGCCTTTACACCATTCACAAACTTAGGTACATAATGGTCATTGCAAAGAGGGATCACACCTAGGCACATGCATAATATTTTATAATTTACAGGACCAAAGCGCAAGCCCAGATGTAGACTATCACTATGGAAATATATTGAGAGGTCGCTGCCATGCAAAATTCCTATGCGCAGTAGACGACCGATTGGTAGGAGAGAGATATTTCCATTTAGATAGAAAATGCTTTTAGTGATGCCGACATGATTCGTGATGTTATGAGGGCTAACGGGAGGCCTTGTATTATAAGACCACCTATTTTATATCAGTCCCGAGTAGAGCGGTGGGTGGCTCCCTCGAGAAGCAAGGTGTGAGTGGGACCGGTTCAAGATCATGACAACAGTCAATCGGTCTAATCAGTCTTCCAACTAGTCGTACAACATCTAGCTAGAAAAAATCCATCCAAAAACAAAAACCAGACAACATGGTGGTACCCATAGAGTAGCCCATCACATCCACCATTTTTCCATCCCTAGGACATGGACTTGGGATCCCCAGAGAGGGCGTGAGATGTGGTTTATTCCTTCATTTTACTTTGTATAGATGTTTTGTATGTACACATGCCTCTTATGAAGGCTGATTTTGCTCGATGTATAGATTGATGTACAATTATTTTGATTCCTCTTTATGATGGCTGAGTTTTTATGCATGCCATTTTTAGATGGCATATTGTATCGATGATGTATACTTAATATTGAGACAAACATTTATACATGTATCGTACATGACATTCAATGATTTGTTGTTATGTGATGATTTGATTATGCTCTTATGATGATGGTTTATGTTGTGCATATGATTGTATCATGATGTATGTTCTCTCTTTCTTTATGTATGTGACATACTTTAGCATTAGTGGTGTTTATGTTTCATGTTTTTATATTGATGATATATATGTAGATAGTATCGGATGTTTCGATCTAGCACTTGGGATGATACTAGATGATATTGTTGTGGGGGGATATATTTCTGATTATGTGCAACCCCTCTTGCCGCCATTGATGATACAATATGTGATGACTAGCTTAGTATACATGCATGATGCAAAACTTAGCATTTTTTGTATATATGATGTAGTAAATGATGTTTATATGTGATGAAATGATATATGGTAGATGTGATAACAAATGGATGTGCAATACACACAAAAACATTAACAAGACTAAACAAATATACACAAAACAACACAACCAAAACAATATGCAACTAGAAATGAACTCAAGAAAAATTTAATAACACATTAAATTGACATTCAATCTAAGTAAAATGAATCCTAAAAGGTGCACACAACAGATGATGGAAAAGATAATAATTTTTTACAAGTGAACTCAAGCTACGAATGAACCTAATGCCACACACAATTAAATCAAACAAGATTCAATCTAGGGTAAGCAAATGAACCACCACACAACAAAAAAAAATCATCCTCAATCAAAACTATACAAACCGAAAACTAAAAGTAATTAAATTATTACCTTCTTTTTATGGGACACCATTGATATATTTTGTAATGTTTTTGGGTTATCTTGAAAGATAAATTTTCAAGGCTACCATTCACGTTATTTTTGAGGTTTTCTCTATGACAATATTGTAACGTTGATGTAGTCTTGTCCCTAGAAGGGATATTTTCTAAATGTTTATATTTTTTGTGTAAATTTTGTTGAATGTTTTTTTATTTTCTAAGGGCGTGTCCGAAAGCAATGTACAAGGACAAAGAAGCGTGGATGCACATATCGTGATGTAGGCATATACTAAAGTCGAATACCACACACATATGTATGAGAAAGTAGAATGTGAAGATGCCCCCAACGTTAGATGGGAATATTTAAAGGCACATCCCTCATGCAGATATAAAAGTAAATAAGCCAGATGACAACATGATGAAGATGGATTAGGTAGGGTTCCTAGACCTAGGAAAGGAAGTTATCCCTAGAAAGCAGTGAAGGTTACATGCCAAGATGCAAGAGTAACTTGTGATCCATGAATCCTCCTTGATTGCCGGAACCTAGTTTTCACCCAAATACCTACCCACTATGCCATAATTGTGTGGTTTTCACATGTGGATGACCTATTTTTTTTCTTTATTGTTTTTATGAATTTTCTCATATTTTGCTTGTTTTTTCTTTATTTTTCTAGTTTGTAGTTCTTATTTGATATTCTCATCATGCTTAATCATAGAACTCTCTTGATATGCATGGTTTTCATTGGTTCTAAAATCTCTTCACCATATGAATATGCCAGTTTATAAGCTCTCGACCCATACTTGGCAAGCACCATATAAAGCCCTAGCCAGTTGGCCTCAAACTTACTTTTCTTTTATCTATCTTTGATGGTATTCTTCTGATTTTATTTCACACTAGATCACCTACATCAAAATCACAATGAATGATCCATTTGTTATCTTGTCTCGATACCCTATTCTCAGTAGACCTTGAGGTGATTAAATGCTCTTATTTGCTTCTCATCCAATAACTCTAGCTCTGTTAGCAGGATACTCTATAGTCTTTGTATTTATCAAGATAATCATGGAGAGATATTTTTAGGAAGAGTAGCTCCAATTCCAAGGGTATGATGGCTTTAGTGCCATAAACTAGGGAATATGGGGTCATACCAAGTAGGAGTGCAAATGGAAGTTCGATAGGCCCGGAGGGTGGGGTGTATTTGTAAGTGCCAATTATGGTAAATCTTACTTACCATTTTCTCAAATATTTTTATAAGGGTTTTATTGGTATCTTTGGCTTGTCTATTACCTTAGGAGTAATAGGGGTTAGAACACTTGATTTGAATATGGAAACATTGACATAATATCTTTACCATTTTGTTTTTTAAGGACTTACATTATCACTAACAATGGCGGAAGGGATACCATAATGGCGAGATGTGATTGTTCATGATGAATTTAGAATTTTGTGCAATGTTGATGTAAGTAAGAGACAAAACCTCTACCCATTTGGTAAAATACTTGGTGGTAACTATAATGTGGGTGTGACAATCTGAAGAAGAAGGATGGAGATTCTCTATGAGATCCAAGCCCCATTTAGAAAATGACCAAGGTATTGCGATAGGATGTAAAGCATGTGCTAGTGCATGTATCATTTTTCATACTTTTGGCATAACTCACATTTTTTGGAAAAATTACAACAATTTTCTTCCATGGTGGACCAATAATAACCTACTCTTAAGAGCTTATTATCCAAGACAATATCGCTAGTATGCACTCCACAAATACCACCATGTTATTTCTTAATAGAGTGGATTGAATTAGTAAATTTCAAACAATTAAGTATATTCCCATCATTTCCACGATGATAAAGGGTGCCTCCTAGGAGGGTATAACAAGATATATGGTCAATAATGGATTTCTTCTCGTAATGGGTAATGTCACGGGAAATGTGCCATCTTGTACATATCGAAGATAGGTTCACACCAAGGGGAGAAGGGACAAATAATTTCACATGTCAAACAAGATTTTGGCATGTTATATGTGGTATTTGTAAATTCTCTACAAATAAAGGAAATTTTCTCTCCGAGGTGGAATGCATAAGAGAGATCCAATTGTAGCCATAGAATTTCCTGATCTATTATGTGACCTTGGTTTTTGCTCAAAATAATATGTGTAAAATATTATTTCAAGGTTTCAACTAACTTCTTGTATGGAATAATTTTCTCATCCTTAACATTGTACTCATCATTAACTTGTTTAATGATAAGTTGGGAGTCTCTAATCACTGTGAATCACAATCCGATAGCATGTAATAAATAGCTTCGGGCAAGAAATGAGTGCCTCATACTCCGCAATGTTATTAGTCTAGGGGAATCCCAAACAGAATGCTCTTGGGATAACCTCACCTATGGGAGTGATGAGCACTACTTCTGATCCCGATCTATGGAAGGTGAATGGTCCATCAAAATGGAATTTCTATTGTATAGATTCTTCAACATACATCAGGATTGCATTTTGCAAGTCTAGACATAAAGGTTCCATTTCTGGTAGAGGATATTCTGCCAAATGATTAGAAAATACTTTTCCATTTAAGGATTTTGATTCACAAACTCAATATAAAATTCTCTCGGAGAATGATCCAATTAGCCATTTGTCCAAGAAGGGTAGTGTTGACCAAATAAGCTCACACTTATTTTAGGCCAACTAACACCATTTTCCCCTTTTTGTTTCTATATAAATTTCTAAATATTTTAATCATTGGAGGCCCATTGAAAGAATTTCCATCAGATAGTAAATTTTCTCCCTTTCAAAGATATAAGGAAGTCCTTCTAAATCTTTGTATTTTTCAAATTCTGGTTGACAAGCACAGGATGGATTTTTTGCCAAATGCGGGTGGTGGACCTAGGGAAGACTTTTCACCCATGAAATTAGAGACCTGGCGGGGTGGCGGAAGATATCTTGACATTTTTTCACTTTTCACAAAAAGGAAAAAGTATAATTACGGGCCGATGAGCTCGAGAAGGATTTCTTATGAAAAGTGTAAAATGCGGGTCAGATGGCCCAGATATGTCTTTTGCCCAAATGGAAAATACTGGGTCATTGGCCCAGGGATGACTGAAGTGTAAAATCGGATCTATGGGGTCATGGGGAAAATTTTTCCCAAGTGTGAATATGGGTCAGAGGGTCTGCAGGGGACTTTGAAACTTTTTCACTTTTCGCAAATGGTGCAATTTTTAAGTGTAGGTCCATGAGCCCACAGGATCTCATCGGCCATTGAAAATTCATAGACCCACACAGAGGTGCAACGTTCCTCATCGGCGTAACTCAATGGTTGAAGAAAAAATAGTGAAGCAAAAATAGAGACCCAAAACAAGTGCTGACCTTCCACCTGTCCCAAGGTGCGAAATGGGACAAAGTCAGACAATTGAAATTTCCAAATGGGGCAGAGCCAGTGGAAAGTGCCACATGTTGTTCTCAGGGAAACTTTAAAGACTAATTCAAAAGGTGGTTCCCCAAACAAGCATAGGCTTTCCATGTGGTTAGAGTCAAAAAGGGGGACAAAGCGAGTTCCTAAAATGTGTAAACTCTCCACGTGTCTTGGGTCCAACAAAAGTCAAATGGATCAAGGCTTGAATCAGCTAAGTATAGAGAACCCGCGGACTACACCACATGTCACATCAGCACAATATCAAATGCACGACCCAAAAATAAATCCGTAAATGAGTGCCAACCTGCCACATGTTCGAGTCCGAAAAGGTAAGGTCGGCCATTGAAAAGTCCAAAATCTTACAGAGGCCTCCATGTGTCTCAACCATGCAACTTCAAAGGTAAAATATGGGGTAATATCCAAAAAGCGCGAAGCCTCCACGTGTCTCGAGTTAGGCACAATTTCTCCTCCAACAAGAAGGACTTGGGAAAAACACAAGAGGAAACCAAGGAGCCCATGGAAGCCACCACGTGTCATTCCAACATGATTTTAAGAGCAAAAGGAAGGGGCTGAATCTTCAAGATGTGTGAGGCTACCATGTGGACCCTATATGGATAGACTCTTTTAAATATTACGCACCCAAAACCATAATCTTTATATAGACATATATTTCAACTAGAAACTTAGATTTGAGTGGGACAGGACTTTTTAGAAAGATCTCAGTGTCGTCTTGTCACCTGCCTCCATTAATGTCCCAGCTTGCTTATTTTTGGGGCTGTCAAGTCTCTCACCATCCTCAATGATGAATAATGGGCCTCTTTCTTTCCCACTAAGGGAAAAAAATGGGGGCATGGGTGTTACAATGAGACTCTTCATTGTGGTAGGTGGATTTTAATGCTCTGGAGTGGTTGAAGTAGGCATAATTCAATTAATATCTCAAGGTGGTTGAAGAAGGATTTGGATTTTCTATCTCTTTCACTCTCATTCTTCTATATATTGTAAAGGAGGGGCATATTCAAATGGTTGTTCATTTTTTCTCTCGTGCCCCATCTCTCTTTCTTTCTTAGGGTAGAATGCAGAGTCTAAGCCTTCTCTCATGGCTCTGTAATGGCATTTTTTCCTTTTCCCATTAATGATGTACTATGTGACTTTTGGAGCAATAGAATATGTTTCGTGATGCATTTTTCCATCCTTTGCTTATTTTTTGTCTCTTCTCACCTCTCATCATTACAGGGTATATTGTGCATACTATACATGTTTATTGTAGGAGCTATGCTTAATGGGTTTTGAAGTGGTGTTTGTGTGAACTTCATCTCTAGTCTATGGTGCATCTTGTCCACCCCCTCCTTTGCTCACCTCTCTCCACTTCAGGAAGTCGGATCTGTGATCAGCCACTTCCTTTTCTAGTGTATCACCACTTAGTGTAGGATCTCTTTCTCTTTCACTCTCTCTCTCTCCTTGTCCCCTTGGAATGGTTAGATTAGGTTAGATAGGTCTTCTTCCACTGGAGTAGCTTGTGGCAGGTAGATTAGGAAGTAAGAACCAACTTTCTCTGGAGGTCCATCTCAAGTCCACAAGTCCCACAACTTGAGAGATGTTCCCATGTTGTTCAATCACACCGAATTCCCCATTTCAAACCCAGGACATTTGAGGGTGATTTTATTTTGCACTAATAGTTTTGGCATGCCAGTGGGACACTGAGGTTAGATTCTCTCATCTTTCCAAGGTGTCTCATTATCAATAGCAAATCTTAAGCCATCGTGTGAAGACATTAATATTTTTGGCACACCCTATGGGAGAGTTCTGAAGCACCTTACCACTTCATCTTAGCAGGTTGGTGTGTTCCTATTAGATTCAACCTTTTGAGGCACATACAAAGCACATCTAGAAACTCCATCTAGTCAATAACCCATCCTCTGAGTTGCAGACCTTCTCCCATCCATTTTTCATCCATTATTCTTTCCATATCTTTCATTTTCTCCCATTCCATGAAGTTTTGCAATCATGACTTCATTCCCCTCATGGAATTCACACCTACAAAATAGTGCAGTCCACCTCCAATGTATTTCCCAACTCCTCAGATCAGCATTATGATTAGATCCAGAACATTATGCTTACCCATATGAGAATAGGTCAAAACTAGTTTGGCCATGAAGCTTATCAAGAACAAGGGAATGCATATAATGGTAATAGATACATGGAGGATGCTTATTTATAGAGAAGATTCAAAATTGAGGCACACATGGTACATTCAAGGGCTACAACTCAGATGAAAGCATTCATAATTGGATATAGGGCACTTGTCCATGGTTTAGCCATGTCCCAAGACATTACAACCCTCAGGAGAAGATTGACTTCATGGTTGAAATGTTGCCTCAACTTGCACAATGGATTGAGGATATTGAGGCATATGAGAAAAGTGTGAGATAGCCTTGTCAATGGGTAATTCAATCACTAGCTCCTTTTCCTTCATTTTCTCTTTCTCAAACTTTATCATTTCAGCATGATCAAGAGTCAAGCCCCTCACTTGCTTCCCCAAGTGTTGATTTCCCTTCTCCATCTCCTAGTCTTCCATCTCATCTCAATTATTCTTCCCTTTTCCCTTCCAAGCAGTCATCCCCTCCAAACAAACAAGAAGTTCCACTTCCCTCTCCACCACAAAAAAATTGCAAAGTTGGTTGAAACCCCATCCACTCCTCCTCTTACTTTCCCAAGTCCATATTGGGAAGATACTCAAGAATCCAGTCAAGGAGAACAACAAGAAGAGGAACCCAATAGAGAAGAAATGATAAAAAATCTAAAGAGTTGGGATACTGCAGATTTGGGTTTACAAAGATCCCCTTGATGGTTAAGCCAATAGAGGAGGTCAAGGTTGAAGAGCCAATGGTGGCTGAGGTTGAGTTTGCAGTAGAAGAAGAACAAGAACAAGAAGGAGAAGATCAGCAATCTATTTGCTCTAAATGTAGTGTCCATAATGGCACTTTGTCTAAAGAGGATGTTGATCTAACCCAAGTTGCACAACCAGTTAAGGAGGAAGAACAACCAGCTCCAAGTCCCATTGAAGAGGAGAAGTTGGGAGAGATCAAATCAGAGTTGAGGCCACTTAGTGAAGAAAGCATCATTGAATATTTTTTTCTTTCATTTCAAGGGCTGATTTGATTGATGAACCCATGATGGAGGAGGACCATATAGTTTTAGAGGCTCCAAGTGTGGAGTAAGCCACAAAAGAACCTTCAGTTCTTCCTCCCACTTTCATCCCCTTCAAGATCTAATGTTGAAGAAGAGTTTGATCTTTCAAACTTCATGTTTGAAGATGAGGGGAACCATGGTGAGCAAGTTTTAGATCAAGAGGACACCATGGAGGAGGTCAAGCACATGCAGTAGGACAACAAGGAGGTAGATTATCTGTCAGAATTGGAAGATTGCTTTGATGGAGAGGAGCCTGAGGAGATCACATCATTTTCTCCTCCATCATCCACCTTCCAAGCACATGAGCCTGTTGCCATGAAGGAGAGCATTCAAGTACAATAGCCTGCACTTCATAACACCCTCTGGAACCAAGGTTGGAAGATATGAATCTTCCATGTTCTTCACAGGAGAAGGAAGGAAAAGCAAGAGGATGTCATCATCTCTCTCACACCATCCACCCAAGAAGGTCAGCAGGAAAACTCCATTCTTGGAGTTGAATTTTCAGAGCAATGGGCAAATTCAAAGGACCATACCTTTCCCAATCAAGTACTTGGCTTCATTGGAGCCAAGGGAGAAGCCAAAACCAATCATGCCCACTTCAGGGCATGAGGATGAGCTCAAAGTATAAAGGATCAGCTACAATTCCTCTTCAATCCAAATGAAGAGCAACTAAAAGAGGCATTTGTCTTGTTTCAGTTGACACCTTGATGATTTGGGTGGAGGACCACTTATTAGTCAGTTTTTCACTCATACAAGTAGCCATATTCAATGTCAAATCATTTGCATGGCTGCCCCTTTTGAGAAAGGAAGCTACTTCTCCTTGCCAATTGTAGGATTTGTTTGAATCCCTTTCTCTCTGGTTAGTGTAGGAGTAGGTTTAGGTTTGTTTTCAATAGAAGAAGTGCTTTTGCACACTCTACATGTTCCACTTGGAGCATGTATGATTTCTAGTTTTGTACATAGTGTGTTGTGGTGTTTTTTTTCTCATGCACAGGACATTGGAAGTAGCAGGGTGAGTTTAAGGTCAGATCTAGTTCCAACAATTTCCAAGTGGCTCAGGGATCATATTTTCAAAGTTCAAATCAGTTTTATGTTTACCAAGAAGACTCCATGCCTAATGGATGCTTTAAGGAAATGATCATTTCACCTAGCAGGTAGGTGATCCCCATGAGTCACCAAATTGTTGACCAAAATAAGCTCACACTTATTTTTGGGTCAACTAACACAGTTTCCCCCTTTGTGCTTCAATCTGAATTTTACATAATTTAAGCACTTAAGGCCCCTAAAAGCATTTCCATCAGATAGGAAATTTCTTCCCTTTCTATAGATATAAAGAAGTCCTTCTAACTCTTCGTATTTTTCAAGTTACAAACTGACGGGCCTAGGAAGGATTTTTGCCAAAAGCGGGCTGCCGGGCCTAGGAAAGAATTTTCGCCCATCGAAATTACAAACCGGTGGGGTGGCGGAAGGAATTTTGACATTTTTGCACTTTTGGAAAAAGGCACAACTATAATTGTGGGCCCATGGGCCCAAGAAGGATTTCTTATAAAAGTGTAAAAATGCGGGTCGAAGCGGGCCAAGATATGTCTTTTTCCCAAATGGAAAATGCGGGCCGACAAGCTTGGGGATGACTCAAGTGTGAAACTAGGTATATGGGGTGGCGGGGAAAATTTTCCCAAGTGTGAATGCGGATCGGTGGTCTCATGCGAGGGACTTTGAAACTTTTTCACTTTTCACAAATGGCACAATTTTCAAGTGCAGCTCATCATTCCTCCTCGGATATCAATGGCCATTGAAAATTCATAGACCCGTAGAGGGTGCCTCATTCCTCATCGACGCAACTCCAAGGGTTAAAGCCAAAATGGAGACCCAAAAAAATTTGCCAAGCTTCCACGTGTCCCAGGTCAAAAAGGGATAGAGTCGACAATTGAAAAGTCAAAATGGGTATAAGGAACCGGCAGGAAAATTCCACGTGTCATCTAGGCAACAACTTCAAAGAATAATTCGAAGGTGGTTCCCAAACAAGTGTAGGCTAACTCCACATGGTCACGGTAAAAAGGGGAAAGAGCGGGCCCAAATAGACTAAGTATAAGAGGGTGGTGAAAGTGCCACGTGTCATAAGACAAATTCAAAGGCACAACTTAAATCATTTCGAAGACTGGTTTCCAAATGACCATGAGGCCTCCATGTGGTTAGCATCAAAAAGGGATAAGGAGAGTGGCCAAAAATGACTAATTATAAGCATGTGAAATCCTCCACGTGTGTCATCGATCGACACAACACCAAAGTGAGTGGGTAAAAGAGAGCGAGTTCCCAAATGTATGTAGACTTTCCACATGTCTTGGGTCCAATAGAAGACAAATGGATCGAGGCCCAAATCAGCTAAGAAATAGAGAAAGCAAAGATGATACGACATGTCATCATCAGTGAAATTTCAAAGGCATGGCCCAAAAGGTAATCCCAAATGAGTGCCAACTCTCCATGTGTTCAGAGTCCAAAAGGTAAGGTCGGCCGTTGAAAATTCCAAAATCCTACGGAGGCCTCCACATGTCTCGACCATGCAACTTCAAAGGTAAAAACTAGGGGTAGTCTCCAAACAAGCGTGAAGCTCCACATGTCTTGGGTTAGGCACAATGTCTCTCCCAACAAGGACTGCGGAAAAACATAGGAAACTGAGGAGCCCATGGAAGCCACCACGTGTCAATTCAACATGATTTTAAGAGTGAAAAGAAGGGGCTGAATCTTCAAGATGTGCGAGGCTGCCACGTGGACCCTGTATGGACAGACTCTTTTAAATATTGTGCGCCCATGACCCTAATCTTTAGAAAACCATATATTTCCATTTGAAACCTTAGATTTGGATAGAAGAGGACTTTTGGAAAGATCTTAGTGTCGACTTCTCACCTACCTCCATTAATGTTTTCAGCCCACTATTTTCAGGGGCTATCAAGTCTCTCACCTTGCCACCATGATGAAGAATGGGCCTCTTTCTTTCCCAGTAAGGGACAACGATGGGGGCATGGGTGTTGTAGCGAGACTCTTCATTATGGCAAGTGGATTTTGATGCTCTAGAGTGGGTGGAATAGGTAGAATTCAATGCATATCTCAAGGTGGTTAAAGTAGGATTCATATTTTCCCTCTCTCTTTCTCTCTCATTCTTCTATATATTGTAAAGGAGGGGCATATTTAAAATGGTTTTATCATTTTTATCTCCTACCCTCTCTCTCTCTTTCTTCCTTAGGATAGAATGTGGAGTCTAAGCCTCCTCTCATGGCTCTGTAATGGAATTTTATTTCCCCTTTCCCATTGATGATGTACCATGTGACTTTTGGAGCAATAGAATATGTTTCGTGATGCATTTGTCCATCCTTTTCTTATTTTGTTGTCTCTTCTCACCCCCTCATCATTACAAAGGTATATGTGCATAACTCGATGTTTATTGTAGGTTATGGGAGCTGTGTTTAATGGGTTTTGAAGTGGTGTTCTATGTGAACTTCATCTCTGGTCTATGGTGCATCTTGTCCACCCCCTCCTTTTCTCACCTCTCTCACTTCAGGAAGTTGGATCTATGATTAGCCACTTCCTTTTCTAGTGTATCACCACTTAGTGTAGGCTCTCTTTCACCTCTCTCTCTCTCTCCTTGTCCCCTTGGAATGGTTAGATTAGGTTAGATAGGTTCTTCCTGCACTAAAGTAGCTTGTGGTAGGTAGATTAGGAAGAAGGAATTGGCTTTCTCCGGAGGGCCATCTCGATTCCGTAAGTTCCACAACTTGAGAGATGGTCCCATGTTATGCAATCACACCAAATTCCCATTTCAAACCCAAGACATTCGAGGGTGTTATGATTTTGCACTAACGGTAGGTTTGGATAAAATGTAATTAAGAGGGTGAAATTTGGATATTATTTTGGTTTTATTATTACGAGATATCTTGGTGAAGTTTTTGAAAGCTGAAGAAAACCACTAGACATGATTTTTAATCTGTGGGTAATTAAGTTTGTAGGAAATCAAGGTGAAACTAAGATAATAGACTACCCTTTCTCTATGGTCTAGATCATATTGGGAGAGTAATGCATCAATAGAAAAGCGGGTATGAGGGATATATAAGAAGAGAGGTTTTCTTGGGGTAGGTGGCATGAGTACAAGTAGGTTAACAAGGTATTATTTTAGTAATGTAAATGCCTTTTGACAATCTGGTCCCCATTTGAATGCAACATCCTTCTTTAGTTGATGCATAAGCTCGGGAGGCACTTATCCGCAAGTTGTGAAATAAAGAAATGGATTGCATGAATTTTCCTTTATACTCTCCTCGGTTGTTTAATAGTGGTAGGTGGTGGCATTTTGTGCTAGCCATAACCTTTCCAAGGTTGACTTCTATCCTTCTCCCGAGACAGTGAAACCTATGATTTTTCCTAAAAAAATGCCAAAGAAACACTTTTTAGGATTCAAGCACACCTTGTAATCCCAAAGACGTTGGAAAATACATATGAACAATTTAGTGTGCTCTCCTCTTCTTTTGGATTTTACTAGGATGTCAGCAATATAATCTTCCATGATGTCATGGAAGATGACGATCATACTGCACGCTGATAGATAGCCCAACATTCTTGAGTTCAAAAGGCATGACCTTGTAATAGAATGTTCCCAAGGAGTTGATGAAATTCATTTTATGTTGGTCTTCTTCTACAATCTGAATATGGTTTTAACCTGAAAAGCCATCCATTAAGGACAACATTTCATAACTAGTAATGGAATCAAAAATCATATCAATGTTAGGAAAGGGAAATAATCTTTAGGACATTCTTTATTGATATCAAAAAAATCAATGTAGATTCTTATACCAACAAGTTTCTTCCGAATAGGTACTATATTAGATATCCATTCGAGAATAATCAATGGGTTTATTGAAATCAATAGCTAGTAATTTCTTTAGTTCTTATTTTACAAGGAGTGTAACTGTATGGTACATATTTCTCAACTTTTTTTTATGGGTTTAGCATCCGGGTGAACAACGAGGTTGTGCATGAATAATTCTAGATCTAACCGGGCATATCAACATATGACCATGCAAATATATCTACATATTCTCTTAACAACTCTTGCTCTTGAGATGAGAGTGAAGATCCCAATTTTATCATTCTTGGTTCTTCTTCTAAGCTAATGTTGACATTGATGTTTTTTTCCACAAGAATCTTAGAAGTTTTGGTGCTCAATTTAGTCTCACCTCGTTTGTCTTTGAAATTTTTCAATTTGTGAGTTGTGTATGAATGTTTTCTATCTCCCTATATTGATGCATGAAAGATTTATCCTTCATTTGGTTTCCATGATCAATCCCTTCCTTGGTCGAGGATCACTTTAAATCCAAATATTTGTTTTTTTGTTCCTCTATCCATGTGAAAGAATCTGTAACTTGGGCATAAACTCAGTTTTTTTCCCTTCCTTCCATTTTCCACGGTCACATTTTTTTATGTTGTCCTTTTTTTCCCAAGTATCTATGAAAATGTGATTAGATGTGACTCAAAGATCATATTTGGGCCTTATATCATTTCCAAATTCTTTATCTTGAAAGAAAGATTCATTTTCGGGCTCAAATGGTGATTTTCTTGCATTTTATGGTTTGACGGGTGTGATTTTCCCATCAAATTTACATCTCAAAGATCTGTGGAAACTTGGATCTTTCTAGTTGGATGTCATTTGGTGAGGAAATTTGAAAACTATAAGGCTCACTTCAACTCAAAACTTGTCCACGTGGAGGGCCGACGCTCATCTAAAAAATTTCCTTTTGGTTTGGCCTTGAATTTACACCGGGGGGACACGTGGAGGTTTCCACTACCTTTCCCAAACTTAAACAAATTTTTCATGTGGCCGATACGATTTTGGTGGAGCATGGACACATGTAGGGTCAACACTCATTTGAGGATCCGCCTCGGTGTCCCACATTAACAATGCTATAATCGGGAGACATGTGGAGGCTTCCACCAGCTCCACTCTATACTTAAACTTTTCAAAGCAATTTTGAAAGGCATGGGACACGTTGAGGGACCGTGCCTATTTGGGGACCAGCCCCTAAATTTTATTTTGAAGAAGCTCTAGGAGGACACTTGGAGGCTTACGCTCACTCTTCCTTTTGCTTGGAATTTTCAATAGCTTGAGGAAAATCGTCTCGGACCCTAAACACATGGCCCCTTCCACTTATCCTTCAATTTTCTTAACAACTCTACCGTATTGAGACATGTGGTGAGCCCATGCTTTTTGGGGTCTTCTCTATTAGGGACCATCTCAAAATGTGCCATTGAGACATGTGGAGGCTTCCGCTAGCATATTTTTTTCTTTGAGACTTTTGAAAGGCCAAAAGGCATTATTCTTGGGCTCAGGGCACGTGGAAGGCCTACGCTTGTTTGGAAACTTGCCCTTGTAGTTCTCCTTTATGGTTGTGCCAAGGAAACATGTGGAAAACTCTAATATAAAGTAGAGAAGGGGAAGAATCAATGATTTTTGTGTATTGTATCTGTTTTTTCATCATTTTTCTCCAAGATTCCTGTAGACACGATACACACTATTTTTCTTCATTTTTGATGAAATTCCTTGTAATTTTTTTCTACAAAGTGCCATTGAATTGATTTAGAACTTAATTTTTGAGTCCAAGGATTTTTAAGGTTGATATTTTTATGTTGAAATTGTTTGACCACTTTCAAAAATGAATTACTAGAGAAGATGGATGCGGGGCAGATTTGTAGAGAAAATAAAAGGAAAAGGATGAAATGATGAAAGTTTTAGGGGAAAAAGATGAAAAAGGTGTTTCCTTGAGAGTGAAAAGTATAATGTGTCATATCTAGTTGTGTAGAGCCTCCGAAAAATGAATAAAAAGGGGATTTCTTGGATGAAAAATAAGAATGATTAGAAGGATTTCCAAATTGTTGTGGACATGGCATCCTAGTCATTAGTCGAGGGCCCAAGAAACGTGATCAATTCACAATTGGTCCACTGAAGGAAAATTGGTAACAATCAAAGGTCCCTTGAATATTCTTTTCTTTTGGGGGAAATTGAGAGAGTAAAATGTATAAATGCAATGAGAATACTCTTGCAAATGGTGAGGGGTTGAATTCTTAAGAGAAAATTTGGGACATCCATCTTCCTAAGAGACCAATCCGAGATATCCGGTTAATTCCTTCTTTGTTAGATTTTATATCATGTTAAGTTGGTTGCGAGATGTATAGCAATTGATGAGCACTAAGATTTCTCTAGAAGCTTTCCTTGCTAATGAATCTAAGAAATTTTGAAATTAATTTGTGTTCAATCTATAGCAATTTTGTGTTTGATTTGTTTTAATGTCTCGCAAATGGTTTCTTTTGTTCCTATTGCAATCTTACATTTAAATCTTTGTGAAGATCCAGGGATTCATCCTGACAATGCATTTTCAATTTCATGATAAACAAATTTGATGAGAAATCAATTTAAAATCACTCATTTGTTGATAAATATTGTAAGTATTTGGGTGTACCTTAGGCGTGATTGATAAGATATTTTGGTGTTTAATTGATTCTTTTAACTCGAGCATTCGTGCTAGATTCTCAAATATTGTATGAAAACGTGCTTTGATATGGGCCTCTATTGAAGCACACCTTATGGTTCAAGAAATGTCTTATCTATTCTAAAGCTTTATATTGTTGATTTGTCCATTGTTTTAAATTTTTCATAGATCTAGTATAATAAATTTATCCGCTTAATATCCTACCAAAATTATTTAAAAACCATGAATCCATCCTAAACTACCTTATTTACCCTGTATATCCACAAAGGAACAAAATCTATTTACTAAAATATACATAACAATCAAGATTTAATAATGTCTTCAGTAACCATAGCCTTGTTTTGAAAGTATCTCCATCTTTTAGAAGTGACAACTCTCGAGAGTTAAATTATGGAGTATTGGTCATACTTTCCCAAGGTTTTCTTCATAAAATTTGTGCAAAATAAGGATTTCTCCATCTCCTTCATCAAACAGAGGTTACACTAAGGGTCCTCTCACCCTAGTCAAAAGGGATGACCTAAAATAGTGAGGATAGGTCAAATCCTCTTGAAGATTTTATCCATCTCTCCACAAATATGAGTAACAAAGGGCTAGTTAGATCTCATCCCCAGCTACAAAATGACACACATTATGATCTATCTATCTCTAAGCTCCATGTCAAATCTATGATGTTTCTCAGCTTGAAAAGGAGAACAAATTTGGATACCAACAAGAATCATCCTCCATCCGATTAGGATCGGGGGAAGGGTAAGTAGGTATCTCATCATCATCCTTTAATAGATAGCTCATTTTATCCTTAGGTTCTTCATTTTTTTATCTACAAGTGCTTCAAATAGTTTTTCGCTATAAGACTTGAGTTTATTCTTTGCACAAGGTTTTTTTGAAGTATTTTTACTCTCATTTTGTTACCTTTTTATTCAAGCTTCCACACATCTCTGCTTCTTCTCCAAACTATGTGCATGTGTCTAGATGAATTTCCAATCCTTTCTCGATGATACCTTGTTGGAATAGAGTCCCTAAGTCCCATGAATTATTGTAATGCCTCGTCATTGTAGAATAAGTTGATTGGTACGTGAAATTTTTGATCCAATCTATAAGAATAGGATATACAAGGGTTTGAGGCTTGGATTAGGATAAGGTAAGGAGAACCAAATTAGGGAATAGGTTAGTTGAGGTGAGATACTCATAGAGGCTACATTGGGAATCTACGCCACTTTCAGAATCAGATGAATCACTCTCACATTCAAAAGAGGTGGCATCAATCTCAAAGGGTGGATCATTGTGAGGTCATATCAAGTACCATGTTTATTTGATTGCAAGCGAGGGATAGAGATGGGTTTCAATTTCCTTATGCATGGATACCACATACCATCCCTTTATAACCCATGACAAACATCATGTGATGGAATTTGACATATTGGGGTGCCTGATGGCATGAAGCCATGGTTCCTTCTAGCACTCTATTAGTAGGATCCCCTAACATCTTTTCCTGGATAATAAATCACTATGAATGAATTTATCCAATGGTTTAGGGCATTTTTACGGAGTAATTTTGAACTAAAAATAGAGTTTACCACTTGTCATGGGTGACACTAGTAAATCTGATATTAATAAATCTTATTCTAGGGTGAATGGCTCATCTGGGCCATATTTTTCCGATGTTAGCTCCCATGATGTGAAAGGGTTCACTAGCGAAGAAAATTCTTGATTGTAAGGAGTGAGTGAATATGGATCCACATGTTCCTTGATAGCCTCTATTTGAAAAGGAACAACAATGTCTGCAGAAGGGCATTCATAAGGTACACTAGAAAAACTATGCAAGGATCTATAATGTGTAAATGGTTCTAGATCACCCTGAATGGTGATTATTTATCCCTTGTTGCACATTTTGATACATAGATGAAAATTTTAAGGAATGACCAACATGGCAAGTATCCATGGGCATCCTAAGACCATGTTGTATGGTAGATCCAAGTCAAGGACATGGAACATTGTATGATGACAAGTCATCCCTACTTCCATTCGAATAACTATAATGTGTGTTGACTCTCACTCCTCATTATCACTGAGTCATAATCATAATATTTGTAGCACCTCGATATGTTTCTAAATGGCCTAGCTACTTAACCAACTTCAAAGTATAAATTTTTAGATGGGATCCACCATCCACAAGTATTCTCTTAATTTTGTGACAGGTAACAACCATTTCTAGGTATAAGGGTAAGTAATGCTCTGGCTTATTACATGGGTTTTCAACACGATCAAAAGTGATATGATCATTAGAGTCAAGGTTCACAATCATGGCTTGGAGGTGTGTGGGATCTACATTGGTTACAACACCTGAACTTTGCAGCGTCTTATATAATATTTTTTATGGGAAGTAGAGATTTTGAGGAGATCTAAAATGGATATCCTAGCAGGTGTTTTCTCTAACTAGTCTATCAAATTGTATTGACCTTCCTGAGGGATAGGTAGGGGATCTGGTATGATTAAATGAGCACATCTTTTCCCTACTGTGTAACCCTTTTCTAATATTTAGATAGTATTGAATTGTTTACTTGGATGAATGAATACATCCTATAATAGAGTCGAAGGGACTATCATTTTGTGGGATAAATACAACCGACAATACTATAGTCATTGGAAGTTTTTCCGTGATCTAGATTCCTTTTCCTCTTATCCACATGGTTAGGAAAAGACACTTTATAGATAACCATTTTCTCATTTAGACCTTTGCCTGAGTCGGGGGGACAATCTTCAATGATCTTTCCCTCTTCAATGAGGTCTTGTATGTAATGACGTAATCTTAAACACCTATTTGTCTTATGCCTTTTAACACGGTGGAAGTCACAATACTCATGTTCCTTGAACCAAATGGGTTTTGGAGCATTTTGGGGATGGTACCATCGTGGTTGGCTACTCCACCATGTTTATATTATCTAACTATTTCGGTATGGAAGATAGAGATTCTGTTAATGGTGTGAAATCATGTTTGGTAGGTTCCTTGGGATGAGGTCCTTGTGAGATATTTAAAATCGGACCACTCTATATGGCTTGGAATATTTTGGAGTATGTAATTCCATCTCCAACGACATGTTTGTTTTTGTTGAAAAACTTCAGTTTATCTAAGGATTTTGCTTCATGTTTTTATTTTTCAAGCGATTTAAGTGTTCCCTTCATGATGATTGAATTCTCAATTTTACTTCCCTTCTCTATAAATACTTCAAAGTTAGAGCCACAAGTATATTTGTAAATTGAATCCTATCTCCGGGTTCAAGTTAGGAAAAAATATGCTTACTAGCTACTTTTCTCGGCAAGGCACAAGGGAAGAAACTTGCCAATCCTCACCATCATTGTAAAAGCTGTCACAAATTTCTTGTTAGGATTTTGTTTTGCATTATAGAGGTTGTTCATTGTAATATTATTTTCCATGTTATAGGAATAAATTTTTAGTCACTTAATTAAACAATTAGTTAGTTTTGGTAGTTATTCCTCCCCTTTTTCCTATATAAGGTCTGTTTCAATTGTAAAGGGGTTGATGTTGGAGATTTTGATGTAAATAATATTGATTTTGAATACATAAGAAGTACCTTTTCCTCTTTATTTCTTGTACATTCCATCTTTCTTTCTTATCTCTCGTTTACCTTATGCATCATTTACATATTCTGGATATTGAAACTTTGTGTTCTCACTTGTGTGCCAAGAATCATTGAACTTTGATTCAATATATTGTTAGGAAAATATTATTTATTAGTGCAAACATTATATGGTTATATTGTTAGGTGTGTATGTGATAAGAGTGATAGCATCCGAGAAACCTTCGTGAAACTCATGTCTAGACTAGGACTTTGGAACATGGGAGGGTTTCCTTACTTGATTTATATGTAACCCCAATACAAGGCCATGGAGGTATGAATATGTATTTGACCATTATCCTAATGCAAACTCCTTTCATATGATTACCATATTGCTCCAAGTCGTATTTGCATACTTTGTGATATTCCCTTAGGGGTGAGCACTGCTAAGATTGAAATTCCATTCACCTTTATGATTTGAGTGTTTTCATACTTGTAATGGAGCCCTTGTGTATGCTATTAAACCATTCCAATCCCAATGCCCTATGTTACGACAAAATAGTTGTATTAAGAAGTTATCGATGTTTGTGACCTTTTGGTAAGCCATATAAAAGTATTTTATGTGATCCCGAGGATCACTCTTGCACTTCTACTTATCGAATTTAGGAACAATTAAATTTTTTCGAAAGGGTTACCATAACATGTCCTTATCGAAGGGGTAAGGGCATAGTTCTTCATACAAATATTTCCTATTATTTCCTCCATTTACCTCTTGTAGCATAGTAAGTGTATCTTTCATTGATTGTAATTCTTGTTCAATGATTTGTTCTTTGGTACGTAACATTCCTCTTTACGCCTTAGCCATTGTAGAGGTAACGTCACTATATGGATAAAAGTGGAATTCATTAGATTTCGTATTGATTTTGTCTTTGTATACATTCCTACTTGATGATCCTAAGTTTTCTAATTTTTGCCTTAGTTTGAGGATCTATTTTTGAAGGATATATTCTTCAATCAAAGGATCCTCTTCCTCATCGAACTTGGGAGGTGCTTAGGCTTTTCCTCAATCTTCACTTTATGTGAAGCTTTGTAATAAGGTCACCATGGATCACCAAGTGGCTTAGATGGGTGTCTCGTCGACAGTGTGATGATTTTCCTAGAAGTAGAAGCATGCCCTATGTCAAAGGGGTTATCTATGTCTAAAAGGGATCTTCATTCTTCTATTTTATAGTTATTGACCTTAGTTTCCACTTTGCGTTCTTATAAAAGTGTAGCCCCTAGTTCTAAGACTCTTACAATTACTTGATCCCTCTTATAAACAAGGATTTCATCAAAGTGGCATAAGTCTAATTGGTGTTTTTCTTCATATGAATAAGACTCCTCTCCGCTATGATCGATCAATGAATATGTGTCTATAACTTGTGAAAAGAGAGGTGCTAAGTTGTTTCCGCTAAATGGGAACAATTCAAAGGGGTTCTCTCTAAGTCATGATCATTTGGTTTGGATGCCATCTTTTTGATTTTAGGAATCACTAGTCAAAATTTATACATGGTTACATCTAAATGCCTTGAAAATTTTACGTGAAACTGAAGCATATGCTTGTGTTAGTTCTAGAAGTAATGTAATGTAATTGTTTTTATGATTCAAGGAATACTTGTATGAACACTCAAATGTAATGATCACTCATATTGTTGTTTTTCCAAGCCTATACCCTAACTATGATTTTAGTGAGGGGTCTAAAATGCATAGTTTCAATATCGTATCAATGCGTAGGTAAAGTTAGAATTCTACTAAGGCCTAGATATTAAAGTGGTACTGATACAATCCCTATACCTGTATACTAAAACTAGTTTGAATGTCGATGAAGGATAAGTTTTCTTAAAATGAAAGTTGTAAGTCTCGTATAGCATAACAACATTATCCTAATACACTAACTAAGTAAACAAGGTGTTAGTATCAATATGACGTTATTCAAATATATATAAGGAAATATTGACACCCTAAAAAAGGCTTAGATGATGTCGAAGGCTGAAACAAAGTAATAGTATAACAAGATGTTGTTAGTTGTGTGTGAAGTGTAAGAATACAATAAAGAGACTTATATCAAGTTCTTCAATAACTAAAACCCAATGTAAGTACCAAATTTGTGTGAATAGAATACAAGAAAAGACTATCAACCTAAGGAGAGATAAAAGATGAACCAAAATTACATTAGGGAAGGCGATCTTGAAATTGAGATCAAAGAACTTATCAAATATATGAAAGTGTACTGCAATTTAGACGCTTAACAAACCAACCATAAACATGGATGGGCGTAAATAGAGAAAAATTAGTGACTACTATCTTTGATAAAAACACGCGGGGTATGATTCTTTATCTTCCCAAAAAATGGCTAGTGATAATTCAAGGGTACAAATCAAAAGGATGAAAATAAACTAAACGCCACTTGGGTAGAGTTTCACCTCATCCAAAAATGAGAACAAAAAATGAGCTAAGTGGGATGTCATTTATTTTGTGATGAAAGAAGCATAGTTCTACCTTACATGGGCTCTTTTCCTTGCTCAAAGAATAAGGTACATACTCCAAGTAAGTTTTCACTTCATGATGTCTTAACGTGACAAATGTGACTAGCAAAGTGCACTCCAAGAGATAATGGCCTCTTTAATAGGATCTCTCAACTACGTGTCAAAATCTTGTCTAATGCGAGCATGATTTACCCAAAGAGTCACATTGATTGATTTGGGAATATCTCATATTTACTTTACCCCATTCTCGATACAATGAGAAACTACTACATTTAGTTATACCATCACTAGGGTCGCGATACGAGAAAATCTTTGAGTCTAACTCACAATGCAAATCTAGTCAAGTGGGTAAGCAAAGCGCTTCTTGTTTCACCCATGAGGTTAGTCGTGAGTAGATTACTTTAGGTTTCCTATAACTACCCCCATTATTTTAGCTTAAGGAGTTATACCAAAGCGGTTATGTTCTAGTATAGCGAGATAGGGATGTACCCTATTCTGAAACCTACAATATAGTGTGAAGTGAAATTATGTGTTTTTGTTATCTTGCTTAACTTAATGTTGTTTTAAGTAGTGCACCATTTGGAAATCTGTATGAAAACATGTGTATTAGAAGGTTTATGTTTCATTTTGATGCCATTTCTTTGACAAGTGTTAGGTCCTATATGCAATGAGTTAGTAATTTTCAATTTAATATTGATATCGAGAAAGAGAATTTACACGTTCCTTTTGATTCCTAAGATCACCTCGAAATGCATGAAGGAAGAGCATACACAATGTGAAAATTCTAGTATAATAAGTTATATGGAAAGTAATTTACTTTTAGAAGCATAAAACAAGTGTTTTTAAACATGACAAAAGGTTGTACAAGTGTTTTTGATCTCCAAGATCACCTAAAAGGTATGAGGAGAGAGCATACACACTTTACAAACCTTGTTTTAGTTAAGGAATGAAAATCTTAAGTTATGCTAGATTAAACAATTAATCAACACCCTGTACTTACTTTGTTAGACTTTGAAAACCTTTGAAATTTTGGAAAAATGATCTTACAGCTCAGGGAAATAAATTTCAAATTTTAACATAGAAACCTACGCATTCAGAATGACACCTCCATGCCCCATCCAATAGATATGTGCCTTGACCAACATAGATGCATGGCAGGGTTTTTATACTGATGGGGCCTAAAACCTATGCAAGCCTACTAGATAGGTGTGCTAGGGTTTGAATGTTGTCACTCTCAGCCCAACGGATACGCCTATAATCAAAATAAATTAGAAAATACATTGTGATGGAAAACATTTACGCACATCTAGAGACATGGGAACATCTCGAAAATCGACAAAGACACCTATGGTTTGATGGATATGCTCATGGATCAAAATGAAAGAGTGTACATAGTAAGCTAATATATGCCAATGCATCCAGAGACACGGAGATGCTCAATGGTCAACAAAGACACCGGTGATTCAAAGCAGAGACGTGACCCTTTCTAAAATGTGTTGTCAACTAGTAGTATAAGAATAGTTATGTGGCTATCTCGACACCAATGCTGAGGGTATCAATGTAGATGCACCCCTTCGGGACACCTACGCGCACCTCCTAAAGAAGTTGTAAAAGTCACAAAATTGAAATTTTTTGATAAGAAAACAGGTTAAAGGTTAGCCAAAGAAGCGTATTTCTAGCTCAGACCCATAAAAATTCATGACCAAGGATGATTTAGCTTACTTAAAAAATGAAATCATGTAAATAACGAGCTATTTCTCCTAGAAAACAGGAAAGTGGTTAGAAACAAAAAATAAATAGATTTAACAAGACTCCATTAATGGAGGATGGACTTAATGTCCCAATGGGTGTGCCAAATGTGTTCAAAGAAAGGTGGTAAAAGATATGGAATGGGGTAAGAACACTTAATAAACCACAAATATTTGTGAAAAAAATCAATGGACCATCAAATAATAAGTAAACAAGTGATTCCTAGTTTGCATGCATTAACTTTGAAGCAAACAAGAAAAACTAACAAATACAATTACCCTCTATTCTTGAAAGCCTAATTAAGTGATCCTAATAAGTATCTAAGAAATAAGTTTGTGCTTAAGATAACGGGATCTCACTATTAATGGCTTCAACACCAATGGTTCTTCCCATTTACCCCATGGTGTGTGGTGCATTGCAAAGGATAAAACAAATGGCTTAATAAAATGAAATAAAACTCCTAATCCTAGCAATAATACTATAGTTTATGTTAGACAGAGAAGTGTTTATGTGAATGAGAGGGGTAGTGGGTTATTTATAGTTAAAAGGAATGATAACCGGATTGTACCAAGCCAAGAAATCATATGCTAATCAAACACCATGATCAATAAGATGAAAGAAATTCACCAGAATAACTTTACATAAAACCTTTGCAAACAAATGAGTAACAATATCATATATTATTATGGAACTCAATGAAATAAAATGAGAATGGGCCTTGCTTATATAGGAAAGGAATAACAATCTAAGAACCAGTCAAGGTCATAGATCAAGCCATAAATTATGGAAAGAACTATACCTAAAAACTAGATAATATCTCGTATATCTAAATAAATAAAAATAAATATCCACACACATAAGTGGGTGAGGATAAATACAATAAAGGTAAATAATGTACCTAGGTGAACATGAGCTAAGGTAAATACCTACTCGAACAATAGTTTTCCATTTGGGAAAGTGGGAGATTTGCGTGCATGTGGGACAAATGAAAAATCCCAAAAAGCACTTTAGCAAGTCAAAGTAAGATTTGACTAGGTTTTAGAAGAGGTTGACCATAGTTAGGGCTAATTAACCTAGGTTAGGCTAGTTAATCTCATTTTAGAGAGAAATTAGGGTTTTGAAAGAGTTTTGAGAGGTTTAATCAATCCAATGAAATGGATTGATAGTCTAGGAAGCTAATAGAAGTAGTCTAGAAGAGGATAAGAAGAGGATTTAGCCAAGAAGAGGCTTATATTAGCCTATTTAATTGACTTATAAGAGGAATACAACTGAAAGAGTGTCATAAGAGGGGAGTTAGATAGGTCTAACTGACGGTATGTCATCAATTTATGAGGAGGAGAATAGTTAGTGCAATATTAAGAATACTAGTGCTTTGATAAAAGTATAGGTGTCTAGAGAGACCACACCTTAGTTACGCAACCCTCTATCTCCATGGCCTTCACTTCATATGGACTGTGTCATCCACAATCATTCCTATCTTGAAACCAATTTTTTTGTCTCTCTCCAATCCAATTTTCCTAAACCAACGACACCTCCATCTCCCACTAATTTAGAAAATCTTGGAGCTCCTTCTAACCCCATTTATGAATTCATATTTCAAAACTACCCCACATTATCTTAAACTTATCAAGTATACTCAATTGGTTGATCCTACTCCACCCATGGCAGTTCACATTAACCATATTCCATCCACTACTAATATGCCTATCCAAACATCTAAACCTCTTAAACATTACACTCCTACCCATCCAATGCCTCGACCATCTCAATCTCGTAACACTCATATCCCCACTTTTCATTTACCACAACAACCTACCCAACTTCAAAAATCACATCATGTCCCTATTGCTCAACATCAACCTATAAAACAATCTCAACCCATGAAACACGTTAATCCTTAACAAACAATTTCCCAAACACCAACACATCCACAAAATAATCAGCTATCTTATCAAATGATTTATCAAACACATGCACATCTAAAAATTAATGAACCACCTTATCAAATGATTCACCAAACACCTACACATCCATTAAATTATCATCCACAAAATTATCCACAATCGAATACTTATCAAGATACAAAAGCAATCTAGTCCCAACCTAACATCACGTCAAATGATCCTATTCATGCTTTGATGAATAGGTTGGCCAATCTAGAAGAATCTACCTTGGCACCCATGGAAACCTTATCCTATGAACAAATCTATAATGAACTCGCCTCATTCATCGGTTCGTATCAATCCTTACCCTTTTCATTGGGAGCTTCCCGAGTTTATTAAGTTAAAGAGCAATGAAGATCCCTAGTAGCTGCATCTTCGTGTATTCAAACACATATGTTATCTTATTACACATGATGAAGACCTACTACTTCACACTTTCCCTTTGTTGTTTTCTAGTCCCACGTTGGATTGGTACAACATTATCCTATAATATTCTATATTCTCCTTATCCCAGCTTGCAAAACTATTTTTATATCACTTTTCAATTAATATTGCACCCAAAACCACTATCACTAACCTATACACCATTCGACACTTTGATGAAGAATCCATCAAAAACTTTTTCACACAATGGCATGGAATTATAAACCAATTATCCTTCTCTCTTCCACAAACCAAACTCTTATCATGTTCATATGCAAATAATATATCATCTACCTTGCAAATCTAATCATTCTAAATCTTCGATGAATCCTTGACCATGGATCAAAAACTTGAAACCTTTACCATTGAGAAGGATCATCATAAAATAAGATCAACCAAACCTAAAATAAAATCTACTAAACCATCCACACATAATGACACATTTAAGGATGTGGCATACACCGTGATTATTGATCCCTCATCTACACCCACATCTAGCATATGGCCTCAACAAAGATCCCCTCAATCAAAATCCCACTATACCCCTTGGGATAATCCTATAGCTCTATATTTGACAAGTTCTTTGGTAGGTCACTCCATCTAAATTCCTCTCATACGAACCATGGACAACTCACAACCCAAGCCTATTTGGTATCATGAATCCTACCATTGTAAATATTATCAATTCAAAGGTCACAACATTGAGAAACGTCATTCTTTCACACATTTTATCCAAAAATTATAAATCAAGGGGATATCAAACTGGACAGCTCACTACTTCACCTAGAAAACCCATTGATGCAGAATTATGCAACATTTTCCTAATCAACCACCAACCAATAAAGAAATCCATTTTACGTCTTAGCTATCAAATTCTCATGTCGTTAACATCATCAATCAAAATCTCATCTCCTCACCAAATCCACATTATTCTACCGTAGATGTTATTCCTACTCCTTTTTCAAAACTTGTCGTATCCACAACTACCACACCTATATCAACTTTTACTACTTCTCCTACACCTATGCCTTCTTATATCCTTACCAAATTCAAACCATCTTTAACTATATACCATATACTTCATCAATTTCAATCATGCGCCAATCTATCACATTAGATTCATCATTATCACCTATTTCAGCCCCATTGATAGACGCTCATATCCCCACATGTCTCTCATTTGTTCCTTCACCTACATGTACATCAAAACAACCTATCCATACATCCACACCTACAACATCAACCCCATTAGAAAACATATCATTATTACACCTCAAAACATTTATGAAAAAATCATTCCCACTTATTTCTACACCGATATTACTCTTGCATTTACTACATTATGTATCATATTCAATCCTTTAGTTAACACATCCCCTTCATTGGGTTTGACTGAATAGATATCTACACCTTGTAATGATAAATCCCAATCCAAACAATCTATCCCTCCTAAAAATATTAATTCATATTTTAAAACATGTAGTTCACCCATACGATCTATGACTACTTCTTCTCCTAACTCCAAGTCAAAATATTCTATCAAAATCCACAAGAGTTTCCTTCCCATGACACTTCAATGGGCTCTATGCAAACAACCTTCGATATTTAATTAAATTATATTTCGTTACACTTCCTCCCATTAAATCCTTTAAAATTCATATAGTCCAAAGCCATCATGGTTCAATCCCAATTACATTTTCGCTTACCATCTTACCCTAGGCCATGACATTAAACCTTGTAAGGAGTTTTAAATAATAATATATAACTCATTGATAAATATGATTTCCACATTCAAGGGGGATATCCTTCTCCATCTACATCTAATCCAATTTGTATCCCATCCATTAGGTTTCCCATTATTCATTCATCCACATCATCCCTTAATATCTCTCCTGCACATAACATCCCTCGTAAGCAAGGTCCTTCATTATTTTTCAATAATGTTTATCTTACCAATATCACTTATGGTATGTTGTGTATCAATCCAAATCCAAAACAATCCTATCTAAACTCCTTCAACATCCACTAACTCATCCGCATCTAATATAATCTCCCTCACTAGGGATACATCCTCCCCTCATCCTTAACATCCCTTTCACATCAATTCATCTCTTATCCATCCGCACAACTACCATAATGTTGGGCTAATTCACTTTTGACATCACCTTATTTAATCTAATCCAATTTCATCTAATCCATCTCATCCAATCTTAATCCAACTTTTGTCAAGTCCAAATCTCAATCAAAGTCCTCATTTAAGGCCATATTTGTCCTTCCATTGAGGGACCATTTATTTTCATCAAATTCCTCCTATGAGGCCATATTTTTCCTTCCAGTGAGGCCATGTTTGTCCTTTCATTGAGGGACCATTTTTTTCTTCTTATTTTCTTATCAAAGTCCACCATTGTGGTCATATTTGTGCCTCTTTTTGGGTACCATATTTTTTCATCAAGTCCACATTTGTGGCCATTTTTTCCTTTCATTGAGGGCCCTCTTTTTTTCATCAAAGTCCACCATTGTGGCCATATTTTTTCTCTTGTGGGGTGCCATTTATTTTCATCAAATTCCACCATTGTGGTCATATTTTCACTTCCTTAAGAACGTAGTCTTATTTCTCGTTTGTCTATCACATATAATAATTTTCAAGTTATCATTTCATCTAATTGTAACTTTAATGTCTTCGCTCCCTTGGTGGTAAACCAGAGACATAACCTCTTAATACATTGGCCTTGCAACCAGTCTATTGTTAGCACATCTACCAATGAGTACTAAGTCATATATTTAGATCATTCCTCCATCAAGAACCTCTTCCATCTATCATTATAATGATTTGGAATTATGTGATGTGTCATCACTTTCCTAGTCATGACCTTAAATATGGGATTCATGCCTCTATCTATAGCATTTTAATTATGGATAGGTTCTACCTTTCCGGTGAGAACTCCACGATTATAACATCCATCAACCTAAAATTCACCTATTGAAGCCATGCAAAGGGTCCAAGGATGTCTCTTCTATCTTTATCCCTTCCTACGTGGTCTACCTAACTATACCTAGCTCTTCTTCATCCAAAAAAAAGAAAGTACAAATTAGGGATATTCATATCTCATGTTATCTTATCCAAAAAGTAGACTAATCCATTAAATAAAAGTTGTTCACAAAAATCATATAACATAAAAATAGACTGATCCCCCAAAGGATATTTATCATGCATATCTTATCCTATCATCTAAAATACAAATTCAAAAATCCAAATGCAAAAATAAATGTAGAGTATACCCTCGAAGTATGGCTACTCTCTTATCATGGAAGAAACGACTTCCTGCATTTTTCATCCTTATCTATATCATACCATCATAAGAAATATTCCCACATCGATCAACTTTATCATGTACATTACTGTAGTTCCCACATTCATCAGTTTGCATCTTCCCCTTCTAGATTTGGATTATAGTTATAGGAACAACCACCTATGGAGATCCATCTTTCGGACATACAAGAACTACATCTCAAATCCATTTGCCATGTATGACATTAGCTTTATGATAATATTTCATCCATATTTCATCATGGTCTGTCGGTATAAGTAACTATCATTTGTTATGTGTTAATACCTTTTATTATATGTAATTGAAATGCCTTTAGTGGTCCTCTATCTTGTTTACCTCTAATCCGATTTGAGGCATGGTTTCCTTGTATCCTCCTTACTATGATTATGTGTCATCAAGGTCATATTTTATCAAAATCACATCAAATTTCACACCATGAATTATACATCTATCTATAATATCTATGAATTATCTCACTAATACACTTTTTGTCTAGTAATTCTACTTGATCCCCATTTAGTTTTGAATCCTACTTGAGGATATCTCTCAATTAGAATTCATTATCCAACAACTCCAAATCCTGCACCATGGTCATCATGTGTTAGATCCATTTATCCTCGCTTGATTTCTACTCATTCGTTTTGAGCTTGAAGGTATTTCTTAATCACCCCTTTCACAAGAACATCTTGGTTGATATATACAAATTTCCTAAGATCCTGCAAATGTAGAAACTCGTTCACCATTTCTAATTCCATCAAACAAAAATCACCACTACAAATGCATTTCAACTCCATCTCTTCCGCTTCATGCTCTTGCGTCATCACTCTCACAACGTGGGCATCCTAATTAATGATTTTCCTTACACTCAATATGTTCCTCGATCCACTCATGTCACACTCGCTATTTTCCTTATTATCACCTCCTTTCATCTCTTGTTCCATTTTAGCATACAATGCTCATTATTTTCATCATTCTTGTTCTTCTTTGGCTTTGCAATCCTATTTAACCATCCCCATTTGCATGTCACTCTTAATTAAGAGTCCATTTTAAGGTTGGTTTGTCATCTGACCCTTCCACATCCCATCATATTTCCCTCATCTTATTTCTCTCGCTCTCGTCGTAATCATATTTTTCAACCAATCACTCCACCCTTGTACCCAATACATTCTCTCCTTTCACCTTACATATCTTCACTTCCGGTTTGGTGATATTACTTAACCACTCATGTGGCATGACGATCTTACTTAAGATTCCCTCTTAAGGATAATATTTCATCTTTTATTTCCCCATCAATCCACATTCCCATTTTTACATTTTCTCATCATTTCCATCATCACATGCTCTCACCTCATCTTCCATTATCACAAACACCACATCCTACCTACCAGTATTTCATCTCCATCATCCCTCACTTGGAAATCTTACTTAACAATTTCCTACCATCTTTTTCATGTCTTGATTTCTCATGTTTACCTCATTCATCCTCATCCTCTACATCCTCTCCTCATCTTCATCCTCATAAAAATTATTATCCCTCCTTTCTTTACACTTTCCACTCCATCCTCTCGAGTTCTCCCACATATCTATTCCCATACCTACCCTCCATTTTTTTTTAACACCTCCTAACATTATTTCATTATCTTCCATTTATGCATTAATAGTTATAGGTTGACATCTCCTAACATCACTCATACCCATTCGTGTGGCCCTATTCCCTCTTTCTAACATCCTCCATTCTATTTTCATTCCATCCTTTCTTTGTGCCCTTAGATCATTATATGGGGACTTCTCGTAACATCCCTTCATTGGTGTTCCCTTTTCCATTCCTCATTTATTTTCTCCATCTTCTCAATTTTCACCCCACCCTTTCCTACCGATCATTATCGGTGGATTTATCCTAACATCCCTTTATTGGCATTGCCTCCAGTATCCATTCCCATCTTTTTCTTCCCACCTCCCTATCTTCCCTTTGTCCCTCTTCAATATATTTAATATTTTAATCTTACACCCTTTCTTAATTTTCTCATAATCCTTCTATCCTCGTCTCATGCTTCTCCACCTCCTTTCACGTTTGTGTCATTCCTTGCCTCCAACTTCTCTTTACATTTATGATATTGTGAAATCTTAACTAGTTATCTTTGTTTTTTTAGTTTCCTTCCTTCTTCATCATTTTCTTTGTTTTCCTCTCCTCCTCCTTTTTACTCCTCGTCTTATTTCACTTCCTCTGTATCATCTTCATCCCTTTTTACACTACCTTTCCTTCTAACTTCCCCATTGATAACCTAGCTCTTAATTGTTACCCCATATTGTTTATCATCTCACTATCCACATGTATTTCCATGTGGTCTGTTCCATATTCTTTACCTTGAATTTCCTCGCCATGATCTAGTTCCCTCAATTTTCACCTTGTTTTTCTTTCTTCATTTACTTCTTCCCGTATCATCCTTATTCCTCTCCTCCATCTTTGTTATCCTCTACCTCCTTTTTCACTCCTTTTCTCTCCTCATCCATCTCCATCTAATATAGTACACGCCTTTGTCTCCTTTACCTTCAACCTTTCTTACACTTCTCGTACTCAACTGCTACTCATGTCCATTCCCTTTTCTCTTTCTCATTAATTCCTTCAACACATATCTCATACTTAAATTCACGATTGATTCTAATGTTTGACCATTTATGCACCAACACCAATCCATTTCATTACTCCCCATTCTCATCCTTCTCTCTGCAACATTCACCTCTCCTCAATTTGAGAGCTATATCACCTCTTCTATCCTCGTTAGCCATCTCACGGGGGTATCATCATATCCATTTTGAATAATTTCTTCCAATGGTATTTTCATATTCAAGGATACCATGATGCCCATCACCTCTCACCTTTTCCCTCACAAGTGTCTACTCTAATTTTTTCTTGGCAAACATCAATTGTAATATTCCCCAATTTTCATATATAAACAGAGTCTTTCTTATTAACAAAAAATTTTCCTTATGAAACCTCTCTTGAATACTATTCACCCCCTCCTTGGGAAATATTTCCTCACCATCTATATTCTAATGCACCTTTTAAACCACTCTTCTTTCCCTGTGTTGGGGCATCATTATTTTCATCCTCGTCCCTTTTGTGGATGCATGATTTTTCACTCGATTCCTCTCATATGAAGGATTTCACATACCTTTCACATTTAGTTACATATACTTTAATGTTTTCCTATGACCCATTAGCCATCACGGTTTACATCCATACTGTAGTAGTCTTCACCCACTCACCGTTATGTACAACATTGTAATATGTCTCTATTGAGACTATAATTTTCCTCTACCAATGTGTTATGTATTTTGTCCTCTTTTCAACATCCACCCAATCTTTACCACTTATCACTTACAACCAAGTGATTAATTCCCCTTGGCTCATCAATCCCAAGTTTGAGGGGGAACACTCAAGCAATAATATTTTCATCATTTTTGTCTCGTGGCTTGCCCATCACAAACCACTCATAAAAACGGGAAAATATAGACACACATTTTTGGTATCATTCCTCTTCTTCACCCCACGTTTTCTCTCCTATCGCAAGGCTTACACATTTGAATCCCATTTCCCACCAAACCTACATGTTTCATTAATTAATTAGTCTCATTTAAATCCCTAAACTTAATTATGTGATAATAATATCTAAATATTCCAATTAAGTCACATCACCCCACTCAATCAAATAAAATCCAATCATCTAAATCATGAAATCCACATGAACCCCAATCACTCAAATCAAATCTATTATCTCACCGAATTATTCAAATCATGTCACCCCACTCACCTCGACCATGGTTACTTTATAAAACCCCAATTACCCCTTAACCCCTAATCTATCACATCTCTAAGCTATAAATATAGGTCTTCCCCCCTCTTTCAAAAACAATAAGAAAATTTTAAATACATTTTGCAAATTTGAGGTCAACGCAAACCTTTTCCATTGTTAGAAGTTAGAGGTGAGGTGAGGAGTGTTGGAAAAACTTTGACATTGTTGGGAAAGATTTGATGTTTTTCAACATCTTACCATCTCAATGCCCATTTCATCTCCATATCAAAGCACCATCTAAGTGCCCTCATCATTCCATTTACTTTCCATTTTATATTTCTATGCTTGTGCATGTTATCTACTCATCATAATTTATTGGCATCTTTCTAAACGATGATTGACATACTCTATGGGATTTCAAAACCTCTTGGTACCGGCATTGTCTAGGTATCCCCGCATATATTTATCTCATCATATCTATTTGAGTTTTTACATGAATTATGTACATCTATCTTCTTAGCGCTAGAAGATCTACATCCATATCTGAGGTTCCTTAATCCCTCCATACTTCAAGGTTACTGGTGTCTTCGATGAAAGCACTCACCTACATGATAACGAGGTTTCCTTTCCAAAATTTTGATGGCCAATTTGTACAAAAAAATATCACAAATATTGTCTTAGGAATTGAATATGGTAGAGGGAATCAAATAATTGGAGAAAGAAAAAGCTAAATAACTATTTATCTTTTCGGAATGCCGATATGATTGTACTACTTAACATTGTCAATAATATATGCATTCATATGTTATAATGAAATGTATTGCATAACTATATTCTATTATGTATAAATTATCAAAATTTAAGTTGGGAGGATTTATATTTTCACTTATTATAAGATGACAATATGATTGAATAAATTATGTGGTGAATTATTAGAAAAACTTGCCCTCAAAAAATTTGTGAAATAGTATTGTTTTAAACTGTTCATAAAAGAAATATAAAATTATACTATACATACTTGATTATTTTTTAATATTTTAAAATATAATTTATATATATATAATATATATTATAATCTATTAAAATTGGTCATATCTAAAATATGCAAGTGATATCGAGGTTTATTTCAAATATTTCCAACTATATTATAGATAAGAAGGATAAAAAATGTCTAAATGAGTGTCAAATTTAACACCATGTTGTGGCCTTTGTTTGAACAATTGAAGGACAAGAGAATATTTTCAAGATGGTATTTGATAAAAATTGAATTCAAGGAGCTTATTTTTGGAGCTTGAAGAAAAATCATTAATAATGCTTAGTGGTCGTTAGCCCGTTTAAAACATATCCATTTTTTGTATATAACATACCATAAATAATGGCCAATGGCCACTAGCCCATTTAAAACATAACCATTTTCTCTATATAACATAGCATATATAATGGCCAATGCCTGCTAGCCCTTATAAACTGAAACTTGTTTTTCACATAACATATCATAAATAATGCGAAATGACTATTAGCTTTGTATAATGGATTCCAATATTTTATTTTCTTGATTCCAATATATGAAACTTTGGAGTACATATAATTCCAATATAGCTGATTTTTTATTCCAATATATGTGATTTTGGATTCCAATATATGCGATATTGGAATCTAATATGTGCACTTTTGGAATATGATATGTGCAATTTTGTAGTGCGAGATAATTCCATTATTTGACATTATGGAATCGAAAATAGCAATATTACATTCCAATATTTAGTGTTTGTTTTAGCTGTGGGAAATGGAATAAGTCCAAGTTTATTGAAATAACCATTAACACATTGTTTTCTTTTATGTTTGCAGATCATATCTCCTCCCCCTTCCTTGGGTATCTTCTTCTAGGAAAGTCTTCCTTTTCTCTTATTTCTTTGCACAAGGTTCATTTCTCAACACTTTTTGGAGATTCCTTGTGTTGCTCAATTTTTATTCACGTTTCATGCGAGCAACTTATTATCTTACATGATCCTCTACAAACTTTTCTTCCATGAGATATCTTTGTGGATCTATTCCTCCTATTATAATGCCCACTTCTTCAACACTTGTTGACTAGCTTCCTAAAGACATAGTTATTGATATATTATTTTGGATAGCACATGTTTAGACTATGCATACGTTTGATTATTATGATGATTTGACTCTTATCGCGGATTGTTTTGATGCCTTATGGACGCTATTAGACATTAAAACACATGTTGATTTAGCATTGTGTAATTATATATGCTGAAATTATGGATGCATAGTTGTTGCGAGTATGTTACGATGCATTCACTAACCATTCTTACATTGATATTATGGATTTATTGATTTTGAGATGATTTTAGGTGATCAATATGTGGATTGGGTGATTGTCATAAAATGTGAATTATGATTATGGATGATTGTAAATGTTTGAATTAGAATAGAATTATGTACTATGATATCATGATGATGATTATATGATGATTCTTTATATGTGTTGTATTTCTATGACATATTGATGCGGCCATGAGGCTGAAGGTGGTATTAATTGTGATTGCAGGAAACAAAGATCACACCAACAAGAGAGACTAGGAAAACCAAGTAGGAAGGAATGTCATGAGTTCACAACACGGTCACCTTGGAAACTGTCATGTTTTGTGTTGTGTCATCTTCATGTTGTCATCTTTTAGGAGGTCTCCATGGGGAGCACCTCACCATGTGACCATGGGTATTTGTAGTTATGTTATTTTATTTGTATGTGGTTATGTTAGTTATGTTAATGTGAATGTTGTGACCTTAAAATATGTTCTTATGTACCCCATGTGCCCTTATGTTCTATGTGGTAAAGGTGCCACTAGTATAGATATGTAAATTGTTAAGTGTGAGCTAATGTTTTCTTTTTATTATTATGAATGTTATGTGTACCCTTAGTTGTAATATGATTAATTTGAAAGGGTTTATGTAATGTGATGATGTGGCATTGTGGGGGTAGAGATTAAATTTTATATGATTTATCCTTTCCTCTTTTGTTGGAAATTTGAATCTTACCTTAGTATGTGTGCCATCCTAAACCCAAAATTCGGATTTGGGATTTGAGCCCAATTTTGAAGGCTTGTGGGACAATTTTAACTTGTCCCACACTCTTTAATTTTTCCCCCAACCATACCTATGACTTGAGGGATCATATTTAGGCCCTAATCATGATATTTTGGTGGAAGCGAGGTAATCGTTTCTATGTAATTCTTGGTCTCATAAATTAGTTTATAAATGTCTAATTTGAAGCTTGAGTGAAACTTGGGAAATGTCATATCCTCAACCTACCTCTTAATTATGCTTTGGTATTTGTGTGAGCTTGGCATCCTACATGGAGCCACATCACCTCTCCCTCCTTTTCTATTTAATTACAACTTTTGGATGATGTTGGGGTTACTTGGTTTTACTTGTTTTTACTTGGCTTTTGGATTTGGAAAGTGCATGCTTGGGAATTGCTTGTTTTGGTGAAAGAGTTTGAAGTCTTGGATTAATTGGAAAGTGAAGGTGTTATAAATGGCAAGGTAGGATCTTGTTTCCTTTTTATTACATGTTTTAATGTTTATGAAATTGTGAAATTGTGGAATGTATGTATGTATATTGTTTTGGGTTAAGTAGTTTACCTTAGAAAGGTTTAGGGAGAAGGAAAATGGGAGGCATGAGGAGAAAAAACAAATGTGTGAATTTTGGAGGGATTTGTGGGAAGAGTGGTCCATCTTGTGGAGGGATAAGGGGAATATTTTTAATTATATTTTGTAAAATTTACTTGAGGGAGTTGTTATCCAATTTTTCCTCCGTAAAATTGGACAAATAGGACCTCGCATAGAGAAAATAGAAGGATCATTTCAGCCATGGGAGATCACATTTCGGGGTCTAGCTGAGTGATTTGAAGTGGAAATACATTTAGAGTCAATGAGATGGATGTCTAAAGAGAAATTTTAAATTCCAAAGAATTCGGATATCAGACATAGAAGCATTCAAGCTCAGTGGATCGAATCTCCAAAATGGTGAGGTCAAAAGGTCTAAAGGACATCTAAGTATGAAGTCTAACTTTAGACTTCGAACATTCAAGAGTTCAGAGTTGGTAGGAGGTTGAGCAATGAATAGTGCCATGTGGGTAGGAAAAAGGTTTAAAACCTGAAGTCTAAATTAAGACTTTGGGCTTTCGTGATTTTAGAGAAATGCATCGCTGATGGTTGAATAGTGCCCAAAACCCTGAAACCCAAACCCCTCAAAACCTCAAACCCGAATCCTTGAAACCCAAAATCTGAATTATGTAATTCAAGGTTTTAGAATTTCAGAACATTGAAGACCCAGTGTGCGTAAATAATAACTTGAATCCCAAATCCTGATGTCTAAATTTTGGAATTTATAGTTTCAACATTTTGAAGGTTTCATGAACTCGAGTAGTTGAAAATTGATGATGATCTCTTAATTTGAAATACTTGAAGTTCTAAATCGAAAATGTCTAAAATTTTAGATTTCGAGGGTGAAATGTAGGTTCCGAGTGCAAAAAGTAGATCGATCACCCACATTTATAGCACTATGGAAACCTCATCTTCAGATGACCATAATTTTCAACTAAGAGCTTAGATTTTCACAAAATTAGACTTTTTAGAAAGCTCTCTATACATTCCACCATTTTAGAGGAACTGTTCTTATTTTCTCACCTACCAAAATGATGAAGTATGGCCCATTTATCTTCCCAAAAAGGTAAGGTACAAGGTAGTATGGCCTTTGCAGAGGATTTTCCATCACTCCTGTAGGAATAATGATAAATTTTGTAGGAGATTGGAGTGTATTTTTGGATTTTCTTCCCTCTCTCTCCTTGTTTTCTTCCTCTATAAATTATAAGGGGTTGCATTGTGTCAAAAGGTTGATCATTTTCTCTCCCATGCCCCCATTATTCTTGGGGATTCAAGCCTTCCTCTCAAGATTTGTAATGGCTTCATGCTTCTTTTTGCTATAACAATGTATTGTGTATATCCATAAGGAGCAATAAAATTCTTTCTCTGTTGATATCTTTAACCTCTAATGGTTTATTATCTTCATCCTACCTTTAATTGTGATTTCTTAATTTGTGCATTTCCTTGGTTATTACATGATTTTGGTGTGTTGTGATCATTCAGGAATGATGTATTAGATGTAATTTAGTTTGTGGTGTAGGTTCACCCTTTCTAGGTTCATCTATTCCATTGTTTTGCAGACAGGTTAGTGATCAAAACTAATTTCTTATATATCCTTTGCTCATAGTGTGGGTTTATTTCATGCAATCTTTCTCTATGTCCTCTTGGAAACTTTAGATTAGGATTAGTCAATATTTTTCCTGCAGTAGGAGTTGTTAGTGGCAAGTAGGTTAGGAGTAGGAAGAAACCTTCTCTAGAGAGCTATCCCATTTCACAATATCCCACACTCAGGATAGCTCCATGTTATGAAATCATGCCAAATACCCCATCTTAAACTAGGCAAGTCAAGAAGTGCTATGATTTCTCCATAATAGGAGTCATAAGATTTGAGAGAGGCATAAGAGAATTAGGCTAGATGATTTTTAGAGCCTACAACGTGGACACTAAACCTACTTGGGATGTAAAATGGGGAAGCCCATATTTCCTCTCTCCTTTTGGCAACAAAAATATTATCCTTTGTTATCTATAGAAATAAAATTGTAGGTTTTTTTGTTGTTTTTATGTTACAAGAAATTTTTTATGTGTATTTCTTTTGTGGAAGGCCTTTTTGTTGCCATGGTTCTGAAATAACTTCATTATTTATTGGTTGGATCTCAGAATTCAATGAAGAGGAATGACGTAAACCCTTCATTGAGATTTATTTGGGAGGAGAGCGTTGCATAGCTCTCTATCCTTTTTGGTGTGCAAAAGTTGTGAGGGAGAAGTTGGAATTTTGGAGGAGTTTCATATTTCCTTTGGAAGAAATGTTTGCCATGTTGTCTACACCATTTTGATAGAGGGCTTATATTTCTTGGATTTTAATTATTTGTAATAGTTTTGTAAAGAATGTAATGTATATAGTTATATTAAATTTTGATCATCAAAGGAAAGTAAAATCCTTGTAAATCCATTACAAATATGTAATTTTAAAATAACATTATTGATCCATGAATTTTTCCTATCAAACAATTGCAATAAATATGCATACTTGAAGTTATAAATATTTAAAGAAGTGTTTCATGTCATGATGTAGCTTTCATCTTTTTGCATACCTGCAAATTTATTGAAACCTTGCAAAATATTGAAATCATAATTCGTGATTTAGTTAGAAGTTCTAAAATGTTTTTGATCAAATAATATCTATGTTTTAATTGTATAAAATTCATGAGTCTTCCTTCATAATTCATCTTCTGCAAATTGGAATATTTAAAAGGAAATTGATTTTTTATTTATGTATCTTTCCTTGCACAAATGAATAGTTTTATAAACCCTCGTGAGTCCATATATATACCCATTTTTCTTTATAGTTTTTTTTTATGAAGAATATGATATGTAAAAATCAACCGAATTATAACAATGAAAGAAAATCCTCAAGAATGTAAAGAAATATAGAAACCCTAAAAAAAATTCTTGAAAATTTTTATATTCAACTTAAATTTGATGGTCAAATGACCGTCACAATAGACCTAAAACAATAGAGAATGACGATCATATGGACATCAAATTTAACTCAATAAAACTTTCTTGTTATTTTCCGGAATGCATGTTAGGCACAAATTTGGACTTTTAAAGCCTAAAAGAACATAAAATACCTTCGACAAAAAATGGATTATTTTAATATGAAACACACACACACACATACACACACACACACACACACACACACACACACACACATATATGATATATATATATATATATATATATATATATATATATAATGTATAAATACATACAAATATTAAACATTTTCAAGTATTCGAATATGTAAGTCTATAAATAAATGAACATATATGTGTATATCTATAGACACACTTGTGTTTGTACACACACACACACATATATATCGTTGCCTAATCTGAGAGGAGAAAATGTGCATAACCAGCAAAATAAAGCTACAGATTTATAAAACCATGGAAGATAATAAATGAAATGAGATTGGATTCATGTTATGGGAGAGAAAATTCTCCCATTGCATTCCATGTAGCCTCTTCTCCAACATATTTTTCACCCAAATCCTTTGGCCTCCATTCTTGTCCTTGTCTGAAGCTTAACTTGTGCAAATGGAAGCATAATTAGGGATATAAGAAAGATAAAGAAACCTTAGAGAAAGATTAGGGAAAATAAGGAAACCCTAAGATCTAAGGGAGATGATTAAATGAATCATATGGCTGGGATTTAATCCCCATCCCTTAGTGATGGGTGAATAAAAACTTTAGTAAAGTATGTAAATTAAAACTAATAAAACTCTAAGAGAATGTTACGAGGCATGTAAGAAATTAAATGGTAGGAGAATTATTTTAAATCTTTCTTTTAAAATATTGTGCATGGGATGTTAGCGGTAATCTTTTAAATGGAAAATTAAAAGGTAAAAAGGGGATGAGTGTGTATGGGTAAATAACTAAAGGGGTGGCTTAGAAATATTATGGCTAGGAAAGGATTAATGGTTATGCTAGGAATTTTTATTAAAGTTAACTTAGGAAATAAATTAAAGTTAACTTTAGCCTTTAATGTTAATATTATGAGGTAGATATTAGTTGGGTAAGATTTAATTTTATTAAGGTTAAGGATATTTTTAATAAAGATTGGATTAAAATTATTATTAACCTAAGTGAGAAATTATACGAAATTAATTAAGGGTTGATTAACCAACTAAGTAAAAGTAACTTGGGTTAATTAATGGTTTGGGAAAAATAATAAAATAATGGTAAGGGGTTAAATGAGTTGAATTATTTCATTAGGGAGATGGATTGGATAAATTAGTAAACTATTTTAATCTTAACTAATGTAACTAATATGAAATTAACATTAATGTTAAAAAAAAAAAAAAAATTAATTGTCGTAATTTCCTATTTGTTTATTGGTGGTTGGACATGGTGAATTTTGGGTGTCACACATTGGTATCGAGTCACGAGTTCAATGCTTGGACCCTAGGAAAACATGGGAACACAACTGAAAAAAGGTAGTAACCTAACCTAGAACACTTGAAATTATTTGAAAATTTGAAACATAGAAAACATAGTAAATTGAACTCACCTAGAATAATGGAATACATATCATTTGGTCTCGTGTAAGAGATGCGAGACCAGATGATGGATTCTTGCACATGGATTTAGTTGTACTAACCCAAAGAAAGAAGTCACCACTATACTACCATAGATCCTACTAGACCTTACAGGAGGTCAATGTCGCTATATGAGGACGATTGGTAGAGGGTCGACCTAAAGTCGGCATGAAAGGGAATCTCATAGGATGCTCATGGCGATCCACACTAGAGTGAGGAGCATATGGAAGAGACTTATCATGTGGAGATAGATAGACATGACTTGATATAAGGAGATAGGGTCGTGAAACATAGAGAGAGATCTAGGAGCCCTAGACGGAATGATGGCCACAAGGAGATACCGAGGGGCATGTAGATGATATTGGTTGATCATATTTGATAGATCTTGAAGATTCATCCCTCCCACTATTCTGGTGACATAGGAAGATTTCAAGAAGAGGCTTGGTTGGTTAGCTTGAGCAAATGCTTAAAGCTATGTCTTTGTTCTAGTAACATGAAAGCTCATATTTCTATCTATTTTAGAGAGACGAGGCTAGTGTTTGGTGGAGGACAGAGGAGAAAAACTCCACCTAGATTCATATTCGATGATAATTGAGCTCTTTGAGGAGAGTTTCCATGTAAGGTACATCTACTGGGAGGTTCACCTAGAAATGGATTGATGAGTTCCATGATTTGTGATAAGCTAGCATGACAATTATGGAGTATGAGAGTAGGTTCCTGGACCTACTTTAATATGTGGATTACATGCAGGATGAGTAAGTTAGGATTCAAAAGTTCATTAGGGGCCTAAACTTAGACTTGGGAGGGGAAGTGTGTATATATTGTCCACAAACTTTATCTAAGGCATTGAGAATGCCTACATTACAGGAGACCATGGGAGAACATGGGAGATAAGGTGAGGACTCACACCCATAGTTCTAGGACAATCGATCGAAGGGGTGACCCCTCCCCCTCTTGGTAGAAATGGATCCACATAGTATTTTTCAAACCGTAGGCATAGTAGTAACAACAATAGAATCACCCACCATTCAAGCCTTCATAGAGATATAATGCTCAGAGAGAGGCGCAATATGGGGCATCCAGTTAGGGGACCCACCAAGACTCAGGAGCACCCAGAATCTCAATCAATAGAGCTTGTCTACAATGCCCACAACATTCCATTACAGGATATTTTGGTTCTACAACATAGACTCACATAGCACAATGAGGAGTCACTACTATTTGTAGAGGAATAGGTAGTTGTTATGGATGTGGGGTACCAGGAATCACTAGAGAGATATCCTATAGAATTCTAATAACAACCATAAGGATCCCATTTCAGATCTGAAAGTGGGTGACCTTTCTAAGAGCCACAAGATATATGCACCAATCAAGAACCGCCATGAAGATCATCAAGGAACACGGTGATTGAGACTACATGTAGCATCGGTGGTATTTCTACCTCTATCTTGTTTAATTCAGGCTCTTTTGATTCATTTATTTCTCCATCCTTAGTAGAGATATGCAGGATGGTGGCAGTTAGGAAGGGATGTAATAGGGACATTGAGATGGATTTGGAGCCAAGATCTTAGTGGACTCCTTGATCAAGGTGCATGTAGTTGACCTAGGACCATTCACCATGACCTTGGATCTTCGTATCCTTCCTTTGGGTTCTTATGGAGTCATTTTAGGTATGGATTGGCTATATGCATCCAGAGCTAGAGTGGATTATTAGAGTAATATTTTAACTTGTCACGATGACTTAGGTGTTGTTGTAGTGATAGTGGGGGTTAGGAGGCCCACTTATATTCACACCATCTCCACTATGTATCTTAAGTGGTGTGCACGTCATAATGTCGGATGGATGCTATTACAGTTAGAGAAATATTAGAGGATGAGTCTAGTGGGCTAAAATGGATGATCACCACATCTTAAGAGAGCTTTTTTAATGTTTTTTAGGGATTTTTCATTCCTTTCACCCCCCACATGAGATAGATTTTCATATAGATTAGGTTCTTGGAGCAGAGCCTATCTCACACATGCCGAACATGATGACTACCCCCGAGCTTTGTGAGCACAAGATTTAGCTGAAGGGCCTTCTTGAGAATGGCCTCATCCATCATAGTGTATCTCGTTGGGGTACACCTATTATTTTGTGAAGAAGAAGGTTGGATACTTGTGATTATGTATCGATTACACAGATAATTTAATAATGTAATGATCAAGAATCGTTACCCCCTTCCACGCATTGAATATTTATTTGATCAAATAGATGGGGATACATTGTTTTCCAAGATAGATCTTATGTCCAAGTATCATCGGTTGAGGGTTACGAGAGATGTATATTTAGAGGACAAATTTGGAACCATATTTGGCCATTATGAGTTTATAGTTGTGTCATTCGGTCTTATCAATGCCCCTACGGTGTTCATGAGTTTGATAAACGGGTGTTAAGGAAATTTTTAGACCACTTCATTCTCATATTCTGTGGATTACGTAATTATATTCTCATGCACATGTGAGGAGCATGAGAGAGTACCTTCTTCAGTTCTGCGAGTGTCTTCGAGAGAAACAACTTTATGGGAACTTGGAGAAGCATGCATTTTTTTAGTCACAGGTATAGTACTTGAGTCAAATTATTTCTTGGTAAGGTATCGCATTCGATCCTTCCAATATTAGAGCTATCATGGATTGGCCGATCGCTGCCAACCAAAGTGTGAAGAAGGTACATAACTTCATGGGATGAGCATGGTACTACGGGAGAATATTTATGTAGGACTTCTCACGTATTTCTCATCCCATTACTTCCCTTCAGTAGAAAGGGAAGAAGTTTGTGTAGATAGAAATATGTGAGAAGGTTTTCAGGACTCGAAGGAATGTATCACTACAACACCTATTGTAGCAGTTCCAGATCCATAGAGGGATTTATTCATATGTAAAAATGCTTCATTGGCATGGAGAAGTTGAGTTTTGATGTAGGATTATGAACTCAATTACCCAACTCATGACCTTAAGCTTGCAACAGTGGTCCATGCTTTGGTTTGGTGGTGACATTTTTTGTTTGGTAGGATGTTCACTCTCAAGACATATAACATGAGCCTATGACACCTATTCCTGCATCCCAATCTCAACACCCGTCAATGGCATTGGATGGAGATTTTATGTGAGTATGATATGGAGATTGAGCATGTGAAGGAGAACGATGATTTGATTATAGATGCTTTGATTTGAAGGAGGAACCTTGTCATTGCTAAAACACTTGGTATTTATTTGAGGACCAGATCTTGCAACACGGATAGGTTCTATCTTATAGCTAGAGTGAGATGATTCACACAGACCCCTTATGGGGAAGTTTTAGGATCTATCTTTAGAGTTAGGATTCTTTTCCACGGGGTAGGATTTATATACCTAGAGATGGAGGATTGAGATAGAACATCTTATAAAATCCTCATATGTACCTTATTCATCCCATAGGGGTGAAGAAGATGCACACTTCATTAAGGAAACTATTTCATTGGAGGGGTCTTCGATGGATATAGTCCTGGTTTGATGTATCTTGGTGTTTGGAATTAAAGGGTGAAGGCAAAGAATCACCATCTAGTTTGCCTTCTTTATCCTCCATGTATAAAAGAGTGGAAATGGACCACCATTTCATTGATTTCATCAGAGGGCTACCCATGTCGAGATATACCACCATGATGCCATCATGGTTGTCGGTAGATAGATTAAGGAAAGTAGCTCATTTTTCTCCAGTGAAGACCACATATAAAGCTAGTGTAGTAGCGTGGGTCTATTTGAATGAGATAGTCAAGGCTCCATGGGATTCTCATGGAAGATTATTTGTGACCCTCGATAATTTATACACATCACATTTTTGGACCACCATGGAGATTTGTTCTAGGCAAGAAGATTAACTTTAGTATTACTTATCACCCAATGAAAGATGGATAGATGGAGAGGGTGAAACAAATATTGGAGGATTGATTTGCATGTACGTAGTGGATTAGTAGTCATGTTGGGAGGAGTTTCTTTATCATGTAGAGTTTTCTTATACAAACAATTTTAGAGTTGCATTGGGATGGCACTATTTTGGACAATATATTATAGGGAGTGTAGGAATTTGTTGAGATGGGATAGGAAAGAGGATAGGATATCTCTTGGGTCCATGTTACAGAGGATATGGAGAAGCGGGTCATCTTGATTAGATAAAGATTAAAGGAGGCATGAGATATGCATAATACTTAATAAAATAAAAGGAGAGTTGACCATAACTATGAGGTGATCTCAAACGTATCCCTGAGAGTCGACATTATAAGAACCCTATCGATTATGGAAAACACTCTAAGCGAGATAGGATATTTGTGGGTCCATTTGAGATCTTAGAGGGGATTGGTCTTGTTTCCTAACTCTTAGCCTTGTCACCGAGTTTGTCTCGTGTCCATGATTTTCTATATTTATTTTCTTCGGAGATATATTCCACATCCTTCTCATGTATTGGATTGGAAAACATTGTAGGGTACAGAGTAGGGACACGTGTGACTATTGAGCCTATGCACATTTTAGAGCACATGAAACAAGGCCTTCGATGTCATGAGATTGATCGGGTGTACGCATCGAATGGGATCGTGTATGACAAGACATCGCCTACTTGGGAGGATGCCACTTTGTTACATGTTTCATTTTCACACATAATCCGGTGAATGAATTCTAGGAAAAAGTCGAGTCTAAGGGGAGGGGAATGTAATACCCACTTCTCTTGACACTTTTTCTAGTATACTCTTATTTAACTAGATGCCTATAGAAATGGTTATTGATATATTATTTTGGATATCACATGTTTATACTATGTAGACATTTGATTATTGTGATGATCTAACTTTTATTGTGGATTGTTTTGATGCCTTGTGGACACTATTAGATATTATAGGACATGTTGATTTAGCATTGTGTACTTATATATACCGACATTATGGATGTATAGTTATTGCAAGTATGCTCTAATGTATTTCTAACCATGGTTACATTGATATTATGGATTTATTGATTTTGAGATGATTTTAGGTGATTAGTATGTGGATTGGGTGATTGTCGTAAAATATGAATTGTGATTATGGATGATTGTAAATGTTTAAATTAGAATAGAAGTATATCTTTTGTGATATTTGATGATGAGTATGTGATGATGCTATATATGTGTTATATTTCCATGATGTATCGACGCATCCATGAAGTGAAGGTGGTATTGATTGTGATTGTAGGAAACAAAGATCACACCAACAAGAGAGTTTAGGAAAGCTAAGCAAGAAGGAATGTCATGAATTTACAACAAGGTCACCTTGGCAACTATCATGTTCGTGTCGTATCCTCTTCATGTTGTTGTCTTTTAGGAGGTCTCCATGGGGGAGCACCTCACAATGTGACCATGGGTATTTGTTGGTATGTTATTTTATTTTCTTGTAGTTATGCTAGTTATGTTAATGTGAATGTTGTGACCTTAACTTATATTCTTAGGTACCCACCTTGTGCCCTTATGTTCTATGTGGTAAAGGTATCCCTAGTTTAGATAGATATGTAAATTGTTAAGTGTGAGCTAATGTACCCTTTTGATTATTATGAATGTTATGTGTACCCTTAGTTTTATTATGATTAATTTGAAGGGTTTTATGCATTGTGATGGTGTGGTATTTGGACGGTAGAGATTCCTTGGTATATGCTTTATCCCTTTCCTCTTTTGATTTAAAATTGAATATTTCCTTGGTATGTGTGCCATCCTAAACCCAAAATTCAGATTTGGTAATTGAGCCCAATTTTGAAGGTCGTGTGATAAGATTTGTTGACGTAGTTATGATAACAAGACATGGAGTTTCCCTTGTAACTTGAGCTCTACTCAACGTAATCAATTTCCGTCACATACGATGAATTATCTATATATGGGGGAGTAAGTAGGGACCATAAAAATTCATGATAAAACTTAAAATGATAGTATTTAAGACCCATCTTGTAAGCACTTTTATTTATTTTGGTTAGTCTTCTCAACTTGCTACTTTAGTTAGAATCTCCTTCTTAGAGTATTGTTTGACTTATAGCCACATGTGTGACCACATAATACCGTCATAATACTATGTAGAATACTATGTGATCTTTTATCTTGTATGACTGGATTTTGAAATATATGGTTTTTTCTCTCTCCACCCTCTTCTCTCTTCAAATATGACTATGTTACTTTGGTTGATTTGAAGACGTAAATGGATTGGGAAATGTAAATTGAATTGAAACAAGATGAATATGGACATGACATGCAAATGGTTATGAAATTTTCAATGGAAAATAAAATGTCTCTTAAATTATTTTCTCATCCTCTCTCTCTCTCTCTCTCTCTCTCTCTCTCTCTCTCTCTCTCTCTCTCTCTCTCTCGCTCTCTATTTAATTGAAAATGTTAGAAATGATGAATCTGCGTGGATTTATGCTTGAGTGTAGGGGATTTATGTACCATTCCTAGGACTCGACGCAATGTTGGTTCCGGGTACTTGAAAAGAAGGATTAAGAGTGTGATATGTTGTAATCAGTGAGATGACATTAAGATATTGCACATTACTATGAATTATGAATGTTAAATGAAAATGAATTAAAGGGACTTGCATTATCAAAAGTAGTGTTTTGAATGCTATTGTTCCTTTTGTACTCTTATGTGTCAAGCATTGTACATGGAAAACTATGTTGTTTATGTCTTCCTTGTGTTAAATCTAAGCTTACAACCCTAGTAGGAGTGACACATAATTAATGTAGGAACAACTATGTTATCTAGATAAATGAGGAATATAATTGAATTTCTTAAATGGGTAAAAAGCATACCGTCCACTTCATAGCTGTTAAGACCATTCAAATTTAAATATGGATCTCATGGTTTCGCTAACTGAAATAATCGCCTACCTAACAGTTATTGTGGTTCATAGATAAAATCAAAATGTTTGGAAGTACCTTATCATTTTAAAACCATATAAATGCAATGAGTATTCAACCTTTTTCATACCTCTCCCTCTCAATCATGTCACATCTAGGTTTGCAAAACCCTAATGTCTTAAGAAATACTTTAATCCTCACAATTAGACTTCTTGTCCTACACTTAAGAAAATTCTTCAAAGACCATTTCTATAACTTAAGTGTCCTTACACAAAGCAACAAATCAGTTGAGTAACCTTGTCATTCATAGGGTAAATAGGACTAACACTTCTTGGTGTCATAGGTCTACTCATCTTCATGGACAAGTTAGATTTCAATGCTCATGTTTGACCTTGGTGTCCTAGTGGTCAACCATATTCTTAAGAAGATAGTTTGGGATACCTTCATCATTGAATGAACCCTTTGTAAGATCCTGATGACACAAGTGGAGTTAGTGCACTAGTTTTACTATGCATTAAACTCATGTTAATGATCTCTTTAGTTCCTCATAGATAAATATGTCACCTTGTCTAGTAACAACTTTACACCTTTGTCCCTTACGAAGGTTTAATGGGATAAATATGTTTTCACACATTAAATTGATCAATAGTGAGGTGTAGAGTCCTGATTGCAATTGGAATAAAACTAAACCTAATGGAACCCGTTATCTCTTGAAATTGCACCCTATAGAGAGATGGTTGCAGGTTTTCTAAGCTTGCAAAATTGATCTCTCTTTTTGTAGATACAATGGAAACACCTCAGGTCTATGGGTATACCTATTTTGAGGTGAGTCTCCGGGATTAAAAGGTTGGTTCCTTATTGATGTATCCTAAATTGATTATGGGGTTTTAAGGGGTAAAAGATGACTATAAAATAATTAAAACTAAGGTGAAACACCAAATTTGTATGAGGGATTTGACTGAATATATGCACAATTGATATGGGAAGAATTTTTAATTCACAAGCCAATAGTTTTTCTGCAGAATATCTAAGGAAAAACACTTGGTTATACTGAGGGAGAAAATCACAATAGTACTAATAACTTAACATGCACATTAAAATCATGTAGAAAAACTGAATTTATAGAAAGGTAAGATAATTGGTGAGGTAATTTTAATTCACAAGACTAATATGATGAAACAAAAGAATGCAAATAACTTGGTAAGGTATGAAATTATTCACAACTCAACGAAATACTAGCAAAAATTGCTTCAGTACTCCTATATCCAAAAATTCCTCCAGTAGTTCTCATGTGCTTTGGAAAGGCACACATATATAGCTAAAATAAAATTCACCCTCTTCCTAAAAATATCCTAAGGCTTGTACTCACCCATGCATTCTATTTTTATCCTTTATTTAATAATAGATAAAGGAATAAAAATAGAGCATGCAATTACAAATAGGAATTTAATAGCCTTGATAATAATATGTCAACTAAAGTTGATTGATCTATTTTTAAGAAAGAAGGGTGAATAATTTGCTAAAAATAAGATTGCTTGCTAGGCAAGTCTCTCTCCATAAACATGCAACTCTGTCTTCATCTCTATTATGTCCTGTTGTGAAGGCATGCAAAAATACAACTCCCTATTTGTGAGAAAAATAATTACAACACTTGTAAAATTTGCAAAATAATCCAGCCACTGTGGGGACCACTTCTGATTCGTACACTTGTCTTCAACTGAGTTTTGGCCATTCTTGTGGACTTAGCATAATACTATGGTTTTAAAATAATACAAGGGCACTTTGGAAAAGTGTCACTATATTACATTCGGCCACACATGGTATATCATAGTCTCTGCCACCTTTTAATTAAACACGACCATGTAATACTTGTCGGCTTTTGCATTTGAGAGTGTATAGTTTGAAATTTCCCTTTTGGTGATTATTGATGGCATAATTTGGTCAGCCCCATTTGCTTTTACGGGCATGTGGGCAAAATTTCAAAAAATTTAAGTCCTTTGCGGACTTTCGGACCCTTTTGAAGTTTTGTCCCCTGTCACAAAATTTTGGCCTATTTGAAGTTTTGTCCCTGTAATGTGAGACTTTTAGACCTTTTTGAAGTTTTGTCCCCTATGCGGATTTTCAGACCCTTTTGATGTTTTGTCCCCTATGTGGACTTTCGGACCTTTCTGAAGGTTTTAGGCTTGTTTTTATTAAGTCTCAAAACTTTGAGAAAGCCCTTTGCTTCGCCAATACTATCATGTGGAACTGATTTTTGACTTTTCTCCCCGTAGCTTTGACATTCTCCTCATGTGATTGGGCTTTGGAAATTTTGAAAACTTTTAACTTTTGCACTTTTGAGTCTAAAAAAATGTGACTCAGGACCTCTATTTTTCTACTCTCCTTGCCATGATGGTGCCACATGTACTCTGCGAAATATCAGGCCTATGGAGGAAATTTTGACACTTAATAATTTTTTTGAAAATTATAAGTTGATCAAATGACATTCATTTCACTTGCAATACTTTTGCATCGATCTTGTTTGTTAGAGAGCATTGATCTCTGTACTTGTTGATTTTTGATCGTTGATCCATAAAGCATGATTTTAGGGTCTCGAAATGTGATTAATATGTTTTAAATCCCGACACATGGTTCACATTGTTTGTAGAGATCAATCCTTGACCTTTGATCTTTGTACTTGATGAATCTTGATCATTTATGTACTAACCAGGGTTGAGTTCTATTAACTCACCCCACAAATTTTCTTGGTAAATGGTCAATCTGACCCTCATAATCATTTCATTTCGGTTTTCAACTTACGGATGAAGACCTAGAAAAAATTTCCTCGCCATTATTATGAGCATTCGAGCTCAACTTTAAGCATTTCCCTAGCCTGTGGGGCCTTTGTGACTTTATATCTAGTATATTCGTAGCCATTCTTCTTCTTTTTGAGCTCTCTATGCGGGAATGTGAAGGAATCCGCCATTATTGTTTTTAGACTCTGATGGTTTAGCTTTGTAAAGCCCTATGCATGTATCTTGTTGTTTTTCTACTCTGTAAGAGTTCTCTCAAAGAAGGTAGTTGTGGGTGTTTTCTGCCATTGTCGTGGGTTTGAGCTCATGTGATTTCCCAACTATATATTGCTCATCCCAAGATTTGAAATATTTTCTTTAAAAGAGATCTCTACGTGTTGTCTTGGCCACAAAGTTTTCTTCTTTGTGAGCTTGGTTGTGCAACTGGCATCACTGTTTGATGAGGTCGGTAATTTTTCGATCTCTGGGTGTTGTAATCACTTTGTCACTACCATTTAGTCCTTCAAGATACTGATGTTTTTATCCTTATTTGCATATTTTGTGATCTTTAGGGCAACACTAGTATTTGATTTAAAATCATTCTGTGATCATTTGAGGGATTACTCAACTTCGATTTAACCGGTAAGTACTTGTTTCACACTCTGATTTTAGTACGCATTAATGGATTTTGGATTAGAACCAAGATCTATACCTTTTCCCTCTATCTTGTAATTAGAGACTATTTTGTTTAAATGGGACGCTAACTTTTAAATTACTCGAATATTTCCTCAACTCAAATGTGTATGCATTTTAACTCAAGAAGTTTTCTATCTAATCTTGTATTCTAATTACTAAATGGGTATTCTTATTCTAATTACTAAATGGGTCATTCTTATTTCGCTATATGTTCTTGAGGGGTATAATGTTTTCTAAAAAGTTGTGATTCACTTCACATTATCTTAAGTTCCACACTTATCTGATTTGATTTGACCATTAATACCCACCGAGTTTGTGTTCCGAGTAATATTCCAAGATATGTTTACTTGGTACTTGTCTTCATAAGGAATCCCCTTTGGATCTAGACCATTTATACTTTTGCCCCTTTTAGATTGCATGTACATTGATATTTATGAGTTCTGAAACTCATTTTCCCACATCTGTACCTACATATTTTTCAATTTGTGGCTTTGAAACATTGCAACCCAGATTTGGGTGTTTCTCCTCTGATAAGGGTATTGGAAATCATTTTTACCCCATTCTTTTGCTCTATTATTTTTCCTTGCTAGTCGAGTGACTCAAGTTCCACTATGCATTTTACTGTATTTTGAAAAATTGTGAATCATGCATTATCTTTAGCTATGAAGCTATACTGTAGCATTCTATGCACTTTATCTACTTTTGGTTCTATAACCATGAATCTTGTATGTACTTTCTAGAAATTACAAGCAGTTCATCTATTTTGCTGCTATTTTTAGGCATAAGCCTTGATTCAGATGCTTGTTAAGATTTATGTTACTTTGTTTCTTTCACATAGATGTTTTGTTCCCTTTATAGTAACATTTCTGGCATGTTGGAAAATATGAAATGTTGATTTTTCATGGCAAAGCCCCTGCAAATTTTTCTAGAATTCTCTCTTCCATCCATTTCCAGCTATAGTAGTTGTATTTTCTGATTCAGAATATAGAACATAACACTTCATGTTTGAAGCTAGATAAAAATGAGACATCATAGCTATTTATCTTGATCATGGCATGCTTTACTGCTTTTCTGTATCACTTACTTGATTTAAATAATTCCTTTAAGCATGTAGTAGTTAAAAGAAACATGATGGAAACATGCAAATGTCTATTTTACATGGCGAAGCCCTGTCAAAATTTTCCTAGAATCTTATTTTTTGTTCAGTTTCAGCTATACCCCTTTTCTTTTAATCAACTCCAGCTTCCTGAAATCTGATTCTTCTTCTTCAGTTGCAATCTAAAACATGTGCTTCTATTACTAGTCTCTTTTCTGTACTCAAGCCCTTTCCATTTCAGAAAACTTACTAAAACTTTGAGTTACATTCTTCCCTTTTATGCATGCACTTATAACTGTCTATTTATTCATTGGATGCAACTTGTACCTGCACACTTAGGAAAATAGTTAGAAAATACTTAGGCTTTTTGGCCTCTCTTATGTCCATGTTTTCTTCTTTTCTTTTCTCTTTCTTCACTCTTTCTAAGTAAATAAAGCATGTATGTAATTTGATATTCAAGTAAATTACATCTCCTATTATTAGAGATTCATATGCACGAATTAGGATAGTCTAGGAATATGATTTGATCCCTGAGCTCATAGCTGATAGTTATTCTTTTCTTCTTTTCAGGTACAATGGCTTCTACAATGGAGATGAAGAAGGAACAAAAGATGGAGATGGAGATGCTTCAATCGAAGAAAGGAACCCCAAGGCAATGATGGGTTCACTCATACTCCTTTACTTTCTCTTTCATGCATGTGTACCTTTTATTTTAGTAGTTGTACTTTACTTTCCAGTTACATCCCATGGCTTGTGTGGGAAACATTTGAAAATTCCTTATGAATAAAACATTGAATTTTATAAATGAGTTGTATATTTCTTCTTGCATTTCATCTTTTTGTATGGATTGTATGACGAACTAAACAACTCAGTCATTTAATTGAATGTCTTAATCATGAAGGAAAGAACATCAATGAGAACCTGTAACATTCAGTAATGAACTCTGATTTTTGTAATCTACACTTATGTTTGTTGTCCCAAAACTCAACACTTCACCTACTCTGTAATTCGGTGTCTTCATCAAGACAACACAGCTATCCTTCGGGCCCTTGTGTTCTTTTGCTGAAGGTATCATGAAATTGTAGACTATGTGATCTATTACATTTTGTAATAGCACACATAGTTGCAGATTTCACTTTTGTAATAGCACACATAGTTGCAGATTGCACTTAATCATTAATTAATTCAGCGGTAACTAGTAACATCAAAACTTCCTTCCTTAGCTTAGGTGTACTTCATCCATGACTTTCATCGTAGTGACAAAGTTTCGAGTTGTGATTTTTTGCACAAGTGCAAAATTGTCGTGATAACCCTTTATAAGCTAAGTGTTAAATGAAAGAGAGAAATTGTAGTCTTGGAATACCTTAAGTGGCACGAAGGCTTTGCAAGATAGGGAGATTTGATTACTCTAATTTTGACTTCTAGTAAGATGTACAAACCCTCAAGTAGAAATGAATGTAATACAACGAGTGACCTCTTATGGTGTTACATAACAAAGGAGATATGATGTGTCTTTACCAATGATTGTAAATGTTACCTTAGAAGGATTTTGAAACACATAAAATTATATAACTTTTGGATTTGAAATCTCTTTATCCCTCTTAATTAATTTTGAGCCTTAGTAGAAGGTTACCATGTTCTTTCTCATAGGGTGTAATTTCCCCATCCACATATTTTTGAATTAAATAGATCATGGAGCCTATCTTAAGGGTATTCGTTAAAGAAACACCAATGCATTCTTACTAATCAATTTAAATAGATCCTTGGAAGAAATTTGAAAAGCATATAGTCATTGGGTTGTCTAGTTATATGTTTTAATACTTGGGTTTTTAAAGCGTGAAAAAATGAGTGGTTTGGTTCAGGTTACCACTCCTTGTAGTCATGAATCCCTAAGTGTAAATTATGTGTCATTTGAATTACAATTGTTCTAAAAAAATGCCAATAAGATTCCAAAGTAACCATGTAAGAGTAATGGAAAACAAGAGTAAATAAGATATTTGTTTAGAAATAAAGTTATGCTTGAAGTCTTCATAATTGATTTAGGCATTCTCTTTTTGTTAAGAAAAAAGAAGAATATGAATTGTTCTGGAGAAATCAAGCATTTGAGCCAACAAAAACTCTTATATAACCAAAAAAAAAAGAAATTTATGACGTGTAAATGTTAAATCGACTTAAACTAATTGTTGAACTATAGCAAACTATAACAGGAAAAATAGGGTACTATGATGGAAGGATGTTTATGGGAAGAGGTATCTTAAATCTAAATCACCCTTAAATCCTAATAATTCCTTCCTTAACCTCACGATACATCCCCGTTTCTATAAAAATTAATATTTCTTCATCGAATATATGTCTCGAAAAGAAGAACTTTAACATCTTGTCACTAAGAGACTTCTCCATCGGCCTTCTTTATCTTGTACACAATGCTCACAACCCCCGCAATCCTCTTCATTGTATTTTGACATTCTGAGAGTCTTTTTCCTCTTGTGCATCCATCACGATTCCTAGGTACGCCTCACATTCTCACATTGCTGACTCTTCACTGTCATTCATGGATTTATTACCCCCTTTATGTATTCCCTTCCTTCTACATCATTTTTTTGTTATCCTCTTCTCTCTCCCACCCTCATCTTATTTCCCTTTTCCTGTATCATCTTCTTCCCCTTTTTCCATCACGTTTCCTCCTTACTTCCCCATTGATAACTTGGCTCTTCGGTGTTGTCTGTCTTTTTTATCATACGACCCTCCACATGCATCTCCATATGGTCTATTCAATATTATTTTCCTTGGTATTCTTTGCAATGACATGATTCCTTTAATCTTCTCCCTATATTTTCTCTATCTTCCTTTCCTCTCTCCTAATTTTCACATTTCTTTTGACCACTTCTCCATTTCTCTACCACTCCTACCTTTTCGTTCATTTTGTATCTATTTCTCTTCTTTTCTTTTTCACACTTTCCTCACCCCTCATAGTTTCTTTTTTTTCTTCGTTCTACTTCTTCTTTCATCCTCTTTCCATTTTCATCCATTTCACCCCCTACTCCCACCTCATTTTCTCCTTATTTATCCTTTCCCGTTTCCTACTTTTCTCAGCTCTATCATTTCTTTCACTTTCACGCATCCCTCTTTACTATCTTTGTTGCTTCCTTCATTTTGCACATCTCTCTATTTTATCCCTTCACCCTCTACTCTGTCATTTTCTTGTTTTTACCTTGTTTGTCCTTCATCATTCCCTTCTTCCCCTATCATCTCTCTCTCTTATTTCTACCTCTTCCATTCTTTTTTTTTTCCTCCCCTATCTCCCTTACTCGTCTCGTAATCAACCCCAATCCTATCCATTCCCTTTTATCTTTCCCACACACCCTCACACCTAGAATTCAAGGCTGATTGAATCCTTTCTCCATTTTCCATCGTGCGATCATTCTAGTCTCTTCCACTCCATTATCGTTCTCTTTTTCGTAGAATTATTTTCTCTTCTTTTCGAGAATTTTGTCGTATATTCCATTCTCGTCAGTCCTCTCGAGGGGACATCACGAAATCTATCCATAATCACATCTTCTCATGACATTTTTGTCTTGGAGGATACTATGACATCCGTCACTCACCACTTTCTATTCTCCCCAACAAACATTCGCTCTACCTTTTGCTTAAGAAAAGTAGATTGAATTCTTCCCCCATCTCGTCTACTTTCTTTGAAAGGAAACTACTTTCATAGTACCCTTCCAAAGAGGGGAAAATGTAGACACCCTAATTTCACATCTTTCCTAAATCAATTAATTCCCCTTCCTCATTTCCCACAAAAATACACTTTGAATTAATTTAATATAACTTGATTAATTATCCATTTCAAAATCCAAAAAATAACTCAATCTTGCCACACGTCATTATTCTCCATGTTTTTCTACTATTGAATTAAAAATTTAAATTCAAATCCTCACCCATTCTTCATGGTCCCCATTCAACTAAAATCCTCCACTTATGAATTAAAAATATAATTAAATCCTCACCCATTCTTCGTGGCCCCCACTCATCTAATCTTGCCCACATTTTCAAACCACTCACCTAATCTTGCCCACATTTTCAAACCACTCACTTAATCTTGCCCACATTTTCAAACCATGATTACTTAAATTACACTAAGCTAATCACTCGCCTAGGCTATAAATACAACCTTACCCCTCCCTCTAACGACACAGAGAATAAGCTTGAATGTCATATCTAAGTTCTTGCATCCTTTGAGAAAATCTAACATCATTTTTCCTCGTCCTAATGCCCAAATAACCTCATAATCCTTTTTCCCATCTAGTGCAAAGTAAGAGGATCTTTGTTGTAGGAAGGTCTTGCTCGTCTTGAAGAAAAGCACCTACATATGACATAATGGGGGCTCAATTCAAGTTTCTAGCCCATTACGAGGTTTTCTACAGGAACATGAAGGAGGAGGTATGCTTATTGGTATTTTACTTCCTTGTTAGTAGTGTATTTTTCCTAGCTTACAATATCCACTATAACCATCTAGAAGAGATAGTCTATCCGAACTTGAGAACATTCTCAAAATCTAATCCATATTTGGGAGTGGGTAATGATCTTTCAATGAATCCTTATTAAGATCTCTAAAATCTACACATAGTCTAATTTCTCTGTTCTTCTCCTAAGAAGAACAAGATTGAATACTGAGACTTAAATGCTTAAGCGGAAAGATAATACCCGATTCAATCAACTTAGATAACTCTTTCCTCATCGGAGGCTCTATTTTGGGATTCACAGGCCTCTGTTTCTGTCTAACAAGTTTAGAATTTGGTTGGAACTCAATTATATGTTGTGTTAAAATGGGATCAAATCCTTTCATATCGTGGTATTTCCAAGCAAAAACATCTTTAAACACCTTGCAAAGATTAATAAATAACTAAATTTTAGTTAAGGAACATACCTTTCGAATAAATATTTTTTTCCCTTCATCAACCAAGATCTCTTTGTAATTATCGGCATGGGTTGACATTTTAGTCTTGACCTTTCTTAACTGATCGTCAATGCTAAAGATGTCTTCCAATGTGACTAGACCTCGAGGTATTTTATTTGTCTTTAGCTGAACAATTTGATCACCATATAAATGCTATAATTTATATTGATTAAGCTGTAGAAAACTCAACTTCTTCTTTGTAGAAACTGTAGATTTGATCATCACTTTCAAAACTTGCCAATTTGAATCATTATTAGGTATTGAGGGCGACAATTATCTTTATATGAGGATAGATCTTGTTATTTTCAACCTATTCCAGCACTTCAAAACTAGCCTCAATCGCTTGCACAAGTTTTGTCTTCATGTTTATTTTCAGCTCTAGGAATAGACTAAATATTAATAACATTGAAAATCTTCCATTAATTCTAAAACTCTATGTCTGTAAGACTTCATTAATGGATTCTTACAAAAATTAAATTTCTTACTTGATTGATTAATAACCAACTTAGAGTCACCAAAAATCCGTAGCATGTTAATACCTCTCTTTCTGTCTCAAAACAAGGCGTGAATTAAATCTTCGTATTCAACTACATTGCAAGTACATGAAAATTAGAGACTCAAAGCCGAGAAATACCTTTCATTCATTGGGGAAGTTAGCATCGGACCTACTCCATGTCCCTTCTGTTCTTAGCTCCATCAAAATGGAGCTTCTAAATCCCTTCTTATGAATCTTTTGTTTTGGACAACAAGGGAAGTGGTATATTTTCTTCATGCATACAATACATGCTAAACATGTGTTCTTTAACTTCCTTAAAAGGATCATGAGCATCTTCTTCCTTTGTCTTTTCATCCATAAACATGTTTGAAACACCATCTAATCTTGGAAACACGAGCTACCTCATCAAAATTAGACTAATCTAAGGCTGAAGAATTAGCCACCGCATTTGAAGAGTGAGGCTCAATGTGAAATCTGGCCAATGGCTCTGAATTGATAGTAACTTTGGTACCATAACGAGTAGTGAAAAATAAGGACCAATCTGAAGAGAGATAACCTCCTATTTTTTCTATGAAGTCTCTAGATAAGCATAAGGCAAAGTATGGAGGTAAATCCACAATAGTAACATCTTGTAGAATAGAAACATTTGGGCAAGCATGTAACGTCACTTCTAAATTTTTTATTATACCAATTGTATTAGTTGTAGTTCCATCAAGTTGTAAGACACTCCTTTCTATAGGCTCATACTACAAACCCAATTTTTCTGTAATCACTTTTGGCATAACTGTGCTACTTGCACCACTATCCACCATGCAATTATGAACTAGATGTTCTCCAATAATCAATGATAAATAAAATGGTGGTGGTTTCTTGATGTCATTAGCATTCATAAATTTCTGAACCATCCATTTAAATTCTTTAATGCGGTCTTGTTCAAATGTTTCAAGGACCATGTCTGTCTTCTGAAATTCCTTTTCTGTTGTATTTGAAGAAATCTATAGCTTAGCTAGTTCATGAGAAAGTAAATCTTTTTGTCTAGGAATACTTAAAGCGTCCCACATTGAGATGTTAATATTATGCTTTTTCATTACATCAATAATGTTGAAAGAAGCAAATCGCTTTTAGGGATGGATTCAATTTGTCTTAGAGTAGTCCTTAGAAAAGCTCGATTTCGCTTCAGTGCCTTAGATATCTGAGGTATAAACAGTCTTCTTGGATCAAGTTGTAGCTATTTTTGATGGCCTTTATTAACTATAAAACTTGATGTTTTTTTAGGAACAGTAGGGTTGTTGGTTGACTTTGGAACTGTAGATGATGTCTTATCAGTGATAGTAGGTAGGATAGGCGTATTTTGTTGTTTTTGACTTTCAACAGCTTTCCTTGAGCCCTAGTAGTGACTGTAATGAAATCCTCCTCATTAAAACTGACTAAATTCTATTCAGGTGCCTTCTGAACATGATTTTATTGGTACCAAACCTCCATTTGAGGCATGAACAATGATTGATTGAGTTTGTAGAACAAGATTCAAATTCAGAAAATCATTTGGGTAAGTTGGAGTTGAATGAGGTTGATTGTAAGGTTGACACCACTCTTCTGTAACCATATTGATTGTGACTAAAGCGTTAGATGAACTAGGAGCCTTTGGGTGAAACTACTTTTGCTGGTAAGACTACCTATAATTTTGATTATGTTGATAAGGATGCCTATTTTGTTGATTCTGTTGATTTTCCTTATAAGGACCCTGATAGCGTCTATTAGGTAATGTAATTCTAATCTCAATCAAAGTCAATTTATTTCCCATAGTTTGCAAAATCTTTAAATACCTCATTTGATGGAGCTAAAATAGTAGGTTCTATGATTGTAATAGGCTAAGGAATAGGTGTTAAATCTAAAAAAATGGCATTGAAGGCCTTGGTGCCAATTTTCTAGCTTGAATAAGACTATTTTTAGCTTGGATAGTGATATCGTAGGTTGTTGGGAGTGTCTCTCCCCCATTGACTGAATCATAGTTGAGATATCACTATTTAATGCCCTAAGATAATAAAGGAAAGCATGATCAGCTTGAGGCTTGACACTTGCTAGAATTATTTCCCAAGTTTGGCAAAATGGATATTGAAACTGGACATAAACTCATTGGGAGCTCTTTTAATAGTAGACAATTGTTCAATGAGAGACAAATGATCTGAATTATCTTGGAACTATTTTAAAAAATTTTCACCTAAGTTATCCCAAGTTCTTATGCTTCTAATTTCTAGGTTTCTATACCATTGCAAGGCATGCCCTTTAAAAGATGTAGCTAAAAGTCTTAAAGCTACATCTTCATGAGTGATATTATGGACTACACATAGGGCTACAACATCTTTGATATGTTCAAGTAGGTGTAACCTGATTTTCACTCATGAATGATGGCAAAATTTTCATGGTAGCATTAGGAATGTCATGGTAAACTAGGATTACTAATGGAATGCCATTAGTAAAGGTCATAAAATTCCTTGGTGGTTGAATAGCCATTTAAAAAACTGGGATGTTAATAGAGAAATTGATACATGGTGAAGGAATATCAAAAGGAGGGTTATCAAAACCGGGTCCTTTATAAGGTAAAGTATTACCAACTCTTCTTCTTCTAGCAGAATTCAAGGGTAAAGAAACAAACTCAGGAGGAATTCCTCTACCGATGATCTTTTAGTCACTTTATGCATGGATCATGTTGCAATACTAGTCTGAAATCAGCTCTGTGGAGTCATCAAAAGATATTCGAATCTTTAAAATAAATTTCTGTGACTTGCTCCCGAAAGTGACTTTGTAATTATTGTAATCTCTATAGAATTTGTAACTTGCATGTAGATTTGATCCGTTGTCCCATCAGGCATGCCAAAAAATGTTATCTCTCGAAATTCCCACTGTAGAGAGATGGTTATAGGTTTTCTAAGCTTACATAATTGATCTCTCTCTTTCGTAGATATAATGGAAACACGTCAGGTTTGTGGGTATACCTATTTTGAGGTGAGTCTTTGGGATTAATAGGTCGAGTTCCTTATTGATGTATCCTAAATTGATTATGGGGTTTAAGGGGTAAAATATGACTATAAAATGATTAAAACTAAGGTGATACAACAAATTTTTATGAGGGCTTTGACTGAGTATATGCACAACTAATATGGGAATAATTTTTATGCACAAGACAATAGTTTTCTGTAGAATATCTTAAGGCAAAACACTTGGTTATACTGAGGGAGAAAATCACAAAAGTACTAATAAATTAACATGCACATTAAAATCATGCAAAAGAACTAAATTTGTAGTAGGGTAAGATAATTGGTCAGGGAATTTTAATTCACAAGACTAATATGATGAAACACAAGAAAGAAAATAGCTTGGTAAGGCAAAAATTCTTCACAACTCAGAAGGAAAAATTGGCAAAAATTTGTTCAGTACTACTATATCCAAAAAGTCCTCCAGTAGTTCTCATGTGCTTTGCAAAGGCACACATATATAGCCAAAATAAAATTCACCCTCTTCCTAAAAATAGCCTAAGGCTTATACTCTCCCATACATTCTATTTTTATCCTTTATTTAATAATAGATAAAGGAATAAAAATAGAGTGTAATTACAAATAGGCATTTAATATCCTTGATTACAATTGGTCAACTGAAGTTGACTGATCTATTTTTAAGAAAGAAGGATGAATAATTTTCTAAAAATAAGATTTCTTGCCAGGAAAGTCTCTCTCCATGAACATGCAACTTTGTCTTCATCTCTATTATGTCTTGTTGTGAAGGCATGCAAAAATACAACTCCCTCTTTGTGAGTAAAAATAATTATAACAATTGCAAAATTCACAACATAATCTAGCCATTATGGGTACCACTTCTGATTCATACACTTGTCTTCAACTGAGTTTTGGCCATTCTTGTGGACTTAGCATAATACTATGGTTTTAAAATAATACAAGGGCATTTTTGAAAAGTGGCACTATATTACATTCGGCCACACATGGTATATCATAGTCTCTGCCACCTTTTAATTAAACACGGCCATGTAATACTTGTTGGATTTTGCATTTGAGAGTGTATAGTTTGAAATTTCACCTTTTTGGTGATTATTGATGGCATAATTTGGTCAGCCCCTTTGCTTTTATGGGCATGCAGGAAATTTTTTAAAAATTTTAAGTCCTTTGTAGACTTTTAGACCCTTTTGTAGTTTTTTCCCCTGTGTGGACATTTGGACCATTTTCAAGTTTAGTCCCTATGCGGACTTTCGGACCTTTTTGAAGTTTTGTCCCCTGTGCGGACTTTCAGACCCTTTTGAAGTTTTGTCCCCTGTGCAGACTTTCGGACCTTTTTGAAGTTTTTAGGCCTGTTTGTATTAAGTCTCAAAACTTTGAGAAATCCCACCACTCTGCCGATACTATGTGGAACTGATTTTTGAATTTTCTCCCCACAGCTTTGACTTTCTCCTCATGTGCTCGGGCTTGCGGGAAATTTGGAAACTTTTAAATTTTGCACTTTTACAGTTTAAAAAACAAAAGTGACTCCCGACCTCCATTTTTCCACTCCTTCCATGATGGTGTCATGTTTACTTTGTGGACTTTGAGGCATGTGAAGGAAATTTTTAAACTTTATAATTTTTTTGAAAATTATAAGTTGGTCAAATGACCGCCGTTTCACTTGGACTACTTTTGCATAGATCTTGATGAACTGTTTGAGAGCGTTGATCTCTGTACTTGTTGATTTTTTATCGTTGATCCATAAAGCATGATTTTAGGGTTTCTGACATGTGATAAATGCATTTTAAAGCCTGACCCATGGTTCGCATTGTTTGTAGAGATCAATCCTTGACCTTTGATCTTTGTACTCGATGAAGCTTGATCGTTGATGTACTAACCGTGGTTGAGTTCTGTTAACTCACCCCTCAGGTTTGCTTGGTAAAGGTCAATCCGACCCTAATAATCATTTCATTTGGGTTTTCAACTCGTGGCGAAGCCTGAAAAAATTTCCTCACCATTATTCTAAGCATTCAAGCTTGGCTTTAAGCATTTCCCTAGCTTGTGGGGCCTTTGTGACTTTGTATCTGGTATATTCATAGCCATTATTCATATTTTTGAGCTCTCTATGCGGGAATGTGAAGGATGACCATTATTTTTTTTCAAACTTTTATGGTTAGCTTTGCAAAGCCCTATGCATGTATCTTGTTGTTTTTCTACTCTGTAAGAGTTCTCTCAGCAAGGTAGTTGTGGGTGTTTTCTGCCATTGTCATGGGTTTGAGCTCATGTGATTTCTCAACTGTATATTGCTCATCCCGAGCTTTGAAATATTTTCTTTAAAAGAGATCTTTGCGTGTTGTCTTGGCCACAAATTTTCTTCTTTGTGAGCTCGGCTGTGCAACTGGCATCACTGTTTGATGAGGTCGGTAAGTTTTCAATCTCTAAGTGTTGTAATCACTTCATCATTTCCATTTAGTCCTTTGAGATACTGATGTTTTTATCCTTCTTTGCATATTTTGTGATCTTTGGGGCAACATCGGTCTTTGATTTGAAACTTGTTCTGTGATCATTTGAGGGTTTTCTCAACTTTGATTTAACTAGTAAGTACTTGTTTCCCACTCTGATTTTAGTACCCATTAATGGGTTTTTGGATTAGAACCAGGATCTATACCTTTTCCCTCTATACTGCAATTTGAGACTGATTGGTTTAAATGAGAGTGTTAACTTCTGAAATACTCAAATATTTCCTCAACTCGGATGTGTATGCATTTTAACTCGAACTTTTTTAATCTTGTATTTTGATTACTAAATGGGTATTCTTATTTTCTCAAAACTTGCCAGATAGAATGTTTATTGATATGATTACTCAAAATCCTTCATTCCTTTTGATTCTACTATATGTTCTTGAGGGGTATAATATTTTATGAAAATTTGTGATTCACTTCACATTATCTTAAGTTCCACACTTATCTGATTTGATTTGACCATTAATACCCACCAAGTTTGTGTTCGAGTAATATTCCAAGATATGTTTACTTGGTACTTGTCTTCATAAGGAATCCCCTTTGGATCTAGACCATTTATACTTTTTCCCCTTTTAGATTTCCTGTACATTGATATTTATGAGTTTTGAAACTCATTTTCCCACATCTGTACCTGCATATTTTTCAATCTATGGCTTTGAAACATTGCAACTCAGATTTGGGTGTTTCTCCTCTGATAAGGGTACTAGAAATCATTTTTACCCATTCTTTTCTCTATTATTTTTCCTTGCTATTCGAATGACTCAATTTCCACTATGCATTGTATTGTACTTGTAAAAATTGTGAATCATGCATTATATTTAGCTATAAAGCTATACTGTAGCATTATGTGCACTTTATCTGCTTCTAGTTCTCTGTAACCATGAATCTTGTATGTACTTTCTAGAAATTACAAGTAGTTCATCTGTTTTGCTGCTATTTTTTAGGCATAAGCCTTGATTTAGATGCTTGTTAAGATTTCTATTACTTTGTTTCTTTCACATAGATGTTTTGTTCCCTTTATAGTAACATTTCTAGCATGTTGGAAAATCTGAAATGTTGATTTTTCATGGCGAAGCCCTAACAAATTTTTTTCCATAATTCTCTCTTCCATCCATTTCCAGCTATAGTAGTTGTATTTTTTGATTCAAAATATAGAACATAACACTTCATGTTTGAAGCTAGATAAAAATGAGACATCATAGTTGTTTATCTTGATCATGGCATGCTTTACTACTTTTCTGTATCACTTACTTGATTTAAATAATTCCTTTAAGCATGTAGTAGTTAAAAGAAACATGATGGAAAGTTGTAAATGTCCATTTTACATGGTGAAGCCTTGTCAAAATTTTCCCAGAATCTTCTTTTTTGTTCTGTTTCAGTTGTACCCCTTTTCTTTTAATCAACTCCAGCTTCTTGAAATATTATTCTTCTTCTTCAGTTGCAATTTGAAACATGTGCTTCTATTACTAGTCTCTTTTCTGTACTTAAGCCCTTTCCATTTTAGAAAACTTACTGAAACTTTGAGTTACATTCTTCCCTTTTATGCATGCACTTATGACTTGTCTATTTTTTCATTGGCTGCAACCTATACCTGCACACTTAGGAAAATAGTTAGAAAATACTTAGGCTTTTTGGCCTCTCTTATGTCCATGTTTTCTTCTTTTCTTTTCTCTTTCTTCACTCTTTCTGAGTAAATAAAGCATGTATGCAGTTTGATATTCAAGTAAATTACATCTCTTGTTATTAGAGATTCATATGCACAAATTAGAATAGTCTAGGAATATGATTTGATCCCTGAGCTCATAGTTGATAGTTATTATTTTCTTCTTTTCAGGTACAATGGCTTCTACAATGGAGATGAAGAAGGAACAAAAGATGGAGATGGAGATGCTTCAATCAAAGAAAGGAACCCCAAGGCAATGATGGGTTCACTCATACTCCTTTACTTTCTCTTTCATGCATGTGTACCTTTTATTTCAGTAGTTGTACTTTACTTTCCAATTACATCCCACGGCTTGTGTGGGAAACATTTGAAAATTCCTTATGAATAAAGTATTCAATTTTGTAAATGAGTTGTATATTTCTTCCTGCATTTTAGCTTTCTGTATGGATTGTATGACGAACTAAACAAATAATTCATTTAATTGAATGTCTTACTCATGAAGGAAAGAACATCAATGAGAACCTGTAACATTCAGTAATGAACTCTGATTTTTGTAATCTACACTTATGTTTGCTCTCCAAAACTCAACACTTCACCTACTCTGTAATTCGGTGTCTTCATCAAGACAACACAACTTTCCTTCGGGCCCTTGTGTTCTTTGTTGAAGGTATCATGCAATTGCAGACTATGTGATCTGTTACATTTTGTAACAAACACATGTAGTTGTAGATTTCACTTAATCATTAATTAATTCAGCAATAACTAATAACATCAAAACTTCCTTAGCTTAGGTATACTTCACCCATGACTTTCATCGTAACAATGAAGTTTCGAGTTGCCCATTTTTGCACAAGTGCAAAAATTGTCAATGGAACCCTTTATAAACTAAGTGTTAAACGAAAGTGAGAAATTGTAGTCTTGGAATACCTCAAGTGGCACATGAAGGCTTTGCAAGATAGGGACATTTGATTACTCTAATTTTGACTTGTAGTAGGGTGTAGAAACCCTCAAGTAGAAATGAATGTAATACATCGAGTGACCTCTTATGATGTTACATAACAAAGGAGCTATGATGTATTGTTACCAATGATTGTAAATATTACCTTAGAAGGATTTTAAAACACATAAAATTATATAACTTTTGGATTTGAACTCTCTTTATCCCTCTTAGATAATTGTGAGCCTTAGTAGCAAGTTACCATGTGCTTTTTAGTAGGGTGAAATTTCCCCATCCACATATTTTTTGAATTAAATAGATCATGGAGCCTATCTTAAGGGTATTGGTGAAAGAAACACCAATTAATTGTTACTAAAAAATTTAAATAGATCCTTGAAAGAAATTTGAAAAGCATATAGTTGTTGGGTTGTCTTGTTATATACTTTAATAATTGGGTTTTTAAGAAAAAAATGAGTTGTTTGAGTACAGGTTACCACTCCTTGTAGTAAGAAATCCCTAAGCGTATATTATGTGTCATTTGAAATTACAATTGTTCATAAACAAATGCCAATAAGACTCCAAAGTAACCATGTAAGAGTAATGAAAAACAAGAGTAAATAAGATATTTGTTTACAAATAAAGCTATGCTTGAATTCTTCATAATTGATTTAGGTATTCTCTTTTTGTTAAGAAAAAAAAGAAGAATATGAATTGTTCTTTGAGAAATCAAACATTTGAGCCAACAAAACTCTTATATAACAAAAAAATAAAAATTATGAAGTGAAAATGTTAAATCGACTTAAACTAAGCTGTTGAACTATAGCAAACGTATAAGGAAAAATATGGTACTATGATTGGAAAAAAATTATTGGAAGAGGTATTTTGAATCTAAATCACCCTTAAATCCTAAGAATTCCTTCCTTAACCTCATGATACTTCCCGTTTCTATAAAAAGTAAGATTTCTTCATAGAATATACATCTCGAAAAGAAGAACCTTAACATCTTGTTAGTTCCTTTTCATAACGAGGATAAATATTTAACATCAAATAAACATATTTTGAGAAACAAACATTTAACGTAAGAATGAATATTGGGAGGCTCATAGGTGTTTAAAATGAATTTAATTAACAAATGAGTTGTGGATAATTAATGGAAATTGAGAAAGGAACCAACAGTGCATTCTCTTTTAAAGGCTAATGCTATACAAAAATAAAGTATTTGAAGTTTTAGAAAAGGAAATTTTACACCCTTGTCAGTTTAATTCTTTGATAACCTATAAGCTTATATAATGGAAAACCAAATGTAATAAATTTGTAAACCATAAAAGACCATGTTGTGGAGTATGCCTATCCTCAGTGTATCTTACCGTAGTTAGGTCATTGTCTTGGTTTACGTCATTTGAGTAAGACATTGATGTGTACCCTATGTTATCTATTGTATGAGTGGGTTCATGTTTGTGTAAGTGTCCTATGTGATGTTGAGTTTCTTTATTTGGATCTCATGTGGTGTTGTGTAGCATGCAATTAAAGACAAAAAAATTATTCCAATAATTTTGTTGTTGTATTTTGTGTGTCAAATATGTGGGTGTTACAATGTCACACAATACTCAATGGGTGAATCTTCTGATCTTCATCTCCACTTCACATTATTCACACATAGTGCCTTCCTAACCTTGAACCAACCAAGTCGCCATATATGATTTTAGGATGCCTGCGGTGTGCCAATCCAAACTTATACACCATCTACTTCGTATAGAGATTGTTGCTGCTCTTGTTGTCAACTACGACTAGGAAACACTTGCCCTTTGTCTTGCACCTTATGCCTATCTCCTCACGATACCATCCTTCCTTTCATCTACACCTTACCTTCTCTTTGGTGCTTCTCACATTTCCACGCCTTGGTTTTCTCTCTTTGTTCATCTTTTATAACTAATTTCTTCTTCGTCAGCTATCTCCTCGTCATGCCTTGGACATTCAATTGCGTGATGCCGTATCTCTTTGGATACATAAGAATCTTCTCACCAAGAGATTCCTCCATCGGCCTTCTTTCTCTTGTACACAATGCTCACAATCCCCCCGCAATCCTCTTCGTTGTGTTGTTGACATTCTCGAGAGTCTTCTTTCCTCTTGTGCATCCATCACGATTCCTAGGTACGCCTCACATTCTCACATTGCTGACTCTTCACTGTCATTCATGGATTTCTTGCAGATTTTAAGTTGTGCAACATCCTTCCTTGCTCGCTGCTGTTAGGAGTTCCAAGACCTTTTTGACGGTCTTCCGCCACGAGAGAGGTACTTACACCTTTGAACTCTCAAGTGGCTTATGCAATTATTAATACTCGTAGACAACTAAAAGTCTAAATGGTGACATCCTTTGATGGAACAAAGAAATATTTATTAAAGGTTTTTGTCAGCTTCGTGTATTAAATAAATAAATTCAATAGATAATTCTCCATCAACAATTCTCCATCAATAAAACAACTAAAACAATAAAGCAACTCTATCAAGATAATTCTCCATCAATGTATTAAATAAAGAAATTCAATAGATGGGATTTGATTTGGAGATTCTTTCTTTCAACAATATGTGTCAAATACCGGACATAATATTAGGCATAACCCATTCATTATTTTTTGAGATCCGTAAAGGGATTTAACGTTATTAGGTACACTAAACAAGTATATATAGGAAAAATATTTAAAACACTAATTTTGGAGAATCGCTGGATTCAACAAGTGTAATGTATAGTGATTTTAATATGCTTGAATTTCCTATTTATGTTTATTTTAATATATTTTAATTGTCATTTTAGTACATTTATAGTACTAATTTATTATTATTTTGTTGAAAAGAGATCTTATATTATATATAATTCAATAAGATAAAAAAGCTTTCAAATATTAGGAAAAAAACCATTCTTTGAAGTATCATTCAATGAGATCATTTGCCCCAAAACCACAAACGAGAAAATGAGAAAACAAGGAGGATTGAGCCTAGAGAACAAAAACTAGGAAAATCCTAGGAGATTAATAGAACAAAAACTTAAGTAGTAACATTAATACAAAAAAAGTATTCCAAAATGGGGACGATCATAAAGCAACTCTATCGATAATTCTCCATCCAATTAAATAAAGAAATTGACTATAGATGGGGAGGTCCTTTCACATGTGACATCCGACATAAATGTCCCAGATCCTAGTGGGATTTTCTTCTTCATTTTTTTCCTCCCCCCTCGAGTGGGTATGGTGAGAGAGTGGTGGGGAAACTTGTTAGAATTTTAATTGTTGTGTCGGTAGTAGGATTAGATTCAAACCATCCAACATCCACGTTTCGTAGGAGAAACATGTGAGGCCCAAGGTCACCTAGAGAGAAAAGAAGGGGAGATTAATAGAACCAAGTAACAAAAGCATTCCAAAAGTGATGATCTTTGGTGGTGAGAGGTGGCGAGTGACTCCATTAATGTTGAGAGTGGGGTGAGCTTGTTAGAAAAGCTTGAATGATTCCACGCTTCATGGGCATAAGAGGCCCCCACCCGAGATGAAAAGAATGACCACCATGGCCATGGCATGCGTTGAGAGTGGGGTGAGGAGCACGAGATGGTGAGGCTAGTTCCCAGTGACATTGCATGGAGCATCTATTGATGTATAATCACAACACACCGAATGTCCGCAACTCGATGGGTTGAGACTCAACAGTGTGATTGCATAACATGGAGATTTTCCCAAAGTGTGGACTTTGCAATTGGGAAAGCTCTTCAGATGAAGGTCGGTTCCTATTCCTTTTTTTAGGTGCACACTTTCAAATTGCAGAGGATTTACTTTAAACCCTATTTTATCTTTCCAAGGGACGGGGTTGAGAAAGATGCAAGAAATAGACCTAAACAAACAAGGGTGATGCACCAAAGGAATGCTAAACACTTGCTTTACAATTAAACACAAACCATTAAAACCGTAATACAACCACCATGCACAAATAACCAAATTGCGGTGAGAGATCGGATGAAAGCAATGACACCGAGAGTGTTAAAAATCATTTAGAGACATGTAGTATTTCTCAGAATTGATACAAGATAACTACTGATGGCCCAAAGGCAAGATTACATTACAATTTGAATGGGAGGTTTGAAACCTCCACAAATTCACTTGCAGACAAGGGAAAAAAGAGAGGTGCAAAACAAAAGCTGTCCAACCTTTGGAAATATGCCCCTCCTTACAATATATAGGAAGAATGGGAGAAGTAGATAGAAGAAATCCGAATTCTTGCCCCAACCACCCAAGAAATGCATTGAATTTTCTTAAAAAAATGATGGGTTCCATGACAAAAGCCATGCCTCCACGTACTATTCCTTGTTGGGAAAGAAAGGAAGCTAATACCTCATTAATGGTGGTAGGTGAGAAACTGGGACACCCAAAAATGGTGAACTGTATTTTTAATTTTTAAGAACTATGGGTGAGTAGACATCAATAGATTTCTAAAAAGTCCTCTCTTTCTCAAATCCAAGCTACTAGTCCAAAGTTATGGCCATCTGAAGGTCGAGGTGTCATTCTACAAAAATGGTGGGTTCTTGATCTGTCACTTTTCGGAGTCTGAAATGCATGCAACCTATGAACTCCTGAATTTTGGACATTCGGACATTTTTTTTCGGACAAAAATCACTTTGTTCATCTACCAAATTTACTTGAGAGTTCTGAAAGTCTAAAACCCGAAAGTCTGAAAGGTTAAAATTTCAAAATTTTAGAATTTGGAATTTCAAACATTTCGGGTGATTTTCATGTTTTGGGGCTTAAGATTTCCGAAAATCCTAAGTCGATATCTTGAAACTCTGAAATTCCAAAATTTTAGACTTTTGGAAATTCAAAATTTCAAACTTTTGCTTGCTTTTCTAGCATGATTCTTGAGGTTGATGAAACCCTGAAAGCCCAAAAATTAGAAATTTTAGATTTTCAGAATTCCGAATTTCTAACATTTTCATTCTTTTACCATTTTGTGCCTAAGAATTTCTAAACCCCAAAACACGAAAGTCTAAAATTTTGGACTTCGGGATTTCATACTTTTTGATGCTTTTTTCCTATTTTCCTGAAGTTGAGAAATTTCCAAAATTTGAAAACTTCAGGCTTTTCTCCATTGTTTTCCTCTTGAGCTCTAATCTTCTTTGAAATTTCCATTGGCCATTGATTTACCACCCTTGCATTTCCATAGTAATTTTGTATGCAACCTGAATTTTAAAACCACCCGTGAGCTCGCATGATCAAATCAACACTTCAATTTTTCCGAGGAAAAAATTGGATAAGAACATCCCCCTAATGTCATAACAAAGTTTTGAGGTAGTCCACTGCTAGGGAGACTGTGTTCACTTGACGTGAATCTGTAGGAACACATTGGAGATAACCATATACTTTTTATACACAGAAAATTGCTAATCAACTTTAGAATTAGCAAAGAAAAAAGCATTTATTTCTTTTCATATCCATAATAGAATTCCCCCTCTGAAAACATGCCAAATCTAGGCGAATATAGGAAGAAGCTTGGGATTATCTCCTAAAAGGATATTCTACAAAAGCAATGGGGTCTGAGCGGAAAGAAAAATGAGTGGATCTAATTCCAAACAAGCTGAGCTTTCAAAAAAAACTAGAAAAGATTCATTATAGTTTCCAAGTGGCCACGTAATTGGCTCTTGGGAGATAGGACCACAAAGTGAACAACTAGAGACCCCAAAGAAGACCTTGGTGTAGAATACACCACAGAAAGTGTGTAATTTTACACTCCACACATATAGACCAAACGGTGTCAAATTACATGTTCTTAGAAGGTGGAGTGGAATGAATCCCCCATGAGTGTTGAGTTTTTCAACCATGGGTAAATGAGGTGAAAGCCAATGGTAGCCTTTACTGGTTGAATAATTGTAAAATGGGGTATCAACATACCATTTCTAGTCCGTCCACCAGGGGTGAGAGGAACACACAAATATCTTGTGCATCATGTGGTCAGTGACTGAATTGAGCACTGTAGTGATGTCAATTTGATCCTGGTTGGTTAGCTGATATTGAGATTTAAGCTCAGGACGAAAAACTAGGATTAAGAGTGTTTATAGAATAAATATTAGATGGTACAAATTTCACACTTGAAAATTTTTAGCATAGGAATCCCCAATATGTTTGAAAAACACTTATCTCGAGCCTTAAATATCAGTGACCACCATAAGGATTTATGGTTAATGGAAAGGCCATTCCAAAATCCATCACCTTTTCATTGAATCCATGGTTTGATATACTCCCATGCTTTCCAAATTCTTTTAAGAACAAAGGTGCCAACAACTTTAATAGATACGGGAGAAATAAGAAGGTTGAAACCCCGTAAGGAACCTTTCCATTTAAGGAAACCTTAAGGTGATCCTTCTTCGATGCCATGGCGCAAGAGAACTTTCCACGCTTCTTGGCCTTGGATGCATTGAACAATCCATTTTGGCACAGATTTCCCTCCCTTGATGTTGAATGTCAATAAGGCCCAACCCCCTAGAGTTGTGGGGAAGGAAAGATATATCCCAAAACAACACTATAAAATCCTTTGCCAGTGGAAGCATTTTTACGAAAGAAAGGATTTGTGAGATTCTCCCATTTCTTAATAAAGGCTTTGGAAGGAACCAAACAAGAGGAGTAATAAATGTGCTTGGCTACTAGGAATTTAGACCTAATTTGGAATTTTCCTTCCAAGGAAAGAGGTTTGGTGATATAATAATCCAATTTTTGGCCACCTTTTGAATAACATATTGCAACATCTTGGCCCATGACACTTGAAAGGAAAAAGAGATGCTTATGAAATTTAATCATTTCTCCATGTGCAAGAATCTTCCACTCAAAAGAGGCTAGCCAATCGGGCATTGGGAGGAAATACTTTTGGTAACATTGGGTTTTCGCCATTGAATGGAAGAACCAAATGCTAAACAAAAGATATCAAGGTAGTGCATGACATTGTTAATATTGGATTTATCATCAATAAGCATGAGAAAGGAATCATTTGCGAAGTGAGCATTAAGTAATTGACAATTGCTAATGAAGGTAATCAAATTCCCCTCACGAGTCCTCTATTTTTGGCGTGGGCAAGTAAATACAAAAGCCTTCATCTGCAAGTGTAAATATTCTTATATTATAATAATGCTTTGAAAAATATGGATTTGCAGAGAGCTTCTCATCAACATACAATTGTCGATAGTTCATATATTTAAGTTTGGTGTACAATATTATGCTCACCCATTCAAAATGAGAAGAATATTCTAACTTGAAGGTCATTATCCATATTCCTCTATAAATAATCAAACTATCTTACAACTCTTAACCACTCTTATGTATATATTACAAATCGTCATATATATTATATACACACTACACATAATGCACTCACGTCATAAAGGTTGCTATATGGGTTGACCATATGTGCATCATCCTTCCAACCACTTCTACTTTGAAAGATCCCTAGGTTCAAAAAATTAGTATTTCACTACCATCTCCATTTGAAATTTTGGAAACCTATAGAACCTATCTTATTGTTCCCTCCATGTTTCTCCAATTTTAGAAACCTTTAGAACCCATCTTATTGTTCCACCCATGTTTCTCCATTTATGAGATTCAAAGGATAATTATTTAGTGGAGAGGGGACCATGGTCTAATATTGTTTAAATGTTAATTTTTTGGGGTTGACCCCAATTTTTGCATAATTATACCTAACATTATCAAATATTAGGAAATAAAGATATCATTCTTTGAAGTATCATTTGTTCAAAAGTATAATTTTTTAGAAACATTTTAGACATCTAGTATTTTTCTTATGATTTTTCTCAATAACCTAAAATGAATAGAAAACATAAATATTCTCGTGGATCTCATGGAGCATTGATGTTGTTTGACAAAATGCACTCACCAAGTAATCAATGCGACAACCTATGCCAAAAATTGTTGCCTTTTCTTGCAACAAACTTAAGGTTTTTTTTTGGTTGATAATAACCCTTACATGTTTTATGTAGGTTGTGGCCCGATCAAAACTCATTAATCCAAAAAAGAGCTTATGTTTCTATAGATGTAAATATAAAATAAGTGAAACAATAAAGCAACTCTATCAAGATAATTCTCCATCAATGTATTAAATATGGAAATTCAATGGTTGGGATTTAATGGAGGTTCTTTCTTATGCAAAGGTCAAATGAACGGACATAATATTAGGGATATCATATTATTTTGAGATCCATAAAGGAATTTAACGTTATAAGGCACACTAAAGAATTATATAGAAAAATATTTAAAATAATAATTTTGGAGAATCTTGATTCATGAGTGTAATGTATAGTGATTATAATATTCTTTAATTTTCAATTTATTTTCATTTTAAAATATTTTAATTGTCATTTTAGTAATTAATACTAGTGAATTATTATTTTTTTGAGGAAAAGAGATCTTATATTATATTAATTCAATAAGATCCAATATAACTTTAAACAAAAAAAAGCGGTAGTAGAGAGTTCTCCCAAAACCAAAAATGAGAAAACAATGAGAAAGATAGCTGGTCAATCCTAGGAGAACAACAAACTAGAAAATGCCTAGGAGATTAATAAAATAAAAATTAAGGAGAATGGGAAAATTTCCTAAAGCAAGAGGATCATGGTCACCCAACCAACATGACTATGGATGGTCCTTATCGACATCGGAATGTCCCAATGCGTGGGATTTTCTTCTTCATTTTCTTCCTCCTCCTGAGTGGGGATGGTGAGAGAGAGGTGGGGAAATTTTCAAAAGGCTTCGGTGGTGGTGGGGATAGATTCCATCCATTAGGTGTGTTCATCTCGGGGCAAGTGGTTAGCCCCCGAACCGAAGATGACGAGCGAGGGACCCCACCTATATGACGAGATGGTGGTGAGTGACTCCGTCAATGCGATAGTTGGGTGAATGACGAGCTTGACTAAATAAATTCCACTAAGAATGGTTGTGACGACAACCACGGCCATGCTATGAGGAGTGTTGAGATGGAAAGGTTGGTTCCAAGTTACATTGAATGGAGCATCCCCCAATTTTGTAACAAATTCTAAAGGTGGTCCACCTTAGAGGAGACTTTGTTTAGTTTGACTTGAATCTATAATAACACATTGGAGATAACCATAGACCTGTTATACATAGAAAATTGTTGATCAACTTTAGAATTACCAAAGAAAAAGGAATTTCTTTATTTCCATATCTAATATAGAATTTTCCCTTTGAAAAGATGCCAAATTTGGGAAAATATAGGAAAAATATTAGGATTATCTCCTAAAATGATATTATGCAAAGTAAAGCAATGGGTTCTAAGTGGAAATAAAAATGATTGCATCCAATTCCAAACAAGCTGATCTTTTATAAAAAACTAAAAAATATTAATTATAGTTTCCAAGTGGAAACAAAATGGCCATTGGGAGCTAAGGCCACAATTTATTCTCCACAAAAAGTGGGAAAGTTTATTCTCCACACATATAGACTAAATGGTGTAAAATCACCTACTCCAGAAATGAAGTGGAATGAATCCCCCATCGAGTGTTGATTTTTTCAACTATGGGTAAATGAAGTGAAATCCATTGGTAGCCTTACCTATCTAAATAAATGTGAAATGGGGTATCAACATACCATTTTTGGTCCATCCAATAGGGGTGAGAGAAATGAAAATAAATCTTGTCTAGCATGTGGTCGATGACCAATTTGATAAGTCTAGTGATGTCAACTTGATCCTAGTTGGTTAGCCAATATTGATATTTAAGCTCAGGCCAAGAGAACCAAGATTGAGACCTTTTACAAAAGAAATCTTTGATAGTGAAAACGTCACACTTGAAAAGTTTTAACCCAAGAATCACCGGGATGTCTTTAATATAATTATCTTGAGCTAGAAAAATTGGTGACCAGTAGAGGGAATGATGGTTAATGAAGAGGTCATTACGAAACCCATCACCTTCTCTAGTGTAGCCATGGTTCGTGTTTTCACGTGGATCATGCACCCATTGAATATCTGGTCGATCCCATGTAACGTTGGAACATCCCCAAGATGTGGAACCTTGTCACCTTGGGGTGAACATTAGATAAGGCTGAATTCCTTTGAAAATTGGAGCACTTGCTTTAAGATCAATATGCAAGGCTAAAACATTTGAAACTAATTCTAGTCTACTCCACCGAAGAGCTTAAAGTAAGAGATAACAGAAAGGAATAAGGTGATGCACCATGTATTTTGAACAAATGGACCCACTAAAATGTACAATCAACTACCCACAAAAATAAATGATATGCACATGTCTTTCAATCCTATTCTATTCATGCCTATAAACAATAATGCAACCTTGTAACAAAATGGAAACAACTTTTCCACAACCTGATATAAAAGTAACTATATCACTTTTCCCATGAATTAAAACAAGATAACTGGGAAAAAAATATTAACCAATCACATCGAGGAATTAAACTTTCACAAACTATATATTGATCAATTATTAACACAATAAACCAAATGTTTTCATGGAAAAATATTGTTCTAATATAACCTGAAAGGCTCAAAGTATATAAAGCACTCTTTTAAGCTTCAAGAGTAACTTCTCTAAATGATATATATCCCTAAACTTAATGCAAGTAAACTATTTATAAGTTCTAAAGGTTGAGCCATTACAACCGAACCTTAACTAACAAATTACTTAAAATAGAGTATAATAAGTTCAAGGGAACATGCTCCCATAAAAATAGAAAAGTTGTTTCTCGGTGTGACTAATTCAACCCTGTAATTTTGACTAATTCGGAACTTAGAGCCATCCTAATCATGGCCGACTAGCTCAACATGAAATTGCATCATCTTTCTCTTGTTTTAGTTTTCCCCTGATCTTCCTCTTCCCACATAGCCATCTGTTTTTGGTAGTCAATGAAGTGTTTGATGATTCCTATAACTCTCATTATTTTCATCCACAAGCATTATGATTCACCACATTTGTTGTACCAATCTCCCTTACAATTTTAGCTGGTAACCTTTTTAACTTATTCACCACTTTTGTCACCTGATTTATTAAATTATGGCATGATACCAACTTTGTCACAATTGAATTGTTATAAAAAATTTAGTTATTTCATCATATTCTTTTACCAAATATTTGAAATTTTAATTAATTTGGTTTACTTTGGAAGAGCATCAATATTCTCATTGAAAAACTTGTAGTTGATATTATCAAACTCCTTCGAAATATCATTTAAACTGTCCATTATTTCCATGCCTTTGTCATCCAATTTCTTAATCAAATCCTGCAACACATGGGATCTAAATTCCATGGCCTTCTTAAACTAAATTTTTTTAGAAACATCATCAATTACTCCTTCTTGAAGGAGTAAATCTAGATCCACATCTATTCTATTATATTCTCACTCCATGTAGTTAAATTTAGATTCAAATTGTTAATATCCTTAGAGAGAATTTTATTTTTCCTACAAATAGAAGCCCTCTCATTTTATAAATCATTAAATAATTCAACAGAGTTATTTTAACGAAAGGATTAGCTTCCTAAAGCATTTGTTCTATCCTTACATCCATTTATCTTCCTTTCTAACCTATCTTCTCAATTTCATGATATGAAATATTATCTCAACCGTAAGAAATGTAACAATAATTGTAGTTGAAGGATTAGTAGTTGGAGTGGGTTGTGTTACTTTCCTTAAAAGAGTAGTGAATTGTTCAAACTTTGACTTCAATTGATATTTGGAAACCTTATCTTTATCATATTTCTCCAACAAATTTCGAAGGGCCACCTAAACATCCTATTTGACGCCTTCATGTGTTGACTTCCCTAGCCAAAACCTAGAGATTTGATAAGCTATTGTTGTTATAGTTTCATTATTTTCCCCCTCAATGAGGGTGCTACTTCCATGATCATTTCTCCCGATCGGTTTACTAATAAACTAGAGATGATCTTGGGCCATTTGTCTTGTCTCTCTTGAGTAGGTTCTAGCACACTCATATCTATCACATCTACTGAGGAACCTTCTTCTTACGCTTTGGGGTTTGGTGATATAGCCATTCCATTATAGTGGATGTAGATTAAAGTGGCATTATTGATTCATGACCTAGAGCACTAGTAATATTAGTCGAAATGAAACAGAGGTGGTAATGATAGAAGGGTTGGAAGTATGAATAGCCACAGGAGTGGATGTAAGAAGACAAGAATTTGAAATGGATGGAAATGAAAGTTGTGGACTGGAAATTGGAGAAGCATCATTTCCCCTCTACCGAGTGGACAAGATGGGATGAAAATACATGCGACCATGGATGGAGATGGAAAAAAGAGAGTAGTGAAGGAGAAGAGGATGAAAGTGGAGTGAAGATAATTGAAATGGTAATGAAGAAGGGGTGGTAATTCTTGTGACACAACCAGAGTATCACTAACTTTAACAACTTCATTACTTGTATTTTTGTGAAAAAACCTTGCAATGGAAAAATTTAGAAGAGAGGAACTCTCAACAAAAATGAGATCTTCCTTGGAACTATATTTGGCTTTTGAATAGATGTTTTACCTTTTGTGGGTGTAGGGAGACTCGATTTTTTTGGGATTCTACTCTTATAGATTGATCTATCCCTTTTTGTGAAATTCCCAAGGTAACTAATCAATCATATGTGTCTGTGAAGAATGGGCCCCGCCCATTCCTTAGTATTGGAAAATTCTTCCTTGGACCAATCTATCAATGAAAATTTTGATCGAAAACTTTATTGTTCTTGTATAGTTGATCTAATACCTTATCATCATCGTCCATCTCTTTTGAAATATCCAGGATACTTAATTATCTAAGCTCATTCAAATTCAACCTTTCATATTATCATTGGGTGATGCTTGACCTCATTCCAACAATGAATCCAAATATCCTCTAGCTGAGGCACATGAGAACTCACAAACCATCTTTCACTGAATTTACCCCAATAATAAAAATTGGTTCTAGGATGGAAAGTTCCCAAAGTAACTTCCAAATTTCGCCATCCACATTATTTGCTAATAAATGTTGACAAAGGTGTGTATCTACCTATTGAAAATGGAAACATAACTCCTGCCTTAGGTCATTTGTTTTAAATTTTGTGATAATCCAACAATTTTCAAACCAATTCTAATAAAATTCATTTGTCATTAGGACATCTTGGTAACTTGCTTGGAGCACCCAAGAAACCGGGAATCCTAATGTATGTAAATGTTGGGAACATAAGATAGATGGCTCCCCATTCCTACTCCTCTTGAGAAGATTCATCATAAATCATTCGATTATACAAATCCTTATCAAAATGATAAAGGAGTTCAATAAAAAAGTAATCATCGACTCTATGAAAATATTTGTTTCCTACTTCCATTGTAATTCAAGGATAAAAGTGATAAATCTTTGACACGCTTTTGATTAGTGTTCAAACCATTGAATTCCCCCATGATGGTAGTAACATAAAGGAGAAAAGAAGTCATGAAGAAGTTTTTAGACATTAAAACATTGCCCAATTGAAAACATATTGAGTTGTTGATATGTTCCCCATCTTATGAACTACTTATTTTTTTATATTAGCAATTAAGAGGAACATCCATTCTGAAACTCCTTCAAGGAAGCGAGACCCAAAATTTGACTCAACAATACAATAAGATCACTTACTTCTGGATAAGGTCCGAGTGAAACAATATTTGAGGAAGCTTAATGACACTCTTGGCCAAGTAACTCTTTATTATAACTTTCGTACATAGTTTTTCTTTATCCCAATTTTCCACAAAGTGGATTCTAGTGAAATTGTTGCATCTCCTTCAACATCTGGAATTTTAAATAAATCCTTAAATAAATTAGCGTCCAAACTGATTATAACCTTGGCATCATCATATTTTACCAATTCACAGTCCTTATCAAAACGGGATTCCGTTGCTAAAATTAACTAAAGACAATGCATTGATAAAGGAAAACCTATAGTGAGAGTGAGCCCATTGTTGAATATGGCTTGCATCAAGGATTCTTATTAGGAGCTTTTAATATTTCCAGAAATCTGGAAAATCTATTTGTCCAAGGTCAGTATCTCAATATTCCCCAAATTTGAAGATAGGCATGAGTGAGGAGAAACTCCTAAAAATGTGTACTTCATCTTTCCTTTTCCCTTTGATGAGGAGGTTGACATTTAATTTAGAATTTAGAATCTGAATGGCCTTTGGAAATTTCGTAAAAAAAAACTATAAAGGCTCTTAAATGTCAAAGTCCAAAAGTCCAAAAATGACAACTCCAAAAAGGATATGGCTCTAAATTATAAACCTCTAAAAATTAGAAATGCGAGACCTCCGAACCTATGAAAATCAAACCTCGAAATTCTGAAAATTAGAGTTTGAAACCCCAAAATATTTAAACCTCTAAAACTTTTAAAAATAGAGTTCAAACACCAAAATATTTAAACCTCGAAACTCTAAAAAGTAGAGTTACAGAAAAGGTAACTACAAAATTTGAAATCGTTGAAGGGGAAAAATGAAAATTGAATGCTTGTGAAGATTTGGAAGAAATTGGTGCAAAATTTTTTACTAGATGCCTACACAAATCTAGATTTGCATTTACGGAAGTTATATGACATGGCTAAAGGAAAAATGGTAAATGATGAGGTTTCCATTTTGAAACGATAAACAAAGAATAAACAAAAGAGAAATTAATAAACAAATAAAACAAAAAAATTCTCATAAACTAATAATAAATAACCCAAAAAAACTTTCTTTGAAAATGATGCCTCGAAAGTACAAAATGGTGCGGTAAAATCGAGTGTCGAGAGAAAAGCCAGTTTAAAATGATAAGTAAAAATTTGATTTTATATATAAAAACCTAAATTAATTCTTGAAAGTGACACATGGGGGTAGTTGAAAATTAAATGCTCATAGAAGATCTGAAATTGTAAAAGTGAAACTCTAAAATGGAATACAAGTTTTCCAATACAAAATGTGTAGTCTGAAACCACTAAAAAGATGAAGTTCCAAAATTTCAGAACTTCAGAGTTTAGACTTCGGAACATAGGAGAATGAACTTATCAAAAGGTGACTTGAAACTTTAAAACTGAAAGTCTGCACTCAAAAAAATTTTGGAATTTCGGAGTTTCGGACTTCAGAAAATGGAAAGGATTTTTCCAAAAAATCAATGTGAAACTTTGAAACCTAAAATTCTGAATTTCTGAAATTCTAGAACTTCAGAATTTTAGACATCAAAATTCCAAGTTGAAAAAAGTGAAAAAATGTCGAAGATGAATCTATAACCTAAAATTCCAAAGTTGTGAAGTTTCAGAATTTCATACTTTTGAAGTTAGGAACTCCAAAGTCAAAAATTTCATTTTGTAGTGGCTTGTTCAAAAACCCGAAAAATAAAACCCACGAAATTCGAAGTCCTAAATTTCAATTTTTAGAGTTTCGGAAAACTTCAAAATTTCAAACCACTTTTGGGAGAAAGAATTTAGTCAATTTTTTAAAACATCCTCCTCTTAAAGTAAAATTTAAACGTTACCATTTTTGGTGACCTCCAAGGAATGCTTGCTTGTTAAGATTTAGGCTAGTAGCCTTATACAAACCATTGGGAAAAAGAGTCTGAAATAAGAATACATTCAAAGAACACACTAAAAGAGAAAACAGAAAAGAAAACATCACAATATACGAAGCACTTAGAGGAAAAGACAAAACAAAAATTGTACAAAAGAAACAATTGTTGTTAAAAGAAAGATTTGATATGAATCCTATTCACATGGATGGGAAATTCTTCTCCATTGAGTCTTGATAAACAAAATTAGTTTGATTCCTTGCAACTTTTGATAATTTACGGCCCTCTCTAGAGGGAATAAAATTTAGCATGTATACCGTCTTATCCACATCAAACATCCCATTTGAGAATAAAATCTCCTTCATGGAACTCTTTATTAGATGCCCTTTTCTTGAAATATCTTTTAACCTAAGAATGATGTTGTTATAGAGTCTTCATTGTTGTACTCCATGTTTCTTCTATCTCCATTCATTTAGAATAAATGATGGTTATTGAATCACTTTCCATAAGTTCCAGTTGATATGCTAATTTCAAGGAAGGCGAGTTCTAGATATAGTGGGAGCTTGGCTTCCCTTCCGAGAAACTAGCATAAATGGTGGATTTCGAATAGCTTGTTTAGGTGTGATCTAGTCTACCCACAAGGTGGTTTTTAGATGAGTGTGTCAAGTTATTCTATTGGTTTCCATTGTACACTTAATGATCCGTATGCTATTTTTTTTATTGGACTTAGTTAATCCATTTCCCCATGGGTAGTAATTTGACATGAGTTTTTTTAGATAAACCCCATTCGATGACCCATTCTATTAATTTCAAACCCGAAATGCCATTGCGTTATATGAAATTATTGTGAATGGAACACCAAAATGTGTCATTATTACTTCGATAAAATCAAGAACAACATTTGCATTTCCTTCTTTTAGTGCCATGGCTTCTTTCCAACAAGTGAAATAGTGCTTCATAGTGATGACCCATTTATGTCCATCACTATATGGAGGATTAAGCATACTGATGAAATCTAGTCCCATTGCAAAAAGGTTGATCAACCTTGATTTGGGTGAAGAGGGAGGGCTGCCAATCTCTCTTTCCCTATGAAAAAGGCACATTCCTTGCATTTCTTTACCTAGAGATGAGTATCCTTGAATAAATTTGCCCAATAATAACTGTCCCTCATGATTTTTACCACTTTGTAGTGTTTGCAGAGTGATGTCCTCCAGAAAAACCATTTTGAAATTCTTACAAAATACTACGAATATTTTTGGCCCTATACATCGAAGTAGAACACCATTTAAATCTCTACAAAAAATAACATTATCCACCAAGGCATAAGGAATGGATTGACGATGGAAAATTTTCCTTTGATTTTTATCCGTGTCAGCAGGATATATTCCTAACAGGAGCAAATTTTTCATCTTTGACAACCAATCAGCCTGGTCATTTACCTAAGGTTCATTCAAGAGCACTATGTCTTTTACATCCTTTATCTCCAAATTTATAGCCAACTATTGACATAGACCCTTACCCCTAAGCGGCTTAGTGAGTTTAATGTGTACATTTTATTCCATAACTTTAGTAACCAATCCAACACATTTTGCATTCATGTCTTTATGTAGCAAAAAGTCCTTAACTCGGGATGAGACACCATCAAATTTATTTTTTGTTGGATAACATATGTTTGAATTTCTTCAAAGACCAAATGAGAAAAAAACTTATTTCTCAACAAACTAATTGTTTAGCTCATAATATTTTAGGGATTGACTAAAGAAGGCAATTAGTTGTTTCCTTTATTCATTATTTTGTTGGGCGAGGATACTTAAAATGCTTTCTTATCCTTTAAAAGCATAAAGAATAAAATATTTATCAAACCTAGGGTTTATCGGTGTGTGAGATTGAGAAATTGTTTTCTAAATGGATTCAAAATTATCTTTCCATTAATTTTCCATGAGAAAGGGATGTTCTTATTCAACATGGTTGTCAATGGTCTAGCCAATCTTTGGGAATTGAGAGATAAATATTCACATGAAATTTATGGTTCCAAGAAAACTTTGGAGACCCTTCTTGTGACTTGGGAGAGATAAAGACACAATTGAAAGAATCCTACCTTGATCGATTAATAGTCCTTATGCTGAAACAACATGCCCCAACAACTTCCCCTTATGCATTGAAAAAATAGATTTCTTAGGATTGAGTGAAAAGCCAAACTCCTGCACCTTAAGAAACCTTTGTTAGATGTGTGATGTGGTCTTCTACATGCTTAGAGTATATAGTTATATCATCAAGGTAAACCAAGATGATATCATTGATTAACCTCTGAAATTCCATGTCCATGGCTTTTCGAAAGTAGCACCAAACATTGGATAATTTAAGCGACATTATATCATAGGCATGTGTACCCCACTTGGTATTGAATGTTGTCTTGAACTGATCATATTATTTAACCAATATTTGATTATATCCAGAATATCCATCAAGAAATGAAAACCTTTGTACTCTATTGTCTAGAGAATATTGTCCATCAATGGAAAATAATAATGATCTTTCAATGAGGCACAATTCAGATCTCTAAAATCCATGCATAGCCAAAAATTTTTTGTTCTTCCTAACATGAACTAGATTGGCCACCCAAGATGAATATTTGATAGGAAAATTTATACAATCCTCGACGATTTTTTGAGCTACTTCCTCATTAGTGGCTTGATTTTTGGAATGATTGGCCTTTGTTTATGATGAAATCACTTGGCATGAGGGTCAGTTCAATAGTATGTTTTTCTAGACACGGATCAAAACCATGCGGGACTTTGTAACTCCACGCAAAAATGTCATGATACTCTTGAAAAATATTGATGAAAGATTATTTAATTTGAATTAAATACTTTACCAATCTTCATAAAATTCTCATTTTCTACCTCAACTTCCTCAAAATCTTCCTCTTTGACCACCATGTTGGATTTTTACCTTTTGGCTTGATCGTATGAAGTGAAGATGGATTCGAGTAACTAATCCTTTTGTTATCTTGTTGCTTTTAAATTATATGATTTTATTTCCATATGCTTCTTGCAACTTAGCTTGACCTTTCGTGGCAAACTCCACCTCTACTTGTAGAAGTATGAAAAATTATTGGTCACTATCAAACACTTTCCATCTTCTTACATTATCAAGGATTGTAGGTCGAACCACTATTTTGACTGATTTCCATCATTATTTTTGATATCAACCGATATGTTGTATTAAGATCCAGTCATAGAAATCCTATCACCATCTTGATTTTTTATTTCTAGGATTAACATGGATCCAAAAAGCTTTGAAATATTCAATTAAATCCTAGACTAGGCTCTTGTATGATCTTAATAGATCATTTTTGGATGCACTAAATGTCATCACTCAATGAAATAACAACTCACTATATCCAAAAATAGTAAGGGCTTTAATAGCCCTCGTTTGATCAAGTAGAATTCCTTGCACAAGGGCCTCGTGTTATACCACATTATTAGTACAACTAAACCGCAATAGGAAAGATGAGAATTATTTATCTTCTTCTTGAGAAATTATAATAATACTCACACAAGATCCATTCTTACTCCTCGAGCCATTGAAGAACAATTTCCACAGTCCCTTAAGATTGCTTTGTGTTGTGACATGTTGTGGTATGGTTGGACCTTCTTTGTGGATGTAATACACGCCCAATACCATCTCTTCCAAAAGTAGAAAAACAACTTCTTCCTTTGACAACACATAAACATAGGGATCATCGATGGTCTCAAATCACTTCATCCAACATAGTATCGGGGACTTCCTCCACATGAGTGGTTTTTTTGTGATTAGCAACTTCTTCCTCTTGATCATGGATGGTATAATTCCCATTTATAAAACTAGCCATGAGGGGTTCTACATGATTATGGAAAATTGGTTCCTCCAATATAGTTACCTTGGTTACGTATGAGTCCCGAGAATCATATATGACCAATCGGATGATAGATAACCACCCATTTTGGTAGTGAAATCTTTTGATAGGAAGATGACAAAGAGAGGAGGGACATCAATGAATGATATGCCTTTGGTGAATGAAAACTTGGGCATGAATGGATTGTAAGTTGAAGTCCTTTGATAACACCAATAGTCTTGATGGCTATGCCATCCAACTAAACAACTCCTTTTCAACCGAGTATATTGTATGCCTAGTACATCTATAATTTATTTGGGCAAGAATGAGCTACCCACACTATAATCGATCATGTAATTATATACTAGGTGGTCACCAATGATCAGCGAAATATAGAATGGTGGTGGTTTGTTCCTGAAAGAATACTCTTCACTTCTGGTTGAAAAAAATTCCTAGTAGTTGTTGCCCCACAATTAGATGATCCGTCGGATGTGACATAATTGGTTTGAGCATGTCACAACAAGTTTCTTTAATAAGGTAATGAGAGTGAATCCCACATAGTAACACTCAAGTTGTTCTTCATCATTTTTCTACAATGATGAAGGGAATTGATCCAACTTTGTTGACATTTATTTGGGTGTTAGAATTTTCTTTTGTAAATTACTTGTTGGGAACGTGATGCCCGAAGAACCTTATATCCTTGCTTCTTGGCTACTGCAAATTCTAGTGGTTTCTTTCCCACATCTTTATCAACCACCACTTGTGACTGAGGTTTTAAAGTGGATTCTTGATTGGATTGGAAAGGTTAAGATTCCATTACTCTCTTTTTGGAATGATTGATTTCCACCATCGATGAGTAATCTGTATTCAACTGAAAATCTTCTACTTTCCAATTTAGCAAAGTAGTTTCTTCATGTGTCTATGGTTGATCTATTATTTCTTGTGTAGATGAATTTTCTATTGGCTCACGAAGGTGCATATATATGCTTTGAACCATAAGGTCTGGATAATAACACCATTGGGACAAATATTTTTAATTTGAGTTTGAGAATAGGGATAACACTATTCAAAATCTTGAGCTAGATTATTATAGAGAAGTATTATGGCTCTAAATGAGATAGTAGCAAGAGGGTTCCAAAAGTTCAAAGGCCTTACATTCACATCTTGACTTGCGGTTTGATTTTGAGGGTTATTGTTCCCTTGAAAAGGAAGAAGGTTAGCCTAATACTATTGATTTTCGCTTGTATATTGAAAGTGTTTCCTCTTGAGTGCAACAAGCTCGTTCCTAAAAGTTTATCACAACAACATGATTTCAAAAAATAATTTTAAGGGTATGGGGTAAACTTAACTATTTTTTCTAAGCCTCTTTGGGATAGGATCAATGGTAGGTTTGAGTGATTGTATGATCTCGAAGAAAATGGCATTGGCAGCCGTGGACCTATCTTTTCATCCTCAATCAAGGAATTCTCCATTCTTATGGAAACTTCATAGGTATCGGGTAGTGTAGTCCTTCCCATAGATCTGGATTATAAGCGCTACATTGATATTCAAGGCTCAAAAATAGTACAAGAATGCATTATTTGGAGAACACTTTATGAGTGCAGAATCCTATTCCAAGTCATTTGGAATCTGAAGTTGAAATCTCTCATGTATTCTTAGGGATCTCTTTTCATGGTAGTGAGTTGTTCCAAGAGTGACAAGTTATCACTCTTGTATTAAAAATGTTTACATATATTTTCTCCCAACATATCCCAAGTGGTTATATTACCATCCTCAAACCCACAAAATCACGATGCTCTTTTCCTTGAAGGAAGTGGCAAGGAGTTTTCTTCATAACATTTTCTTCTATAATATTATGTACTATGCAAAGTTTGGATACATCAAGAATATGTTTCATTAGAGTAATATGAGTTTCCCTTTGTAAAAGGGAAAACTTTTGAGTTCCGCACTAGGTATAGGATCACATTGATCCAACCTGAACAAGGTTGCTTGCATTGAAAGGAGGAAAATTTTGGTTTCTTGCGGGGCTTTCCATACCAACAAGAGGTTGATTTTTCCTAGCTGGAGGAAACCTTCCATAAAGAGGAGTTGAATGATCCCTATGAGGTGATGCTACAACTGGTGATGTTGAAATTCCTCTTCTCCTTCTCCTTGGAGGAGAAAATGATGACTCGATATGTTGATAATTTCCTTCTTGTTTGGTAAAAATCTTGTTTAAATTCTTTGCATAAGTTAACACACCGAGATTTGAAATCTAGAGATATCGAGTTGTCAAGTACTTTGATTTATGGGAGTGAGAAGACAAGTACCAACTCTTGGTTCCACTAGGCGTCCCAGTATTTTTTTGTCACGTGGATCATGCATCTATTGAATCATTGGTTGATCTCGTGCAACGTTAAAAGATCCCCAAGGTGTGGGACCTTGTAACCTTTGGATGAACCTCCGAGATAAGGTCAGTTTCTTTTGAAACTTGGATCACATTATTTAAGATCAATATGAAAGGATAAAACATTTAAAAATAATTATAATCTACTCAACTGATGAGCTTAAAGTAAGAGATAATAGGAAGGAATAAGGTGATGCACCAAGTATTTTGAACAAATAGACGCACTTAAATGCACAATTAACTACACACAACAATATATTATATGCACATGTCTTTCAATCCTCTTCTATCCATGCATATAAAGAATAATGTATTCTTGTAATGTAAAGGAAACAACTTTTCCACAATTGATATAAAAGTAGCTATATCACTTTTCACATGAATTGAAACAAGATAACTTAGATAAAGGTAGATTAAATAATCACATCAAGGATTTAAACATTCACAAGATATAAATTGATAAATGATTAACATAATAAACTTGATGTTTTTACAAGAAAAATATTGTTTTGAATATAACTGAAAGGCTCAAAGTATATGAAGAAATCTTCCATACTTGAAGAGTAACTTCTCCAAATTATCTATATCCCTAAACTTAATGTAACTCAACTATTTACAAGTTCTAAAGGTTGAGATATTACAACTGAACCTTAACTAACAAATTAGTAAAAATGGAGTATAATAAGTTCAAGAGAACATTCTCCCATAAAAATAGAAAAGTTGTTGCTAGGTTTGACTAAGTCACCCCTGTAACTTTGGTGATTTAGAGCTTAGAGATGTCCCAACCATGGTTTCTTGGCTCAAATTGGACTGCATCATCTTTCTCTTGTTCGGTTTCCATGGTCTTCCTCTTCCCACAAAGACATCCATTATTGGTAGTCAACAAAGCATTTGATGATTCCCTGTACCTCTCTTTCCTATTGTCTGCAAGAATAATCATTCACCACATCTGTTGTATCAATATCCCTTGCAATTTTAGCTCGTAAAATTTTCAACTTATTCACCACATTCTTCATCTAATTTATAAAATTTTGGTATGAGACCAACCTATCAATCGATTTACTATTGAAAATTTTAGTTATTTCATCGTCTTCCGTTACCAAATATTTGAAATTTTATTTAATTTGGTCAACTAGAATAGCATCAAACTCATTCTCATTGATATTCTCATTGAAAAATTTGTAGTTGATATTATCAAACTCCTCCGAAATATCATTTAAATCGTCCATTATTTCCTCTTGTTTATCATCAAATTTCTTAATCAAATATTGCAACACTTGGGATCTAAATTCCATGGCATTTTGAAACTCACACATTTTAGAAATATTATCAATTACTCCTTCTTGAAGGAGCAAATCAGTTCCATATATTTTATCTCACTCAATGTAGTTAAGTTCATATTCAAATTATTATTATCCTCGAGATAATTTCATCTATCCCTGTGAATAAAAGTCCTCTCGGTTTGTAAATCATTAGATAATTCAATATTTGTTTTAATCAAATGACTAGCTTTATAAATAATTTGTTCTATCCATTCATCCTTTGAGCTTCCTCTTGTCTAAAATAAGCTAACTCTTAATTTTTAGTCAACTAACCCCCTTTTCCCCCTTTGTGCTTCAATTTGATTTTTTATATTTTAAGAACTAAGGATTTCGACAATATTTTCATAGATAGGAAATTTCTTCCCCTTTCTGAAAATGTAAAGATATCCTTCTAACTCTTCATATATTGCAAGTTACGGGTGGCGGGCCTGGGAAGGATTTTTTGCCAAATGCGGACCTGCGGGCATGGGGAAGACTTTTCACCAAAGGGAAAATTACATTTGTAGGTTGGTGGGAGATATGTTGGTATTTTGTACTTTTCAAAAAAGCTACAAGTTATAATTGCGGGACAATGAGCACGAGAAATATTTCTTTTGCTAAGTGGAAAATGTAGGGCCACTGAGGAAATTTTTCCCAAGTGCAAATTTGGGTCGACGGGTCTACGGGGCATTTTGGAACTTTTGTAACTTTTCACAAAATGGCGTAGTTTTCAAGTGTGGGCTTGTGAGCCCATGGTGGTTTTTTCACCAAGTTTAAAGTTGCGAAGTTGTGGGGCCTCGAATATTTTTGCCAAAGTAAACTTTCGAGCCTGAGGCATCTTTTCGCCAAAAGTGCAGTTTCGAGGGCACGAGCTACGGAGGATTTATACAATTTTTCCTCTTTTGCGTAAAGGGTGTAGTTTACGTTTGCCATCTACGGGCTTGGCAAATTTTTTTGAAACAGAAGGTTGCAAAGTTGTGGATCCGTGGGCTTGAGGGAAACTTTTTCACTTTTGCCATTTTTACGCATAAAGCACAATTTCAATTTTGGTCCTATGGAGGCTTTTGGGAAAAAGTAAATTTTGGGTTCCGGGGTTCTAGGAGGTTTTTAGAAATTTTCATTTTTTCACAAAAGGCACAAAGTTGAAATGAAAATTTGGAACTAGCAAATGGTTTAGGTTTGGAAGCTAGTTTTTTGGGGCCATCGGTCATAATTGACCTAGTTGTAAATGAATAAAAGTTAGCTCGAGGGCTTAGAAAACCACGTCCAAAACTAATGTTCACTAGATGAACATGAAACGAGAAACATCCTACAAGTTCCTCTATATATGGAGAATTCACTAGAGTCGACAGGACTAAGAATTAGCAAACGGTTATCAAATGGAAACATGTTTTCTAGAGCCACCGGTCATAATTGGTCTAGTTTGACCTAGTCAAACTACGACCAGAGGCCTATAAAATGCCATTGCCAAACTATCAAGAAAAAATGTTTTCCCTTAGATTGAAGGTTCCATGGAATTGTCTAGTAAAGGTACTAGAGGTTTGTGGAGGTAGGTAGATCAACGACAAGGAATTTCAAGTTTTTAACAGGATCAACTATGAAATGGTGTAACAAATTCACCCCTCAAGGTAATTTTGATAACATGCATCAAATTCTTCATTCCCGAGCAAGTAGATTGATTCAAGGCCCAAAATCATGTTTTTGGGGGCCCCCTTGGCTTCTCTTCTAACTCTCTCATCCATGAAGAAATCCCAACGAGTAAGAAAAATGGGAAAAATGCAAAAAAATAAGGTTACGGAGGACTGTTTTAAATAATTTTGGGTATGAAGGGTGCGGATCTACTAAAGGAGTCGTATCAGAGGTTCGTTGTACCAAGTTTGGGGTGAAAATACAAAGAAAATTGGCTAAGTCGAGACATTTTGTCCCGGGCGGTCCAGCGGGACGGTTGGGACATTGGGATGCAAAAAGCCAAAACGGCCGAAGCAAGAAAAATTGTCAATTTTTTTGTTTCACGCGGTTTGGGACAGCCGGGACAAAAGTACGCGTGGTATGTGAAAAGGTGAAACGATTGAAGCAAGAAAAATCGTCAAGTTTTTTTTTCCACGCGGTTTGGGGCCGGGACAAAAGCGCGCGGGACATGAAAAGCCAAACGATTCAAGCAAGGAAAATCATCAAATTTTTTGTTTTGTGCGGTTTGGGATAGGCTGGGACAAAAGTACGCGTGGGATGCGAAAAGATGAAACGGCTGAAGGCAAAGAAGAAAAGTCAACGTTTGACCCGTGAACTTCAAACGGCCATAACTTTTGACTCGAGCTCGATTTTCACAAAATTGGACTTTCTGGAACAAGCATGATGTCCTCTACATTATGTTTTTTTAATGAGGGTAGATATATTTAAATAAAAGAAACATATTTGGCTCTAGTCGGTTAATGCTCATTCTGTCAATCATTTTACTCCATTTAATGCCTATTACAAGTGTGCGGAGCCTTTTGCAAGTAATATACAATAATTTTACTCCATTTAATGCCTCTTACAAGTGATGGAAGGATGATTTTGGGATTTTCATTTTCCTCTCTCTCTTTTTAATTTTTTCTATAAATTGGAGTGTTGGGCTTATTGTAAAGGGGCGGAGTTTTTAGATAACAAAGCTCTGTCAAAATTGCTTTGTGAAGCCAATGTGCTACGGAGCCCTTGTAGTGGACTCCTTGCATGGCGATCCAGGCCCTTATCTTGTAATAGATTGAACTGTGCATATCATGAAGCAATAAAATATAAGTTTGTGGATGTATCTTCCCCTGCTGTGTTTTCTTGCATTCTTCTTGCCTCTTTAATATTTATTACAAGAATACTGTGTCTATTATTATGTTCACGTAGGGATCCACTATCATTGTGTATGTTTGAAATGTTGTTGTAAAATGCATTTTTGCTAGATCGTGGGGAACTGTCATCACTCCCTCTAGTGTGCATTTCACTTCTTTATCTCACACATTGGAAGGATACTCTCACACACCCTCCTTTTCTGGTGTATCACCACTTTAGTGTAGGCTTTCATTTTATGCACTCTCTCTCCTTGGTTCCTTGGAAAACTAGATTAGAACAGTTAGCTTACCCTGCATTAGAGTAGATTGTGGTAGGTAGTTTAGGAGCAAGGACAGCTTTCTCGGAGGTCTATCTTAAGTGTAGCAAGTCCCAAAACTTGGAGATAGTACCCATGTTATCCAATCACACCGTGAGTTCAAGTATATGCACTCGTATTAACACGGGGGTGTCTTTGTGATTATGTGATAATAGTAATAAGGCTCCTAGAAGGGCGTCAAAAATATCACATGCGATCATTTGAGGTTGATTCAAGGATTGAAGTGAATCCTCACATAACAAGGTACACATATGAAAGTTAACATCTTCTTTCTAGAGTTATGAAGGTTACTTTACACGTCTTTGAAAATCATAATTTCTCTATTTAAACAAAGAAATGGTCAACACATTTACTAGGAAGTCAACTTCAAATTGTCAATAAAAGAGAATCATGTAGCAAACTAGTATTTCTTGGTCATTTGCTAGATCATCTCAAAATGATGGCTTAAGTTCATTATTTACCAAGGACTATTGGATTTTGCAACTTAAGATATAACGCTTTATTTTTTTAAAACAAGTTTATTTAATACAATAAATTATATGAGAATCCTTCGGTTTAAAATTTTATTTTATTGCAAAAGAAAAACTAAAGAAAATAAATTATGAGAGGTGAGGAGAGATGAACCATTCCTAGGAACAACAAGTGAAGTGGAATGAGGTAATCCACATGGTTTTGGTGTTCCAAGAACCAATTGAAGTTGCTAGAGGGGTTTCAAGACTTTTTCACAAGGCCCACCTCGTATATCTTCTGTAATCCATCCCTAGAAGGACCAAACTAGAAAAAGGAATGTCAAGATGATCTCTTTTGCTGTAGTATCAAAAAGAGGTGGTGATAGGTTGGATCATTTGAATTTTGATCTTTCAATCCTCGGCCTATCCATACAATCAAACATTAGGTCCACATCAGGAACCAAGCTAGGATAATGTTCCAAGAGCTACAATAATCCCCAAATTGTGAACATCCTTCTACTTTGAACACATGCATAGTAGAGATCCACATACAATAGACCACCCACAATGACCACCCAAAAGGCAGAAAATTCTTTGGCATCCCTGATGTTGCATTTTGGAAGCAGATCATTTTATTCATATATGAGTGGATGAACCTCAATGGCAATCAGTAGGTCGGGTAAAGGCACTAAGAAAAATGTGAGTCTCATTTAAACTTGTCATCTACAAAAATTCCTCTATCTTATATGCTTTGATGGATTTCAATACTATATTCCATATCTCGCATTTGCCACAAGACGGTAGATGCTAGCAGAGGTTATTGAATCTAGCTTTAAATATTTCAGTTACATGTTCTCATAAGTTTCTATAGCCTTTTCAACAAACCCATTTCTTGCAAATCCTTCTATTGTTGCAATCTATGATAATCGGGAGAGCATGTTTTCATTTGTTTGTATTCATATCTACTAGGGAACCTGCAACCTATTGCGGAGCTTACCCTTTTTTTTTGGCAGTGAAAGAAAGAGAATGTAGTCCAATAGACACGTTTCTTTGAGGCATTTTGGATAACAATTCACATGCATGTCCATGCTTCCACATTCTTACTTCTCCATCTACCAGAGCACTTCCAACTACAACATCTGACAAAACCCTCCACTTTGGCGCACAGGCTGGGAGAAAGCTAAAAAAGTAAAATGCAAATGACGGAGTCCCGTTTACATCCATCCACACATCAGTGCAGTTGAGCCGGCCCCAAACCCAACTCACCAACATTTTTTGCATATCTCGGTAGTATGTTATGGCAAAACAATGGATTACGTGTGGCTTACAACTACCATTGTTACAACTTTCCAATTTGCTAAATTTTTAATGTTCATTTGGGTTTTCGAGGGTTAAATTCTTTGGATCTTAAATTAAGTTCTTGAAGTATCATGCAAGTGAGATTACAGGTATAACACCCTATAGGCTACCCACGTGCCTTGGCAGGAGGTGCTTACTCATTATCGGGAAGACCATGTGCCTTCACATGGCCATATTACTCTATTCACCTTTTATTAATCCTTTTTTAAGTTGATTTTATTAGTTTTCAAATGTGGCACTACATTTCCTCCCCTTAAAGATCATCATCCTCGATGAGACAAAACACCAAAGCTTGGAGGGTACTTAGACAAGAAGGTCAATAATGACACATGTCGTTTAATAAAAAACCTTGTCGGTATAATGAGACCACAAAGAATCAAGTAAATTTCCCAATATCTTAAATTTTAATGTTTTGTGAAGATTGGCATTCCTCTTTTACTTTATTACTTAATTAGTCTTTTCCTTTAAAGTATTTCTTAATCTCAAACTCGTAGTAGTTTAATTCTTAGGATTTTAGTTTATGTATTTTTCGTGGGTGCCCATCGATACCCACATGACGATGTGACACAAGAACCAAACACAACACCAACATTCCACAAGACATACTTCTACATACATTCACATTACAACACCATAGACATGTTGATGCCACACTTTTTCCAATGAATGAATACTAACAATGACCTAGCCACAAGAAAAGGACTCAAGGATTGGCAATCCCCAACACAATATTTCTTTAATTGCATCTTAGTTATGATTAACATTCCAAGAACATTATTGTGCAAGGATAATTTTCTCCTTTTTCCACCTACAGATTTTTAAGTTCATTCCACATTTAATTTATAGTTCGACCATTTTAAGTTGGCTTTTTTATCCTTTACAGAAAAATATCATAGTTTACATACTTATTTGGCATAATTCAAATTACATATAAAGTACTTAATTATCTTGTTCTTATGTTAAGAATATGCTTCTCAAATGTTTATTCAATGTCTACATTTTACCCTTGCAACTCAAGTGAATCTGACTTGATGTCCAGAAAGAAATATTAGGATTTAAGGGGGTGGTTTAGATTCAAGATACCTTTTCCCCATAAACATTATTCAATCATGGTATCTTTATTTCCCGATTCAACATTCCCACAAAAGAAATTGTATTTAGATTTTACACATATATATCTTTTGTTTTCTCAAAGTTTGATCACACCAAGGCAATTCATATTCTTTGTAACACATGAAAATGTTTAATTAAGTTATAAGGACTCCAAGAGTGACATTATTCCTAATCTCAAATCTTGTTTTACTCTTATATGATTTACTCTTACATCGCACTATGGTCTCATTATTAGCATAGTTTTATAACAGAAGGAGTTAAAAGTATTTGACTAACATCTTGAAGAATTATATGATTGGAAGCATTATAACTACACACGAACCTCAAGTTAACCTCCCAATCAACTGAGGTTTAGTTTAATTCCAATTTTCACTCACGGCTTTATGCCCAATTATAGATTAGATTAAGGTTCAAAAACATATTTATCCTCTATACACTCTCCGTAAAAGATAAAAGCACTATATTTTCACTAGCCAAAGATAAGACATTTAGCTGAGAGGATCAAGACAGTTATTAACAAGATTTTAAGTGATAGTAAAACTATTTCACTAGCTCCATGATGTCATCTGGATCCCATAAGAAATTCATTTGATGAAGAAATTTAATTCTAAATCTATCTTCAGAAGACAAGGTAGTCCACTAGGATATGAAGGAAGAGTTAGCTCTACTTACTCTAGATAAAGTTTGATTGTGTCGCTCCTATCTATCAGGTTTATGACGATGTCACTAAACATACCACCTAAGATGATAAACCCATTCTTGGGCTCTTATTTACCTAAACTAGGAGGTTCCATCGAGTGTAAAGTTTAAGTTCATTCTATGGTTTCAATATCTTCTATGGTAAAAAGGATCACACATGAAGACATGTTATGCACAAATCTTATACTAGGGTTGAGTGTTTCGATTAATTTTTTTATTACATTTACAAGGTAAGAATACAACACAATAATTAATTAATTGTTTATTGAACACTGAAAAAGCACTACAATATATTAACTTCAAATTCATTTACTATATATATAACAAACCATTTTACCATACACAACTAAGAATCAAAATGAACGTGTGATTTAATATACATTTCCAAGATATTCCTAAAACTAGCATCCCATACATATTGGAAAATTTCAAATAGAACATTTATGTAGCATGAGAATACATTATACATATATTCACTTAATGATGGCCTATAAAAATTACAATAATAAATAATGACTTTCACATCACCTTTTCACCATCATTCTTACATCCTGCAAAACCATGTGAGGATGAAATCAATGATAAATCAATGACATGGCATCCACCCTAATCTAACATAATTAAATTATTTAGTTTCCCATTTACATATAATAATAACTACAATTTGCATTCAAAATAAAAGTTTGAGGGACAAATATTCATTTCAATTCATTTCATAACCAAGGAGAGAGAAAGAGAAAGGAGAGAGAGAAACACCATATTGTCAAAAGTTACACTATAGAGTTTTTAAATAGTTATTTACATGTGTCAAAAGTTTCCAAAGTGGTCCGGAAAACCGACAAGGGTCCCACAACTTTCTATTTTTATATTTTCTTGCTAGCTACAAAAACATTCAAATTGGGCTCAAAGGCTAAGAAACCACTTTCAAACGTTGTCTTCCAATGAGAAAACACACCACGGTTAAATTTCTACGTGTCCACTTATATACCAAGAGTTCATAGCAACTGACAAAATTTGGAACTAGCGAATGGTTTACGTTTGGCGGCTAGTTTTCTAGGGCCATCGGTTGTAATTGACCTAGTTGTAAATGAAAAAAGAAAACTTGAGGGATCGGGAAACCATGTCCAAAACTAACATTCACTGGACAAACGTGAAACGGAAAAATCCTACAAGTTCCTCTATATATGGAGAATTCACCAGAGTCGACAGGACTAAGAATTAGTAAATGGTTATCAAATGACAACATGTTTTCTAGAGCCACCGGTTATAATTGGACTAGTTTGACCTAGTCAAACTGCGACCAGAGGCCTATAAAATTCCATTGCTAAAATATCAAGAAAAAATGTTTTCCTTAAACTGAAGGTTCTGGGAATTGTCTAGTAAAATTAATAGATGTTTTGAAGAGGCGGGGTAGGCATTTCGTTGTTCAAGGATCAACGATGAGCCAAAATGAAACCCAACTTTTCAAATTTAACAACTTCCTATAACTATGAGACAGTGTAATAAGTCTCCTAGAAGGGCATCAAAAATATTGCATACGATCATTTGAGGTCAATTCAAGGAGAAGTGAATCCTCACATAATAAGGTACATATATGAAATTTAACATATTCTTTCCAGAGTTATGAAGTTTACTTTACACGTCTTTGAAAATCACAATTTCTCTATTTAAACTAAGAAATAGTCTACACATTTACCAGGAAGTCAACTTCAACTTGTCAATAAAAAGAGGTATTATAGCAAACTAGTTCATTTAACATATTTGACAAACTATTATCTTTCCTCTTTTGCATTGCAAGCATTGATATGTGATTTTTCTAGATAAGGAGTGTTACTTGATTTTTTGAAATCATGTCTGTCATAGATGAGTCATTTCTAGTCTTGGATTCATTAGGATAAAATGATATTGCTTGTAAAGAATCCATTTTTTCTTCGATAGATAAGTTGTAGTCTTGAAATGAAGTTTACAAACTTATCTCTTTTTATTACAAATCCTTGGATCAATTCCATTGATCCAAGGTATGTTTTAAATCTTCTTACCTAATCGAATGGTAAACTAACATTCGAGAGGTTGAAGGACATAATGGACTGAACTCTTGTGTATTTACAAATTCTTTTATCTTCTTGAAATATCGTGCCTACATTATCTTATATGTTATGTGTTGACATATTTTTGAATGATCACTTTAGGATGCTTAAAGACGTTAAGTGAAGCGAGAATTGCTTCAAGACTATTGAGGAAAAATCTAAGTCCTAGACCTATGAGATCTATCCTAATGGGATTCTAACTAAGGAAAAGGTACTTATTTTTCTAGCTATGTCTACTTTATTTTAGATGGCATCTTAACCTAAGTTGCATGTACTAAGTTGGGATGTGGGGAAATAACCTAAGGTGATGTTAGGTTTATTTCTAACCTAATACCTAATACTATATAGTTATGAATTGTGACCTAACCTAAGATGGCAATTTACCTATTGAAATGTTTCTTAACCTAAGGTAAATAATTTTAAATCTATCCTATGGTCATATCCTAAGCTAATGGAATCTACCCTAAACTAATGAAATGTAGAAAGGGAACCTAAGGGTTGTATGGCAAGTTGGAAGCTTGGTGACGGTTCCTAAGCTATTAATGTGATTTGATTTTTGAATTAATTGGAAAGCGTACTACAGTTTAGGTAGAAGAATGAAATTTGGTGGAAGTCTACGTGGAGACATCACTAAGGTTTAGTGATGCATGCAGAAGTTGAATTGGGTCTCTCCAATTTTGGATGGCGGTGGCAAAAGAGAGATAAGCGGGAATTTGAGAGTTAATGACATTAATGAGCCTCATTTTTGGCGAGCAAACCACCTTGGAAACCATGCGAGTGGATTTGTTGGGGGTTGTTTGGTCATTCATGCTTTTGTAATTTTTGCTCTGCATGGATCTATCTAGTTCTCCGAACTAGCAATTCTATTTTTAGTTTGAAGTTATTTTTGAGTGCCTTGATCTATTTTCGATTCAATGGAAGTATATGAGGCCTTTGGGAAAGATTTTTGGTTGTTGATCTTGTTTGCGAAGAAGTGTTGGAATCTCGGTTGGAAGTCCTCTTCGAATCAGTAGAAGCACTATCAGGCATGATAGGCTCTATCCATTAAGATCTCTTACTTTTCTCAAAATGTTTCATTAAAATGACTCTACTCTCATGAGATAAATGGGTTTCTATTTTTGTTCCAGTTATTTGATTTCTTGTTGAAAGAATCTCGTGCTTTTTTATTATGAAACCCTTGCATGATAATGTTGTTTGTGGGTGTTCTCTTTGAGTGAGTTAAAATGGTAAAATGCATTTACAACTGTCGAGACTTTAGTGTTTTGCTTGAAATATATACTACGGACTATCTGTTTGAAAAAAAGTTTGAGTAAGTAGTGTTTGTCTTGAGCTCGAGATGGAAAACTCTTCTAAAGGAAAAAGTAAATGGATACTCTTCTTTGACACATCTTTGTGTTTTAAAGTTGTATTACTCCTTTTGTGATCTATATGGGTATATGTTTCATCTCATTGTATGAACATGAACTTGCATGAAAGCAAGGAATGGACATCTTGTTTGTATCTATAATGGTAAACTTGCATGATTACATTGAATGCCTTTGATTGTTTAAAAGGTAGAAGAATACCTTTTAAATTGTATCTTGTTCTATTAAGTTTTTACTCCTTGTGTCGGATTGTATTTGTATACTTTGTTCTTCAAGTATGAACTCGAACTCATTTAAAAACAAAGGTCAATGGGTGAATTTGGTTTATGGCATTTTCTGCGTTCTGTACTTCAAATTGTATAAAAATGGTGAAGGAATAACTTGCTCTTTTTTTCTGTATTGAAACTCCTCTTCTTTGACCTTTATATTTGATGGTGCTGAGTGAGTTATGGTATTTGAGTTCTTATTACGGTGAGTTTGTAAGGAGACGGGAAGGAAAGTATGACTTAAAATTTGGATGTTTAGTACTACTATTCTCTTCTAAAACTTTATAAAATGATTAATAGATTAATTGGAATTTGGAAGGTGAGATGGTTGTCTTCGATTGAATTTATGTTGTTTTAAAATACATTGTTGGTCAACCCTCTCCAAGTCATTAAGGTGATTACCTTTTTAGGTCTGTTTGAATTTCTTAAGTTTGATTTTCTATCCTTTTTGAACTTGGATGAGGTGATGGAAACCTACTTGCCAGAGCTGGGAAACTTTTGGGTAACTTGTTAACGAAACATGTTAAGGTCTGACTGTGAAATTTCAAGGGATTCATTGAATGTATAATCAACTTTTGGACTGCTATCTTTGTATATGGGACAAACCAAACCTTTCCTATTTGTGTTCTTTCTTGATCTCTATTATTTGAGTGGAATCAAATGTCTTGTCGATTCATGGCAGTGTGCACTGAGCCTATCTTGTAGAAAGGAAAACTTAACCATTTATTTGACTAATTGTTTTCAATGGATGAGTCATGTTAACCTTTCGATGTACCGTTATGAAATTGTTTACAAATGGTTTTGGATCTAACTGAAATCTTCAAGGATGTAGAATAAATCAGTTAGGTTGAAGTGAATTGATAACTGTTTAACTTATACTTGTTTAATGTATCCTTCTTGAATGGATTAAGAATTTTGTTAACAGTTGTTGTTCTTGAAATATGAATTTCTTTCTGGTTTATTTGATTAATTCATTTATTTATGTATTTGGTATTGTATCTTCGACTGTTTTCTATTTCTTAAAAGAATAGTGGGTTTGTGAATGGTTTGTCTTGATTCTTCTTAATTTATTTCTTTTGAATGAGTAATAGAAATCCTTTCTAATGCATAACTCCTTCCTCTTCCATTTTCATAGGTAAGTTTCTCCTTTGTCATTTCTGGAAACTGTAGGGTAGGAAGTTGACTCTTCTTTTCTGAAGATGCATATGAGAATTCGGTTTAACCGAATGATAAAGGAAATTGTAATCGTTTAATTTTCAGCTCGTTCTCCTTTCTTTATATAAAACCTATCATAGGTTTAATTGAATCAATTGTATTACTTTTATTAAGTAATTTATTAGTAATTGTTACACTAATTACTTCTCCACTTAAATTTTATTTAAGGAAATTAATAAGTGTTTGATTAATTGAAATGAAACATTATTCTTTGGGAAATACTTTTCTATTGTTAATAAGAGGCCTAATCTAAGAACCTAGGTTATATTTATTTGATTGAGATTTAGGTGCCACATATGAATTGTGAATCTCTTATTTATTTAAGTTGTTGAATGATTCATCTTAAAAATGTAATGATGTTGAAATTAACTTGTCTTCACATGTTTTCTGGAAACTTAGTAAAGATGACAAGAAGGTATTTTGATTCTGAAAGTAACTCTTTTTTTATATAGTGAAGTTAATTATATATTTCAAATTCAGGAAGAATTATGAAATAATTTAATGACAAGAGTTGTTATTTGATATAAATAAGTAATTGTTTGGGACAATACTTATCTGATATAATGTAGTTGTTGGTTGATCATGTTATGATCTTTTCTTAAAAGTGAATTCAAATTGTTAATTGTGCTTCTTTTATGGTTGTTATTACTTATGTTTTATTTGAATGATTACATTAATTGTTTCATTAAAGCAGAGTTGTTTTAATGGAACAATTAGTGGAATGCACTTCATTTTAATGCTTAGTGCTTATCATGCTCAGTTCAATGAACTAACCCATGTTAGCAATTTTTGTAGATGGACTTTGTAAGTGATAAAGGAAGGAAATAAATTTTATGATGTCTTGGTTGATTTAAATTCTGGCTCTTTTTATAGAGAACTTTGATTCATTCATGAGTTGTATTGAAAAAGAAATATGGTATTCTTTAATGATCTTAATACTGATTGACATGCAGTTTTTCTGAGATGCATAGTCTTGTAAATTGTGTATTTTATCATGATGAATTGAAAAGGTTAGAGATTTACTTCAAATTGTTGTGTAACTTCTCTTCTACATTTTTTGAAGGAAGTTGGAATACTGTATTGTTGATATTTTGCATATCTATTTGTATTATTATTTTTGTTGTCATTTGATAAGTTGGATGAAGAGAAATAGTTCAATCTCTCTCTTACTTGAAAGCAACGTATTAAGTTGCATAAGATGACATTCTTTATCTAAATAAATATATTATGATAATGGGATGTATATTGAATATACAATTAAACTATAGAAAGTGTGAAAGATATAAAGGGTATGATAAACCCTAACACTTAACCATGTAGAGGAAGACTCTTCCTCTCTTAAAAGAATGTAAAGTAAAAGAATGGTGTTTATGATCATTAATCATTTAGACTTCATTTTCTATGAAGTCTTCTCTAGTTGAACCTGTGTGGTTGTTACACCTTATTTGAATAGTTGAGTTACATTAAATTAACCTTATGATGTATGTTGTTCTATTTTTGGATAACTGCTTGGCAAGTCAAAGTTAACAAACATAAAAGCAATCATGAGTTAATGACATTCGTTAATATTAATTAAATAAAATATGGATGAAGAACTTAAGGGGTGTTGGATTTAGGGTTTGGAAAGGTTGCTGTAATTTGAATCTTAATCCAAAATTAATTAAGTGTTAATGATCTCCTAGAGGTATGTACATCATGATGAAGTAGTTTTGTTGGATGTTGGCACATGCCAACTGCAGAACTATACCTTCGAGAAGACTAAGGTCTTCTTGAGGATACAATGTTGTAGTTGACATGTTACAACATCGTTCCACATTAGTTCATATAGATCTACACATATCTGGATCTGAACTTAGTTTCTCTCTAGGTCAAGCTAGCAGTATGAATTGGAATAGGAAGTAGCTTTCTATGACTTAGGGTACCTAGGCACATTCGATCAACTTAGGTCGGTTGAGTATGCCCATAAACCCTAACTCATCGTGAGTGTCTCCCTATAACAAATTATGTCACTAACAGGTTAGGTTCAAACCTTAGCAAGTGGATGACGAGAAGAGTGAGGTGAAGGACACATTCGATTTAACGAATATGCCATCTAGGAATAGTAACATGAACAGTATGTTGGAAATATTTGGCCAAAGTATCGCAAGTTGCTAGTTGCATTGTCTATATCACCTAGTTTAAGGAATATGATTTCAAATGAATATTGGTAACAAATATTTAGATATGTTCTTTAAAAAGGTCACTCAAGACCAGATTAGGGTAAGAAAACTAAGTAAATGTAGTATACATAAACGTATTCAATACTTAAAGACAAACATGAGAGATCAGTTAGAGACCGATTCATGCAAAGGAGATTGGTAATTCACCGAGTCATTTACACTACATATGGTTATCTATTATGATATTGATTGGCATGGAATGTGTGTTCTAAATTAATTTTTATTTAAAATAGAGAACATTGTGTAATTTTTTTCCCTTGTTTGTAAAGTCTTAAAATGGGAATGTTACATTTCTTTAGGGCATTAGCTAGATCATCCTAAAATGAGGGTTTAAGTTCATTATTTACCAAGGAATATTGGATTTTGTAAGTTAAGATATAACATTTTATTTTTTTAAAACAAGTTTATTTAATACAATCAATTATATGAAAATCCTTTGGTTTAAAATTTTATTCCATTGCAAAATAAAAAATAAAGAACAAAAATTATGAGAGATGAGGAGAGATGAACCATGCCTGGGAACAATGAGTGAAGCGGCATGAGGTAATCCACGTGGTTTTGGTGTTCCAAGAACCGATTGAAGTTGCTAGAGGGGTTCCAAGACTTTTTCACAAGGTCCAGCTAGTATATCTTCTGGAATCCATCCCTAGAAGGACCAAACTGGAAAAAGGAATGTCAAGATGATCTCTTTTGCTGTAATATCAAAAAAAAGAGTGGTGATGGGTTGGATAGTCTGAATTTTGATCTTTCAATCCTCGGTCTATATATAGTTAAACATTACGTCCCTTTATCGGGAACCAACCCGGATAATGTTCCTAAAGCTACAATAATCCCCAAAATGTGAACATCCTTATGCTTTGAACACATGCATAGTAGAGATCCACATATAGTAGACCACCCATAATGACCACCAAAAAGGTAACAAATTCTTTGGCAGCCATGATGTTGCATTTGTAATGCAGATCATTCTTATTCATGTGTGAGTGGATGAACCTCAGTGGCAAACTTTAGGTCGGGAAGGAGAACTAGGAAAAATGTGAATCTCGTTTATACTTTTCATCCAATAAAATTCCTCTATCTTGTATGCTTTGATGGTTGTCAACACTCTATTCCACAACTCACATTTGGCACAAGATGGTAGATGCTAGCAGAGGTTATTGAATCTAGCAATCTTTCGAGCTTACATGTTCTCGAAGTTTCTATAGCCTTTTCAACAAACCCATTTTGTACAAATCCTTTTATTGTTGTAATCTATGATAATCAAGAGAACGCGTTTTTATTTTGTTTACATTCATATCTACCAGGGAACCTGTAACCTATTCTGGAGCTTAACCTTATTTTTAGCGCAACCGAGAGGAGAATGCACCAATAGATACGTTTATTTGAGACATTTTGGCTAACGGTTCACGTGCATGTCCATGCTTCCATATTCTTGATTCTCCATCTACCGAGTGCTTCCAACTACAACATCGACAAAACCATCCACTTTGGCACATAGGCTAGAGAAAGCTGCAAAAAGGTAAAAGCTAATGTTGCAATATTGTTTACATCCATCCTCACATCTATGCAGTTGAGATGGCCCCAAACCCAAATCACCAACATTCTTTGCATATCTCAGTGGTCTGTTATGGTAAAACAATGGATTATGTATATCTTATCACTACCATTGCTGCAAATTTCCAATTACTACTAAATTTATAATGTTGAATTGGGTTTTATGGGGTTAAAGTCTTCGATCTCAAATTAAGTGCTTGAAGTATCATGCAAGTGAGATGACGGGTTTGATGCCCTCCAGGCTGCCCACATGCCTTGGCAGGGAGGTCCTTACTCATTATCGGGAATACCATGTGTCTTCACATGGCCATATTACTCTATTCACTAACCTTTCCTTCATATACATATTCACCTTTTGTTAATCCTTTTTTATTTGATTTTATTAGTTCTCAAAGGTGGCACTACATTTCCCTCCCCCATAAAGATCATCTTCCTCAATGTGACACAACACCGAAGCTCAAAGGGTACTTAGACAAGAAGTTCAATAATGACACATGTCGTTTAAGGAAAAAACCTTGTCGATACAATGCATCCACAAAGAATCAAGCTAATTTATGCGATATCTTAAATTTTAATGTTCTTTGAAGATTGGCATTCCTCTTTTACTTTATTACTTAATTAGTATTTTCCTTTAAAGCATTTATTAATCTCAAAATTATAGTAGTTTCATTCTTAGTATTTTAGTTTATGTATTTTTTGTGGGTGCCCATCTAGTAAGCGACATCACGATGTGACACATGAACAAAACACAACACTAACGTTCCACGAGACATATATCTGCATACTTTTACGACTGCATCACATTACAAGAACTCAACCAAACCATGGAAAAAACATACATATCCCTCAAAACATAGTACTTATCACAAATGCACCCAACACAATAATACCCATAACATAAGCAGACTACTACAACATGGAATTCCCAACATGTACACATATAAAGGTTTCACGCAACTCAAAACCATAACCGTAGCTATATATGGTCAAGATGGAAATAACACCATACCAAAAATGAGGAGCATCAATCCTCAACATCATAAAATACAATCATACTCACATGAGTACACATAAATAAAAGAACCAACACCATACACCTCCCAATACATCACAAAATAACTCCATATACATCCCAAAGCATCACAAAACAAAAACATATACCTCCCAAAATCACATAACAACTCTATATACCTACCAAAGCAACACAAAACAAATACATATACCTCCCAAGAATCACATAACAACAAGAAATCAAATACATATATCAGAATCAATCACACCCACACAAATCTCTTATGCCCACTCAAATCTCTTATGCCTCCCCAAGTATCTTATGCATCCCTAGTCTCTTATGCCTCTTAAGTGTCTCTGCCTCCATAAAGTCTCTTATGTCTCTCTCAATTGTCTCTTATGCCTCCCTCAAGTAATAAAATAAGATAAATTTTCCTTTTCGCTCCCCAAAAGAGGTCGGTCACATATGGCCCTAAAGAAGATAGATTTCAGATACCTCCAACCCAAGTGCCATAATAACTCATGGTTCAAAAACCCACTAGTTATCTGTAACTCCTTGGGGCGTACCCCCATACAATGAAGTGGGTCCATAGGTCCCACCACTCTATGCTGAATCCCATGACCCTATTCCAACACATTACTACATTAGAACCAACATAAAATCCATTCAAATTCCAAGTGGAAAAATCTAAGGCCGTGGGAAAAGCTATAATATCTTTAAACTTAAAAGAAAATTTAAATCTAAGCAAAAAAATGTCCAAATAGCCACAATTAGTGCAAAAATCCACCTCTTTAGTGTATCAACAAATTAATGTCCAAAATATAAAAACATGTCAATCGAGAAAATTGCTGGTTCTAGTAAGAAAAGGGAAATTTTTTAACATACGAATCAAATACATGTATAGAAATAACACATTAAAATAACTACATGGCCTTATATGGACACCGGGAGGGTAATAAATGAGTTGCTGGCACACGAAACATCGAGCCTCATCTCGTAAAGTAACATATCAAATAATACAACTGTCATAATCTCTATCTGAATCATCCTCGCCACCACTTTGACAAGGCTCAACATAGTAAAAATCACATAGGTTGAATCCATACGACAACCATATCGGGAGAGATAAAATAGTACAAGTCACCATCTACTAACCCTAAGGTGTCCGTGAAACACAATATGCATGACACATGTTGAGCAAGTGCCACACATACAATATGAACAAAATTTGTTTTCAGCCTATGCAAGGCTCTACTTCGTATCTCATACTTAGCTCGAGTGACTGGTCAACACTACACATTTTCTCACTCCAAACATACACATTTTATAGATTTTCCTTAGGGTCGGTTAGTGTAGGGTCCACAACATAACATATAACTACATCACTAACACAATGGTGATTCATGCACATTAACCATAGCATCTTATGCATGGTATATATATAGGGTATAACACAATCATTAATTTTATGGGTTATGATACATCACATTACCACATTCTGCACCCAAAGTGCAATCACTATACATTAGGGATCATACACCCACCATATGCCCCTAAATCACGACATGAACCATCACATTTTTTTCATGAATTATACGTATGAGGAACACAATGTATAACCTTACAACATATAGTCAATTCCAATTACAACATGGTGACACACACGATTAAAATCCAATTCACTTTACAACAATTTTGTCATGCAATACCTCAATACACCTTCATATCACATAATGCCCAAAATGCTCCAATACTCCGCAATCCACAATAACATGCTTTTTTACACACAATAAGGTGGTACATCACACATGGACTCTTCATAGAAGCTATGAAAAGGAGAGAGAATAATCTCATCACAAGCACATCAACATGGTAACAAATACGCACTAAGTAACATACACAACATGTGCGTTCAAAATATCACAATTATGACATAGTTCACATCACACTTATATCACATTACTCTTCCAATATCCACCACCATCATGCAACACCATCACAACTCCAATCTGCCCCAGAGGTTCAAGAGCATGAACCTCTGCTCTGATACCAAGTGTAACACCCACAATTTACACACACAAAAACAATAGTAAAAATACCAGGATATTTTTTTACTTACATTGCTCACTTCACAATGCCACAAGGGCTCCATGTAAAGAAACTCAAAGATGCATACGACACTTACAAGTCATCGACTCACATAGACACATGACAACACCATAGACATGTCGATGCCACACTTTTCCTAATGAATGAATACTAGCAATGACTCAGCCACAAGAAAAGGACTCAAGGATTGACAATCCCCAACACATCATTTCTTTAATTGCATCTTAGTTATGATTAACATTCCAAGAACATTATTGTGCAAGGATAATTTTCTCCTTTTTCCACCTACAAATTTTTAAGTTCATTCCACATTTAATTTACAGTTCGACCATTTTAAGTTGTCTTTTTTAATCCTTTATAGAAAATTCCATAACTTACATATTTATTTGGCATAATCAAAATTACATATAAATTATTTAATTATCTTATTCTTATGTTAAGAATATGCTTCTCAAATGTTTATACGAAGTCTACATTTTACCCTTGCAACTCAAGTGAATTTGACTTGATGTCCAGAAAGCAATATTAGGATTTAACAAGGGGGTTAGATTCAAGATAACCCTTCCCCATAACCATTATTCGATCACGGTATATTTATTTCCTGATTACAACATTCCCACAATAGATATTGTATTTAGATTTTATATATATATATATTATATATATATATATATATATATATATATATATATTATCTTTTGTTATCTCGAAGTTTGATCACACCAAGGCAATTAATTAAGTTATAAGGACTCCAAGAGTGACATTATTCCTAATCTCAAATCTTGTTTTACTCTTATATGATTTACTCTTACATCGCACTATGGTCTCATTATTAGCATAGTTTTATAAAGGAGTTACGAAAGTATTTGACTAACATCTTGAAGAAGTATATGATTGGAAGCATTATAACTGCACATGAACCTCAAGTTAACCTCCCAATCAACTGAGGTTTAGTTTAATTCCAATTTTCACTTAGGGATTTATGCCCAATTATAGATTAGATTAAGGTTCAAAAACATATTTATCCTATACACTCTCCGTAAAAGATCAAGGCACTATATTGTCACTAGCCAAAGATAAGACATTTAGTTGAGAGGATCAAAAGAGGTTATTAACAAGATTTTAAGTGATAGTACAACTATTTCACTAGCTCCATGATGTCATCTAGATCCCACAAGCAATTCATTCGATGAAGAAATTTAATTCTAAATCTATCTTCGAAGACAAGGTAGTCCACTAGGATATGAAGGAAGAGTTAGCTCTACTTACTCCAAATAAAGTTTGATTGTGCCTGCTCCTATCTGTCAGGTTTATGACGATGTCACTAAACATACTGCTTAAGATGATAAATGCATTCTTGGGCTCTTATTTACCTAAATTAGGAGGTTCCATCAAGTGCAAAGTTTAAGTTCATTCTATGGTTTCAATATCTTCTATGGTAAGAAGGATCACACATGAAGACATGTTATGCATGAATCTTATACTAGGGTTGAGTGTTTCGATTAAATTTCTTTATTACATTTACAAGGTAAAAATACAACACAATAATTAATTAATTTTTATTGAACACTGAAAAAACACTACAATATATTAACTTGAAATTCATTTACTATATATATAACAAACCCTTTTACCATACGCAACTATGAATCAAAATGAACCTGTGATTTAATGCACATTTCCTAGATATTCCTAAAACTAGCATCCCATACATATTGGAAAATTTCAAATATAACATTTATGTAGCATGAGACTACATTATACATATATTCACTTTACAATGACCTATAAAAATTACAATAATAAATAATGAATTTCACATTGCCTTTTCGTCATCATTCTTGCATCCTGTAAAACCATGTGAGGATGAAATCAGTGATAAATCGCTGGCATGGCATCCACCCTAATCTATCATAATTAACATTTTCAGTTTCCCATTTACATATAATAATAATTACAATTTGCATTCGAAATAAAAGTTTTAGGGTAGGTATTCATTTCATTTCATTTCACTTCATTTTGTAACCAAGGAGAGAGAAAGAGAAAGGAAGGGAGAGAAACACCATCTTGTCAAAAGTTCTATTTCACACAGAAAGTTACACTATAGAGTTTTCAAATAGTTATTTACATGTGTCAAAAATTTTCCATGGTGGTTTGGCAACCCGACGAGGGTCCCACAACTTTCTATTTTTACATTTTCTTGCTAGCTACAAAAACATTCAAATCGGGCTCAGAGGCTAAGAAACCACCTTAAAACATTGTCTTATAATGAGTAAACACACCACGGTTAAATTTCTACATGCCCACTTATATATTAAGAGTTCATAGCAACTGACAAAATTTGGAACTAGCGAATGGTTTATGTTTGGCAGCTAGTTTTTCGGGGGCAAATGATCGGTTGTAATTGACCTAGTTGTAAATGAATAAAATTTATCTCGAGGGCTCAGGAAACCATGTCCAAAACTGACATTCACTGGATGAACGTGAAATGGGAAGAATCCTACAAGTTCCTCTATATATGGAGAATTCACTAGAGTCGACAGGACTGAGAATTAACAAATTGTTATTATTGATGGTGAATCACAGCACCCCTAAATGTCTGCAACTCGATGGGTTGAGACTCTCAGTGCGATTGCATAACATGGAGCTTTTCCCAAGTGTGGGACCTTGTGAAATCGGAAAAGCTCTCCGGATGAAGGTCGGTTCCTATTCCTCTGTTCAGATGCACACATAAAAATGCGAGAGGGTTTACTCAAAAACCTAATCTAACTTTCAAGGAGACGGGGTAAGAAGATGTATAAAAATAAACATAAACTAACAAAGGTGATGCACCAAGGAATGAAGAACATATCTGTCTTGCCAATAAACACAAACCATTAAAATGTAATGCAAGATCATGCACGAGATAACTTGATTTGCGGTGAAAGATTAAGAGGATGCAAATTAACATAGAGAGGATTGAGAATCATCCACGGACATGCATTATTTACTCTAAAGATTGATACAATACACTATAAAATGCCAAGAGGCAAAGTTGCATTAATATTTTAGATGGGAGGTTTGAACTCCACAAATTCACACCCTAAAGAGAAGAAGGGAGGGGCAAAACAAGAATGTCTAACCTTTAGAAAGAAGCCCCTCCTTACAATTTATAGGAAGAATGAGAGAGGAAAGAGAGAGGAAATCCAAATCTACCCCAACCACCTCCAGGTTGTATTTAATTCATCTCATTATGGTGGTAGGTGAGAACCCTAGCAAACCCAAAAAGTGACGAACTATATTTTACATTTTTAAGAATTTGTTCTCACGCAATTAAATATATTCATTCGTAGTTGGACATGGGACCTTGTAAGCTTTCCGAAAAGTCCAACCTTGAGTGAATCCAAGCTCCTATGAAAATTTACGCCATTTGAATATCTAGGTCAAGGTTTGCTTCTGTCGGCGCTCAAAATGTTGCGCCTCCTGAAGATGTGCCTTGGCGCATCCATCTTCATGTTAACATACCCTTACGTGACCAAGGCATGAATTTTTCATGTCGACACTCTATGTCATGTGCCCTTTACCTGCGCCAAGGTGCGAATTTTGTCATGTCGACACTCTGTGTCATGCACCCTTTACTGCGCCAAGGCACAAATTTCGTCACACACTCTGTGTCATGCGCCTTTCTCGTGCAGGTCGACACCTTATGTCATGTCGACACTCTTTGTCATGTGCCCTTACCTACGCCAAGGCGTGAATTTCTTCATGTCGACACCTTATGTCATGCACTCCTTTACTGCGAGGCGTAAATTTTGTCATGTTGACACTCTATGTCATGTGCCCTTTACTGTGCCCTTTACCTCGCGCCAAGGCACAAATTTCTTCATGTCGAAACCTTATGTCGTGAGCTCTTTACCTACGCAAGGTGTGAATTTCTTATTCACATATCTACGAGGGGAAGATATATACAATAGTTATCAAACAACAACATGTTTTCTAGAGCCACCGGTCATAATTGGTCTAGTTTGACCTAGTCAAACTACGACCAGAGGCCTATAAAATGCCATTGCTAAACTATCAAGAAAAGTGTTTTTCCTCAAACTGAAGGTTCCAGGGAATTGTCTAGTAAAAGTAATAGATGTTTTGCAAAGGCGGGTAGGCATTTCGTTGTTCAGGGATCAACGACAAGCCAAAATGAAACCCAACTTTTCAAATTTAATGATTCCTACAACTATGAGACGGTGTAATAAGTCTCCTAGAAGGGCATCAAAAATATTGCATACGATCATTTAAGGTCGATTCAAGGATTGAAGTGAATCCTCACATAACAAGGTACACATATGAAAGTTAACATATTCTTACCAGAGTTATGAAGGTTACTTTACACGTCTTTGAAAATCGTAATTTCTCTATTTAAACTAAGAAATGGTCCACACATTTACCGGGAAGTCAACTTCAACTTGTCAATAAAAAGAGTACTGTAGCAAACTAGTTTTTTTGGGATGTTGCTAGATCATCCCGAAATGAGGGTTTAAGTTCATTGTTTACCAAGGACTATTGGATTTTGCAAGTTAAGATATAATGTTTTAAACAAGTTTATTTAATACAATCAATTATACGAAAATCCTTCGATTTAAAATTTTATTCCATTGCAAAAGAAAAACTAAAGAACATAAATTATGAGAGGTGAGGAGAGATGAACCATGCCTGGGAATGACAAGTGAAGTGGCATAAGGTAATTCACATGGTTTTGGTGTTCCACGAACCGATTGAAGCTGTAGAGGGGTTTTGAGACTTTTCACAAGGCCCACCTCGTATATCTTACGTAATCCATCCCTAGAAGGACCAAATTGGAAAATGAATGTCAAGTGTAGAGTAGAGTAGGTATTTACCTTAGCTCATGTTCACCTAGGTACTTTATTTACCTTTATTATATTTATCCTCACCCACTTATGTGTGTAGATATTTCTTTTATCTTATTTAGATATTAGGAGATATTATCTAGTTGTTAGGTATAGTTCTTTCCTTGATCTATGGTATTGAGTAGATTCTTGATGTCTAGTTCTCTCCTAAATCTATGGTTGTGACTAGTTCTTTGATGACTAGTTATTTCCTTGATTTATGGCTTGATCTATGACCTTGACTAGTTCTTAGATTGTTATTCCTTGCTTATTTAAGCAAGGCCCATTCTCAATGTATTGCATTGAGTTCCATAATAATATATGATATTGTTGCTCATTTGTTTGCAAAGGTTTATGTAAAGTTATTCTGGTGAATTACTTTCATATTTTAGATCATGGTGTTTGATTAGCATCTGTGTTCTTGGCTTGGTACAATCTGGTTATCATTCCTTTCATTAAGAAGATCTATTTTTCTACGTATCAAAAAAAGAGGTGGTGATAGGTTGGATCGTCTAGAATTTTGATCTTTCAATACTCAGTCTATCCATACAATTAAACATTAGGTCCCCATTATGAACCAACCCGGGATAATGTTCCTAGAGCTACTGATAAACCCCAAATTGTGAACATCCTTCTACTTTAAACTCATGCATAGTAGAGATCCACATATAGTAGACCACCCACAATGACCACCCAAAAGGCATCGAATTCTTTGGCAGCCCTGATGTTGCATTTTGTAATAGATCATTCTTATTCATGTATGAGTGGATGAACCTCAGTGGCAAACTGCAGGTTAGGTAGGAGCACTGGGAAAAATGTGAATCTCATTTATACTTGCCATCTAACAAAATTCCTCTATCTTATATGCTTTGATGGATGTCAATACTCTATTCCACAACTCACATTTGGCACATGACGGTAGATGCTAGTAGAGGTTATTGAATCTGGCTTTAAATCTTTTAGTTACATGTTCTCAGAAGTTTCTATAGCCTTTTCAACAAACCCATTTTGTGCAAATCCTTCTATCGTTGTAGTCTATGATATTCGGAGAGCACATTTTTATTTTGTTTGCATTCATATCTACCAGGGAACCTGCAACCTGTTCTGGAGCTTACCCTTTTTTGGGGGGCAGGCTAAGAGGAGAATGTAGTCCAATAGACACATTTCTTTGAGGAATTTTGGCTAATAGTTCACGTGCATGTCCATGCTTCCACATTCTTGTTTCTCCATCTTTTAGAGCACTTCCAACTATAGCATCTAACAAATCCCTCCACTTTGGCGCACAGGCTAGGAGAAAGTTGAAAAAAAGTAAAATGCTAATGTTGGAGTCCCTGTTTGCATCCATCCACATGTCAGTGCAGTTGAGCCAGCCCCAAACCCATCTCTCTAATATTCTTTGCATATCTCGGTGGTCTGTTATGGAAAAACGATGGATTACATGTGTCTTACCACTACCATTGCTACAACTTTCTAATTACTGCTAAATTTACAATGTTGAATTGGGTTTATGTGGGGTTAAAGTCTTTGGATCTCAAATTAAGTGCTTGAATTATCATGCAAGTGAGATGACAGGTCTAACACCCTCAGGGTTGCCACGTGCCTTGGCAGGGAGGTCCTTACTCATTGTCAGGAAGACCATGTGCCTTCACATGGCCATATTACTCTATTCACCAACCTTTCCTTCATATACGTATTCACCTTTTATTAATCCTTTTTTATTCCATTTTATTAGTTCTCAAAGGTGGCACTACACACTAATAATACTCCAAAATTTTACTTAAATAATCTTCATTAGCTATTTCAATGCTTAACTCCATAAATCCCCTTTAAATTAAATTATTTAAAAACCCCTAAATAAATTTACAATTTAATAAGCCAAGACCCAAAAGCTTATAGTTCAAAGTCATACATCTAAATAATTAGTTAATTTCTTAAAAGGTCAAATGTGCACAACTTGTGTTAACCCCTAGGGCCCTATTTAACATTACACAACCCTTTTATTTCTTTCATTCCCACCTAAATATTCCATCACTAAAGTGATGTGGGGTGCATCCTACACCATTGGATCTAATCTTTCCTAGCACTTAGATTTAGGTTTGCCAAAAGTAACCCTAAGAATCCTTATGGATTGTCATATATTCTTTTGCTAACTCTACTCTCTCATTTCTCTTATTTTATTTTGTAGGTTAAGGAAGGAGGAAGGAAAATAAGCCATGGAAGGAGCTCAAACCCTTGGATGGATACTCACAAGAAGAGTGATAGTTTTAGCATCCCTCTCCTAGGGTTTCTTATCCTCAAAATGCCATTTTTTAGTTATTATTTGCATCTCTTTTGCAAAGAAAATACCCAAATCAGGTTGTGGGTATTTGCCCAATATATTCTGATTTTTTTTTTTGAGATTAGAGTTATAAATCTACACATTTGAATCTTGTATATTTCTCATTGAAATGTACCCATTTATACAAATATACATATATACTCTTAATATTTTTAATAACTCCTTTTTAAAAATATAAACAAATTAATTAATTATAAGGTATATAAATATAACACGGTATATATATATATATATATATATATATATATATATATATATATATATAGATATAGATATATATATATGTTTTAAAAGACTTAAGCCGGCCGCGGATTAAAAAAATATGGCACAATCCGCATTACCCAGAAAGGGCGACGGAAATTCTTTGGCCGCAATTACCTTAGAGTGGCCGCATAGACTAGGGGATAAGGCGTTGAATAATAGTTGGGGCTTAGAAAATATTGGAGGGTGGCCGTGGCCACTAGGCTAAGAGACTCACTTTTTAATTAATAATTCTAAAAAGACACGGATCACTAAAACAAAAGTAATCGCTGTCCACAAGTTTTAGTTTTTTCCTTTTTATCATTATACTAGCAATCAAACGTCAAATGTGCAATGTGAATGTGAAGGAAGGCTGCAACAAGGTTGATTTCAACGGACTAAAACATAAGAGGAAGAGGGTTATAGAAGAGGGGGTTAGATGGAGGAGAAGGAACTGGGAGAGGATAATGTTGAGGGGAGGACCATTTTGTGGAAGATAATTTTTTTCGAGAAGGATAAGTATTATGTGTATTTTTGTCAGTTGTTAGAAAGAGAAGTGGGATACAACACGCAGGGTATCATGGAAACACAACGGAGATATCTTAGAAACCAAAATGTGGAAGTCATTTATTGTTAAAGAAACTGCAATTTTGCATTGAGGGTTCATTATGTTGTCGTTTTCATGTTCATGTACGATAATGGTTTCTCTTCAGATTTCAAGAACGCGATTAAGGTTCCCACTCATAAACTTTTGTATTGAGTAATCAGACATGATGAAAGAAGTAATGAGTAACACGAGACATCAAAATAGAAACCAGTTTTCGCTACAACTAAGCAAACCATTACTAGGATATAATATATTTTATATTTTAACGAAATTTAAGTAACTTTCCCTGAGGTCCTTGATCTGTGTTTTGTTCGAATGTAATTTTTAAAAATGGACATTTTCAGGTACATATACTAAACTTCAATGATGATGGTAACGTGGTACCATTTCATCTTTGTGGAATTTCTATAATTGCAGCGAAAATTAAATTAAATAAATAAACAAACGTTACAGGGAACTGTGCTAAATGGAGCTCTCACTAATAGCCGTCCTAAAATCAACACCATTATGGGTTAAATCAAACCTACACATGGAGATAAATCTGTAACCCTAATATCTCCTCATTTTACTATATACAAATTGATTGATCTAGATCTGTATTTGTATCTGAAGTGGGTTCAATTGTCTCTAAGAGGAAACTAACACTGAGGATTAGTTGGATGGAGAACGGAGATGATCTTCAATGCCGAATGCGCCACAATGTCTTCCTCTTCCACAATCAGATACAAGAAAGCCATCGCTCCCTTGGCTCTTTGTATGATCAAACTACCTTTGGATTTCATATGGCTTGCTATGTGCCTCACAATATTCAATTTCTCCTCTCTCTCTCTACTCCCACGAGCACAACCAAGAATATGACATCGTTACACCGCAGTTGGTTGCCGCTGACGTGAAGAATGTCGCGGGTAATGAAATTCATCTTGCGCGACAGCGACAACAAGAGATAACGGTGAGAGCGTAGCAAGTTTGAGGAGAACGCATTTGTGTTGTGATCAATGTCGTAGTTGTCGAAGGTGGCAACCATGAGATGATGCATGCCAAGCACTATACTCATCGAAGGCAACACCCCGACCCAACGAAACAAACTATTTTCACCACTTGCTTATTGTTTCCCATTCTCATTCCCTCGCACAACATCATATACTTGAGTGCCATTAGTTTTATGTAATTGTCGTAGAAGGGGAAGATGCTCAAACTGAAGGGCTGAAATTTTGCCAACACCCTTGCATAGTGACACTCAGAATGCCCCTCCGCCTTCGTGCAGTTGGATGGAGAACGAAGACATTTATTCAATTGTGCATGTCGGTGTTTTGTTTGTTGTATGTAGAAGAAGAAGATTGAGGATTAGGAGGCGTTTCATTCGGGTGTAATGTCTAATTGTATTGATTTTGCTTCTTCTACTTCTGAACACCTATGTTACGTGCACTGTAACCTTTACAGCACCAGTCCTGTGGTAGGTGAGGGCAGTCAAAACAGAGGAATATGATCAAATTAAAATATCAATATGTCGACCTGCATGCATGAGTGGGAAATTGTGAATCTGCATCTTCCACGTCATGTCTGAATGTGAGAGCAGGAAGGGCTCAACCCAACTTGTAAACGCCTTCAACGTAATTAAGGCTCAAAGATTTATGCAAGAATTTTAATTATTGTATACAGAAGTATAAAAAACTAACAAATACTCACTCAAAGTATTTAAATAAATACAATAATTATAGTATTATAAAATTCTCAAAATATATGAATAAATACAATAATTATGGTATTATAAACTTGAATTAAAGTTATATCAAGTTTTAGGGGAGAGGCACTAGTCCCTTAGCGGATGTAGGTTTTCATAGCCACCTAAACACCACGTCAGATTTGCAAATAAACATAGTTGGAAAGGTAATGATCTTATCTACATGTACATGTTGATTTTATATAGACAAAGCATTTCAATCGTGTCTTGGACAGCTCACATCACATGGTGTCGTAAACTATCATAAAATGAAGACAAACCAACAATTCTCGTAATAAATCAATAACTTTGATGGTTTCACCAATTATTGTTCGTATTCAAACTAATAAATATTCACAGCCTAACGAGTTGACCAATTACTCTACCCCGCTTCATTAGATATGGATATGTCGTGGATGCTTAATCAATACCACGAGAATTATAAATGCTTGGCATATGCTCCAATATTTGAGAGGATGTTTCACAATAATTTGGGCACTTGGTTTTAATTAAATAATGAAACTAACGCCATCACATTTTTTATGAGAATTTTCCTCCACCCTATGTGAATGTAGTCTTTTTATTAGTTGTGCCCACTCACCTAATTTCTTGTTGTGGTCCTTTTTGCACATAAAAGTTGGTTGTATCTCAATTATTAAAGTAACAAGGTAATTAAAGATTTTTCAAAATTTTCATGCACCATTTTGGTGGGAAGAATGATATAATATCTTGTCGGTGTAGAAAAATAGAATAAATTTATCGAATGAAAATCAAAGACAAAGGAGTTGTTAGTAATTTATCATCACAAATTGCACACCTTCTTATATTGACTACATCTCTTAACAATGTTTGGGGAGGTAGTATAGCCTTGGTTCTCTATGAAAAAAGTCACTTGTGTTTATAATCTATTTTTTTAAGTGTTTGGACCCTTCAATCTAACATTCAATTTTATTCTTCATCCATAAGAGTTTCAAATTTCAGATCTAATTCGATATACACAATATTTACAATACTATTTTCATAAATAACACTCCTATTATTAATCTACCTCTAATAATCAATGGGGCACATATAACATCAAATTTGCTTCCAATAACAATCAACGAGAACATGTTTTTAGGACTCATTCGTCACTTCCCCTTTTATTTGTTTTAAGAGAGATCAATAATCATGGCAATTGAACCGTAAAATACAAAAGAGCATATGGTGGTTGCAATCTTAATTTACCACGTTAAACCTCAAACTTTCCCAACTCTTATCAGACACAATCTAAAACACTAGTGTCAATCTAACTTCACCACCTAAGATGTTACACCAACACCCAAAAATTATATAATCTCATTGAAATACCTCCACAAAAATCCATGGAGTTACTTCAATGATCTCTACAAGCCTTGAGCAATACAAGGCTACCAAATAACATGGAGTCTACATAATTCCCATCCACCATTAATATTTTACAAGAATATGAACAACAAATATCATTTAGGAGGATCTTCCACTGGAACACATATACTAGGTCCCTCTAGCCGCGGTACCATTACCATCTACAATAAAATTCAACAGGGTTGTATCAGTTACCGAATAGTAAAGAGAATAGTAGGTGTTCTATCCTCCTACAAATGAGAAACCCCTTTTGACCAAAATTCCCTTTGTAAATTTTTTTCTCACAACTTTGAAAACCTGCAACCCTCCAAAATACAAAACATAAAGATATTGCCTGCCTCCATTCTACTTTTTTTATAAATCTAAGGTTGAAGCTTCTATAGATGATGATTGTAACAGTGTTTGTAAATGGATTGAATTTGCTTGTGAAGAGGGTCAGAAGCATTATTCTTCACAATTTGGTAAACACAAATGAAATTGATAGGAATCGTAAGATGGAGATTCCAAGGTATGAAAGGAATCTAAAGCATCACTCTTCACAATTTGGTAAACATGGATGAAATTTTGATAGGAAGCATAGGATGGAGATTCCAAGCTCTACTCTTACCTGCAACACCCTTACCAATTTAGCGTCGATAGACAACTTTTCCTAACAGTCCTCCTAATGTGAGTGTTTTCCATTATCTCAAAACATGTTCTTGCTGAGACACTCCAAAAACTGACGTTTGGGCCTCGATTATGGTGGTCTCCTGAAAAAATTCAAAACAACGGGCTCCCAAACATAATTGTCTTAGTATAGGATATTTTCCTGCAATTGGGAGAAATCAAATTGTTAACAAATTTTTAGTTGTCTCCATAGAATAGACTTGAAAACATAACTTGAAATGGGTTGTGAGCAGAATGGATTATTAGAAAAAATTGACAGAAAGGGAATTAAACTTATAACATTAATCTTTGGTAGGATATGAGGAGGATAAATTGCTCACAATCAATGTCCTGTCATGGTATACTAAAAAAACATAGCATCCAACAACAACATAACTTGCAAATAGTAAGGATTATGACCACAATGCAAAATTAGAAAAATCTAACAGAGACGACAATGCCAATAAAAACAATATAAAAAAGAGACAAACCCTACTCAAGGAAAGAATAACCTGCTCATGGTAAGAATAGCCTAAGCATATTCAAAACATACCGAGGCTTCACAAAGATTCTTAGCATCCATAACAAAAATAATGGAGATGTGATATATATGAAATCTCGAATCAATAATAACACTCGTATATAGTTGGAAACAATGGTCAATTTTCAGATAGAAGGACGCTCTGGATTATAGACCATCCATGCAATTAAACACACTCCTCATTTGACCAAGGACTTAACATCATAATGAGCACAATGAGAAAATTGAAAAAACAATTACATCTCGAGAGAAATACATGTATTTTCAAAGAAAGTAAACAAACAACCAGGGAAATTGTATTTTAAGAATACAGAAAAACTATATTTTGCATCCAATACCCCTACTTGATGGAGTAATTCCATAAGATATTACTACAACCAAGAGAAACTATATTAGAGGATACTTATTGATAATACCATATAGAAACTATATATTGAAATCAGTGTTTCAAAATTGCCATATGTTCAGCCACCCACTCTGGGCTTCAAATAGGATGACAAGAGAGAATCCAATGACATATAAACCATAATATTATAAAAATAAGCTTTGATCAGCCATTTCCACCAACTACCTCACACACTCTAAAACCCACCACGAAGACGAAGCACCAGGTGAAGGGTAGACTCGCATCCATCTTCCAGCTTTTTCCCAGTGAAGATCAACCTTTGCTGATCAGGAGGAATCCCCTCTTTGTCCTGAATCTTGGCCTTCACATTATCAATAGTGTCTATCTCTCTACCTCCAATCTTCTTAGTTAGAGTCTTCACGCAAATTTGCATACCACCTCTGAAACGAAGAACAAGGTGAAGGGTTGACTCTTTCTGAATGTTATAATCAGCCAGGGTCCTTCCATCCTCAAGTTGTTTTCCAGGAAAGATGAGCCTTTGCTGATCTGGAGGAATTCCCTCCTTGTCCTGGATCTTGGCCTTGACGTTGTCAATGGTGTCTGAACTCTCAACTTCCAGGGTGATGGTCTTGCCAGTCAGGGTCTTGACAAAGATCTGCATACCTCCTCTCAGACGAAGAACAAGGTGGAGGGTGGATTCCTTCTGAATATTGTAATCAGCCAATGTATGGCTGTCCTTGTCAACCTCGATGGTGTCGGAGCTTTCTACTTCAAGGGTGATGGTCTTTCTAGTAAGGGTTTTGATGAAGATCTGCATACCACCCCTGAGCCGGAGGACCAAGTGAAGGGTAGATTCCTTTTGAATATTGTAATCCGCAAGGGTAAGTCCATCTTCCTGTGAAGATGATGATAGTCTTACCGGTGAGAGTCTTAACAAAGATCTACATGATGAAGTTACGATTTTACTTTCGATTGACCTGCAATATATCGATAACAAATGTCAGCAGAGGAGCATTCTAGAGAAAATCATACTGAAAATGTTATTTAAACCCACACAAAAAGAAACAAAAGATCTGTGTGGAACACCAACTCATATGCAGAGGCAAAACGATGAAAACCCACTAATAAAAGATATGGGTGAAACACCAAATGTATCAAACTCATACGCAAAGAAACAAAATGGCTTAAAATAACTGATAAACACATGCCCCGCTATGAAAACACTACACAAAATATAAAAAACACAAATTTTACCATATTCATGTAAATAAGAAACTCCTACAAAATCACAAACACAACAAACCATAACAAATCACGGTACCCCACTTTAGACTGTATATGAAATGTCCTATATATAAAAAAGAATTGAAAAGGAAACGCAGTACAAAATTACACACAGAGGAGAAACTAAAGAAGCACATCACAGATGAAAACTGGAATATATGCCGCCGTATTCATTTCAACAAAGCATTTCACTTCCTGGAAAAAGAATAAATTGCGATAACACAGCACACAGCATAACGACCTCAACAACACTAACCCTACCCCTATCGATTATTTTAGAGAACCAAACCCTACTAGATTTTATTGCACAATAGAGTCCTAAATAACCATTACTAACCTAATGAAATATATATAAGCCACGAGTGAAAACACACACCCTTATAAACCACACATCTTCACGAAGGAAAGCACTAAACCTAACAATATGTCATCTAACCCAATTCAGGAAATTAAGAATAAAAAACAACCAATATATATCTCACTGTATGCAACAAACATGTCTCTAACCAGTTCATTTTACAATTGACATCATACTCCCGACATCTGCACAAATATGAGCTCTAGAACATGGTGTGGACATCCATCAAAGCATAAAAGATAGAGGAATTTTGTCAGATGTTGTAGTTGTAAATGCTCTAGTAGACATGTATGCAAAATGTGGAACATTACACAAGGCATGTGAACTGTTTGACAAAATGCCTCAAAAATGTTGTTTCATGGACATCATTGATTGCAGGATATGCACAATGCAATTGGCATGTAGAGCCAAATTCCACATAAACTGTGGGGGTTATGTGGAAGTGTTTGCTTGGTTCATGTAGATCACATATGAATATAGGCTTAGGAGTATTTACATCCATAATGCATTTTGATTTGGATCTTAAAATGATGCAGCTTATTTTCTTCTCTCAAACATCTATGCAGAAGTGGGTAGGTGAGGTGAGGCTCAAATGATACGGAGATTGATGAAAGATAGAGAAATTAAGAAGATCCTTGGATGTAGTTGGATTGAAGGCCAGGAGACATCATAAATCATAGATCACATCTACAAACAAAGGAGATCTATGCAAAGTTGGAGAAAATGGCTTGAGAGATAAATAAAACATGCTATTTTTTATATTAAATGCATTTACTTTATGATGTGGATGTGGAGGAAAAGAATTATTTCTCGACCACCATAGTAAAAATTTGCCAAATGTATTTGTTTGGTTAAACACGCCCCCCTAGAACAACTAATAGAGTTGTCAAGAACCTTCGATTATCTGCAAGATTACCACATTGCAACAAAAATTAACTTAGAGATTGTTGCAAGGAAATTATTATGAGAAATGGGAACCATTTCATTTTTAAAAAGGACAATGTTCTTGTGGCGATTATTGGTGATGCTAAATGAAGCAATCTAAAAAAATAAGGTTGCACTACAATAATGTGCCATGTGCTCGATTATTCTTAGTTTCTAGAAAGTTTTTTTTTGTTTAGTTTTAAGTTTACATATACTTCGTTGTAAATTACAACTCCAACAAACTTAACATTGTTATCCTCTCGGCGTAATTTACAACTCGTATGCAATTGCTAGTATATATAGTATAGCCGATGGCCTAATACACCGTTAATACTATCGATTTGAATTTCACAATAGAATCTCACATCATGTATAAAATGAATGACAACACAATTATAAATGGTAATAGGAAATCAAATATTATATTAACCATTTTGCCGATTTGTCGGTTTCTAAAGTCTTTATCGTTTTGTACACATCTAGAAGGCATTACTTTTCCACTTTGCGACAAAACACAAATACGTCAGCGTCCCACTGGTTTCTCCAAGATTTTAACGTTTTGTTAACTTACGTTAAGTGCATCTAGAAGTCATTACTTGTCCAGTTTGCGACAAAACACAAATAAGCCGGCATGCCACTGGTTTCTCCACGCATAACTTCTAGATGATTCCATCTACAAGGTCATTATTCCCTTCGTCTTTTAAAAAAACAAACAAGACTCTTACGTGTCTTCTGAGTTCAATATCGTGTAATTCTTGGACACCACCTATATATCATCACTTGTTTCGTCAATCCAAACCAGTCGATCCAAATTCTTAATCGAAATAGGAAATCCCATTTCTTGCTATAATGGAGTGTAGTGCATCGACTTGTTTTTTACATAGGTCTTGTGTTATGAACAAGATTGCTTCTGCTGGAATTCCCGCATAAGAATTCGTGTGAAACTAATTAAGTAGGGTGCAGTGAGAAGAAGAGGTGGAATTATTAGGGCATCCCAATCGGAATACGCTTACCCACTTCGTTATTCCTCATCCTCATCATTCTATGATGTGCTCTCTGTCCTTCTAATGTGAGTGAGCGAGAAATAAAGAGCACATATCGTCGGATGGCTCTTAAATACCATCCTGACGTCTGCCTGTCTTTAGATAAAGAAGAATGCACCTCAAAATTCCTTCAAGTTCAGCAGGCGTATGATACACTTTCCGACCCCTCCCTTCGTGAGGATTACGATTGGAGGCTGCAAAACAGGATGGATTTAGGGAGAATAAGGAGGGTTTGGCAACAGTAATAATTATGTGTGGGAAGCTCAGATAATGGAGTTGATACGAAGAAGATCGAGTGGTATTAAGAGTTCATTTCCTGCCAACGAACAGACGGCTACTGCTGCTGCATCTCGATGATGATGCCTTAATTTCCTGCCGTCTGCTTAGTCTTCTCTACCAGAAAGGCTCTCTTCTTTTTCGTTTGCAAGAGGAAAAGGCGACCAAGTTCGGTCATTATCCACGCTGCCTGCAAAGATCTGGTGGGTCATCATCCACACCATCTCAAAGCCTGGGTACCTGCCTGGCTAGCATAAACACAGAGAGATCCGGATTGAATTTTGCACGAATGTATCCAAAGTTTTTATCTGGGGATTACATGGATCTCTATAGTCGCCACAAATATATAGGAGACTAAACATAGCCATCACCATACCTCCAAATGTTAGTTCTGAAAATTGTACGAGTACTTAATCTGATTGTAATGAGATCCACACATGGACAGTTTTATTGTAAGGTAACAGTTTTCCTTTGCAGATTATATGAATTGCTTAATGCCAAATAGTGAAATTGCTTGACAGTATGTTCTTTTGAAATAACACTATGTTTACTTCATTTGATTACAATTACTTTCTGATATCGAAATGATAGTTTCATTGTAATGTAAAAGTATAACATATGTTCACACTACTTTTTAATGATGTTGGAGTTTGCCATCTGTCAAGCCTTCAAATAACATTTTGCGTCGCTTTTGCATAACCATGATCCATTGACATGAAAGTGATTATACATTATTCACATTTTATGAAACCATTTAGGAAATGGAAATCTTTAACCAAAGACGCATAAACCTCACTCTGGACCAATTAGAAACCGATCAATTCTTTTATTAATTTGTTATGGCATTATACCACTTTGTAGAAACAAGGTATATGAAATTAAGATTAAACCCAAAATCACTTTTCGAATCCCCCATGAATTAGTACACGAGGTCATAGATTTGGATCGATTAAGTAAGGAAGCATTTCATTAAGGGCTATATTGTCATTGTTGGGTATCAACCATTTATATGTATTGTTAGTTTCTATTTAGATATTAGTATGCAAGCTTGACCAAATAAAAAAAAAAAAAAACGTTTCTTTTTAAGTCTGCGTGTGTATCAACCAATTGTATGTATTGTTGGGTACTATTTAGGTACTTGTATGCGAGCTTGATCAAATAAATATGGAAAAATAAACTTTACCCATGATCTTAACATTTGTACTTTCTTATATATTCTAATGTTTCACATAGTTTCCTTGATGTAGGTAAACATTTGTTTTTGATAATAAGTCATTTTTAAGATCTATATGATTGGTTATGTTAGTATAGCATTTATGATAATTAGGTGTAAGCAATTGCAAATATTTTTTATACTTATCATATGTATCACAAGACATGTGGATTTTCATTACTATAAATTATAGAACCATTGTTAAATGATGCAAGAGCATCAAAGGCATCAATCGATCTTACATCTTGATTTTTAAAAAAAAATCTAGTAATTGATTTTCACTCATGTAGGCCTTCACATTAGTCCATCACATATCTGCAACATATCCACATAATTTTGGGACCCTTGCATTTCTTTAAGTGCTATTAATATTGGTGTTCAAATCAACTTAGTCACAACATTGCGATGCCCTAAATTATGATGTTAGGGAAACGCAAGACACAAGGTTAAGAAAAGCACTTAGAAGGATTTATTTAAATCCTTAGTGTCCCTTTATATACTAATGGTCATGGGTTAATTTATGCTTACGATCCCCCAAATTTTATTGTAGAGAAAACTTAATACTTTGATTCCACTAAGTTGTAATGCCCTCTCCTCTTCGACACTTATTACACTATGATTTTGATTATTGATGAGAAGAGACATGGACATTATTATTATATTTTGATTAGTATGTTGATAGACAATATAGATATTTTGATTATCGATATGTTGTGACTCATTTTATGGATTGTATGGAACCCTATAGGCATGGATAGATGTTTTAGTACTAATGATGGGTTGAGTTGTGGAGCTCAAGTACTTTAGATTAGCATGTTATATTAAACTTCCAGAAATCACAGAGTTGAAATCGGTTACTGATGCACCGACATTGGTCACCTATGACCGACATCAATCAGAAAGAGGAAGGAATTGGCATCGGTTAGGGCTAACTAAAGCATCGGTTACTGTGCGTGAGTGTTTATTTAACTCTTGGGAATTAAAACTAAATTTAGTATTAAATCATATCTATTGATTGTAATTACATGGCTAAGTGCCCTAAGTTTGTATATGTCTATATAAGCATAAAAGTTAGGGTTTAGAAGTGAGAGAAGTGTAAGTATTGATGATTATTGTGAGAATAATTGTGTGAGAGAGATTTATTGGAGAAGAAGAGAAGCTTGAGGGAAATAAAGTATTGTACATCTGAGAGGTGTGGAAGATTCCAGATCTTCAATTGTATATGTTTTGAAAGATTTGGATAATAGATTGGTTTGTTTCTTGGTGGATATAGCCCACACTTTGGGTGAGCCACGTTAAATCTAGTGTTGATTTATATGTCTTGTTTTGTATATTTCTTCGGTAGAATATCCACTTTTATTGCATGTATGCTTAGATCTCGATATATAATCTTTACAACCTTGTGATAACCACAAAAAATGGTATCATATCTTTGTTTGAGGGTTTTATGTGTTGACATATTTACTCACATAGGGTTTTCTGATTGACTGGAAGCTACAACAATGGAAGAAGAAACCAAATACAAGGTACAAAATTTTGACTTCGAATCAGAATTATTGAATATGCAGATTGAGGATTATTAGTATCAAAGAGATTTTTACTTACCATTGGATGAAAATTCCATACCTATGAAGATGACTAATGAATAATGGAATATTATTGACATAAAGGTTTTGGATCTATAATATTGAGCCTAATAAAGCATCCATGACTTCTAATATTATAGAAGCGTCTCCTATGGTAGAGTTAATGAAATCTCTTGCTAATTTATATGAAAAACCTAGTGCTTTAAATAAAGTTTATTTGATGAAGAAACTATTTAGTTCTAAGATGGATGAAGGTAGATTTGCATCTAGCCATTTGAATGAATTCGATCTATTATAAATCAATTAAAATCAGTTGATATTTTATCCGATGATGAAGTGAAAACACTCTTATTCTTATGTTATTTACCTAATAGTTGGGATAGCTTGGTAATGGTCATAGTTAGTGATATAACATCTACTAATAATATTTTGAAGTTTGATGATGTGGTTAGTATAATTTTTAATGAAGAAATTCATAGGAAAAGTATAGAGGAATCATCATCCGGGAATGCTTTGAATTTAAACAAGAGAGGCAGGAAGAAGGAGAGATCCAAGAGTAAGAATAATGAGAAATCAAAGTCAAGGGATGAGAAATATAAATCAAGAGGTAAGGGAATTACTTGTTGTAAATGTGGAAAGAAAGGACATGCAAAGAGATATTATTGGTCAAAGGATGAAGAGAACCAACACCCAAACAAAGGTAAAGAGTCAAATAAACAAGAAAATATTACATCGAGGTAATATAAGATGCTCTTATTCTTTCTTTATATAGTAGAATAGAATCATGAGGTTTAGATTCAGGAGCTTCTTTCCATACAACCCCTAATAAGAGTTATTTTAGAAATAATTTCTAGGTAATTTTTACATGTTTATTTGGGTGATTATGAACCTTGCGGTATTACTAATAAAGGGAAGTTCATCTAAAATTGTAGAATGGAAATACATGGGTATTGAAATATGTGAGGCATACACCAATCCTCAAGAGGAATCTTATTTCTGCATGGTACCGTAGGTGAAGATGGTTTTATGGTTACATTCACACAGACTCTTGATGCGTGCTTTTGTTGTGGCAAGAGGCAAGAAGGTAGGAACGTTATATTTATCTACCTATGTTATTGTTTCATTTTCTATGCTATCTACTCAGATTCAGATGCATGCATGTGGCACAATCTTTTGGGCCATATGATTTAAAAAGGAATGTAGATCTTAAAGGCTAAGGATAAGTTATCATATTTGAAATATTTAGATTTTAATTTCGTGAGCATTGTATCTTTGGAAAGAAAAAGAGAGTGAGATTTCTCAAAGTTGGGGCAACTAAGAAGGATCAAAAATTGGAGCTTGTACACTCAAATGTGTGGGGACTAGCTCAAGTAGCTTCTCATGGAGGATCCCATTATTATGTTACTTTCATTGATGATGCTACAAAAAGGTTTATTGTATTAAACATAAATCTGATGTTTTTGTGAATTTTAAAATATGGGAAGCCCTTGTTGAGAATGAATCAAATTCAAAGTTAAAGTTTCTTAGATCTAATAATGTTGGTGAATATTGTAGAAAGTCTTTTAATGATTATTGTTTAATGAATGGAATACATAGAGAAAGGATGGTTCCAAGAACACTAAAATTAAATGTTGTTGTAGAAAGAATGAATAGAACAATCATTGAATGTTCTCAAAGTATGAGGATACATATTGGATTCCCCTTACAATTTTAGGTAGAAGCTGATACAACAGTTTATTTGATTAACTGTTTTCCTTCAAGTTCACTAGATGGAGGAATACCAAAGGAAGCTTGGATCGGAAAAGAGGTAGATCTTTCTTTTCTTAAATTTTTTAGTTCGTAATATTTTGTGAATATTGATAAGGAATATAGGAAAAATTGGATGCAAAATCAAAGAGATGAACTCTTATTGGTTACGGATCCGGTGATATCAAAGTCTCGCTTTTAGAATTTAGAAAATTCAAAAATTATTAGGATTTGTGACATTGAATGGAATGAAAAGAAAATGTAAACAGATCAAGTTTGGGTACCCAAACATGAACCGGTTTAAAATTTTGTGAATGAAAATAAAATCTCATATTCAAAAGTCATACCTATAGGGTTAAATAAGTAACCGGTGTTGGTTGACCCCTTACCGACATCGGTCAATTGAACCAATATCAGTTATAGAAGACTCAAACCAACATTAGTTAGCAGAAATGATGTTGATTATAGGTGAGCAATGTCGGTCACTATAGAATTGGAAACAAATGTCCAGGAGGTCCGAATGAGCCTCCGATATCCAAAAATTCGTGCGAAGCTCATAAAGGGTATGTAAACCTCTAAAAATATTTATACCTTCTCTATTTTATTTATTATTGACTGATAATGGTGAACCATAAAGTTTTGAAGAGGAAATGCATGAAAAGACGCACATGCAGTGGGAGCATGTCATGGATGAGGAGATGGACTCTTTGGAACAAAACTAGACTTGGGATTTGGTTAAGTTACCAGCAGGTAAGAGGACATTGCAGAACAAGTGGGTTTACAAGATCAAGGAAGAAAAGGGGGATAGAAAAGATACAAGGAAATGCTTGAAGTAAAGGGATTTACACAAAAATAAGGTATTGACTTCGGTGAAATACTTTCCCTATTGTTAAATTGACTTCCATACGTAATGTATTGAGTATAGTTACTGAGACAAGATTTTGATTTAGAGCAACTAGATGTGAACACAACTTTCTTTCATGGTGATTTGGATGAAGAGATTTATATGCAGCAGTCACTTGGGTATGAAGTCAAGGGTAAGGAGAAATTAGTGTGTAGGTTGAAAAAGAGTCTATATGGGCTCAAACAAGCTCCAAGGAAATTTTGCATGAGGTTTGATAGTTTTATGCTTGAGAATGGTTGTTTGAGATGTGAATTTATCCAATATGTTTATTTCAAGAATCTTGAAAATGGGAGTTATATTATTTTTTTATTGTATGTGGATGATATGCTTATTGCAGGATCTCCTATATAGAGCATTAGTGAGCTTAAGAGAAAGCTAGCTCACACATTTGCTATAAAGGATTTAGGAGTGTAAAAAGAATCCTTGACATGCAAAAACACAAAGACAGGAAGAACAAGAAATTTTATTTGTCTTAGGAGGATTATATTAATAAGGTGTTGGAAAGGTTTAAAATACAAGATTAAAAACCGGTGAGTACACATATGGTGAACACTTCAAATTGAACAAAGATCGGTGTCCTTCATCACATGAGGAGGTCAAATACATTGCACGAGTATCATATGATTCGAAGTTGGGAGTCTCATGTATTTTATGGTTTATACCAGACAAACATTAGACAGTAGTGGGAGTTGTGACTAGATTTATGGCAAACCTAGGTAAAGAGAATTGGGAAGAAGTCCAATGGATACTCGGGTATTTGAGAGGGACATCTAACATGCGTTATGGTATGGATGTTTGGATATTTTTTTACTTGGCTATGTTGAATTGGATACGACTAGAGATCTAGATGGTAAAAGGAGCACTACATGATATATTTTCATAGTAGGTGGGACGATAGTTACCTGGCTTTCGAGATTACAGAACATTGTGGCTTTGTCTACTACAAAGGCGAGAGAATGTTCAAGTTACAAAGGCTAGAAAATAGAAGATATAGATGAGAAGGTTCATGGAAGAGTTGGGAAAGGAGCAAGATAATTGTAAATTATTCAGTGCTAGTCAAAGTAGAATTCATTTTGAAAATAAATTAGTGATTCATTCTAGAACGAAACACATTCAGTTAAGGCATCACTTCATATACTAGGTATTGGAGGATGGGAAGCTAAAATTGGACAACATTCATATAAGTGAAAACCCTGCAGATATGCTAATGAAACTATTAACAAAAGAGAAGTTAGAGCTACACCCCAATTTTATTGGTCTTCAAGTTTGAGACTTGAAGAGGAAGAAAAAAAGCTAATGAAATTGTAACGCTCATCTAAAAACTCCCACTCAAGACCCAAGAACAACCTAGGTTAGTTAGAAAAATTATGGAATAATTTTTTTATTTAAGGAGAGGCTACAACTAGCCTCAAAGCAACGAGCTTTCTCAAAGAAATATATCAAGGTCAATCATGTTTAGAGGATAAAGTTTTCCATTAGAACAAAATGTAAAATACCACATTACAATTAGTGATTATAATTAACCAAATATAGTTTAAATTTCCTTTAGGTGCTAATTTAATAATTAGGTCAAGTTAACTCTAGGGTTAAATATTTCTTAATTATACTTAAAGGGTTATAGGGGCCCAAACAATAAAACTAGGCTCTCATTACAAGGGTTTAGGAAAAACATTCCCTTCCCCCATAAGGTGACCCCGAGAAAGGTCAACTCATGCTAAAGAAAAACACATTGAAATTTAGAAAGGTAAACCTCCACTTACCCACTCCTATACTGGCTTAAGAGATTCAAACTAATTTTTAAATATTTCCCATACTCAAAATTCTCAAAACCATTCCATTAGATATGAAATTTCTTCCCCTTTCTAGTGATATAAATATTCCTCCTAACTCATAATTCTCAAGTTATGGGCCGGTGGGCCTTGGTATGAAAATTTTCCCAAAGCGCAGCCCTGCGAGCCTCGTTAAAGAAAATTTTCCAAAAAGGGGTTTTGGGCTAGCGGAGTTGGGGAGGAAAATTAGATTCTTGGGACTGTAGGAAAAAAAAACTCTTTACATCCATGCACCCGTGAGTCCACAACAGGCCTCCGAGCCCAAAAATGAAATTATACCTAGGGCCGTAAGGGACACATGACACGTTTTAAGCCAACGCAGGGAAAGCAGTTAGTGGGGACAACCAGGCATTTTTCCTTTAAGGTTAAAAAGGTGCATGGGATAAAAACCACCCGCATGTCCACTGGTGACTCACAATGACATGTGTCAGACGGTCATTAGCTGTGTGTCGATGGGTTGGCGGGTTGGCTGAGAGATTTGGGAAAAGTTGTCTTTTGAGCACAAAGCTTCAAAACACTCGCACCTCTGCCAACGTGTCGTGGAGACACATGATAGCCATGTGCATTAGCTATGGGTTGGCGGGTCAGCAAGAGAATTTAGGAAAATTTGCAAAAAATTACTTTTGAAGCGCTAAGGCTAAAAATGATCCACACCTCCGCCAACGCCTCTCTAAGCCACGTGTCAGTCAATGATTGGCTATAGGGCTATGGATGTGGAGGAAAATTTACCAAAAGGACTTTTTTGGACTAAGTAAAATTATGAAAATGAAATAAGGTTCAAGGTAGAGGGGTGGTAGGGAACTTCATGATTTTTGTGCCTTTTGGGAAAAAGTGAAAAAGGAAGGTTTTAACCCGTAGGTCCGCCAACGAATATTTTAATAATTTAAATTTGACAATTAGATTATTTTTGAGCCCAAAATAAAGTAAAAAGTTTAGAAGGCCATAACTTTCGATTGGGGACTCGGTCTTTGGAAAATGAGGACTTTTTGAAATCTATCAAAGTCCTCTTTACACAAAAAGCTTAAAATTTTAATTTTGAGGAACTTTGAAGGGTCATTTTAAGAAAATGTTCTACAGGATTTTAAAAGATGAACTGAACTTTTTAACTTACAAAATTTTCTCAAATCCACCATTCTCTCTCCTTCAACATGTCAAAAAGACATGGAGGTCTGTGCTTGGGAGAATTTAGGATGACTTGCATGGGTTAAATGATTGATTGATTGTTAATTTAAAATTTCCAAATCTGACAGCAAAACAACTGTAAATTTGACCATGCCTGATTTTGAAGGATTTTTTTTTATAAACTTTTCTTAAGTACTTCATTTGTTTAGGACCATTTTGATCTTCCTTAGATTTTATTAGTGTTTAAAATGTTTTTCATAGTTTTACAGGGTTTTTCTACATCTTTTACTAAAAATTTGCAAAGTTACAAGATAAAATAAAAATGAAGTTTATACATTTAAAAAACAGAGATTAATCTATTTCTTTTGCCATACTATAAAAACATTGAGTTCATTCCATGCTAGTTTTAGATATTTATCTTTCCTTCAATCAAAATGTAGAAACAAGAATACAGCTTCTATTTTTCAAATCATGCATTTTAACAAAACAAAGTAATGTATTTTCTTCATATGTATTTCTTTCTTTCAAACAGTAAATTCCTCAACATATTTCAACATAGATTTTAAACAACAGTAACTCCATTTGTGGAAAAGAATACAACTTCTATTTATATTGATCAAATACAACTTTACAAATTATAACTCTCTCTTTTCCTTTCATTCAAATGCACTTTCACATTTCTTTACACAAAAGATTTCAATGCATATCTCTTTCTCATTTAAACATAGGATTTAATTTCCAAAATAGAATAACTATCCAATACAAATAATATTACAATTCATCCACTTGAAGTGGGAAAAAGGTTTACAAAAAGAATTCTCACTAAGGATTTCCAAAAATTTGCCTTCTTTCTCAGTTCTAGAAGAACAACATGAAGTTCCTCCATTTTCAAGTTTGATCACCACAAAAGTAGGGGAAAGGAAACACTCTCCACCTAACAAAGACATTGAATGAAAAGGAGAATCTACTCTTTTCATTGGCCCCGAGCCCCAACCACAATGCAATAGAAGATATTCTTCAACACATGGAAACAACATGCTTCCACAACACAAAAGTAGAATTACACATTTAAAACGCAAACAGTAGCACACAATGTAATTTGTAACCACATTAAACAAAACAAATAGAACTCAAAGTGCTTCATCAAGCAAGCAAAAGGAGCAAGAAATATGGGGGATGCTACTTATGCCTCCCAAAGGGGAAATGGGTATCACCACCTAATTACAAACCACAAAAATATAGTATATCAAAACCCTAACATGCCCTTATACCTCCCCCAAGTACCTCTTATTCCTCACATTTCCTTATGCCACCCCAACCTCTTATGGAACCCCATAGCGAATAATAAAGAAATGTAATCTATTTATTTGCAAGTTGGAAATCAAATCCAAACTCCCTCCAAAATTATACCTCCCAAAAAGACTTATGCCTCCCACAAAAATACCCCATAGTCTTCTCCTACACCATCCCTAGGCAGTCTACCCAACCAACCAACAAATAATAACAAACATTCAAACATTCACATATTCATAACAAGGAAAGAAGACCATTTCAAGAGGCAAGCTCTAACATCCCAAAATTTCTTATAAGTTAAATTAAATATGGTTAAGTCTATAAAGGATTAGATGAGATCATCATTGGGTGTAATATTAAACTCATTCATTATATGATGACCCACAACTCTCGCTATGGGGCATGACATCGCAGAACCAATAACCTCGCACCCACCTTAATCATCCTTCCTATAAAATGTTTAGGCCTTAGTCATAGGTAAAATGGGTCATAAATGATAGTGAATCTTTTGGTTATTTGTATTCGGATTGTTTATTTTAATCGGTTTTGTCGTCTTTTGTTTTTTTGACTTTTTGCATGACCGCGATAATAATCGTCTCTATTTTATCTGAAAATGCTATATCAAGCCAACTTTATGAGAATATTCGAATTATTATTTACGGACTTGGTGATTTTCATATTGGAATAATTTATATAACCTGGAAATTCAACTAATATTTATGGTAATATATTGTTGGAAATATGTGGACTTGTATTATGAAGGTTAAGTTTAACTTAACCATTTAATTGGATAACAACTAAAGTAAAAAAATGTATGAAATATTAATTAGTATATATATATATATATATATATTAGAGGGATTTGGCATGTAAGCCAAAAGTTTTATTTAGTTATTGAAATTTATGGGTTTCATAAAGTGAAACACCTTCACATGGCACAAGTGTGGCATGCACTAAAACACGTACCAGCATTGGGAAGCCCGAAAAATATTCAATATGCCACCCAACTATAGTTCTTTCATTATATTTTTCTATTATTTTTCCTTCGTCTATTTTTATTCTCCCCTTCTCGGAATACCTACAGGAGTTTTGGAGGAAAGAAAGACTCAAGTTGTTGGAGTAGGAAGATTAGAAGGTTTCTGATTTTGGGTTTACTCCATACATGAATATCTTCTCCTTTCTTTGCTGCATTATTTGTAAAAAAAGAGGAAATACACATTCTGCTTTTAATGGTAAACAAGGAAATTGTGGACAACTTTTGATTTAATTGTTTGGATATGAAGTATGAAAAGTAAATTGATAGATTTTGTATTGTTTTTAGTTTTCTTTGTGTGGTTTTAATCCAGCCCTTAGAAAATACATAGATGGGGTTTTGGGTTTTATTAGTAAAAATAAAGTAAAAGTATAGTTAAAAATTCCTTCTCTACATTATAATAAATTATACCCAAAAGGAAAAGAGTTGGGTTTTTTATCTGCTCACGAAGAAGAAAACATTTTGTGAATTTGTGTGTTTAAAATAAATTTGTGCTTGTGGGTTTTCATTTTGTTTAACTTAAATTTGGTTGCATGATTTTTGTAAACAAATCAATTTGGGTAACCCAATCAATCGGGTACGCAAATGGTTGTGGTTTTGTATTTTTCTTCTTGGTTGTTATATGCAAGTCCGATTTGTAATTTAGTGAGATATTTTCAATGATAATTTTTGGTTGTCAAAGCTCTTGCATGGGGCTGCATTTTCAAGAAATTTTATTATTATGGACCACTAAATCGGTTCATGTATAAATGAGGGTGTCTTGTTATGTGTGAATAATTACCAAAAATGGCATTTACCCTATAACTTCCAAACTGGTAATATGACTTGGATTCTTGTAAGATTGTGAAAAAGAAATTCTTGTCTTGGTAAGGGCATGAAAGCCAGGACAAGTTGATCGAGATACACCAAGGAGTAATTGGAGGCATGATTGGGTTTAAAATAATGATATCTTATGAAAGAAATTATTAGTTGTTCTTTTACTAAAAAGAGTATCTTTAAATGATGTAACCATGGTGTTGTTATATTGTTGGTTGGGCTATTTGTTTATCGATAGAACATGTTAAAGTAATGTAAATATGGTGATAATTGTGCTAATTTGTAGAGCTGCTCATTGACTTAAAAAAATATTCTTCTTTATCATATTGTTTTTACGAAGTTATCTAAAATTTTAAATGTCAAATGATTATTGATTGAAGCTGGAATACGATGTATTGACCTTTGTGATTAGAGGGAAACATGATTGCTGAAATAGAAATTTGTTGTTCTATTTGAGTGCATCCATAGTCTTTGTATCTTTATAGAAACCAGTAGCAATACATTTTAAGTTGTATTACCATGTGCTTGTTGATAAAACAACATATATATCCTTTCATATTTTATTATTTAATTGCATTAGAAAATGGAGTTAATATTCATGCCTATTCATTTTGAATCGACATCATACCAATACTCCAGCCTTGCAGACCATTAGCCATTACATTTGGACGTATGCGGAAACTCATGTCTTATGAAGTTTTATAGTACCATGGGTCTAAATGAGATACTTGGATTTAAATTGGTGAAAGGATGATATCTTTGAATTTTTGGTTGAATTATTGGGATATTGGACCCATCAGAATATTCAAACCTCACTATGTGAGAATTATTATACCGGTTATATATTTCACCTTAACGAAATATGTAATATATGATTTTAATAAAGAGATGATTACTTTGTGTTTAATAATATCTCAATATGTGTAAATGATGAATACTTGAGTTGTGAAATCTTACTTTTCACAAATTGTTGAATACATTTATTTGATAGTTATCAATGTATGGCCGATAATTGGGCAATTATCAGAATAATCAATTGTATTTAATTTATAAATGAAATAAGTTATTTAGTGGCATAGCTAATCGAATGAATAATTAAATATACATTTTTAAAATATATTTAATTTGGCCTTTGTAAACTTGGTATTAATATGATAAGATCAGTAAATCCTATTGTATAGAGAATGGAAGAGTATCATTGTAAAAAGGTAATTTTAGGTTAAAGAATCAAACATCAGGAAAAAAGAGACTAAATGGGATGGTAAATAGATGAAAAGATCCATTAGGCATATTAAGGGATAAGTACATGTAGAATGTTGATATAGTTACATTTCAAAGCATAAGGAATGTACTTATCTCATAAAGATCCTAATTAGCCTTTGGCATCTATCTCAATGTAAATTCTTGCAAGATAGATTTAATTGGAAATTAAATAAAAATAAACTACAAAGATCTAGATAATCATGTGAAAGGGATAGTTGTGAGGGTGGTAGAAGACATAAAAATCATAAGACTAGTGTGGTGTCTTGAGTTTTGCCTTAACTCGCATAGCGGATAACTTTGGCCGAGTAATGCATTCATTGTTGTGGATTGTCTCGATCACCTAGTCCTCCAATTAAATAAAAAAATTATCGCGCAAGTTGATCATAGGAAGTTGAAATACTAAACATGAGGCGATAATCATTGGATAGCAGAATAAGAAGTCAAGAAACTAACTTCATAGTAGACCCAAGGAATTTCACATAGTTCCGATGACCTTTAAAAGGTTGAGCTGAAATGTTAGTAAGAATTGTCATTCAAGTAGTGACGAAGGAGATTGTGGAGATCTCGATACACCCTCCTCACCCACACATGGATTACATGGATGTTATCGGATAGATCAAAAGAGAAAAATTTATTAATGAATTTTATTAAATAAATCTATACGATTATAGCTATTTAATTTTTATTATGTTTATGTTTTAAACAAAAATCCTCATTTTTCAGCTCTTGCAATTTTGAGCGTTACATTTTGGTATCATAGCAATAGGCTCAAAAACTTGGACATTAATGGGACACACATTCTAATAAAAGTATCCTCGGTTATAAAACAAGAAACTATGGCTAAGCCGATAACAATAACAGCTAGTATGGCAAGTGACAATGGGGTAAATATTGATGATGCTCTGGATAATACAACCGCTAAGTTAGAAGAAATCATCAACCTCTTGATCAATCCCGAAAAATTGAGTTGTTTCCTTACAAAGCAACAAGGTCGTGGTGGTGAAGAGAATGAGGATCGCAGGGATGAGAGTTAGGATGATGAGAAATATGATGATCAACTTGAGCACTTGAATGAAAGAGAAAATAAGAAAGTAAGGTTGGGTAGAGTTAGTAAGGGACATTCAAAGAATATTCCCACATAAAATTTGATGGTAAAACTCTTGGGGATGGTGCTAAAAATTGGCTCTTTGAAATGGAAAAGTATTTTGAGATTAGGGACTTTTAAGAGTAGACAAAAGTAGTATGGGGGTCCTACCAATTGTCTCGTGAAGCATCTTCCTAGTGGGATAACCGGAAAATGGAACTAGGAATTGATTCTGGTATGATCACATGGGAGTAGCACAAGGAATAATTCCATCAAAGATGGCTACCTTAGCTATACTTTGACCAAACGATGGTAGGATTCAAAAATTTGACTCAAGGAAAGTACTCAGTTATAGAATATTGGGAACGTTTCACTCGATTGCTAAAATATGTTCCTTTGTATCAAAAGGATGAGAAGTTTAGAGTGAAAAAATTTAAAATGGGATTGAATCCAAGATCGATAGTGAGGTAGATGTTCATGGACCTTCCTTGATGGAAAAAGTGTTTGAGAAAGCTATCAAGAAAGAACTAAAGTTGTGAACTATTTATGCCTCTAAAGAGGAAAATAGAAGGAAAAATAGCAATTTCCAACCATCAACCACAAGTAAACAAACATGGAAAAGGGAAACAACAAGTTCAAGCCTCACAATAAAAAAGGAATAATAGGTCTAGAACTCATTTGTGAATAATAATAAAAATGGGAAACAAGGAACTAGTTTCACTAGAATAAGATTGAGAGAAAATGACCATTGGGAGGATGTTTTAAGTGCAATGGTGATCATTTCACTAACAACTATCCGCAAAGAGGACAATGGAATAATCATCAGAAGGGATTTACCGTATTAAATAAAGAGTGTCAACAATATAAGATTTATGTCTGTAGTCCATAATAAGTGAGTGGAAAAGCAAATGACTCCAACAAAAACTTTAGGTAAGATTTTTCGAGCATTTGTTTCTGCTTTTTGATTCCGGTTCAACATAATGTTTTGTTTCCTCTAAAGTTACCTTGATAAACTCAAAATAAGAGATGGGTACATGGAACACACTTGGGTGTGCAATATGGAAATAATGCTACACACAAAGTGAATTAGTGTTTATTTGAGGCACCACTAGAATTACTTGAGTTCATGACAAGATTAAACCTATATGTGGCACCTCTTGGATCTTATGATGTTGTCATAGGTATAAATTTGTTAAGTCAAGATAATGTAACCTTTGATTGCTTAGGGAAAAAGTGTAACCTACTGCGATGATCAGCAGAAAACAAAAAGTGTTCAGGGTGTTAAAAGAGAGTTTTTCATTAGGTACATTTTAGCCATGCAGCTAAAAAAGGAAAAGCGGAAGGGCTTCCATCTATATACTATAAAAACAAAAATTTCAGGACAGGAAATTGAACTTGAAATTGAAGCATTTCCCATCCTAAGGGAATTTAGAGATTTTTTCCAAATGAGTTACCAAGACTTCCACCTAAGTGTGAATTTGACTTCATAATAAAGGTCAAACCAGCAATGAAACCAATCTCCAAGGTATCGTACATAATGACAACAATTAAATTAGTTGAGTTGAAAGCTCAATTACATGAATTTTTGTCCTTAGGTCTAATTAGACCAAGTATATCACCATGGGGTGCATCGATTATCTTCATACAAAAGAAGGATGGGACCCTCGACTCTATATTTATTACCGAATGCTCAATAAGGTTACAATGAAGAATCGATACCGCTGCTCTCGAATCGATGATCTATTTGATCAAATGGTGGCACAAAAGTGGTTTCCAAGATTGATCTTAGATCTGAATATCATCAATCGTGAATCAAGGATGAAGATATCCATAAAAAAATTTTTATAACTAGGTATGGGCATTACAAGTTTACGCTTTTTCCCTTTGGTATAACAAATGCACCGGCACTTTTATGAACTTGATGAACAACTTGTTTATGGAATACTTCACCAATTTCTACTTATTTTCTCTATGATGTAAATTAATATACTCCAAGAATGAGGAAGAACATGATGAACGTTTAAGGATTGTGTTGGGAATTCTTAGAAAACATAAATTATATGGAAAATTATCTAAGTGTGCTTTCTATTAATATGAAGTACAATACTGAGGCCACTTATTAAGTAAATAAGGAATCTCAGTGGACCCTTCAAATATTAGTGCCATCATGGAATGGCCAGTCCAAAGGATACGCATGAAGTGAGAAGTTTTATGGGTCTAGCAGGCTACTATCGAAAGTTCATAAAAGACTTCTCTAGGTTAGCAGGACCTATCACTTCTTTGCAAAAGAAGGGTAAGAAATTTGTTCAGGAAAATAAGTGTGAAGAAGCCTTTAATGAATTAAAAGGTAGACTCACAAGTGCTCCAAATGTGGAAGATTCTAGATCCAAATGGGATATTCTTAGTGGGAAAAAAATGCTTTAGGGAAGGTTTGGGTGTAGTACTATTACAAGATGGGCATGTGGTAGCTTTTAAAGTAGGAATTTGAGGGTGCATGAAGTAAATTACGTACTACATGATCTTGAGCTTGATGCAATTGTTTATGCGCCGTAGGTATCGAGGCACTATTTTCTAGGAAAATATTTTTAATTCAAAACAAATAATCTTGGGCATAAGTACATTTTTACGTAGCCTAATCTAAATGCAAGGTAGTGAAGATGGCTGGAGTTCCTAGAAAATTATGACTTTGATATAAATTACATTAAGGGAAAAGAGAATAGGGTGGCTAATGCCTTAAGTCGCAGAAAGTAGATTGCTGCTATAATTACATTAAGAACCCAATTCAAAGATGAAGTTAAAAATGAGTTAACTAATGACCCCTCGCTACAATCATGTTAAAATAGCTCTAGAAAAATATCCAAGGGACAAAAGGTATGACGATTTCAATGTGGAAACAGATGGGATTTTATGTTATAACAACAAGATATATGTACTAGAAGGTAATGATATCAAAAATAAAATTATGAGAGAATTTCATGATACTCCCTACTCGGGACATCCAGGAGTAACAAAGATGATGGCGGACATCAAAAATAAATACTTCTAGAAAAAGATGAAAAATGATGTGATTATTTATGTCTCACAATGCTTGGAATGTCAGCAAGTAAAGGTTGAACATTTACATCCAACAAGACTATTATATCCTCACAATGTGCCAGAATATAAGTGGCAAGTTATAAGTATGGATTTTATCCAAGGTCTACCTATGTCCCAAAATAAACATGATGTTATACTTGTAGTTGTAGACAAGTTAACTAAAGTGGCACATTTTATAGTAGGTAATTTAACGGATAATTCACCCATACTGGCAAAAATATTTGTGCAAGAAGTTTTTCGATTACATGGAGTTCCAAAAGTAATAAATTCAAACAAGTACTCAAGGATAACGTCCAGATTTTGAAATACTTTGTATGCTACCTCAAGGACAAAATCAACATAAGTTCCGCCTACCATCCTAAACCGATGGTCAAACTTAAAGAGTAAATCAAGTGTTATAAGATTTACTAAGAATGTATTACATGGATCAGCAATACAAATGGTAAGAGTATCTTCCCTTGGTTGAATTTTCCTATAATAACACTTATCATTCTTCCATTCAGATGGCTCCTTTGAGGCCTTATATGGTCGTAGGTGTAGAACACCTATAAGTTGGGATAATATTAAAGATAGGGTATTGATTGGACCCAAAATGCTTTTAAAAATGGAAAAATAGGTTAAATTAATCCAAGAAAGATTGAAAGAAGTAGAAAATAGAAATAGAGAAAAGTTATGTTGATTTAAAAATATTTTACAAACATTTTAATGTGTGAGATAAATTTTTTTAGAAGGATAAACCTAAAAGAGTTCCATTTTGTTTGGAAATTCAACAAAACTATCTCCTACGTTTGTAGGACCATTTGATGTCCTAGAGGTCATTGGACTAGTAGCCTCAAGCCAAGCACTACCTCCCGCTCTATCCAGGCTGCAAAATGTGTTTCATGTATCCTTGCTTAAGAAATATGTACTTGATTTAACACATGTACTTAATTGGGATTCAGTGCAGGTTTTGAATCCAGGGGTAATCACGATTGATCCTATAAAGATATTATAAACACAGAAGTTACACTTGAGAAACTATGATGTTTCACAATGTAGGGTTGATGGGACCAATATTCTAAAGAAAGTGCCACTTGGGAGAATCTGGAAGATATCCCGACTACTTTTCCACATCTTTTTGACTGATTTTTATGAACATGTTTTGTTAAAGTAAAAATTCAGTTCTTTTGTAAAAGTGGTAGATAAGAAAATTTGGTAGATAAGTCTACAAATCGAATATGGGACTAAGATACTTTTTGATTAATAGTTACAGCTTAAAGATTTTCTTAATGAACCCAAAAATATGTCATTTAGGTAGTAATGTATTAGTTCTATAGATTATATGATTGGTTTTCTAAATGTACAAGGGTTGTTGTGACCTTTATGATTCCAAAGCTGAAATAATATTGCTACAAATTCTAAGCTGATTTGAAATATATTTATGTAGCAAATGAATAATGGGTTATTTTATCTATTTATCATGAAATCATCGAGACAATGATTATTCTAAGGGGTGGAGTAACATCCCAAATTTTCTTGTAAGTTAAATTAACTACGGTTAAGTCTAAACATGATTAGATGAGATCATCATTGGGTGTAAAATTCATTTTGTTCATCGTATCATGACCCACAGGTTTCTGTTGTGGGGCATGACACTGCGAAATGAATAACCCTACACCCACCTTGATGATCCTTCCTAAAACATGATTAGGCCTTAATCATAGGTAAAATGGTTCATAAATGATAGTGAATCTTTTGGTTATTTGTATTTTGGTTACTTTATTTTAATCGGTTTGGTCATCTTTTGTTTTGTTTGACTTTTGCATGACCGCGATGATAATTGTCTCTATTTTATTTGACAATGCTATATCAAGCCAACTTTATGAGAATATTCGAATTATTATTTACGGACTTGGTGATTTTCGTATTGGAATGTTTTATATAAACCTAGAAATTCAACTAATTTTTATGGTAATATATTGTTGGAAATATGTGGACTTGTATTATGAAGGTTAATGTATGAAATTTAACTTAACCATTATACATATATGTATATATAACAACTAAAGTTATAAAAAATCTATGAAATATTATAGATATATATACATACATACATACATACATACATACATATACATATATACATACATACATACATATACATATATATATATATATATGTAGTATGTATATATATATATATATATACACACACACACATATTAGGATTTGGGATGTAAGCCAAAAGTTTTAATTAGTTATTGAGATTTATGGGTTTCATAAAGTGAAACACCTTCACATGACACAAGTGTGCGACATCCAAGGTAAAACATGTACCAACATTAGAAATCTTGAAAATTCTTCAATATGCCGCCGAACTATAGTTCTTTCATTATACTTTTTGTTACTTTTCCTTCACCTATTTTCATTCTCCCCTTCTGGAATACATGCATGAGTTTTGGAGGAAAGAAGGATTCAACTTGTTGGAGTGGGAAGAGTCGAAGGTTGTTGATTCGGGTTTACTTGAGTGTATGAATATATTCTCCTTTCTTTGTTGCATTATTTGTAAAAAAATGAGGAAATACACATTCTACTTTTAATAGCAATCAAGGAAATTGTAGACAACTTTTGATTTAATTGTTTGGAGATCAGCTATGAAAAAGAAATTGATGGATTTTGTATTCTTTTTAGTTTTTCTATGTGGTTTTAACCTAACCTTAAAACTACGCAGATGGGGTTTTGGGTTTTGGTCAATAAAAATAAAGTAAAAGAATGGTTAAAAATTCCTTCTCTCGCATTATAATAAATTATACCCAAAAGGAAAAGAGTTGGGTTTGTTCTCAGTAGTAAAGTAGGAAAATGTTTTGTGAATTTGTGTGTTTAAAATTGATTTCTACTTGTGGGTTTTCTTTTTGTTAAACTTAAATCTGGTTGTGTGTTTTTCGTAAACAAATCAATTTGGGTATACAAATCAATTTGCATAAAGGAATCAATTTGGGTAACCCAATCAATATGGGTATACAACTAGTTGGGGTTTTGTACTTTTCTTCATGGTTGTTATATATAGGTTTGATATTTAATTTATTGATATATTTTGAATGATAAATTTTGGGTGTCAAAGCTCTTGCAGGGGTTACATTTTCCAGAAATTTTATTATTATGGACCACTAAAATGGTTCATGTATAATTGAGGATGTCTTGTTATGTGTGAATAATTATACAAAAATGGCATTTAGCCCAGTAACTTCCAAACTGGAAATATGACTTGGATTCTTGTAAGACTATGAAAAATAAATTACTTGTCTTGTTAAGGGCATGAAAGCTAGGAAAACTTGATCGAGATGCACCAAGGAGTAATTCTAGACATGATTGGGTTTAAAATAATGATATCTTATGAAAGAAATTATTAGTTGTTCTTTTACTAAAAAGAGTATGTTTAAATGATGTAACCATGGTGCTACTATATTGTTGGTTGGGTTGTTTATTTAAAAGATAAAACATGTTAACGTGATGTAAATATGGTGTTATTTGTGCTAATTTGTAGAGCTGCTCATTGACTAAAAAAAATCTCTTCTTAATGATATTGTTTTTACAAAGTTATGTAGAAATTTTAAATGTCAAATACTTATTGATTGAAGTTTGCAATGACGATGTATTAAACTTTTTGATTAGAGGGAAACATGATCACCGAAATAGAAATTGGTTTTTCTATTTGTGTGCATCCATAGTTATATTACCATATTCTTGTTGATAAAACAACATGTATATCCTTTCATATTTTATTAATTAATTGCATCATAAAATGGAGTTAATATTCATGCGTTCATTTTGAATCGACATCATACCACTACTCAAGTCTGGCAGATCCTTAGCCGTTACATTGGATGTGCGGAAACTCATGTCTTGTCAAGTTTTATCGTAGCATGGATCTAAATAAGATACTTGGATTTAAATTGGTGAAAGGATGATATCCTTGAATTTTTGGCTGAATTATTGGGATATTGGACCCATCAGTAAATATTCAAACCTCACTATTTGAGAATTATTATACCAAGTTATATATTTCACCTTAACGGAATATTTAATATATGATTTTAATAAAGAGATGATTACTTTTCTGTAATAATATCTCAATATGAGTAAATGATGAATACTTGAGTTGTGAAATCTTACTTTTCACAAATTGTTGAATACATTTATTTGATAGTTATCAATGTATGAAGCCGATAATTGGGCAATTATTGTAATAATCAAATGTCTTTAATTTCTAAATTAAATAAGTTATTTAGTGGCGTAGCTAATCGAAGGAATAATTAAATATAAATGTTTTAATATATATTAAATTCGGCCTTTCGGTAAACTTGATATTAATATGATAAGATGTAAATCCTGTTGTATAGAGAATGGAAGAGTATCATTGTAAAAAGATAATTTTAGGTTAAAGAATCAAACATCATGAAAAAGAGACTAAATGGGATGGTAAATAGATGAAAAGATCCATTACGCATATTAACGGATAAGTACATGCGAATGTTGATATAGTTACATTTCAGCATAAGGAATGTACATATCTCATAAAGATCATAATTGGCCTTTGGCATCTATCTCAATGTAAACTCTTGCAAGATAGGTTTAATTGGAAATTAAATAAAAATAAACTATAAAGATCTAGATAATCGTGAAAGGGATAGTTGTGAGGTGGCGGAAGACTTAAAAATCATAAGACTAGTGTGTTGTCTTAGTTCAACCGTAACTCCGCATGGTGGATAACTTTGGCCAAAGTAATGCATTGATAGTTGTGCATTGTCGATCACCTAGTCATCTAATTAAATAAAAATATTGGCTATAACCTGATTATGGGAAGTTGAAATAATGAACATGAGGTAAAGAATGGTCGGATACCATAATACAAAGTCAGAAAATACCTTCATGGTAGATCCAAGGACTTTCACATAGTTCCCATGACCTTTAAAAGGTTGAGCTGAAATGCTAGTAAGAATTGTCACCAAGTAGTGAAGAAGGGAGATCGTGTAGATATGGATACACCCTTCTCATCCACACATGGCTTACATGGATGTTATTGGATATATAAAAAGAGAAAAATTGATTAATGAATTTGATTAACTAAATTTGTATGATTTTATATGTGTAATTTTTATTATGTTTGTGTTAAGAAAATCCTCATTTTTCATCTCTTGAAATTTTGATCGTTACATAAGCTCTTACATCTCCATGATGGAGTTTTTCCAAGTTCCAAATATCAAGATTTTCCAATACAAGCAGCCCAAAATATCCACAAAGCATGAGCATTCAACAATATTTAAACCTTTCGAAATGCAAGAGTTCCCATAACAAAAATAATTCACCCCAAATGAAGTATGCCAAAGTGAAGCAACCCAAAACAAGCCAAAGAAATTTGAATTTATAGAAGGGGGAAGAGAAGCGGATGAGTTGGATCCATGTAGGATGCCACTTCACACATCCTCAACTCCAACACCCAAGTCAACTTCATTCTCCAATGCATAATAAATAGGTGGGTGAATAATATGACAGTTTTACTTACACACTCAAATCAAACCCACACCCCAAAGGACTGAAATTAAAACATGTAAGAAAAGTGCAATTACAACATTCAACTTGACTTACAAAAATACATAAAGAAGGTCTAAATTTAACCCTCCAACCATAGGTATGGTTGGTAAATAAATTTAAGAGGTGTGGGACAAGTCTAACTTGTCCCACAAGCCTCCAAAATCAGCCTCCAAGGACAAATTCGAATTTCAAAGAAGGTGGAGTGTTCCATACTCCAAAATCAACTTACACATTTCTTACAACACTTTAAATCAAGGTCAACAACCCTAATAATTACTTTCTTATGACCCAATTTGATTAATTAACTTAACAACATGATTACTCACAATATTTACACACCATTTAATAAATAATGAAAGGGGTCAATGCACCACTAAATAAACACATGCAAACATTAAACAAAGGAACCAAATAAAAGAAAACATAAATCCCTTGGTCACATTCAAAGGGGATCCCCCCATGGGAATCCCTAACAACTATCAAACACACACAAACAATTACAAGTTGCCATGGTGACCTTGTTGAATTCATCTAGAATTCTAATGTGGTTGGTCTCCAATCCTCGATGTTTGTTGTGATATTTTAACTGCAAAACAAAAATACCTCCTTCGGCCTCGTGGCCATATCAGAACATCCAAAATGCATATAAACATGATTCCAAAATCATATATATATATATATATATATATATATATATATATATATAATCACAACAACACCAAGGAAACCAACAATATCATTTACAATTTTATCAACTATATGATTATCAATTAATTCCATTTTCTATGTCTACTCAATATATCCAAATATCACATGTCCGAACAACATCCATAAATATAACCATGTCGAATAGTATATCAACATCAATATATAAAATATCTCTAATGATCATCATGCCTCATATATAAATCCAAGTCAACAATAATCCATGATCTATCATCTAATCATCATACTAAATCAAAACTATAATAATGTCCATAGTATAGTCAACCGTGTCATGATCAATATCAAAAGGTGTTGAAGGGATGTAGGCACTACATTCCCTCCCCTTAGACTCGATTTCCTCCCGGAAGTCACCGGATTAGATGTGGGAACCGAACTCATAGTAAAGTAGAATCCTCCGAGTGTAGCCGTAGTCTCATCATATATGTCCCACCGCACCTGCACTGGTCAATCTCTCTACCTCAAAGGCCCTGTGGTCCCGCGACCTATAATGCAATCGGGCACCACCATTACCTATTTGTGATATTACACCTACAATGAGGTCCAATCCAGCACATGAGAAGGATCTGCAATATATCTCCTAACAATAGAAACATGAAAAACATCATGGATGTGAGACAAGCTAGGTGGCAACGCTAGATGGTATGCCAAAGGGCCAATATGCTCCAAGATCTCAAAAGGACCAATGAATTTAGGAGCTAACTTAGAACCTTTTCCATAATGGATAGGGCTCTTATGTGGCCTGATACGAAGGAACACCTTCATGCCCATATCAAAACTATGGTCATTCCTATGCTGATCTACATAATAATTATTCATGTCTTGTGCCTCCCGTAATCTTTTGTATTATCATAACCACCTATTGCTCCATGCCTTGTAAAAATCTAGTCCAAGAGAAACCCTACCCTCTAACCTATCAAAACTAAGAGGTTTCCTACACTCTCATCCATAAAAATCCTGGAAAGGAGCCATGCCTATGGAACTTTGAAAACTATTATTGTAGGCAAACTCCACCAAGTAAAAGTACTCCTCCAATCTAGACTCGATGATCCATCATATACATCCCTAAGCATGTCCTCTAAAATTTGATTCACCCACTCACCATCCATCCTGTCTCGTAATGATATGTTGTGCTGAAATTGATCCTCATCCCGAGGGCATGTTGCATGGTATTCCAAAAATGGGAAGTATATAAAGGATCATGGTCACAAATTATCTTCCACGGAATCCCATGCAACATGACAATCTCATCCAGATATACCTATACTACTATGCTAGATGTATAAGTGGTCTTCACCAGAGAAAAGTGATCCACTTTTCTCAATTTATCCACTGTGAGCATGATGGTGTCGTGGTGATATCTTGACATTGGTAGCCCAACAATGAAGTCCATGGAAATGGTGTCCCACTTCCACTTCTGTATAGTATGAGGAAAGAGAAGGCTAGGTGGATGTTGATGCTTGGCCTTCACTTGCTAGAACTCTAAACAACATGAAAAAACCAAGACACGTCTCTATGAAGTCCTCTCTATTGATAAAATTATCTCAATGTAGCATGCATCTTCTTCACCCTAGGATGGGCTAAATAGGTGCACAATGTGCCTCTATCAAGATTTCCTACCTCAAGCCTCCATCTCTACGAACATAAATCCAAGCTCTGTGCCTGAGAATTTCATCTTCTCTAATGTGAAACAATCAAATTTTCTCTCAAGGGTATCTCGAGACTCGATCTTTGCTTTAGCTGTAATGTAGAAGTTTATCAAGAGGAAGTTCTGTGAGAATTCTACTTTGTAAATTTGTGCCCACTGAAGTGACCATAATCACATGTCTCCATATGCTAAGAGCATCTGCAACCACATTCTCATTTCCTTCACATGCTCTATGTCCATATCATACTCACAAAGAAACTCCATCCAACGTCACCGATGAGCCTTGAGAGTGGGTTACGTGAAGAGGTGGCGAAGACTCAAGTGATCTTTCCTAAGTGTGAATCTCCTGCCAAGAAGGAAGTGTCTCCATCTAACCAAGGCGTGCACAACTGCCGCAAGCTCAAGATCATGATTCAGATAATTAAGCTCATAATATTTTAGTTTGTGAGATTCAAAAGCTACTACTTTTCCCTCCTAGATCAATACACCTCCAAGTCCTCGCGAAAGAATCATTTGTGCATACAAAGAACTCTCCATGTGGATCCATTAATATAAGAATAGATGTTGTTGTGAGACATTCCTTTAGTTTCCTAAAGGTTTGACCACATCTATCTCGAGAAAACAAACTTCTTCCCTTTCCGCCTGAAGGGAAGCGATGGGGTGCTCAATCTGAGAATATTCCTAAACAAATATCTTGTAGTAACCTACTAATCCCATAAATTGTGCACCTCTATCACAAAGAGGGGTGTTGTCAAATCCATAACAACTTGAATTTTGGAAGGATCAACTACAATACATTCCCTAGAAATGATATGGTCCAAATACTACACCTCTTCTCGAAAGAAAGCACACTTCTCCAAGTTCTTGTAAAGTTTCTACTCATGAAGACACTGAAGAACCCGAAGAAGGTGCCCTCTTATGCTTCTCATGCGTATGTGAGTAAATCAAAATATCATCAAGGAAGATGAGCATGAAATGATCCAAGAAATTCCTAAATACCCCATTCATCAAACTCATAAACACCATGGGGCATTAGTCAAACCAAAAGGCACCACTGTGAACTCATAGTGCCCATATCTCATACGAAAGGAAGTCTTATGAATATCTACCTCTGTAATCCTTAGCTGATGATAGCCTGACTTAAGATCAATCTTAGAGAAAACTATGGCTCCCTTCATCTGATCAAACAAATCATCAATGCGAGGAAGGGGGTAATGATTCTTGATCATTACTTTATTCAAATTGGCGATAATCAATACACAACCGTAACGATCTATCCTTCTTCTTCACAAAAATCACTGGTGCACTCCAAGGGGATACACTAGGATGGATTAGGAATTTCTCCGAATGACCTCTAACTATAACTTTAGCTCGAAAAAGCTCCAAGGTGGTCATCCGATAAGGTTCTGTGAGATAGGCTCTGCTCCCGAAACCAAATCTATATGAAATTCAATCTCACGTGGGGTGGTAACCCTGATAGCTCCCTTGGAAAGACATCTGAAAACTATCTCAAAATGGGATGGTCATCTAGCGATGGTCCACTAGACACATCCTCTGATCTGTCACTAATTATAATAACATACATCCGATAAACCCGCCGCACACACCGCTTGAGCTTTATAGTGGAGATGGTGCAAATAGAAATAGGTCTCCTGACTCTTGAAATCACCGACTCAACTCCTAGATCATCTACACAAGATATAGTCTTATGGTAACAATCCATCCTAGCCCTATGTGTAGACAACTAATCCATACCCAAGATTACTCCATACAAGCCCAAAGGAAGGATACAAAGATCCAAGGTAGTGGTGAAAGGTCCCAAATTCACTACACACTCCTTAACTAAGGAGTCTATAGAGATCTTGGCTCCATAATCCATCTCAATGTCCCAACTATGACCCTACCTAACTACCACCAACATGCATCTCTCGTACTAAAGATGGTGTAACAAAAGAATTAGAAGAACTAGATTAAAAAAATGGAGGTAGGAATACCACCAATGCTACTTGTAGTCTCAATAACTGTACTCTAATGCTCATCCTGATAGTTCTAGACCACTGCATAAATCCTATGATTGTGCCCCATGTCACCAAAAGTTATCTCTAAGATCTGTGTCTTACCCTTGATATTAGGGTTCTATGGGAAGTCTCTCTAAAAATGTCTAATAACACCACAACCAAAACAACCTCCTGATCCTCTCCCATGTGTAGTACCTTGAGGTGATACTCTAGAGGTTTTTGGTGTGGATTCTGATGATCTAGCTATGGACTACTGAGGTCTCTACTCGTGAGCTCCTTCTGACTGAGCTCTAGGTGTGCCCTATGTCCTAATGGGACCCCTAAGAGGAGGCCCCATACTCCAACCCCTTCGTGTATAAAATCTCTAGGGAGGTCTGTAAGGTGGGCGGGATTGCTTTGTTGTTGTTATGGTCTAAAATATGAATATGAAGAACTTTTTCCACCATGAGGAGGAGGTTATAAACACCTTGATTTGCTATCCTACATCTATTGTATGTAACTCTAGACTTAGTCTCTAGCCTCCCGGGTCTTTCCTCGAGTCTCAAAGGCCTCAAACTAGTGTCTATGGACATTGGATCTGCACCGCACTTCTAATGTATAGATTCAGCCCCCAAATGAACCTATGGATATGTACCTACTCATCCTGCATGTAATCAACATATTGGAGTAGATCCATAAATCTACTCTCATACTCAACCACTATAAGAGATGCATGTCAAAGGTCATGAAACTCATCAATCCTCTATTGTATGAACCTCCGAGATAAATATCTACTCCTAAACCATTCCTCAAAGAGCTCCTGTAACTGTCTTAGAATCAACATGGAGATTTTTCTCCTCTATCCTCCACCAGACACCTACTCCATCCCTCAATAGATGGATAGCAACATGAGCTTTCATGTTACTAGAACAAGGGCAGAGATTGAAGCATCCGCTCAAGCTCACTAACCAAGCCTCTATGTGAAATTCACTTATGTCACCAGAATAATGAGCTATCTATAGATTTAGGATCTCCCTGATATGATCTGCAGCTGTAGTCTAACGACCCCTAGGCCTCTCTGCATGCTCATCTCTAAGCCTAGGGCTCCGAGACATATCTCTATGTCCTGAAACTCGGTCTCCCTACCCCCTTTACGGTGACTCTACTCTGACTGAATCCTCATGGGAGTTATCTCCTCTATGCTCCTCACTATGTCGAGGAGATGCACGAGCCTCAATGGATGTCACCCTATCATGTCTAAAATTAACATCCCGAAGTGTCTCAGTAAAATCTATTGTAGGATGGTGCACAACAAGATTTGGTGGTGGTAAGTGTAGTTCTATGTGAAAATACCCCTCATCTTTTCCGTGCTCCCTACACATACCAAGGCGAGAGTTAGTTATTTATTCTAGGTTTTATTCATTTTTCCATGTTTACTAAAATATGCAAATTCCACACAAAGTTGTTCTCTAGATTTAAAAGTGTACTAGATTTATATTGCACTAGGTTTAAATGTGCACGTCTCAAGTTTTTTAGTGTGCCCTAATGGTCCAAGATTTTGAACCCACGGCTTTGATACCAAGTGTAACACCCATCTAAAACTCCCACTTGAGACCTAAGAATAACCTAGGTTAGTTAGAAAAAATTATGGAATTTTATTTTTTTGTTTAAGGAGAGGCTATAACAAACCTCAAGCAAAGATTGTCTCAAAGAAATATATCAAGGTCAATCATGTTAAGAAGATAAATTTTTCCATTGGAACAAAATATAAAATACCACATTACAATTAGTGAGTATAATTAACCAAATATAGTTTAAATTTCCTTTAGGTGCTAATTTAATAATTAGGTCAAGTTAACTCTAGGGTTAAATATTTCTTAATTATACTTAAAGGGTTACAGGGGCCCAAACAATAAAACTAGGCTCTCATTACAAGGGTTTAGGAAAACATTCCTTGCCCCATAATGTGACCCCGAAAGGTCAACTCATGCTTTAGAAAAACACATTGAAATTTAGAAAGGTAAACCTCCACTTACCCACTCCTATACTAGCTTAAAATATTCAAAATAATTTTTCACATATTTCCCATAATCAAAATTCCTGAAATCCATTCCATTAGATAGGAAAATTCTTCCCTTTTCCAGTGATATAAAGAAGTTCTTCTAACTCCTCATAATTCTCAAGTTATGGTCCGACGCGCCTTGGGAGGAAAATTTTCCCAAAGGCAGGCCTTGAAAAGAAATTTTTCCAAAAAGGGGTTTCAACCGGTGGAGCTAGGGAGAATCATTGGAATCTTGGCACTTGAGGTGAAAAATTCTCTTTACATTCGTGCACCTTTGGAAAGTCCGTAGTGGGCCTCTATGCCTAAAAATAAAATTATACCCCAGGCCACAAGGGACACGTGACATGTTCTAAGCCAATGTAGGGAAAGTGGATAAGCGGGGACAACCTGACATTTTTCCTTTAGGGTTAAAAAGGTGCATGGGATAAAACCACCCACACGTCTCTGCTAGTGACTCATGATGCAATGTGTCAAACAATCATTAGTCATGGGTCCATGGGTCACGGGAGATTTGGAAAATGTTGACTTTTGAGCGTAAAGCTTCAAAGACACTTTGTGCCTCCGCACGTTGCCAGGAGACACGTGTTAGCGGGCCCGTGGGAGAATTCAGGAAAATTTGCAAAAATTAACTTTTGAAGTGCTTGTTATCACCGAATCACAAAGACTTCGTGCATGTATTTGAACTCACAAGTGATTGGATAACATGGGTACTATCTCCAAGTCAGGACTTGCATACTTGAGATAGACCTCCTGAGAAAGTTGGTTCTTGCTCCTAAACTACCTGCCACAATCTACTCTAATGCAGGAGAAACTAACTATTCTAATCTAAATTTCCAAGGGACCAGAGAAAGAGAATACATAAAATGAAAGCCTACACTAAAGCGGTGATACACCAGAAAAGGAGGATGGGAGAGTAGTCTCCAAATGTGTGAAATACAGAGGCAAAGTGCACACTAGAAGAGGTGATGACAGTTCTCCATAATCTAGCAAAATGCATTCACAGTAATATTTCAAGCACACACAATGATAATGAATTCCTGCAAGAACATAATAAATAGACACAATATACTTGTAGAAAGATTAAAGGGGCAAGAAGAATGCAAGGAAACACAGCAGGGGAAGATATATCCACAACCGATATTTTATTGCTTCATGATATGCACAGTTCAATCTATTACAAGATAAGGGCCTGGATCACCATGCAAGGAGTCCACTACAAGGGCCTGCAACACACTGGCTTCACAAAGAAATTTTGACAGAGCTTTGTTACCCAAAAACTCTCCCCTTTACAATGAGCCCAACACTTCAATTTATAGAAAAATGAGAAGGAAAAGAGAAGGGAAAATGGAAATCCCGAAATCTGTCCTTCAACCACCTATAAGAGGCATTAAATTGAGTGAAAAGGTTTTCCATTACTTGCAAAAGGCTCCCCATACTGTCCCATGTGCTGCAGCAGAGAAAGAATGATGACCATGCCTCTTAATTGCACTCCCAGCTACCAAATAGAACACTGTTCTGAACCCGGCCACGTTTTCTTAAAAAACCCAAACAATTTCCAATCAAATCTGGAATTTCTTGATTTCTGTGCATCGGGCTCGGAACCACGATTCCAACGGTACCAATTTTGTGCGATTTCGTTGAGAAATGCAAAAGTTATGGCCTTCTGAGTGTGGGCAGCAATTTTGGGTCTGGCAGGCGTTTTCTGTCATTTGACGGGAATGAGCATTGACTGACTGGAGCTGAATATGTTTCTTTTATTTAAATATATCTACCCTCATTTAAATATGTTTTTGTGGCATAGAGGACATCGTGTTTCGTCCGAAAGACCAATTTTATGAAAATCGGAGCTCGGAGTCAAAAGTTATGGCCGTTTGAAGTTTCCGGACCAAACGTTGACTTTTCTTCCCCGCTTTGGCCATTTCGGATTTTTGCGCCCCACGCATCCCTTTTCCCATTTGGTTTCGGTGCTGAAATTTCCCATTTCGCCGAACTGCCGGTTCGCGTGATTTGCAGCTTCATATGTCCCATTTGGTTTCGGACCATCTGGGACAAATTCGCCTGCTTCAGCGGGTTCGCGCCCTTTGTCCCAACTGTTCCGGACAAAGTTCTCATATCGACCGATTAAAAGACTGCTCCGGCTGCCTTGACTCATTTCGCCTGGTTCGGCCGGTTCGCGTCTTTTTGTCCCGCTTGTCCCAAAGGCGACCCTCTCAGTAGTTAGCCAATTTTTTTCTCTTTTGGCCAGATCGGCTTTTCGCGCCCGCCGCGTACTTTTGTCCTAGATGTCCCAATTGCTTCCGGGGCCGCCTGTGCTCATTTCGGCTGATCCACGCCTTTTTGTCCCACTTGTCCCAAATGCTTCTAGGACTAGGACTTAGCCATTTTTAAAGGCTTGTTTTTGCAAATTTTTCACATTTTCTCGTAACTTGCTCTCTTCTACTGGGACATGGGGAGTTAGAAAAATATGAGGGGACCCTAGAAACATGAATTTTTTCCCCGACTCAATCTAATGGGACTAAAGAATTTGATGCATGTTATCAAAATTACCTTGAGGGTGAATTTTGGATAACAATGCTAAGGCTATAAAACGATCCACACCTCCAACAACACCTCTCTAAGCCATGTGTTAGTCAATGATTTGCTATGGGGCTATGGGGCTATGGAGGAAATTTTCCTCAAGGACATTTTTGGACTAAGTAAAATTTTGACAATGAAAGAAGATTAAGGCCGGTGGGACGATGGGGAACTTCATGATTTTTGCACCCTTTAGGAAAAAAGTGAAAAATGCAAGTTTTAACCTACGGGTCCGCCAATGAATATTTTAATAATTTAAATTTGATAGTTAGATTATTTTTGAGCCTAAAATGAAGTAAAAACTTTAGAAGGCCATAACTTTGGATTGGGAACTCGAATTTTCGAAAATGGGGAATTTTTTGAAAGCTCTGAAAGTCTTCTTTGCACAAAAAGCTTAAAAATTTAATTTTTAGGAACTTTGAAGGGTTATTTTTAAGAAAACGTTCTACAGGATTTTAAAAGATGAACTGAACTTTTTAACTTACAAAATTTGCTCAAATATGCCATTCTCTCTCCTTCAACATGTCAAATAGACATGGAGGTATATGCTTGGGAGAATTTAGGATGACTTGCACAGGTGAAAAGATTAATTGATTGTTAATTTAAAATTTACAACTGACAAAGAAACAACCGTATTTTTACCATGGCCGATTTTGAAGGAGATTTTTTTATAAATTTTTCTTAAGTAATTCAGTTTGTTTGGGACCATTTTGATCTTCCTTAGATTGTATTAGTGTTTCAAATGTTTTTCATAGTTTTACAGGGTTGTTTTGCATCTTTTAATAAAAATTTGCAAAGTTTACAGTGAAATAAAAATGAAGTTTATACATTTAAAAACAGAGATTAATCTATTTCTTTTTCCATACTATAAAAACATTGAGTTCATTCCATGCTAGTTTTAGATAGTTATCTTTCCTTCAATCAAAATGTAGAAACAAGAATACAACTTCTATTTTTCAAATCATGCATTTCAAAAAACAGAGTAATGTATTTTCTTCATACGTATTTCTTTCTTTCAAACAGAAATTCCTCAACATATTTCAACACAGATTTTAAACAAGTAGTTTTGCATTTGTGGAAAGGAATACAACTTCTATTTATATTGATCAAATACAACTTTACAAATTACAACTCTTTCTCTTTTCCTTTCATTCAAATACACTTTCATGTTTCTTTACACAATACAAATTTCAGTGCATATATCTTTCTCATTTAAACATAGGATTTCATTTCCAAAATAGAATAACTATCCAATATAAATAATATTACAAGTCATCCACTTGAAGTGGGAAAAATGTTTACAAAAATAAGTCTCACAAAGGACTGCAAAACTCTATCTTCTTTCTCAGTTCCAGAACAACAACATGAAGTTCCTCCATTTTCCAGTTTGAGCACCACAAAAGTAGGGTAAATGCAATGCTCTCCACCCAACCAAGACATCCAATGAAAAGGAGAATTTTCCCTCTTCATTGGTCCCCGAGCCCCAACCACAATGTAATAGAAGATGTGTTTCAACACATGGCAACAATCAGGTTTCCACAACACAAAAGTAGAATTTTACATTTAAAACACAGTCCAACACATAATGCAGTCTGCAACCACATGAAACACAACAAATAGAACTCAGCCTCATCAAGAAAGACAAAGGAGAAAGAAACTATGGGAATGCTAATTATTCCTCCCAAAGGGGAAATGGGTATCACCACCTGATTACAAACCTCCAAAAATATAGTATATCAAAACCCTTACACGCCCTTATGCCTTCCCCAAGTACCCCTTATTTCTCACATTTCCTTATGCCTCCCAACCTCTTATGGCACCCCATAACCAATAAATAAATGAAAGCTATTTCTTTGGAAGGTGGAACCCAAATCCCAACTCCTCCACACTTATACCTCCCAAAAACTATGATGGAGGAATCCCATATGAGGAAGATAGAAAGTTACTGATGAATGTTGTTGTTGATCAAGAGAGGGAATATAACACAAGAAGTAAGGCTATCAAAGGGATATGGCCTCAAGCCAAGCCAAAATCTCCCTTACTTTCAAACATTCCTAAAGAGGCCCCTAAGAAGGATGCATCTGCTAAAAGCCCTGCAGTTCCAAACAAAAATTTTACCCCTCCTCATGCCCAAGCTATCAAAAATCCTGTACCACCTAGTGAGTGTGTCATCTTTCCTTCCAATATGCCCTTGCCAAAGAATGTCCCATATGACATTGCCCAAGTTTTAATTTAAATCAAATTTTCTGTTCCAATTGTTGAGTTTCTTAGGATTCTTGAGCACAAGAAAAGAGCATTTGAATACTTGGGATTGAAAGAAGGGAAGATTGCCCTAGGCAAAAACATAAACATTGTGGAGACTCCACCAGTCATAGAGGAATTAGAGGCACCACCAACATCAAAAGAGCTAGATGAACCACCTGAGGTTTATTTGGGAACATCCTTGGTAGATTCTCAACTGAATGTGGACCCATTCTTCACTACCCTAATCATTAAGGATAGATTGTTGCATAATTGTATGTTTGATTCAGGGGCATCATGCAATGTTATGCCTCTAGAAGTTATGAATGAATTAAATATCAAAGTAACAATTACATATGGGAAGTGCACTACTATGGATTCCAAAGAGGTTCCAGTGGTGGGGTGTGTGAAGGGTCTAGTGGTGCAACTTACAGCCTATCAAGACAGGAATTTGATACTTGATGTAGTTATTGTTGACTACCCAGTCAAGTGGGGTATGTTATTATCTAGAAGGTGGGCTACAAGTGTTGGTGTGAGTGATCAAATGGATATGGATATGTCCTATGCCACCATCCCGTTGAGGGCAGCCTTGTCAAGATGTATGGGGAAAAGAATATGTTTCATCTTATTGAACATCCCAACAATGCATCCTATGAAGTATTATACATAAATGTTGATGTTGATAACTTTGTAGGATTTGCTGATGGAAAGGAGCACAAGATTGAGGAATGCAAGTGTCTTAAACAAGTGGGATCTCCTTGGACTCTATTTTTGGTGGATCTTTCTCCAAGTTTTGGAATGGTGTTGGTGTTGTTCTACTTTCCTCTGTGTCGGAAAAATTCTTTTTCCTTCAAACTCAACTTTGAGTGCACTAAAAACACTGTTGAGTATGAGGCATTGTTGTTGGGTTTAATAATTGCTTGGAAATATGGTTTCAAAGACATCATTGTCAAAGGGGACTCATAACTAATTGTAAAACAAATTAGAAAACTGTATGCCACAAAAAATCAAATGAATGAAACAATACAAGCATGCAGTTTGGGATCTCATTGAGATGTTTGATTCATTCAACATTGTGCATCATGATAGGAGGTTTAATGACTTGGCAGAAAAGATTGTAGTGTTGGGGTCTCATTTTGATAATTTTGCAATATCCCCATATTGTGAATATGATGTTGAGGTGTTAACAAGGCCATCTGTACCTGATAATGTTAAGCATTGCAAGGTTTTTGATAATGATGCCTCGATCGAAGATTTCGCATAACAAGGAGAGTTTGCTAATTGAAGTATTGATTGGGAGCCAATGTTATGTGGGAAAGAGGAGAAGGAAACCTTGTTTGGCAAGGGCATCATCTAGTTAAAGACTAATACCATTCATAGAGGGTTGGTTGTTCTTGATTCCAATTTTGATAATGTTTATCGCATTATTAGCATATGTAAGGTAGCCTCTAGGGATATTGAGGAGCATGACCTTGGCACAAAGGAGAAGCTAAGAAAAATTTGTATAGGAAGGAATCTCAATAAAGAGGAGAAGGAGTCATACATCGAATTGTTAAAGAAATACCAAGATTGCATGGCTTGGACCTATTATGAATTAAAAGTATACAGAGAGGACTTGTTTTAACATGAGATTCCCATGGAGTCTAAGGAAAAACCATTCAAGAAGAAACAAAGGCCAATCAATCCACTCTTATCTCTTAAAATGCAAGAGGAACTGAAGAAGCTAAGAGATGGAGGAATTATTCAAGCCACAAGGTATTCTTCTTGGGTTGCAAACCTAGTACTAGTAAGAAAGAAGAATGGTGATATCAAGTTGTGTGTAGATTTCAGGAATCTAAAAAGAGCATCAATGAAGGATAATTATCCTTTACCAAATATGGAAAACATGCTGCAGTTAGTGACTGGTTTTGAATTGCTCTCCACCCTAGATGGTTTCTTTGGTTATAACCAAGTTGTGGTGAAGGAATCAAAAAGGATCAAGACAACCTTTACTACTCCTTGGGGAACGTATGTGTATGTTAGGATGCCCTTTGGTTTGATGAATGTTGGAGCTACCTTTCAAAGAGCAATGGATGTTGATTTTTTTGGTTACATCAATGAGTTTATTGTTGTTTATCAAGATGATGTAACTATATTTTCTAGGAAGAGAAGTGATCACTGCTACACTTAGAGAAGATGTTGATAAGATGTAGAGAATATGACATCTCACTCAATCCAAAGAAGTGCCATTTTGGAGTGCAAAAGGAAAAGTTTCTTGGTCACATTGTGTCACAAGAAGGGGTGATGATTGATCTAGAAAGGGTAGAGGCCATCAGCAAAGTTCCAATTCCAAGAACCAAGAAAGGAATTCAGTCTTTCTTTGGGCAGATAAACTTCATTAGGAGATTCATATCAAACTTTGCTGAGTTGACCATTCCAATCACTTCCATGTTAAAGACGGATCGGGTCATCAAGTGGGAAGATATCGCCATCCAATATTTCAATGGGATCAAGGTGGAATTAAAGGATGCCCCCGCTTTAGTAGCTCCAAATTATAAGAATCCTTTCCAACTATTTTCCTTTGCTTCAAAGAACACTATTGCTTTTGTTAGTCTGTAGAAGGATGATGAAAGGGTTGAGCGACCAATTTACTTCTTCAAGAATGCCTTGCAGAGGGGCTGAGTTGAAGTACACTATAATGGAAAAACAAGCATTTTACATTGGTAAAAGCAACAAAGGTTTTTAAACCTTACATTCTATGTTCTAAAGTGGTTGCTTATGTTCCCCACACCATGGTAAAATAAATTTTATCAGAGATGGAAGTATCAAGAAAAAGGTGTAGGTGGGTGAACAAGTTGCAAGAATATGATATGGATATCCAAACCATGAAGTTGGTGAGAGGTTTGGGCTTGGCTAGGCTTATGGCTGAGAGTAACTTGCAAACTATTGAGGTAAATGAGGTAGAAGAAGGTAGGGTAGATGTCTTTGATAAACTAATGAATTCTGAGTGGTACAAGGACGTGATTTTATATCTCAGACATCTAAATTTCCTGTGTATTTGACTAAGAACCAAAAAATATCCATTAAGTTGGATTCCCAGAAATATGTCATTACTAATTATGGGTTATCTTAGAAGAACCTAGAGGGATTCCTCTTAAGATGCATTACTAAAGATGAATCCCCAAGATAATTTTTGATCTCCATGGAGGAGTGTGTGGGGGCATTTTTCTGTAAGAGTCATAGCACACAAGATCCTAAGGGACTGGTTATTGGTGGCCAAATCTCTTCAAGGATACAACTCTTTTGGTTAGAAGTTGTGAGAGTTGACAATGCTTCTCTAGAATTTGAAAGATTCTGTGCTCCCTCCTTTGCATCCTGGGATTGAAGCCCCATTCAAGAAATGGGGAATGGATTTCATTGGTGAGATTTCAGACCCTTGAAGTTTTGGCCACAAGTGGATTCTTATAAAGAGCTGATTATTTTACTAAATGGGTGGAGGAAATCCCCACCAAGAAGGAAACACACCAAATTGTCATGGATTTAGTGTTAAACCACATTATCTACAGTTTGGGGTGTGAGTCAAGATTGAAGCTAATAATGCCATGAGCTTCGTGGCTAAACCTTTCGTGGAAATGTGCAAAGAATATGGGATCAACTTGAAATATGCATCTAATTACAATACCAAGGAAATGGACAAGATGAGTCCAATAATATAAATTTACAAAAGATTATCAAAAGAACCTTGGAGCTGAACAAGAGAAAATGGGGTGAACAGTTGAAGTTTTTTGTTTGGGCTGATAAAATCACTGTTAAAAGAGCCAATGGGAAGAGTCTATTTGAGTTGGTGTATGGAAATCAAGCCCGCTGCCCCTACATATGCAATTATACTCATATCAGTTCATTCAACAACTAGAGGATCAACAAGTAAGTCCTTATGATGCTCGCATTCACTAGATTGTTTAACTTGATGAAGAAGTGAGGACATCCCACAAGAGGCATGTAAAGTTCGTGAGAAAAGATGAAGAAGTTATTTGATAAGAAGGTCACTCCCAGAGATTTCAATGTTGGCAATCTTGTGTTCTTCTATGGGATAGCAGTATACATGAAGATAAGGGAAAGCATAAAAATTTGAGTCATTATGGATGGGCCCTTACTCCATTGATATTAGGATTGGCGAAAACACCTTCTTCATGAAGGATTTGGATGGTAATTTTCTTAAATTACCTGTTATTGGCAGGAATTTAAAGCATTTCTTGTATTGATTCCCATAATCAAGGTAAACATATTTTGGACAAGTGTATAACTACTTGTTTGTTTCCTATTTTTTGTTTTTGCTTGTTTCTAGTCCTTGATGAGTTATTTTTGTTGCTTTCTTTGTTTCATTTTTGGGATATGGATTTGTTTCTCTACTCGTGAGATGACTCCATTGTCTAATGGATGTTTTGGCACTTGGTCTATAGTTGTTCTTGTGGCACTCATGGGAATTGCCATCCTCAATTTGAGCCAATGTTGGTGCTCAAAATAGTGTCGCCCCATTTTGCCTTTGAAAATCCATTGATCTATGACATCCGTCACACTTTATCACCCGGTGTTGTGCCTAGGAGGTATTTGATTTCTATTTGTTGCCATAATTAATCTCTTCTTGGGATGATAAACACATATGGGTCCATATTTGTCTCCTCATTTTTCTCATCCTCTGAAGGGGTCTCGTACTTTGCATCTCTCATTATCTTTTCATTCAAAAAATCAAGCTTTCCGTTCTTTCTGTTTTCCACAGTTGGGATTTGCTGCCCTTGTATTTTTTCCCTAAATACTTGAAGAAAATGAATGGATGTAGCTCTAAAGAACGTATTTGAGCCTTGTAACATCTTTGAATTCTTTGTCCTTAGAGAAAATTTCATCTCTGAGCTCGAATGATTATTTTTCTACATTTTATGGTTTGAAGGGCATTTCTCCTGGTCAAATTTGCATCCTTGCATCATTAGGAAATGTGCCCTCTTTTATTTGGATGTGACTCAGCTCGGTACTTCAAAAATTCTATGAAAATCCTCAACTTAAAGATTTGTCCATGTGGAGGAGCGATGCTTGTTTAAAGATCAACTTTGTGGTTTAGCCTTGTAGTAGTGCCAAGAGGACACGTGGAGGCTTCTACCGGGTCTTCCCATACTTAAGTCTTTTTTGAAAAAAATTTGGGAGATCTGGGACATGTGGAGGAACCACGCATGTGTGGGGATCGAACCTTGAGTTTCACTTTAAAGAAGTGTTAGGAGGATACTGGAGGCCTCTACTCACTTTGTATTTTGCTTGGAATTTTCAACAACATAAAGGAATTGCCATGAACTCTGACACATGACACCTTCCACTGAGCTTCAATCCTTCAAACAAATTTTGTTGGGTCAGGACACGTGGCTAGCCCGCGCTCATTAAAAGTCTTAAATTTTGGGGACCATCTCAAGATGTGCCATTATGATGCATGGCAGTTTGAAAAGTCAGAAGGGGGGAAGTGGACCATCAGCAACAACTTATATTTTTGCCTCTTTTTCTCAAAAGGGTTAAAATATCAAAAATGGCCCATGCAAGCCCAATAGAAGAAAGGTCAAAGCTTTCTCCACCAATGGCAGAGTGCGGACTGTCATCACCAATACGGCACTATGATAATTCTTCACCAGGAACTCCTCATGCTATGATTATTTACTAATGCACAACTTTTAGTTTGGTGGATGTAATCTAGAAACACAACAACAAACATAACACAAGAATACCATAGACTATGATAAGAAGGAATGATGATAAATCTGAAATATCAGTGTAAATTACCATATCAACATGAAATTGTTACAATCTCACCCATGAGGTACTTCAAGTGTTACTGACTTCACTTGCCTTCCAATAATAACTATGGGAGAAACTTCACAATTACACCTCTTAATGGCTTCTTTAACACACCTTCAAAATGATGGCTTCCTTTACACACTTACTCATACAGTATTTCTCATTACTTGTTTCTATGCTAAATGAGGGGGGTGGCCTCTCTATTTATATAAATTTAAGGCTTATCCAGCTTATCTCTAAGATAGGCTAGGAAATCTCTTCCACCCAATCATATTCCATGCCTAAACTCTTGCTTTTACATGTAAGCTTATCTTTTAAGATAAGATAAACCTTATCATTTCACATGGGTTCCACATTTTTAGACTGTTTATAAATAAAATACACAAAATATTTATGACCTCACTCCTTGTCCTTATTACCAATATAATATTTCTAATTCCTAATCATGTAGACCCTACTTCTCTACTTACCCTAACTTTGACATTTTAACATTCTTTGGACCACTTACGACAAATATTTACTTTTTACCACAACATTCCTATTGTACTTTTGACTATTACCATACTAAACATTATTGGCATGCATCGCCATACCTAGGTAGCTGTTATCTTCTATCGACACTACTACTAATTATACCTAAGAATATCCTATTCATAATACATATATTAATAAAATAGAAATTACGGAGGAAAATTTTAGTGTCGACATCTTCCCCCTTCCTAGCTTCTAATCCATCCTGGAGTAGATTATTCCGGTGCTTGGAAAATAATTAACTTATCATCGTGGTTGAACCATTTCATAATGGGAGTGCCATCCAATTCCTCCATCAAGATGTACCATTATCATGCACAATCGCTATTTTGTAGGGCCCCATCCATTTTGGAAGAATTTTCTCTGTCCTTCTTTTTTGTATTTGGAATCATTTACTAGAACCAAGTCATTCACATGAAATGGAGACCAATGGAACTTTTGATCAAAGTATTCCTTTTTCTTCATTTTCTTCATGTAGCTTGTATCCTTCGCTATTTCCCTCATTTCCTCTAAAATGTAGATGTACCAACCTTTCTTTTACTGAATCACTTTCATCCATCCTTCCATTTTTCATAACTCTCACAGTGGGAATATCAAACTCAATAGGAAGAACTGGATCAATGTCATAAGCCAACTAAAATGGGGAGTATCTTGTTGCTGACTTTGATGTTGCCCTATATGCCCACAATGTTGTATGAATCCTTTTATCCCACTTATGTACCTGCAAGGCTGCATCTTTTGGTAGAATTTCACACAACAAAAAATTTGTTCGTTCCACCTGTCCATTTGTGCTTGGCTTGTATGTTGTTGCCTTCATGTGCTTAATAGAAAACTTGTTGACTAGGGCTTATACCACCTAATTAATGAAGTGGCTTCCTTGATCTGTTACAATTTCTAATGGACAACCAAATCTAGTGACAATGCATTCATATATGAGCCTTGCCACTTCATCCATGGAAGCTATTTTCAATGGCCTAGCTTCAACCCACTTGGTTAAATAATCTGTAGCAACTAAAATATACTTATTTTGGTGTGGGGTAGTTGGAAGTGGACTTACAATATATATTACCCACTTTTCAAAGGGACCAAGTGGAGGAATAGGGCATAATGGAGCTGATGAAGTCTTATGGTTACCATGTGTTTGACAAATATCACATGTCTTACAATAATTATAACAATCTCTAAAAAGAGTAGGCCAATGATAACCTACATCCAAGATCCTTCTTGTTGTAAGTTGTCCAGAGATGTGTCCTCCACATGTACCATTGTGAAATTCTTCTATTAGCTCCTTCCCTTGATCACATCCAACTTCCCTCTTTTACTATCCATCAAGTCCTATTCGAAATAATACTCCATGCAGAATAGAATATGGATGACTGGCTTGAGTAATCTTCCTCTTAGTCTTTACATTGGCACCATCAGGAAACTTGAATTCATTCAGATAATTCCAAATATCTATGTATTCACTAGGGATTGTGTCAAGGGATAACAATGTCACATCTAGGAAATCATCATCATCACAAGATGAACCTAAACCATCATAGGATTGAGAGAGTGCATGTGTATTGACATGCTTCTTTCTTGGCCTATCTCGTAATATCAAATTCAAATTCTTGTAGCAAAATTATCCATCTTGATATCCTCCCTGATGGGTTAGGCTTGTTTACAATATATTTTAGAGCCTGATGATCTGTTACAACTATAAATTTCTACCCTAGCAAGTAATTTCTAAACTTCTTTATAGCAAAAATGATAGCTAGAGCCTTTTTTTCAGTTACAGTATAATTTACCTCATCACTGCTCATTTTTCTGCTCCCAAAGTAAACTAGATGATCATTCCCATTTTCATCCTTTTGGCTTAGAGTACTTCCTAGTGTTTATCGAGGCATCAGTATACACAATGAATGGCTTGCTCCAATGTGGATTCTTTAAAACAAGTGAAGACACTGGGCTTCCTTCAGTTGTTCAAAAGCTTCATGCACCTTATTTCCTGGTTCATAAGTAACATCCTTCTTCAAGAATGGGTTAGTGGTGTGTGAAATATTTAAGAAATTTTTGTTGAACCTTCTATAGTAACCCACATGGCATAAAAATGATCTCAAATTAATTCTATTCATAGGAAATTGTAACTCTTTGATTTTGAAACTTTATTAGGATCAAGACCAACACCATCTCTGGATACAACATGCCCTAACAAAACACCTTTAGAACATCCAAAGACACACTTTATAGGGTTTAGTGAGGATTTGCTTCATCTAACCTTTCAAATGTTGTCTCCATCTAGTGCAGGTGGTCCATCTTGCTCCCATAGATGTAAAAATCATCCAGAAATACTCTGATAAAGTTCCCAATGTAGGGTTCAAACACCCTATTCATCAAAGCCTGAACGTTGCTAGAGCATTACACAACCCAAAATGCATAACTCTATAAGCAAATGTTCCCCAAGGAGTGGTGAATGTGGTCTTCAGCTGATCTTTCTCTGCTATATGAACTTGGTTGTATCCGCTATATCCATCAGCAAAACTATAACACTCCTGGCCAGCTACTTCATCCAAGATCTGATCTGAGAATGGAAGAGGGTAATGATCCTTCTTTGTTACCTTATTGAGCTTCCTATAATCAACACAAATGCATAGATTCCCATTTTTTTTATTGAGATCACAATGAGAGAAACCCATCCTGAATTCTCCACAAGAAATATGAATCCTTCATCAAACAACTTATCTATTTCTTCTTTTCTGTCTTGGAAAAATTAGGATTCATTCTATATAGCATTTGCTTTATGGGCTTAGCACCATCTACTACCCTCAATAGAATGTTCTACCCAACTTACTTGACAGAGTTCCTTGTAATCAAAAGTGAGTATGTGTATGTACCTTGAAAGAGCTAGAGGTAGGATTCCTTCTCACTCTCCATCACAACATCACTAATCTTTATTTGTTGGAGACGATCATCAATTTCTTCTTCAGATAATTTTATGGGTTCATGAGTCGGTGTGACTAGAAGGATATCCATGACCGAAACATCAACCTCACTTTCTTCATCTTCTATGTCCACTTCACTTGGTACTAGAGTAATCGAGAGGATGTCTAATCATCGGTTTCTTTACATGACTCCATTGAGTTCGGGCTTTTATGATGCCGAGGGATCACGTTTATCTTCACCCTCTCTCTACCACATCTAAGTGTCATGAAGCCTTCATTCCAGTAGTTTCTTGCATGAACTCTCATTAGCCATGGTCTTCCCAATAACATTGGGTATGCAATAGTACCATTTTTCATCACCTAAAAGTCTACCACACATACAACACCCATAACAGATATTGCCACATTTGAAACTACACCTTCTAGTTTAGTTTTTCCCTTATTTAATGACCTTAACATAAGTGTTGAGGGGTGATCAATTTTTAAACCCAACATATTCATTACAGACTCATTCATTACATTAAATGCAACACCTCCATCAACTAAGACATCATGAATTGAAATACCATTACATAATACCTCAGATTGTGGAGCATAGGGATCCACCTCTACCTCCAAAATAGGTACCTCAACCTCCTTACTTCGTTGAGCATTGAATCCACTTTGCAGCTCCTACCTCTTCTCGAAGACATAGCCAAGAGTTGATTTATATGTAATATTTGCAAGCCTTTTGGACAGATTTTCTAAGATGGAGTATGGGTCTTATCCCCGTGAAATCAGAAAATCTTACACACCCAACTCTCTTCTCCTATGTTTCTTACTAGTTTCTCCTTTCATCTTCTTAGGATCATTTCGATCTTGGTTATCTTTTTCTTTCTTTATTTTTGTTATAAACACATCCACTTCATTATTTATGCTCTTATCTACTACATCAAAAGAATTCATAGGTGCTTTTCCTTTATCATTATCTCTTGTATAGATGTAGAAGCTCTATCTGGAAAATTATACTTATAATGACCCTTTTTATAACAACTATAACATACAACTTCAGAAATATTTCTTTTTGGACCTCTTTTCCTCCCCAAGAACCAAATTTTTTTCCTTGAAGAATATTAATAGTTAACTGGTCCATCTTCCTAAGTAGATCTTCATACTCAGTAGATGTACTAGGAGAAAGATTCATGCTCACCGAGAGTGGTTGTGGATTCTGGACCAAAGGTGTTGGTGTAGGCTCTACTTTAGCAACAATTTCTTTGGGCTCCTCTTCCATGCTTTCTTCTTGCCTTCTTGCAATCTCCTTTGCTTGTTCAATGGTAGCTGGGTTGTCATACATCACTCATTTTCTAATATCTAGCTTCATCCCAAGAATGAAGTGCTTACAAAGGATATTATCCACACCATTCATCAACCCATCCGCTAATCCTTCCTTTCAAAACTGGGCATTGAACTTCCTCCTTAGCTCTAGAACATGAGCATGATAATACCTTATCTTCTCCTTCTCTCCTTGGGATAGCTTCGTGATATTGATCTTGAGATCTCCATATTTTTGTTGTTCACCAAATTCTTCAATAAAAATTTTAGTTAATAAATCCCATGAGTTTTTCACATTATCACCTAGTGTTTCAAACCACCTAACTTCTGAACCATCCAAAAAGGTAGGAAAAAATTCAGTCCATTGTTCCCTTCTTATAAGTCCATTACAAATACAAGATTGTTTAAACTCTTGAATGAAAGAGGAAACATCTTCATTAGATTGGGCTGAAAAAATAGGAATCTTCCCCATTTTCAAAAGTAACCACAGTGAAATACCAACCCACAAGTACAATCAACAAGACTTATGTGCACAAATAATTGGACTCACTACAATAGAAAGTGACTTTACACCTTTCTACAGTAAAATAGGAATGACCACGGTAATCTTGACTTACTACGTTAAAAATGACTTTACTGTGGTAAACACTATTTACATAAAAAATGAAGTTACTGTGGTAAATACTATTCACGGTAAAAAGTAAAGTTACTGTGGTAAATACTATGCATGGTAAAAAGTGACTTTACCATGGTAACTACTAGGCACAATAAAAACAAGGTTACCCTCCTATTGATTTATGACTAAGTGGGAATATCTCTCCAGAAAATCCACCAACGAGGAATGGTCCTAGCAATGGAACCAAAATGTCATCACCAATCCGGCACTATGATAATTCTTCACGGAACTCCTCATGCTATGATTATTTACTAATGCATAGCTTTTAGTTTGGTGGATGTAATCTGGAAACAAAAGAATACCATAGACTATGATAAGAAGGAATGATGATAAATTTGAAATATAGTGTAAATTACCATATCAACATGAAATTGTTACAGTCTCACCCATGAGGTACTTCAAGTGTTACTAACTTCACTTGCCTTCCAACAATAACTATGGGAGAAACTTCACAATTACACCTCTTAATGGCTTCTTTAACACACCTTCAAAATGATGGCTTCCTTTACACACTTACTCATACAAAGTATTTCTCACTACTTGTTTCTACACTAAATGAGGGGGTGGCCTCTCTATTTATAGAACTTTAAGGCTTATCCATCTTATCTCTAAGATAGGATAGGAAATCTCTTTCGCCAATCATATTCCATGCCTAAACTCTTGCCTTTACATGTAACCTTATCTCTTAAGATAAGATAAACCTTATCATTTCACATGGGTTCCACATTTTTAGACTTTTTACAAATAAAATATACAAAATATTTATGACCTCACTCATTTTCCTTATTACCAATATAATATTTCTAATTCCTAATCATGTAGACCCTACTTCTCTACTTACCCTAACTTTGACATTTTAACATTATTGGACCACTTACGACAAATATTTACTTTTTACCACAACATTCCTATTGTACTTTTGACTATTACCGTACTATACATTATTGGCGGCGTCGCTGCATCGAAATGTCGTTATCTTCTATCGACGCTACTAATAATTATACTTAACAATATCCTATTCTTAATACAGACATTATTAAAATAGAAATTGCGGAGGAAAATTTTAGTGTCGACAGACTCTTAGAGGAAATTTGGAAAAATTTCATTTTAGGAGAAAAGAGTAAAAAGTAAAAAGGTAGCATCATGGTTCTGTTGGGACCCACATTGGGACATGTGTCAAGCCAATTTTTCAAGGGTGGAGCTACGGGGTAAACATGGAAAATTTTCCCTTTTCTCAAAAAGGAGGTGAAATAGCAGAAATTGGCCATGGTTCTTTTGGGACCCACCTTGGGACACATGTCAGGCTCATTTCTCAAGGGTGGAGGCGCAGAGAAAAATGTGAAAATTTTACATTTTTCCAAAAGTTGTAAAAAGTCAAAGAAGAACCTTGGGCCCATCTTAAAATGAATCTTCCACGTGGATGACCCAAATTCAAAGTAAAGATCAATGACAACTATGAGTATGAATTTGATTTTCCCCCCATTTTTACTGAAACACACTTGGAAATGCGAGTCTTCATGATTTCTTGGTATTTCCTACACACCAAACAGAGAGGGGAGTTAATTTTGATATCTATGTTTGGTGGGAGAGATCCAGAGATATCTTTCACAATTAAAATTGTTCGATTATCGAGCTCGATCTAATTTTCCATTTTTCTTCTCTCAAGCATGCAAGGAACTAGATTTGACAGATTATGGGGGGGAAGTGGTTGGAGAATTGAAGGAGTGTTGTACTAGATGAAGGAGTTGAATGTCAATATTTTTAAAGAGATCTACTGCATGAGCACCTGATAACTTTTTATAGATTTGACTATAGGAATCGCGATCAAGATCATGGCGAGCACTTTGGTACATTGAATGTTTTTGACTTTTTGGGAAAAAGGGGCTTAGTTGTAAATTTTATAAATGGCATAAATTTATCATGTTGGAGGTTGGAGTGTTAGAGGTTGAAGAAAATTCCCAAGAGGAAAATTTGACAAAGCTTGTATATCTCTTTTTTATTAAATTTGATTGTGTCAAGGTGGTTGTAAGTGTACAACCATTGAAAAGCTCAGATATTGTTCTAGAAAATTTCCCCTACTAATAAATTTAATCAAACTCAAGTTATTCTGTGTTGATCTTGAGAAAAATGTGTTTTTTTATTTCTGAATGTCTGCAAATAGTTTTTCTTATTCTTATTACAATATTGTATCAAAATTTGTCTTAATCACACATGTCTCAATCCTTGTGATAGTTTAGTGGCATCTACAATCTCATTTCTCAGAAGAGCTTTCATTTGGGAGTGAAATAAATGATTTAAAATCACTTTTCTTTCATTTGTTGACAGAGATTGTTTGTAAGCCTTTGGGTGTACCTCAAGCATGATTGATCTTAGATTTTTATGTTTTATGGGTCTTTTCGAGCCTTAGTGTTAAAATCTCATAGATTGTGTGAAAAAGTGCTAATCTGGGCCTCTAGTGAAGTACATATTATGGTTAAAGGAACATTTTAGCTATTCTGAAGCATTTTTTTATCTACACTTTCCATTTTGTAAGAGTTCTAAGAGATTTGGAAAGTCAAGTTTATTCTGCCTCACCTCCCACCAAAACTTATTTAAAAACAACTAATCCTACCCATACTACCCCTGTTTGTCATGTGTGTATATAAATGCATAAATTTTACTACCAAAACATACATGAACAATTAGATTCCCAATGTCTTTAGTAGCCTTAACCTTACCTAGAGTAATCTCCACTATCTAGAGTGACAACTCATGATAGTTAGATTTTTTTGCATTGATCATATTTTCTTTAAGGTCTCCTTAACAAATTCATTAGGAAGGACATCTCCATCTCCTCCATAAACAACAGGCTACAAAAGGGTTCTCTTACCTTGGTTGAAAGGAACAACCTAAAATAGTGAGGATAGATCAAATCCTCTTGAGGGTGCTATCCATTTCTCCACATTTGAGTGACAGAGGGCCAGTTAGATCCCATCCCTAGCTACAAAATGACTCACCATGATCTATCTATCTCTAAGCTTCCTGCCAAAACTTGTGATGCTACTTAGACTTTGAGGGAGAATCAATTTGGGTACCAACACCGACCACTATCATATCGAGACAATGCATTGGTGTTCCTAGGTTCCAATATCATAGAATGGGCTATCAAGAACAAAATCTACTTGAGCACCTCTTTAAATTATTACCTATATGGTAATGGGCAAGCAGAGTCCACGAATAAATTTTTTTCTAAGAATCATCAAAAGGAATCTAGATAAAAATCAAAGGTCATGAAATACCAAACTCAAATCAACATTATGGGCTAACAGGATCACACCAAAGAGGTCTACGGAGGTAATTCCCCTTACAAGATGGTCTATGGGAAAGATTCGGTGTTACCTATTTCATTAGTGCTTCCCTGCATTAGAGCTAATGAAGAAGTTGGTATTATCTAAGTTTGAACCGATGGAATTTAGGTATGAAAATATTATGGAATAGTAAGAAATAAGAGAACATGCAGTTCAAATGATAGAGAAAGAACAAACCTTATTGAAAATATGGTTTGACCACTCGTAAAGCAAGAGAAAGGACCTTTTATGAAGGGGACCTAGTTCTGAAGTGGGATGTAGATCGAGAAAAATAGGTAGGCATTCCAAGTTTGATGTCATTTGGAGTGGCCCCTACATGGTCAGAGGATGTAAAAGTAGCAATGCCTTCCAATTGTCTACATTGGATGGAGAGGAGATTTCAATTCCAGTTAATGAGATCTATCTTAAACATTGTTATTGAAAAGGAAAGTTTCACCCTTGTAAATATTAGCCTAGGATTTTAATTCCTCTAAGTGTGTATGTACATTTTTCTTATTGTAGCTTAGGTTTCAATTTCCTAAGTTCCTTTGGCATAGGTTTTATTGCTCCCAGGTTGTATCATTGTGTAGTTCAATGTGCCTCCAAAGGTGAATGTTGTAGCAGTCCATTTCAGGGACAAGGTGAAAACTCCAAGTCAAAACAATTATCTACTCTCACAAATCTCATCTTCAAGATTTTCTTATGAAAATTGAGAGTACAAGCAGTGGGGAAGGTTCAGGATCAGCATGTTGTAAGTAGTTAGGTTCAAGATTTAAAATTCAAGATCAAGATCGCTATCATTCAATGCAACCGATCTTTCCACCTATAAGGTAGGTAACTCCATAAGTCACCAAATTGTTATCCAATTTTTCCCCTTAGGAAAAATTAACCAAACATGACCTTGCATAGGGAAAATGGATAGGTTGGTTCAGTCATGTGAGCTCACATTCAATTTTAAAAATCAAGTAGTAGGTAGGATTGACAAAGGCAATGCATTGTCGGAAAATCAAGTGTTAGCCAAGGCAACTTTGAAGGAGATCAGAGATCAAGCGGAAGGAAGGTGTTCTAGGCTTGAAAATTTAGAGTTTTAGCATTCCGTATTTCAGAGAAAAGGTAGGTGAGTAGTGCAAAAAATCCCAAAATAATAATGCCTGAAATTATGGAAGTCCAAAATTCAGACTTTCATTTTTTCGACTTTCAGAGTCTTCACCAAGAAAAATGGAAAATTTTCCAAAAGGTTCCAAAACTCAAAACCCCGAAAGTCTAAAATTTTGAACTTTTAGGTTTCAGGGTTTCAAAATTCTTGGCGAGTGTGAATGGAAAGGGGAGCTGTAAAGTCCAAAATCCTAAACTTCAAAAGTCTAAATTTAGAACTTTCATGTTTCGGGGTCTTGGATGTCTCGGGAAGAGAGTCGGGAGGGTTCAAATTTCTGAAGTCAACACAGGTTTTGGGGTCAATGTGATGGTAGTTTTAGACTTTGGAGGTTCGGGGTTTCAAACTTCGAGTCTTTAGTGAGGGAAAATGGAAAAATGACCCATAATGTCCAAAACCCAATGTCGAAAGTCCAAAATTTTGATCTTGGACTTCAAACATTCAGGATTTTGGGGTTTGGGGTTTCGGAAGTTTGGAACCCCAAAACAAAAATCACAATTCAAATTCGAAACTCCGAAACCCAAAATTCCAAAATTTCAAACTTTTGGGTTTTTGAGCTTTAGAGTTTTGGGACTCTCAGTCCGCCATTTTTTACAGAATGACACCTTGACCTTCAGATGGCCATAACTTTTGACTGGGAGCTCAGATTTTCACAAGAAAGGACTTTTGGAAATATATCTTAAAATTGTTGGGACTAAGTTATTCAAACTTAAGAAGTAAAGTCTATCATTTTTAGGGTGTCGACTTCTCACCTACCAAAATAATGAAATATGGGCTTCGTTTCTTTCCCAATAAGGAACAACATATGGAGGCATGGGTTTTACAAGATAGAACCCATCATTTTTACAGATGAATTCAATGCATTTCTTTTGTGGTTCAAGTAGGATTTCAAAATTATTCTATCTCCTTCTCTCATTCTTCCTATATATTGTAAGGAGGGGCATTTTTCTAAAGGTTGGACATTTTGGCTTTGTACCCTCCCTTCTTTTTTCTCGTAAGTGATCTTGTGGAGTTCAAACCTCCCATCTAAACTGTAAAATGCAATCTTGTCTCTTGGCCATTGTAATGGACTGTATCAAATTTTTGGAGCAATAAAATAATTTTGTGGATGATTTCAACCCTCTCTTATGTTCATTGCATCTTCTTGATCTCTCATTGCAATCCTAGTTATCTGTGCATGGTGGTTGTATTACATTTTTAATGGTTTGTGTTTAATTGCAAAGCAAGTGTTCAAAGTTCATGTCATGCATCACCTCTGTTAATTTATGTGTATTTTCTTGCATCTCCTTAACCCGTATTTTTGACAAGTTAGAGTAGGTTTTAGAGTAGATCCTCTATAATTTGAATTTGTGCATCAAAACAGAGGAATATGAACCAACCTTCATATGAAGAGCTTTCTCGATTGTAGATTCCCATACTTTGGGAAAATCTCCATGTTATGCAATCACACAAAGTTTCAACCCATCGAGTTGCAGACATCCATGGGTGTTGTGATTACGCATCAACGACACCTAAACCCTAAACCCGTGAATATACCTCATTTTTAACAAAAACAAAAAGAGGCAAACAATGTCCATAACTCAAATAGGGTAAATCCTCCACTAAATAAAAATAGAAAATGATATACATGGAAAACTCTAGGAGAGGGATGCAAAAGAATCATCCAAATTTATGTGTATCCATCCAATATGCAAATACAAACAAATAAACCTCCATAGCTCCTTGCAAAACTCCATGGACTCCTTCATTAACCTACAAAAGTGCAAATGAAAAGAAATTAGAAAAAAGTGCATAAAATAATCCCATAAGGTTTTTAGGGCTTGTTGGGTCAAACCTAGATCTAAGGGCCCTAATAGATCTAATCCAATGGTTGAGAATTTTCCCTACAATTTTAAGTTGTTGACTATTTTTATGGGAATGGGATTTAAATAAAAAGGTATGGGTATTAATTGAATGGGGCCACTTAGTGGGTTAGAATAAGTTATGAAACCTTCTAGTATGGATTAAGAAATAAATAAATGGCCATGAATTATATGGTTAAATAAATGATTTTTGTGCATGGGAATTTAGAGGATTAAATAAATTACAAATAAAATGTTTATTTATAATCACTAAATGATGGCATGGTTGTGATGTTTTTTTGGAATGAACTTTAGATCAACTTAGGAACTAACCTTTATTAAACTTAAGAGGATCATTTTAATGTGTAAAATAATGAGTTTAAGTTAGGAAATATTTTAATAGATTTTAATGGAAACCTTAGAAGAGAATTAAAGTTCAGAAATGATTTTGGAAATAAATTAATAATATTTAATTATTAATTTATTATGATTACCTTATGAATATGAAGAATTTTTTAAATGGGTATTTAATTGATCACAACTAGTGTATTGGACTTTAAAACCTTTTTAAAAAATAATGGAATTTTTTTCCTAATTAAATAATGATGTTTAGACATGGTTTAGGTGTGTCAATTTGAGGGTGTTACACTTGGTACACGAGCCAACATGAAACTTGGAGTTAACCTAGCAAACATACCTACAACAACAACATTTAGAGAAAATGTAAAATTCAATAAACCAGGACAAACCTTGATGATGAAATTAAAATAATAATGACGAGAATAAAAACATATGAGGATTTTATTATTTTCCTAAGTGAGGAACCACCCCTAAAGTTGTGAGGAATGCTAATTCAGTTTGATATTTTTTTATGAACTACAAGAGTGATAGGAATTTGGTCTTGTAAGGATGTTTGTTAATGGGTTCCTAGCTCTTTTTATGGGCATGATGGAAGTGTGATGGTGTCATGCCTCGTAGAGACTCTCCTTATGTGAATTGATGTGGATCCCAGATAGAGTAGGGATCCTTGGAAATTATTGGGCTAGAGAAAACATTTAGGGGCCATTATGGAGGAGATCATGAGGAGAGACCTGTGTTTGCTAGAGAGCATAGAACTCTCCTTTTTCTTTAGTTGTTATGTAAGTTGGGTATGGTCATGTTGGTATTTTTAAGAACTTGGGTTTGATCATTGAGGGATTAACTCCCACGGGAGAAATATATCCACATGACATGATGTCATTTTAGATCCTTTTGTGTGTATATCTTATATATAAGCTATGTAGTACCCCTACCGAGCAGCCCATATAAGGGGTGAGAAGTGATTATGATGTGGATAGTTCATCTGTTTTATATTTGTAAACTTAAAATCTGTATCACGGACCAACATTTTATTTTTGATTTGTTGAGAAGCTCAGAGGATTTTCTTATTAATTTGTCTTGTTGTGAGATTTTTCATGGTTTGAAATGTGTCTACTTAGCCATTTATTTTGATTGGCGAGACTTCTTGGATTTTACCTTTGTTTGGTGACTCAAAGCTTGTGACTCAAAGGCCACTTGGCTAAATCTCATCCAGGATGTTACGATGATTTTTTGTTTTTCTTGTTAATGAGCTGGTTTTATTTTATTTGTATTGTGTTATCTCATCGAACATGGGGAAACACCTAGTGTCTTGATTGTTACCCTAGGTGCTTGAGTCTTTCCTTTAGGTTCTAGAGTGATAGGACATTGTGTGTCAGGATATTAGCATAACCTCCTTTCCTTACTCAAGATTTTCCCTAGGTGGAATAACATTGTGTCACGTAACATAGTTGGTAGTTTTTGATGCACATTGGTTATGTTTCTTCTTAAACCCTGGTATTATTTTTTTCATCATTAGGATAGATGTGATATTGGCTATGGATCTATGGATTTTGTTAGGGAGTATTAACTCTTGGATAATTATAGGTTATTTTGGATAGTGTTTTATTGGCATATGATGATTCACCGATGGGCATACTCGAGTATTAACCCAATTTCTCTGTGATATTTTAGAAAAAATCCATGTTTTTAACTATAAATACCAAGGGGTAAATATGAAAATATTTAGTTCAAGTGACATTGTGGTTATTTTAGTCTTGATAACCCATAAATAGAGCCATCTAATCTTAATCATAAATTGTTTAAGGTATACCATCTATATTTGATTAGTATATTCTAGTTTATGTTTAGATAGATATGGATGCATTTCATCCTTTTGGACCTTGTGCTTAGATATTTTAGTTTTATAGGTCTTAATTTTGGACCTTGAGATGTTATGCTATGCAAGCTTCATTCAAGGCTATAATTTTTGGCTTAGAGGCTATGTTTGAGTAAATATTTTGACTTCCCCCTTGATATTTTGATGTCCTCTTAGTGAAGAAGTAAAGTTTCTATGGTGTAATTTTTCCCCTAACCATCTAGATTACTTAGTTGGTGTTATTTTGTGGAGGTATAAGTTTTGTTTGGAAACTCTCTCTCTTATATAGTGAACTTATTTGAGGTTTAGACCACAAACATTGTTTCTTCTCTCATATTTATTTAAACTCCTCAAACTTATAAAAGAAAATTTATAACTTATTAATGTTCACCTCCATTGTAGCTCTTATTAATACTTGTGGAGGCTCACTTGGAAATCATCGGTGATGCATGTAATGTTTTGGGAAAAACTCTTCTAGGTGTCTTGGTATGTTTTGTTATGGTTAATGACCTCTTGTTTCTATAAAATTAACAATGTGATAAGTTTGGCTCTTCCTACTCATTAAAATTAAATTAGTAATGTTAAACATGAGCATTTTAGTACTCTATTTTAGGTGGAGGCTTGTAATTTCTAAAATTAATAAGTAAATTTAGACATTAGGGAGATGGTTCCTTAATCTAACATGATAGTTTATTAAAAGAAATAAAACTCTGCGAACAAACACTAAAGAATCGTTGCTTACCCTCTGTCAAGTAAAATTAATATTTTTCCATCTGATATAAAATGGGGGTATCATGCCAACATTGGAGATGGCCCCTTCATGATGCAAGATATATGATATCATAATATATGGAATGTAGATTAATTAGAAAACTTATAGGGATTATCCTTATGAAATTACTATAACTTGTGTTTTATAATTTAGAATATGGAATTCAGATAAATTTTTGGGATTGAACACAAGAAATGTACAAATAAACAACCTTAATTATATAAATTGCTATTGCATGCCCTAAAATTTATAAAGAATATAATGATGGATGATATAACTAATTAAAAAGTTCCCTTTAGCTCTTGAGTTCTAATCTAAATTACGCCTTAGTCTTTGGGTTGTATAATGTTTTGATTATGTACATCATACCCAGTGTATATATTAAACAATAAACATATGTATAATGGTTATAAAGCAAGCTAAATGCTAGTATGAATCTTTTGGATTGGTCATTGGTTAGTATGAAATTATATTTAGAAGTGTAGATAAATATTTAACCCCTTGTTAGAATGGATTAATTGGTATTTTCATATTAGTGGCTCTACACCCATCTTGACCAAAAATGGTAAAATTTAAAACCTTAAATCTATTCACCTACCCTTAATAATGGAGTACTTGATTGATAGTAATGTGTTCTATCAGTATTTACTCCTTTAACATAAATGTCTGTAATTTCCCTTATAGGATCCTTTTTGGTCATCAAAGGCCATTTTTACCTCTTAGCTCAATAGGTATCTAATTTGTGGTCTTTGAGTGAGTCTATACCTCAAATTTTAGGAGAGGCACCTTTTTGTGTTTAGAATGGGACATTAGTGTCTCAGGCTTATTTTCAAGCTTAGGCAACATATGTTAACAATATGGATGAATTTTTGCATACTCCTTCCTTTTAGGGAACCATGTTTTGAATGACACCTTTTCCATGGAAGAAGGGGCAGGTTATTTTTCGTAAGTGATCCACCAAGAATAGTTAGTGTGTTGTTTTAGGATATTATTAGTTGGACCTCTCTTGTTTCCTATTTTCTCCTAGCTTGCTTGAGTGTTCCTATGTGTTATAGTATCAAATCTTGTGTTTATTCTAAGATTATTTTGTGCTAAGGAGGGTCTAAAATTAATAGATTGTATTTTTTTATATAGATAGAATACTTATCATCCAGAGATCGATGTGATAGTATGGGAAATGATTAGCCTATCACAAAAAAAAAAATGGAAATCATGTATAATTAATTGGGAGGTGTTCTAAAAAGGATTTTGGTTAAGGGTTATGATATTTGGGTACAAATTCAAGTTATGGAAACCTCTAGCCTATATTTTGATTAGCGTTACCATGAAAAGTTAACTTGATTTTTCCTAATTATAGGATAGAGTAATCTCTAATGGATAGTCTACATCCTTATAAGTACTTTTGTTAAAATTAGGTTTCATCTTGTTGATTAAGCCTCCTTTGTGTGGCCATGAAAGTATGCATATTAGTTGTATAATAAGGTGTGGTTTCTCATGTAAAATTGAAGGTCATGAATTGTAGTTGTTAATATTTTCTAAAACAATGAACATTGAACTATAATTTAACCTAAGGAAGCCTCAGTTATTTCTTTTTACCATGTTTGATATATTATGACTAGATGGACACCTTATGTACATCAATTTTCCCATTCTTCAAGGAACTTAGTTATCATACATTGGGATCCATTGAAATTTCCTGTACTCAATATTTTTGTGTTATCCTTCTTAAGCTCAATTATTATGTAGGTTACAAGTACTAGAAATATTGTTTAGAGGAGATTTAGTATCCATGCGTTATAGTATCATTTTCTTTTTCGAGGTGAGTGTTGGATCGGTTTTTTTCCAAGTGGGATCACACTCTTGCTTCAAATGAGAAATCAACCCCATGGAGGGCCAAGGATATTTTTATGCTTTGTTCTCTACCTCTTCCCATGACTTGTAGGAGAAATTCCACTCTAAGGGGAGTGGGATGTAATTCCCACTCCTCTTCGACAATTATTACATAAGGATTTGGATTATTGATGAGTAGAGACATGGACATTATTATTATATTTTATTATCATGTTGATAGACAATATGTGATATTTTGATTATTGATATGTTATGACTCATTTTATGGATGGTATGGACTCTTAGGCATGGATAGACATTTATAGATGATGATCTAGTGATTGTTATTTCATTATATACTAAAACTTTGTATTCTTGATGAATGATGATTAGATTAGTTTTGGACTAGACCATAAAATTATATTGATGATATGACTTATCAAAATTGAGATGTTTAGTGATTGTAAATAATTAATAGAAATTACTAATTAAGATGATGATTATATGATATGTGTATGATATGTTAGATGATATGTATGTGTTTTATTTGCTAATGATATGTATGTGATGTTTATATTTTTTATTCCCATGATGTATTAATACCACCTTGAGGCCTGAAGGGATATTGTTTGGTTATTTGTGGAATTTTTATGATCGAGAAATATATCGAATAAAAATGAAGGGGCAAGGAGACGAACCATGGAAGAATATCGTACATTTGTAATAAAGGTCACCTTGGAACTTTATTTGTTCATGTGTTATTGATTTTGTTAGGAGGTCCCCATGGGGGTGACCTCAAATGTGACCATGGGTTTATGTGTTGTCTTTTCCCTCTTTCATTTATTTATTTTTTTGAGTATGTGATTTATTTATTGTAATGTATTCTCACTTTATTATTGCTTATTAATGTGCCCTTGTTTAGTTAATTAATCATGTGATTAAGTTAATTTGAGATGTGACAAAGGGGCATTTAATTGGGGTAGATAGTCCTTGTTATCTTATTAATTTTGATGGATTTCATTTGATTTTGAGTTGTGTACTCAACCCCATCCTTCAAATCTCGAATTTTGACTTTGGAGCCACTTTTGGAGGCTTGTGGGACAAGTTAAGCTTGTCCATACCTCTTAAACTCACCCACCAACTATACCTATGATGTGAGGGGTTAATTTTAGGCCTCATTATGTGTTTTGGAAGAGTAAAGAGATAATTAATTTCACTTTCTTATAAATTATTTTAATGGTGTCCTTTGATGTATGGAGTAGTGATTTGTGTGTGGAAGGAAACTTTTCATATCCTCACCCACCCATTTATGAGCTTGGGTCTTTGTGTTTGACTTGGTGAGGTGGATTTGAGGATAAGTGATGTGGCACCCTACATGGAGCCACCTCACCCTCCTCTCCTCATTTTCTATTTATGTGAGGTTATTTTGGAGTTTTGGGGTTACTTGGTTTCATTATACACTTGCATATTTTTGAATTTTTCTTGAGTTATTTCTTTGGGAGCTTGGGAGATTGATTTTGGATTTGGGCTTAGACTTGAAAAAGCTTAGATATTGTTGCTTGAGGATTGAAGGTGTTGTAATGTCAATGTAGGTCTATACCTTATATTTTATTTTCTTTTTGTGTGTTATGTGTTAAAATGAATAAATGTATGTGTTTGGCATGCGATTGAGAAGATTTTGACCTTAAGAATGGTGTGGGAGTTGGAAAATGGGACCATTGGTGAGGGAAAAGCTTTGGAGTGTGCATTCATGCAGGGAGTGTGATTAGGGTGTTCGACCTATGGGGAGAGAAAATGAAAACATTTATACCTTTTGTATATTTTGAAATGGGGAGAGATAAGGATATTTTAGTGTTCTTTGATGTGCACATGGAGGTTTTTGGATGGAACACCTATATCACTTGGTATTAAAAGGAGGTGGCTCACATATTTATTTTCTCCTTTGGCTTTTTTTAAGCCTATGTGTTATTCAAAAATTGTAAATATTGTTATTATTTTTATTTGAATGTGTTGCAAATTTATGGTTTGCCTAGTGTATTTTGGAAGCCTTTGTAAAGTTTTCATGGTTTCATTACATCCCTTATTTCTCTATTGTTTGAAATTGGGGGCCAATGAGGAGGATGGCTTAACCTCCTCATTGGAATATGGTTGGGAGGATAACAGCATACTCCCCCTTCCATGTGTTATTGTGATTTGGAGATGAATAAAATTAAGGAGCTCAAGTTGAAGCCTTGGACATAGTTATATTGTGTAGAAGACAAAGAAGAAGAAATTTTTTTTGAAAATTTTTCCATGTTTCTCAACCTAAGTGGAGGGCTATTGTAACTTTATTTTAAAGTAGATTTCCTTGTAATTGTATTATGGAAATTATATTTGTATTGTTTATTCAAGAAATGTATATGTTGAAAAGAGGCATGTGAAGGATGCAACTTATTTCTTAGTATATCTCATTCACACTTGAAATTTATATCTATTGTGCCTTTGATGTATCAATTGAAATTATACTTATTTGAAATGAATCCACAAAGAAGTATGTATTTTGTTGTTTCTTCTTAAATGACCTTGTTTTATTCTAGTTACATGTGAAAAGAAAATAAGGTTTTCATTGTTGAACTCTTATTCTTGTTCTTCCGCTTTATTGTTGCTTAAGAGCAAGGATTTTATTGTGGTTGTTATATTTTCTCAATATAGTAAACTCAACTATGTACAATTTAAATAATCTTTATCAAATCAAAGAAACATGTTCATTTCTTTACTTACAATTGGTTAGAATGAAAGGAATAATAGTTCCAACTATCTCACATATATGATATATATATATATATATATATATATATATATATATATATATATATATATATATATATATATATATATAGAAAACATATGCCATTATATTTTGTTATATTATCAAACTTAGATTTATAGATTGTTTAGAATAAAACAAACAAAAAAATACAATTATATATATTTATAAAAAATTTACATATAAATTTATACATTTATATATATTATAATTATAAACATTTTATGAAATATATATATATATATATATATATATATATATATATATATAAACATTGAAATCTTATACCCTAATCGACTATGTTTAGTTTTAGAAAAGCAATGTAAATAACAAATAAAAGTTGTATATTTCACATAGGCCTAGGTGGCCTCATACCATTTTTCACTATGAAATTAGTGTTGGCTTGAATAAAAACTGTAAAAAAGATTATTTAATAAAAGAGAAGGGAGAGTGAGCGGTATGGATGATCCACCCCCACCATACTTTGGTTTTTAATAAAAGAGAAGTGAGGGTGGGCGGCCATGGACGATCCACCCCACTCATGTATTTAATATGGGGGTGGGTCGTCCATGGCCACCCACCCAAAAAAATATACAAAACCCCAACTAATTTAAAATGTGGCCATTTTTGCTCTGTGTTAGGATGAACCATTGGGACCTTCTACTATTAATAAATATTTAAATATAGATCACAATTTTTCTTTGTTGTATTAAATAATTGTTGTATTTCTAAAATGACATTTAAACAAAATAAAACAAATGCATATATATATATATATATATATATGCACCCAAACCCTAAACCTATGAATATAGGTCATTTAAAAAAAAATAGAAAGGGGAAAACAATGCCCATAACCCAAATAGGGTAAATCCTCTACTAAATATAAATAACAAATGATATACATGGAAAACCCTAGGAGAGGGCTGCAAAAGATTCATCCAAATTTGTTTGTATCCATCCAATATGCACATACAAACAACTAAACCTCAATAGCTCCTTGAAAATCTCCATGGCTTCCTTCCTTAACCTCATAGCGCAAATGAAAATAAATTAGGAAAAAGTGCATAAAAAGAATCTCATAAGGATTTTTTGGGCTTGTTGGGTCAAACCTAGATCTAAGGGCCCTAATAGATCTAATCCAATGGTTTAGAAGCATCCCTAAAATTTTAATTTGTTGACAATTTTATAGGAATGGGTGTTAAATAAAAAGGTATGGGTATTAATTTAATGTGGCCACTTATTGAGTTAGAATGAGTTTTGACCACTTCTAGTATGGATTAAGAAATAAATAAATGGTTATGGATTATAGGAATTAAATAAATGATTTTTGTATATCACTACCTTGGTTGTCTTTACCTCATTGCAGATTGTAAAGTCTAGAATTGACAAAGCATCTAAGAATTAATCTACTATGGAGTTGTGTTGTTGCTATTTTGATGTTGTTTTATTGCGGTTTTGTCCCTCTCTTGTCTCTAATGTGTATTTTCATTTTTGACTACAGCTGGGCCTCATGTAATATCTAGATTTGATCCATTTTTTATGATTCCACCTATTTATCTAGCTTTTGAGCCTTTATGTAATAGGGTATAGTCCCTTCAAAACTATTTGCCAATAATAATAATAAAATTTTTGCATGGGCATTTAAAGGATTGAATAAACAAAAACTAAAATGTGTAGTTAAATCACTAAATGATGGGCATGGTTGGGATGTTGTTCTGGGAAGGAAATGAAGACCAAATTAGGAACTAACCTTTATCAAACTTAAGGAGGATCTTTTAACATGGAAAGTAATGAGTTTAAATTAGCCAATATATTAATAGAATTTAATGGAAAACTTATAAGAGAATTAAAGTTCATAAATTATTAATTTTTAATTATTAATGTGGGTACGGTCACCTTATGAATATGTAGAATTTCTAAACAAGTATTTAATTTATCACAACTCTTGTTGTTGGCTTTGTAAACTTTACAATAAAAAAAAATTCCTCGTATTTTTTTCCTACATAAATAATGGTGTTTGGACATGGTTTATGTGCATAAATTTATGGGCGTTACACTTAGTATTAGAGACATGGGTACAATGTTTGGACCTTGGGTGAACGTGAGAACACAACAACCATTTAGGGAAACTTAAACATAGGAAACTTGAAACCCTAAAATTAAAATAATAAAATTTGTTTGGATTATTCTATTTTCCTAAGTGGGCCTCTTGTCAAACCCGGTTAATGACGAATGCTAATTCAGTTTGACATTTTTGTGAACTTCCGAGTGATAGGAATTTGGTCCCTTGCAAGGATGTTGGTTAATCGGTTCCTATTTCTTTGTTATGGTCGTGTGATGGTGTAGACCCCATAGAGACACTCCCTTATTTGGATTGCTTTTTGTTTGATGCAATCCTTGGAAATTAGTGCTAGAGGAAACATTTAGAGGCCATTATGGAGGAGTCAAGAAGATTTATTTGTTACTTAGAACTCCCCATTTTATTCAATGGTTAGGTAAGTTGGGTATGGTTTTCGGTGTTTCTAGTCGTTGGTGTTGATCATCACTTGAGGTCTTAACACCCACATGGGAGGATAGATATCATGACATGATGTCTTTGTACGAGATCAATTTGTGTGTATATTCTTAGAGGTTAGTTAAATGTAGAGAAACCATGCCAAAGTGCCACAAAGGGATGCAGAGTGATTGTTATTTAGATGTTACATGTGTTCTATATTTGCAAACTTAAAATCTGTTATAAAGGACAAACATTTTATTTTATTGATTTATTAAGAAGCTCTTAGGCTCTTCTTATTATTTTGTCTTACTGCGATATGTTTTGTGATTTGAAATGTGGCTACTTGCCCATTTATTTTTATCATGGTGATTTCAAGGATTTTACCTTTTTTGGTGACTTAGAGCTTATTTACCAGCAAGGCCAATTGGCTATATATCATCGAGATGTTACGTGGATTTCTTTTTGCTTGCTAAAGGGCTACTTCTAGTTTATTTTATTGTGTTTTCTCATCATATGGGGTACACCCTATGTGTACGTATTGTCACTCTATGTGCTTGATGAGGTTCATCAATCCTCTCCATTAATAATGTCAATCCGGGTTGGTGTCCGAAGGTTGTATGCATTAAGAGAAGAAGATCTTGGAAAACAACTTCTTTAAACACAAACCAAACTTGCATAAAATAAATCACACTTGCGTAAATTGAAAGACACACTTGCAAAAATAAAGTTTGCATGAAAGAAACACACTTGCATGAATTTAAACACACTTGCATAAATTGAAATTTCTTGAAATGAAAATAAACATAATTAAATGAAACACCTACAGGTTCACAACAAACTCAATTTTCACAATACAAAAATAAAAACAATACAACAAAATGAATTACAGAAAAATGAATAAACATAAACATAAATAAAAATATCCATCTTCCTTAAAATGAGTGAGTAGATCATTCCTTGGAAGAGGATTTAAATCATACTACTGAGATCTTAAAACTACAGAATATTTGAGAGGAAAAAACATATCTTTATTTCTTGGGAGAAAAGCATTACATATCTAAGTGTGGAAGGTTGCATTTATAATTCATGCATCCAACCAACTCCTTATTTTAGGAAATACAATCTGATATTATATTTATTCAAATCCTAACAACTAAGATCTTCATCTCCACAAAATATGGAGAGAGATATATTATTGAAGTCAAAGTCTTATCTCACTTATTTTAGGAAGATTTTCTCCCAAATCTTCTCCTTGCTTTTCGGTAACAAGAATCATAATGATTTTATTCCTCTACATTATTGGAAGGTAGATTTCCCTTAAAATATGATTTTTACCAAATAGATTTTTCAGATTTTCCATTTGACTTTGTTGTTTTTTACTTTGGAACTTTTTGACGCTTTCGATACGTCGCTTTTCCTCGAACTACGAGATCACTAAAAGTGAGATCTCTCTTGTTTGGTAAAACTTGTAACAAATCTGAATGATTTTTTGTTAAACACATTTCTATGAACAAAAAAATATTTTAGATTTTCCATTTGACATTTCTATTTCTGTTTATGGAACTTTTAGTGCTTGTCAAAAACATTTTCCTCGGACTACGAGATCACTAAAAGTTAGATCTCTCTTCTTTGGTAAAACTGTAACAAATCGAATGATAGGAATTTCCATTGGATTCTATGATATATCACAATTCCTCAAAAACTATTGAAAAATCTGCTTAGTTCTCGGAACTAACTCTGCGAGTTAGGAACTAAGGTTGCGAACTTAAAACAACTATAAATTTTGCATACGATCTCGGATTGAGATGATTCTTGTTTTGAACTTGCATAATTTTTTGAGAGGAATCTGAATATGAAATCATATTTGAGTTTAAATATACTATTCATGATCAATTCCACTTTTCTCAATACTAACATTATCTTTCCTTTATGGCCTATATACACAAGACTTTACATCTTTTCCCAAATAATCAATAGGATTAGTTAATAAAATAGATAACAAAAGATTTTTAAAGAATGAACAAGATATATATCCTATATTCTATCTTAAGCAAACTATAAGTTCCTAGATTACATTTAAATCCACTTTCAAAGGTAACTTAGAAGGGAAAAATAAGGGTAATTTATGGTCAATTTATGGCCTGATCATTACCCCACACTTAATCTTATGCATGTCCTCATGCATTACATTATTTTCTCCTCTTCTTATATTCTTCTCCGTATTAAGGACACGTTCTTGTGGATCTCCTTCTATTGCTTTTGATATTATTTCTTTTACAACATGTTCTTGTGTGGATCTCCTTTTGTTGCTTTTGATATTCTTTCTTTTACAACAAGTTCTTGTGTGGATCTCCTTTTGTTGCTTTTGATATTCTTTATTTTACAATAGGTTCTTGTGTGGATCTCCTTCTGTTGCTTTTGATATTATTTCTTTTACAACAGGTTCTTGTGTGGATCTCCTTCTGTTGCTTTTGATATTTTTTCTTTTACAACAGGTTCTTGTGTGGATATCCTTCTGTTGCTTTTGATATTCTTTCTTTTACAATAAGTTCTTGTGTGGATCTCCTTCTGCTGCTTTTGATTTTTTTCTTTTACAATGGGTTTTGTGTGAATCTCCTTCTACTATTTTTGATTTTCTTTCTTTTGGAGTAGGTTCTTGTGTAGAGATACTTCTACTACTTTTGATTTCTTTTCTTGTACAGTAGGCTCTTGTGTGGAGATCCTTCTGTTGTGTCTCATATCTAGAATAAAAATGCATACCTCATGCTCCTCCTTCTCCCTGTACTTAAGCTCATGCATGTTGTTTATTCATGACTGCCCATAAATTAGACTCTAAAATTTTGATTGCAAAGATGTGCTCATGTTTTTCATATAAGTAGGGGAGATATGAATTTTATCTTTCCTTCCTTGGAAATATTTAAAAGTGGATCTAGCTACGGTAAAAAAACTTATAATAAATCTTAAAAATAAAATAGTAGAATAAAATAACTTGATCATACCTCTAGTTGTCTTTGTCATCGTATTGTTAACATCATCAAATAGTGCCAAGAAAAAATCTACTAGGTAACTATTGATTTCCTTTGAAGAAGAGACACCTCCTTTTTCCTTTTGATTGGCTAACAATTTGGTTTTTAATAAAACTTTTTTTTTTTTTTTTCCTTTGATTGGCTAGCAAGTAGTTTGGTTTTCTAATCAAAGCTTTTTGATTTTTTATTTTTTTATTTTCTTACTAAAATGATAGGATGAGAAGGGTTAAAAAAAAAAATCATCCATCATCATAATATATTCATCAAATTACAACTTGTGTAAAATAGGAAGAAATGTCGAGATCTCATAAAAACTTTTTGCATACTTGGTAATGAAAAAGATTCCAAAAATTGTGTAGAAATTTTTAGGTCTTCAAATCCTAACTTGAATTGTGTAATATCAGAATCACCACAGTAATCTTCAAAGCCCAGACTGGTGATCTCAAGAGATGTAGAGTTGTTAAAAGAGAAAGTGAAGGTATCTATGGGTCCCTCCAAAATTTGCATGCTCCTTGGTTGATATTGTTGGTGCTCCAAAATCTACATGCTAATATCAAGAACAACTCTAGAAATTCCTATAGATCTAGTCCTCAGATGTTAGTATGTAAAAAATTCTTTCCTTGATATTCACCATAATTGCTTCTTAACGTTATACAAGCATATACAAAAATGAAGAAATTGAAAGACATGAAAATAATTTTTCTAATGGATATGGTTCAAGGATTGAATTTTATTATGGGATGAAAAAATGATTTGGATGGGTGGATTTATTATGAGTGGTTTTTATTTTGGCTCTAATGAAATCCCTGAATATGGATGAAGTTAATTAAAAATGCTACCACTTCATTATTAAAAAGTGGATAAGCCAATTTTTTACTAAGGTTATGTGTAATAAGATCATTGAGCTGTTAGTTGATACAAGGGGAAATGGTGGTGGTTATCAAAAATGGCATATAATATTTCATCAATTTGGATCTACTTCGCATTCAATATCATATTATACCATTTCTAGATCTGAATTATTTGTTCATACCATTATACCTCTTGATCAAACATCACAGTCATTTTTCTTATACAGAGTTAGTTTGTGGGGATATATTTACAATCTAATATTCCTAATTGTAGAAATAAAATTTTAATCTACTTGCAGGAAATAAAAGTCTAAATAAACTACTTACCAAATTTTTCTGTCACTGAATTGTTGAAAGGTATTTTACTATCACAAAAATATTCTTTTAGAGAACTCTGAATCGCCAATAACACCGTGTCCCCAGCAATGGTGCCAAAATGATGAGGTTCGTCAATCCTCTCCATTAATAATGTCAATCTGGGTTGGTTTCGAAGGCTGTATGCATTAAGAGAAGAAGATCTTGGAAAACAACTTCTTTAAACACAAACCAAACTTGCATAAAATAAATCACGCTTGTGTAAATTAAAAGACACACTTTCATAAATAAAGTTTTCATGAAAGAAACACACTTGCATAAATTGAAATTTCTTGAAATGAAAATAAACATAATTAAACAAAACACCTGCAGGTTCACAAAGAAACTGAATTTTCACAATACAAAAATAAAAACAATACAACAAAATGAATTACAGAAAAATGAATAAACATAAACATAAATAAAAAGATCCATCTTCCTTGGAATGAGTGGCCAGCTCATTCCTTGGAAGAGGATTTAAATCATACTACTGAGATCTTAAAACTACAAAATATTTGAGAGGAAAGAACAAATCTTTATTTCTTGGGAGAAAAGCATTACATATCTAAGTGTGGAAGGTTGAATTTATAATTCATGCATCCAACCAACTCCTTATTTTAGGAAATACAATCTAATATTATATTTATTCCAATCCTAACAACTAAGATCTCCATCTCCACAAAATATGGAGAGAGATATATTATTGAAGTCAAAGTCTTATCTCACTTATTTTAGGAAGATTTGCTCCCAAATCTTCTCCTTGCTTTTCGGTAACAAGAATCATAATGATTTTATTCCTCTAAATTATTGGAAGGAGGATTTCCATCAAAATATGATTTTGACCAAATACTTTTTCTCGGATTTTCCATTTGACTTTGTTGTTTTTGACTGTGGAACTTTTGACGCTTGTCTGATATGCTTTTTCCTCGGACTGTAGATCACTAAAAGTCAGATCTCTCTTCTTTGGTAAAACTTGTAACAAATCTGAATGAGGTTTTTGTTAAACACATTTTTATGAACAAAAACCTCTCTCAGATTTTCCATTTGACATTTCTGTTTCTGTTTATGGAACTTTTAGTGCTTGTCTAATACATTTTTCCTCAGACTACAGATCACTAAAAGTCATATCTCTCTTCTTTCATAAAACTTGTAACAAATCCGAATGAGTTTTTATTAAATACATTTATACGAACAATAAATTCTCTCATATTTTCCATTTGACATTTCTATTTCTTCTCATGGAACTTTTAGTGCTCATTTGATACACTTTTCCTCGGACTACATGACTTACTACAACATAGATCCCTCTTTATTGGTAATACTTGTAGAAAATCGAATGTGGATTTTGTTAAACACATTTCTATGAACAAAAACCTCTCTTAGATACTCCATTGGATTCTTTTATCTTTCAAAATTCCTCAAAAACTATCAAAATCTGCTTAGTTTTGAAACTAAGCCTACGAGTTCCAGAACTAATCCTGCGAGTTCGGAACTAACTCTGCGAGTTCTGGAACTAAGCCTGTGAGTTTTGGAACTAAGGCTGCGAACTTAAAATAGCTATAACTTTTGCATATGATCTCGGATTGAGATGATTCTTTTTTTGAACTTGCATAATTTTTTGAGAGGAATTTGAATATGAAATCAGATTTGAGTTTAGATATATTATTCATGATCAATTCCACTTTTCCCAATACTAACATTATCTTTCCTTTATGGCCTGCATACACAAGACTTTGCATCTTTTCCCAAATAATCGGTAGCATTAGTCAACAAACTAGATAATAAAATATTTCTAAAGAATGAACAAGATATATATCCTATATTCTATCTTAAGAAAGCTATAAGTTCTTAGATTACATTTAAATCCACTTTCAAAGGTAACTTGGAAGGACAAAATAATGGTAATTTATAGTCAATTTATGGCTTCATTAGTGCTTCAAGTCTTTCCTTTGGGTTCTTGAATGACATGATGTTTTGCATCTAGCACTACAACAAACAAGCTTTTTTACCACAATTATTCCACAATATTGCCACAATTTAGAAGAATTGTAGAATACTTGTAGCATCTCTACGAAAATTTCATTTGGTCATTTCTAAGTATTGTGGATATTCTACAATTTACATATAGTGATAATAATTCGTAGAAAAGTCACAAATCCAACCATTCTTCATAGAAATTCCACAATTTTTAGAAAATAGAACTAAAATTGATCGTAAAATTATATTAATAGTAAAATTCAATATTTAATAATTTTGAAATGCGATATATTATGGAAATGTAACTATATTAAAATATGTTTATTCTCTTTTGTCGTTAAGAAGAAGAATATATTTTTATCTTTATAATATTTTTGTAATTATAATTAATTTTTTAAATATAACCCATTCTTTTATAAATAATAAATGTATAATTAAAATTCTTGTTTTTATTATTCTTACTAATATAAATAATTTTCTTAAGAGAATTATTAATGTATTTATAAATAATAATGTAGAATATATGTGGCACCTCTCTATAATTCATATTTTCTATTTTTATATATTGTGGAAGTTCGACAATTTTATGTAAGTGTTAATAATTTGTATTTAATTCACATATACAACACTTTCTAAATGAAAATCCACAATCTTATTTAATTTTTTCTTTTTTAAATATTGCGGATGCTCGACAATTTTATATAAGTGTTTATAATTTGTAGCTAATTCACAACTACAACACTTTTTCAATAAAAATCCACAATCCTATACGAATTCAAAGCAAAAATTAAAATATAGATCATATTTACACTTAAAAAATATTTGAAAAAAATAATATAATAATATTAAAACTACACTTTAGATAGCATTCATATAACACATTAAAATTTAAGGTTTTAACAATATTTTAACTATAATTATTTTAAATTACAGGTAACTTAAAAATCTAATAATTTGAATTCCTTTTTGAAAAATTATACTCAAAATAATTTCAAACATTTACAAATTACATGCAAATGCAACTATTCTTACGGGTAGATAAGATAAAGTTTAAATTTAAAGTTTGACCAAATCCTACAACCATAATCAAACGAATTCACTTAATTTTAGGATGTCTTTGTTGAGAATGACCAATTAAAACTATTAGGTGTTCAACATGCAGTGATTTGTGTGCCACATAGGCATGCAATATAGGTTAATAATAGTAATTTGACATAATTTCAATAATTTGGCTCAGAAGTTTGGATACGTGCTTTCTCTTTTATGTCGGGCATAGACAAGGCTCCTGCAAAATATTGTTGCACAAATCTCAAGGGCATGAAGGAAAACATGCCAAAGTGCTTCCAGTTGGGCAACATTCTACCCTTGTCATTTTACCTTTTCTGCGTGGAAAATGTCTGATAAACCTTCACCGTAAGCAGCACGGACCATGGCCATAGTGGGTACGGTGCTACAAATTTTTCCCATTACCACATTTTTCCAAATTTCTATTCTTTATTTACTGGCAGCATATTCAGATATATTAACACACTCACATTTAAGAAAAATTCATTTCTTAATCTGAGATAACCATGACAAATCCAAACTCTTACCGCTCACTAAACATGTCAAATCATGTTCCGTAGAGAAATTTTACTCAATGTTCACCTAGTATTTTTCATCAATCGGATCTACTTCCCGCATTCAATATCATATTATACCATTTCTATATCTTGAACCCCCTCCTCCACCGCCAAGAGCCCCTACTCAATTTTCTCCAAAGTTTGATGATGCAAATAGAGATGATAATTTTGAATGGGTCGGTAGTTTGCTCCTGGCAGCCATAACAACCCTGTGTACTGTGTTTATGATTACTGTTATGGTTTATTATGCTTATTTCTATAATCGTTATGCCAATCAGTTTAGAGAAGCTGAGGGCCGCTATCTACGTAGGCTATGGATTTCGTGAGATCGCAGTTTTCCTAGAAAGTGGCAGAAGATTACTTTTTGAGGTCACCGAGGGCTCCGCAAGTCCATGGTGGATGCCCTCCCTGTTTCTGTGTATAAGCCTGAAAATTTCAAAGATGGTTTTCATTGTGCCGTATTCCTGTGCGAATTTGAGGAGAATGACAAGGTTAGAATGTTTCCCAATGCACTGGTAATATTCTTCTTTTCTTCTAACTTATTTTATTGCTTAAAATATTACACTTATCCTCATCGCACTCCCTCATAGATCTCCTCAAAATATCACCTTCATCACCAAAAGCCAATATTTTTGCACTGCTAACACTTCTTCTCTCGCATCCTATTCCTCTTCCTCTGGTAAGAAGATATCACACCATTTCTGTCATTGTACTTGTGCATTGAGAATTGATAATATGAAGCATTTGGGTTTGAGAAGGGTCGGCGTCGTTAATTACTAGTCCGAGCAAGAGCGTAAGGAATAATGTGCACCCCGATATTATTATCATTTTCGTCCTCTCTATTTTGGGTTACATCAAGTTTTTTTTAAGGAATGAACATTGTTTCTCCTTCCTAGGGAAAAAGGTGCAACTTTTAATTAGAATGGTAAAGATCAGAGGAGACTAGAAATTCTTTATGGCACTCAACTCCGATTCAAAAGAAAATAGTTTCATATTATTCGTCCTATAAAATGAGGTTGAAAACTTGGGAGAGAAGGGATGTGCCAAAGACTCATACGCTTGATTATGGAGAGAATAGTGAAACTACCATAATGTTTTTATGCAGATATTGATGGTAATGAAAAATTGATCGACATTTTTGTCTTTGTGAAATGTCGACTGAGTTATTGGGTAAATCTTTACACGCCTAACTTGCTTAGCTTTAATTTTGAAATATTTAGTATTTATTAGTAGTTCTACTATTTTTTCAAATGTTTATATGTCATGTGTGCTGATTATTTATTGCATACTCTAATCTTAGGGGGGAGTGGGAGCACTCAACGATAGTAGCTTTATTCGGTGGCAACTACATGGAGGTTGACAACCATCCATGTTCTTTGAGGTAGGAATTTGAATTGTGGCGGCGATAGCCCTCCCTATCCTTGTGCAGATGCATCATTATTATCAGCTTATATGTTGGGGAGCTCATATGTCATGCATGTGAATTCGGATGGAGTGGGATCATTTATCTTCCACTTAGAGCTAGAAGGCGCATATGTGTAGGAATGGACATAATTATCATTTGGTGCTCATGTTTATGAAACATTCTCTCTAGGCTCGCAATTAGTGTTTGAGAAGTTGTTTCAATGTAAAATATGCAAAAGTTACTCTCTTGTATATTATCTCACAAGTTTTTCTAAATCCATCTTATGGAGTCTATTCTAAAAATAAAAATATTGTGTTTATGATTTGAATTTTTTTGTAAAAGATCTAGTATTTTGTAGTGTTTATTTTATCTCCTCCCCACAATATTTTTTCTACACAATTTTTTTGCTACAAAAATATTCACATTTAATAATAAACTTATATTTGTGTCTTCCAAATAGTAGACAATCCACATAAAAATTATCTAAATGAATGTCAAATTGGTTGTTAATAGTAACTTTTCTACATTTTAAAAAAAAGATAATTTCACAATTAATTATTGTGGAATCCAAATTGTAGCTTCCACCTACAATTTTTATGTGGTAACAAAAATTGTAGAAATAAATTGTTGAAATTGCCACAATATAACAATTATGAGAGTTACAAAATTGCAAATTAGAAAATTTCTACAAAGATGGAATAAATAGAAAAACTACAATTTTTGTGAAGATTGTGGAATACTAACAAATACAAAAATTGTAGAAATGTTACAAACATTAAGAAATGTGGACAATGTACAGTTTTAAAAATGGAGATTAGCTATAAATTTGATAAATTGTGGACTATCCATGGTATAATGAATTATGGTAAAACTACAATAATTTATCAAAATGTGGATTAGCTATAATTCCAATTCCACAATTTTAATTTCTGTAATACCATTTAACCACAAAAATATTGTTGAAAAATTGTAGCAAAAGGTCAAGTTTGTTGTAGTGTAGTGTCTTCAAGTGACCTCCTTTTTGTTACTTAGCTTTTCCATAGGTGGAAGGATTTTCGTGTCGCATAACATAGATCATAGTTTTGATAAAGTGATTATGTTTCTTCTTACACCCTAATATGAGTTTTCCTCATCATCGAGATAGATGTGATATTAATTATGAACTTATGGATTTTTTTAGGGATGGATTAATTCTTGGATAGTTAAAAGTTATGGTGGATAGCGTGTTTTTGGATACGATGATCCATCAATCGCCATACTAGAGTATTAACCTAGTTTCTTTGTGTTATTTTAGAAAATATCCATGTTTTGAATTGTAAATATCTCGGGTTAAATACAAAAATAATTTAGTTCACGTGATATGGTGCTTCTTTGAGTGTTGATGACCCATATATCGAGCCATCTTGTCTTAATCTCTTAAATTGTTCAAGGTATACCATACTATAAATTATTAGTATCGGGCTAATTTTTAGATAGATATGGATGAATTTGGGTCCTTTTGGGCATTCTATATAAATATTTTTGTTTTATTGGTCTTAAGTTTCTAACCTTGGTTGTGTTATGTCATGTCGCTTCATCCAACACAATAACATTTTTCTTTAGAGGCTATATTTGAGTAAATATTTTGACTTTCACCTTTATATTTTGATGTCCTCTTGGTGAAGAAGTGTTGTGTAATTTTTCCCCTCGTTGTCTTGATTTCTTGGTTGATGGTATCTTGTGGAGGTATAAGTTTTGTTTGGAAACTCTTTTGTCTTGTATAGTGAACCTATTTGGGGTTTAAACCACAAACATTGTTTCTTCTTTCATATTGATCTAAAATCCTCAAACTCGTACAAGAAAATTTATATTTTCTTAATGCAAGCCCCCATCATAGCTCTTATTGATACTTGTAGAGGATCATTGTGAATGCATCATTGTGGATGTAACTATTGGAGATAAAATATTGTAAGCTTGGTGTGTGTTTCATTCAGTTAATGACCTATTGTTTCTATAAAATTGATAATGTGATAAGGTTGGTTCTTCGTACTCATTAAAATTCAATTATTAATGTGGTAAACCCTGAGCATATTAGTAACGTGGTAAAATTATAGGGAGTATTCTTAGGGAACGTAACTATAACTTGTGTTTTATAATTTGGAATATGGAACGGATAAATGAATGGGATTGAACACAAGTAGAATGTAAAAATAAACAACCTTAATTGTATAAATTGCTATTACAAGCCCTAAATATTAAAAATGATATAGTTTGAATGATAGAACTAATTAAAAATTTCATTTGAGATATTGTATGAGTACCAACTAATCTCAATTACGCCCTTAGAATTTGAATTCTATAATGTCGATTACATCCCATAACCCCTTATTATATCAAACAATAAACATATATATAATGGTTATAACGCAAGTTACATGCTAGACCATTTTTTGATCTCTCATTGGTTAGTATGAAAATTTGTTTAGAAGTATACATAACGATTTTATCCCCTTGTTAGAATGGATTAATTTTTATGTTCATATTGGTAGGTCCTACGTCCATCTTTCCAACGATGCGAACTTTTGAACCCTTAAATCTATCTCGCATACCCATAATAATTGATTACCATATTGATAGTAATGGGTTCTAGTCGTGTTTTACTTCTTGAACATAAATGTGTCTAATTTCCCCTTGTTATAGGATTTTTGGTCATTATACCTTTTCTACCTATTTTTTCAATAGGTATATGATTTATGGTCTTTAGGAGTGAGTCTATACCTCCAATTTAAGGAGAGGTATCATTGACCCAATTAAGATCACACTTATTTGTGGTTAACTAACATCATTTCCCCTTTTTGTGCTTCAATCTGAATTTTTACATATTTCAAGCACTTAAGGTCCCCTAAAATCATTTCCATCATATAGTAAATTTCTTCCCCTTTCCAAAGATATAAAGAAGTCCTTCTAACTCCTAATATTTTGTAAATGGCCAGTCGGCGGGCCTTTGAAGGATTTTTTTCCAAAAGTGGTCCGATGGACTGGGAAGACTTTTCGCTATGGGAAGATTGCGTACCGGTGGGGCGACGGGTGAAATTTTGGCACTTTGTGCTTTTTGTAAAAAGTGAAATTTACAATTGCGGGCCCGTGAGCCCATGGTGGATCTTTGCACCAAATAAAAATGCCTAAGGCCCAAAAAGGGACACATGGCCATGTATCAAGTCAAAGAAAGAAGGCAGGTTGTCGGAGGAACATTGGAATTTTAGAATTTTTTTTAAAAGCATAAAAGCATAAAGGTAAGATGCACCTCCACTGACTTTCTCAACTTTCTAAAAAAGTGCAATTTCAATTTTGGGCCCATAGAGACTTTTTGGCTAAAGTGGATTTCGGCCCTGTGGGGCTACGGGAGGTTTTTTATAATTTTGTATTTTTGTGCAAAAGGCGCCAAAGTGAATTTCAGCCCGCGGATCCATTTTGTAAAACTGGTTTTTGCCATTTTTGTACAATTCGATTCAAATATTCAAATGGGCATATCTTTCGATCCAGTGCTCGAAATTCAACAAATTTGGTACCATTGGAAAGATCTCGACCTCATCTATGCCATAAAAGCATAAAATATTATTTTTAGTAGGATTTTCTTGGTGAAAAATAGGAAAAAGTATTTCATGGCATTAATACGGGATCTAATTGCTTGAACTACCCTGATTTGATCTGATTCTCCATGTTTCCTTCTCCAACATGACAAATAGACATGGGAAACCTGAATTGACATATTGTTTGTAGATTTATAGTGACATTGATTGTTATTAGTTGAGCTCTCGAGTAGAGTCCATTTTCTTCTTTCTCTCTAGTTTTCATCATTTTACATATTGTAAACACTTCTCATTTGAGAAGGGGATATATTGGGAGTAGGGAAAGTATGTCAAAATTGTTATTTGACTCCAATTGAGCTGTAAGCCTTCTCCTACACCTGGAAAGCATATTTTTTTCCTCTAAGCATTTATGTAATGGTGTGTGCACCTTATAGAGAAATAAAATCATGTTTTGGTGGTGTTCTTCAAGCCTTTACATTACTTTGTTGTTTCTCTCTGCCTCTTCATTTCGTGGTTGTTTCATGTACATGCATTTCAAATTTACAGGTGTAAGATGTCATGTTTCATAGAGTTTTGATAGTGGATTAGGATCAAGGTTTGTGTCACTTCATGTCTGACCTCCCCATTTCCTTTTTCTTCTATTTCATCCTCCCTCAAAGAGAGTATCTCACCCCCTTTCCCTTCTCGGTGTATCACCACTTTAGTCTAGGCTCTCTTTCACTCTCTCTTTCTCTTTGGTTCCTTGGAATGGTTAGATTAGGATAAATTATTTTTTCTTGCATTAGTGTAGCTTGTGGCAGGTAGTTTAGGAGAAAGAACCAACTTTCTCTGGAGGATCATCTCAAGTTTTACAAGTCCCACATCTTGAGAGATGGTCCAATGTTATGTAGATCACATTGAATGCCCCACAAAAAAACTAGGCCATTTGAGGGTGCTGTTATTTTTCCCTAACAGTTTTGGCATGCTCGGTGGGACACTTAGGTTATATTTTCTCATCTTTCCAAGGTGTCTCATTATAAAACAACAAATCTTAAGCCATTGTGTCACCACACCTAATAGTTTTGGCATGCTCTGTGGGATAGGTTTAAGGCACCTTACCACTTCATCTCATCAAGTTGATGTGTACTTGGTGAGATTTAGCCTTTGGAGGCACTTGTAAAGCACATATGGTGACTCCATTTAGTTAACAACCCAAAATCTGAAGTTACAGACCTTTTCCATCCATTTCCAGCCATTCTTATTTCCACATCTTTCATTTTTCTTCCATTCAATGAAGTTGTGCAATCATGACTTCATTTCCATCTTAGAATTCACACTTGCAGTAGTGTATTCAACCTCCAATGTATTTCACAACTCCTCTAGATCAACATTATGATCAGATCCAGAATAATCATGCTTACCCATATGAGCAGTGCCAAAACTAGTTTGGCTATGAAGCTTATCATGGATAAGGGTATGCATACAGTGACAACAGTCAAATGGATAATGCTGATATGCTAGAAAGATTCAGCATTTAGAGGCTTGTAATATACAATCAAGGGCCAAATCTTAGAAGAAAACATTCATGATTGGCTATAGGGCACCTAGTCAATGGGCCGGCCCTATCCTAATACATTATAGCCCTCAAGAGAAGATTGACTTCATGGTTGAAATTTTTCCCTAACTTTCACAATAGAACAAGGATGTTGAGGCATATGAGTAAAGTGCAAGAAAACCTTGTCAATGGGTAAGTCGATCACTAGTTCCTTGTCCTTCATTTTCTCTCTCTCAATCTTTATCATTTCAGCAAAGTGCAAGAGTCAAGCTCCTTGATTGCTGCCCCAAGTGTTGATTTCCCTTCTCTATCTTGTAATCATCCATCTTATCTCAATTCTTCTTCCCTTTTCCCTTCCAATAATTCATTCCCTCCAAACAAACAAGAAGTTGCACTTCCCTCTCCACCACAAACAATAGCAAAAATGGTTGAATTCCAACCTACCCCTCCTCATACATCCCCAAATCCATGTTGGGAAGAGGAAAATCAGACAACCAACCAAGGGTAGCAAGAAGAAGAGCCAAGAAAGGAATAAATTATCAAAATCTTGGTTAGCTTGGCGTTAAAATTTGGGATAAAAAAGATCCCCTTGATGGTTAATCCCATTGAGGAGGTCAAAGTTAAAGAGGAAATGATGGCTAAAGCTGAGTTTGCAGCAAAATAAGAATGAGAACAAGAACAAGAAGATCATCAATCTATTTTCTCTAAATACATTGTCCATAATGGCACTTTGTATTCGAAGAGGATGTTGATCCAATCTAAGATGCACAATCAATCATCAAGGAATAGGAACAATCATATCCCAGTCCTATTAAAGAGGAGCAACTGGAAGAGATCAAATCAAAGTTGAAGCCACTTGATGAAGAAAGAATTGTTGAAGATTTTTTTCTTTCATTTGAAGGGCCTAATTTGATTGATGAATCCATAATGGAGGAGAACCATACAATTCAAGAGGCTTCAAGTACAGAGCATGCCACATAAGAACCTTCAATTCTTCCTCCCACTTCATCCCCTTCAAGCTATAATGTTGAAGAAGAGTTTGAGCTTTCAAACTTCATGTTTGAAGATGAGGGGAACCATGGTGAGCAAGTTTAGATCAGGATGACACCATGGAGGAGGTTGAGCACATGCAACAAGACAACAAGGAGGTAGATTATCTGTCTAACTTGGAAGATTGCTTTGATGGAGAGGAGCCTATGGAGATCACATCATTTTCTCCTTCATCATCCACCTTCCAAGCACATGAGCCTGTTGCCATGAAGGAGAGAATTCAAGGACAACAACTTGCACTTCATAACAACCCTCTGGAACCAAGGTTGGAAGATATGAATCTTCCATATTCTTCACAGGAGAAGGAAGGAAAAGAGAAAGAGGATGTCATCATCCCTCGAAACCATTCACCCAAGAAGAATTACAAGAGGAATCCATTTTTGGAGAATACTATCATAGGTGGGCACATTCATCAAATCAAACCTTTCCCAATCAAGTACTTGGCTTGATTAGAGCCAAGGGAGAAACCAACACAAGTCATGTTTATTTCTAAGCATGAGGGAGAGCCTCAAAGTGCCAAGGATCAACAACAATACCTCTTGGAACCAAGTGAGTAGCATATTGAAGAGGTATTTATTTTGTTTCAAGTTGATACCTTGATGGAGGGAGTGAAGAAACAATTTTTTCAGCCTTCCACTCCTAATCTCAGTTATATTCAATGCCAAATCATTTGCATGGCTGCCAATTGTAAGGAAGGGAAGTTATTTCTCATCACCAGTAAATAGGTTTTCTTTGAAATTTCTCATCTCTCTGGTTAGAGTAGAGTAGGTAGGTTTTCTTTTAGCATAAGAAGTGCTTGTGCACACTCTGCATATCCCACTTGGGGTGTGTATGATTTCCAATTTTGTACATAGTTTGTGCGTTGGTGTTTTGTTGCTCTTACAAAGTGCATTGGAAATGGCATTTGGTGAGATCATCTCTAGTTTTAGTGGTATTCCAAGTGGCTCAGAGATTAGATATCAGAGTTAAGATCATATATTATGCTATCATTCATGACTCCATGCCCAATGGATGCTTCAAGGACACTAATCATTTCACCTAACTGGAAGGTGACCCGATGAGTCACGAAATTGATGACCAAAATAAGCTCAGACTTATTTTTGGTCAGCTAACATCATTTTCCCCTTTTTGTGCTTCAATTTGAAAGCATTTCCATCAGATAGGAAATTTCTTCCCCTTTCCAAATATATAAATAATTCCTTCTAACTCCTCATATTTTGTAAATGGCGGGTCGTCGGGCCTTGGAAGGATTTTTTGCTAAACGTTGGCGGCGAGAGCCTAGGGAAGAGTTTTTGCGATGGGAAGATTGCAGGCGGAGGGGCAGCAGGAGATATTTTAGCACTTTGCACTTTTGCAAAAATTCTAATTTAAAATTATGATCCTATGAGCCTACGAGAGGATATTTGTGCCAAATAAAGGAAAAAATTCCTAACACCCGTAAAGGGACACATGGCCGTGTTTCAAGTCAAAGTAGGAAGGTGGGTCGTCGGAGGAACTTTGGAATTTTTTTCTTTTGTTTTCAAAAGCATAAAAGTATAACGGTAAGTGGCACCTCTTTTGATGCCTAGATAAGCAATGTGTCGACCTTTGTCACCTTGGAAGCAAGCCGATGGGGAAACTTTGGGTTTTTTTGCTACTTTCTCAAAAAAGCGCAATTTCAATTTTGGGCCTATAGAGGGTTTTGGATACAATGGATTTCGGGCCTATGGGGCTAAGGGAGGTTTTTATAATTTTGCATTTTTTTGCAAAAGGCACCAAAGTGAATTTCGGGCCCGCGGATTCATTTTGCAAAACTCTTTTTTTCCATTTTTGTATAGATTTGATTCAAATATGCAAATGGCCATATCTTTTGATCCAGTGATCAAAATTCAACAAATTTGGTACCATTGGAAAGGTCTCAACCTACTCTATGTGATGAAAGCATAAAATAATATTTTTAGTAGGATTTGGTGGGTGAAAAATAGGAGAATGTCTTTGATGTCGTTAATACGGAACCGATTGCTTCAACTAGCAAGATTTGATCGATTCGCCATGTTTCCTTCTCAACATGCCAAATAGACATGGGAAACTAGAATTAAAAGATTGTAGGTGGACTTTCATGGGCATCGAGAGTTGGTGGTTGAGCTCTTAGAGCAGAGATCATTTTCTTCTTTCTTTCTAGTTTTCGTTGTTCTATATAATGTAAACACTTCTCATTTGAGAAGGTGATACATTCTAGGTGTAGGGAAAGTTTTCCAAATTTTTTTTGAATTCCATCTGAGTTGTAAGCCTTTTCATACTCTGGATAGTAGATTTTGTGCCTCCGAGCATTAATTTAATGGTTTGTGTACCTTATAGACCAATAAAATTGTGTTTTTATGGTGTTCTTCAATCCTTCACATTGCTTTGTTGTTTCTCGGTGCCTCTTCATTTAATGGTTTCTTGTTGTGCATGGATTTCATGTTTTCAGGTGTAAGATGTAGTGTTTCATGGAGTTTTTATGGTGGATTAGGACCTAGGTTTGTGTCACTTCTGTCTGACCTCCCCATCTCCTTTTCCCCTATTTCATCCTCCCTTAGCAGATCATCTAGATCCCCTCTCCTTTCTTGGTGTATCACCACTTTAGTGTGGGCTCTCTTTCACTATCTCTTTCTCTCCGTGTCCTTGGAATGGTTAGATTAGGATAGATTAGTTTTTCTTGCATTAGAGTAGCTTGTGGAAGGTAGTTTAGGAACAAGATCAAGGTTTCTCACGGAGGATCATCTCAAGTTTTACAAGTCCCACAACATGAGAGATGGTCCAATCTTATGCAGATCACATCGTATGTGCTACACAAAACCGTGTGATTCAAGGATGATGTGATTTTGCAAGAACAATATCCTTTTTGTGTTTAGAATGGGTCATTGGTGACCTATGGTTATTGGCAAGTATAAGTAACATATGTTAACGATATGGAGGAATTTGTGAATCCTCCTTGCTTTTAGGAAACCATGTTGTGACCCCTTTTCTTTTAGGGAGAAGAAGGGGCAAGTTTTTCATTAGAGTCTACAAGAATGGTTAGTGCGTTTCTCTAGTAAATTACTTGTTGGACCTCTCTTGTTTCCTATTTCCTCCTAACTCACTTGAGTGTTCCTATGTGTAATAATATTAGAGCTTGTGTTCATTCTAACATTCTTTTGTGCTAAGGAGGGTCTAAATTTAATAAATTGCATTTTATTATATAAAGAGTGTTGGTATCGTAATTTGTTCTCCTTTTCAAGTGAGATCATCCCAGATTTGGCATGGAGCTTAGAGATAGATAGATCATGATGTATGTCATTTTCTAGGCTGGGAATGAGATCTAAGCGGCCCTTTTTCACTCAAATTTGTGGAAAGATGGATAACACCTTCAAGAGGATTAGACCTATCCTCACTACTTTAGATCATGCCTTTGACCAGGTGAGAGGACCCATCGTAACCTCTGTTTGATGAAGGAGATGGAGATATCCTTATTTTGCACAAATTTTATGAAGAAAACCTTGGGAAAGTATGATCAATACTCCATAATTTAACTCTCAAGAGTTGTCAATTCTAAAATATGGAGATACTTTCGAAACAAGGCTAAGGTTATTGAAGCCATTATGAAATCCTTATTTTAATGCATATTTTAGTAAATAGATTTCATTCCTTTGTGGATATACAGGGTAAAATAAGGGTAGTTTAGGATGGATACATGGATTTTGAATAATTTTTGTGGGAGGTTAAGTAGGATAAATTTGATCATACCACATCTTTGAGAGATTTCACAACAATTGGAAAGCTAAATGATAGAAAGCTTCAAAATATCTTAGCTTTTTCGAAGCTTTCTATCATTGAACTTCGAGTGATAGGAATTTGGCCCCTTGTAAGGATGTTGGTTATTGGGATCCTATTTATTTGTTATGGTCGTGTGATGGTGTCAATCCTATAGAGACCCTCCCTTATCTCGATTTCTCTTTTTTGACATAATCCTTGGAAATTAGTGCTAGGGGTAACATTTAGAGGCCATTATGGAGGAGTTAAGAAGATTTATTTGTTACTTCCAACTCCCCATTTTATTCAATGGTTAGGCAAGTTGGGTATGGTTTTCGGTGTTTATAATTGTTGGTGTTGATCATCACTTGAGTTCTTAACCCCCACATGGGAGGATAGATATCATGACATGATGTCGTATTAGATCTAGTTTGTGTGTATATTATTAGATGTTAGCTCAATGTAAAGTACCCCTACCGAAGTCCCACAAAGGGATGAAAAGTGATTGTTATTTAGATATTACATATTTTCTATATTTGTAAACTTAAAATTTGTTATCGAGGACAAACATTTTATTTTGTTGATTTGTTAAGAAGCTCCAGGATCTTCTTATTATTTTATCTTACTGCGATATTTTTGTGATTTGAAATGTGGCTACTTGCCCATTTATTTTGATTGTGGTGATTTCATGGATTTTACCTTTGTTTTGTGACTCGGAACTTATTTGCCACCAAGGCCAATTGGCTAAATATCATCCAGGATGTTACATGGATTTCTTTTTGCTTGCTAACAAGCTAGTTCTACTTTATTTGTATTGTGTTATCTCGTCATATGGTGGTACACCCTATGTTTTCGGATTATCACCTTAGGTGCTTCAAGTCTTTCCTTTGGGTTCTTGAATAATGTGACGTTGTGCACCTAGGGTCTTGGAGTGACCCCTTTTGTCACTTAGCTTTCCATAGGTGGAAGGATTTTTGTATCGCTCAACATAGATGATAGTTTTGATAGTAATTATGTTTCTTGCTACACCCTGGTATGAGTTTTCGTCATTGTTAGGATAGATGTGATATCAAATATGAACTTATGGATTTTTTCAAGGATGGATTAACTCTAGGATAGTTAAACGTTACGATGGATAGTGTGTTGTTTGGATATGATGATCCATCGATTGGAATACTAGAGTATTAACTTGTTTTCTTTGTGTTATTTTTGAAAAGATCCATGTTTTGGCTGTAAATACCTCGGGTTAAATATGAAAATACTTTAGTTCATGTGATATGGTGCTTCTTTTAGTCTTAATGACTCATATATAGATCCATCTTGTCTTAATCTCTTAAATTGTTTAAGGTATACCATACTATAAACTATTAGTATCGAGTTAATGATTGGATAGATATGGATGAATTTGGGTCCTTTGGACCTTCTATATAAATATTTTTGTTTTATAGGTCTTATGTTTCTAACCTTGGTTGTGTTATGTCATGTTACTTCATCCAAGGCTATAACCTTTTTCCTTAGAGGCTATATTTGAGTAAATATTTTGACTTTCACCTTGTTATTTTGATGTCCTCTTGGTGAAGAAGTGTGCTATAATTTTTCCACTAGTTGTCTTGATTTCTTGGTTAATGGTATCTTGTGGATGTATAAGTTTTCTTTAGAAAATATTTTTCTTATATAGTGAACCTATTTTGGGTTTAAACCACAAACATTGTTTCTTCTTTCATATTGATCTAAACTCCTCAAACACGTAGACAAAAATTTATACTTTCTTAATGTGAGCCTCCATCATAGCTCTTATTAATACTTATAGAGGATTGTTCGAATGCATTAGTGATGCATGTAACTATTGGGGATAAAATATTGTAAGCTTGGTGTGTTTCTATCTGATTAATGACCTATTGTTTCTATAAAATTAATAATGTGTTAAGGTTGGTTCTTCCTACTCATTAAAATTCAATTAGTAATGTGGTAAAATTATAGGAGTATGCTTAGAAAATGTAACTATAACTTGTGTTTTATAATTTGGAATATGGAATGGATAAGTGAATGGGATTGAACACAAGTAGAATGTAAAAGTTAACAACCTTAATTTTATAAATTGCTATTACAAGCCATAAAATTTATAAACGATATAATTTGTATGATAGAACTAATTAAAAAGTTTGTTTGAGATATTGTATGAGTACTAAATAATCTCAATTGTGCCCTTAGAATTTGGGTTCTATAATGTTTGAGTACATCCCATACCCCCTTATTATATCAAACAATAAACATATATATTGTGGTTATAATGCAAGTTACATGCTAGACCATTTTATGATCTCTCACCGGTTAGTATGGAAATTTGTATATAAGTGTACATAAAGATTTTATCCCCTTGTTAGAATGGATTCATTGTTATGTTCATATTATTGGGTTTGTTATCCAAAATTCACCCCTCGAGGTAAATTTTGATAACATGCATCAAATTATTGAGTCCCGAGTAATTAGATTGATTAAATGCCCAAAATCCTATTTTTGGGGCCCCTTTGGCTTCTCTCTAATCACCCATCAAAGAAAAAATCCCAATGAGCTAGAAAAAATGAAAAAATGCAAAAATTAAGTTGTAGGTTTGTTTCAATGCATTGCAGTTTCAAGGCTATGGGTTGTACTAAGTGCGGATCGTACCAAGGTTCTTCGTACCAAGTTCACGACTGAAATACAAAGGAATTATAAAATCCATAACTTTTTATCTCGGGTAGTGTGTGGGATAGCTAGGATAAAAATACGCGTGGGACATGAATCAACCAATTTGCGCAAGTCGATCAATGCGGGTGGTGAAAAGATTGTCATCCATGATGACAAAGAAAAAAGTATGCATGGGACGTGAAAGGGTGAAAAGAGCACAAAAGGGGACAAGGAAGCCATAATCGGCCGATGAGGAAGAATGTGTCTTGGATAGCCAGGACACACGGACCCAATTTTGCCGCAATACCCGCAACTCAAAGGAAAAGTCAATGTTTGACTCTGAAACTTCAAACAACCATAAATTTTGACTCCGAGCTCGATTTAAATAAAAGAAACATATTCAGCCCTTGATCGCTTAATGCTCATTCCCATCAAATGACGTAAAACACCGTTAGACCCAAAATAGCTGCTCGCACTCAGAAGGCCATAACTTTTGCATTTCTCAACAAAATCAAACAAAATTTGTACCATTGGAATTGTTGGTCTAAGAAAAATACACAACAATCAAGAAATTCTTGATTTGATGAGAAATCAATGGAGATTTTTCATAAAATGTGGCCGGGTTCATGACAATGTTTTATTTGGTAGTTGGGAGTGCAATTAAGAGGCATGGTCATCATTCTTTCTCTATTACAGCACCTGGGACAATATGGGGAGCCTTTTGCAAGTAACATACAATCATTTCACTCCATTTAGTGCCTCTTATAAGTGGTTTAAGGACAGATTTCAGGATTTCCATTTTCCCCTTTTCTCTCTCTTCTCATTTTTCTATAAATTGGAGTGTTGGGCTCATTGTAAAAGGGGGTAGTTTTGTAGAAAAACTCGCCAAATTATTGCTTTATGAAGCTTAATGTCCTACACGAAATTTTTGTGGACTCCTTACATGGTGATCCGGCCCTTATCTTGTAACATATTGAATTGTGCATATCACGAAGCAATAAAATATAAGTTTGTGGATGCATCTTCCCCTGCTGTGTTTTCTTGCATTCTTCTTGCCCCTTCAACCTTGATTACACGTGTAGTGTGTCTATATTTATGCACATGCAAGGATCTATTATTATTGTGCATGTATGAAACATTGTTGTGAATGCATTATCGATTGTGGAGAATCAAGTTATCACCCCTTCTAGTATGCACTTTACTCCTAGTTTTCACACATTGGAAGACTACTTCACACCCTCCTTTTCGGTGTATCACCACTTGAGTGTAGGATTTAATTTTCATGCATTCTCCCTCCCGGGTCCCATAGAAATTTAGATTAGGAAAGATGGTTTTGCCGCATTAGATCAGATTGTGGCGGGTAGTTTAGGAACAAGAACCATCTTTCTCTCGGGGTCTATCTCAAGTAGCAAGTCTCACAACTTGGAGATAGTACCCATGTTATCCGATCACACCGTGAGCTCAAGTATATGCACTTGTAGAAACATAATGGTGTTGTGATTCGTGATAATAGGTCCTATATCCATCTTTCCAATGATGATAACTTTTGAACCCTTAAATATGTCCACATACCCTTAATAATGGATTAACATATTAATAGTAATGTGTTCTAGCCGTGTTTTACTTTTTGAACATAAATGTGTCTAATTTCCCCTTGTTCGAGGATTTTTGGTTGTTATACATTTTTTACCTATTTTCTCAATAGGTATATGATTTATGGTCTTTAGGAGTAAGTCTATACCTCCACTTTAAGGAGAGGTATCTATTGACCCAAATAAGCTCACACTCATTTGTGGTCAACTAACATCATTTTTCCCCTTTTTGTTCTTCAATATGAATTTTTACATATTTCGAGCACTTAAGGTCCCCTAAAAGCATTTCAATTAGATAGGAACTTGTTTCCCCTTTCCAAAGATATAAATAAGTCCTTCTAATTCTTCATATTTTGCAAATGGCGGGTGGCGGGCCTTTGAAAGATTTTTTGCCAAAAGCGATCAGCTGGGCCTGGGAAGACTTTTTCCATGGGAAGATTGTAGACTAGTAGGATGGTAGGAGATATTTTGGAACCTTTTAATTTTTACAAAAATCTAAATTTACAATTGTGGGCCCACGAGCCTGTGGAGGATATTTGTGCCAAATAAAGGAAAAAAATGCTAGGCCCCACAAAGGGACACATGACCATGTTTCAAGTCAAAGCGGGAAGGTAAGTTGTTGGAGGAACTTTGGAATTTTGGATTTTTTTTTAAAAGCATAAAAGTATAAAGGTATGCAACACATTTGATAATGCCCCAGATAAGCCACATGTTACACCTTTGTTAGATTTGGGGAAGCGGGCCACCTGGGAAACTTTTCATTTTTAGTAAATTTCTCAAAAAAATGTAATTTCAATTTTGGGCCTGTAGAGGCTTTTTGGCTAAAGTGGATTTCAGGCCTACGGGGTTGTGGGAGGTTTTTTATAATTTTGCATTTTTGTGAAAAAGGTGCCAAAGTGAATTTTGGGCCCGCAGATCCATTTTGCAAAACTAGTTTTTTGCCATTTTTGTATGATTCGATTCAAATATTCAAATGGGCATATCTTTCGATCCAAAGCTCAAAATTCAACAAATTTGGTACCATTGGAAAGGTATCAACCTCTTCTATTCCATGAAAGCATAAATTATTATTTTTAGTAGGATTTTTGGGTGAAAAATAGGAAAACGTATTTCATGCCATTAATATGGGATTTGATTGCTTCAACTACCCAGATCTGATCTGATTTTCCATCTTTCCTTCTCCAACATGCCAAATAGACATGGGGAACCAGAATTGACATATTATAGGCATATTTATAGGGGCATTGATTATTGGTGGTTGAGCTCTACAAGTAGAGTCGATGTTCTTCTTTCTCTCTAGTTTTCATCATTCTATATATTGTAAACACTTCTCATTTGAGAAGGGGAGACATTTGGGTGTAGGGAAACTCTATCAAATTTGTTTCTTAACTCCATTTGAGTTGTAAGCCTTCTACTAAGCATGGAAAGTAGATTTTTTTCTCTCCGAGCATTAATGCATTGGTGTGTGCACCTTATAGAGAAATAAAATTGTGTATTTTGTGGTGTTCTTCAAGCCATTTGCATTACTTTTTGTTTCTCTCTGCCTCTCCATTTTGTAGTTGTTTCTTGTGCATGCATTTACATTTATAGGTGTAAGATGTCATGTTTCATTAAGTTTTGATGGTGGATTAGGATATGGGTTTGTGTCACTTGTGTCTGACCTCCCCATCTCCTTTTTCTCATGTTTCATCCTCCCTCAAAAAGTATCTCACCCCCTTTCCTTTTCATGTGTATCACCACTTTAGTGTAGGATCTCTTTCACTCTCTCTTTCTCTCTGGTTCCTTGGAATGGTTAGATTAGGATAGATTATTTTTTCCTGCATTAGAGTAGCTTGTGGTAGGTAGTTTAGGAAAAAGAACCAACTTTCTCTGGAGGATCATCTCAAGTTTTGCAGGTCCCACAGCTTGAGAGATGGTCCAATATTATGTAGATCACACTGAATGCCCCACACAAAACAAGGCCATTCAAGGGTGTTGTTATTTTCCCTAATAGTTTTGGCATGCCCGGTGGGTCACTTAGGTTATATTTTTCTCATCTTTCCATGGTGTCTCATTATCAAAGAAAAAATCTTAATCCATTGTGTTACCACACCTAATAGTTTTGGCAAGCTGAGTGGGACAAAGTTTCAAGCACATTACCACTTTAGTTCATCAAGTTGATGTGTTCTTGGTGAGATTTAGCCTTTGGAGGCACATGCAAAGCACATATGGTGACTCCATCTAGTCAACAACACAATCTATGAAGTTACATAACTTTTCCATCCATTTCCATCCATTCTTCTTTCCACATCTTTCATTTTCTTCCATTCCATGAAGTTGTGCAATCATGACTTCATTTCCATCTTAGAATTCACACTTGCAGCAGAGTGCATTACACCTCTAATATATTTCACAAATGCTCTAGATCAACATTATGATCAGATCCAAAATAATCATGCTTAGCCATATGAGCAAAGTGCAAAACTAGTTTGGATATGAAGCTTATCAAGAACAAGGTATGCATATAAGTGACAATGAAAGAAATGGAGAATGTTTATCTACGGTGGAGAAGATTCAGCCCTTGGAGGCTCGCATTGTACAAAAAGGGCCACAACTTAGATGAAAGCATTCAAAATTGGCTATAGGGCACCTGGTCCATGGTGGCCCTATGCCAAGACATTACAACCCTCAAGAGAAGATTGACTTCATGGTTGAAATGTTTCCCCGCCTTACACAATGCAATGAGGATTTTGAGGCATATGAGAAATGTGTGAGAAAACCTTGTCAATGGGTAAGTCAGGTCACCGATTCATTGTCCTTCATTTTCTCTTTGTCAAGGTTTATCATTTCAGCAGTGCCAAGAGTCAAGCCCCTCACTTACTGCCCCAATTATTGATTTTCCTTCTCCATTTCATAATCTTCCATCTCATCTCAATTCTTCTTCCCTTTTCCCTTCCAAGAAGTCATTCCCTCCAAACAAACAAGAAGTTCCACTTCCCTCTCCACCACAAACAATAGTAAAACTGGTTGAATCCCAACCTACCCCTCCTCTTGCATCCCCAAATCCATGTTGGGAAGATGAAAATCAGACAACCAGCCAAGGGCAGCAAGAAGAAGAGCCAAGAAAAGAAGAAATGATTAAAATCTTGGTCAGCTTGGCTCTAAAATTTTGGATAAAAAATATCCCCTTGATGGTTAAGCCTACTAAGGAGGTAAAAGTTGAAGAGCTAGCGATGGCTAAAGCTGAGTTTGCAGCAGAGAAAGAAGAAGAACAAGAAGAAGAACAAGAAGATCAACAATTTGTTTGCTCTAAATGCATTTTCCATGATGGCACTTTTTCTCGAAGAGGATGCTTGATCCAATCCAAGATGCGAGAATCGGTCATCAAGGAATAGAATAATCAACTCTAATTCCTATTAAAGACGAGCAACTAGAAGAGATCAAATCAAAGTTGAATCCACTAGATGAAGAAATCTTTGTTGAATATTTTTTTCTTTCATTTGAAGGGCCTAATTTTATTCATGAATCCATAATGGAGGAGAACCATATTGTTCAAGAGGCTTCAAGTACTGAGCATGCCACAAAAACCTTAAATTCTTCCTCACACTTCATCCCCTTCAAGTTCTAATGTTGAATAAGAGGTTAAGATTTCAAACTTCATGTTTTAAGATGAGGGGAACCATGGTGAGCAAGCTTCAGATCAAGATGACATCATGGAGGAGGTTGACCACATGCAACAAGACAACAATGAGGAAGATTATCTTTCCGACTTGGGGATCACTTTGGTGGAGATGAGCCCATGGAGATCACATCATTTTCTCCTTCACCATCCACCTTCCAAGCACATGAGCCTACTATCATGAAGGAGAGCATTCAAGGACAACAACATGCACTTCATAATAGCCCTGGTGACCAAGGTTGGAAGATATAAATCTTCCATGTTTTGTAGAGGAGAAGGAAGGTAAAGATCAAGAGGATGTCATCATCCCTCTCACACCATTCACCCAAGCAAGATTACAAGAGAAATTGTAATGAAATTACTTGTATAATTCAGATCATGAGCAGCAATATAACACCAAATAACACAATATTCTAGAATAATGATCTCAATATGCAATTAGAATAGCTTAGCCATTTCGAGGGGAAACCTCCAAACCATACAATAATACTCAAATGCTCCAATGATGATGAATTACTACCTACAATCCCCTATATATATTATTCATATGTTATGGCCATCACCAAGGCCGACCTACTAAGCATGAGAAAGTATAAATGATATAATAAAATGATATGGTAAGCCACAAGTCGGCTACTCATATCCTAATACAAGCAATAGGTTAAGGGCATAACATGCCCTTCCCCTTCAAAGAAACATTGTCCCCAATGTTGAGAAGCTCTAGGTGCTGCTGCAGGAATGTCATATCTTCCCATGTTGCATCTTCATTATCCATATTCTTCCACTTGATCAGGTACTCAGTAATAACCCATGTCCTCAATCTTTTAGTGTGTGTTTGAAGGATGCATTCAGGTTCCAAGATGACCCTCCCCTCCTCATCGAGCTTAGGTAACACTGTTTGGGCTGATACTCTCTGTCCAATTACTTTCTTTAGGAAAGAAACATGAAAGATTGGATGTATTCTGGTGGATTGTGGAAGTTCTAATTTGTATGCTACAGTACCAATCTTCTACAATACTTAATAGGGGCCATAATACTTTTGTGAAAGTTTGTTATCCTTTTGTTGTTGTTTCAAAGACATTTTCTTATATGGTTGTAATTGAACAAAAACCCAATCACCAACTTCAAAATTCCTTTCCGTGTGATGTTGATCAGCATGTTACTTCATGTGGTTTTGTGTCATGACCAAGTTCTCCTTGAGACTAGAGAGGACCTCTTGTTGATATTGAATGTGTTCTTCTACTGCTCTAACCCATGGTTTTCCTCTCAATGATGATGTGATGGATGGTGGATGGTACCCATAGAGTGCCAAAAAAGGAGACATTTTGGATGAAGTATGGAAGGAAGTGTTATACCACCATTCTGTAAGTGGCAACCATTAGACCCATCTTGCTTGTTTATCTGACGTAAAGCAATGAATATATCCCTCCAAACACTTATTTACAACTTTTGTTTGCCCATCAGACTAGGGATGATAAGAAGAGCTACGAGCTAATTGAGTACCCAAACATGAGAATAAATCAGTCCAAAAATTACTAGTAAATATAGGGTCTCGATCACTTACTATAATCTTCAGTGTCCATGAAGCTTCGAATCTGTGTCCATGAAGGTTGTTCACTACATTCGTTTGCGGTAGCAAATGGGTGTGCCAAGGCAAAAAAATGAGCATATTTTGTGATTCTATCCACCACAACCATGATGACATTTTTTCCTTCAGATTTAGGCAATCCTGTGATAAAGTCCATGGAAACCTCTTCCCACCGCTGGCTAGGAATAGATAGAGGTTGTACAAGACCTGGGGATCGAACTATTTCACCCTTATTTTGCTGACAAACCATGCATTCTGCCACAAATTTTTGCACATCCCCTTTGAGACCTTCCCAGAAGAAATCTTGTTTGACTTGATGATATTTTTTCAAGAATCCAGAGTGCCCTCCTACTAGAGAAGAGTGAAGTTCAGATAGAATCCTATTTTTAAGAGTGGAGTTCTTACATAGGTATAATCTATCTTTATACCATAAAGCATCCCCTTTCAATAATTTTTTCAGACATACTTGGATCATTTTGGAGATGATGAATGAGGTTTTTGTGTTTCGGTCATTTCTCCATTCGGACATTGCCTCATCTATCCAATCTTCCTGTAATATGGATATGACACATAACAAGGCTGCAATTGAGTCATCTTTCCATGATAGAGCATCCACAACTACATTCTCCTTTTCTTTCTTATAGATAATCTCAAAATCATATCCCAACATCTTGGAGACTCATTTTTGTTGTTCTTTAGATTATAAATGTTGCTCTAAGAAGTATTTCATACTATCATGATATCTCTTCACTTTAAAGTGTCTTCCTATGAGATATGGTCTCCATTGCTTTACTACATGAAGTATGGCTAGCATTTCCTTCTCATAAGTCGGCTTTAAAAGATTTTTACCTTTTAATTAACAGCTCAAAAGGCAATAGGATGGCCTTCTTGCATGAGAACCTCCCCATACCCACCCCTAATGATGCATCACATTCAACAATGAATTTTCAGAAAAATATGGAGTAGCCAAGACTGGAGTGGTGCACATGGCCTCCTTTAGTTTCTCGAATGCTTTGGTTGTATCCTCACCCAATGGAAGGAATCCTTATTTAATAAAGCTATGAGAGGAGCAGCTATGCTTCCATAATGCCTTAAAAATCTTCGGTAATGACTGTAAGCCCCAAAAATCCTCATAGATTCTTTAGGGTTTTTGGAACCTTCCACTCCATCATGGCTTTGATCTTATTAGGATCCACTTTAACCCCTTCATGAGAGACAATGTGACCCAAATATTCAACCTCCTTGAGTCCAAAAGAACACTTAGAGGGCTTTGCATATAGTTGATGTTGCTCAAGGGTTTCCAAAACATTATTTACATGATGCAATTGTTCCTCCCATGTTTTGTTATAAATTAATATATCATCAAAAAACACTAAGACAAACTTCCACAGTGAATGACTTAAAAATAAAATTCATCAAATTTTGAAATGTAGAAGGTGCATTTGTGAGTCCAAAAGGCATTACTAGGAATTCATAATGGCCTTCATGTGTTCAAAAGGTGGTTTTATGAACATCCTCATCCTTGATTCTGATTTGGTGGTATCCCGAACGAAGATCAAGCTTTGTAAAATAAACAGCACCATGCAACTCATCAAGCAAATCATCAATAATGGGAATAGGAAACTTATCTTTGATTGTGTACTTATTAATTTCCCTATAATCAGGACACATGTGTGACATGTCATCTTTCTTCCATACCATCACTACTAGAGAAGAATAAGAACTCTGACTATGGCAGATGATTCCTGCTTCCAACATCTCTTGTACAATCTTCTCGATTTCACTCTTTTGCACATATGGGTACCTATAAGGTCTGATGTTAGGTGGTTGAATTCCTGGTAATAATTGAATAGCATGATCATGATCTCTCTTTGGAGGTAAGCCCTTTGGTATATTTTCAAATACAACAGAGTGTGCATCCAACACTACTTGCATATCTAATGGTATAATGTCCTTATAATGATGAGCCTCCAATGAAAAGAGTTGTGCCACAAATCCTCTCGCACCCTTTTTAGCATTTTGTGCATCTAATGAGAACTTACTATTTGCGGAGACTTTCTCTTAAGCCTCTTAGCTCAAAATTCCTTCCTTCTAAGTGAAATCACATGAACAAGTCTTAGAAGTTCATCTCAATGGTTCCCAAAGTGGTAAGCCATTGAACGCCTAACACAATGTCTACTCCTCCAATAGAAATGGCATACATGGGACTATTTAGTATGTAATCTCCCATGGAAAGCTTAATTCTATGGATTTTTCCAAAACAAGTAACAGTACCTCCATCAGCAATCATTACTTGACATTTAAGAGCTGGATAAATGAAATAGTTTAGGCACACTGCTAACTTATGATTGATAAAGTTGTGAGTACTTCCTGAATCAATCAACACTGTGACCCTCTATTTTTTTAGGAATCCAACCACCTTTAGGGTTTGGGGGTGCTAATACCTGAAATTGCATGGCATGAGATCGTTGGCTAAGGATCTCCTGACTCCTCCTCTGGCTCAACCAAGACCTCTGACTCTGCATCTTCATTATTCTCTTCATCTTCACTAGGCCCATCAATGTAGAACAACTTCTTTTTAGCACATTTATGTCCGGTCCAAATTTACTATCACAGTTAAAACATAACCTTTTTCTCTCTTTTTTCTTCAATTTGTTGAGGTGTCAATCTAACTGGTTGAGGGAGTGTTAGGGCTAAGGTGTTGTGATCTCTAGTAAAAGTGAAATGTTGTCTCCTACTTGAAAAAAATTTCTCCTCTGCCCTTCTTGCCATAATCATCGAATTAGAAACCTTATGAGGATTAAAAATACACACCTCATGCTTAATGTGATCCTTAAGACCCCTAAGAAATAGTTCATTCAGATTCTCTTCAGTAATATTTTCCACCAATAGAGAAAGGTTTTGGAAGTGATGAATGTAATCCTTAACAAATCCTATTTGCCTCAACTTTTCTAGTTGGCTGAAGTAATTATCTAACACACTAGAACTGTAGTGCAATTCAAACTCTTCAGTGAATACTATCCATGTAACATTAAGATCACTCTTCTACCTTTGAGCACATAACCATCGATACCATATGAATTGGTCAGGTTTGAGATACAAAGATGCCATGGTCACCTTTTTCCTGATGGAATCTGATGTAGTTCAAAGAAATTCTCCATTTGGTTGATCCAATTGAGTGGATCCTTTCCATCAAACTTGCACATCTCCACTTTTGGAAACATAGTACGGGCCTGCAGAGTGCTTGTATTTGGATTGTGCACACTCGAAGATCCACTCGGCTCTCTGTGTCGATTATGTTGACCGAGGATCCACCTTGATTGACATAAGTATGATTACTATCCATCATATGTGGACTGAATTTTTGAATGAAATCCTCCAATATATGTCCAATCTTATCCACATCTTCTTTGCTGGCCACCCTAGATTCGAGGTCTCTCAAGTTAAACTCAAGTTGGCTTACTTTATGGTTTATTGAAGTAAACCCTAACCTTGAGGAATCTGTAGTTATATCTTCTGTCTCCAACTCCTCAACTACTATCTCATCCTTTTCTGGTGTTTTACCTAGAGTGATGGGATTCTTTTTTCCCCTTGTGGAAGGCCCTGCCATGATGCCCCAAAATAGTAGGATGTAGGGATCAAGGTCAAATTTTAGGGTTTTGGATTTCGATAAGAATTCGGCCAAATATAAAAAAACTTAAAGAATAAACCCCAAAAAAAAATTGTTTTCCTTTTTAAAATATAACGAATTTGAAAAAATCCACAATTTACACCCTAGGGAGCAATTTTATGAAAAACCCTAAATTTATAATAAATTTTGCAAAATAAATCAAAAAAATCTAAAATTTTCAAGGACCATTACTTGAAATGTTTCACAACTCGTAAACATATCTCTATCCAATTCACTTTGGTTCACAATATATGGTAGAAAAGAAAAATTTGGGTTTTTTGCCCTAATTTTGGCCCAGATCGCAGATTTGATACCACTTGTAATGAGATTACTTGTATATTCAGATCATGAGCAGCAATATAACACCAAATAACACAATATTTCAGAATAATGATCTCAATATGCAATTATAATAGCTTAGCCACTTCGAAGGGGCAACCTCCTAAACCATACAATAATACTCAAATGCTCCACCTGCTTGATGAATTACTACCTACAATCCCTATATATACTATTCATATGTTATGGACATCACCAAGGCCGACCTACTAAGCATGAGAAAGTATAACTGATATAATAAAATGATATGGTAAGCCACAAGTCGGCTACTCATTTTGTAATACAAGCAATAGGTTAAGGGCGTAGCAGGAATCCATTTTTGGAGTGAAATATCGAGAAGTGGGCACTTTCAGCAGATCAGACCTTGCCCAATTAGGTACTTGGCTTCATTAGAGCCAAGGAGAAGCCAACACTAGTCATGATTTCTTCTAAGCATGAGGGATAGCCTCAAAGTGCCAAGGATCAACAACAATACCTCTTAGAACCAAGTGAACAACATATTGAAGATATATTTGCTTTGTTTCCAATTGATACCTTGATGGAGGGAGTTAACAAACAATTTGCAGTCATCCTTCCACTCCTAATCTTAGTTATATTCAATGCCAAATCATTTGCATGGCTGCTAATTATAAGGAAGGGAAGTTATTTCTCATCACTAGTAGCAGGTTTTGTTTGAAATTGCCCATCTCTCTAGTTAGAGTAGAGTAGGTAGGTTTGCTTTTAGTAGAAGTTCTTGTGTACACTCTGCATATCCCACTTGGGGTGTGTATGATTTCCAATTTTGTACATAGTTTGTGTGGTGGTATTTTGTTGCTCGTGCACAGTGCATTGGAAATGGCATTTGGTGAGATCAACTCCAGTTTCAGTGGTATTCCAAGTGGCTCAGGGATTAGATTTCAATGTTAAGATCGGTATCAAGCTATCATTCATGACTCCATTCCCAATGGATGCTTCAAGGTACTGATCATTTCACCTAGTAGGAAGGTGATCCCCATGAGTCACCAAATTGTTGACCAAAATAAGCTCACACTTATTTTTGGTCAACTAACATCATTTTCCCCTTTTTGTGCTTCAATCTGATTTTTACATATTTCAAGCACTTAAGGTGCCCTGAAAGCATTTCCATCGGATAGGAATTTTTACCGCTTTCCAAATATATAAATAATTCCTTCTAACTCCTCATATTTTGCAAATGGCCTAGCCACCGAGGCCTTGGAAGGATTTTTGCCAAAAGTTTCTTTGGCAGGAGCACAGGGATGACATTTCACCATGGAAAGATTGGTGGCGGGGTGGTGGTAGATATTTTAGCACTTTGCACTTTTTTCAAAAGTGTAATTTACAATTATGAGCCCATAAGCCCGCGGAGGATATTTACGCCAAATAAAGAAAAAATGCCAAAGGCCCACAAAGGACATGTTATCACCGAATCAAGCACCCCTAGATGTTGATCGATTTCTAGTTTGATCACTCTAAGCATCCAATGTGATTGGATAACATGGGTACTATCTCAAGTTATGGGACTTTACTTGAAATAGACCTCCGAGAGAAAGCTGGTTCTTGCTCCTAAACTACCGCCACAATCTACTCTAATGCAAGAGAAACTAGCTATTCTAACCTAAAATTCCAAGGGACCATAGAGAGAGAATGCATAAAATGAAAGACTACACTAAAGCGGTGATACACGAGAAAAGAGGGTGTGAGAGTAATCTCCAAATGTGTGAAATACTGAGAGGCAAAGTGCACACTAGAAGAGGTGATGACAGTTCACCATAATCCACAAAATGCATTCACAACAATATTCCAAGCACACATGATAATGAATTCCTGCAAGAACATAATAAATAGACACAATATACTTGTAGAAAGATTAAAGGGGCAATAAGAATGCAAGGAAACACAGCGAGGGAAGATATATCCACAAGCTGATATTTTATTGCTTCATGATATACAGATTCAATCTATTACAAGATAAGGGCCCGGATCACCATGCGAGGAGTCCACTACAAGGGCCTGCAACAAACTAGCTTCACAAAGAAATTTTGACAGAGCTTTGTTACCCAAAACTCTCTCTCTTACTGATGGCCCAACACTCCAATTTATAGAAAAAGAAGGAAAGAGAAGGAAAATGGAAATCCCGAAATCTGTCCTTCAACCACTGTAAGAGGCATTAAGCTGAGTGGAATGGGTATACATTACTTGCAAAAGGCTCCCATATTGTCCCATGCTGCAGCGAGAGAAAGAATGATGACCATGCCTCTTAATTGCACTCCAAGCTACAAATAAAACAACTTGTTTCGAACCCGGCCACGTTTTCTTAAAAACCCAAACAATTTCTGATCAAATTTGGAATTTATTAATTTATGTGCATCGGGCTCGGAACCACGATTCCAATGGTACCAATTTTGTGCGATTTCATTGAGAAAGCATAAAAGTTATGGCCTTCCGAGTGCGGGCGGCTATTTTTGGAGTCAGCGGGCGTTTTTGTCATTTGATGGGAATGAGCATTAATTGGCTGGAGCATTAATTGGCGTACTTTTGGCCCGTATGTCCCATTTGGTTTCACGTGCAGGACAAATTCACCGGTTCGGCAGTTCACGCCCTTTTGTCCCATTGTCGGGACAAAAGTTCTCATTTCTACGGTTTGGCATTCGCGTACTTTTGGCCCGTGCGTCCCGGTGTTTGGGGCTGCCTTGACTAATTTCTCCGGTTCGGCGGTTCACATCTTTTGTCCCGCTTGTCCCAAAGGCGACCCTCTGATTAACCAATTTTTTTTTCTTTTTGGCGATTCAATTCGCGTCCGCGCGTCCTTTTCCCAGATGTCCCAATTGCTTCTAGGGCGCTATGCTCATTTCGGCCGATCCGCGCCTTTTTGTCCTACTTGTCCCAAATGCTTCTAGGACTAGGACTTAGCCATTTTCGTGATTTTCTGGCCCGAGCTTGTTTTTGCAAATTTTTCACATTTTAAAGAACTTGCTCTCTTACTTGGGGCGGGGAGTTAGAAAAATATGAGGGGGACCCTAGAAACATGAAATTTTGCAGGACTAAAGAATTTGATGTATGTTATCAAAATTACCTTGAGGGTGAATTTTGGATAAAGGGACACATGGCCATGTTTAAAGTCAAAGTGGGAAGGTGGGTCATCTAAGAAAATTTTGAATTTTAGATTTTTTTTTTAAAAGCATTAAAGTATAAATGTAAGCTGCACCTCCGTCATTGCCCAAATAAGCCACATGTTAGACCTTCGTTATCTACAGGGAAGCGGGTCAGTAGGGAAACTTTGGATTTTTTGCAACATTCTCAAAAAAGCACAATTTCAATGTTGGGCCCGCAGAGTGTTTTTGGATACAGTGTATTTCAGGCCTGTGGGGCTAAGGGAATTTTTAATATTTTTTTTCTTTTGTGCAAAAGGTGCCAAAGTGAATTTCGGGCCCAGCGGATCCGTTTTGTAAAACTCATTTTTGCCATTTTTGTATGGATTTGATTCAAATATTCAAATGGGCATATCTTTTGATCCAATGCTCGAAATTCAACAAATTTGGTACCATTGGAAAGGTCTCGACCTCCTCTATGCCATGGAAGCATAAAATATTATTTTTAGTAGGATTTGGTGGGTGAAAAATAGGAAAATATATTTCATGCCATTAATAAGGATTTGATTGCTTCAACTACCTAGATCTGATTTGATTCACCATCTTTCCTTCTCCAACATGCCAAATAGACATGGGGAACCATAATTGATAGATTGTAGGTGGATTTTCATGGGCATCTAGGGTTGGTGGTTGATCTCTCGGAGTAGAGTTTGTTTTCTTCTTTCTCTCTGGTTTTCATCATTCTATATATTGTAAACACTTCTCATTTGAGAAGGGGAGACATTCTAGGTGTAGGTAAACTCTGTCAATTTTTTTTTCCAACTCCATTTGAGTTGTAGGCCTTCTCTACTCTTGGAAAGTGGATTTTGTGCCTCCGAGAATTAATGTAATGGTCTGTGCACCTTATAGAGCAATAAAATTGTGTTTTTCTAGTGTTCTTCAAGCCTTTGCATTGCTATATTGTTTCTTTGTGCCTCTTCATTTGATGGTTTCTTCATGTGCATGAATTTCACATTTTGAGGTGTAAGATGTAGTGTTTTATGTAGTTTTGATGGTGGATTAGGATCTAGGTTTGTGTCACTTTTTTCCGACCTCCCCATCTCCTTTTTCCCCATTTCATCCTCCCTCAATAGACTATTTGGCCCCCTTTCCTTTTGTGGTGTATCACCACTTTAGTCTAGGTTCTCTTTCACTCTCTTTCTCTCTCTGGTTCCTTTGAATGGTTATATTACGATAGATTAGTTTTTTACCGCATTAGAGTAGCTTGTGGAAGGTATTTTAGGAATAAGAACTATTTTCTCGGAGGATAATCTCAAGTTTTACAAGTCCCACATCTTCGAGAGATGGTCCAATGTTATGCAAATCACACCGTATGCCCGACACAAAACCCGGTGATTCGGGGTTGTTGTTATTTTGCACCAAAAATATCCTTTTCATGTTTGGAATGGGTCATTGGTGACCTAGGCTTATTAGCAAGCTTAGGCAATATATGTTAGCGATATGGAGGAATTTTTGAATCCTCCTTCTTTTTGGGAAACCATGTTATGACCCCCTTTTCTATTAGGGAGAAGAAGGGGTGGCTTTCTTTGTTTGTGTCTACAAGAATGGTTAGTGTTTTTCTCTAGTAAATTACTAGTTGGACCTCTCTTCTTCCCTATTTTCTCCTAGCTTGCTTGAGTGCTCCTATGTGCAATAAGATCAAAGCTTGTGTTCATTCTAATATTCTTTTGCGCTAAGGAGGGTCTAAATTTAATAAATTTTATTTTATTATATAAAGAACTCGTGTTTGTATCCAAATTTGTTCTCCTTTTCAAGTTGAGAAACATCACATATTTGGCACAAAGCTTAGAGACATATAGATCATGATGTATGTCATTTTGTAGCTGGGGATGAGATCTAACTAGCCCTTTGTCACTCATATTTGTGGAGAGATGGATAACACCTTCAAGAGGATTTGACCTATCCTCACTACTTTAGGCCATGCCTTTTGACCAGGTGAGAGGACTCATAGTGTAACCTATGTTTGATGAAGGAGATGAGATATCCTTCTTTTACACAAATTTTATGAAGAAAACCTTGGGAAAGTATGATCAATACTCCATAATTTAACTCTCAAATGTTTTCACTTCTAAAAGATGGAGATACTTTCAAAAGAAAGCTAAGGTTACTGAAGACATTATGAAATCCTGATTTTACTACATATTTTAGTAAATAGATTTTGTTCCTTTGTGGATATACAGGGCAAAAAGGGGTAGTTTAGGATGGATTCATGGTTTTTGAATAATTTTGGTGGGAGATTAAGAAGGATAAAGTTGATTATACCAAATATTTGAGAGACTTCACAACAATTGGAAAGCTAAACGACAAAAAACTTTGGAATAGATAAGATATTCCACATGTCTCAATGGCGCATTTTTAGTCCCCAAAAGTGGAGACCCTAAACAAGTGCGGGCTCACCACATATCTCAGTCTGGAAGAGATGTTAAAAAAACTAAAGGGTCAGCAGAAGGCATCATGTGTCTATGATACGAGACATTTTTCCTTGGTTGTTGAAAAGTCCAAGCAAGGGTAGAGTGAGCGGAAGCCTCCAAGTGTCCTCCTGGCACTTCATGAAAAAAAAATTAGGGTCTGGTCCCTAAACATGTGTGGTCCTTCCATGTGTCCCTGGCCTTAGAAAATTTCTTTTCAAATTTCAAGTATAGAGTGCAGCCCAGCGGAAGCCTCCTCGTGTCTCCTAACACAACCTGTTAAGGTGGGAAAATGAGGTTTCTCATCAAATGAGTGTTAGCCCTCCACGTGTCAATGTTCCATCAAAGCTACTTTGGCCGGATGAAAAATTTGTCTAAGTCTATGAAAGGAAATGGAAACCTCCACGTGTCTCCCGGAATAACTCCAAGGCCAAACCAAAAGGTGAATTTTCAGATGAGTGCCGACCCTCAATGTGGAAAATCTTTGAGTTGAATCAGGCCTTAGAGTTTTCAAAGTGCCTCGCCAAGCCGCATCCAACCAAAAAGTGCCACATTTCCACATATGATAAGATATAAATTTGACCGGGAAAAATACACCCTTCAAACTATAAAATGTAGGAAAATCACCATTTACGCCCACGTTTCCACAAATACTTTGAACAAAATGACAAGGAAAACAAAATGTGATTGTGGAAAATGAGAGGAAGGGAAAAAACTTGAGTTTTTGCCCATGTTATAAATATTTCACATGGATCGAGGAATGAAAAACAAATTCATGTCTTTAAGTGATCCTTGACCAAGGAAGGGACTGATTATGGAAACCAAATGAAGGAAAGAGCTTTAATGTATCAATACGGGGAGATAGAAAAGATGACAGAGCCCACAAATTGAAGAATTTTAAGGACAAATGGGGTGGGATCAAATTGAGCACCAACATTGACTCTGACTCGGGGATGGGCACTCCATGTGAGTGCCACATGAACAAATATAAGACCAAGTGCCAAAACAAACCATTGGGTATTAGAGTCAAAGAACAAGCTTACTGAGTAAAACAATAATAAACAACTCCCCTAAGGATGAACCAAGAAACCAACAAAATGGCCACCAAGGACCAGGACGAAACAAAATAGGAAAACATGAAAGTAGAAAGAAACCAGAGTAATATACACTATACAATGGTGAGCATCCTGATTTAAAGAAAATCATCAAGGAAAATCATCAAGTGCCTACCATTTTAGATATGACCATGCTAAGCAGTTCTAATATGTCTTTAATAGCTGGTCATATGATTATGTCTATTTTCCATCCAAATCACTATCTGACCACATATTTCCAGGCTTATCCTTTATGTCTGGGTCAAGTTTTTTAACATCTTTTGAGGATGCATCAAACATCAAAGTCTCAGGAAAATCATCGTACTCATGATACCTGCATTGATCAATTTTATATTCCTTGAAAGTAACATAGGTCACAGAGTTATCAATATCAATATCTACATGCAATACTTCATAAGAAGCATTTTTGGGGTCCTCAATAAGATATAACATTTTTTTCACCAGGTAACTTCACAAGGCTACCCTTAATTGGTATGGTGGCATAATACATGTTCATCCGAACACTTCCACCAAAACATGCAGCCCACATTCTTGATAACAACATGCCCCATTTGGCAGGGCAATCAACAACAACAACATCAAGTTTCAAGTTCTTACTTGGATAATTTATAAGTTATACCACCAAACCTTTTACACATCCTACAACTGGCACCTCTCTAGAATCCATTGTAGTACACTTTCCATAAGCTATTGTCACTTTAATGTTCAATTCATTCATGACCTCTAGAGGCATAACATTGCATGATGCTCTGGAATCAAACATACAATTGTGCAAGAGTCTGTCCTTAATAATCAGTGTTGTAAAAAATGGATCAACATTTAATTGAGACTCAACCAAAGATGTTCCCAAGTAAACTTCAGGTGGTTCACCTAGTTCTTCCAATACTTGGGGTTTTTCCAACTCTGCAATGGTAGGAGGAACCTCTACACTATTTACATTTTTACCCTGGGTGACCTTTTCTTCTTTAAATCCCAAATATTTGAATGCTTTGTTCCTATGCTCAGGGATTCTAAGCAATTCAACAATAGGAACATAAATATTGATTTGACTCAAGATGTAGGGCCCACTTTTCTTTGACACCATTTTGTTACTAATCATGACACTACCGATTATATTATAGACATGATTATGGACCTTATTATAGTATGATGATAGATGTTAGATCATGGGTTATTGTTGACTTGATTCAGTTATGGCAATGATTATTAGAGACAATTTGGACATTGATGATGGTATAATGTTTGACATGGTTATATTATGGATGTTGTGCAAACTTGTGATATTTGTATATTATAGGTAGACCTAGAAATGGAAATTATTGGATGATGATATAAGTGTTGAGTAAAATTACAAATGACATTGCTAGATTGATTTGATGTTGTTGTGATTCATATATCTAGATGATTTTGGTAATTATATTTATATTAGTTTGGATGTTCTGATATGGCCATGAGGCCGAAGGAGGTATTTGTGTTTTGCAGGTTTAAAATATCACAACAAACATCGAGGGATTGGAGACCAACCACATTGGAATTCTAGATGAATTCAACAAGGTCACCATGGAAACTAGTATTTGTTTGTGTGTGTTTGTGTGTGTTAGGGATTCCCATGGGGGATCACCTTTAATTGTGACCAAGGGGTTTTATGTATTTTCTTTTATTTTGGTCCCTTTGTTTATGTTTGCATGTGTTTATTTTGTGATGCTTTTACCCCTTTCATTAATTATTAAATGGTGTGTAAATTTTGTGAGTAATCATATTGTTAAAATAAATAAATCAAATATGTCATAAGAAGGTAATTAATTAGAGTTGTTGGCCATGATTTAAAGTGATATAAGTATGTGTAAGAGATATGTAAGTGATGTGTGAATTGACTTTTGAGTGTGAAACACTCCACCATGGAAATTCGAAATTGTCCTTGGAGGCTGATTTTGGAGGCTTTTGGGACAAGTTAAACTTGTCCCATACCTCTTAAAGTTAATTACCAACATTACCTACGGTTGGGGAGTTGAAATTAGAATTTTATAATGATTTTTAAGGATGCAGATTGTAGGTTTTAATTACACTTTTTTACATTATTTAATTTCAGTCCTTTGGGGTGTGGGCTTGTTTTGAGTGTGTAAGTAAATTGTCTTATTATTCACCCTTCTATTTATTATACATTGGAGAATGAAGTTGACTTTTGTGTTTGGGTTGAAGATGTCTCGATATGGCATCCTACATGGATCTACCTCAACCTCTTCTCTTCCCTCTTCTATAAAATTTGAACGGTTTGCCTTGTTTTGGGGTTGCTTCATTTTGAAGACTTTATTCTTGGGAAAATTCCTTGTTGTTTTGGGAGATCTTGGTTTGAAGAAGTTTTTTTTTGGAAAGCTTGTTACATGCATGTGCTTTTGCTGTTTTGGATTTCTTCCATTGGGATAAAGCTTGATGTTTTGGAACATGGAAGAACTCCATCACGGAGAGGTAGGAGCTTGACTCTTGAAATGCTCTTATTTTATGAATTTAAGTGTTAATGTATGATTTTTTTGCATGTTGTGGGCTGTTGGGTAGATGGCCTAAGAATGGTGTAGGAGAAGACTATGGGTTTATATTTTGTGGGAGGCACAAGTATGTTTTAGGGAGGTATAAGGGTGGAGGGAGTTGGGATTTTGTTCCACCTTACAAAGAAATAGCTTTCATTTATTTACTCATTATGGGGTGCCATAACAGTTGGGGAGGCATAAAGAAATGCGAGGAATAAGGGGTGCTTAGGGGAGACATAAGGGGATATCAAAGGATTTGAATACATACATATATATATATATATATATATATATATATATTGGTGGTATTATATATCTACATATGTTGGTGGTTTGGTAGGATACCCATTTCCCCTTTGGGAGGCATAAGAAACATGCCCCATAGTTTCTTGATCCTTTGGCTTGCTTGATGAAGCCTCAATAATGTTTGTCATGTTTTAATATAGTGAAACTACATTCTGCTTTAGAATTTGTTTTATTGTGATTATGATGCTTGAGTGTTTGTGGAAGCCTATTGTTTCCATGAGTTGGATCACATCTTTTATTACTTTGTGGTTGGGGCTCGGGGGAAAATGAAGAAGGATGGGTTATCCTCTTCATTGGATGTTTTGGTTGGGTGGAGAGTGTTGCCTTTTCTCTACTTTTGTTGTGATCAAATTGGAAAAATGAGTAATATGCATGTTGTTGCTCTAGAGTTGAGATAAAGACAGTTTGAAAATCCCTTGTGAAATGAAATCTTATTGTATCCCCTTTCCCACTTGAAGTGGATGATCTCTGTATTCATTATAATGGAAAGATACTTTGTATCGGAAATGAAAGTGGAACTTTGAAATGTAAAAGAGTTATACTCGATTCATTTTGGAAAGAATGTGGAAGAATGACACGTGTTTTGTATGTTATATTTTTAAATCAAATGGAAAGGAGGTTGTAAGAGTTTCATTTGAATTAATGGAAGTGTTTTCCTTGTTCATATGATATTTTTCCATTGGAAATATGTATTTAACATGTTCTATGAAATCCCTATTTGGAAAAGAGGAAAAGTGAAACACGTGAGAAGAAAATGTAATATTCTGCTTACTGTTTTTATATATCTATGATTTTGGAAGGAATAAAAGAAGGATGTTACAAAATTGTATTTTTGAATCAATAAATTATGTATCACCTTTCTCAAATTACACAGTGGCATTGAATCTGATCTTTTAAATGTAATTGAAATCTCTGTTTGAAAGAAACAAATGCGTATAAAGGAAATGTAATACTTTGTCCTTTAAAATATGTAAAAATTGGAAATTAGAGATGTATTATAGTTTGGAATATGTTGAATTAAAATCAACTGAATTCATTAGATTATGTTTGGAACACATTATAATACTTGGAAGAAGAAAATGGAAAATAAACCTTTTTAAAAATTGAATTCTGTCTTGTTTTTTTTCCAATTGAAAATTATTTAATCCCAAATGCTAAGACCAAATCTACAACAAAGGAATAACAAATGAAACATTAATTTGTGAATAATAAGATCTAACAAAAAATTTCCCTTAGCTCTTAGGAAATTTTTTGGGAAATTTTTCTAATTTTTCCCACCAACTCGTAAGCAATCGAAGTGCCACGTGGCACCACGAGGCATCGACGAAGGGGCGGATCTCTTTTTAAATTTAGCACTCCCTGAAAAATATTGGGAAAATTTTACAAATTTTCCCCACTGCCCTCCGGCCCCCAGCCAACCAGGAGTTGCCACGTGGCATCGCGTGGTGATGGTGGAGGTGCGGGTGAATAGTACCCTCTTAGCCCTTCGGGACATTAAACTAATTTTCTCCCCACCGGCCCGCCTTCCCGCATTGGCTTAGGATATGCCACATGTTCTTTGAGTACTTACAGGAGTGTAGGTGCAAAGTTGCTTTTGCCCCACATGGGAAGATTTTTCAAAATGTCTCCTGTTGCCTTGCTTCGCCACGCCGACTTGGGAGGTACCACGTGTGCTTAGTGGATTTCAGTAGAGTCATGGGTGCACGGGCACAAAGTTGTTTTTTTTTCCCACGTGGGAAAATTTTGAAAAGTCTCCCTATAGCCTGCCGACCTTCCCTAGGGGAAAATTTTCAGCCCTGGGCCCGCAGGCCCGCTCTTGGGGAAAATTTTCACCCCAAGGCCCGCCGACCCATAACTCGAAAAATATGAGGACTTAGGAGGACTTATTTATATAAATGGAAAGGTGAGGAAATTTTCTATCAAATGGGAATAATTTAGGGAAATTTTGAGTGCATTAAGTTTAAGAAAAACAAGTTGAACCTTTAAGCCTGTTAGAGAGTGGGTATGGTGAGGAATTATCCTCTTATCCTTATTGTACCTTCTAACCCTAAATTTTGGACCTTATGACCTCTAATAATTTTTAATAAAGGAAAATTATATTCTAGTGAATTAGAATTGTTTGGGAACTTGTTACTGATAGTTGTTGCCTTGTAACCTGGTTGTAGACTCTTTTAAACAAAAAAATTATTCCATAATTTTCCTAACTAATCCTAGGTTGTTCTTGGATCTCAAGTGGGTTGTTTTTAGCGGGAAGTTACACAAGATATGGACTATGTCACAAGGAACATATTTGGGTAATGCAATTTTAGGAGGAATTTTTACAAATGCATCTAATGGCACAATTTTTTTTTTTGGTTTGAGCATGGGGAGGAACATAAGTTTTATATGGGGTGACCAAGCCTTTTCCATATGCATCCTTTATAGAGGTTTCCTTAGGGATACCTTGGTAAGCACTAGAATTTTTGGTTTGGCTTGAGGCCATGCCCCTTTAGCAACTTTACTTCTTGTGTTATACTATTTTTCTTGGGTAACAACATCATTCATTAACCGTTGTCTATCCTCTTCGATGGGATTCCTACATCATACTTATTAATCATTAGAGTTCTTAGGTACACAAAATCATTATTTAGAAGTTCAAAAGCTTATAACATATATATTTATAAAGTATTATAGGGAGAAAGAAGAGTTACTCGGTAAATGCAATCCCAAAACTTGCATCAATTCTTACACTTATTACTTTAGTTGAAGTTGCTCCTCTGCTATGAGCTTGTAGATAAATCCATCATACATGCATCATCATCATCAAATTATTCAAATTTCTGATGTACTTCACATGATGGGTGGGTAAGAAACATTTTTCACACAAATCCATTTCATTTGTCTCTTTAACAACAACAATTATAGCATTTAGAGGATCAGGCACTACACTATTTTCCCTAGCTTGGGGTTTTCTAGATCCCATAGGTCCTTTACCATTTTCATCATATCTATGATAATTTCTAGGATGATTTTCAAATATTTCTTGTCCTTTTTTCCTATGTTGACCTTGAGAACCTTGTCCAATTCCTTTCTCTTCCCTGGCTAGCTTGTAAGATATTTCTTTGACACTCGACCATAGTCCTTATAACTTCCTCAAGATCCACAACCTTACTTGATTAAGGATTCTTTGGGTTGATCAGTTTAACATCCTCCCTCTTAGGAGGTTTCCCAACTTCTTTAATTTTTTTCTCAATTTACAGAGCCATGGTAAAGGCTACCCTCAAAGTTCCAAGGTTCTTATCCCTCAAATAGTAAGCAAATTTCTTATCAAATGCATCTAAATAATTTATCAAACATGATTCATCACATGGCCTCAAATTAACAAGCAATCTTCTTAATGTTTTGTTAAATATTTTATTGAAATCATGCACTGATTCATTAGGATTCTTTTTAATATTTTCAAATTTTGATAAAAGAAACCTAGGGTATGTTTTATCTCCATAATGCAATCTAAAATAATTCTTCATCTCTTTCCAAGAATCAATGGAATTATCTGGAAAATATTTATACCAGTCCCTTGCATCTTCTTCTAGAGTATGGATAAAAAATTTAATGTACACATCCTCAAATTCTATTTCAAATTCCTCCATCATATTGAAAAAGATCTTTAAGTGTTGATCACCAGTGATTGCATTATTTCCTTGAAACTTAGGAAATATATTTCTTACATCTCGTGGCACAACATTTGGATAGCCATCCATACCTCTAAAATTTATGGGACCAAAACTATTAAGAACAAATGGAGGTATGGATGGAGGCTGAGCCATATTATTTTGAGGAGGTGACCTTGAAGGACATGTAAACTTATGAGGAGTGAGAGGTCTGTGTAGTGCAGGGATGTAATTCACATAATGAATGCTATCTAAATCCTCTGTTTCTTGGAAAACTCTATCAAATTTGGAAAATATAGGGGTTGATTGAGAAGAAAAATTTTCAAATACAAAAAAGGCCCCTCTCCAAATGGAGAATTCAATTCAACAAAGAGACTACCTGATTCAGATTCACTTGAGTAATTATTGCAATCTTCAATCGCAGGATGGTCAGTTTCACCAATGGAGATCTCTTTTCTTGATGTTTGATCTCCAACAACCTTCAAAATTCTTCTTCCTTCTGAATTAGACTTTCCCATCTCTTGAAACAACCTTCTACTAGGGTCCTTGGTGAAGAAATATCTTCTTCCTTCCATATTTGCAGAGATTAATGACAAATCTTACTTGATATATGTTAAGACACTGGTATTTATTAAGAATTTAAACAACACAGAGTCGCCACTAAGTATTTTCACATTAGTTTTTACAAATGCACTATGAAAGAACATATCAAATGTAGTTCATACTAGATTCATGTAAAGCTTACAAGATCTTCTCTTATTTTACCCAAATTTCTCAACGATGATACAAACTTTAGTGCAATAATCGTATAATTTGGAAATATAACACTCAAAACTTACAAATTTGAACAATTCTTACATATTTGAATAGATAATGATGTTTTAACAATGTATTAGCACATAACATGTGTAATAAGTATTACCATGGTTTGTATGTGTTGCATTTGTAAAATACTTCAAAGAGTCCCCTAAGCAACGGCATCACTAGTGTCGGTATCCAAATTTGTTCTCCTTTTCAAGCTGAACAACATCACAAATTTGGCAAGGAAGCTTAGAGACAGATATATCATGATGTATGTCATTTTATAGTCAGGGATGAGATCTAATTGGCCCTTTATCACTCATATTTGTGGAGAGATGGATAACACCTTCAAGAGGATTTGACCTATCCTCACTACTTTAGGTCACGCCTTTTGACTAGGTGATAGGACTCGTAGTGTAACCTCTGTTTGATGAAGGAGATGGATATTTCCTTCTTCGCACAAATTTTATGAAGAAAACCTTGGGAAAGTATGATTAATACTCCATAATTTAACTCAAGAGTTATCACTTCTAAAAGATGGAGATACTTTCAAAACAAGACTAAGGTTCTTGAAGACATTATGAAATCCTGATTGTACCGCATAATTTAGTAAATAGATTTTGTTCCTTTGTGGATATATAGGGCAAAATAGAGGTAGTTGAGATAGATTCATGGTTTTGAATAATTTTAGTGGGAGATTAAGCAGGATAAAGTTGATTATACTAGATATTTGAGAGACTTCACAACAATTAGAAAGATAAATGATAGAAAGCTTCAGAATAGCTAAGATATTCCTTCAACCAGAAGGTGTGCTTCAATGGAGTCCCGGATAAGCATGGTTTCACATAATCTCCGAGAATTTACCACGAAATATCAAGCTAAAGACTCAATAAAACATCAAAGACCCCTGGTTCCTCATGCCTAAGATACACTCAAAGGCTTACAGAAAATCTTTATCAACAAATGATAGTGAAGTGATTTTAATTTTTTTATCTCATCACAAGATGAAGGATCTTCTTGAAATGAAATTGCAAATGCCACTAAACTGTCACAGGATGAGATCCGTGTTATTGGGAGGAATTTAACACAAGATTGCAATAGGAATAAGAAAAACTACTTGCAAACATTCTGAAACAAAGTAGACACAAATTTCTCTAAGATTGACATAAATTAACTTGAAATTGATTAGATTCATTAGTAGGGGAAAGCTTCCAGAGAAATCTCATAGCTTTTCAATGGCTATACATCTACAACCAACTTGACATGATAGAAAATCTAACACATAAGAAATTAACGGTATCTCAAATTGGTTTCTCAGAAGACAAGGCTCTCTTAAAATTTCTTTTAAGAATTCAACCCCAACCCTTTGCAAGATTATTCTCATTGCATTTATACATTTCACTTTCTCACCTATGATAAATCCTCCCCCAAAAAAAAAAAAAAGAAGAATATTCGAGTTACCTTTGTTTGTTAGCAATTTACCTCGTAAAGTGACGTTAAACAAGTTCACATCAGAAAGCTACTGGTGGACCAATTATGAACTAGTCACATTTCGCAAACCCTTGACTAATGACTAGGATGCCATGCCATAAATTTATTGTAGTTGTTCTAATCATTATGATCTTTTCATGTAAGAAATCCCCTGTTTAATCATTTTTCAGAGGCTCGCAAAACCAGGAACCCAAAGGTAATCCTTTTCGCTCTCAAGGAATAATTTTTTTATATTTTACACCTACAACCTCCATCATTTCATTATTTTCCCTCTCTTTCCTCTCTAACTCTTCCCGCATCCATCTTCTCTTGTAATTCACTTTTTGCAAGTGACTGAAAAATTCCAAATTCAAAATATCAACCTTAACAATCCTTGGACTCACAAATTAATTTAAAAATCTATTCAATGGTACTTTGTATACAAAAACGACAAGTAATTTCACCAAAAAATGATGAAAAACAATGTGTATTCACATCTCCAAGAGTCTTGGAGATAAAATGGTAGAAAAACATGTGAAATGCACAATAACCATTAATTCTACCACTTCTCTACTTTATATTATAACCATCCACATGCTTCCTTGGTGCAACTACAAAGGATAAGTACAAGGAAAGTTTCCAAACAAGTACGGGCCTTCCATGTGCCCTGGGCCCAAGAAAAATGCCTTTTGGCCTTTGAAAAAGTCTCGGTAAAAAAGGAGCCAGTAGAAGCTGTCTAGGTGTCTCAATGGCACATTTTGAGATGGTCCCCAAAAGTGGAGACCCAAAACAAGTGCGGGATCACCACATGTCTCAGTTTGGTAGAGTTGTTAAAAAAATTGAAGGATCAGTGGAAGGCGCCATGTGTCTAGGGTCCGAGATAGTTTTCCTTGGCCGTTGAAAAGTCCAAGCAAGGGCAGAGTGAGCAGAAGCCTCCAAGTGTCCTCTTGGCACTTCTTCAAAATAAAATTTAGGGGCGATCTAAAAATAGGTGCGGTCCCTCCACATGTCCCAGGCCTTAGAAAATTACTTTGAAAAGTTACAGTAAAGAGCGGAAGCCGAAAGAAGCCTCCATCTGTCTCCTCGATGCAATCAGTTAAGGTCATACCTTGAGGAGGATCCTCAACTGAGCATCGGCCCTCCACGTGTCCATGGTTCACCAAAGCTACAAAAAAGCCGCATGAAATTGTCTAAGTCTAGGTAAGGTAATGGAAACCTCGACATGTCTCCTTGGTGAAAGTCCAAGGCCAAACCAAGAGACCAATTTTCAGATGAGCTTTGGCCCTCCACGTGAACAAGATTTGATTTGAATCGGGCCTTAGTTTTTTCAAAGTGCCCCATCGAGCCGCATCCAACCCAAAGGGACACTTTTCCATAGATGTTGAGATATAAATTTGACCAGAAAAATACACCCGTCAAAATGTAAAATGCAGGAAAATCACCATTTGCACCCAAAAATAAATGCTTCTTCAAGGACATAGATTTTGGAAATGATATAAGGCCTAAATCTAATCTTCGAGCCGCATCCAATCACTTTTCCACGAAACTTGGGACAAAAATGATAGGAAAACAAAATTTGACTATGGAAAATGGAAGGAAGGGAAAACGTGAGTTTTCACTCAAATTCTGAGATCTTTCACATGGACAGAGGAACGAAAAACAAATTTTGGACTTTAAGTGATCCTCGACCAAGGAAGGGACTGATCATGGAAGCCGATGAAGGATAGAGCTTTCATGCATTAATACGGGAGATAGAAAAGTTGAAGAGCCTTTAAATTCAAGAATTTCGGGGAAAATGGGGCAAGATCAAATTGAGCACCAACAGAGAGAAGTGATATCTCTCACTACTATGATGTGATAGTATGGGAAATGTTTAGCCTATCACCATAAAAATTCAAAATGTTGTCTAATTGATTGGGTTTTCTATTCCAGGATTAGTGGTTCGGGTTTATGATATTTAGGTATAAATTCAAGTTATGGAAACCTTGTGGCCAATATTTTTCTTAGCGTTACCATCAAAAGTTAAGTGATTTCTTCCTAATTATATAGAGTACTTCTAATGGATAGTTTACATCCTTATAAACATTTTTATTAAAATGAGGTGTCTTCCTTGTTGATTAAGCCGCGCTTGTATGGTTCTACGAAATTTTTAGTCCTATAACAAGTTATGGTTTCTCATGTAAAATTGAAGGTCATGATTGGTAGTTGTTAATATTTTCTATAACAACGAACATTGAAGCGTAATTCAACCTAAAATTTAGCCTCATCTTTCTTTTTTTTACCATGTGTTGTATCTATGTGTGGCTACGTGGACACCTTGTGTACATGAATTTTCCCATTCTTCATGGACCTTATTTGTCATTCATTGGGATCCCATAGAAAATTTATTATTTAAATGTTTTGTGTTATAACTTGGTTAAGATCAATTATTATGTAGGTTTTATTACTAGGAATCTTGTTTGGAAGAGATTAAGTATATGTGACTTATAGTTTTCTTATCTTTTTACAATAGTGTTGGACCAAACATGGGTTCTAAGTGACACACTCTTTCTTTCAAGGAAACCCCCGTAGAAGGCGTGATGCGCCGAATTAGTAGGAACTTGACAAGGTCATAACTTGAGCTCCGGGTGTCCGTTTGAGTCCATTTTTTTTAAACCACATGTTTCGATGAGACGAATGCAACAAAATCAGCCCTACCATTTGGGGCAAGTTTCAGCACATTTTTGGGCCCTAAATCCACCATCTTAAGGTTGAAAAATTAGGATTTAAGTTGTAGTTCGGTTTTTTCCTATTTTTGGCATTAGTTAATTTTAGTATATTAGTTACATTATGAGTTAGAAATTTGGAAATTACTTGAATTTAGGAATGTAGAAGATGCGTGGAAATTTTTGTGTCCATATGAATAAGCATGCAAAGTAACTAAGAATAGCAAGTTCTAGTAAACTGCTAAAAATATTAATTTCCGCCACCTAAAGTAGATTTAGTCAAGTTAGTATGAGTTTTCTTGGCAACTCGAGTTGGGAGTTGTTTATCTATTTAGGAAACATTGTAATTCATTATTAGATAAAACAGAAGGATATCTATTTTATTTTGGAGTTCATATTATTTGTAGTATATCAAGTTTATTCTAAATTTGGCTACATTATCTTGTATCAAAGTAGGTTCAAGTATTTTTTTAAAATGGAAAGAAGAGGAAGAGGACGAGGAGGTGGTATTTCCCAGATGAATAGAAATATGCAAGATCTGTAGAGACAAGTTGTTGTACTTGCTGTAATGATAACCCAGAGAGGAAATCAAGGTGGAGATGACACAGATGAAGAAGAAGTTTGTGAAGAGGAGGAAATGCAAGCGCCACCATTATCTTTTGAAGAAAGGATTCTTGAGCATTAGAAGGAAAGAATGATGGAATAAGAGTTGATGTTTCAGAGTATGGTGGTAGTCTAAAACTAGAGGAGTTGATAGACTGGTTAACCAACATGGAAAATTTTTTGAGTGGAAGGCTATGTCAAAAGAAAAGAAGGTAAAATTTTCATGCACGAAATTGAAAGGTCATGCTATGTTATGGTGGGATCACCTAAAGAAAGAGTGGTCAAGAAAGGGGAAAGAAATAATTAGGATGTGGAGTAAGATGGAGAAGAAGTTGAAAGATAAATTTCTCCCTATGGATTATGCAAAAACCCTTTACAGGAGGTTTCAAAATCTCAAACAGAACTTACAAATAGTGCAAGAATACATAGATGAGTTCTACAAGTTGTCCATTCATGTAGAGCATGAAGAAACCAAGGAAAAATGGCTGTAAGGTATGTAAATGGATTAAAAAAATTTATTCAAGATGAGATTAGTATGCATAGGATTAAAAGCATGGAGGATGCCTATCAATTAGCCTTAAAAGATGAGGAAAAAAATCGTCAAAGTTTTAGGAGATCACCTAGAATGAATAGGGGGCCTTATATTCCTTTGGGGATGAGATGGTTTTAGAAAAGGTAGGGGAGAATCATCTCATGGATTGGATAAACAAGAGGATACGAGAAATTTTTTCCAAAATCAACAAAGAGGAAAAGGATTTTCTAGGGGAAGAGTATATGCTCGTGATAGAGTATGGGAGGCTTCACGAATACCATTTGTTTATTACAGATGTGGCAAAGAAGGGCATCATGCTTTTGAATGACCACATACTTATAAAAATGAAAAAAAGGCAAGGAAATGTTGAAAGAGTAAACCTTGTAGAAGATGAACAGGAACTGGAAATTCCACTAGATGTTGGAGAAAATATGATGATCAAGAGGATGATGATTTCTCTAAGAAAGGATATCAAGGGGGATGAATTTATGTGTACAAATATTTTCAAAACAAGATGAACTTCAGGAGGAAATGTATGTAATGTTATTATTGATGGTGATAGTTGTGAGAACATGGTTTCAAATGAGATGGTCGATAAATTGGGTCTTCATTGTGAAAAGAATCCTAACCCTTACCGTATTGCATGGTTTAAGAAGGGTAATGAAGTTATTGTTGATAAGAGATGTTTAATAATCTTTTCTATTTGGAACAGTTATAAGGATGAGATTTGTTGTCATGTTATTCCTATGGATGCATGTCATATGTTGCTAGGAAGACCATGCTAATTTGATAGAAAAGTTATTCATGATGGGGAAAGAATACTTATACTTTCTTGAAGGATGGCACAAAAATAGTTTTTTACCTCTCGAGGAAGAGGGGAGACTAAAAATATTCTTTCTACAAAGGAATTTGTGAAGGAAGCAAAGGCAACCGATATTTTTTATTCACTAGTCGCAAATAAGGATGAACCTATAAGTGCACAAATACCATTAGAAATAGTAGAATTAATAGAAGAATTTTCTGATGTTATTCCTGATGAGCTACCGGATGGATTACCACCCAAAAGAGATATTCAATGCCATACGATTTCATTCCGTGGTCTTCACTCCCAAATCAAACGACTTATAGGATGAGCCGGAAAATTACATACATAGTTGAATAGGCAAGTGACAGAGCTCGTGTTAAACAGTTTGTAAGGGAGAGCATGAGTCTATGTGCAACCCAAGCTTTATTAACACCAAATAAGGATGGAACATGGAGAATGTGCATGGATAACAGAGCAATCAATAAAATTACAATCAAGTATAGGTTCCCAATACCTTTCCTTGATGATATGATGGATGTGCTTGCTGGATCTAGGTATTTCACCAAGATTCATCTTCAAAGTGGTTATCATCGTTTCGGATCGAGAGAAGGAGATGAGTGGAAAAAAAAATTCAAGACAAGAAATGGATTATATGAGTGGTTGGTGATGCCATTTGGGTTATCCAATGCACCTAGTACTTTTATGAGACTGATGAAAACCTTGTGCTGTGGGAGTATAATGGTAAGTTTGTTGTGGTTTATTTTGATGATATCTTGATCTTTAGTAAAACTAAAGAAGAACATTTGAGGCATCTAAGGGTGGTATTTGAAGTGTTAAGGAAAGAGAAACTCTATGCAAATATGAAGAAGTGCACATTTATGCAAGAGAGTTTGGTATTCTTGGGATTTATTATTTCAGTAGATGGGGTATAGATGGACTCATAAAAGATAAAGGTAATTATTGAATGACCTACTTCATGGAGTATAACAGAGGTAAGAAGCTTTCATGGTCTAGCAACATTTTACAGAAAATTTATTAAAAATTTCAGTAGTATTGTAGCACCTATAAAAAATTGCACAAAAGGAAGGGAGTTTTTGTGGACAAAGGTAGCTGAGGATAGTTTTTAGTTCTTGAAGAAGAAGGTGACAGAGGCACCCATTTTGGCACTACCATATTTTGATAAAGTGTTTGAGGTTGATTGTGACACCTCACATGTGGGTATTGGTGATGTTCTAAGTCAAGGTGGAAAGCTAGTAGCTTTCTTTAGTGAGAAACTGAATGAGGTAAGAAATAACTACTCTACTTATGATGTGGAATTTTATGCAATTGTACAAGCATTAAGGCATTGGAGGCATTACTTAGTGCCTAAGGAGTTTGTGTTATTTATAGACCACATAGCCCTGAAGTATGTGAATACCCAAAAGAATTTGAATAGTAGGCATGAAAAGTGGGTATCATTTTTGTAGGGTTAAACATTTTCTCTAGAACATAAATTTGAAAAAAAAATTCAAGTTGCAGATGCATTGAGTAGGCATGTGACTCTGTTTACCACTATGGAAAATGAGGTGGTGGGTTTTGAAGAAATAAAGGGTTTGTATTCTTTTGATTCTGATTTCAAGGATATTGTTGAAAGATTAATTTGAACATTGTTAGAAAATGTAGGAGATGTCTTGGATGAGTACATTTTACAAGATGGATACCTATTCAAGGGACACCAACTATGTATTCTAGTTGGGTCTATGAGAGAAAATATAGTGAAAGAGTTACATAGTGGAGGATTGGTTGTGCATTTTTCGAGATAATACAATATCCTGGTAGCAGAGAAATACTATTGGGAAAAGATGAAAAGAGATTTGGTAAGATATGTGGAGAGATTTTGAATTTTCCAAGTCTCGAAAGGCCATGCATGTAATATAGGGTTGATATGCCGTTGCTTATTCCTAAAGGTTTGTGGACAGATCTGAGTATGGATTTTTTTTGGGATGATCCAAAAATAATCAAGTTTTTATCTACTTGATCTCGGACCCTTATAGGCTTTAAATATTTTCCCTAATTTTTCTCCTTTTAAGTAATCAATTAAAAAATTAATGCAAGACAATATAGACAATTTCACAATGATTGATTATGGAGTTTGGAAATTTCCTACATCTCCGAGTTCATGGTTGAACCATTCCACTAGTCAAAACTTATAAGTTACAATAGTACTTTCACAAGAAAACCTAATGGAAACTATTTAAACTTGCTAAGAAGAAGAATAACAAGACCTTCAGAAGATAAGGGTGAAAAATAAAGAACGACTTCCACCTTCCTAGCATATTCAGCAAGCTCTATGTCACCAACTCCACTATTCAAAATCCTCCGGTTCTCGATCGACCTTCCAAACACTTCATAACCGCCTATGGCATCGCGGTCGATATTCCAGATTCACAATAATTTGGTGTGGCGCTATGGGCCAAGTAGGTAGTATTAATAACTCCTAGCCACAAATATTCCATCTAATATTGCCTAAAATAATAGGCCAATAGACAATATTTGTCTATAGTAATTTTTAGGAATTTAATATAGTTTACAACACTATATTAAAATTTCCTTATTACTAATTCTGAGACATCCCACAAATAAGCTTAAAAAATGGGCTAGCAATGAGCTTCTAGAAATTATTAAAATGCTCTAAAGAATGAGCTTCTCCGTTGCCGGTGTCTATTACAAAGGAGAGGGGTCCCCTATTTATACAAGAAATGGGCCCAAAAATAATGCATTACATATAATCCTTAGGCTAATAATACCATAGCCCGTAGCAAAATAAATGGGATTAAATCTTAACATAGTGGATTAGCATGTTTAATGGGATTAAATCCTAAATTTGGTGGAATGATAAGGTTTTAGGCTATAATAATCCTCTTCCCACACAAATATAATAGTCAAAGGACCACGTGAGCTTAACCACCCCCATTTAATTCTCCTCTCCACGTAGATTTCCATGCATTGAATAAGCATCCCCTACAACACCGCTTCACCTTATTCCACATGGAATTTGGCATATATGGCGGTTTATGTGGGTTTGTGGTTAGGTATGGTTTTATACTAATGTATAAACATTAATATATAGCGGTTTGGCATATATGTGTGGCATTTGGAAAGTGGACTTACCAAGATAATATATTTTTGACCCATACAATGTGGCATAGAAATAATTAACTCGGTAAATAGAATATAGCCTACTTTTCATCTCTCGATAGGAAAATAGAGTGATTTTGATGAGTGGTGGCAAGCCACGTGGTGGCTTCGGCCCAACATGTTGGCGATAATCTCATAGTCCACACGGCGACGGGATCCCTCCGTAGTAAAAGTTGAGCCTCTTGTTCGCGCGAGCAATATTTTACGACCATCGAAGACCAAAGATCGAAAACCAATGAACAACTCTTTTCACCTTTTTGCCACGTGTCACAGTGCCCTTGGTCCAAAATTGACTTGTTGACCAAAGTTGACTTTCCCACTGTCTGAAATTTGACCAGACATATCTAGAGCTCCCAATGTCTATTTGTCGCATTCTCTAGCCGTTGGAAAGCTCTTGACATAATATTCTTCACGACACCATTTAGAGATGTTTAGGGAACTTTTCGAAATGATCCCCTGATCACACCTCCCCACTGGGAAAGGCTTTTTGTCCCAAAAATCTTATATTGGAACATTTTTCCATGTCGTCTTGAATCTAGAACTCTTTTGCCACCTCAGAAGTGCTATTGTAGTAGACCCTTGGGTAGCTTCCTTTATAACCTTCTCACTTTGAAAACTTTGCTCTTATCCTAGACTGTGGGCTATGGGCACACGATGCTTCCAATGCACCACTTTGATATCCGAAGAAAAACTCCATGCCTCCACTATATGGTGCTAAGTTTCTTAATGAAACCTCAACGCTCCTATTGTACGGTGCTAAGCTTCTTGATATCTGACAACAAGGATCTTCTTTTACTCTATAAAAAACTCCCGGCTTCAAGTCCATTCCATAGAATCTAACACCAAATGACGTTTTGAGTTGATCCTTTTATAGCTCCTCTTCGACACACTAATATCGTGTACCACTCTACCGCACGCTCACAATGCCTCTACACTGAATGAAGTTTCGACCGACGTTAATGCCAACAAAGGATTTGGCTACCATTCTGTTGCATGGTCATAATGCCTCTACATAGAATGAAGTTCCGATCTGATCTTTTGAGAGCTCCTTTTGTTGAAAAATTATATCAGGTACCATTCTACTAGATTCCCATGATGGCTTCTCCACAAAATGAAGTTCCGACCTGATGTCAATGTCCATGGTGATTCAGCTACCATTTTGTTGCACATCACAATGCCTTTACATAGAATGAAGTTCCAAGCTAACCTCTGGGAACTCTATTGTCTGCACAAATGGAAGATCAATATCCAAGCTTTATATGAGTTAAATCCTGTATCCAAGCTATAATAGGTACTCACAAGCTGATTAGGAGATATGTTTGGAGCATTAATCAAATTTTCTAAGTAAGAAAATCCACTGAGTATTGTAAACCTTTCTCTCAACATTTTCTCACAAAATCTGATCTCCAAACAAATATTGCATACTATTCATCAATCTGAATTATGCAATATATAATTGAAAAATTATTGACTTACCCATTTTAAAGGACTTTCACTTTCAGGTATTACTTGGTCCTAGGTTGACTTGTCAACTAGTGGTGGAGTAAAAACTTCTTTTAACTTTGCAATAGGCATCCATTCCATCTTTTGCTTGCCATTACTCTGATGGTGAGATGGATGTAGTTTCCAGTAATTTTCACCCGATGCCCATTCCTATAGAAATGAGGACAAAAACTCCTCGTAATCTCCTTCTTCTAGGATGAGGAACTCTTTCTTCCATTTCTCGACTCTGCATGACAAGATTGGTCTTTTGGTTTTCCTTGTTCGAAAAATGGCATCAATTCTTCATTAGTGTCTTTCTCTTCCAACATCTAGCCACTAAATGATTATGCAATCCACAAAAACTACATAGAAAGGAATTCCACATCTTCTAAAAATCATAACCATACTTCTTAAGATGAAAAAGTGGATCAGATGTTTTGTTTTGCTTACGATTATAGTAAAACTGGAGGTGGAATCTCATTACCTCTTCGCAGATTTCTCTTACCACATCCTACCTATGACGATGAAGCACAACTTTCCTACTCATAATCTTCTTGTAGGACTAGTGGGGTATTCACTTTTCTTTTGGAAGCTTGTTTCTCGTTATCATTCTTGGAGCATTCTCTAATTTCCATTCCCACACTAGGATAACCCAAACCTGTAAAACAAAGACAATCCTCAACCTGTATTGGGTTAGCAATGCCTTGGCCATTTTTACTAAGGCCTCTTCCATCAAATCCCATTTTATCTAGTAACTTGGATCCAATGCCTCTAGTATGATTTTCAAACAAACCAAAGACTTCATTACCTGAATCCGAAACCGAATGGGAGGAAGAAGAAGATTCAAGTGGTGAACAACTTATAGTGTAATCATCTCTACACCTTGTCTCTACATCTGAAGTTGAAGGTATTTCCTTCCTCTCATCACCACACTATAACCTTTCCAAGAGCTCATCCTTGGTTTACAATTCTGATTTCAAACGAGCATTCTCCTCTTCCAAGGAGTAATACATTGATCACAGGAGAGAGTTCTCTTCCTGGATCTGGTGATTATAAGCTTCAACCTCATCGAGCTTTGCCTATTTAGACATCTTTCCCATAGTGCACTTGTACCATGTTCACAAAAATTAAACCAATCGCACCAATTCAAGCAATCAATTTGTTAATTAGATTTACTCAAAAACAAATATGGACCTAAATCATCTCTCGATACCAAACTTCCTTAAAGATTAGCAAGTTTGAAATCCAACAACTAACTCGATACCAAACTTGCTTGAAGATTAGCAAGTTTGAAGGCCAACAACCAACTTTGATACCAAACTTGATCCGAAAATAATCAAGTTTTTATCTACTTGATCTCGGACCCTTATAGGATTTAAATATTTTCCAATAATTTTCTCCTTTAAAGTAATCAATTTTAAAATTAATGGAAGATAATAAAGAAAATTGTACAATGATTGATTACGGAGTTCAAAAATTACCTACGCCTCCGAGTTCGTGGTCGAACCATTTCACTAGTCAAAACTTGTAAGTTACAATAGTACTTTCACAAGAAAACCTAATGTTAACTATTTAAACTTGCTTAGAAGAATAACCATACCTTCGTAAGACAAAGGTGCAAAAAATAACAACCGACTTCCACCTTCCCGGCATATTCGGCAAGTTCTATTGCACTGATCCACTGCTCGAATCTCTGGTCTCGATCGGCCTTCCAAACACTTTGTAATGCCCTATGGCACTCCAAATCGATATTCCAGATTAACAATAATTTGGTGTGGCGCTATGGGCCGACAGGTAGTATTAATAACTCCTAGCCACAAATGTTCCATCTAATATTGCCTAAAATAATAGGCCAATAGACAATACTTGTCTATAGTAATTTTTAGGAATTTATTATGGTTTACAACACTATATTAAAATTCCTTATTACTAATTCTAACACATCCCACAAATAAGCTTAAAAATAATAGGCTTCTCGGACTAATGTGTGTCCACCTTTCCATGCTCTAGAATGGGATTCTTCATTGTGCGTTGTCTGTTACAAAGGAGAGGGGTCCCCTATTTATACAAAAATAGGGCCGAAAAATAATGCATTACATATAATCCTTAGGCTAATAATACCATAGGCCGTAGCAAAATAAATGGGATTAAATCTTAGCATAGTGGATTAGCATGTTTAATGTGATTAAATCCCAAATTTGGTGGAAGGATAAGGTTTTAGGATTTAATAAGCCTCTTCCCACACAAATAAAGTGGTCAAAGGACCACGTGAGCTTAACCGCCCCCATTTAATTCTCCTCTCCACGTGGATTTCCACGAATGGAATAAGCATCCCCTACAACACCACTTCATCTTCTTCCACGTGGACTTTGCAATATATGGCAATTTATGTGGGTTTATGGTTAAGTATAGTTTAATACTAATGTATAAACTTTAATATATAGCGGTTTGGCATATATATGCAAAGCATTTGGAAAGTGGACTTACCAAGATAATATAATTTTGACCCATACAATGTGGCATAGAAATAATTAACTCAATAAATAGCATAAATCCCACTTGTCATCTCTCGATAGGCAAATCGAGTGAATCGATGAGTGGTGGCAACCCACGCTGGGGCTTGTGAACCCACCATGTTGGCGATAATCCCATAGTCCACACGGTGGCCGAGATCTCCTAAGTAATAAAAGTTGAGCCTCTTGTTCTAGTGAACAATATTTTACGACCATTGAAGACCATAGATAAAAACCAAAGTGAACAACTCCTTTCACCTTTTCACCACGTGTCATAGTGCCCTTGGTCCAAAATTGACCTTTTGACCAAAGTTGACTTTCCCGCTATCTGAATTTTGACCAAACATATCTAGAGCTCCCGATGTTCGTTTGTCACATTCTCATAGTCATTGGAAATATCTTGACACAATCTTCTTCACTAAAATCATTTACTGAGATGTTTAGGTAACTTTCAAAAATGATCCTCCGATCATGGGATTAGCAAAAACACAATGAGTTAAGTACTCAATTTTTGTGGTTGTTGATAGGTTTTATAAGATGGTTCATTTTATTACCTAAAAAACAAGTGATGCGACAGTGCATAGTAGATTTTATTTTTGAAAAGTTTTTCATTTGCATGGTGTTCCAAAAAATATTACTTCGATAGGGACACAAGGTTCTTAAGTAACTTCGTGGACTTTATGCAAGAAATTTGAGCTCAACTACAGCTTCAAGAGTGCCTATCATCCCTCGAATGATGGGAAAATAGAGGTGGTAAATGTTAGTTTGAAACTCGTTAAGGTGTATCATTGGGGAAAATCCGAAACAATGGGACTTAATATTACCACAAGTTGAGTTTGCATATAACAGTTCCATAAATAGATCCACATGAAAGTCTCCATTTTCAATTGTGTACAAAAGTAATCCAAATGGGGTGTTAGATTTGGTATAGCTACTAGTTGATGGTAGATTCAATGATGATGCAGAAGTATTTTCCAAACATATACAACAATTGCAGGAAGAAGTGCGGAAGAAGTTGCAGAATAGTAATGATAAGTATAAGGAAATAGCAAATGTGCACAAAAAGAGAAAGGTATTTATAGTTGGTGAGTTGGTTATGGTATATCTAAAGAAGGAAAGGTTTCCAAAAGGAACCTATAACAAGATGAAGTACAAGAAGATTGGTCCCTGCAAAATCAAGAAAAAATAACCGATAATGCTTATGAGGTAGAATTGCAGGGAATTTTGATATTTCTCTAGTGTTTAATGTTTTAGATTTTTATTCTTTTCATGGGGATGTGTAGAAGTGAATGTTATTTATGAATTCATATATTGGAGGCATTAGGTTCCATGAAGAAGAAAGAAGAAGTGGATCAGATTCTAGATAAGAAAACAATGGACACGCGACATGGGAAATACAACAAATATTTGGTACATTGGAAAGGACTGGAATAAGAGGAAAATACTTGGGTCACAGAGTGGAAGATTAAGAAGTTGGATGTAGATAAATGGAAGTAGTTTGAAGAAGACAACTTGTAGGAGTTGTGTTTTTTCCAAGCAGGGGAGAATGATGTGCCAAAATTAGTAGGAACTTGAAAAGGTCATAACTTGAGCTCCAGGTGTCCATTTGAATCCATTTTTTTAAACCACATGTTTTGATGAGACGAATGCAGCGATAACCCGCCCTACCGGTTGGGGAAAGTTTTGGCACATTTTTGGGCCCTAAATACGCCATCTTGAGGCCAAAAAATTAGGATTTAAGTTGTAGTTCAGTTTTTTCCTATTTTTGGGCATTAGTTAATTTTAGTCTATTAGTTGCATTATGAGTTATAAAGTTGGTAATTCCTCTAATTTAGAAATTTAGAAGATGCGTGGAAATTTATGTGCCCGTACGAATAAGCATGCGAACTTACTAAGAATAGCAGGTTCTAGTAAACTGCTAAAAATAGTAATTTCCGCCACCTAGAGTAGATTTAGTCAAGTTAGTTAGAGTTTTCTTGGAAAATCGAGTTAGGAGTTTTTTTCCTATTTAGGAAACATTGTAATTCATTATTGGATAACAAATAAGGAGATTTATTTTCTTTTGGAGTTTATATTATTCGTAGTATATCAAGTTTATTCATAATTTTGCTACATTAAGGCGTGAAGGATATTTTTTTGCTTTGTTATCTACCTCTTCCCATGACTTGTAGGAGGAAGTTGAGTCTAAGGGGAGGGGGATGTAATTCCCACTCCTCTTTGACACTTATTATACTATGATTTGGATTATTGTTGAGTAGAGACATGGACATTATTATTATATTTTGATTAGCATGATGATAGATAATATGAATATTTTTATTATCGATATGTTGTGACTCATTTTATGGATTGTATGGACTCCTAGAGGCATGGGTAGAAATTTCAGTTCTGATGATGATTTAGTGATTGTTACTTCATTATATACTAATACATTGGATTCTAGATGAATGGATTACAACTAGATGTGTGGACTAATGTTAGGATCTTATTGATGTTATGACTTATCAAAATTGAGATGTTCAGTGATTGCAATTAATTGATAGAAATTCTTAATTTTGATGATGATGATATAGATATGTGTATGATGTTGTTGAATGATATGCATTTGTGTTTATTAGTTGATGTATGCCTTGAGTATTGTATGATGGATGCTTTATAAGCATTTTATTCCCATGATGTATTTATACCGCCGAGGTCAAGGGTTATTTTTGGTTATTTACAGAAATTATATCACAAGAAACAAGAAGGGGCTAGGAGACTACCCATGGAAGAATATAAGACATTTATAATGAAGGTCACTTTGGAAACTTTGTGTTCGTGTATATTTTTTTTTCCTTACTAAGTTTGTTAGGAAGGTCCCAATGGGCGGGTGACCTCAAATGTGACCATAAGTTGTGTGTTTCCTTTCCCTCTTTCATTTTACTTATTTGTTGAGTATGTGATCTCTTTTATTTTAATGCGATCTCACATTATTATTGTTTAATTAATGTGTTCTTATTTAGTTAATTAATCATGTGATTAATTTAATTTGAGATGTGTCAAAGGGGAATTTAATTGGGGTAGATAATCATTGTTATCTTATTAATTTAATTAGATTTCATTTGATTTTAAGTTGTGTACTCAACCCCATCCTTCAAATCTCAAATTTTTACTTTGGAGTCACTTTTGGAGGCTTGTAGGAGAATTGAAGATTTTCCCATACCTCTTAAACACACCCATAAACTATAATGTACCTATGATGTGAGGGCTTAAGTTTAGGCCTATTATGTGTTTTGGAAGAGTAAAGAGGTAATTAATTGCACTTTCTTACAAATTATTTTAATGGTGTCCTTTGACGTATGGAGTAGTGGTTAGTGTGTGGAAGGAAACTTTTCATATCCTCAACCACCCATTTATGAGCTTAGGTATTTGTGTTTTATTTAGTGAGGTGGATTGGAGGAGAAGTGATGTGGCATCCTACATGGAGCCACCTCACCCCCTTTCCTAATTTTCTATTTATGTAGGTTATTTTGGAGTTTTGAGGGTTACTTGGTTTCATCTACACTTGCATATGTTGGAATTTCGCATGAGTTCTTACTTTAGGAGCATACTTTGGATTTAGGCTTGGACTTGAAAATCTTGGAGATTGTTGCTTGAGGATTGAGGGTGTCAGAATGGTCAAGTAGGGTCTATATATATATACCTTGCATTTTCTTTACTTGTTTTTGTGGTGTGTTAAAACGTGAATGGATGTATGTGTTATTGCATGGGATTGGGTATATTTTGATCTTAATAATAGTGTGGGAGATGGAAAATGGGACCATTGAGGAGGGAAAATGGGTGTGAGGCATGCATTTTGGAGGGAGTGTGATTAAGGTGTTCTAACTATGGGGAGAGAAAAGGAAAAATATTGCTACATTTTTTATATTTTGAAATGGGGAGAGATAAGGATATTTGAGTGTTCGTGATGTGAACATGTATTTTTTGGTTGGAACCACTATATCATTTGGGAGGTAAAAGGAGGTGGTTCCCATATTTCTTTGCTCATTTGGCTTATTGTCAAGCCTATGTGTTACTAGAAGAATTGTAAATCTTGTTATTTTTTTAATTTGAATATGTTGCAAATTTGTGGATAGCATGTCTTCTGGAAGCCTTTTTAAAGTTTCCATGGTTGCATTACATCCCTTATTGATCTATTGTTGGGGCTCCGGGGCCAATGAGTAGTATGGATTCTCCTCATCATTGGAATGTGGATGGGAGGAGAGAGTTTCACTTCCCCTTCCTTATTGTTGTGATTTGGTGATGAATAAAATGAAGGAGCTCGAGTTGAAGCCTCAGACATAGTTGCATTGTGTAGAAGACAAATAAGGAGAAAGGATTTTTTTGAAAATTTTTACATGTTGTCTCCACCAAAGTGGAGGAGTTTTGTAACTTGCATTTTAAAGTAGAGTTCCTTGTAAGTGTATTATTTAAAATTTATTTGTATTGTTTATTCAAGAAATATATATGTTGGAAAAGAGGCATGTGAAGGTTACAACTTATTTATTATTGTATCTCCTTCAAACTTGAAATTTATATCTAGTGTGCATTTGATTTATCAATGGAAATTATCCTTATTTGAAATGAATCCACAAAGGAGTATGTGTTTTGGTGTTTCTTTTAAAATGATCTTGTTGTATTCCATTTACATGTGAAAAGAAAAGGAGGTTTCCATGGCTAAGCTCTTGTTCTTTTTCTTCCTCTTTAAAGTGTTGCTTAACAGGTAGGATTTTATGATGGTTGTTATATTTTCTCAATATGGTAAACTCAACTATGTAGGCATTTAAATAATATTTATCAAATCAAAGAAACATGTTTATTTATTTACTTACATTTGGTTTCAACGAAAGGAATAATAGTTCCAACTATCTCACATATACAAATATATATATATACAAACTACAAACTACCTATGCCATTATATCTTGCTATATAAATAAACTTGAATTGATAGACGGTTTAGAATAAAACAAACAAAACGATATACAATTATATATATTTATATAAATTTATACATTTATATAAAAATTTAAAATTTTGGCTTTAAGCCAACCCTAAATTCATAGTGAAGAATGGTATGAGGCTATTGAGGCCGTGTGAAATATATAATTTTTAAAATTATTTACATTGCTTTTCTAAAACTAAACATAGTGGATTAGGGTATAAGCTTTCAATGTGTGTGTACATGTGTGTGTGTGTGTGTGTGTGTGTAGATATATACATACACACACACACACACACACACACACACACACACACACACACACACACACATACGTATGTATGTATATGTGCACCCAAACCCTAAACTTGTGAATATACCTCATTTTAAACAAAAATAGAAAGGGGAAAACAATGTCCATAATCCAAATAGGGTAAATCCTCCAATGAATACAAATAGAAAATGATATACATGGGAAACCCTAGGAGAGGGATGCAAAAGAATCATCAAAATTTGTGTTTATATATCCAATATGTAAATTCATACAAATAAATGTCTATAGCTCCTCCTTGTAAAGCTCCATGGCCTCCTTCCTTAACTGAAAAAGTTTAAATGAAAAGAAATTAGGCTAAAAATGCATAAAATAATCCCATAAGGATTTTTGGGGCTTGTTGGGTAAAACCTAGATCTAAAGGCCCTAATAGATATAATCCAATGGTTGAGAATTGTCCCTACGAGTTTAGGTTTTTGACATTTTTATGGGAATGGGTGTTGAATTAAAATGTATGGGTATTAATCGAATGGGTAGTGTGTTAGAATGAGTTGTGACTCCTTCTAGTATAGATTAAGAAATAAATAAATGGCCATGGATTATAGGGATTAAATAAATGATTTTTGTGCATGGTTATTTAGAGGATTAAATAAATTAAAAATAAAATTTGTAGTTAAATCACTAAATGATGGCCATGGTTGTGATGTTGCTATGGGATGGAAATTTAGACCAACTTAGGAACTAACCTTTATTAAACTTAAGAGGATCCTTTTAAGGAGTAAAATAATGAGTTTAAATTAGCCAATATTTTAATATAATTTAATGGAAACCTTAGAATATAATTAATGTTTGGAAATGATTTTTGAAATAAATTTATATTATTTAATTTATTAATGTGGAGATGGGCACCTTACAAGTATGTAGAATTTTTAAACGGGTATTTAATATATTACAACTAGTGTTGTTGGTTTTCCAACATTTTCAAACAAAAAATATTCCCATAAGTTTTTTCCTAAGTAAATAATGGTGTTTGGACATGGTTTAGGTGCATAAATTTGCAAGCATTATAGAAGTCATAATGTTATGCCAAAGCCTAAGAAGATGCAAAGGAAACATGTAGCATTTTGAAATTTGTCCACACTGCAAACGTAAGATCCATATTTTCTATTGTTTTCATAACTGAAATGCACATCGAGGGATCTTTGAATCATGGATTATAAAATATTGGGTTCATGCTTCGCATGCCTTTCCTGAATTTCAAAGATATTCGGTTCTTCTTTTCAGCACAAGAACCCCATGATATTGATGTGCAACAAAATCACAAAAGGGGTCTCATGCTTATTATTGAAATTGAACGAAGAATGGAATTGGTGAATTTTAAGGGACGTGTTGTCACAAGAGGGCATGTATGGGCATAGAATTGGTTTCATTGGAAAACATTCTTCAAGAGAGTTTGATTGTAAGAGGACTTGTATGCATTTCTTATACATGTTAAACTCAACATGGGTCGGAAAATCATATAATCCATTTATCTATTTTTGTATGTAAAGACTCATGAAAATAAATTTAGTTAGGCAACAATCAGTAGATATCCATGTAACACATGGAGTTACACATAATTTTTAAAGTCAATTAGGATGGATAGGACTATTTCATGGGTAGACATCATGAAAGAGAAATGATTTCTAGAATAGGCTAGATAATTATATTCAAACTCCCGAGAGATACATTGATCTCGGAAAACAAATTTACATGGATTAATTCTATGGAGCTCGGGAAAGATGGTGTAGCTCTTGAAAAATGAAGTAGGTCATAGAGTAAGAGGATGTAGAGAAAATAACATTGAAGTGTCCTTAATTACAATAAGAGACTCAAGAGATCTAACGAGAGCCCAATGCATTTAATGGTTTTTAATAACTCATCAGGAAACCATTTGAGACTCATTTAGTTTGTGTAGGTGATATTCAAGAGCCACAAAGGTTTTAAATATTGTATTTCCTAGATATAATATAATCTACATATGTTTTTATCCCTTTTCACATTTTTTTACACTGCTACACATTCATAAGCATTGCTTAGTTGGTACACCTTATTTTTACCAAAGTAATAGACAAGGGAAATCGGCTATACTTTTATACAAAGTTCACTATCCTAAGCATGATGGAGCAACCTAATAAGCATGCATATCCCAATGTACCATTCCATCATAACAATGAACCTTTTTAGCATGATGACATGACACTGTGAGATACACATCACCCACCACATCCACAAATGCATTAACACTAGCACTATGTCCTTATAGCTTGCCACATTTTAAAAAAAAATTTGAACCATGTTTAAGCTACACTAAAATTGTCTTCTTATGTTATTGTTGAATAAATTAAAGGGGAAATGTCAAATGTAGGTCATCTCAGCCCATGAAAGTACATGAAATGGTTTTTCCTGTAATATATCCAAGTAAATTGTTTGATGAAATGCCTCAAACAAAGTCACAATAAACATTACTTAATAATTGATGCCTAAAAAAAAGAGATATTTATTTTCTCTATATAGAAAATGTGAATGCCCATCACAAATAAATTCAAACCATATATATTCCTATCCCTAACCCATTGAACTCTATCTAGGTTGGAAGAGGAGTCTAAATGCATTGGGGAGGAAATAGAGTTTCATTAAACAATTTACAAATTTTAAACAATAATTACCTATTCTCTACACATAATAGTGAATGGGTTTGAATATATAAAATACAATGTGACTACAATAACCTAAACATATTATAAAGATAAGTAAATATATTCATTTACTTCCTATTTCGTATTCAAATCCACTTAGATTACTTGTATAAAGATAACTCGAATGTATTTTGGATGGGGATTTTGATATTCTATATTGAGAATAGTCGTCACAACAATTTCACAGAGGAAGGTAATCACAAGTGAGTTGTCTGATAAAATGATATTGCCTACTCACTTCATACATTCTCCTTTTGTAACCAGATTAGAGTTGAATGGGCTCGGAATGTGCATACATGTGTTTGGAATGTATTTTGGATGTGGTTAAGTGCATTTTGTATAGATAAATATAGTGGTCACCAACTCAGCCTATTATCTACAAGAAATAGTGAATGGATTTGAAAACATTAATAGGAAAGTTATGGTTATGTTATTGTTGAAAAACACGACGACTTTTTCAATAGTAACCTAAGCTCTTTTTAAAGCTAATTGCATTTATGCATTTTCTTGTTTTTTTGTATTCAAATCCACTCACATTGAATAGTGAATGAGATATTATTAAATGTGCCCAACTTGAAGGATGTATGTGCTTATAGCATTTATTAAAATGTGGATGGAGCGATTGACGTCACTGTCCAACCGTCACATAATTATATAGAAATGGTTCACCATGATAATGTTATGACATGGAACAAAAATACTTATTATGGTGCTTCATCATGCTAGAGATGGTGAATTCTATATAGAGTATAGCTCCATTAATACTCTCCACTATAGTTTCGAATTTAGAATTTCAATATAGAATTTCATATCATGTATAAAAAAAATGACAGCAAGCTTATACATGGTAAACGGATCTCGAAACTATTGGCAGTAAATCAGATATTACATTAGCCTTATTGCCGATCTATCGTTTTCTCGAGTATTTATCGTTTTGTTCACATCTAGAAGCCATTACTTGTCCAGTTTCCGACAAAACTAAATGCGCCGGCCCGGCCTCCCACTGCTTTCTCCACGTATTACTTCTAGATGATTCCATCTAGAAGCTCAGTATCCACTTCGTCTTAAAAAACAAGACTACTCTTGTTTTACGTATCTTTTGAGATCAATATCATGTCTTTCTTGGACAGCGATTGAACAGCACCTTCTTCAATCTATCCCGTACCTTCCAAATTATTAATCAAAACAAGCAAATCCCATTTCTTCCATCTCATTCATTGGTATTTTGTGATAAGACTAAAATTTCAGCTCCATTTCTGTTCAAATTTCATACTGCTAATTGATTGCAGTATGACTTCTTTTTTCGTTTGCGAGAGGAAAAAAGTGACCAAGATAGGGTCATTATCCACAACACGATCAGTTGATGCGCTGCCCACTGGCGAGGCGTACAAAACAGCGACCTCTTTTTTCGTATACACCTCTGAACATAAACACCTTGTGTCTGCTTTGATTGTCAAACTATGTAAAAAAGGTGTTGGTGAGTTGGTAAAAAGAATCAATTGTCTCCCACTTAAATTTTCAAAACCCCAGAAAATCAATAGCATGAACATCTTGATCAAGTGATATAAATAATTTTTAAAAACTTTTATTTTATTTTATGAAATCAATAGCATGAACATCTTGTCATATTTATGAATTTATAACTGGACAATGAATATCACAATATTGAGAAGGAAAAGACCAACCCCAACTAGATAGAATAGAGAGGTATGGCCCCAACCCTCTATTATATTGCATCATTTTTTTTGTATTCAATTGATATATTCTTAGTTTTTTAAATTGGTGTGGCTTATAAATTTAAAAGTGGGGGGCCTCTATTGTCAGAATATCTATTTAATATTATTTTGATTCTTGACTATAGACTTTAAACTATAAAATAGTATTTTGGTCTCACGTTCATCCAAAACAAATGAGATACAGAAAATAACATAACATAATTTTTAAAAATTAAAAAATTAAATTAAATTGGTATATAAGATAACTAAAAATTCCTTAATAGTACATACTATATGATATGGAAAATAATTTCTCAAATTAAACTAGTGTCTTATTCCATTGTAACGTTTATTTTCTTAAACTTCAATTTGTTTTAGTATATATTACGATTGTATCATTGGTTTCCATGTGATTGTAAATCCTAAACAATTTTTTCAGTCCTTTAAAAAGAAACAACTTAGTTGGAAAGGGATAGTTTTTTTTTTTTTAAGTCCTTAGAATTTTCATATGCAATTGGCTGGTGTAATACTTGACATGTTAGATGGTGTTTATAATATAGATTTTAACCAATTTACAATATTATGTAAGTTTATAGTTGAACAATAAGATGGGTTCTAAAGAATTTTAAAATTGGAAAAACATGGAGGGAACAATAAGACGGGTTCTAAATGTTCCCAAAAGTCTGAACAAAGATGGCAAATGAAAGACCAATTTATGAAACCCGAGGATCTTTCAAAGTAGAAGTGGGTTGAAGGCTGATGGACATATGGTTGACCCATATAGAAACCTTCATGACGTGAGTACATTATCATGTGTAGTGTGTGTATAATTTATATGAGAATGTGTAGTATTTACAAAAGATTTATCAAGAGTTGTAAAATAGCTTGATTGATTTTAGAGGAAATAGGATAATGACCTTCTAGTTAGAGTATTCTTGTCATTTAGAATAAGTGGACATAATATTGTACCCAACTGAAATATATGAACTATAGACAATTGTATGTTGATGAGAAGCTCTATGCAATGGCATATTTTTCAAACCATGGTTATAGTATGGATAAATTATAGCTTCATAGCAATATTGTAACATATATGGAATATATTTTTATATTCCCTTATATAGTGTGTGGAATATATCATTATTTTTGTATGTATATCAAATTTAGGTATCAACACAAGTTAGTTTTGAGACATATAAACTTTTAATTTCTCCACTTATACATACTATTTTCTATTTAAATAAATATGATTTAAAAATTTACTTGGTGGTTTGATAATGGACATCTTTTATAGTAGCAAAAATTCACATCAAATGTTACATGTGATATGTATGAAAAATATTGTTAATTATAGAAACTCATCAATTATGAATCACAAAATGACACTTTAAATCGTAGAATTTTAGAAATGAGTTATCATTCATATAAAATATTTACTTTAAATATCAAAGATACAATGTGTTGACCATTAGCATATGCAAGCAAGCTAAAATTTTTATGCCACAAAAATTAAGTTTTTCTTTTTATTTGGTAAGGATCGCATGCTACTATCTAAAAAGGGCCTAACAATGAATAAAAATTGTATCTATTATTTTTTATAAACCCATAAGCATGGGCTTGAACCAAATACATCATTACTATGAAGATCTAAATCTATGGGCCATTTTAGGCTCACACTGAGATTTCAAAACTACAATTGAAGGTGTAAAGCACATGCACCCATTTATAGGGATTCAACATTGTTTGGGCTTTATGTTCATCCCATATACCATGTTTGTACTATGATAGTTGAGAGAGGCTATCACAATCAAGCACCCCAGTTTGGTGTTTTGGTGTGGACTTATAATTACAAGTTAATTGACCATAGACTATGCCATAATACAAATATGCATTTTAACAATTTGAAATCACTTTCAATTCAATAAATCTTGTTTATCGAGAAGCAATCCCTCTGCCTCACTTACAAAATATGCTATGTGAAGACTTCTTCATTTGGAAAACTCCTATACTATTAAAAATATAAGGAATATTCTAAAATGAGATTACAATCAATAAATTAATGTCATCGAGCTCAAAAATCATACAATTCTTAATTTTTTTACACAACTAACTACCAAAATTTGAAAGTAATTTCACTACATCATATTTCTAATTTTTATTGACCATAGAAATTCATATAATAATTTTCAAAGAAAAAAAAATTGAGTACATTCGAAAAACTCCACTATCCTTAAAAAGTTAGTACGAATATATACTAGTATACATATATTAAATAAATCTATGTAAAGGATGTCGAGAGGTGTCATTCTCCATGATTCTTATTATCTATAACACAAAAACATTATACCTATAACATTATCTTAAATTTATTATAAAATGAAATTACTTTTTGTAATAAATTATATTTTGTTATAATTTAAGTATATATATTAAATATCTACAATTACACTAAAATAAAAATCATAGTTAATTATATGGTAAAATTAAATTACATTTGTATTTGTGTAATTCAAGTGCACCAAGTAAAATTATATTGTATTTGTTTTTATTTTGTGAGTGGGCCCCAATTTTTATTTCACGGGAACAAAATAAGATTTAGACACGCTACAACATCGAACTCTTTCACTTCATATATACAACTGTAGATGTCTCTCAGCATAATTACATTTTTGTATTACAAGGAAAATGTCTTCTCAATCTCAAAAATGAAGAGACAGAGAGGACATCATATAATGAAGATGATGAACTTGGAAGAGGAGGGGCATATTCGCAATGAGCTGCACTAATAATGTCACCTCTTCTAACTACACTACACTACTTTGGTTTCACTCAATCCTTACACACAAAATTCTAGCAGAAGCAAAGTTGCTCATAACATAAGACCTGTGTATGCGCTACACTCCATTTTAGCTTGACTGAAATCAAGTAACTCTAACAAATTTTAACATAGATTTAAGAAATGGGACTGCTAATCTCATAAAATAATGTGGAAGGATTGGCTTGGATTCAAGAAACAAGAGATGTAACTCTAATAATTAGGGACAAGCTCGAGCAAAGCATCAAGATTTTGAGCAGAGTAATGAAGAGCTAGGGCTGATCTAGTAACGAGGCTAAACCAAAAACATCCTCTACAAAATAATGACTCTTAATAGATTTGAACCACAAATTTTAAATCCTCAAATAATGTTTTGAGTAGAATACAAAATCAGAAGAGAAATGGCTACCAGAGGTAGCTCTAATACCATCTCAGAGAGATGAAAAATATCATCCCAGAATCACTGATGTAAAACTACCATAACCACAACTTCAAAACATGCAAGCTTAGACATATGCATAGCTGAAATATTAAGCCAGTAATGGAACATGTAATCTCTCCAGTTGTTAATAAAACAATTATACTCCTAAAATAAAATTATTGCAACTGAGTGGTGTTAACACAGTTAAAACTAAGTACGTTGAAAAATATCCTAAACCTCTTAGGTGAACATGTCAACTCCAAAAATATTAATTAAGTTTTTTTGTTGGGGCTTTATCAACTTGGCACTATGTTGAATGATATATTTACATGTCACTCCAGCGACATATGTGGACAATGTGCATGACGTTGTTCGTGGGGTAAAACATAGGTCAAAGAATAATTTGTTGTAGCTTCCATCAAAAGGATGTCAATGGGGAAGAGGAGAATACTGCTATGGTTACCAATTTTTGACACTTTCCAGTAGTGTCGTGCCATCTATAAAATGGACGCCTTCTAGCAAATTATTTAAATAAATTAGGTCTACAAGCTTACTTGGTTGTTTTGAAGCTTACTTAAATTTTTAATAATGGACATCTTTTACAATAACAAAAATTCATGTTTATGGAAAACATTTCTATTTACTTAAATCCATTAATTTTGATTTCTAATTTTTTTTTTTGATGAAATAGTCTATATTACTTAATAAAATATTATAGTCTATCCACAAAAAATATGGGTGGTAAAGGGCACACCCCATGATCAAACTAGCTATGGCTAGGAGACTAATGTATCAGGCCCAAGGGGCAACCAAAAACATAACAACAATGCCAGAAAACAAAAGGAAAACAAAATAGGCCGCCACAACAAACATAGAGGCAGGGGGTGGCAGTGGAGGCCCTTTATCCTCTAGGTTACTACCAGGAATATTGTTGCCATCTGGAAGGGGTGGCCAGCCTGAAGCAACTTCTTCTTCTTTATCATCCTTCTGATTAGGAGAAATGGAAAGAGCCAATGAGGGACTTTTCCAAAATCCCACCCATCCCACTGCACAGGAGGCGAGGAGTGGTGGTGGGAACCCCAACCACTGTGTTGTGCGGATCGATGTGGGGACCTCTAACCACCATGGTTGACAGGGCTCCACCGATGCTCAGGTTTCCAACTGAGAGAGCGATGATGATGAGCACGGTCAACTGACCGGCCTCGGCCATGATTTCCTCTCGAACGAACACTCCCAAAAGGGGAGGTAGGGGGTTCCCATGCCATAGTGCAAGGAGTGTTGGCCCAATGATCCAGAAGGGTCTAAAGGTGCCACACTTCTAGTTCAACCTTGTGGGCTTGGTCCTGGATTTGTAAGAACACTATCGAGATAAGCATGTCCTTATCATAATGTGAAAGAATGCAAGAAACTACGAAATTAGGAAAAAATAGCATAATTGTGTTCTTTCCATATAAGAAAAAGGATCTCCACTCTGAAAGTAAGCCACACTTGTTCAAAAGCATGGGGAATGGAAATAGAATCCCCTAATAAAGCATGTTGCCAAAGAAATGGAGCTGGTCGAAACTACCGAAAGAAATCGTGGATCCAGGTCCAAATATCCTGAGCTTTTGGGAAGTACCAAAATAGATGTATGAGCATCTCAATATGCCTACAAAAAGGAAAAACTGAGGAGCAATCCCGTAATGAGCTAATCTGCACCAAGAGGGAGGCCTTGAAAAATAGGCACCAAGAAAAACAGGTAGCTTGGGCTGAAGGATGGCTTTCCAAATTGTATGAAATCTAGCTTCCCAGGAGGACCATCTAGAATTGATAGACCATATGGAGTTTAGCAAGGCCACCATTGGCAACCTGGGGGTGAGTAGAGCATAACCTTTTCCTGGGGAGTAATTTAAGAAAGGGGTATCTAGAAACCATTTCCAATCCTTCCACCAAGGCTTGAGAGAGACAACACCAACTTTGTGAAGTAGCTAAAATAATATTTGAAATCATATACATCTTAGAAATATATTATCATTTTAAGAAAATATGAATTACGTGCTAACGATTTACATATGCAAGCAAGCTAAAAACATTTTTCCTACCATAGGAATTTATATAATCCCCAAAGGAAAACTTTGGGTACATTGACAAAAATTCATCATCTACATCTCACATGGCCTCAGTTTTATCTTTTGGTGTGATTGACAAAATATGGCAAAGGAACACCATTCCATTCACAAAGGTGTTGTAGAAAGATGCCATGCTTACCAACTTCCAACTGATCTCTAATGTTTTTTTACATCAGTCCAGCTACCATTGTTGAGGAACTCAACACCTCAGGTCTTGAAAGACAAAAATGAGCTCTCTGCCCTGCATTAGTGAGTGCGCCCATCTTGGTGTATTTTCTCCGAAAAAGAAAACAAAGGAGAAGAATAAGAAAATGGACCATCAATATTGAGGTGCAAAGAGAAAGAACAAGCCCTGTCTTAATTTCAGTTTTTCATTCTTCTACCCCCTAATGATGATGATGAATAATTATTACCACTCCCCAATTTTCTTCGTATTAACTCCATTAGCTGAGCTTCCCAAACATAATTACTAATACTGTTAAATCTTCCCTTGTTCTTAACCAATTCCATCATGTTCTGCAACTTCCAATCTTAATCCTCGTGAAGGAGAGGGTCAACAAGAGTTTGGTAAGCCTACTGAATTTGTAGGAATTTTTTGGTGCATTGCTATGTACCTTGGGATATGATAATATAATATATATGGGTTGATGGAGATGCCGACATGTGGAATACATCCCCTTAGTTATATGTATGGGTTCACATGGGATATGATAATATAATGTATATGGGTTGATGGAGATGCCGACATGTGGCACACATCCCCTTAGTTAGTTATATGGGCTCACATAGGAATTAATTATATTGGGTAATGGGTCGGCCTACATTGGGATTAGGTGTTACCGATTCTATTTAAAGGATGTGAGTATAATTATTAGGGGGTGATATATGTATGAGTTGAGTCTTCTACTTGGTAGAGGTATATTGGAGGTGTCCCCCTTGAAGTGGATTCCCATCTTGGGAGATTGTGGAGTTACTCCTTCCTTAAGGAGAATTGTATGGCTTTGCCCTACCTTAAGGGTATTATTTTTCATATATTGATATTAGGGCATCTTGGCCCCCATATCTCTTGTGTTTTATTATCTTCTGTAATTTATTGATTTATTATATGCAAGGTTCTTATCAAGTGGTATCAGAGCAGTGATCTGGGCAATTTGTGGGATGAAACCCTAATGTTGGTGATTCGTCTATATCTTGAGATAGAATTGGAATTTTTAGATTTTTTTGTGGGGAGTGGATACATAGTTCAAGTGATCTTCCCTCGAATTTCAGATTTTTTGGAGCTGTTTTGCAAAAGTTGTGTCCATTTTAGGGTTGAAACCCTAATTCTAAGGTTTCATTTATATCTTCTGAATAATAATGAATTAGGAAAAAAATTTTTTTGGGTTGTTGGTAATATATTAAATGGTGATACCAATGAAATTTCAAAATCGGTGGATCTATTTTGACAGAGTTATTTCAGTTTTATTGTTTTTCACTATTTTGCTCCATAGGCTGAAATTTGAGGAATTTTCCTGAATTTCTTACATTTTCAGAAATCCCTCAAAATTTTAGTAGGGGTTACTTATTTGTGGTTTCAGATTTGATGTTGAATGTTGGACGAAATCATCAGGTAAAATATTGGTCAAAGGAGTAAGTTTGTGAAACCCTAATTTTTATGCATCATGGATATACCAATTTTCTATGGTAATGGGGAAATTGATGCAAAAAAATGGTGGATACAATTTAAACAAATGTATTTTGAAGAATGTTTAGTATGGGTTAGTTTTTATCTTCATCTTGGTGGGAAAGCACGACATTGGTATTCTTATTTGGATATAGATCTATTGGATTGGGATTGGGAGGAAATGGAGGATATTTTCTTAGCTAGATGGGAAACAAAAAAGAAACACAATTTTGTTAAAAAAGAAGAAGAAGAAGAAGAAGAAGAAGAACAACAACATCATAAGAAGAAGAAGAAGAAGAAGAAGAAGAAGAAAATGTTGATGATGAAGCTGCTACATAGGATAGTGCATCTCCAAGGAAGGAAGCTTCAATATTTCAGTTTGAAGGGTGCATTCAAAGAAAAAAGGTAATTGTTTCCATAAACCCTAGCAACAAATATAACTTCATCAATATGGATGTAGCTCAAAATCTACATGTGCAAACAAAGCATATCAAGGAATCTCAAATGGATGGTAAGCATATTCAATTTTTTGAATATTTAAAGCTTTCTATGGATAAATATGTTTTACATTCATATTTTTATGCTTTAGATATGGATGGTATGGATATTGTTCTTAGATATCCTTGGTTAGAGACATTGGGAACAATTAATATTAATGTGCAAAAGAAATTCATGAAATTATGGTACAAGAGAAAGAAAATTACATTGCAAGATATCACACTTAGCAAGGAAAAAAGTAATGTAAAATTGGATCATGAAGATGAATTTGAAGATGGTGAAGAAGGGAATAAGGATGAATCAGAAGGAGAGGATGAAGAACATGATGAAAAAGTAAAAAATAGTTTCTCTACTCAAGAGAAAAAAGAAATAGCAAACAAGTTGGAAGAGGAAAAGAAAGTGGAGGAAAAGATTGATAAGGTTGAGCATACTAAGGTTGCACCATATAGACACCCACATCATCATGAGAGGAAAAAATCATGGAGACATGCTAGGACACACAAGGGCAGAAATCTATATGGATATACAGGGAATTGGAGGAGTAATAATTTTGGCTATACATGGAATCAATGGAACAATAATTATATGTCATGGAATCACATGAATAATAATTATGGATATGCATGGATGCCAAGGAGGAACACATATGGACCAGGATGGAATTAGATGAGCACAATGGAATATGGAATCATGTTTGGAGTAACATCACCCACTAGGATTTCATATGGGTGGTTAGATGATGGAGAATGGTGACAAGTGTGCAATAATTTAAAGCACACTCATTATATGGCTTCTTCTTATGTTTCGGGGATGAAACATGTCAAAGAGGGAGGAAATGCTATGTACCTTGGGATATGATAATATAATATATATGGGTTGATGGAGATGCCGACATGTGGCACACATCCCCTTAGTTATATGTATGGGTTCACATGGGATATGATAATATAATGTATATGGGTTTATGGAGATGTTGACATGTGGCACACATCCCCTTAGTTAGTTATATGGGCTCACATAGGAATTAATTATATTGGGTAATGGGTCAGCCTACATTGGGATTAGGTGTTACCCATCCTATTTAAAGGATGTGAGTATCATTATGAGGGGGTGATGTATGTATGAGTTGAGTCTTCTACTTGGTAGAGGTATATTGGAGGTGTCCCCCTCGAAGTGGATTCCCATCTTGGGAGATTGTGGAGTTACTCCTTCCTTAAGGAGAATTGTATGGTGTTGCCCTACCTTAAGGGTATTATTCTGCATATATTGATATTAGGGTATCTTGGCCCCCATATCTCTTGTGTTTTATTATCTTCTATGATTTATTGATTTATTATATGCAAGGTTCTTATCATGCATTCCTCTTTCCCTAAAGGAGGGAAAACGTCAGGATGATATTTTAGAGCCATCCCACGATATGCTCTCTTTATTTCTCACTCACTTACATTAGGAGAGATAGAGATCACATCATAGAATGATGATGTTGAACAACAAAGATGCCCTAATAATTCAATCTTTTCTAACCAGATCGCGAGACAAAAGAGGTATTCGAACTAGATCACAAGGAAGAAGGGTACAGATCTCGAGGGCAGAAAAGGCTTATTTTCGAGGTCAAATAAAGTTTCCAAGAAAGAAAATGAGGGTATTCGAATGACGACAGAATCAGCAGGACAAAGTCGTGAGGGCATTCGAGGAAGCAAACCCTATACGCATTTTTAGCAGTCACAAATACAATCTTTTGGGGAAAGAAAACAAAAAGATTGTTCGTTGTCGCTGCCTCTCTATTCACTGGCAAGGCTTATCCATTTGTGCATTTTCTAGTGCAAAAAACACACAGCTAGACATGCAAGGGATGAGATAGCGGTGAGTTTGGAAAACTAGTAAGGAGGCACAGTGAAGTTTTTGAGCCACCTTTTGGGTTATTTGGAGCACACACCAGATAACAAGTTCGGATTCAGCGCCATTCGGGGGATCAAGATTGCAGGGTAGGAGGCAACGGTTCCAGGAAACTCTCAAAGGCACATTACTTCTAGGGAAAAATTTATTAAAGTGGTGGAGTGTTCTACGGTAGAAGCCGACAAACATAGAAAAATCATGGTTAAGAATGAGGGATTCAAAGACAATTTGAACCTGGAGTTACAGAGGTACATTGCTCCAAAGCCACATTTACAAATGGTAAATGGAAATACAAAATACTCTCAAACTCGACACTGGAAATAGGGAAAAAATGGTTTTTTTAAATGCAAAGCAAAGATAAGGGGATCTTATGATGTAGGCATGCCAAAAAGCTAAGACAGACTCAAAAGAAAAATATCACTTTGATTCTACTAAAAGAAACAACCAGGAAAGGGAATTTTTTTTTCAAATATTATCGAATATAAGAAAAACAATCAATACGTAAGGAGGATAGAGAGGATCCAAAACTGAACAAAATAGAAAAAATTGCAAGAAACAAGGATGAAAGATAGGAAGCAGTGCAAGATCCTAAACAACTATATAGCCCTACATCTACCCCCTTGGCGTGGTCTTCAAAATTGTATGTAAATGAGCTCATGAGCATCAAAGAGAGACTTCAAACTTTAGAAAATCAGAAGGTGCAAGAAGACAATGAGAGAAAAGAATGTGTAACACATAGACACAAGTTGGAAAGGGAAAATAAAGTTCTTAAAGAGTAGGTGATAAATCTTCAAAACCTCATGGAAAGAGGGAAGTAAGAGTTAGTCATTCTAAAACATGACTTAGGACATTTGAGAGTAGTAGGAGAGAAAAACATCGAAACGATAAAAGGAAATGAAACATTTCAGATAAATGAAATCCAATCAGCAATTAAAAACATGGAAATAAAAGAAAACCAAGTTAAGAGATCAGATAGAAGAGGTCAAATTTTGGTCACAAGTGGTAGCGGATAATCAAATTAACAAAGACAAGTCATAGAGAAGCACATCAAAGGTCGGATAAAAGAAGAAAAAGACCAGCAGGACAAAGAGGTAAATTTTATCATCAAAGGCTTAAGAGATTTTGGTGAAAAAGAGAGAACTGACATATTTGCAAGGGACTTCCTTAGAGACAAGTTGAAATGGACAGGGTATATACAACAAGCTAATAGGATTGGCAGGAGAATAGAGGGAGGAAAGGATCAACATGTGCAAGTTGTCATGAGAACCGTAGAAGACAAGCAGGCTATCCTAAAAAGTAGGGGACTTCTTCGACACACACACACACACACACACACACATATCTAGACGAGGATTTAACATTTTCTCAACAAGAAGACCGAAAGAAGGAATGGGAGAAAGTAAAAAAGAAAGAGAGGTAGAAAAATGGGCACAATTAAGGAATGGAAAGGCCCAAATCAGTGATCATTGGTCAAACAAGAAATAGGAGTTTGGGGCCCCACGGGATCCCATGCACATAGTAAGTTGGAATTGTAGGGGGTATCTTATGCAGAAGAGGACCCGGGTTGGGGCCCATAGCAGAGGGAAAAGATATTATTATTCTTACAGAGACCCATGAACACGATGGTTGAAAAGTCCCATATTTCGAGGGGTACAAGAAAATTTCAGTTTGGAATGAAGGAAGTGAAACAAGGAAAGGTCATGGGAGAATTATAGTGCTAATCAAAGAGGTGTGGTTAGGGATCATCAAAGTGGAAAAGGAAGATACAAATAAGTAATACATTTGGCTGAAAATATCAGATAACAAGGTAACAATTAGTTGGCTTCTTTCTACTTTGCACCGAGAGGTTCAAAGACATATAAGAAAAGAAATTTGGATATGGAAGACCCATATGCTTTGTTAAAAAAGACATCTCTGTGTTTAGTGCATCTGGGGAAATTATTTTGATGGGGCAATTTAATACAAGGACTGCAAATAATCAATCTCTTCAGTAGAACAACAAAAAAGGTGGAGATGATAATCTGCTTTGGCTTAACGAAGCAGAGGAAAGTTTTTGGGAAAGACTATCTCAAGATGGTAATGGAGGGGTGAATCATTTTAGGGTTGAGCTTCTAGGTCTATGTAGCTTATACAACATGGTTATTTTTAATGGCATGAAGGCTTGGCCAAAATCTAGCAATATCACTTGCAAAACTTACAATGGACAAAGTGTAGTGGACTATGTAATATGCACTCAGAGTGCTATTTGTAGGTTGCTCGAGTTTGAAATTGGAGATTGTCCTATTGAGCTCAAATCTGATCATAATCCTCTCTTGGTCAAACTTGATACCATTTCAAATCAGCAATAGAGAAACAAGTTCATCACAGGCAAGAGACATCTCCAAAACAAGGCAAAATCATTTTAAATAAATAAAATCAAGAAATCTTTGTGGGTGCCCTTGAACAACAATTTCATATGGCAAGAAATGATATCGAGAGCAATACAAACAAGGGGCAAGGAGTTATGTTTGTAGTAAGTTGTTGATACCATTAATTCACAAGGCATTAAGTGCTTGCAAAAAATTTAAGCCTAGAAAGGGAGCTGCAAATATTTTTCCAACAAATCCGTGGTATGAAGAAGATTGTAAGGCCAAGAGAGCTATGAGGGAAAGTGATGTGAACAAAAAGGAAAATAAAAATAAATATGAGAGATTGGTTCAACAAAAAAGAAAGCTATGTGAATAAGAGAAGGTCTGAATTAATTTCTCTCGGAAAACACAATCCCAAGGGATTCTGGAAGGAGTTGCAACAAAAGAAAACATTCATAGAAAACAATATCACAAAAGCTCATTGGTTAGAATATGCGAAGGCTCTCTACGAGCGGTCTCAACAGAAGGATATTCCTCCCATCATTCATACTTCGATTGAACTTTTTTCGGAGGAAGACATCAAACATGGCATAAATAATCTAGCAAATGGTAAAGCTCAAGATGTTGATGGGTTGCAGGCTGAGTGGCATAAATAATCTGAAAATGGTAAAGCTCAAGATGTTGATGGGTTGCAGGCTGAGTTTTTAAAGTGGGGGGTTGAGGTGCTCACTCCGCATATCAGAAAAATCTTCAATAATGTTTTTAGGTTGGGTTCCCACTAAAGTGGACAACTAGTGTTGTTATTCCTCTTTTTAAAAGTGGAGATATTGGTAATCCTTCTAACTATCGCACTATTATGATCAATCCTCTTTTTGGTAAGCTATTTGGGGGCATGATAGAATGTAGAATCAGCAGTTGGGCAGAAAGAGAGGGCAAAAGGGCAAAAGGACAAGCAGGTTTCCGATCTAAACATTCAACCATTGATCATTGCATCACTCTTAGGCACTTGATTGAAAAGGTATGGGATACCCAAGGGGATGAAGCTTTTTGCTGTTTTGTTGATTTTAAGAAAGCTTTGACATGGTTCCTAGAGACAAACTTTGGAACAGGATGGAGGAACTTAAGATTCCAGATGAGCTCAGAGCAGCAGTGCATAGACTTTATGAGCAGGTTAGAGCTAAAATCAGAACAAGAGAAGGTATGTCTGAATGCTTTGGTAGTGACATTGGGGTCAAACAAGGTTGCCCTCTTTCTCCCACTTTGTCTGGTTTATACATTGATAAGCTTGAACAATGGTTACGTAAAACAGAAGAAGGAGGTGTCCAGTTGGCCGAGTACGTGGTGAAGTTACTTTTATATGCCGATGATCTTATCTTAATCTCAACATTTCATAACTGCACTCTGCTCTGGTTTCACTCCAATTCTCGCCCGTGAAATTCCAGCACAAGCAGACTTACTCATAACAAAAGACCTGTGTAAAACACCAGTCACAGCGGCTGATGCACTGCACTCCATTACGGCTTTGCAATCAATAACCACTAAGAAATTCGGGCGAGTATGAAGAAATGGGATTAAATTAATTGGAAAGATTTGTTGGGTTTGGAGAAACAAGACATGATATATATTCACACATCAGTGATAAAAAAAATTATGACCTTCTAGACGGGCTACCATCTAGAATCATGACGTGGAAACATCTAGAAGTATGACGTGGAAACATCTAGAAGGATTCGGTGAACAAAGCAGTGATCACCTCCGCACTGCCGGGAAGGTTTAATGTACAGAAAGCATTGCTTTGGACACGCTCTTTCTTCGTCATAACTTACGTAACATAACAAACCGATAAACAATTACAGCAAAACGTTAAAATAAAATGTTAACAATACGATAAGCTGACAAACCTTTTACTAAATATTTCTTTATTCAATCAAAGGATGTCACCATTTACACTTTTAGTTGTCAATGAATATTAATAATTGCATGCGCGGAAGGAAGGATGTTGCGCAAATAAAATCTGTAAGAAGTCTACGAAAGGATTCAGTGAGGAGTCAGCAACGTGAGAATGTGAGGCATAGACAAAAAGCGTGATGGATGCACAACACGAAAGAAGACTGTTGAAAGTCAACAACACAATAATATTTAATTGCGGGGGAGTGTGCGCACAGTGTACAAGAAGAAGTCTATTGGTGAGAAGAGACTGGTGCGTAATTAATTGATGTTGCTATCTTTGGAAAGAGAAGGGGCATCGCACAATTTAATGTCCCACACGGCATGACGAGGAGATAGCTGACGAAGAAGAACCTAGTTTATAAAGCATGCACAAAGAGAGAAATCAAAGGCGTGGAGATGTGAGAAGCACCAAAGAGAAGGCAAGGTGTTAATGAAAGCAAGGATGGTATCACGATGAGATATGCGACAAATACTCTGCACAAGGTGCAAGACCACGGAAAGTGTTTCCTGATCGTAGACGACAACAAGAGCACCGACAATCTTGTTACAAAGGAGATGGTGTAAAAGTTGGGATTGACACACTGGAGACATCCCAAACCATACATGATGACTTGGTTGTTTCAAGGTTAGGAGGGCATTATGTGAGAACAATATGAAGTGGAGATGAGGATTGGAAGATTCATTGATCAAGTATTGTGTGACATCCTACCGATGGATGCATGCCATGTCTTGTTGGGGAGGTCCTAAAAATTTGATAAAGAAAATTATCTATGATGGGAGAGGAAACAAAGTGAAGGTGTGCTAGGATGTGAAGACAATTTGTTTGTCCTCACTGAGAGAAGAAGGCAGGGAACACCAAAGTCACATGGCATTGTGTAAAGGAGATGAAGACCAAGTATGTGCAGGAGACCAACTAGGTGATGCAAAAATAATAGGGAGAACACCGGATCATGAGTTGAGCAAGGGGTTGATCAACTATTTATATGTCTTGTTAGTTGTTATTTAGATATTAGTATGGGAGCTTTACAAAATATAAAAGAAAAAAAAATCTTTTAACTTTCTCATGCATCAATTAATTGTATGTATTGTTGGGTACTATTTAGATATTTGTTTGGGAAGTTGACCAAATAAATAAGGAAAAACAAACTTTCCTCATCTCAACATTTGTAATTTTCTTGCATATTCTAATATTTCACATAAATTCCTTGATTTAGGTATGCATTTTTTTTAGAATAAGTCATTTGTAAGATTTGTTGGATCAACTATTTATATGTCTTGTTAGTTGTTATTTAGATATTAGTATGGGAGCTTTAGAAAATATAAAAGAAAAAAAAATCTTTTTAACTTTCTCATGCATCAATTAATTGTATGTATTGTTGGGTACTATTTAGATATTCGTTTGTGAAGTTGACCAAATAAATAAGGAAAAACAATAACCTTCTAACTTTCCTCATCTCAACATTTGTAATTTTCTTGCATATTCTAATATTTCACATAAATTTCTTGATTTAGGTAATTGATGATTATGTTATCATAGGATTTATGATAATTAGGATTAGGCAATTGTCAATATTTTTTTATATTTATGAAATTCAACACAAGAGATGTGGATATTCACGACTATAAATTATGTAACCATCATTAAATGATGCAAGAGCATCCAAGGTGTCAACCAATCTTACATCCTGATTTTTTTCTATTAATTAATTTTTGCTCACAGGCCTTCACATTACCCCATCACATATCTTCAATATATCCACATAATTTTGGTACCCTTGCATTTCCTTAAGTGGTCTTAGTATTGGTTTGCAAAGCAACTTAGTCACAACATTGCAATGCCCTAAATTATGATGTCAGGGAAACCGTGATGACTCAAGGTTAAGAAAAGCACTTAGAATGATTTATTTAAATCCCAAGTGTCCTTTTATATACTAATGGTCATGAGTTGATTTATGCTTATAACAATCCCCAAGAATCATATAAGGGAGCTGACGTAGTACTTTGGGCCTGCGAAGTCATGATGTTATGCTAGAGTTTGAATACATGCAAATGAAACATGTGAGATTTCAGACTTTGTCCACTTGGTAAATGCAAGGTACTGGCCCATCTTTTCCATTGTGTTCATAAATCAAAAGGACATTGGGGACTATTTTAATCATGGATTATAAAATATTTGTTTCACGCTTCGCATGCCCTTCCTAAATTTCAAAGAGATTTTGTTGGCCTTGTGAGCACAAGGACCCCATGATATTGATGGGAAAGAGAATCACAAAGGGGGTCTTATGCCTATTATCTAAAGTGAAGGAAGAATGACATTGGTGAATTTGATGGGACATGATTTTCACAAGAGGGCATGTATGCACATAGATTTGGTCTCATTGGATAAATGTCTTCAAGAGATTTTAATTGTAAGAGGACACAAGTGCATTTCTTATGCATGTCAAACCCAACATGAGTATGTAAATCATACAATCCATCTTTATATATTTTGTATGCAAAGGCTCATGGAAATAAATTTAGTTGGGCACCAACTATAGATATTGATGAAACTCATAGAGTTACACGTAATTTGAAAATTCACTTAGGATAGATAGGACTCTATCTTAGGGTAGATGTAAATGCCCGCTAAAATCTCCCACTTGAGACCCATGAACAACCTAGGTTTAGTTACAAAATTATGGAATAATTTTTTTTTAAAGTGTTAACAACCAAAGTCTCAAGGACAATTAAATTCAATTGATAACTTTTCCCATTATAATAATTACTAATTCCACATTATAAAGCAACAAGTGTAATAAGTCCACACCTAGCTCAAATCTCCTTAGAGATTAATTTAATCACTGATTACATTGACATTTTAGCTAAATATTCTCTTATTAAAATTTTAGGGTTAAGGGACCAAAACAATTAAATACCCAAGGTATTTAATTCCACAAGATCTAAGAAAAGAGCAATGTTTAATTATAGGTGGGGAAAAGAATACATATTTAAAATCATCAGAGTAAATTCTTACTTACCCACTCCAAGAACTTGGTTAAATATTCAATTTGATTTTTCCCATGATTAACACAACTAAAAATTATTGAAAACATTTCCATTAGATAGGGAATTTCCTCACCTTTCCGGTGATATAAAGAATTCCTCCTAACTCCTCATATTTCTCAAGTTATGGACCGATGGAACTTGGGGTGAAAATTTTCCCAAGAGCGGGCTTCAGGGGCCTGGGGAGGAAAATTTTCCCCAACTCGGGCCTACGGACTTCGGAGAGAAAATTCACCAGAGGAGAAAAGTGGACCAGATGGAGTGGGGAAGAAAACTTTTCCCAAACGCGTGGGCCAAAGAGTGGGGAAGGCATTTAGCGCTTTTTCCCTTTTGGGACAAATGAATTTTAGACCCGCACCTCGCCGATGCCCAAGGAGGCCATGTGGAAACTCCTTATTGGTTGTGGGTCAGCGGGTCAATGGGAAACATTTAGAAAATTTGACTATTCACAAGGAAGGGCAAAAAGTCGAAAGGAACCCAGCCTCCCGCGACGTGAGAAGATGCAACGTGTCGCCAACCATTTGGCATGCGGTTTGCAGTGAGATGGTGGGGTTAATTTGGAAATTTTCCCAAAATTTTTTCGAGGGGTTAAGACTTGAAAGGATCCACTCCTCGCTCGACATGCCTCGTGAAGCCACGTGGCAAACATTTGATTAGTTGAGGCCGTGGGGGCGGGAAAACTTACAATTTTTTTCCAAATTTATTTTTGAAAGGGCTTAAGGTTAAAATCGATCCAACCTCGCCAATGCCCAATGAAGCCACGTGTCGATCAATGATTGGCCATCGTAGTGGGGTAGCAGAGGAAAATTTTCCAAATTAATTGTTTGGACTTGGATCATTTTTGACAAAATGAAGGCTTACGGCTTAGCGGAGCGGTGGGAAACTTCATGACTTTGCAATTTTTGGCTAAAAAAAAAGAAAGTTTTAGCCCATGGGTCCACCCAAGAATATTTTATTCAATTAAATTTGACAATTAGATTTTTTTTGAAGCCAAATGAAATAAAAACTTCAGAAGGCCATAACTTTTTAATGGGAACTTGGTTTTTGAAAACAAGGACTTTATGGAAAGCTCTCAATGTCCTCTTTGCACAGAGATATTAAGAATTTAATTTTGATAAATTTTAAAGGGTCAATTTTGAGAAAACATCTTTCTATCACTTAGAAAGTGAACTGGTATTTTTAACTTATCAATTATTTGTTCAAATCCACCATTAATTCTTTCTCAACATGCCAAATAGACATGGAGGATTTCACTTGGAAGAATTTAGGATAGATTTCAAGGATTAAATTGTTTGATTGAATATCAATTCAAATTTCCCCAATTTAACAAAAAAATGACTGAGAAATTGTTTGAGCTCGATTTTGAAAGGTTCTATGAAAATTTCTTAAGTATTATAGTTTTTTTGGGATCATTTTGATCTTTCTTAGCTTGTATTAATGTTTCAAATGTCTTTCCTAGTCTGCAAGGTCATTCTATACATTTTTTGATAATTATTTGCTAGTTTGAAAATCATCTAACAGAGCTCTACAACTTCCAACTCAAATTGATCCATTACATTTACCAAACTTTAAAATATGATTTCATTCTAATCCAATATTACAATGTTCTATTTCCTTCAATCAAAATGTAGAAACAAGAAAGCAATTTCTATTTCCTTTCCAAAAAAAAACGTGCTTTTCAAAACATAGAGGATGCAATAATTTTGAATACATTTTCCACATTCGAACAAAGAGTTGTACAACATTTTCAAAGCAGATTTCAAACAATAATAACTTCATTGTATAAGGTAAAACAACATCTATTCAATTGAAAATATTTCTTTTACAACTTTTTTTTTTTATCAAATACAACTTTACAATCACAACTCCTTCTCATTACATTCCTTTTTACAAATAGAATACCAAGTATATTTATTTCACATTCAAAGGGGATTTTATTTCCAAAACATAGTAACTCTTCAACAAAAAATGTATATTAAATTTTCATCCACATCAAGTGGGGAAATGGTTTATAAAAGAAGTTTCACAAGGGACTATCAGAACTCTATCTTCTTCCTCAATTATAATATATAGAATACAAATTCCTTCCACATTAATTCAAAAATAGAAAACATAATATATCTCTTTCACATTTTGAATTGCAATTTTCATAGCCAATACAACACATCTTTCCATCACAAATAATGTACAAGGTCATCCAATTCAAAGTGGGAAGGGGTTACAATAAGAATAATCTCAACAAGGACTGTCAAACTTGTCTTTCTCCTCTGCGAAAAACAACATGAATATCCTCCATTTTCTTTATTTCAATTTGATCACAATAGAATAGGGGAAAGGCAATGCTCTCCACCCAACCAAGACATCCAATGAAAGGAGAAGCCATCCTTCTTCATTGGCCCCGAGCCCCAACCACAATGCAATAAGAGATGTTTTCCAACACATGGCAACAACAGATTCCACAACACCAAGACATATTTCTCATTCAAAACATAGTCCAAAACAAAGTTGTAGTTTGCAACCACAGAATAAAGACAACAAACAACACTCAGGCTTCATCATGTAAGCCAAAGGAGCAAGAAACTATGGGGGATGTTGTTTATGCCTCCCTAAGGGGAAATGGGTATCACCACATGAGAAAAAACCACCAAAATATATCATTTCAAAATCTTGACATGCCCTTATGCCTCCCAAAGTAGCCCTTATTCCTCACATTTCCTTATGCCTCCCAAACCTCTTATGGCACCCCATAACGAGTAAAGAAATGCAAGCTATTTCTTTGCAAGGTGGAACCCAAATCCCAACTCCCTCCACACTTATACCTCCCCAAAACACTTATGCCTCCCCCAAAATACCCCATAGTCTTCTCCCACACCATCCCTAGGTAGTCTACCCAACCAGCCAACAAGCAATAACATACATACAACCATTTACATATTCATAAAAAGGAAAGAAGAGCATTTCCAAGAGCCAAGCTCTTACCTCTCCATGATGGATTTGTTCCAAGTTCAAAACAACAAGCTCTCTAATGCAAAGCAATCAAGAGATCAAAAATCAACAAGTGTGCAACAATCTCCAATCTCCTCCAAAAGCAAGAAATATTAAAACAAAAATAAGTCATCCAAAAAGAAGTAAAGCAAGTTCCAAGTAACCCCCAAAACAAGACAAGGAATTTGAATATATAGAGAGGGAAGAGAAGAGGATGAGGTGGATCTAAGTGGGATGCCACATCACACATCCTCAACTCCAATTCATAAGTCAACTTCAATCTTCAAGGAACAATAAATAAGTAGGTGAATAAATGATAGTCCTACTTACACACTCAAATCAAGCCCATACCCCAAAGGACTGAAATTAAAAACATGTAATAAAGTGCAGTTACAAATTACAACTTGACTTACAAAAATGCATAATGAAGGCTAGATTTAAACCCTCCAACCATAGGTAAGGTTGGCATGCAAATTTAAGAGGTATGAGACAAGTTTAACTTGTCCCATAAGCTTCAAAAATCAGCCTCCAAGGACAAATTCGAATTTCAAAAGGAGGTGGAGTGTTTCATACTCCAAAATTAATTTACACATCTCTTACACATCACTTACACATTTCTTACAACACTTTAATTTTAGGCCAACAACTCTAATAATTACTTTCTTATGTCCCAATTTGATTAATTAATTTTAACAACATGTTTACTCACATTAATTTACCACAATTAATAAATAATGAAAGGGGTAAACACATCACTTAATAAACACATACAAACATCAATAAAAAGGAACCAAATAAATAAATACACATAACCCTTGGTCACATTTAAAGGTGATCCCCCATGGGAATCCCTAACAATCAAACACACACACACGAACAATACAAGTTGCCATGGTGACCTTGTTGAATTCATCTAGAATTCCAATGTGGTTGGTCTCCAATCCCCCGATGTTTGTTGTGATATTTTTAACCTACACAATACAAATACCCCTTCGGCCTCGTGGCCATATCAGAACATCCAAATGAATATAATATAATTTCAAAATCATCAATATATATATATATATATATATATATATATATATATATATGAATCACAACAACATCTATACAATCAACAATATCACTTACAATTTCATCAAAACTATATAATCATCAATTTTAAATTCAATTTTCTCGGTCTACTCAATATATCCAAATATCACATGTCCTAACAACATATATATATATATATATATATAACCATGTCCAACAACATGTCAACATCTATATAAAATGTCTCTAACAATCATCATGCATCATATATGAATCAGAGTCAACAATAATCCATGATCTGACATCTAACACCATACTAAATCAAAACTATAATAATGTCCATAATATAGTCAGCAATATCATGATCAATATCAAAAGTGTCGAAGGGAAGTGGGCACTACATCCCCTCCCTTAGAATCGACTTCCTCTGGAAGTCACTGGAAAGATAGATATGAACAAATTCAATAGAAAAAGGATCACTCCATTATGGGATTGCTTGCTTCAAACAAGTGTGGGTCTACAAAACCTAAGTTTGGTCCAATGCAATTCAGCAAGAAGAAGGGAGATTGTAAGGGATGAGTTCTAAACTTTCTGCATGCAAGGCTATGAACACTTAAATCTAGAGAGTAAATTTACGCTATCAACCAAGATACCACACATAACAATATAACATGAAGAGTTAAAAAGAGTCTTAAGAGTAACCACCAAGTAGAGGAATAATAAGGAGAATTCCATGAGTTTGAGAATGACCACATAGTTTCCCAAGGAATACAACATACTACAATAATAAAAGTTAAGGTTTCTACTAATTTTAAGCCATGATTTCAAGGTTCGTTGTCTAGACAAGGCTAGAAAAAATCAACTATGATAAAATTTCACATGAGGAACAAGTCTACTCAAGGTCCCACAATTTGAGGATCACACAGATGAGGTTAATCAACAAGGAAGGACACCTAAATCAGCAAAACATTTAAAATCAAGGAACTATTCAAAAGGATCACTTCCATAACTCGAGAGGGCACAATTAAATTTTCTTGGTAATACTAGCGAAGTAAAGACCACAAGGTTTCCTAAACCCTGACTTACACAAAAAAATCAAAGACACAACACTAACCAAATTAGAGACATCCAACATTTAGTAAACAACTCCACTAAAGAACTAGCATAACAATGCAAGAAGCACCAGACACTATAACACAATGGGATTTATTTATCTTATTTCTTCTCAAGCTCAAAATAACCATAAAGAGAGCACGAGAACACCAAGGAGCACTCAATGTCACTCGGAAGAAGAACAAGTAACATGGGGTCCAACTACAATTCAAGGTGCATCATGACAAAAGCAAATAACATCATCTTGAAATTTCCATCCTAATGGAAAAGGGGCAACAATAACAAGGTGACCCAAGAAAATATGAAGAAAATAAGACTTCCCAAAGTTATTTTATATCCTTAACATATGTTGCCTTAAAATCACAATAACTTAGGTCTCAAGGAAAAAACAACACACAAGAAGGTTGCTTCTCAAACAACAGATAAGTCTTAATCCAAAAGGACCACAACTTACACTCGTCGAGCTACGGGATGATAATGGTATGATGACCCAAAACTCCCACAAAGAAAGGCACATACCTCTATGAACAAGAAGGTACTAAGAACATAGAACACATTACTATCCACTAAGTGTTTCACTATTATGGGTAGGTGACAGAACTACAGGTTCAACTATACATTGCACTCGATCCACATAAATCCTACTTATTTTATAACTCAACTAATTAAGTCAAAAGTTGTAGTTTATTTTCTAAGCACATTCCTTTATGAGTTTTCTTAATTAAACTTCCTCCTATTATGACATCACAAGTTTGTGTTATAAGGACCACTAAGGGGCATGATATCTCGCCATTCTGTAAAGGTAGAAAAGAGAAAAAGTATTTATTTTACTCCTAGGGGAGGTAGATGGACAAATTTTTTCCTTTTTTGTTCTTCTACATGTTTTTTTTCTTCTATTAATCTACCAAGGTTAAAGCAAGAACCATTTTCTCTTTCTATGTTCCAATTTATTTGTTAAGCTTCAAGGCCAAATCTCCTCAATTATAGTTTTATGATGTTTGGGTGAGTCAACTTGTCAATTAAAAATTTAATGAGAAGGAAGGGTAAACATATCACACTATTACTTTTATGGGAGAGAGAGGTAAATCAACACATCACATTTTTAATTCTAAGGAAAACAAGGGACATTCAACATAGAAAACACATTATTACTTTTGTAAGAACTAGGAAACAATCAACCAACATGGATCACAACAATATTTGAGATTTTTTTTCCCACTAATTACAAGTATCATAAAACATTCCTAGTGGGTTTCTACAAGTTCTCAAAATAAGTTACAAGGGAGGCCCATTAAGGAAGCATAATTACTTTTACTGATCTACTAGGGTTTAACAATGTTTGTTGTTTTGGTGAAAACATTTTACTCACCTGATAAGACAAGGAAAGTTTTCAAATCTACACCCATATTACCATAGGATACCACCAACCAAGAAATAAAAATGAAAAGGAAATATTTTAACTATAAGAACACCACATACTCACTAGAAAGCGTCAAATGTAAGCAGACAGTCAACTATCTATTCAACATGGCTTTGACCAAGAGTTACAGTTTTGCAAGAAGAATCACATTATAAAATACCACCGAGATTAAATTATCAAGGTATAATTACACTATCATCACCAATGTCATGGTCCAAAAGACTCAAAGCATCCATAAGTGTCTCCATGTAATCCAAAATTAATAGGTCATAGAGTATTATTCATAGTAACTAAAAAATGTTAAGGAAAGGGTAGACTTATTTATAGGTCAAGAGGGAAAATAGACACACTTAATTTACACACAATACTCGAATGGGATTAAATCTAACCATAATTACCAAGATGCATACAATCCTCAAGTCACTACTTAATATAATGAAATGAGGAACTCTTGATAAAACTTAGCATGCCATCGAAGAGAAGCCACTACTAGACAAACACTTTTCCACTAACATCCACAGCCAGCCAAAAGCAAACCGATCCCACCATAATTCATCAACCCACAATTAAACACCTCTACTCCGATGAGGTTCAAGCTCTTACCGGATTGTAAGAGAATCACCACCACCACTAACAGGCTGCCAACTAGAATGCACAACACAACGAACTCTCTTCCCAACAAGGTCGAGTAATGAAAAGGTCACTCTAAGATCCTAGATACACTCAAGGTTCGTGCATCTAAAACTAAGGCATAAATTTAAGCACCTAAGAGGAAATTCAAGACACCTAGGGTGTAACCCCATACAACAAAATGTATGAATACAAGTAGCATAGAACCAACTCATCATCATGCAAGAATAAATCCACGTAACATTTAGCTAATGTAGTGCTCACTTCCCTTTCACACCTTTTTTATACTAATCATGATACTATTGATTATATTATGGACATGATTATGTACTTTATTATAGTATAATGTTAGATGTTAGATCATGGATTATTTTTGACTTGATTCAGTTATGATGCATGATGATTATTAGAGGCATTTTGGATATTGATGTTGATATATTGTTTGACATGGTTATACTATGGATGTTGTTTGGACATGTGATATTTAGATATTGTGAGTAGACCTAGAAATGGAAATTATTTGAGGATGATATAGTTGTTGAGTAAAATTGTAAATGATCTTGTTGATTGCTTAGATGTTGTTGTGATCCATATATCTAGATGATTTTGGAATTTTAATTATATTATTTTGGATGTTTTGATATGGCCATGAGGCCGAAGGAGGTATTTCGTGTTTTGCAGGTTAAAATATCACAACAAACATCGGGGATATGAGACAAACCACATTGGAATTCTAAATGAATTCAACAAGGTCACCATGGTAACTAGTATTTGTTTGTGTGTTTTTGTGTGTGTTAGGGATTCCCATGGGGGATCACCTTTAAATGTGACCAAGGGGTTATGTGTATTTATTTATTGGTTCCTTTTTTATGTTTGCATGTGTTTATTTTGTGGTGCATTGAACCTTTCATTATTCATTAAATGGTGTGTAATATTGTGAGTAATCATGTTGTTAAGTTAATTAATTAAAATATGTCATAAGAAAGTAATTAATAGAGTTGTTGGCCTTGAATTAAAGTGTTGTAAGTGATGTGTAAGTTAACTTTTGAGTGTGAAACACTCCACCTTCTTGGAAATTCGAATTTGTCCTTGGAGGCTGATTTTGGAGGCTTGTGGGACAAGTTAAACTTGTCCCATACCTCTTAAATTTAATTACCAACCATACCTACGGTTGGAGAGTTGAAATTTGACTTTTATAATGCTTTTTGAGAAGGTAAATTGTAGGTTTTAATTGCACTTTTCTTACATGATTTAATTTCAGTCCTTTGGGGTGTGGGTTGGATTTGAGTATGTAAGTAAACTATCATATTATTCACCCACCTATTTATTATGCATTGGAGAATGAAGTTGAACTTTTGGGTTGGGGTTGAGGATGTGTGATGTGGCATCCTACATGGATCCACCTCATCCTCTTCTCTTCCCTCTTCTATAAAATTTGAATTCCTTGCCTTGTTTTGGGGTTTCTCAACTTTGGAGACTTCATTCTTAGGTGAATTCCTTATTGTTTTGGGAGCTCTTGCTTTTGGAGAAGCTTGAAGATTGTTGCATGCTTTTTGTTTGGTGGATTTTTGGATTGTTTTCTTGGAAACAACTGTTGTTTGGAACTTGGGAAACTCCATCATGGAGAGGTAAGAGCTTGGATTTTGAAATGCTCTTATTTTTATGAATGTAAATGTTAATGTGTGAATGTTTTGGCATGTTTGTGGGTTGTTGGGTAGATGGCCTAGGAATGGTGTAGGAGAAGACTATGGGGTTTATTTTGTGGGAGGCACAAGTGTGTTTTAGGGAGGTATAAGGTGGAGGGAGTTGGGATTTTGGTTCCACCTTACAAAGAAATATCTTGCATTTATTTACTCATTATGGGGTTCCATAAGAGGTTGGGGAGGCATAAGGAAATGTGGAATAAGGGGAATGTATAAGGAATGATTTGATATACTATATTTTGGTGGTTTGTAATTTAGGTGGTGATACCCATTTCCCTTTTGGGAGGCATAAGAAGCATCCCCATAGTTTCTTTCTCCTTTGGATTGCTTGATGAAGCCTCAGTAATGTTTTTCATGCTTTAATGTAGTTGTAAACTACATTCTATTTTTAGACTATGTTTTTATTGTGAAAATGTTGCTTGTGTGTTTGTGGAAGCCTGTTGTTGCCATGAGTTGGATCACATATTTTATTGCATTGTGGTTGGGCTCTGGGGGCCAATGAAGAAGGATGGATTCTCCTCTTCATTAGATGTCTTGGTTGGGTGGAGAGCATTTCCTTTCCCCTACTCTTGTTGTGATCACAATTTGGAAGAATGAGAAATATGCATGTTGTTGTTCTGGAGCTGAGAAAAGACAGTTTGATTGTCCCTTGTGAAATGAAATCTTATTGTAACCTTTCCCACTTGAAGTGGATGAACTTTTATATGTTTTGTAATGGAAAGATGTTGTATTGGTTATGAAAGTGTATATTGAAATGTGAAAGAGACATACTTTTTCTGTTCTTTTGAAAGCAAGAAATTGTGTCCTGTATGATGAAATTGAGGAAAGAAAGAAGGAAGTTGTAAAGTTGTCTTTTGGAATCAATAAAGGATTGCATAATCTTCCTCAAATTGCATCATTGTATTGAATTTAATCATCTAAATGTGAGTTGTAATCTCTGTTTGAAAGAAAGAAAATGTATGAAAGAAGTGTAATACTTTGTCTTTTGAAATATGTGAAAATTGAAATCAGAGATGTATTCTAGCTTTTGAATAGTTGAATTGAATCAACTAAATGTTTTAGATTAGAATTGGAATGAATCCTAATACTTGGAAGATGAAAATGGTGAATAGATCCTTTAAAATTTGATCTTTTTTTGTATTTTCAAACTATGGCAAATACTTTATCAAAAATGCATAGTTCGAACCTGCAACAATGAAATAAAAACTAAATGATTAAATTGAAGTAGTATACCCTAAATGAATCCAATTGGAAAAATAACTTAAGGAACTTCTTAGAAAACTTAGCAAAAATGGGCTCAACCCTCTTATAGTCGTTTTGTTGTCAATAGATGTAAATTTTCAAATTGCAAATCAATCAGACAAATTAAATCTTGAAATCCTTCTTAAATCCATCTAAGAACAATTCTCCATGTATATTTGACATGTTGAGAGAGGAAGAAGATCAAATTGAACAAATCTTATAAGTTAAAATTTACCAGTTTGCACTATAAAAGTCTATAGATCATTTTCTTAAAATTGACTCCTAAAATTTATCAAAATAAAAATTTAATGATTCTTGAGTAAAGAGGACATCGAGAGATTTCATAAAGTCTCATTTTCCCAAAACCAAGCTCTCTATCAAAATTTATGGCCTTATGAAGTTTTTCTTCATTTGGCGTCAAAAATAATTCTAAAAAAAAAAAAAAATTGGGAAAAAAATTTTTTTATGGACCATGGGCCCGAATTTTCCCTTAGCGCTTCAGAATTTTTTGGGAAAATTTTCCTAATTTTCCCCACCTCCCCCGCTGGCCTAAATCCAATCAGAGGCTGCCACATGGCACCATGAGGCATTGGCGAGGGGGGATCCCTTTTTAAACTTAGCGCTTGAAAAAAAATTGGGAAAATTTTCTAAATTTTTCCCCCCCCCACACAATCAATCAGAAAGCTACCCTTTTCAATCATTTTGAATTTACCATGTGGACCTTTGAGAGTGAATTTTCTAAATTTTTGAAATTTCACCTTTTGAATTTAAGGTGTTAAATTTTCTACCCTTTGGGGCATTAAAATTATTCTACCCCCGCCACCCTACTTTCCCCATGTTGGTTTAAGAGGTGCCACGTGTCCCTTGCGGACTTGCGAACTCGCGGGAGAGTGGGTGCAAGGGTGGCTTTTTGCCTCATGTGGGAAATTTCATAAATGTCTCCCGTGGCCCCGCCGACCCGACCCTCCTCCTCGGAAAAAATTTTCTCCCCGTGCCCCCGGACCCACCCATGGGGAAATATTTTCCCGTGGCCCACAGACCTACCCCTGAGGAAAATTTTCTCCCCTAGGCCCCAGGCCTACTCTTGGGGAAAATTTTCACCCAAGGCCCATCGGCCCATAACTTGAGAAATATGAGGAGTTAGGAGGATTTCTTTATATCATTGGAAAGGTGAGGAAATTTCCTATCAATGGGAATGATTTAGGAATTTTTGAATGCATTAATTTTGAGAAAATCAAGTTGAATCTTTAAATCCTATTAGAGAGTGGGTATGGTGAGGAATTACCCTCTGACCCTAATTGAACTTTCTAACCCTAAATTTTTGACCTTGTGACCTCTAATAATTGTTAATAAAAGAAAAGTATATTCTAGTGGATTAGAATTGATCTAGAACTTGTTAGTGACAATTATTGTCTTGTAACCTAGTTGTAGACTCTTTTAAACAAAAAAAATTATTCCATAATTTTCCTAACTAATCCTAGGTTGTCCTTGGGTCTCAAGTGGGTTATTTTTTAGTGGGCATCACACTTGGTATCAGAGTAGTGGTTCAAAATCTTGGGCCATTGGGCACACTAGAAAACTTGAGACATGAACCTTAAACCTAGCACACTTTTAAATCTAGAAAACAACTTAGTTTAGAAATTTTCATATTTTAGTAAACATGGAAACTGAATAAAACTTAGAAAGATGAACTAACTCTCATCTTGCTCTGTGTAGGAGGTGCAGACAAGATGAGGATCCTTTTCACATAGACCTAGGCATACCACCTCAGAGCATGTGTAACAACTATCCTACCATAGATTTTGTAGACTCTTCAAGATGTTAATGCCGCTCTACATGGAGGATCAGTAGGAGGACATGCAGCCAAGACATGATAGAGTCACTTCCATTGAGGGTCATGTATCTCCTCGACCAGTGAGGAGCATGGAGGAGAGAACTTCCATGCAGATTCAGCTAGAGTAGAGTCACCACAGAGGGGATAGGGTGACTAAGTTTCAAGACACATAGGAGAGGTCTCAGAGCCCTAGGCTTAGGGATGAGCATGCAGAGAGGCCTAAAGGTCTGTCAAACCACAACTGCGTAGATCACATCAGGGAGATCTTAAAGCTTCAGCCATCACATTATTCTGGTGACATAGGTGGATTTTAGGAAGAGGCTGGTTGGTGAGCTTGAGTGGATGCTTCAAGCTTTATCCTTGTTCTAGCAACACAAAAGCTCATGTTGCGATCCATCTACTGAGGGATGGAGCTGGTGTCTAGTGGAAGATAGAGGAGTAGAAGCTCCATGTTGATTCTGAGACAATTACTTGGGAGCTCTTTGAGGAGCATTTTGGAGTAGATATTTGTCATGAGAGGTTCATACAACAGTGGATAGATGAGTTTCATGACCTCGATAGGCATCTCTTATAGTGGCTGAGTATGAGAGTAGATTTCTAGATCTACTCCAATATGTTGATTACATGCAGGATGAGTAGGTGTGGATCCAGGTTCATCTCGGGGCTGAATCTAGACATTGGAGGTGTAGTGTAGATCCATTTTCCAGAAATTAGTTGAGGCCATCGAGAAGGCCTATATATAGAGGAGACTGGGGAAAGACCCAGCAGGCTAGAGACCGAGTCCGGAGCCACATACAACAGATGTAGGAAAAGATCGAGGGGGTTAGTACCTCTTCCTCTTGTGGTGGAAAGGGTTAACACAGTCATCTTTTAGACCACACAAAAAAAGTAGCAAACAACAATAGTCCACCCACCTTATAGACCTCCACATAGAGGTTTGATGCACAGAGAGGTCGGAGTATGGGGCCTCCCCTAGGGGTCCCATCAGACACAGGGTGCCCCGAGCTCACTCACTCAGAGAGCTCAGCTATAAGAGACCTTAGTAGACAGCAACCGAATCATAGGATCCACACCACAAGACCTCCAAAGTACAAACTGAACACTACACAAGGGAGAGGATCAGGTGGTTGTTTTGGGTGTGGTGTTACTGGACATTTTTGAGAGAGACTACCCAAAACCCTAATAACAAGGGTAAGACATAGATCTCAGAGCCTACTATTGGTGATATGGGGCATAGTCATAGGATGTATGTAGGTCGAACCTCCAAAAGCAGCAGCATAGAGTATAGTTATTGAGACTATAGGTAACATTGGAGGCATTCCTACCTCCATTTTGTTTGATTCTGGTTCTTTTGATTCTTTTATTGCACCATCTTTAGTAGAGTGATGCAGGTGTGGTAGTTAGGCAGGGTCATAGTTGGGATGTTGAGATGGCTTCTAGAGCCAAGATCTCTGTAGACTCCTTAGTTAAGGAGTGTGTGGTGGATTTGGGACCTTTCACCACTACCTCGGATCTTCGTATCCTTCCATTGGGCTCTTATGGAGTCATCTTGGGCATGGACTAGTTATCTACACACAGAGCTAGAGTGGATTGTTACCACAAGATCATATCTTGCACAAGATGATCTAGGAGTGGAGGTAATGATAGTGGGGTCAAGAGACCCATTTCTATTCACACCATCTCTGTTATGTAGCTTAAGTGGTGTGTGTGATGAGGTTGTTATATGTATGTTGTTACAGTTAGTGATAGATTAGAGGATGGGTCTAGTGGACCATCGCTAGATGATCATCCCATTTTGAGAGATTTTTAGATGTCTTTCCAGGGGAGCTACTGGGGTTACCACCCCCACGTGAGATTGATTTTCATATAGATCTAGTTCGGGAGCAAATCCTATCTCACGAGCACCTTATCGGATGACCACCAAGAGCTCTGCATGAGCTCAAGTTATAGCTTGAGGGCCTTCTAGAGAAGGGCCTAATTCATCCTAGTGTGTCCCCTTGGGGTGCACCGGTGATCTTTGTAAAGAAGAAGGATGGATCCTTGTGGTTTGTGTATTGATTACCCAATCTAAATAAGGTAATGATCAAGAATCATTATCCCCTTCCATGCATTGATGATTTGTTTGATCAGATGAAGGGAGCCACAACTTTCTCTAAGATAGACCTTAAGTTAGGCTACCATCAACTAAGGATTTTAGAGGTGGACATTCATAAGACCACCTTCCATATGAGATATGGCCACTATGAGTTCATAGTGGTACCTTTTGGTTTGACTAATGCCCCCACAATGTTTATGAGTTTGATGAATGGGGTATTCAGGAATTTCTTAGATCGCTTCATGCTCATCTTCCTTGATGACATTTTGATCTACTCACGTACACGTGAGGAGCATGAGGGGCACCTTCGCTAGGTTCTTCAAAGTGTCTTGAGAGAAGCATCTCTATGGGAACTTGGAGAAGTGTGCTTTCTTCTAGATGGAGGTGTAGTATTTGGGACATATCATTTTTGGGGAAGGTATCACCATCGATCCTTCCAAGATTAGAGCTATTATGGATTGGCCAGCACCCACTACTGATGACAGAGGTGTGCAGCTTCATGGGACTAGCAGGTTACTACAAGAGATTTGTTTAGGACTTCTTCTCTCAGATTGTGCACCCCATCACTTCCCTTCAATGGAAAGGGAAGAAGTTTTTTTGGTCGGACAGGTGTGAGTAGGCCTTTAGAAACAAAAGGAATGCCTCACTACAACACCTATCCTTGCAGTGTTAGATCCACAAGGTGAGTTTTTCATTTACACGGATGCTTCTTTAGTAGGGCTTGGAGGTGTGTTGATGCAGGAGGGTAGAGTAGTGGCTTTTGAATCTCACAAAACTCAAAGATTACGAGAGCTTAATTATCCAACTCATGATCTTGAGCTTGCGGATAGTTGTGCATGCTTTGGTTTGATGGAGGCACTTTCTGCTTGGTGGAGATTCACACTCAGGATAGATCACTTGAGTCTTCGCCACCTCTTCACACAACCCAATCTCAATGCTCATCAGCAGTGGGCATTGGATGGAGTTACTTTGTGAGTATGATATGGAGATAGAGCATGTGAAAGGGAAGGAGAATGTGGTGGCAGATGCTCTCTAGTAGATGGAGACATGTGGCTATGGCCACCTCAATGAGCACAAATTTGTGGAGTAGGATTCTTCAACAACTTCCTCTTGATAGCTTCTACATTGTAGTTTGAGTAGAGATCGAGTCTCAGAGACCCCTCGAGGGGAATTTTGATGGTTTTTCTTTAGAGGAAGATGGTCTTCTTAGGCACAAAGGCTAGATTTATGTTCCCAGAGATGGAGGCTTGAGGTAGGACATCTTGGTAGAGGCACATCATGCACCCTATTCAGCCCATCCGGGTGAAGAAGATGCATGCCACCTTGAGATAGTTGTATCATTGGAGAGGACTTTGTAGAGACGTGGCTCAGTTTGTGTCATGATGTTTAGAGTGTAGAAAGTAAAGGTACCAAGCATCGCATCCAGCTGGCCTTCTCTTTCCTCATGTTATATGGAGTGGAAATGGGACACCATTTCCATGGACTTCATTGTTTGGGCTACCGATGTCGAGATATCACCATGATGCCATCATGGTCATGGTTGATAAATTGAAAAAAGTGGCTCACTTTTTTCCGGTGAAGACCACTTATATAGCTAGTGGCATGGGTATATCTTGATGAGATTGTTAAGTTACATGGGATTCCATGGAAGATCATTAGTGACCGCGATCCTTTGTACACTTCCCATTTTTGGACTACCATGCAGTATGCCCTCGGGACAAAGATCAATTTTAGTACAACATATCACCCGAGATAGATGGAAGACTGAGTGGGTGAATCAAGATTTTAGAGGACATGCTCAAGATGTATGTGATGGATCAATAGTCTAGATGGGAGGAGTACTATACTTGGTGCAGTTTCCCTACAATAATAGTTTTTTAGAGTTCTATAGGCATGGCTCCTTTTCAGGATTTGTATGGTAGAGAGTGCAAGACACCTCTTAACTAGGACAGGCTAGAGGACAGGGTTTCTCTTGGACCAACTTTTTTTGTAGGACATGGAGCAAAGCAGGTGGTTTTGATCAGACAGAGACTGCAAGAGGCACAGGACAGGAAGAAGAAGTATGCAGATCAACATAGGACCAACCATAGTTTTGATGTGGGCATGAAGGTGTTCCTTCGTGTCAAGCCACATAAGAGCCCTATTCATTATGGAAAAGGTTCTAAGTTAGCTCCTAGATTCATGGGTCTTTTGAGATCTTGGAGCATATCGGCCCTTTGGCCTACCTGTCTAGCATTGCCACCAGCTTGTCTCATGTACATGATGTGTTTCATGTTTCAGTTCTTAGGAGATATGTTTCGATCCTTCTCATGTGTTAGATTGGACATCATTGTAGGTGAAGGATCAAGGGGCATGTGATGGTGGAGCCCGTTCACATTCTAGATCATAGGACCCTGGGCCTTTGAGGTAGAGAGGTTGATCAGTCAGCTGTGTATAGTGGGACAAATATGATGAGACTACAGCTACATGGGAGGATGCTACTCTACTATGAGTTTAGTTTCCACATTTTTCCAGTGACTTCAGGAGGAAGTCGAGTCTAAGGGAGGGGATGTAGTGCCCACTTCCCTTTGACACTTTTTTTATACTAATCATGATATTATTGATTATATTATGGACATGATTATGGACTTTATTATAGTATAATGTTAGATGTTAGATCATGGATTATTGTTGACTTGATTCAGTTATGATGCATGATGATTATTAGAGGCATTTTGGATATTGATGTTGATATACTGTTTGACATGGTTATACTATGGATGTTGTTTGGACATGTGATATTTAGATATTGTGAGTAGACCTAGAAATGGAAATTATTTGATGATGATATAGTTGTTGAGTAAAATTGCAAATGATCTTGTTGATTGCTTGGATGTTGTTGTGATCCATATATCTAGATGATTTTGGAATTTTAATTATATTATTTTGGATGTTCTGATATGGCCACGAGGCTGAAGGAGGTATTGTGTTTTGTAGGTTAAAATATCACAACAAACATCGGGGATTGGAGACCAACCACATTGGAATTCTAGATGAATTCAACAAGGTCACCATGGCAACTAGTATTTGTTTGTGCGTGTTTGTGTGTGTTAGGGATTCCCATGGGGGATCACCTTTAAATGTGACCAAGGGGTTATGTGTATTTATTTATTGGTTCCTTTGTTTATGTTTGCATGTGTTTATTTTGTGGTGCATTGACCCTTTCATTATTCATTAAATGGTGTGTAATATTGTGAGTAATCATGTTGTTAAGTTAATTAATTAAAATATGTCATAAGAAAGTAATTAATAGAGTTGTTGGCCTTGAATTAAAGTGTTGTAAGAGATGTGTAAGTGATGTGTAAGTTAACTTTTGAGTGTGAAACACTCCACCTTCTTGGAAATTTGAATTTGTCCTTGGAGGCTGATTTTGGAGGCTTGTGGGACAAGTTAAACTTGTCTCATACCTCTTAAATTTAATTACCAACCATACCTATGGTTGGAGAGTTGAAATTTGACTTTTATAATGCTTTTTGAGAAGGAAAATTGTAGGTTTTAATTGCACTTTTCTTACATGATTTAATTTCAGTCCTTTGGGGTGTGGGTTGGATTTGAGTATGTAAGTAAACTGTCATATTATTCACCCACCTATTTATTATGCATTGGAGAATGAAGTTGACTTTTGGGTTGGGGTTGAGGATGTGTGATGTGGCATCCTACATGGATCCACCTCATCCTCTTCTCTTCCCTCTTCTATAAAATTTGAATTCCTTGCCTTGTTTTGGGGTTTCTCAACTTTGGAGACTTCATTCTTGGGTGAATTCCTTGTTGTTTTGGGAGCTCTTGCTTTTGGAGAAGCTTGAAGATTGTTGCATGCTTGTTGTTTGGTGGATTTTTGGATTGTTTTCTTGGAAACAACTGTTGTTTGGAACTTGGGAAACTCCATCATGGAGAGGTAAGAGCTTGGCTCTTGAAATGCTCTTCTTTTATGAATGTAAATGTTAATGTGTGAATGTTTTGGCATGTTTTGTGGGCTGTTGGGTAGATGGCCTAGGAATGGTGTAGGAGAAGACTATGGGGTTTATTTTGTGGGAGGCACAAGTGTGTTTTAGGAGGTATAAGGGTGGAGGGAGTTGGGATTTGGGTTCCACCTTACAAAAGAAATAACTTGAATTTATTTACTCGTTATGGGGTGCCATAAGAGGTTGGGGAGGCATAAGGAAATGTGAGGAATAAGGGGTACTTGGGGAGGCATAAGGAATGTCAGGGCTTTGATATACTATATTTTGGTGGTTTGTAATTTAGGTGGTGATACCCATTTCCCTTTTTTGGGAGGCATAAGAATCATCCCCATAGTTTCTTGCTCCTTTGGCTTGCTTGATGAAGCCTCAGTAATGTTTTTCATGCTTTAATGTAGTTGTAAACTACATTTTGTTTTGGACTATGTTTTTATTGTGAAAATGTTGCTTGTGTGTTTGTGGAAGCCTGTTGTTGCCATGAGTTGGATCACATCTTTTATTGCATTGTGGTTGGGGCTTGGGGGCCAATGAAGAAGGATGGCTTCTCCTCTTCATTGGATGTCTTGGTTGGGTGGAGAGTGTTTCCTTTCCCTACTCTTGTTGTGATCACAATTTGGAAGAATGAGAAATACACATGTTGTTGTTCTAGAGCTGAGAAAAGACAGTTTGATTGTCCCTTGTGAAATGAAATCTTATTGTAACCTTTCCCACTTGAAGTGGATGAACTTGTATATGTTTTGTAATGGAAAGATGTTGTATTGGTTATGAAAGTGTATATTGAAATGTGAAAGATACATACTCTGTTCTTTTTTTTTGAAAGCAAGAAATTGTGTCCTATATGATGAAATTGAGGAAAGAAAGAAGGAAGTTGTAAATTTGTCTTTTGGAATCAATAAAGGATTGCATAACCTTCCTCAAATTACATCATTGTATTGAATTTAATCATCTAAATGTGAGTTGTAATCTTTTTTGAAAGAAAGAAATGCGTATGAAGGAAGTGTAATACTCTTTTGAAATATGTGAAAATTTGAAATCAAGAGATGTATTCTAGCTTTTGAATAGTTGAATTGAATCAAATAAATGTTTTAGATTAGAATTGGAATGAATCCTAATACTTGGAAGATGAAAATGGTGAATAGATCCTTTAAAATTTGATCTTTGTTTTGTATTTTCAAACTGGCAAATACTTTATCCAAAAATGCACAGTTCAAACCTGCAACAATGAAATAACAAACTAAACAATTAAATTGAAGTAGTATTCCCTAAACGAATCCAATTGGACAAAAATACTTAAGGAACTTCTTAGAAAACTTAGCAAAAATGGGCTCAACCCTCTTAGTCATTTTTTTTGTCAATAGATGTAAATTTTCAAATTGCAAATCAATCAAACAAATTGAATCTTGAAATCCTTCTTAAATCCATCTAAGAACAATTCTCCATGTCTATTTGACATGTTGAGAGAGGAAGAAGATCAAATTGAACAAATCTTATAAGTTAAAATTTACCATTTTGCATATGTAAAAGTTTACAGATTGGTTTTTTGAAATTGACTCTTAAAATTTATCAAAATCAAAATTTAATGATTCTTGAGTAAAGAGGACATTGAGATATTTCCATAAAGTCTTTTTTTCCAAAAAACCAAGCTCTCTATCAAAATTTATGGCCTTTTAAAGTTTTTCTTCATTTGGCATCTTAGAAAAAAAAATAATTCTAACTGTAAAAAAAAAAAAAAATTGGGAAAAATTTCCTTGATGGACCTGCATGGAGCCCAAATTTTCCCTTAACAAATCTTGCTTTGGAAAATTTTTTGGGAAATTTTTTTACTAATTTTCCTCACCCCACCGACCTATAATCAATCGAGGCTGCCACGTGGCACCATGAGGCATCATCAAAAGAGGGGTGGATCCCTTTTAACTTAGCGCTTCAAAAAAAAATTGGGAAATTTTTTTCTAAATTTTCCCCATAAGACCCCATACCACCCAGATGCCAATCAGGAGATGCCATGTGGCATCGTGAGGTCGATGGAGGTGTAGGTGAATTCTAACCTTTTCACCCTTTGGGGCATTAAAATTATTCTACCCCCGCCACCCCGCTTTCCCCGCATTGGTTTAAGAGGCCCCACGTGTCCCTTGTGGACTTGCAGTGGACTTGGGGATGGCGGAGGTGGTGAGGGTGATTTTTCGCCCCACAGGGTGGGAAATTTCCTAAACTCTCTCTCTAAGAGGAGCCATGTGTCCCCTGGACTTGCGGACTTGCGGACTGACTCCTCCTATGGGAAAAATTTCTCCCCACGTCCCATGGACCCCCATGGGAAATATTTCTCCCTGGCCCGCAGACCCGCCCTGGGGCAAATTTTCTCCCCTGGCCCGTGAGCCCGCTCTTGGGAAAATTTTCACCCCAAGGCCCCTCGGACCCATAACTTGAGAAATATGAGGAGTTAGGAGGACTTATTTATATCATTGGAAAGGTGAGGAAATTTCCTATCCAATGGGAATGATTTAGGGAATTTTTAAATGCATTAATTTTGAGAAAATCAAGTTGAATCTTTAAATCCTGTTAGAGAGTGGGTATGGTGAGGAATTACCCTTTGACCCTAATTGAACTTTCTAACCCTAAATTTTGGACCTTGTGACCTCTAATAATTGTTAATAAAATAAAATTATATTCTAGTGGATTAGAATTGATCTGGAACTTGTTAGTGATAACTATTGTCTTGTAACCTAGTTGTAGACTCTTTTAAAAAAAAAAAAATTCCATAATTTTCCTAACTAATCCTAGGTTGTTCTTGGGTCTCAAGTGGGTTGTTTTTAGTGGGCATCACATCTAAAGCCAACAACATAAAGAGCTCTGAGTCACCAATTAAAATAAATTCCAAGAAATATGGCAATCAAGGAAAGTGGCTAAGTAGCCACATTACAAAGTCTGAAAATTCTCACAAAAATATAAATAACTAGAAGAGCCTCAGATATTCTCAATCCAATCATAAAATAAGATGCTGGTCCTTGATAAAATGACACAAATTTACAAATGTAAAATACAAAACGTTAACACCACATTCACTTCACATCCCTTCATGGCCGCCAATAGGGGTACTATGCCTCGAGGTCAGTTCCAAGGACACATGCGTAGGATTGGGTCATAAAAGACACCCAGACTTAATGTCCACTCTCCCATGTGGGTAACAAAATGAAAAAATGACAACCAGACCAACTTTCCTAACTACTGAAGGAAGGAATCTCTAAACAACTTCTAATTAACTCTTCGACCCCAGAACACAACCATTATTGTCCAACCACAAGAATCACACCATATAATTTATCATTCCAACAATTCCAATAAGGAAGGGTCTTAAGAGGGTTTAACTCATCATAAAATTAAATCAAGATTTAATACTTGTAAAACAACACGTTTTCAAAGGGAACCAAGTTTCCACTACACTAGAAGTTCACAAAAATTAATTTAATTTGACATTCTTAGTTACCCGGGTTTAGAAAAATGCCACTAAGCAAGCACAACAATTCAATTAACTTATTATTTTATTATTATTTTAATTCTAGTAGTTCAAATGAACAAAGTAATGTAATATTTCTTCATACGCATTTCTTTTTCAATTTTCAAAAAAGTTTGTTTTCTAGATTTTAAAGTGTGCTAGGTTTACATTTCATGTCTCAAGTTTTCTAGTGTGCCCAAGGGTCCAAGCTTTGAACCCATGGCTCGATACCAAGTGTAAATGCCCGCTAAAATCTCCCACTTGAGACCCATGAACAACCTAGGTTTAGTTACAAAATTATGGAATAATTTTTTTTTAAAGTGTTAACAACCAAAGTCTCAAGGGAAATTAAATTCAACTGATAACTTTTCCCATTATAATAATTAATAATTCCACATTATAAAGCAACAAGTGTAATAAGTCCACACCTAGCTCAAATCTCCTTAGGGATTAATTTAATCACTGATTACATTGACATTTTAGCTAAATATTCCCTGATTAAAATTTTAGGGTTAAGGGACAAAAAAATTAAATACCCAAGGTATTTAATTCCACAAGATCTAAGACAAGAGAAAGGTTTAATTACAGTGGGGGAAAAGAATACATATTTAAAATCATCAGAGTAAATTCTTACTTACCCACTCCCAGAACTCGGTTAAAGATTCAATTTAATTTTTCTCATGATTAACTAATTAAAACTTCCTGAAAACATTCCCATTAGATAGGGAATTTCCTCACCATTCCGATGATATAAAGAAGTCCTCCTAACTCCTCATATTTCTCAAGTTATGGACCAAAGGAACTTAGGGTGAAAATTTTCCCAAGAGCTTTGGGCCTGGGAGGAAAATTTTCCTAACTTGGGCCTACGAACTTCGGAGATAAAATTCACCCAGAGGAGAAACATTGATAGGTGGATCAGGGAAGAAAAATTTTCCCAGATGCGGGTTGGGAGTGGGGAAGGCATTTAGCACTTTTTCCCTTTTGGGACAAAGTGAATTTTACACCCGCACCTCCGCCGATGCCCAGGGAGGCCACATGGCAGCTCCTTATTGGTTGCGGGTCAGCGGGTTCAATGGGAAACATTTAGAAAATTTGACTATTCACAAGGAAGGAAAAAAGGTCAAAAGGAACCCGCGCTCCGTCGACGCGAGAAGATGCCACATGTCAGCCAACCATTGGTTGTAGTTTGGCAGGTCGATGGGGTTAATTTGGAAATTCTTCCCAAAAATTTTCTAAGGCATTAAGGATTGAAAGGATCCACTCCTCTCGCCGATGCCTCGTGAAGCCATGTGGCAGCACTTGATTAGCTGAGGGCCGGTGGGGCTCCGAGGAAAACTTACAAAGTTTTCCAAATTTATTTTTAAAAGAGCTTAAGGTTAAAATCGATCGAGCCTCCACCGACACCCAATGAAGCCACGTGTCGATCAATGATTGGCGGGGGGTAGTTGAGGGCATGGTGGAAGAAAAATTTCCAAATTAACTTTTTGGACTTAGATCATTTTTGACAAAATGAAGGCTTGTGGCTTAGTGGAGCGGTGGGAAACTTCATGACTTTGCAATTTTTGGGAAAAAAAAAAAAAAAGTTTTAGCCCATGGGTCCACCAAATAATATTTTATTCAATTAAATTTGATAGTTAGATTACTTTTTGAAGCCAAATGAAATAAAAACTTCATAAGGCCATAAATTTTGATTGGGAACTCAGTTTTTGGCAAATGAGGACTTTCTAGAAATCTCTCGACATCCTCTTTGCACATATATCTTAAGAATTTAATTTTGATAAATTTTAAAGGGTTAATTTTGAGAAAACATATTTCTATCACTTAGAAAGTGAACTGGTATTTTTAACTTATCAATTATTTGTTCAAATCTGCCATTAATTCTTTCTCAACATGCCAAATAGACATGGAGGATTTCACTTGGAAGAATTTAGGATAGATTTCAAGGATTAAATTGTTTGATTGAAGATCAATTCGAATTTCCCCAATTTAACAGTAAAAATGACTGAGAAATTGTTTGAGCTCGATTTTGAAAGGTTCTATGAAAATTTCTTAAGTATTATAGTTTGTTTGGGATCATTTTGATCTTTCTTAGCTTGTATTAATGTTTCAAATGTCTTTCCTAGTCTGCAGGGTCATTCTATACATTTTTTGATAATTATTTTCCAGTTTGAAAATCATCTAATAGAGCTCTACAACTTCCAACTCGAATTGATCCATTACATTTACCAAACTTTAAAATATGATTTCATTCTAATCCAATATTACAATGTTCTATTTCCTTCAATCAAAATGTAGAAACAAGAAAGCAATTTCTATTTCCTTTCCAAAAATGTGCTTTTCAAACACAGAGGATGCAATAATTCTAAATACATTTTCCACATTCAAACAAAGAGTTGTACAACATTTTCAAAGAAGATTTCAAACAATAATAACTTCATTTTATAAGGTAAAACAACATCTATTCAATTGAAAATATTTCTTTTACAACTTCTTTTTTATCAAATACAACTTTACAATCACAACTCCTTCTCATTACATTCCTTTTTACAAACAGAATACCGAGTATATTTCTTTCACATTCAAAGGGGATTTTATTTCCAAAACATAGTAACTCTTCAACACAAAATGTATATTAAATTGTCATCCACATCAAGTGGGAAATGGTTTACAAAAGAAGTTTCACAAGGGACTATCAGAACTTTGTCTTCTTCCTCAATTACAATATACAGAATACAAATTCCTTCCACATTTATTCAAAAACATAAAACAAAGTATATCTCTTTCACATTTCAAATTGTAATTTTCATAGCCAATACAAAACATCTTTCCATCACAAATAATGTACAAGGTCATCCACTTCAAAGTGGGGAAGGGGTTACAATAAGAACAATCTCAACAAGGACTAGAAAACTTATCTTTCTCCTCTTCTCCGAACAACAACATGAATATCCTCCATTTTTCTTTATTTCAATTTGATCACAATAGAATAGGGGGAAAGGAAATCTCTCAACCCAACCAAGACATCCAATGAAAGGATAATCCATCCTTCTTCATTGGCCCCCGAGCCCCAACCACAATGCAATAAGAGATTTTTTCCAATACATGGCAACAATAGGCTTCCACAACACAAAGATAGATTTCTCATTCAAAACACAATCCAAAACAAAGTTGTAGTTTCAACCAAAATAAAGACAACAAACAACATGCAGCTTCATCATGCAAGCCAAAGGAGCAAGAAACTATGGGGGATGTTGCTTATGCCTCCCAACGGGAAATGGGTATCACCACTTAAGAACAAACCACCAAAATATATCATTTCAAAACCTTGACATGCCCTTATGTATCCCCCAAGTACCCCTTATTCCTCACATTTTCTTATGCCTCCCAAACCTCTTATGGTACCCCATAACGAATAAAAAACACAAGCTATTTCTTTTCAAGGTGTAACCCAAATCCCAACTCCCTCCACACTTATACCTCCCCAAAACACTTATGCCTCCCACAAAATACCCCATAGTCTTCTCCCACACCATCCCTAGGTAGTCTACCCAACCAGCCAACAAGAAATAACATACATACAACCATTTACATATTCATAAAAAGGAAAGAAGAGCATTTCCAAGAGCCAAGCTCTTACCTCTCCATGATGGAGTTGTTCCAAGTTCAAAACAACAAGCTCTCCAATGCAAAGCAATCCAAGAGATCAACAATCAACAAGTGTGCAATAATCTCCAATCTCCTCCAAAAGAAAGAAATATTAAAACCAAAATAAGTCACCCAAAATGAAGCAAAGCAAAGTTCTAGTAACCCCCAAAAAAAAAAGACAAGTAATTGAATATATAGAGAGGGAAGAGAAGAGGATGAGGTGGATCCAAGTGGGATGCCACATCACACATCCTCAACTCCAACTCATAAGTCAACTTCAATCTCCAAGGCACAATAAATAAGTAGGTGAATAAATGATCCTACTTACACACTTAAATCAAGCCCATACCCCAAAGGACTGAAATTAAAAACATGTAATAAAGTGCAGTTACAACTTACAACTTGAGTTACAAAATGCATAATGAAGTCTATATTTAAACCCTCCAACCATAGGTAAGGTTGTCATGCAAATTTAAGAGGTATGGGATAAGTTTAACTTGTCCCATATGCTTCCAAAATCATCCTCCAAGGACAAATTTGAATTTCAAAAGGAGGTGGAGTGTTTCATACTCCAAAATTAATTTACACATCTCTTACACATCACTTACACATTTCTTACAACACTTTAATTTTAGGCCAACAACTCTAATAATTACTTTCTTATGTCCCAATTTGATTAATTAATGTTAACAACATGTTTACTCACATTAATTTACCACGATTAATAAATAATGAAAGGGGTAAACACATCACTTAATAAACACATACAAACATCAATAAAAAGGAACCAAATAAATAAACACACATAACACTTGGTCACATTTAAAGGTGATCCCCCCCATGGTAATCCCTAACAATCAAACACACACACACGAACAATAGAAGTTGCCATGGTGACCTTGTTGAATTCATCTAGAATTCCAATGTGGTTGGTTTCCAATCCCCTGATGTTTGTTGTGATATTTTTAACTTGCACAATAAAAATACCCATTCGGCCTCATGGCCATATTAGAACATCCAAATGAATATAATATAATTCCAAAATCATCAATATATATATATGAATCACAATAACATCCAGACAATCAACAATATCACTTATAATTTCATTAGCAACTATATAATCATCAATTTAAAATTTAATTTTCTTCAGTCTACTCAAAATATCCAAATATCACATGTCCTAAAAACATCAATAAATATATATATATATATATATATATATATATATATACAATGTCCAACAACATGTCAAAATCTATGTAAAATGTCTCTAACAATCATCATGCATCATATATGAATCGAGTCAACAATAATCCATGATCGACATCTAACATCATACTAAATCAAAACTATAATAATGTCCATAATATATCAGTAGTATCATGATCAATATCAAAAGTGTCAAAGGGAAGTGGGCATCTATAGTAGACATCATCAAAGAGAAAGGGTTTCTAGAATAAGCTAGATAATTATGTTTGAATTACATAAGAGATACAATGATCTTAGATATAAAATTCTACATTGATTAAAGTTAGGGGTTTCAAGAAATATGGTGTAGCCCTTGAAAAAAGATGAATATGGTCACATAGGAGAAGGATCTAGAGAAAATAACATTGAAGTGTTATTAGTTACGATAAGAGGCTTAGAAGATCTAATGAGAGTCTAATGTATTTCATAGTTTTTAATAACTTGTTGTAAGAACTTTTGAGACTCATTTAATGTGTGTAGGAGATACTCAAGAGCCAAAATGCTTGTAAATCTTGTATTTCTTGGATATATTATAATCCAAATAGATTTTTTATCCCTTTTCACATTTTGTTACACATTCATAAGCATCTATTAGCTGGGACCCCTTATTTTGAATACACTAATTTGTATTAGAATTCACTAGTATGATTTATGAAAGATATTATTATGAAGAGAATTGCAATAGTAAAATACATTAACTATCTAGATTAATAGGTATGAATTTAATCTTTAACCAAAATAAAAACATAGAATATAGGTGATATCCTTATTAGGTTATAAATCTATAGAATAATTTTATATCAGATTTCATGATTAAATATAGTGACATTCAAATATGAGAAAGTGCAGTATAGGTTGCTGCACTTGAGGGCTCTGTATGGCCATTCTCAATGATATCCCACACATCCGAGGTCTGAATACCACCTTCATGGTTAATGACTAGTCTTCATAATTCTTTCCATTAAATTGCATTGTCTCCATATCGTATGTATAATCCATAGCTTGCTACCAATTTAATAATCTACTGAAAAAAATTCTTTGATACTAATTTGTAGAAAATCTAGAGTCTTAAACAATGAACAACAAAACAAATAATAAAACTTACAAATAAAAATAGAGTAATATCCAAACCAAGCACTATTGTGCGTAATCATTAATTAATTTATTCACTGTTAGAGATTCGACTCATTACATTCCAAGCTATGCATGCAACACTTTCTCTTACATCTATAGCTTGAGTTGTGTGATCCTACTGATTTTAAAATTGTTTCTAATTATATAAAACTGACTCTAACTAGAGTTGACTGCATGAACTACTCTAAATAGAGCTTTTACAAAAATAAAATTGTAGCTTTAAAACTACCACATGTTGTGCATGCAAAAAAAAAATATTTTGTTTTATTTGATTAATTTAATTCCTAAACTATAAGACAAAGTTGGAATTAACTAAAGCATAATAAATCTAAAATTATCTTTCCTTAAAAGCTATGGGAGAAATTACATGCTTCACATGCATGCATATTTCCAACATTGGGGAGAGCACCAATATGACAAAGAAATTATCTATGATGGGAGAGAAAATAAACTTAAGGTGTGCCAGATGTGAAGAAATGTTTTCTATCCCCACCGAGAGAAGAAACCAATATGGAGCACCAAATCCACATGGTGTTGCGTAGAAGAGATGATGACTGAGCATGCATAAGATGAAACAAGGTAGTGCAAAAATAACATGAATAACACCAACTTATGAGTTTAGCAAGGGGTGAAGGGAGAAGATGAAGTCTCCTCAGAATGCATAATGAGAAAAACACAAGGAGGGAAATGTAAGTGGGTGCATTTCATCCTGATGGACTTATCTACAGATATGTGTAGGAGGAGAAAGGTGAAGCTGATGAGAAGGTGGTTAGAGAAGACTAGGAGAACACAAAGAAGAATGACCTGATGTCACAACTAGAGGCCATCTAGAAGCAATGAAAAGAAGTGTTTTGAGTCCTAATAGATGGAAAAAATATCACAATAAATTGCACAAAATAATATAACTTAATATGCCCCAAAGTAAGGACAAATCGGATCTGAAGATAATAGCACACAAGAAAGGAGAAGAAAATGTTAGATTAGCCACGATGAATAGGAGGAGATAATTATGTGAACAATTGGATTGTGGCCTAGTAATGGTCAAGAAGAAAAGGAAAGAGAAGGAATATACCACAAAGAGATATTATGTATAAAGGTGAAAACTACATGGAATAATAGTGCAAGGTGGAGTAGTGGGAAAGTAAGATGCATAATGGAAGATAGCCTCAGGAGGAGAAGGGAAAAGTTAGATAAAATATCGAGATAAGAATACTATACATTAGATCCAAGCCCATGAATTTACATAGAAATGGATATGGAAAGAAGATGAGTTTAGGAGAAGATATCATAACATACAGTGCAAAGAGGATGTGTGTAGAGAGAAACACCAAAAACAGGTGCAAAAAAAGATAAATTTTAGAGATAAGAGTTTTTGGAAGAAAGGAGATGAGAGGTGGAAAGTAAAAGTGTAAAAAGATAAAGTGTGTAGAGGAAGCTTGTGGAGAGATGAAGGTCATGAATGAATAGAGTGAAAAAAAGAAGTGTATGAAGGAGAGACATAGAATGGTTTAGAGCCTAGAGGTGAAGTGTATGAAGAAGAAGAAAATTCTTGAATAATTTTGGTGGAGGTGAATGGAAAGTGGTGAGCCCAAAATTATGAAGGAGAGATTTCAAGGAAAACACTGAATCGGAGAGAAAAGTATCACTAGAGAAGCCTTTAAAGGAAAAAGTTCATGAAAAGTAGAAGCTTACAAGGGAGAAGGTTTTAGTGGGAAAAGAATGGAAAATTATCCAAGAGATAGATCTATTTAGAGGAAGAGGTCAAATGGTGGTGAGTTTAAGCTCAACAAAGTGTGCAGGATAACACAAAAGAGTCACCGAGAAGTGGTGAAGGACTATAAGAGATGCAGAAAGAAGAACCAAGTCCACGATATGAATCAAAGGATGAAGGAGCTAGAACTATCGACCCCAATAGTTTTATGGGTGGTTACAGTGCTCACTCTATCTACTTAAGGTAGATTTGAAGTCTTAAGAAATTGAGGTGTTTGATATAGTAGAATATAATATCCAAAGCAATCACGCACAATTTTTGCTAGGTGTGGGTGCATGCAATGTTGGAGAGTGTATGGAACATGGAGATGGAAAAAAATATAATGAGAGGGTGATTGCGGTGAAGTGTGCTAGTACTTTTCATAATGGAAATTAGTAAGGAGCACATCGTAGATAGGAGTGTGAAGTAGAAGTGGATGTGTAACTAGGGGGGAAGGTTTTGAAAAGTATTATAACAATGGATGAATAATATCATGCCATACTCATATGATTTTGGGAGATTAGTAAGATTTTTCCTAGCTTAAGAGAGTGGATACGTAAGGATATTGTGGAGGAAGGACAAGAAATTCCCAAAGAGAGTGTACTAAAGAAAGGTAAAGATTTATCTCAAAGCAAAGAGTGCACGATATAATAGAGAAGAGGCATGATAGAATTGGTGGTTAGAAGAAAAGACAAGATAGTTTTCAAAAGATGTGTAAAAAAAGATGTTGAAAAGAATTAACGGTCAAAGGATTCAAATGAATTGATCGATGTGGCACAACAAGGAAAGATATAGATGGAGGTATCTCAGTGCATTTAATCAGATCAAGTTATAATTTGAGTTTGAGAAATAAGATCTAGAAGTATCTAGAATGGACTATCCCTCCCAAAGGATATTCAAACAAAGAGAGAGAAGTGAGATAATGTATTTATAAAGGTAGGATGAAATCACAATTTTTGGACTAGTCAACAAAGGAATATGAGATGCAAAAAGAGTGAGAAAGATAGATGTGGGAAAAATATTAAGATGGATGTGGGAAAAGTTACTATGTTTTTATTGAGGAATGATTAAACATTTACATGCCTTCTAGAATATTTTACAAATCATATACCATTGGTAGTAGTTAGGAGGTGAAGTTTTCACCAAAAGGAATCAACCTTTGAAGATTCCCTTGTTGAAGTGTCAAATTCTAGAAACTTTTTCCACCAATCCAAAAAAACTATGATTTTCCCCTCCACTTTTCGTCAACCCTTTCTACATCTTATTGGGATGGTCGGAGTGCATTTTTAGTTATTTTATATTAGATGGACACAAGAAATTGTCTTCTCATTCATTTTGTTTATCGATGACTATCTCTTTCACCATTGTTTATACCCAATGTCAATGTTCATTATTTTCTTCTTGCATCAAATTGTTTCTTCTCTTTACAACCATCATTTTGTCTTCAATGTACCAACACTTTTGCCTTAAATTCCCACTAAATAGTTGTCCTTTATATTACCTACCTACCTCCATTTTCACATGGTTGGTAAATGCATGGTGGAAAGATGGTTAAAAGAGATGTCAAAAATTCCATCTCTCCTCCTACAAAGTCCTTATATATTGCTCATCATTTTTTTTTTGTAGTGCCCACTTCCCTTCAACACCTTTTGTTATTGATTACGATACTGTCAACTATACTTATGGATATTATTGTAGGTTTTGATTTGGCATGATGTTAGATGTTAGAGATCATGGACTATTTCTTATTTCAATTCATATATAATGCATGTGGATTATTAGAGACATTTACATTGATGTTGATATATTGGTTACATGGTTATAATTATATATTTCAGACATGCGATATTTCATCATATTGAGTAGACCTAGACAATTGAACTAATATTATGATCATATGGATATTGATGAAATGTAGAATAGAAATGTTGCTAGAAATTGTAAATGATATCGTATTTTCCTAGATGATATTTGATTCATATATAGATGATTGTGGATTTATATTGTATATTTTATCCTAGATGTTTTTGATGTGGCCATGAGGCCGAAGGAGGTGTTATGTGTTTTTGTAGGTAAACATGTCACAACAAACATCAGGGGATTAGAGACCAACCACATTGGAATTCTAGATGAATTCAACAAGGGTCACCATGACAACATGTGTTTGTGTGTGTGTGTTTTGAATTATTTTTAGGGGAAATTGTGACCAAGGGGTTATGTGTTGTATTTTGTTTAGTTTCCTTTACTTAATGTAGTATGTGATTTTTAGTGATGTAATTTCCTTGTTTTAATTATTTAGAAAATGATGTATTCTTTCCTTTATCTTAATGGGTTTTAGTGTCCTATTTAAGTTAATTAATCTTGTTATTAAATAATTGTGGATGTGACCAAAAGTTTTCATTTATTAGACTAGATGGCTCTTGGGCTTTGTGTTGTAAGATTGAGTGCTTGTGACCTTGAGTGTTGTACACTCTACCCCCTCATGGAAATTCGAATTTGGCCTTAAGGGCCAATTTTGAAGGCTTGTGGGACAAGTTAAACTTGTCCCACACCTCTTAAATTTCTATGCCAACCCTACCTATGGGTTGGGGGTCAAAATTAGACCCCATTATGTGTTTTGGGAAGACAAATTGTAAGTTTTTATTACACCTTCTTACATGTAATTACTTTTAGTCCTTAAGGGGTGTGGGCTTAGATTGTGTGTGTAAGTAAAATGTCATTTCTTCAACCACTTATTAATTGTGCTTTGGAGTTTGAAGTTTGACTTGTGAGGTGGAGTTGAGGATGAGTGATGTGGCATCCTACATGGAGCCACCTCACCCTCCTCTCTCCATTTTCTATTTATTCAAGTTCTTTTTCTTGTTTGGGGTTACTTCATTCTTTTGTGCTCTTGTATTTCTTGGAGTTAGAGGATTTTGGAGAGCTTGTGGTCTTTTTGGGAGCTTGTTGGTGATTTTTGGGTTTGAAGGAGCTTGGAGTTTGACTCTTGGAACAAGCTCTACTATGGAAAGGTAGGAGCTTTACTTTTTCTTATGTTATTCCTTTATTTTGTGTTTGTGTGCTTATTTTGTTGAGTGTTTGGAATGCTTGTTGGGTACTTGGGTAGATTTCCTAAGTGTGGTGTAGGAGGGGACTATGGGGAGAATTCATGTAGGGAGGCATAAGATTTATTTCATGTTTTGGAGGGAGTTTGGGTTGGGTGCCCCACCTTGGACAAGGAATGCTTGCATTTCTTACTTGTTCTTGTATGAGGGAGGCATAAGAGTATGTGGGAGGCATAAGAGGTACTTGAGGGAGGCATAAGAGTATGTAGGGGATTTGAGATATGTATTGGAGTTTTTTAAGGTGGGCACCCATTTCCCATTGGGAGGCATAAGTGGCCTCCCATAGGTTCTTGCTCCTTTGGCTTTCATTTAGAAGCCTTGTATATTTTGTTGTTTCTCCTTCTTGTGTTTTTAGTTTGAGTTGAATGTGCATTTGGAATGGTTGTGAAATACTTGGTTTGTGATGTGGAAGCTTGTTGTTTCCATGTGTTGGAATCACCTCTCATTGTAATGTGGTTGGGGCTTAGGGGGTCAATGAGGAAGATGGCTTCCCCTCATTGGATATTTTGATTTGGCGGAGAGTGTTGCCTCTCCCCCATTTTTTGTGGATCAAGAAAATCCTGAAGGAGCTCTCTTTTTGGTGTTGTGAAGCTTGGAGATTTTGTTGGAATCCTTAAGAAATTCATTCTTGTGAGAAGCACATTTTTTATTCCAACTTAGAGTGGAGAAACTTGTACTATTGCATTTCATTTTAGCTACATTCTTGTACAAATTTCCCACTTAAAGTGGAGGACATTGTATTAGTAATTGTAATAAAAATTTGTGTTGATTCTTGGACATTAAAATTGCATTGTATGTGAAAAGGGGAAGGAAAGATTTGTCTTTGTAGAGTTAGTTTTTGTTGTAATGTATGTGGAAGTGAAAGGCTCTCTTAGTGAAGCTAGTTGATGTAATAAAAGGGTGATTTGGAAAATAGCTTGTTACTCTTTTAGTGGAATGGAAACCTTCATTAAGTGTGTTGTTCTTGCTCTTGTTTTAAAATATATTAATGGAAATGTTGTTGTAAACTCTCTTGTGGAGTGTTGGGAAATTTTATTAAGAAATATTAAACCTCATTGTGATACTTGAAAGCATGTAAAGGAAAAGTTAGCTTAGTTGTTCTTTTACTTGCATTATTGAAAGAAGGAAAGACTATGTATGCTTAGATGGAAATAAGTTGAATTGCAATTGTCATTTACATGTTCAAAAAAAAAAATGTAAATTTCCCAAGTCTATTGGAGTAAAGAAATTGTTGCTATGACTTAAGACCATAGCCTTATTGGGAGTATGTAAAAATTTCACTATAGAGTTATTAGGGACTTACTTTTAAATCCCATGAAAACTAGAGTACAACATGTGAAATTTGATTTTGATTCTAACTTTCTCATCAAAATGTTACCAAAATTGTTTTAACAAAAATGACAAGTCCAAGTATAGGATCTAGATCCATTATTGCTTTTAACAATAGAAAAACAAATGATGACCTAACTACAACAATATTGATATTAATAATAATTATATTATTATTAATATATATAATATATTTTTAATATATATAATAAATACTTAAACACACAAAATACTTATATAATAAAACACACACACACACACACACACACACACACACACACACACACACACACACATATATGTGGTGAATGAAAAAAGCTACAATCCAACCAAGTTTTATAAGTTTAAAAAAAAAAAAAAAAAAAGAGTTGAGGGCTTGGCATGCAACCCATGTGGGTAAAGTTTAGTAAAAGGTGGGGGGTTGGGTGGGGTCACCCCCACCCACCAATAGTTTTTTTACACCCAAATCCCCATAGGGGTATAATACCTTTAATACATTTTATGGACCCAACACTTTGTAAAACTGCATGTTATTATTTACTCACGGCCTATGTAAAACATTGAAGGCCGTGACCTATACATATATATATATGTATGTATGTATATATATATATATATACACACACACACACACACACATGTATTATCCATTTGCCCATATTTTAGTATAGTTACATATGACACTTCATTTAAGTGTGTGTGTGTGTGGGTATATATGTATATATGTATATATATACATATACATATATATATATATATATATACATATATATATATATATACATACACACATACATATATACATATATACATACACACATATATATATATATATATATATATATATATATATATATATATATATATATATATATATATATATATATATATGTATATATATATATAAATACATATACACATATATATGTATATACCCACACGTACTTAAATGAAGAGGCAAATCATATATAACTATACTAAAATATGGGCAAACCCATTTGCCCATTTGGGCATATACAAGAAAATGAACTAAATAAAAAGAATAAATACATTTTGAATCCCCAATGAGGGTGTAAACCAAATAAGAAGAGAAAATAAGCATTTTCATTCCTTCAAGATCTTGCAATGGCCTCTAATGGCCTCCCATCCACCTCCAACAACCTGAAAAACCAAAGAAAGAAAATGAACCAAATGAAATGAGAAAGAAGTTTTCATAAGGATGCTTTAGGGTTAGTTGCCCTTCTCCCACATCAAGGACCCAAATTGAATCCATCCAAGAGATGAGATTCATCCCTACAAAAATTATGTGGAGAGTGGGTGAGTGGGAAATTACCCTTTTAATTTAAATGTTTTATTTCAAAAATATGGGTTGACTTTTTAAGGGGTTACTTATGGGGTAGGGAAGTGTTCATTATCCTAACCCAACATTTAATAAGGGACCTTGCTAGTTGTTTCAAATTTTTAGAAATTAAATAACCTTGGTATTTAATTTTATTGCCCACTTTTACCCTTGACACCCCATGGGGGAATATTCAACTTTAGTAGGAATTAATTTGTTATTTAAATAATCCTTAGGGAGATTAAACATGCTTAGTCAAATCAATGTATTAAAGTTTGATGTAGATTTTAAATATTGTGTTATCATGGAAAATAATTTATAAAATTCATCACCTTAGAGACTTTAATGTTGTAATTGTAGTTTTGAAAAATTTTGTGGGCATGCTTTCCAAAATAAAATTTATTCCATAATTTTTCCTAACTAAACCTAGGTTGTTCTTGGGTCTCATGTGGGCATTTAAGCATACATTACACTTTTCCACATATATTTGTTGTTAACTCTTCAGGTCTTCCTCTACATTCATTGAGTTGCACAAATATGATGACATTTATGACTCTTGAACCTATTATCTGTGAAACTCACATGGGATTATATCTTTGAACAAGAGGCAAGTAATCCAATTTCTTCATTAAGTCATTCTAAAGGCTAGGTTGCCTTCTAAGATCGAGTTTGGCCATCCAAGTGGAAGATATATAGTGTGCATGGCTTATAGTACTTCTCCTCGATCATAAAATAATAAACACACACAAGATGATGTAAAATGAAATGCATGGTCTCACTGTAACCTCAAATTTTTACACACTGCGAGAGAAGAAAGCGGTGAGAAAATGTCACAAGACAAAAATTTATTGGAGACACATTTTGCGTTGTTAGGCCTAATGCATTGTCTGCAAATGAATAATAGCCATGTGTATTTTACATGAGCCCAAATTGACATTAAGATAAAATAAAGGGAAGAGATATGAGGGAGAGATTCACCGTAACTTTAGTATTTGCACTGAATTCATTTTCAGAGATTTTATATGAATTAAATTTTATGTTTTTAGACTCCTAGAAATGGTGATAGGGTTTTTATAGTTGTTATATTATATCTTTCTTTAATATCACATTGTTGATTTTTATGATATTTAATTTGTTTATCAATTTTTTTAGGTGTCATTTTTGTCCCCACTACATACACCATTGTGTGGGGTTGGGGAGTGCATTTATGGCCCCGATCTGTTTAATGAGAGGAAGTTGATGAAAATTAATAAGGTCTTTAGACCATTTATTAGAAGATAAGGGAAGGGAAGTTGACACATGAAGTGGGAAGCATACTTGAAGGGATGTTAAATGTAAAGTACTTAATGGAAATTAATTTTGATAAGTGCACATAAATTATAGGAAAGTTTTTTTAAAGTATAGATTGGAAAAGTGTTTTAAAGTTTTTTTCAGTAGTCAATTTTCGTCACACTATTCATGTCTACCTATACTTTCCCGATTGATTATTTTAAATTCCCTAATTGTGAAAATATCTATTTATTTACATGTATGTTAAGTGTGGAAGTTTGATAGGTTCTTGTAAATTTTTTTACCAAATGAAATAACGAGACAACTTCTCGTGGAATATGATTATGCCAACAAAAAAAGACATGGGTTTCCTCACGAGACAATCATTGTTTCAATCTATACAACAAACTTGTCTCTAACTAGTTCAGTTTATAGTTTTCAACATACTTCGACTGTGCAAAAATATGAACTTTAGAGTAGGGTGTGGACATCCATCAATGCATAAAAGATAGAGGAATTTTGTCAAATGTTGTAGTTGCAAATGATCAGGTAGACATGTATGCAAAATTTAGAACATTACACAAGGCATGTGAACTATTTGAAAAAATGCATCAAAAAATATGGTTTCATGGACATCGTTGATTACAAGATATGCGCAATGAAATTGTTAGGTGTGTAATGCCCATAAAAAAACCCACTTGAGACCCAAGAACAACGTAGGATTAGTTAGGAAAATTATGGAATAATTTTTTTATAAAAAGAATCTACAACCAGGTTATAAGAAAATAGTTGTCACTACCATGTTCTGGAACAAACCTAATCTACTAGAATATTCTTTTCTTTTATTAACAAATATAAGAATTCATAAGGTCCAAAATTTAGGGTTAGGAGTTTTAATTAGGTTCAGAGGGCAATTACTCACCATACCCACTCTCTAACATGCTCAACATTTCAACCTAATTTTTCTCATAATTAACGCATTCAAAATTTCCTAAATAATTTTGATTGGATAGGAAATTTCCTCACCTTTGAATTGATATAAATAAGTCCTCTTAACTCCTCATATTTTTCAAGTTATGGGCCGGCGGGCCTTGGGGTGAAAATTTTCCCAAGAGCATGCTTGCGGACCTAGGGGTGAAAATTTGCCCAAAGGGTGGGTTGGCGGGCTACGGGGAGACTTTTGGAAAAATTTCTAGTTGGGGAAAAAACCACATTTATGCCCACACTTCCACGGGTCCACAAGTCCACAAGGGACACATGGCACTCCCTAAGGTAGCGTGGGGAAAAGCAAGAAAAGCGGGGCGGCAGGGGACAATTTGTAAATTCTCCCACATGGGGTGAAAAGTTGGCTTTGCACCTGCACTCTCATGAGTCCGCAAAGGACACATGACGTCTCCTAAGCCAACGTAGGGAAGGGGTCGGTAGGGATAAAATTGAATTAACACCCCAAAGGGCTAAGAAGGTACATAGACCCACACATCCACCGACACCTTGCGATGCCATGTGGCAGCCCTTGATTGGCTGCGGGCCAGAGGAACAACGGGAAAAAATTTGAAAATTTTCCAAAAAAAATCTTATACATGAAAGAAAAAAAGGAACCCATTCCTCGCATTGATACCTCATGATGCCACGTGGCATTACCTGATTGGTTGCGAGCTAGTGGGGAAAATTTGGAAAATTTCTCAAAATTTTTCAAAGCTCTAAGTTAAAAAGGGGATCTGCCCCTCCGCTGACACCTCATGGTGCCACATGGTAGCCTCTGATTGGTTGTGGTGGACTAGCGGGGTAACAAGGAAAATTTGGAAAAAGTTTCCCAAAAATTTTCCTAAGTGCTTAAGGAAAAAATTCGGGCCGCGGGCCCGCCAAGGAAATTTTTCCCAAAATTTTAACGCCAAGTGAAGAAAAATTTAGAAGGCCATAAATATTGATAAAGAGATCAGTTTTGGGAAAATGAGGACTTTCTCAAAATCTCTCAATGTCCTTTTTACTCAGGGATCATTCATTTTAGATTTTGATAAATTTTAAGTTGTCAATTTTAAGAAAACAACTTCCAGGCTTTTACAGTGCAAACTAGTAAATTTTAACTTGTTAGATCTATTCAATTTTATCTTATTCCTCTCTCAACATGTGACATAGACATGGAGGATTGTTCCTAAATGTATTTAAGAAAGGATTCAAGGTTCAATTTATCTGATTACATTGCAATTTGGACATTTACATTTTCTTAAGAACAAAACGACTATAAATGGTTTGAGCCTGATTTTGCTAAGTTTTGACACATTTCCTTTAAGTTTTTTTGTCTATTTGAACTCTTTTAGGGCCTACTACTTTGATTCAATCATTTAATTTGTTATTTTATTATTGCATGTTCAAACTGTGCATTTTGGTTTAGATAATTGCCAGTTTGAAATTACAAATAACAGGGATCAAATTTTGATGGGTCTATTTGCCATTTCTTCTTCCAAGTAGTTAGAATACGTTCCAATTCCAATCTAACACATTTTAGTTAATTCAAATAAAACTATTCAATACCAAAATGTAATTCTGATTTCAATTTTTTTCACATTCCAAAGAGACAAAATACTATTTTTTTCTCACACGCATTTCTTCCTTTCAAACAAAGATTTCAATACATTGATATGATCAGATTCAATACAACACTGAAATTTGAGAAAAACATTACATTCATTTATTTATTCCAAAATACAACTTACAACTTCCTTCTTTCATTTCTTCCAAAATCATTTATTGTATACACAGGTAGACAATACATTTTCTTTTCACATGTTCCACTTTACCACATTTTCATATAGTATGCTAAACAGAGATTTCCAATGGAATAATATCATATGGACAAGAAATAACCATTTTCATTATTTAAATTAACTCATACAACTTCCTTTCCATTTGATTACAAAATACAATATCCAAAACAATATCATTCTTTCACATTATTTCAAATTTCCACTTGCAATCAAATTTCCACTTGCAATCAATACAATATCTTTCCATTAAAAACATTTACAAGTTCATCCACTTCAAGTGGGAAAGGTTACAATGACATTCATTTCACAAGGGAGTGTCAAACTATCTTTTCTCAGATATCGAACACCAACATGCATTATTCTCATTCATCCAATTTGATCACAACAAGAGTAGGGGAAAGGCAAAATGCTCTCCACCCAACAAATACATCCATTGAAGAGAATAATCCATCCTTCTTAGTGGCCCCTGATTCCCAACCACAAAGAAATAAAAGATGTGATCCAACTCATGGCAACAACAAGCTTCCACAAACATACAAGCAACATTTTCACAATAAAACACAGTCCAAAATAGAATGTAGTTTTACAACTACATTAACACATGAAAAAAATACTAAGGCTTCATCAAGCAAGCCAAAGGAGAAAGAACTATGGGGGATGCTTCTTATGCCTCCAAAAAGGGGAAATGGGTATCACCACCTGAGTTACAAACCACCAAAAATAGTATATCAAAACCCTGACATTCCTTATGCCTCCCCAAGTACCCCTTATTCCTCACATTTCCTTATGCCTCCCCAACCTCTTATGGCACCCCATAATGAGTAAAGAAATGAAAGCACCCAAATCCCAACTCCCTCCACCCTTATACCTCCCTAAAACACACTTGTGCCTCCCACAAAATAGCCCCATAGTCTTCTCCTACACCATTCCTAGGCCATCTACCCAACAGCCCACAAACATGCCAAAACATTCACACATGAACATTTACATATATAAAAGAAGAGCATTTCATGAGCCAAGCTCTTACCTCTCCATGATGGAGTTATTCCAAATTCAAAACAACAAGCTCTATCCCAATGCAAGAAATCCAAAAACAGCCAAGCACAAGCATGCAACAATCTTCCAAAACTCCTTCAAGCAAGAGCTCCCAAACAACAAGAAAATTCACCCAAGAATCAAGTCTCCCAAGTGAAGCAACCCAAAACAAGACAAGGAATTCATATTTTATAGAAGAGGGAAGAGAAGAGGATGAGGTGGATCCATGTAGGATGCCACATCACACATCCTCAACCCCAACCCCAAAAGTCAACTTCATTCTCCAATGCATAATAAATAGGTGGGTGAATAATATGATAGTTTACTTATACACTCAAATCCAACCCACACCCCAAAGGACTGAAATTAAATCATGTAAGAAAAGTGCAATTAAAACCTACAATTTGTCTTCCCAAAATGCATTATAAAAGTCTAATTTTAACTCTCCAACCATAGGCAAGGTTGGTATGTAAATTTAAGAGGTGTGGACAAGTTTAACTTGTCCCACAAGCCTCCAAAATCAGCCTCCAAGGAAAAATTCAAATTTCCAAGAAGGTGGATTGTTTCACACTCAAAAGTTAACTTGCACATCACTTACATATTACTTACACATTACTTACACATTCTTACAAAACTTTAAAACATGGCCAACAACTCTATTAATTACATTCTTATGACATCTTTTAATTAATTAACTTAACAACATGATTACTCACAATATTAACACCACATTAAATAAATAATGAAAGGGTAAGTGCACCACATAAAACACATGCAAAAATTAAACAAAAAGGGACCAAATAAAAGAAAACATAAAATCCCTTGGTCACATTTAAAGGTGATCCCCCCATGGGAATCCCTAACACAAACAACACACACAAACAAATACTAGTTGTCATGGTGACCTTATTGAATTCATCTAGAATTTCAATGTGGTTAGTCTCCAATCCCCTGATGTTTGTTGTGATATTTTTAACTGCTGTTAAAAAACAAATAACTCTTTTGGCCTCATGGCCATATCAAAAATCTAAAATAATATAAATATAATTAAAAATCCAAAATCATATAGATATATGAACCACAACAACATCAAAGCAATCTAATAATATCATTTATAGTTTTATCGATAACTATATCATCATCCAATAATTTTCCATTTCTAGGTCTACTCACAATATCCAAATATCACAAATCCGAACAACATCCATCATATAACCATGTCCAACAATATAACATCATCAACATATAAAATGTCTCTAATAATCATCATGCATCATAACTGAATCAAGTCAACAATAATCCATGATCTAACATTTAACAACATACTATAATAAGGTCCATAATTATGTCCATAATCTAATCAGCAGTATCATGATTAGTATCAAAAGGTGTTAAAGGAAAGTGGGAACTACATCCCCTCCCCTAAGAATCGACTTCCTCCTAGAAGTCACTGGAACAAATGTGGTAACTAAACTCATAAAAAAGTAGCATCCTCCCATGTAGCACGGTCTCATCATATCTATCACACGAGAAAATGTAAAAATTTGCACCTGAACCTAATCAACCTCTCTATCTCGAAGGCCCAGGGTCCTGCAATCTAGAATGTAAATGGGCTCCACCATCAGTTGCCCCTGATCGCACCTACAAAGACATCCAATATAACACATGGGAAGGATCTGCAACATATCTCTAAAGAACCAAAACATGAAACACATTATGTATATGAGACAAGATGGGTGGCAATGCTAGACAGTAGGCCAAAGGGCTGATATGCCCAAGATCTCAAAGGACCCATGAATCTAGGAGCTAACTTAGAACATTTTCCATAACGAATAGGGATTTTATGTGGCCTGACATGAAGGAAAACCTTCATGCCCGAATCAAAACTAGATTTGATTAGAAATTGTTTGAGATTGTTTGAGATTTTAAGAAAACCTATGGTTGGTCTTATGCTGATCTACGTACTTCTTTTGCTTGCCATGTGCCATGTGCTGTTGCGGCAGATTTGTTTGATGAAAATCACCTACTACTCCATGTGTGCAACAAAGGCTAGTCCAAGAGAAACCCTATTCTCTATCCTATCCCTCCTAAGAGGTGTCCTTCACTTTCTACCATACAAATCCTTAAAAGTAGCCATGCCTATAGAACTCAAAACTATTATTGTAGGCAAAACTCCACTAAGTATAGGTACTCCTCCCATCTAGACTATTGATCCATCACATACATCCTCAAAGCATGTCCTCTAAAATATGATTCACCCACTCAAGTATGTCCATTTATCTCGGGGTGATATGATGTGCTAAAATTGATCTTTGTCTTGAGGGCATGCTGCATGGTAGTCCAAAAATGGGAAGTGTACAAAGGATTGTAGTCATTAATGATCTTTCACGAATCCCGTACAACTGACTGAAAATCTCATCCAAGTATACCCGTGCCACTACACTAGTTGTATAAGTGGTCTTCACTGAAGAAAAGTGAGCCACTTTTGTCAATTTATCAACCGTGACCACAATGGTCGTGGTGATATCTCGACATCGGTAGCCCAAAAATGAAGTCCATGGAAATGGTGTCCCATTTCGACTGCAGTATAGCATGAGGGAAAAGAAGACCAACTAGATGTTGATGCTCGGCCTTCACTTTCTAGCACTCTAAACATTGTGACATGAACTGGGCCACATCTCTATGAAGTCCTCTTCAATGATATAACTATCTTTGGTGGCGTACATATTCTTCACCTAGGGATGGGATGAATAGGGTGCACGATGTGCCTCTACCAAGATGTCCTAATTCAAGCCTCCATCTCTTGGAACATAAATCCAGCCTCTGTGCCTGAGAAGACCATCTGCCTCTAAGGAAAAACCATCAAACTTCCTCTTGAGGGGTCTCGAGACTCGATCTCTGCTCGAACTGCAATGTAAAAGTGTTAAGAGGAAGCTGTTGAAGAATCCTACTCTTAAAATATGTGCTCACTGAGGTGGCCATAGCCACATTTCTCCATCTACTGAGAGTATCTACCAAAACATTCTCCTTCCCTTGCACATGCTCTATCTCCATATCATACTCACATAGAAACTCCATCTAACGCCGCTGACGAGCATTGAGATTGGGTTGCGTGAAGAGGTGAAGACTCAGGTGATCTATCATGAGTGTGAATATCTAACCAAGTAGAAAATTCCTCCATCGAACCACAGTGTGTACAACTGCTGCAAGCTTGAGATTATGAGTCGAGTAATTATGCTCGTAATCTTTGAGTTTGCGAGAGTCAAAAGCCACTACTCTTCCCTCCTACAACAACACACCTCCAAGCCCTGCTAAAGAAGCATCCATGGAAATGAAGAACTCACCATGTGGATCAAGCACTACAAGAATAGGTGTTGTAGTAAGGCATTCCTTCAGTGTATTGAAGGCCTTCTCACACCTGTTTGACCAAAAAACTACTTTCATTTCCTCTGTAGGGATGTGATGGGGTGTGCAATTGGAGAGAAGTCCTGAACAAATCTCAGGTATTAACTTGCTAATCCCATGAAGCTACACACCTCAGTCATAGTAGTGGGTGTTGGCCAATCCATAATGGATCTAATCTTTGAAGGAGCGATGATGATACCTTCCTCAAAAATGATATGACCCAAATACTGCACCTCCATCTAAAATATGCACAATTCTCTAAGTTCTCATAAATCTGCTGCTCATGAAGACACTAAAGAACCTGACGAAGGTGCCCCTCATGCTCCTCATGTGTTCGTGAGTAAATCAAAATGTCATCAAGGAAGATGAGCACGAAGTGATCTAAGAAGGTCCTAAATACCCCATTCATCAAACTCATAAATACTGTGGGGGCATTAGTCAAACCAAAAGGCACCACTATGAACTCATAGTGGCCATATCTCGTATGAAAGGCAGTCTTATGAATGTCCACCTCTGAAATCCTTAGTTGATGGTAACCTGACTTAAGATCAATATTAGAGAAAATCATGGTTCCCTTCATCTAATCAAACAAATAATCAATGCGAGGAAGGGGATAATGATTCTTGATCGTTACCTTATTCAACTAGCGGTAATCAATGCACAATCACAAGGATCCATCCTTCTTCATAAAGATCACCGAGTGCACCCCAAGGGGATACATTAGGATGGATAAGGCCTTTCTCCAAAAGGCCCTCAAGATGCAACTTGAGCTCACAGAGCTCTGGGGTGGTCATCCGATAAGGTGCTCATGAGATAGGCTCTGCTCCCAGAACTAGATCTATATGAAAATCAATCTCACATGGGGGTGGTAACCCGGTAGCTCCCCAGAAAGACATCAAAAATCTCTCAAAATGGGGTGATCATCTAGCGATGGTCCACTAGACCCATCCTCTGATCTTTTACTGATAATAACAACATACATTTGACAACCCTATCGGTGACGCCACTTAAGCTGCATAGCAGAGATGGTGTAAATAGAAATAGGTCTCCTAACCCCTGAAATCACCGACTCAACTCCCAAATCATCTGCACAAGATATAATCTTGTGGTAAAATTCCACCCTGGCCTTGTGTGCAGATAACCAATCCATACCCAAGATGACTCCATATGATCCCAAAGGAAGGATATAGAGATCCGAGGTAGTGGTGAAAGGTTCTAAATCCACCACACACTCCTTAACTAAGGAGTCCACAACATCCCAACTATGACTCTACCTAACTACCACTAGCTTGCATCACTCTACTAAAGATGGTGTAATGAAAGAATCAGAAGAACTAGAATCAAACAAAATGGAGGTAGGAATACCACCAATGCTACATGTAGTCTCAATAACTGTACTCTGATGCTCTTCTTAGTGGTTCTCGACTACTACGTACATCCTATGACTATGCCCCATATCACCAATAGTAGGCTCTGAGATATGTGTCTTACCCTTGTTATTAGGGTTCTATGGGTAATCTCTCCAAAATGCCCAGTAACACCACAACCAAAACACCTTCTTGATCCTCTCCCCTATGTAGCAGTCCCATCGGTACTATGGAGGTCTATGGTGTGGATCCTGATGATCTGGCTATGGTTTGTTAAGGTCTCTACTGGCGAGCTCGCTTTGAGTGAGCTCTCTGGGCACCTTGTGTCTGATGGGACCCCTAGGAGGAGGCCCCATACTGTCCTCTCTGTGCATCAAACCTCTATGGAGGTCTATAAGGTGGGTGGGACTAGTGCTACTGTTGGGGTCTAAAAGATGACTATGTTGAACCCTTTCCACCATGAGGAAGGGGTACTAACCCCCGATCTGATCTATTGTCCCTGCATCTAATGTGTGTGCCCCTCGATCTTTATCTTGTTGGTCTTTCCCGAGTCTCCTCTACTATATAGGCCTTCTCGATGGCCTCAGCTAATGTTTGTGGATAATGGATCTGCACTGCACCTCCAATGTCTAGATTCAGGCCCCCGGATGAACCCATGGATCTGCACCTGCTCATCTACATGTTATCAACATACTAGAGTAGATCTAGAAATCTATTCTCATACTTAGCCATTATAATTGATGCTGCTCGGAGGTCATGAAAATCATCTATCTGCTGCTGTATGAACCTGCGTGACAAATATCTACTCTGGAAACACTCCTCAAAGAGCTCCTAGGTAACTATCTCAAAATCAACATGGAGCTTCTGCTCCTCTATCCTCCACTAGACACCAGCTCCATCCCTTAGTAGATGGATCACAACATGAGCTTTTCCGTGTTGCTAGAATAAGGAAAAAGCTTGAAGCATCCACTCAAGCTCATTAACCAAGCCTTTTCCTGAAATCCACCTATGTCACAAGAATAATGTGATGGCCGAAGCTTCAGGATCTCCCTGATGTGATCTGTGCTGTGTTCTGATGGCCTCTAGGCCTCTCTGTATGCTCATCCCTAAGCCTAAGGCTCTGAGACCTATCTCTGTGTCCCGAAACTTGGTCACCCTGTCCCCTTTGTGGTGACGTAGCTTTGGTTGACTCTACATGGTAGTTATCTCCTCCATTATCCTCACTACATCGAGGAGATACCTGACCCTTAATGGAAGTGTCCCTATCATGTCTAGTTGTATCTCTTCCTACTGATCCTCTGCGTAGAGTGACATTAACATCTGAAGAGTCTGCAAAATCTAGGGTAGGATGGCTGCTACAAGCATGATCTAGTGGTGGTAAGTCTAGATCTATGTGAAAAGACCCCTCATCCAATTTGTGCCTCCTGCACAGACCAAGGTGAGATTTAGTCCATCTTTCTATGTTTTATTGAATTTCCATGTTTACTAAAATATGTACTTTCTAAGCTAAGTTTTTTTCTAGATTTAAAAGTGTGATAGGTTTAAGTTTCATGTCTCAAGTTTTCTAGTGTTCCCAATAGTCCAAGATTTTGAACCATTTCTCTGATACCAAGTGTAACACTCGTAAAAACAACCCACTTGAGACCTAAGAACAACGTAGGATTAGTTAGGAAAATTATGGAATTTTTTTTTATTAAAAGAATCTACAACCAGGTTACAAGATAATAGTTGTCACTACCAGGTTCCAGAACAAACCTAATCTACTAGGAATATAATTTTCTTTTATTAACAAATATAAAATTCATATAGGTTCAGAGGGTAATTACTCACCATACCCACTCTCTAACAGGCTCAACATTTCAACCTAATTTTTCTCATACTTAACACATTCAAAATTTTCCTAACTCATTCCCATTGGATAGGAAATTTCCTCACCCTTCCATTGATATAAATAAGTCCTCCTAACTCCTCATATTTTTTAATTTATGGGCTGGCGGGCCTTGGGGTGAAAATTTTATGCAAGAGTGGGCCTGTGGGCCCAGGGGTGAAAATTTGCTCAAAGGGTGGGTAAGCGGGCCACGGGGAGACTTTTGGAAAAATTTCTGCACGAGGGAAAAACCATGTTTGCACCCATGCTTTCGTGGGTCTGAAGTCCATAAGGGACATGTGGTACTTCCTAAGGCAGCACAAGGAAAAGCGGGAAAAGCGGGGCCGCGGGGGACAATTTGCAAATTCTCCCACGTGATGTGAAAATTTATCTTTGCGGCCACACTCCTGCGAGTTCAAAAAGGACACGTGATGTCTCCTAAGCCAACGTGGGGAAGGTGGGTGGTGGGGAGAAAATTGACTTGACGCCCTAAAGGTCTAAGGAGGTACATAGACCCGCGCCTCCGCCGACACCTTACAATGCCACGTGGCAGCCCCATGATTGGTTGCGGGCCGACGGAACAATGGGGAAAACTTGGAAAATTTTCAAAATTTTATGAGATGTGAAATACAAAAAGGAACCCGATCCTCTGCCGATGTCTCGTGACACCATGTGGCATCACCTGATTGGTTGCGGGCGGTGGGGAAAATTTGGAAAATTTTCCAAAATTTTTTAAAAGTGCTAAGTTAAAAGAGGATCCGCCCCTCTGTTGACACCTCATGGTGCCACATGGCAGCCTCTGATTGGCTTTGAGCCGGTGGGAAAATTTGGAAAATTTTCCCAAAATGTTTCCTAAGTGCTTAAGGGAAATATTCACGCCGCGGGCCCGTTAAGGAAATTTTTCCCAAAATTTTAACGCCAAGTGAAAAAACTTCAGAAGGCCATAACTTCTGATAGAGAACTCAATTTTGGGAAAACAAGGACTTTCTAGAAATCTATCAATGTCGTCTTTACTTAGGGATCATTAATTTTAGATTTTGATAAAGTTTAAGGGGTTAATTTTAAGAAAAAGGCCAGTAGGATTTTACAGTGCAAACTCGTAAATTTTAACTTGTTAGATCTGTTCAATTTGATCTTCTTCCTCTCTCAACATGTTAAATAGACATGGAGGATTATTCCTAAATGAATTTAAGAAAGGATTCGGGGTTCAATTTGTCTGATTGATTACAATTTTGACATTTACATTTTCTTGACAGTAAAACAACTATAAATGGTTTGAGCCTGATTTTGCTAAGTTTTGACACATTTCCTTTAAGTGTTTTTGTCTATTTGAACTTCGTTTAAGGCCTAATACTTCAATTCAATCATTTAATTATTATTTTATTATTGCAGGTTTGAACTGTGCATTTTTGGTTTAGATAATTGTCAGTTTGAAATTACAAATAACAGGGATCAAATTTTGATGGGTCTATTTGCCATTTCTTCTTCCAAGTATTTAGAATACGTTCCAATTCCAATCTAACACATTTTAGTTGATTCAAATCAAACTATTCAATACCAAAATGTAATTCTGATTTCAATTTTATTTTTCACATTCCAAAGAGACAAAATATTGTATTTTTCTCACACGCATTTCTTCCTTTCAAATAGAGATTTCAATACATTGATATGATTAGATTCAATACAACAATGCAATTTGAGAAAAGCATTACATTCATTTATTGATTCCAAAAGACAACTTACAACTTCTTTCATTTCTTCCAAAATCATTTATTGTATATAGGGAAGACAATACATTTTCTTTTCACGTGTTCCACTTTACCACTTTTCAAACAGAGATTTCATAGAGTATGCTAAACACATATTTCCAATGGAATAACATCATATGGAAAAGAAAAAACCATTTTCATTAATTCAAATGAACTCTTATAACTTCCTTTCCATTTGATTACAAAATATAGTATACAAAACAAGTATCATTCTTTCACATTCTTTCCAAAATAGAATATAGAGTATAACTCTTTTACATTTCCAATTTCCACTTGCAATCAATACAACATCTTTCCATTAAAACATTTACAAGTTCATCCACTTCAAGTGGGAAAGGTTACAATGAGATTTCATTCCACAAGGGATTGTCAAACTATCTTTTCTCAACTCCAGAACAGCAACATGCATTTTTCTCATTCTTCCGATTTGATCACAATAGGAGTAGGGAAAAGGCAATGCTCTCCACCCAACCAAGACATCCAATGAAGAGGAGAAGCCATCTTTCTTCATTGGCCCCCAAACCCCAACCATAAAATAATAAAAGATGTGATCAAACTCATGGCAACAACAGGCTTCCACAAACATATAAACAACATTTTCACAATAAAACACAGTCCAAAAAAAGAATATAGTTTTACAACTACATTAACACATGACAAACAATACTAAGGCTTCATCAAGCAAGCCAAAGGAGAAATAACTATGGGGGATGCTTCTTATGGCTCCCAAAAGGGGAAATGGGTATCACCACTTGAGTTACAAACCACCAAAAATAGTATATCAAAACCTTGATATTCCTTATGCCTACCAAGTACCCTTTTTCCTCACATTTCCTTATGCCTCCCCAACCTATTATGGCACCCCATAATGAGTAAAGAAATGAAATCTATTTCTTTGTAAGGTGGAACCCAAATCCCAACTCCCTCCACCGTTATACCTCCCTAAAACACACTTTTACCTCCCACAAAATAGCCCCATAGTCTTCTCCTACACCATTCCTAGTCCATCTCTACCCAACAGCATGGAAAATATGCTAAACATTCACACATTAACATTTACATATATAAAAGAATATCATTTCATGAGCCAAGATCTTACCTCTCCATGATGGCGTTATTCCAAATTCCAAAACAACGAGCTTTATCCCAATGCAAGCAATCCAAAAACATCCAAGCAAAAGCATGCAACAATCTTCCAAAATTCCTTCAAGCAAGATCTCCCAAACAACAAGAAAATTCACCCAAGAATCAAGTCTCCCAAGTGAAGAAACCCAAAACAAGACAATGAATTTGTATTTTATAGAAAAGGGAAGAGAAGAGGATGAGGTGGATCCATGTAGGATGTCACATCACACATCCTCAACTCCAACCCCAAAAGTCAATTTCATTCTCAATGCATAATAAATACGTGGGTGAACAATGATAGTTTACTTATACACTCAAATCCAACCCACACCCCAAAGGACTGAAATTAAATCATATAAGGAAAGTGAAATTAAAACCTACAATTTGTCTTCCCAAAATGCATTATAAAAGTCTAGTTTTAACTCTCCAACCATAGGCAAGGTTGGTATGTAAATTTAAGAGGTGTGGGACAAGTATAACTTATCCCACAAGCCTCCAAAATCAGCCTCCAAGGAAAAATTTGAATTTCCAAGAAGGTGGAGTGTTTCACACTCAAAAGTTAACTTGCACATCACTTACATATTACTTACACATTCTTACAACACTTTAAAACATGGCCAACAACTCTATTAATTACATTCTTATGACATCTTTTAATTAATTAACTTAACAACATGATTACTCACAATATTAACACCACATTAAATAAATAATGAAAGGGTAAGTGCACCACATAAAACACATGCAAAAATTAAACAAAAAAATACCAAATAAAAGAAAACATAAAATCTCATGGTCACATTTAAAGGTGATCCCCCCATGGTAATCCCTAACACAAACAACACACACAAACAAATACTATTTGTCATGGTGACCTTGTTGAATTCATCTAGAATTCCAATGCGGTTGGTCTCCAATCCCCGATGTTTGTTGTGATATTTTTAACCTGCAAAAATACAAATACCTCCTTCGGCCTCGTGGCAATATCAGAACGTCCAAAATAATATAAATATAATTAAAAATCTAAAATCATCTAGATATATGAACCACAACAACATCAAAGCAATCTAACAATATGATTTATAGTTTAATCAACAACTATATCATCATACCATAATTTTCCATTTCTAGGTCTATTCACAATATCCAAATATCACAAATCCGAACAACATCCATCATATAACCATGTCCAATAGTATAACATCATCAACATATAAAAATGTCTCTAATAATCATCATGCATCATAACTGAATCAAGTCAACTATAATCCATGATCTAACATTTAACAACATACTATAATAAGGTCCATAATTATGTCCATAATCTAATCGGTAGTATCATGATTAGTATCAAAAAAGTTGTCAAAGGAAAGTGGCACTATAATAATGTTACGATGGCCTCAATGCTCATTAATAATGTTAATTTTGTCAGATTCAAATTTCAACCTATAAATTTGATATTTTTGTTTAGGCGTTATTTCAGACCCAATGGGCTATACGCCTGAGCAAGACTACAAGGTGTAGAGACAAACTTCACATAAACATGTGGGGGTTATGTGGAAGTGTTTGCTTGGTTCTTGTAGATCACATATGAATATAGGCTTAGGAGTATTTACATCCATAATGCATTTTGAATTCGATCCTAAAATGATGCAACTTATTTTCTTCTCTCAAACATCTATGTAGAAGTGGATAGGTGAGGTGAGGCTCAAATGATACGGAGATTGATGAAAGATAGAGAAATTAAGAAGATTCTTGGATGTAGTTGGATTGAAGGCCAAGAGACATATCATAAATCATAGATCACATCTACAAACAGAGGAGATCTATGCAAAGTTGGAGAAAATGGCTTGAGAGATAAAGGCAACAAGTTATTTTTCATATTAAACACATTTACTTAATGATGTGGAAGTGGAGGAAAAATAATTATTTCTCTACCACCATAGTAAAAATTTGGAAAATTTATTTGGTTGGTTAAACACGCCCGGTGGAACAACTATTACAATCAAGAACCTTCGATTATGTGCTCATTACCACACTGCAACGAAAATTAACTCCAAGATTGTTGCAAGAGAAATTGTTGTGAGAAATGGGAACCATTTCCTTCATTTTAAAAAGGGAGAATGTTCTTGTGGCGATTATTGGTGATGCTAAATGAAGCAATATAAAAAAAAATAAGGTTGCACTATAATAATGTGCCATGTGCTCGATTATTCTCAGTTTCTAGAATTTTTTTGTTTAGTTTTAAGTTTGCATACACTTTGTTGTAAATGAAAACTCCAACAAACTTAACATTGTTATCCTCTCCGACGTAATTTACAACTCGTAAGCAATTGCTAATATATATAATATAACCGATGGCCTAATACTACATTAATACTGTTAATTTTGAATTTCAGATTTTGAATTTCACAATAGAATCTCACATCATGTATAAAATGAATGACAACACAATTATAAATTATTAGATTAACCTTTTTGCCGATTTGTTGGTTTCTAAAGTGAAAGTCTTTATCGTTTTGTACACATCTAGAAGGCATTACTTTTCCACTTTGCGACAACCCACTGTTTTCTCCACAAATACGTCGGCGTCCCACTCGTCACTCCAATATTTTAACATTTTCTTAACTTAAGTAAGTGCATCTAGAAGTCATTACTTGTCCAGTTTGCGACAAAACACAAGTGAGCCGGCCAAACTGCTCTCTCCAGAAGGTCATTATCTGGTTCGTCTTTAAAAAAACAATACTCCCCTTGTTTTACGTATCTTTTGAGATCAATATCGTGTCATTCTTGAACACCTTTTTCTATATATCATTTGTTATTTCGTCAATCCAAACTAATCCTTCCAAATTATAAATCGAAATAGCAAATCCCATTTCTTCAGTCTCATTCATTCGCATTTTGTGAGAAGAATAAAGTTTGAGCTCCATTTCTGTCTGAATTTCATACTGCTGTAATGGAGTGTAGTGCATCCACTGGTATTTTACATAGGTCTTGTGTTATGAACAAGATTGCTTCTGCTGGAATTCCCCGTATAAGAATTGTTGTGAAACCAATTAAGCAGGATGCAGTGAGAAGAAGAGGTGGAATTATTCGGGCATCGCAATCGGAATACGCTCGCCCACTTCGTTATTCCTCATCCTCATCATTCTATGATGTGCTCTCTGTCTCTGCTAATGTGAGTGAGCGAGAAATAAAGAGCGCATATCGTCGGATGGCTCTTAAATACCATCCTGACGTCTGCCCGTCTTCAGATAAAGAAGAATGCACCTCGAAATTCCTTCAAGTTCAGCAGGCGTATGATACACTCTCTGACCCCTCCCTTCGCGAGGATTACGATTGGAGTCTTCAAAACAGGATGAAATTAGGGGAGAACGAAGGAGGGTTTGACCACAGTAATAAGTATGTGTGGGAAGCTCAGATAATGGAGTTGATACGAAGAAGATCGAGTGGTATTAAGAATTCGTCATCGTGGGGAAGTACGATGAGAAGCAGAAACCAACAGACGGCTACTGCTGCTGCGTCTCGATGATGGTACCTTCATTTCCTGCCATCTGCTTTGCTTCTCCTCTGTTTTCATTTGCAAGAGGGAAAATGCGACCAAGATCAGGTCATTATCCACTATGCCTGCGAAAGATCTGGTGGGTCATCATCCATAGCATCTGTCAAAGATCGGGTCATTGGGTACCGCTGAGCATAAACACAGAGAGATCCGGATTGAATTTTGCACGAATGTATCCAAAGTTTTTATCTGGGGATTATATGGATCTCTATAGTCGGCACAAATAGGACACTAAACATAGCCATTACCATACCACCTCCAAATGTTGGTTGGTTCTGAAAATTGTGCGAGTACTTCATGTGATTGTAATGAGATCGACACATGGACAGTTTTATTGTAAGGTAACAGTTTTCCTTTGCGGATTATATGAATTGCTAAATGCCAAGCAGTGTAATTACTAAACAGTATGTTCTTTTAAAATAACACAGCTGGGATTCCTCCATTTGATTACAATTTCTTTCTGATATCGAAATGATAGTTTCATTGTAATGTAAAAGTATAATTCACACTACTGTCAAGCCTTCAAATAACATTTTGCGTCGCGTTTGGATAACCATAATCCATTGACATGAAAGTGATTATACATTATTCACATTTTATGAAACCATTTATGAAACCGATCAATTCTTTTATTAATTTGTTATGGCATTACACCACCGTACAAACATGGTATACGGAATGAAGATTAAACCCAAAATCACTTTTCTGAATCCCCTAGTACATGAGGTCATGGATTTGGATCTATTAAGTAAGGAGGTATTTCGTTAAGGTCCATATTGTCATTATTGGGTATCAACTATTTATATGTCTATTTATATGTCGGGTTAGTTGTTATTTAGATATTAGTATGTGAGCTTCATACATCAATTAATTGTATGTATTGTTGGGTACTATTTAGATATTTGTTTGTGAAGTTGACCAAATAAATAAGGAAAAACAAACTTTCTTCAACTCAACATTTGTAACTTTATTGCATATTCTAATATTTCACATAGATTCCTTGATTTAGGTAAGCATTCATTTTTAGAATAAGTCATTTCAAGATCTGTATTATTGATGATTATGTTATTATAGGATTTACGATAATTAGGATTAAGCAATTGAAAATATATTTTTATATTTATGAAATACAACACAAGAGATGCAGATATTCACTACTATAAATTATGGAACCATAATTAAATGATGCAAGAGCATCTAAGGCGTCAACCAATCTTACATCTTGATTTTTTAATTTTATTTTTCTATTAATTAATTTTTGCTCATAGACCTTCACAATAGCTCATCACATATCTTCAATATATCCACATAATTTTTGTACCCTTGCATTTCCTTAAGTGGTCTTAGTATTGGTGTTCAAAGAAACTTAGTAACAAGATTGCAATGCCCTAAATTATGATGTTAGGGAAACAATGATGACACGAGGTTAAGAAAAGCACTTAGAAGGATTTATTTAAATCCCAAGTGTCCCTTTATATACTAATGGTCATGGGTTGTTTTATGCTTATAAAAATCCAAAAAAATCTTATGAGGGAGCCAACTTAGCACTTTGAGCCCACGAAGTCATGATGTTATGCCAGAGCTTGAGTAGATGCAAATTGAACATGTGACATTTCAGACTTTGTCCACTTGGTAAATGCAAGACCGGCCCATCGTTTCCATTGTTTTCATAAATCAAATGGACATCGGGGGCTATTTTAATCACGGATTATAAAAATTTTGGTTCATGCTTCGCATACCCTTCCTAAATTTCAAAGAGATTTTGTTGGCCTTGTGAGCACAAGGACCCCATGATATTGATGCGCAACCAAATCACAAAGGGGGTCTTATGCCTATTTTTAAAGTGAAGGAAGAATGACATTGGTGAATTTAATGGGACATGATTTTCACAAGAGGGCATGTATGGGCATAGATTTGGTCTCATTGGAAAAATATCTTCAAGAGATTTTGATTGTAATAGGACTCGAGTGCATTTCTTACACATGTAAAACCCAATACGAGTCTATACATCATATAGGCCATCTTTCTATTTTGGTATGCAAAGACTCATGAACATAAATTTTGTTGGGAACCAACTGTAGATATCCATGTAGCTCATAGAGTTACATGTAATTTGGAAATTCACTTAGGATAGATAGGACTCTATCCTAAGGTAGACATCATGAAAGAGAAAGTGTTTCTAGAATAAGCTAGATAATTATGATCAAATTACATAAGATATAAATTGATCTTAGATATACAATTCTACATTGATTAAATTTAGGGAGTTCAAGAAAGATGGTGTAGCCCTTGAAAAAAGATGAATTGGGTCACATAGTAGAAGGATCTAGAGAAAATAACATTGAAGTGTTATTATCTACGATAAGAGGCTCAAGAGATCTAACGAGAACCCAATTCTCTTACATGGAGTTACACATTC